>OX465561.1:345000-1833000 GCA_950022955.1 Xestia ashworthii
CTATGTAAAGTTACTGAAACGTTCATATTGCCTCAATATACCGTTTTCGTGTCATTATTAAGACTCAACGCACAGAATCCACTGTGGGTGACAACTGACAGTCATATTACAGTAATGAGGGACTTTCAGGAGGCAAAAATAAAAAAAAAACCTTTATTACAGTATTAATATTGTATTCTGTTAAAACAATATAAATAGCTGGAATATCCGAAACTGTCATAATTTCTTCACAAATAATATGCTAGAGACAGACGAAAGAGCTTCAGATCTGTCCGCGGGTGTGCACCCGGCTGTGTGCTCCCAAGGCACTAGTCGCGACAGGCACAGTCCGCGCGCGCCGCGCCAGTAGCGCAGCGCCGAGCGGAGCGGAGCGAGCGCAGCGCCGAGTGGAGCGGAGCGAGCGCAGCGCCGGGCGGAGCGAAGCGAACGCAGCGCCGAGCGGAACAGAACTGAACGTGCGAGCCACGCGCCGCCCTAGGCTAGCGCCGGTCATGTATTTCCTTTTGTATATATTATTAAAGTTAGGATTAATGCGAGTGCGTTGTTTCATTGCCTCCGCTCCCCCCTCTCCCCCGTCCACTGGACTACTGCCGCTGGCGCCCCCGAGTACATTACGCTTACATATACAATATCTCGGATAAACTTTAAAAACGTTAACAACCAATAACTTACACAATAGGCGCTTCGGACGGTCGAGTCGGTGCACGTCCTAAGAGTATCATAGAATGTGGGCGAGTAGATATGTATGCGCGAGTACGTCGCGGTAGAGATCAGTTCGAGGCTTGCGTCACTCGTCACTGCTCGACGACGCCGAGTGCCGACGCCTTACACCTAAATACATGAAACTTGTAGCGTATAAAAGTTAGTCGTTGCAGTACAAACATACAAGAGGAGCTCTGTTATGCGACAATACAATGTGGTGTCGCGTTCCAAACGAATCATTATCAAATAGTGTACAATGAGGAACGAGTCGTATCATACTAAATGTTCAAACAATGGAGAAAGCATTACTGCAGAATAGTGCTCTTTTGCTAGTGAAGACAGATATAGCAATCATACAAAAATAGTTTGTCTTCAAGTGTTATCTGGAATAGTGAAAATGATAGTGGGAAATATTGCTTTAAAAATGCGAATTATGCTAGTCTGTATCACTTCATTATGTAATAATAAAATTCACAAATTCGTACAAATTCGTTAGTTTAGCCCGTCGAGGAATAAAAATGATGAATCGCTGGCAATCTACTCCACCACCACAACCGGCATCGGGTGTCACATGACCATAACTACTACCACAGGATGTTTGGCTACCGGTCGATACTCTAAGGGCATATTATTTACTCATTTCTATCGAAATACACTTTCCTAAATATTCCTAACCCCACACCCCGCGAATGGCGGACATTTTGTTTTTCTAATCGGCTGATCTAGAGAATGTTCAATGAAATGCTATTAATATCTTTGTATTAAAGACGTGCAAATTACCTTATTGCACGGTTGAATGTCATCAACTCATCATTTAACCTTGCAATGAGATCATTTATAGATAAGCTATCAAATTATTTGGTAATGTTTTTCGTAATTTCTTTTTTTTTGGGGTCCGTTTGCTTATTTTTCAGGAAAATTTAGGTAATAATGTGATAGCCTCGTCATTAAACAGTGCAATAAGATCATTTGCACGGCTCGTCTCTTAAATACAAAGATATTAGAATTTATTTGCACATAATAGGTATACCCTAGATCAGCCGATAAGAAAAAAAAAAAATGGCTGCGATTCGCGGGTTGTGGGGTTAGGAAATATATAGGTTACGTGTATTTGTCGATAGAAAAGAGTAAATAATATGCCCTTAAAGTACCGGTAGCCAAACAGCCTGTATAAAGCGGACAAGTTGAATGACGCCCTAGCTCCCAGGCGGGCGTCTGTTGTGAACGTAAGCAGTTGACAACGTCGCAGCCGAATAAATTGTTGCTGGCACCCAACTACAGTAAAATCTTTGCGTAACCTCATGACGCCCCACTGTGCCGTTGCGAAGTCTCATCAGCTTCTTTCAAGTTTACGTTGTGAGCTGTTACTTTCAATACTCAGATCCTGTTGCTCCTCATTACATAACCTCCGTCACGTCTTGCAGTCACTCGCGGGCTGTAAAGTTATCGTCGGCGCTGATGTTAACGCGTCATCGTCTCTGTGGTATGGCAAGGTTAGGTCAACGGATTCCGACCGACGTTGTTCTGTTGAAGATTTTATTGCCGAAATGAACCTATCGATTCATAATACCCCTGATGCACCACCTACTTTTTGCAGCCTAATGGGCGAATCTTGTATTGACGTCACACTTTATAAAATAGTGCAGACGTTCGCTTGGATAGGTGGCGTGTCTTACCAGATGCGTCTTGTAGTGATCATCGCCTGATCGTGTACGAATTTGTTCCGATGTCTACTCAAGGTCCGACTCCATTTCACTGGTAATTTTAGATATAAAAGTAAAGGCGCGAACTGGGAATTCTTTAGCTCGCTTTTTGCAAGTCACGCCAATGACTTCACTCGTGATGGGCTGTCAGCTGAAGAAAGTGCTGAAATTATGTCAGACACCTTCACTTACTGTGCTGACATCGCTATTGGTCGCGCATCTATGACCAACCTCCGTAGATGTGATTGGTGGTGTGACTACTTAATTGAACAACGTACCTAAAAGCTATCGCCGAGCGCGTAGACATTTAAACAAGCTTAAAAAACAAAAAGTCACCGGAGACCCATTTACCATTGCTTTTAATGCGTTTAGAGTTGCCAGGTCCCGCTACAGAGCATCGACGGAAAAATCTAAGGGTAATTTATTGCGAAAAATTGTAGAAAAATTAGATAAAGAGGTCCGTGGTCTCCTTTGTATCACGAGTTCAAAGCTAATCGATCGGTCGACCTAGCGTTTATCCAGAACATTAAAGTAAATAATAAACACCTTTAATTTAAGCCCGACGTTTCGACCGGATTGCACCAGCCGTGGTCGCGTGGTTGCAACCCAAAAATCCTTGCCAATGAGAAGCACTACTATAAGAGAATGGTTCGGGAATCGATTGAGATCAAGAAGTACCCTAATTACAATCGCGAAGACGGCTTCAAACTCTCTTCAGCTTGGAATCCAGTGATCACTAAGTGTACTCGTCAAGTGAAATCGCCTCAGTATACGGACACGGTTAGTGTAGTGTGCTGTCCTAGTGTGAACCGGCCCTAATTAACATTTATGAAGATCAAGTGAGGGTAGTTGAATAAACACCTTCACTTTGCTGTGGCGGTACCTTCACACTTCAGTCTCCCCGCGACCACGGCTGGTGCAATCCGTAATAATAAACACCATCGGTATTGAGGAAACGACCGAAGTTCTATTAAATACTCTGATACCTGATGATTCGCCGGTAAATGACAATGACTACCATCAACAGATCAGAGCGTGGGCTGCTGTGCCACCTGAATCACCAGCGTCAGACCTTCCATCCATTGACGAATTCATTAAATTAATGTTGTCAGGAAACTGCCTCTTAAAAAATCAGCAGGTGAAGATAAAATATCTAATCGGATGATAATAGAAGCGTGTAAAACAGCGGGCGACGCCATTCTATCTATTTTCAACCAATGTATTGCGGAAGGCGTTTTTCCTCGCGTATGGCGTCGTGGCTTTATACGAATAATTCCAAAAAGTGGCGATAAGCCCCGGACGACCCTAAGTCGTACAGGCCCTTAACCCTACTACCAAATTTGGGAAAACTCCTGGAGCGCCTTATCGTGCCGCGTTTGCTACCGGACGGACCAAAGTTTCATAACAACCAATTCGGTTTCACCGTGGGTAAATCTACTGTTGACGCGGCACTTTCTGTTAGAAAAATTGTTAATAACTCTGAACACAAGTACGTGGTTGGAATCTTTTTAGATATTTCCGGGGCTTAAATTTTGATAACGCTTGGTGGCCGATGCTACTACTTAAAATGAAAAATCGTGGCTGCTACAAAATCATATATAAGTAATCTTGTTTATTCATTATTTTTAAATGGTTGGTACCGCGCAACTAAAACTCGGACATCATTCTATGTCAAAGTCCCTTACCATGGGATGTCCACAGGGCTCGGTAATCTCTCCGTATGTATGGAATATAGGTTTTGATGATTTCCTCGCGATCCCACTTCCACCCGGCTGTTCATTAACCGGTTACGCGGACGACGACCTGTTGCTCATTCAGTCAAGTACCCGGGCTGGACTCGAGAATTTAGCTGACACTTGCCTACGATTAATATCTCAGTGGGGCGATCGAAACCGTCTGACCTTTGCACCGCATAAAACTTTTCAACTAATTTTAAAAGGTGATCTTAAATCGTGGCAGAGTATTAAATTTAATAACGTTCCCGTGAAAAGAAAGCAGTCTGTGTGCTACCTTGGTCTGGTCTTAGAGAGGAATTTTTCATTCATTGATCACATAAAAAATGTCGGTGAAAAAGCTAAAAAGAACTTTTATTCCTTAACGAGGATATCCAAATCTACGTGGGGACTGTCATTTTTAACTTTAAAGACCATCCATGTGGCTACTTACTTGGGTTATATGTGCTACGGGGCACCTGTTTGGGCCGATAGGGCCACCATAGGAGCCGTGCGACGTAAATTGCTTCAAAGCCAGCGTTTGGCGTTGATATTCTTATGCAAAGCGTATAGGACGGCTAGTACCGAAGCTTTACCGGTGCTTGCGGGTGTACTTCCAGTCGATCTTGAGGTGCAGCGGCGGGCTGCAATGTACTATAACGCGCGTGAGACCACGGACGCAGACTTTTTAACCATACGTGATCGTGCTAGGATTTCTAGATTATTCAAACCACAGACCGACGTCTGGGAGGAACTTTTATGTGAATGGCAATGTAGGTGGGACAATTCCATCAAGGGCAGACACCTCCACCAGTTCTTTCCATCCGTTCGTGAGCGGCTGGACAGGACATGGCTGAAGGTTGATCACTGTGTTGCCCAATTTCTCACGGGTCATGGCAACTTTAAGAGTAAATTATTTTCCTTCAAGCTTATTGACTCGCCTTTTTGTCAATGTTCAACATCTGACTGCGAATATGAACAATCTGCACATCACATTTTGTGGGAGTGTAGTCTTTGGCAAAAAGAACGCCATATTATGTTGGATAGTGTACAGGTTACATCCGGAGTTATTTACTATACGGACCTTGTAGAAACTAGAGCAAATTTCCGTGCGTTCAAGCGTTTTTGCCATACCTATTACCTATTGGAATCAAATGTAACAGCTCTCAACTTAGGACCCATTAACGTTAATATTTATCCGTGGTGCTAGGCAACTGGGCCTATCCCAGTTGTAAACGTCCCTTTGTGCCTATTGGCCTTGTTTTGTTCTGTCTCCTGCTGATATGGAGGGAAGTGGAAATTACAGTTTTTTTTCCTACTCCTTCGCTATACTTTCTGATTAATTTCGTAGCGGGATCCAAGACAGTTAAATTCATTATCTGGGACTTCGTCGAGCTTCATTGTCTCGGCGCTTTTCTGGTGGTCGCCACTGTTGATTCTGGCTTTCAGGAGTTACCGTGGTTTGGGCGTGTGTGGCGGGTTATTTGGCACCCAACAACTAGTTATTCGGTCTCGGCGGGATCTCGCTCGTCTACTACACGTTTCGAATTGGAGTTAGGTACTTAACTTACTCGAATAGACTGCGCTCCGAAGCACAATTACTGACGTTGCTCAAGTGTCGAGAATGGGCTAGCCACGTCTGCAGTGTGCCCAGTAAGCTATGGGCCCAATGCTAATGTGGGACTCTTACGTTGACAAGAGGCGTGGCGGTAGACCTCATAGACAATGCGGGACTAGCTGGACAGAATCAACGACCAGAGGCAGAGAGAGAGACACTTGCCCAGCAGTGGGATGATAGGGGTACCTAATAGTTAATGGAATAGAAGCAGCGCCTCTAGAGAGAGTTCACCACTGTCGTTCACTATGGAACATAGCTGACTGACTAGGTATATGTAGGTATATACCATCACGTTCTTTGGTGATGACTTTGTCTTTACCTATCAATATATCGCGAACGCGTGAGGGTCGCAGCATTGATTACTAGGCAGCAGTGACATAGGTACCGCCTAAAATGCCAGAAATAGGTCGCTCGAGCTCTTAGTACCACATATTTACAACACGACACCGCGCCTGTATGTCCCGATGGGGTAGACAGAAGGTAGATAATAATGTAAACTGTACGGTGTGTGGTCGGTACGGAGATTGTCAGTGAGTTCAGTCGACATACCGCGGTGCTACGTGCCAGGCGGCCCGGCTCGGTGGCGTCGCGCGTCGTGCGGCCGAGCCGAGTCCCGTCATCCGTGTCACGTGTCAGAAGCGTAACGCAGCGTGTCTACTCGTATCGTGTGAGGCTACATAATATCTACATGTACATAACTAGATATATACAGTGCGGCCGGGGCCGCGCCGCGCGCTACACGAAGTCGCGGCGCCGCTGTGTCGCGCCCGGGCTGCTGTCGGGGCCCGACGGCGGCGGCGGCGGCGGCGCCTCGCTCGGCGTGGTGGCCGGCGGGGTGGGCGCGGCGCCCTTGCTCCGCGCCTGCCGAGGACCCAGTGTTAGTGAACAGTCGGCAGCAGACGGTAGTAGCGGCGGTACTGCATACCGGCTCTAGCTCACCTTGGAGCGTCGCTTGCGGGCGGCGGAGGGCGCGTCGGGCTCGAGGGGCGCGGGGGCCGCGGCGGGTACGCTGGCGCTCTCCGCCAGAGGGTCCGCGCCCAGTCGCGACGCCAGCATCGTGAGCAGCTCCTCCACTCGCCCCAGCTGAAACCGTACAGCCGCAACGTTAATGCTTAGTTAGGTAACTGTCTCATCCTGCCGGAGCTGCGGGACTGTTCGAAAGAGATACCGCGGCCCCGGAACATAAAGGGCAAGGAAGAAACATGGATGGGTTTTAGTCAGTAAAAGTCTGACACTCTCTCCCACCCGATCCGCCCAGAGTGGGAGAAGTTATTTGTATGATTTCCCATCCGAAAAAAAGGTATAACTGTCTCATTAATTATTTTCTGTCAATTTGAGTGTTGGGGTTTGCTCGCACTGAAAAAAAAAGGTTTGTTGGATTTACCAAATTAGCAAAGGTTGGATGAATTACAAGGAAACTACGACAAATATAACAAAACCTCGCTATTGAACTTACAAAACTAAAAAGGTTGAAGTTGGTACCAGAGTTTTGATGTAAATCAACAAAGAATAGGTATTGACCATTTTACCAAACAAATGTCAACAATTTAGTTTGGTTGATTTAATCATAAAAATATGATAAATATAACAAGACCTCGTGGTTGAACTTGCAAAACTACATAGGTTGCGATCGAAATATAATCCCTACCAGAGTTCATGGTGTAAATTAACAAAGAGTATTGTAGGTACATTTTACCAAACAAATCTCAACAATTTAGTATGGTTGATTTTATCATAAAAATATGAAAGATCTAACAAGACCTCGCGGTTGAACTTACAAAACTACATAGAATGCGATCGAAATATAGTCCCTACCAGAGTTCATGGTGTAAATTAACAAAGAGTATTGTACATTTTACCAAACAAATCTCAACAATTTATTCTGGTTGATTTTATCATTAAAAATAGGGTACGTATCATAATCCCGAATTTTAAAAGACCGAATTTTAAAATACCGATGGACGAAATCCCGAAAATTGAAACGCCGAATGGTTGTTTGACCGAAAGTTTAAAATCCCGAAAGTTCATTTGCCCGAAAGTTTAAAATCCCGAAGTTTATAAATCCTAAGTTTAAAATCCCGAAGTTTAAAATCCCGTAGTTCAAAATCCCGAAAGTTCATTTGCCCGACAGTTTAAAATCCCGTAGTTCATAATCCCGAAAGATCATTTGCCCGACAGTTTAAAATCCCGAAGTTCAAAATCCCCCGTCACCGTTTCCGAGAAAAACGATTTTTTGTAAACCTAACGTAAAAACACTTAAAAGTTGCCTAGCAAGCAGCACGCATGCAGCAGGCATGCAGCAAGCATACAGCATGCATGCAGCAAGCATGCAGCAAGCATGCAGCAGGCATGCAGCAGGCATGGAGCAAGCATACAGCAAGCATGCAGCAGGCATGGTTTCTGTCACGGCTCCCTGCTCCTCAGCTCGCGGCCCGCCTCGCCCCTCCGCGCCTACGCGGGCTTAAATTACACTCTAGGGGTAAGGCAGAAAAGAATACTTGGAGTCGGTTCTGCAGCGATTCATTTCTGTCACAAAATTTGTGCTTATAATAATGTCACTGTAAAATTGTCAAACACGTTATATTACAATATTACGTGTTACTCTCTAGCGATATTGTAAACTCTCGAATTATTGTCAACTGAACATACGGAAGTATCTCTGCCCCCATAATCGGGACTTGGGGCACCCCCCCGTTAGGTTCCCTTTAAACCCTGCACTCGGAAATAGGGGCCCCGCGAAGCGGGGCTCCGTCGACTACGCTTTTTAGGGGCATATAAAGTGTTTTAAGGTTAGGGTTATATTAATCGGTATTTCTCAGGAATGGTACATTATCTTTTCATGAGAGTGGTACCATTGGGCAAGGGGGACCCCTCCTTCCTTCCACACCGCGATATTGTACCATTCCTGAGAAATACCGATTATTATAACCTAACCTTAAAACACTTTATATTCCCCTAAAAAGCGTAGTCGACGGAGCCCCGCTTCGCGGGGCCCCTATTTCCGAGTGCAGGGTTTAAAGGAACCTAACTAACCTAACGGGGGGGTGCCCCAAGTCCCGATTATGGGGGCAGAGATACTTCCGTATGTTCAGTTGACAATAATTCGAGACTTTACAATATCGCTAGAGAGATACACGTTATATTGTAATATAACGTATTTGACAATTTTACGGTGACATATATATATGAAAGCAAAATCATTTATTTCTTTTTATTGGAATGACACAATCAATATCTGTAATGTCTTTATTTGAAACGTTGTTTTATGACATAAAACGAAAAATAATGAATTGTTTGTCAAATTACGGCTATTAATTATAAGTTTTCGTCCATTCGGGATTTCGTCCATTCGGGATTTCATCCATCGGTATTTCGTTCATTCGGGATTTCGTCGATTCGGGATTTCATCCATCGGTATTTCATCTATCGATATTTCGTCCATTCGGGATTTCGTCCATTCGGTATTTCGTCCATTAGGGATTTCGTCCTTTCGGGCATTTGAACATCGGTATTTTGTGTTTCGATATAACGACTATCGGTATTTAAAACTTTCGGTATTTTGAATTTCGATGTTTTGGACGTCGGTATTTCAATCATAGGTATTATGAACTTTCGGGATTATGATACGTATTCTTAAAAATATGATAAATAAATATAACAAGACCTTGCGGTTGAACTTACAAAATTACATAGGTTGCGATCGAAATATAGTCCCTACCAGAGTTCATGGTGTAAATTAACAAATAATATTGTACATTTTACAAAAGAAATCTAGTTCGGTCTAAAACCAGGGCAAGTTGAGGTGACCGAATTGTCCGCGATTCGCGGAAACAATCAAATTAAAGTTGCCCTTACGAAAAGTGACTTACCTGGTGCCGGTGGGCTGAAGAGGTTGACCAGTCCTTGATCACGCCGGGTCTGCTGTATGTCTGTGTGTGTGTGTGTGTGTGGTGTGTGTGTGTGTGTGTGTGTGTGTATAGTGTTATGTATGTGGTCGGGTGATAGCAGATTTGGCAAATCCGACTATGTTTCAACAGACGCTGTCTTAGTAGCGCGTAACAGGTCGGAATGCAGCACAATAATAGTTCAAACTGCACAAAATATGTCCACTTCAATTTTCACCTCGCACGCGGGGCTAAACGTAACCTCAAAACCGGCGCTTGACAATGAACAAATAAACCCGTTTTCTGGTACAAATGGGGATGTTTTGTCCAATTAACACTGAATTATACCTAACCAAAATCTTGCAAACAAAAAAGATTCACTTGGATTCTCCAATCATCTCAATGAATCAATAAATTCGATGTAATCTCGTGAGGAATCAAGACAAGTGACTAAACGTCAAAAAACAAACTGTCAGATGCTTGGATGACAAGACATGCGTTCGGAAACACGCATGGTAAGAAACATCTACCCCTCCCGGACGGGCCTACCCGTCCGCTAATCAATTGGAAGTCTTGACAAAGTTGCGACCGCTCTCTTCATGACTGATCCGTCTACCAAAACCTCAGCAAAACGAGGGACCCCGTCGGTGCCAGCCACCAAATTATGAATGCGCGCCCGGCGCCAATACTAAGGCGAGGCTTAACCAGGACGAGATCTCCGATCTTGGGCTGATGAGTTTTGTCCGTCCACTTGACGCGCTGCTGGAGAATGTGCAGATACTCTAAGCTCCAACGCTTCCAAAAGTTCTGAGCGAGCTGTTGCACCAACTGAAACCGCGATAGCCGATTTTGGCTCACATGAACAAGAGGGTACTCCGGCAGGGCGACAAGTGGCTGTCCAATCAAGAAATGGCCCGGTGTTAGAGCCTCCAAATCGTTCGGGTCCGAAGAAAGCGGGCACAACGGGCGCGAATTTAGTACAGCTTCAATGCGGCAAAATACCGTAGCTAATTCCTCAAAGGTGAGAACGTTGTCTCCCAACAATCTCCGCCAGTGCCCCTTTGCCGCTTTCACCGCGGCCTCAAAAATACCCCCCAATGGGGGCAGGCTGGCGGGTCAAACAACCAAGTGACCCCTCGGCGGGCCAATTTATTACCAATGTCAACCTGGCTCTCATTAAGGAAGGTGTATACCTCCTTCAAATAGTTACTTGTACCCTTGTAGTTGGTACCGCCTAATCAAAGAAGGCAACCCACGGCGAGACACAAATCTATCCAGTCGCTACAAAAAAAAAGCCTCTGTCGAGAGGGAGGTAACCAACTCCAAATGTACTGCCTTGGTTGATAGGCAGACAAAAACACACAAATAAGCCTTGACAATCTTACTATTACAAAGGGTGGACGTCTTCACCAAAAAGGGACCAGCAAAGTCCGTTCCGACGCCAGCAACGGGCCTCGCTTCATTGACACGATCAGCCGGCAAGTCTCCCATTAGGGGCTGCATAGTGGAGGCCTTAGTCCGATTAAGTCCGATAGCACGGCATGCAACGGAAGACGATGCTACGAATAGTACGACGAGCCGACAAAATCTAAAACTCTGGTTGCAAAATGGCTAACAGAGCATCACAACCGGCATGCGAATTCTTGATGTGACGATCGGTCACCAACAATTTAACCAAATGGCCCTCCTTGGGCAACAAAAGGGGTGACGGGCCCCATAAGGAAGGCTAGAGTGCCTCAGCCGTCCTCTAACACGCAAAAGACCCGTGTTATCCACGAAGGGATTCAACTTACTGACGGCTCCCGACAACTTGTCTTCAATGTCTCGATCTCCCTTCAAAGTGTGCAGCCTACACAGAGCAGACCCAAAGTAGGAGTGACTCCTGTCACTCTTGAGGAAAGAGAAACGGTGACAGGCGCTTGTCCCCTGGATTCCTAGAATTATGAAACCAACACAAAACAATTTGACTGTCCGTCCATGCGTAAGAAGCCCGAATGTCCACAGTTCCATCCAAGGTATGCGCAACGTGGTTCAGTAGCCGCACAAGAAGCGCCGCCCCTGACAACTCCAACTTAGGAATGGTCAATGCCGTCCGGAGGGGGGCCACCTTGCTCTTGGCCATGACCAGTGACAACTTCACCTGGCCTGTCGCGCTGACGGTGCGCAGATAAACAACGGCGGCATAACCGTTCGAAGACGCGTCACAAAACCCATGAAGGGTAGCAGTATAACCTCCAGGGGGGAGGATGGCGCGTGGTAGCGCGACCTCGTTGACCGCAGGGACTGCGGATACAAATTGGAGCCAGTCTTCCCGTAGTGGCTCGTCCCAACCAAGTTCAGCGGTCCAAAGACGCCGAAGGAAGCATTTCGCCCAAAACAATACCGGGCAGATCCAACCGTTAGGGTCAAAGGTCCTCGCGACAGTAGACAACACCAGTCGTTAAGTCCAAGTGGTTGGTGACTCCAAGTCGACATCATAGGTAAAGGTGTCTTGGACTGGTCGGTACTGAACGCCGAGGACGGCCATCATGGCGGGGTTGTCAACGTTCTCAAGCAAGTGAGGATCCTGCTTATGATCCTCCAACACTCCGTCCAATAGCGCTGGCGAGTTAGACACCCATTTACGCAACTCATAGCCAGCGGAAGCCAAAATCTGGACTAACTCGTCACGCAACAGGATAGCTTCCTCAACTGTGGGAGCTCCAGTGCAGACGTCATCGACGTATAGGTCCGTTTTCAAGATGGCGGACGCACGAGGGAACCTCAAATGCTCCCGGCCCGCGAGCTCCCAAAGCGAACGAAAAGCAACAAAGGGGCTTGATCGAAGGCCTTACGTATTCGTGTTGAGCTCGTATACAATCATGGGGTCCTGGGGATTCTCCCGCCACAGGATCAACTGATAACCACCTATCCTTATCCTTTATTTGTATTTCATTTTAGTTTGTAATTGTCATGAGCAATCAACTAATAAGTGATCTAGATAGTTTTACTGTGTCTGAATCCAAAATCTGCAATGTTGAGGACTGTAAATACCTTCGCGCTTCTTCGCTCGGGCGACAAATCGCTTACCTTGCTGACACAAAATATTCGCAGCATTAACCGAAATATGGACGGTTTTGAAGTGTTTTTACAAAGTCTTGATATAAACTGTGATATTATAGTACTAACAGAATGTTGGTTGTCAAAACAGACAGTCAACTTACCATCTCTGAACGGTTTTTATTCATATAAAACAAACAGAAATATCAATCAAAACGACGGAGTTGTAGTTTATGTTAAAAATAATTTACGAACTATCAAAGAAGAACCACTATCCCAAGACAGTAATTGCTTATTAATTAAAATTATCCCCGATACAGTGGTCATGGCAATTTATAGGCCGCCGTCTCATAATATCAACAGTTTTTTAGACTCACTAGACACAAACTTAGCAACCATAAAAACTTTCAAAAATATTATACTTGTAGGAGATATAAACATAAACATTGCCTCCGGGAAACCCGATACCCATACACACAATTACCTAAATATTTGTGCATTCCATGGACTTTTACCAGCTCACTATTACCCCACTCATCAAAGCGGGTCTTGCTTAGACCATATCATTCTAAAATCCAAAAATCCATCTAAAACATTGGTTACTAACTCTGCGCTTACCGATCATCAAGCTGTTTTACTAACAATGCAAATAAGTTCACCTAGAAAAAACTGCGCGCGTAGCTACACTAAAGTCAATATGACAAACCTTGAAAAAGACATACGCAGCATTAATTTTAACCCCATTTACGATTCTGTTGATGCAAATATTTCTTTAGAATATTTCATACATTCCTTACAATATGTAATAAGGAAAAACACTTTTACTAAAATAATCCCTAGAAAGTATAGTTGCATTAAACCGTGGATCACACCCGGTCTCGTTCGTTGTATAAGACACAGAGACAAACTTCACCAAAAATCCAAACTTGCACCCAATGACGTAATACTCTCTGTAACATATAAAAGATATCGTAATTTCTGTAATAACCTTATAAAAAAAATAAAAAACCAGTACGATAAAAATGAACTCGAGAAAGCGGGAAAAAATAGTAAACTTGTGTGGAAATTTATAAAAACTAATACATTGAGGTCCAAAAATTCCGAACCTCCGCTAGATTTACTTTCAACAGAAATAAACCCATCCGAAGCAACAAATAAAGTTAACAAGTATTTTGTTAACGTTGGTAAAAACTTGGCTGAAAAATTCACAAATATTACCATTCCTCTAACTCAAAACCCAACTAGGACATCTTTGTTAAATTCCTTTGTTTTATTAGATACGGACGTAAACGAAGTAGTTAGAATAATAAACGGGTTAAAGGATGTCTGCGCAACGGGGTGGGATGAAATACCCAATAACGTACTTAAAAGATTTCAACACCTACTGGCCCCTCCGCTTACCCACATCTTCCAGCTATGTTTATCTAAAGGGATATTTCCAAAATTGCTAAAAAAGTCTGTGGTGACACCCATTTTTAAGTCTGGTGACAAAATGAGTGTGAATAACTACAGACCCATTTCAGTACTAACGGGTCTATCTAAAATTCTAGAAAAAATCATAAACAGTAGACTGATAAAATATCTGGAAGATAACAAACTTCTTTCAGACAATCAATTTGGTTTTAGGCCCAAAAAATCAACTAGCCAAGCAGTAAACAAATTGATTAATTACGTTTCCACAAATCTGGATAGAGGAATGCATACAGTTGGTATCTTTCTTGACCTTGCCAAGGCATTTGACACTATTTCTTGCACTAGTCTTTTGCAGAAGCTTGAAAGACTTGGAATAAGAGGACCGCAGCTTCTACTATTATCTGATTATCTTAACGATCGACAGCAATGTGTAAAAATTGGTCCAAATACAAGTTCTGATCTTTCTAATACTCGTTTTGGAATTCCACAAGGCAGTATATTAGGGCCTACCTTATTTTTAATCTATATTAATGACCTGTGCAACCTGCCACTCGAAAATGCTGTTGTTATGTCTTATGCAGATGATACTGCTCTGTTGTTTGCAGCTAAATCAAGAGCTGAGGCCTATGAAGTTGCTCAGAATGGTTTCAACGTTGTGTCTAATTGGCTCCAAAATAATTTTCTAACACTGAATGCTGATAAAACCAAATACATTTCATTCACAATGAGAAATACTAACACACCGCTTACTAACCTAGTCATTAACGCGCATACCTGTACCTCGTACGCTGACGCTGCATGTTCTTGCCCTACTTTAGAAAAAGCTGACCATTTGAAATATCTTGGTGTCACAATTGACTCCAATCTAAATTTCCGTAAACATATCGAGTTACTATGCACTAGAGTTCGCAAACTAATATATGTTTTTAAGTATTTACGTAATGTAGCCGATTTTAAATTAATTAAACAGGTTTATTTAGCACTGTGTCAATCTATTCTAACCTATTGCATAACGTCCTGGGGTGGCGCGGGAAATTCGATTCTTCTCCCTCTAGAACGTGCTCAAAGAGCAATTCTGAAGGTTGCTACCTTTCGTCCGTTTAGATTTCCGACACAGCTGCTCTACAAGGCATGTAATGTGCTCACAGTACGGCAATTATTTATTCTTCACGTTATACTACAGCAGCACTCCACTCTCCCCTATGTCCCAGTACCTTCCGATAGGAGAAGGAAGGACCTGGTTTGTACAAAACCTCAAACGAAACATGCTTTTGCTCATCGATTTTATGTGTTTTTAGGACCTTTTCTGTATAATAGTTTCAACAAGAAACTAAACTTCTATAGTCTCAGTTATAGGAAATGTAGTCTTGTAATATCAGGTTATTTAGCGGCACTTAACTACACGGACACAGAAAAACTTCTAGAAGTCATAGTATAATTTTGTTATCCCCTCGTATTTAATTGTACTGTATACCTTAATTAGTTTTAATGTTTTAGTACCAGTTTTATTGTTGTTATAATTGTTAATAGATTTATTTTATTTTAAAACTTTTACTGTCCTAATTAAACTATGTACTGTAAGTGATGGCCTGAAACACAGGTTTAAATAAACCTACATCAGGCAGGTCGCTATCTAACATTTGAATTCGTAATTTTCGTTACTTGCAACTGTGAAATATTATATTTTAGTTATAATTTTACTTACTAGCACTAACTATATGATTGTTTAAGAAATAACACTACTGCACTTAAATGTACACTTTTGTAATATCTACTTTTTAAATAAATTATTCTTATTCTTATTCTTACTGCCATCCCGGTGAATAACCGTTTGCCGGAACATCATTTTGATGTCGGCCACAAAGACTACTTGATGACGACAGAAAGACGTGATGACGTCACAAAGATCCCTCAACAATTTGGGGCCGGAATGCAAGCAATCATTCAAGGAAACACCAGAAGAAGTCCGCGCAGACCCATCAAACACTGTGCGCAGTTTACCGGTGGATGGCTTGAGGACCGCGTGATGCGGCAGGAAGAAACGCTCGACTGAGCGCCGTGGATCTGGATTGGCCGAGAGGTGGTCGCACCGCAACAAAAGGCAGCCGGGTTACAAGCAGACCGGAACGGAGTCGACCGGTGTTGTTCTGATAGAACAACTCGCACTCCCCGTGTTCCGGATTCAAGCGGGCCACCTGAAGGGGCTTCTCAACTTCCCAAAACCTCTGAACGGCGTCAGAGAGAGAGGAGCCGGATGTCAACACAAAATCAGGCTCAGGGGAACTTTCAACACTAGGCCCATCACTGCAAAGCCAAAGATGGTTGAGACAGCCACCAAGCCCCTCTCATGACGCCGTGGGGTCTCCGGCTGCAAGATCTTCATATTTCCCAACATTATTCTCCCCAGCACATCGGAGCCCAACAACAAATGCACCGTACAAGGGGAATCGAACCGGGGGTCAGCCAAAACCAGGCCTGACGTCAACCGTAGAACATCCAAAGGCAACTGACATTGGGGATGGTTACCCAATATATTCGGCAGAACAAGGGCAGGAGCATCAATTTTAGGGTACAGACAACTTACAGGGGTGATTTCAAACCAGCGGGCCTAAAATGGCCCCTTTAGAAGAATCATAATTTGAATCATCTTAAAAAAAAGAAATTGGTAAAATGGACTTTATGTTTATGATTATCACCTTAAACATAAAGTCCATTTTAAGAATTTTAAATTTTAACGTGATTCAAATTATGATTCTGCTAAAGTGGCCTTTTTAGACCCCCTGGTCTTTCCCTTAACAGTGGTGACAGCCGTTTCGCCAATTCCCTGAATCTTGCCTGAAAAGTCGTTCACATTTAGGCCGACCTGTCCCGCTAACCAAGAAGACAAAAGGCAACCCTGGGCTCCCGTGTCCAAAATGGCACGGATCACAATCGAGTCACCCAAGGGTCCCCAGACCTTGACCGAGGCCGTTGGCAACAAAACCGTCTCGATCTGGGGGGGTCCTTTAGCGGGGTAGGCGCCAATTTCCTAGCGATGCCTGGGCGGCGACCGATCGCCGCATCCAGGTTGTCGTCGTTCACGACGAGGGTAGCACTCAAATGCTTCGTCCGCGCGGTGCCCCGAGTCGCTCGCCATCGCTGGAAGGGCATATCCCACCGGATGCCTGAAGGGCGGGGGGCGCTACTCCAACCGGGGGCGTTCCGCCAGCGGAGGGGAAAGGTAGCGATGCTGGTCTGGCCATTGTTGCCTAGCAGCCGCTGTGCAATGGTCCCTATGAGGGAAGGTCAAACGGCGCGCGCGCGGCTCCTGATCACCATTGCGAGGGGAGACCAAATGGCGCGCGCGCGGCTCCCGTTCAGCTTGCTCGGAGGGTGGAGTGCGGCCATCAAAAGGGCGGGCCTCTACCCGGTTCTCAACCGGCGTGTCAGGGGCCCGGTGCTTGCTCGTCACTGCGATACCCCCCCCCCCCCCTGCGCGAACCCTCCTCGGACGTTGATCTGCCGGAGCGGTTCGCGTTGGCGCACAAAACCTCGAGGTGAGCCCCTTCACAAATTCTACACGGGCGGGGCTTGGGGCAATCCCGGTCTAAGAAGGTCGGGCAACTTGCCATACCATGCCCCGTGGCCTTGCAAAAGTCGCAATCAGGACGACTCCGGGTGCCAGCACACGGGGGGCGGGGCGACTATCCACAGGCCCCTTGGCCCTTGTAGTAATATTATTACGTACTAACCGACTGAACGTCCTCAATGGTTGACATTTTGTCTGTACATCAATTTTAGGTCAAATCTTCATCACATCCATTATTAGTTTAAGCTTTATTGTTTCACGTTGCTCTTTTATTGCCATCCTTTCATTTAGTTTCATTGTAGATATCGTTTTACTGTAACAATTACGAGTTTATCATTTTCATTTTCATACTACACTATACTCACAAATTGCTCACAGATGATGCGCAACATTATTTACTACACTATCCACGCACCAGAACCTTTAATTCCATCGTATTTCTTCATGTTTTTGCTAACTTTGTGTTTATTAATTCTTTGACATTTTATTGTCAATAATCTGGTCGTCATAGTTACCTTTTAATCGTTCGTGGTTTTCTTTGTGGCCATCCACCGTTTTTGTCTTAAAAGCCAGATAATCGTTCTGGCCTTCTACTTTACACACTCTTTTCGTCTAATTTTCAAACATTTTGCAAATTCCACTTTTGATTTCGAAATCGGCTATATAAGACAGGGCCGCTCTAGACATTCATTTTTTTCATCGCTAGCTTTCGAGCGAAGAAAATTATATAGGCCTTGTCCCGGGGCCGACTGCTCCGGGACTCAAGAAAAGACCTCAAACCTCTTGACTTCTCCACCAGTCACCTCAACTAAAACCTGCCTCTGCACTGGGCTTCAGAGGAGGACTGCTGCATCTGCTGTCAACCTTCATCCGGGGCTGGAGTCCTGTGCTGCGAAGCCTGCCTACTGCTGTCAACCTTCATCCGGGGCTGGAGTCCTGTGCTGCGAAGCCAGCCTACTGCTGTCAACCTTCATCCGGGGCTGAAGTCCTGTGCTGTGAAGCCAGCCTACTGCTGTCAACCTTCATCCGGGGCTGGAGTCAGCGGTTGGACCGTTTTTGGCTGACTCGCCCCGGACTGCCGTCGACCCTCTCCTGCGACCCTCTCCTGCTCGTCTTCATCCCGTGATCATCCCTTCACTCCATCCTCATCTTCACTATCATCTTCATTTTGTTACTTTCAGATTTTATTACTAAAATAAATTGTATTACGTTTATCCTCATTTTTTTATTTATTCTATTTTTTTCTTCATATCTGTCGCTTCACGACACCCTAGTCCGTCCCTGGTCTCTTGGCCGGGAAGGCGATTGGCGTGACCCCGTGGCGCCACGAACGTTGTCCAGAAAGCGACACTCATCCTCCAAAAATTTGATGAGGTCGTCAAAGGGGTGTAGTAATATTATTACGTACTAACCGACTGAACGTCCTCAATGGTTGACATTTTGTCTGTACATCAATTTTAGGTCAAATCTTCATCACATCCATTATTAGTTTAAGCTTTATTGTTTCACGTTGCTCTTTTATTGCCATCCTTTCATTTAGTTTCGTTGTAGATATCGTTTTACTGTAACAATTACGAGTTTGTCATTTTCATTTTCATACTACACTATACTCACAAATTGCTCACAGATGATGCGCAACATTATTTACTACACTATCCACGCACCAGAACCTTTAATTCCATCGTATTTCTTCATGTTTTTGCTAACTTTGTGTTTATTAATTCTTTGACATTTTATTGTCAATAATCTGGTCGTCATAGTTACCTTTTAATCGTTCGTGGTTTTCTTTGTGGCCATCCACCGTTTTTGTCTTAAAAGCCAGATAATCGTTCTGGCCTTCTACTTTACACACTCTTTTCGTCTAATTTTCAAACATTTTGCAAATTCCACTTTTGATTTCGAAATCGGCTATATAAGACAGGGCCGCTCTAGACATTCATTCATTTCATCGCTAGCTTTCGTGCGAAGAAAATTATATAGGCCTTGTCCCGGGGCCGACTGCTCCGGGACTCAAGAAAAGACCTCAAACCTCTTGACTTCTCCACCAGTCACCTCAACTAAAACCTGCCTCTGCACTGGGCTTCAGAGGAGGACTGCTGCATCTGCTGTCAACCTTCTTCCGGGGCTGGAGTCCTGTGCTGCGAAGCCTGCCTACTGTTGTCAACCTTCATCCGGGGCTGGAGTCCTGTGCTGCGAAGCCAGCCTACTGCTGTCAACCTTCATCCGGGGCTGAAGTCCTGTGCTGTGAAGCCAGCCTACTGCTGTCAACCTTCATCCGGGGCTGGAGTCCTGTGCTGCGAAGCCTGCCTACTGTTGTCAACCTTCATCCGGGGCTGGAGTCCTGTGCTGTGAAGCCAGCCTACTGCTGTCAACCTTCATCCGGGGCTGGAGTCAGCGGTTGGACCGTTTTTGGCTGACTCGCCCCGGACTGCCGTCGACCCTCTCCTGCGACCCTCTCCTGCTCGTCTTCATCCCGTGATCATCCCTTCACTCCATCCTCATCTTCACTATCATCTTCATTTTGTTACTTTCAGATTTTATTACTAAAATAAATTGTATTACGTTTATCCTCATTTTTTTTTTATTTATTCTATTTTTTTTTCTTCATATCTGTCGCTTCACGACAGTTTGGCGCCCAATTGTCTTCAGGTTCTACACTTCTACATAACACTACACATTTCCATCATCACAAAATTCTAAAGAAAACACTTTGTCTAGTGTCCATAAATCAGAGGGAAAATAAGTACCCATTTTAAAAACATTATTTCTGGTGGTCATACACGTAATACTTTTAAGATTGTGGTATCTTACCTTTACATAGTGTGACTCATTATATAAACTAAAGAGGTCATTACTCTTCACTAAACCTTAAAACCTTTATACAGACTTGGTTTATAAAAATTGTTTCTGTTTCACCTTAACTACAATTTTCCTCTGATTTAATATAAACCTTTTTGGCAGTCTCTCTTGGCAACTTCACTTTAGATCATTAGTTCATTGTCATACTACAGACATCATTAAACATTTTCATATAGCTATCATTGTAACTAATTTTTCTTTTGGAAGGAAAATAATTTTTCTTTAATCTTTTACTAACTTAATACTTCTAATTTTTTTTCTTCTAGAAGGAAACAAGGTATTTTCTTTGAAACTTATCTTTATTTTACCAATATGTATAGAACAATTAAGTTTGAATTTCTTAATAAACCTGAACTCGAATACGAAATTAAGATCAGACTTGAGGAACCAGTAGACACTGTCGTACGGTTAAGAAAGCAAATTCTTCGACTTTCTTCTATTACCTCCTCGGAGGAAATTTTAATCTCACCAATTCCAATTGAGGAAGAGCTCCCTCAAATTAATACCACTATTAATTACTTAGACTTAAAAGTAGATAAACTTCTACACGGTGATTCCAAATACACTCGTCTTATAGAAACTTATCTTAATCATTTATTTTTTAGACTCGAGCGTATAGACGTTGACGTACTGAACTCTGAACAGAAAATTGAGTTTGACGCTTTACGGTCCAAATTTGATAGCCTCAACAACAAATTTGAACCATTCACTTTTCTTCCAGCGGAAAATACTTCCCCTCCTCTCTACGATTTACCTACCTCTCATAACAACTCGGAAACTCCTCCTTCAAATATCCCTCCGTCACAGACCATTCTTGAGGCCCTCCTTCAACAAATTAACTCTACAGTTCCTCCTCAACAAGTGAAGCCTCATATTTTTAAAGATTTAAAAAGATACACTTATAATGGAAAGTCATGTCCTAGGTCGTTCCTTCAAAAACTAGAAGAATATTGCATTTCACGTAGCTTTGACAAAAAACTTTTGATTAATCAAGCGTACGAAATTTTTACAGACAATGCTTTACACTGGTTTAGATTTCAGATTAATTGTAATCCAAATCTGACCTGGCATGAAACTTCTGAGCTTCTTATAAAAGATTTTGGTGTTTTCGATTACGATTACAAATTACTAGAAGACATCAGAAAGCGAACTCAAGGTCTGGACGAAACTATATCGGTCTACATTTCAATTATGTCCGGAATGTTTTCACGCTTGACTAAAAAATTGTCTGAGTCAGAACAATTAGAGATTTTACTGAGGAATATCAGACCGTGCTATTCAGTTTTTGTGGCATTAAGAGATTGTACTACTATTGACTCTCTCTTAGCTGTTTGCCAGATTTACGAAAAATTCTTGGACAAAGATAAAAACTTTAAAGAACCATCTTTGCAACAAAATACTTTAACAGCTGAATTTAGCTACAAACCTCGTATACCAGTTACTAATTCTTCCTCTGTAAATTTTCAGAAACCTCCTCCTCAGTACCTCCAAAAACCAAAACAAATTAACACTCTGACTCGATCTGATCCTCCTCAACAGAGTAGCTTTTGCGTTCGTTGTCGTGTGCATGGACACACCTTAAACACTTGTAAGAAACCTCACTTCATTATTTGCTTCAAATGTGGTTTGAAGGACTTTAAAACTGCTGATTGCCCTAAATGCAATCCTAAGCCTGGTACTAGCTCAAAAAAACTAACAACTGACTTGAAAAGTGAAAATTTCGACGTTAATGATTGGAATAATTGGATCAAAACTCTTAAAAATTTCTTTTCTTACTACAAAATTTCTTCAACCCTTTACTCTAATGACAATGGTTCCAAACGCCCTTTCATTAACGTGCGAATTATTAACTTAAACATTTCTGCCTTACTTGATTCAGGTAGTTCTGTTACCATACTTGGCAACAATTCTCACCTGGAAATTCTTAAATTAGGTTTCAAGCTTTTCAAGTCAGACTTAATTACTGTCTCAACTGCTAGTAACCAAAAAATTAAATCTTTAGGATATTTTGAATTACCTATTTTCTTTAATGACCAGACTCATTTAATTAAAGCTTATGTTTTTCCAGAATTATTCCCCTCTCTTATTCTTGGTATTGATTTCTGGAAAAAATTTAATCTTCTTCCTACTATTTTATCTTCTGTTTGTCAGTCGAACCTTAAATGTTCATCTATTCAAGATGCGGAGAAAAAGATACTACCTTATGAACATCTTAGTACAAATCAGAAGGATATTGCAGATAACATTATCCAACGCTTCAAGAGTATCTCATTTGAAGAAAAAGGCATTTTGGGACGTACTCATTTAATTACACACAAGATCGACACAGGTGATTCTCTCCCCATCAAGCAAAGATGTTATCGATTGTCCCCTGAAAAACAAAAAGCTTTAATCAACGAAGTGGATAAAATGTTGAAATGGAATGTCATTGAACAATGCGAAAGTCCATGGCTATCTCCGGTGCTTATAACTCCGAAGAAGAATGGAGAATGGCGTTTCTGCGTCGACAGCAGGAAACTTAACTCAATCACTCGTCGTGATGCCTACAGCCTCCCACTTATAAGTGAGATTCTTGACAATCTTAAAAACGCCAAATATCTCTCAAGTATCGACATTGCGAAGGCCTTCTGGGAAATTTCTCTCAACCCTGCGGACAAAGACAAGACTGCCTTTTATGTACCCGGAAGAGGCATGTACAGATTTAAAGTAATGCCCTTCGGCTTAACTAACTCTCCTGCTACTCAACAGAGACTAATGGATATGCTGTTTACTCCAGATTTTGACAACAAAGTATTCTGTTATCTCGACGATATCGTAATTATAAGCGATACCTTCGAAGAACATATTTCTGTTCTCTTAAAAGTTCATGAAAAACTCTCTTTTGCCAATTTAACTATAAATTTTGAAAAAAGTCAATTCTTCAGGAAAGAACTCAAGTACCTCGGTTTTGTTGTAGGTGAATATGGCCTGAGAGCTGATCCTGACAAAATTCGAGCCATTTTGGAATATCCTACACCATCCTCTAGAAAAGAAGTACGTAGATTCATCGGTACTTGCAGCTGGTTCCGAAGATTCATTGCAAACTTCAGCACAATTGCTTCTCCACTTAACAGGCTAACTTGCTCTGGGAAGATTGCCCCTAAATTCGTTTGGAACCCCGAAGCAGAATCGGCATTCGTGAAACTTAAAGAAGCTTTGGTTACTACTCCTGTTCTCGCTTGCCCAGACTTCAACCTCCCATTCTCTGTACATTGCGATGCATCAAATTTTGGCATAGGAGCAATGCTTACACAACATCAAAACGACAAGGAAGTTGTTATTGCTTACATGAGTAAAGCTCTTAATAAAAACCAGCAGAACTATTCTACAACAGAAAGAGAAACTCTAGCCGTAATAACTGCTCTAGAACACTGGCGTTGTTACCTAGATAATGGTAAACAATTTACAATTTACACAGATCACGCTGCTCTTAAATGGTTCCAGAACTTATCCAATCCTTCAGGAAGACTGGCTCGTTGGACGCTACGCCTATCTTGCTTCAACTTCATTCTAAAACATAAAAAGGGTAAAGATAATGTTGTCCCTGACCTACTATCCAGATCAAAAACTCATGACTCTGAAGATTCTCAACGTCAAGGTGTAAATCCTATTTTAACGGACGAATCAGTTCCTAATCGTGACTTGGAACACTACAACAAGATTTTACTTGGCTGTCAGAACAATCCTGATTCTTATCCAAACTATACGGTTAAAGAAAACAAGCTCTATCGTTGCATTCACTCTCCTCATGCTCTGAACGATGACTTCACTTGGAAAGAAGTTCCACTTCCACATGAAAGACAGGCTATTATCGAAAGGAATCACAGTCCTTCTCAAGAACCTCATCTCGGAATTTTCAAAACCTACAAGAAGCTTTCGTTACGATATTACTGGTCTGGCATGTTTAAAGATATCGCTAAATTTATCTCTACTTGCGACATTTGTCTTGCTTATAAACATCCAAATCATTCTCCTTATGGCCCTATGGGTAAGCCAAAAATTTGCTCGAGACCTTTTCAATCTATATCGCTTGATCTTATGGGTCCTTTTCCCATGACCAGAAGACGTAATCAACATATTTTAGTTATTAATTGTACCTTTACTAAATATACTTTTATCTTTCCCTTAAAACGTGCTACTGCGTCTAACATAATTAATATTTTAGAGAATTCCGTATTTCTCATCCATGGTGTTCCACAAACCATTATCATGGATAACGGTCCCCAATTTCAATCCCGTGAATTTACTACATTTCTTAATAAATATAAAGTCCCTTTTATATTCTACTCTCCATTTTACTGTCCCCAAGTCAATCCTACAGAAAGGTATAATAGGACCATCATCACGGCTCTAGCTACTTTGGTAGGTGATGATCATCGAACCTGGGATATTTATCTCCCAAAAATTCAACACGCGATAAACAGTTGTGTTAATGCTATAACTGGTTTTTCTCCAAACTTTTTAGTATTTGGTCGGGAAACAGTTCCTTGTGGTTCATTCTACACTCCAACTCAAAATCTTGAGGAAGTTGTTTTTCTACCTCGCGATGTCTACGCTACAAATATTGGTTTCCTCTCGTCAAGTTTTGATAAGGTTCAAACTAATTTATACATAGCACACGCTAAGAATAGCGCTCGCTATGACCTACGTCGGTCATTTAAAGAATTTAATGTCGGTGATACAGTTTGGCGTAAGAATTACGTACAAAGCAACGCGGGTTCGTACTTCAGCGCAAAACTGGCCCCTAAATTTCTAAGATGCAAAGTCTTTAAGAAACTCTCGCCCTTAGTATACATATTAGAAGATACTAATGGAACGAAAAATAAATGGCACATCAAAGACATTAAAATCTAAACCTCGTCTTCATCGAATCATCTTATTTAGATAGTTAATCTCTCATTAGCTCATTTATCAATCGCTTAAAATTAATCTTTATTTTTGTTTTGAATACGAGTTTTTAAACTCACTATTCAACGTCCTATGCGGCGTTACTTTTAACTTGTCTTTATTTTGTGATTTAGAGCTTACTGCTCTTATTCTTCACTTCTACAAATGAGGTCAGAAGATCACTAGTTCAGATACCTTTACTTTAGAGCCCTACCGCTCGAATCTATCTTAGACTAAACTAAATAGTCATCTTAATAATTATATAATTATTCCTTTATAGGGTTTTCTTCGAGCGGCTGACTACTCGTAAAATAAGCCTTAGGTCAATATATTTTTCACCCAGGGAGCGGTTGATTACTCCCTAAATAAGCCTTAGGTCAATATATTTTCCACCCATGGAGCGGTTGATTACTCCCTAAATAAGCCTTAGGTCATATTTAGGAACATACTTCTAGAGTGGTAGTCATTGACTGTGAACTCCACCCTTACCATTATGTAGATGATAGTATACCTGAGGAAGAATGAATGTCTGTTAGATGATTTCTGTTTGGACGAAGTAATGTTTCAAGGATTTCTCTCGAACTTTAAACATAAAATTTTCTCTGAGTCGAAAATTTTCTGGGGTTGTCGGGGAAATGTAGTAATATTATTACGTACTAACCGACTGAACGTCCTCAATGGTTGACATTTTGTCTGTACATCAATTTTAGGTCAAATCTTCATCACATCCATTATTAGTTTAAGCTTTATTGTTTCACGTTGCTCTTTTATTGCCATCCTTTCATTTAGTTTCGTTGTAGATATCGTTTTACTGTAACAATTACGAGTTTGTCATTTTCATTTTCATACTACACTATACTCACAAATTGCTCACAGATGATGCGCAACATTATTTACTACACTATCCACGCACCAGAACCTTTAATTCCATCGTATTTCTTCATGTTTTTGCTAACTTTGTGTTTATTAATTCTTTGACATTTTATTGTCAATAATCTGGTCGTCATAGTTACCTTTTAATCGTTCGTGGTTTTCTTTGTGGCCATCCACCGTTTTTGTCTTAAAAGCCAGATAATCGTTCTGGCCTTCTACTTTACACACTCTTTTCGTCTAATTTTCAAACATTTTGCAAATTCCACTTTTGATTTCGAAATCGGCTATATAAGACAGGGCCGCTCTAGACATTCATTCATTTCATCGCTAGCTTTCGTGCGAAGAAAATTATATAGGCCTTGTCCCGGGGCCGACTGCTCCGGGACTCAAGAAAAGACCTCAAACCTCTTGACTTCTCCACCAGTCACCTCAACTAAAACCTGCCTCTGCACTGGGCTTCAGAGGAGGACTGCTGCATCTGCTGTCAACCTTCTTCCGGGGCTGGAGTCCTGTGCTGCGAAGCCTGCCTACTGTTGTCAACCTTCATCCGGGGCTGGAGTCCTGTGCTGCGAAGCCAGCCTACTGCTGTCAACCTTCATCCGGGGCTGAAGTCCTGTGCTGTGAAGCCAGCCTACTGCTGTCAACCTTCATCCGGGGCTGGAGTCCTGTGCTGCGAAGCCTGCCTACTGTTGTCAACCTTCATCCGGGGCTGGAGTCCTGTGCTGTGAAGCCAGCCTACTGCTGTCAACCTTCATCCGGGGCTGGAGTCAGCGGTTGGACCGTTTTTGGCTGACTCGCCCCGGACTGCCGTCGACCCTCTCCTGCGACCCTCTCCTGCTCGTCTTCATCCCGTGATCATCCCTTCACTCCATCCTCATCTTCACTATCATCTTCATTTTGTTACTTTCAGATTTTATTACTAAAATAAATTGTATTACGTTTATCCTCATTTTTTTTTTATTTATTCTATTTTTTTTTCTTCATATCTGTCGCTTCACGACAGGGGGGAAAATGGGTGGCACTGTCCCCACCATACCTCTGCTCGAAGCGGGACCTGAAGTCCGCGGGGAGCAACTGCAGTACAATGTGCACTAACAAGTAGGACCAATGATCCACCGGCAACTGCAGCCGTCTCAAGGCGTTGGTCGCTGAGACCAACGGGTTCAGCATGCCCGTACGCAATGCTGACATGCTGGCGACGGCCGGTAGCCCCAAAATCATGCACATCAGCCAAGCAACGCTTGTTCTGGTACCGCCGGGACAATGTGTCCGACACCGGCAATTGCTGCACCAGGGCTCTGGCTTCACCTTCCAGGACCGACAACAAATAAGCCAACTTTTGGGCGGGTCTGAGGTCCTAGCGCGCATCGATCAAACTATCAAACAAATCTTTGAAGCTCAGCCTGTGGTCCAAGCGACCATCAAAATGTGGCAGCTCCAAGGTAGTCAGTCTACCCAATAGTCCGGGGCCTGCAACAACCGAGGTCTCCAGCTTGGCCTGGACAGGCACCCGGCTCTTCAAGATTTCCCGGGCTCGTTGACTTACGACGTCCCCCAGGTTCAAAATCTGGTCGTAGTCACCGACAACCTTATCGCGGGCTGCCTGGCCCAATACGTCCTGGTCCACGTCGGTCACGAACTCGTTGAAGCGCGTGAACAAGGCGTCGACATCACCGAGTCTCACGCTCAATTGCTCGGACCGGGCAAGTGTGACCTCTTCGAGATCCGAGCGCTCAGTGGTCGCTGCAGCCGACGTGAACCACCTTAGCTGTGAGACCAAACCAGCGGCCGCCTCCTTTACAGCCTTCAGTGAGGCCATTGCAACCAAATATCAGGACAGCAACAAGTTAAATTTAACCAAACAAACCAATGACTCTTAGCCCACAAATAAATTTTAACAAGTAAAACTTAAATTGAATTTATTTCAAGTCTAAATCCGACCCTGGATTTATTTCAAGGGGTACACCTGCCCTTCCAAACCGATAACAATACACAACCAGAACCTTGTGTATAACAATTCACCTTAATATGGTTTCAACACAACTCAACATACAATACAAACACAATAAAATCAACAAGCAACAATATTAAACTATCACACAGCACACATGTATCTACAATACACTGAGCAACAATATTCTTATATTACCAGCACAACAGAAAGGACCCCCTTTCTCTCACCTAGGTGTGCCAATGCAATTAATTTTAATAAAATGTGAGAGCCCGGCTGACAACGGCAACAAATCAGTTTGATGTTCTAGACTTCCAATTTGACCAGACACTAAGTAAGTTGATTTTATAATGATGAACCACGCTCTGCTACCAAATGTTCGGTCTAAAACCAGGGCAAGTTGAGGTGACTGAACTGTCCGCGATTCGCGGAGACAATCAAATTAAAGTTGCCCTTACGAAAAGTGACTTACCTGGTGCCGGTGGGCTGAAGAGGTTGACCAGTCCTTGATCGCGCTGGGTCTGCTGTATGTCTGTGGGTGTGGGTGTGTGTGTGTGTGTGTGTGTGTGTGTATAGTGTTATGTCGGGTGATAGCAGATTTGGCAAATCCGACTATGTTTCAACAGACGCTGTCTTAGTAGCGCGTAACAGGTCGGAATGCAGCACAGTAATAGTTCAAACTGCACAAAATATGTCCACTTCAATTTTCACCTCGCACGCGGGGCTAAACGTAACCTCAAAACCGGCGCTTGACAATGAACAAATAAACCCGTTTTCTGGTACAAATGGGGTTATTTCGTGCAATTAACACTGAATTATAACCAAAATCTTGCAAACAAAAAAGATTCACTTGGATTCTCCAATCATCTCAATGAATCAATAAATTCGATGTAATCTCATATATTTCATAAATTCCTGGCAATACGTATTAAGGAAAAACACTTTCACTAAGATAATCCCTAGAAAGTATAGTTGCATTAAACCGTGGATCACACCCGGTCTCGTTCGTTGTATAAGACACAGAGACAAACTTCACATGAAATCCAAACTTGCACATAATGACCTAATACTTTCTGTTACCTATAAAAGATATGGTAATTTTTGTAATAATCTTTTGAAAAAATTATAAAACCAGTACGATAAAAATGAACTCGAGAAGGCGGGAAAAAATAGTAAACTTGTGTGGAAATTTATAAAAACCAATACATTGAGGTCTACCAATTCCGA
This sequence comes from Xestia ashworthii, assembly GCA_950022955.1. Classification (NCBI taxonomy): domain Eukaryota; kingdom Metazoa; phylum Arthropoda; class Insecta; order Lepidoptera; family Noctuidae; genus Xestia; species Xestia ashworthii. The sequence continues at coordinate 374,476 of OX465561.1, forward strand.
ACCTCCGCTAGATTTATTAACAACAGAATTAAACCCATCCGAAGCAACAAATAAGGTTAACCACTATTTTGTCAACGTCCTCCTACTCAAAACCCAAATAGGACATATTCCACGTTAAATTCTTTTATTTTATTCGATACGGACGTCTACGAAGTAGTTAGAATAATAAGCGCAACGGGGTGGGATGATATACCCAATAACGTTCTTAAAAGATTTCAACACCTACTGGCCGCTTACCCACATCTTCCAACTATGTTTATCTAAAGGGATATTTCCAAAATTACTTAAATTGTCTGTGGTCACACCTATTTTCAAGTCTGGAGACAAAATGAGTGTCAATAACTACAGACCCATTTCAGTACTAACGGGTCTATCAAAATTTTTGGAAAAAATCATAAACAATAGATTGATGAAATATCTGGAAGATAACAAACTTCTTTCAGACAATCAATTTGGGTTTAGGCCTAAAAATCAACTAGCCAAGCAGTAAACAAATTGATTAATTTCATTTCTACAAATCTGGATAGGGGAATGCATACAGTTGGTATCTTTCTAGACCTTGCCAAGGTCTTTGATACTATTTCTTGCAGTAGTCTTTTGCAGAAGCTTGAAACACTTGGGATAAGAGGAACGCAGCTTCGACTATTATCTGATTATCTTAGCGATCGGCAGCAACGTGTAAAAATTGGTCCGAATGCAAGCTCAGATCTTTCTAATACTAGTTTTGGAATTCCACAAGGCAGTATATTAGGGCCTACATTATTTTTAATCTATATTAATGAATCTATAGTAATGTCTTATGCAGATGATACTGCACTATTGTTTGCAGCTAAATCAAGAGCTGAGGCCTACGAGCATGCTCAGAATGGTTTCAACATTGTATCTAATTGACTCCAGAATAATTTTCTAACACTGAATGCTGATAAAACAAAATACATTTCATTTACAATGAGAAATACTAACACACCGCTTACTAATACTAACCTAATCATTAACGCGCATACCTGTAGCACGTACGCTGACACTACATGTTCTTGCCCTACTTTAGAAAAAGCTGACCATTTGAAATATCTTGGTATTACAATTGATTCCAACCTAAATTTCCGTAAACATATCGAGTTACTATGTACTAGAGTGCGCAAACTAATATATGTTTTTAAGTATTTACGTAATGTAGCCGATTATAATTTAATAAAACAGGTTTATTTAGCATTGTGTCAATCTATTCTAACCTATTGCATAACGTCCTGGGGTGGCGCAGGAAATTCCATTCTTCTCCCTCTAGAACGTGCTCAAAGAGCAATTCTAAAGGTTGCTACCTTTCGTCCGTTTAGATTTCCGACACAGCTGCTCTACAAAGCATGTGATGTGCTCACAGTACGGCAATTATTTATTCTTCACATTATACTACAGCAGCACTCTACCCTTCCCTATGACCCAGTTCCTTCAGAAAGAAGAAGGAAGGACCTAGTTTGCTCAAAACCTCAAACTAAACATGCTTTTGCTAGTCGATTCTATGTGAAGACCTATACATCCTCTTTAGTGTGTCCTCTCTACATATCTATGTAGCTGTTGTTACCTTGACAACTGTTGTTACTATCTGACGGTTCTAATATAAAAATTATATTTCTTTGTCTTTACTTTGTTTAAATATTTCTCGCTTACGTTATTAAAAGTTAACATGGTAGCAGAGCGAATAAAGTAAAAAAAAACGTCGGTAAGCAGATTGTCAATAAGGTCTCATGCCTGCTGATCAATTCACATTGATCCACTAAACAAGGACAACTATGATACCTGGGTGATACAGGCGGAAGCTGTATTAACAAAAAACAAATTGTGGAAGTATGTTGAGTGTACCCCAAAAACTAACGCTAGTGCAGAAGACATCGAAGGGGACAAACAAGCAAATTAAAAAATGCACCTCAGCAAAGGCTTTGTGAGACAAACTCAGACATTCATGCGAGTAAAGGACCGGCACGTAAGGCATATCTTCTGAAGCAAATAATCCTTTCAAAACTTGAAGGAAATGATGTACGTGCACACTTAAACAAGTTCATGGACACGGTGGAAAAACTGGCAGATATGGACGTGGATATTCGTAAGGATCTATTAACTATAATGATGCTATACAGCCTCTCCTCTGAATATGAAAATTTCCGCGTTGCTATAGAGTCACGTGACGTCTTGCCAAAACCGGAAGAACTTAAAATTAAAATTATTGAAGAAAGTGACGCTCGTCATCATAATAAAGACTATGAATCTGGTGAACAATATCATGACCATGAAGAAGAGAACGCTCTATATGCTTTTTGTAAAATCTGCAAGAAGACTGGTAGCAAAATTTTTCAGAAGAAATCTCACAAAATATGCTCTAATTGCTGGAAGAAGAATAAAGAAAAGAAGTCTAAGCCAAACAACAATGATAACTCTCACTATGCTGAAGAGTGCCTTTTAACTTCAAACCGTCATAACGAGGACGAATGGGTACTTGACACTGGCTGCACTTCTCATATGACGCCTCATCGTGAGTTCTTCAAAGATATGAAGACTGTTTTAAGAAAACTGATCTTTGCATCTGAAGCTCACTCTACGGAAATTATGGGTGAAGGCAGAGTTTCATTTAACAACAAATTCGGGAAAATACATTTAGAAAACACACTAAATGTACCCACACTTTACACAAATCTATTATCGGTACCGAGTATCACAAGTTACGGTGCATCAGTAGAATTTGATAGAGACAAAGCAGTCGTACGTAATAAAACTGGGAAGTTGTTAATGACCGCAACAAAGTCAAAGGGTCTATATCATGTAAAATTGCCAAACATTGAACAAAGCTTTGCGGCTATTCCTGAAAAAAAAATCAATAAATGCGGAGCAAGATACGCGACTGGCATAGGAAACTCGGTCATATGAACATCCAAGACCTCCACTTAGCTCTGAATAATGATACTCTGATTCGGTTAAACTTTAATAAAAATGAGACTTTGTCAGATTGTGAAACATGCACAGAATCGAAAATGACTCGAGTGACAAGTCCTCCCAAGCGAATTACTCCTCGAACTAATGAACGTCTAGCCATTGTTCACAGTGATGTCTGTGGTCCTATCCGGTACACCTTCTGACGCTAAGAACCGATACTTCGTCACCTTCATTGACGATTACAGTAGGTATGGACGGGTATACTTCTTAAAAAACAAATCTGAAGTACTAGACAAATTCAAAGAGTACAAACAAGAAATGGAAAATTTTACTGGAAATAAAATTAAACATTTGCAAACGGATAACGGCACAGAATATGTTAACGGGAAATTTCAAGCCTATCTAAGGGAACACGGGATTGCCAGACGTTTTTCAGCACCCTATACACCTCACCAGAACGGTATAGCTGAAAGAAAAAATCGGACACTAGTGGAGAAAGCCAGAGCTATGCTTATTAATGCAAAAGCACCATTAAACCTATGGGCAGAAGCAATTAATACAGCAAATTATTTAACTAATAGATCAATAAACAGTTCTATTGATAATAAAACACCATTCGAGAAATGGATACTAAGAAAGCCCTGCGTTACAATGACAGCTGTCAATTGAACAAGTAAACATTGAGCTCCGTTATAAAACGTGAAAAAAACATTGAATATAGTAATTTCACAGTGTACTATCATGAATATTGAAAAAGTAATTGTAAACAATAAGTGAAAGTGTTATCTCCCAAAAAATCGCGTAAATAAAAATGTTTGAGTGCTATTTTCAATAGAACAATGAACTCTGTCACAACAAATTTAATTCTGTGTTTTAGTGATCTAAAATCACAATAAAGATCAGTAATAATACATGGACACAGAAATATGTAAGTCAAACAAACAATTTTTAACAAAAAAAACCAAAACAAAAGTGGAAAAAACAACCTGTCAAACGTTTGAATCGAACATTCTACGAGTCACGATAACGATTTTTTTATCAATTCCCTGCCAAGAGAAAGAGGTCCATCATTTCAACGTAACAGATTAGTCGACAAATGGCCGTATGGCTATACGTTAAGACTGCCACCGACTTAGACGCTGGTTCGAATCCCACTGACAACTTTAACTTTTTGTAAATTGATAAATTGTGTTTATCATCACTACAACGAAATTGCTTGGCCAGACTGTGCTAAACACAATTTAAGACTCGAATAATGAATTTCTTCGAAAACATCACTATGCGTCGTACGCGTACTAAATCCGACTCAAATACCGTCATCAATGAATCGCAAAATGACACTTTCCAAGACACCGTAAACAGTCTACCCGATTTATCAAGTGATGGTAATCAACAAATAGCTAAGTTAAAGGAACAGATAGATAAGCTTGTCTTAGAACTGAATAGCGCACATCAGGAGATTGAGTCGCTGTCTTTGGAGAATAAAGACCTCAAGCAAAAGAATATGGTTTTACAAAGCAAAAACAACCACCTTACAGAACTCACACATAGCCCGATTAAAAAACACAAAAAGTCAACTCCAATTAAGAAATGTCCCATAAACAACAAACAAACACAAACAGATTCTTCATTCATATCCAACCAGAAAGAAGCCATGCAAAGTAACGTTCAGCTAAGCTCATCTAACCCAACTCCAAACATACGAGCCACGACAACTATGGAACAACCTTTCAAAAAACAAAAAATATGCCTGATCAGCAGCGAAACATCTAACAAGTTATATATAGTTGCCGAAAGATCAGATTTACGTAATTTTGAAATCTGTCATTATCGAAAACCGACGTGCGGATTGCGGCAACTTCTCCACAAAATTGAGGGAAAAGTGCAAAACTTTACTCAGTCAGACTATTGCGTTATTTACATTGGTGAGGAAGACTTTCGGAAAACGCACAACTATTTAGAATTAGTCATGTTTGTAAGAGAAAAGTTAATAGAATTGAGTCATACTAATTTTATAATATGCTTACCAACGTTTAAATATATGATAGATGCTAACTTAATGTATAACAGCCGCGTAGAAACATTCAATAACCTTATTTACTTGGATATAAACACATGCAACTATGCGTATTTACTTGACTCCAATTGTAATCTATCTTATGACTATAATTCTTACAGCAAGCGATATGGGACCTTGAATAACAGTGGTTTAAATATAATTATATCAGATTTACAAGATCCGATTCTTAGCATATGCAACCTGAATGCTACGCACTCGGAAGATGACTGCCACCCGCAAAATCATAGGAAAAACGAACTTTCTAATAATTCACAACCGTCAAATTCTCAGTTTTTTCGTTAACTACCTCAATATCTTACACCAGAACACAGCTGGTTTGATTAATAAATCCGATACACTGACTGTAAAATTAGTAGAATTAATCAACGGGAGGACAGATATAGATGTTATTTGTGTTACAGAACATTTCATACAAACAGGGTTTGAGAATTTATTGCATATACCAAATTTCTGTCCAGCAGCTTTCTTTTCGAGAAATACAAAGAGAGGAGGAACAGGTATTCTCGTAAGAGTAGGACTACAGTTTAGAGAAATTTCGGATATAGCAAAGCAATCGGTTTCAGGCATCTTTGAATGTTGCGCTGTGGAAATAATAGCCTATAAAATTATTATTATTTGTGTCTATAGAATCCCAAAAACAATTATAAAGTGTTCTATGATAAGTTAGATTACATCCTAAATAAAGTTTGTATATCTCCAAATAAGAATGTCGTCTTGTGTGGGGATTTTAATATTAATGTACTGATGAGAAACAAAACTACATTAGAACTGGAATATTTTCTTTTGAAGTACAATTTAAAACTGGCGCTTTATACTCCCACTAGGTTAAAAAGTAAAAGCTGTATAGATAACTTTGCTCACAACTATCGGAATGGATGTAAAGCCGAAGTTGTAGATCTGGTCCTTTCCGATCACACATCACAAATCCTAAAAGTCCCTATTAACAAAATTTGCAAACTAAAATATTGGAAAACCAAAAAACAGGACATGTGCATGGAAAATTTAATTACTTTTAAAATACATCTCAGCTCTCTATCATTTGTTCAAGTACATAATGCTAAGGACGCCAACGAAGCTTTTCACATTTTCATGGATGATTTCTCCCTTATATATAGATTATGTTTTCCCGAGAAAATTATAACCATTCCAACTAGCAAGAAAACGAAATGGATCTCACACGGAATAAAAACATGTAGTAAAAAGCAAAGGCAGCTACTTTGGGCATATCGACTAAACTTGGATTCAAACAATAAATTACTCCTTAAAAACTACACTAAACTCTATAGGAAAATTATAAACTTAACACAAAAGGCACAAAACAATCATTTCATAAACACCGCCCAAAACAAATCAAAAGCTACCTGGCAAATAATAAATAAATTCAAATTTACGCTGCCGCCAGAGCCTATAATGTGCCTGAATAGAGACAATTTGACATTTACAGACCCCATGGACATTGCAAACGAGTTTAACAATTACTTTATTGACACAATTGAGAATAATATTAAAGCTGACATCAGATCTTATAATATACAATTAACTAAGAATACCTTAAATTCACTATTCATGCAACCTGTTACCCTTGAAGACATAAAAAAATAATTAGCAACCTTAAAAACACGAATACTGTTGGATACGATGGAATTTCCACAAAAGTGATAAAATTTACAAAAGAACTAATAGCATCTCCATTAGTTCATATAATTAACCTGTGCATAGCTGCTGGCATTTTTCCGGACAAGCTCAAAAAAGTTATTATTAAACCTCTTTTTAAAAAAGATGACAAAACTGATTTAAAAAATTACAGACCTGTTGCGAAAATTCCGGTCTTTTCCAAAATTATTGAGAAAGTTATCTATAACTCTTTATATACCTATTTCGAAAAGTTTAAACTATTTTGCCTAGAACAAAAGGGCTTCCGCAAGAACACTACGATTAATATGGCATTGTTTGATTTGTTAGCTAATGTCATGTCATCTGTGGATAGGAGAAATCCAGTCTGTGCAATTTACACTGACATGACTAAGGCGTTTGACTATGTTGACCATAAGATTCTTTTGCACAAATTACATAGCTATGGTATACGAGGGAACATCTTAAAATTAATAGAATCATACCTAAGTAATAGGGTTCAATGCTCAGAAGTTTCAAGGATATGTCCCAAAAGCAAATTGGAAACCATAAATGTATCAAAACCAAGACACGTAAAATATGGCGTTCCACAGGGTAGCGTACTGGGTCCCCCGCTATTTTTAATATATATAAATGATCTCCCGAAAGCAACAATGGAAAAAATGGTTCTTTTTGCAGATGACAGTACCACTATAATAAAATGTACGGATCCAAATTATTATAAGAATGACATCAATATTTGTTTAAATGACATCATAAATTGGCTAAATAAAAATAATCTCGTTATAAACTTGACTAAAACAAAAGTCATGCATTTTTATCAACGATGTCCAAACCCAAAGGTTGAAATTTCTTACAATGGCTGTGATATTCATGAAGCTAATAAAACTAAGTTCTTAGGTATCATAATTGACAGCCAACTTACATGGAAGCCTCATGTTGAAGAATTATGTAAGAAACTTAGCAAATCCGCATATGCTCTATTTCAACTCTCGAAGAAAGTTAACGTTCAGGCTCTTTTAGCAGCGTACCATGGACTGGTTGCCTCTGTGTTGCGGTATGGCATTATTTTCTGGGGTCAGACCACTGATAGGGAGCTGGTATTTAGATTGCAGAAGCGATGCATCAGGTCAATGTGCGGCCTTAAGACAACTGATAGCTGTGTGCCCTATTTTAAATCATTAAAAATTTTAATTTTCCCTTGTTTGTATATATTAGAGACGGCATTGTTTGTGAAATGTAATCCACATCTATTCCAAAAATTATCAGACGTCAGAAAAAATCCAAATCGGACACAATACGTCAATAAATTATGTCAAGTGAAGTGTAAAACTGCATTAATGCAAAAAAGTTTTTTTGGTGTTGCCCCACGCATATATAACAAAGTACCTAATGTTTTAAAAAACTTGACTGTCTTAAAGTTCAAAAGGTCCCTAATCGAATTACTATAATTATGAAAACTTATTATTCAATTGACGACTTTCTAAATGATGATTCACTGACTAATTGATATAATTATGTACTTACCCTATTGCTTTGACCATTTTGACATTTTTTTTAATTTTTTGACCACGTTGACATTTTTTTTTTTTAATTTTTTGACCATGTTGACATTTTCTAAATTGTTTTATTGTATGACATGCCACTTATTTTAAATTGTGAACCAATTATTTGCATGCCCATGTGACGGCAAAATGTGGAGAAGTCTATTATAAAAGAACACCTATGTACCTATTACCCATGTTTGCAAAGAATAAATGATTTGATTTGATTTGATTGATTTGGTTAATAAAGAGATAAAGATAACGATTCATTTATTTGCAAAAACATGTGTAGATAATATTCATGGAATGATGCTTATAGGTGTTACAGGATATTCTTTGGCACAACATGTTTGACCATGGCTGGTGTACAAATTAGGTCAGAAGACCATAAGATTTCAGAAAAACAAAGATACAAAATCAATTAATTCTAAAAAATTAACATTATTAATATTGAATATGAAAAAAATTAAACAGTTTGTAAATATTCGTGCGATTCAAAATAAAATATAATAGATTCAGTCAGTATGTCAGAGCGATTTGTCGTTTAAAAATTCATTGACATCATAGTAGGCTTTTCCTGTAAGTATTTTTTTCAATGTTTTCTTAAACTGGTCTGTATTTAGTTTTTTTTATACAGATATGGATATTGTTATATATTATCGGTGCTCTGCATACAACGCTTTTATACAGTAGTGCTGTCTTAGCTGGCTGAACACGAAGTTTACTATTATCCCGGCGATTTCGTATTACAAGGTCCGATATTCGAGGAAACAAATGAGGGTTATTTCTTACAAACATGGCGATTTCCAAAATGTAAAGTGACGGCAATGTGAGGATTTTATGCTTTGTGAAAAGTGGCTTACAACTATCAGTACTTTGGATACCGAACATAGCACGTATGCATCGCTTTTGCATTTTAAATGCCATATCAGTATTTGATGAGTTGCCCCAGAAGATAATGCCATATCTTAGGACAGATTCAACAAGTCCATAATAAGCCGATAGTAACACATTAGTGTTGATAGATGGAGCAAGTTGGTACAAAGCATATGCCTGACTACTGATTTTTTTACATAGTGCGTCAATGTGTTCTTTCCAGTTTAGTTTGCTGTCTATAATTAAGCCGAGAAAACGGACATTGGATACTTCATTTATAGTGTAATTATCGTGAATCAAATTTACATTTAAAGGATTATGCAATCTTTGTCCAAAGTGCATTATATTTGTTTTAGATAAATTTATTTTTAAATTATTATTATCAAGCCAAGAAATTATAGATGTCAGTGAATTATTTATGTCAGATTTCTAATTATTAATGTCCTTACATGCAATTGAAACTGTACTGTCATCAGCAAATAATGTCATAGGTTGAGTCGTTGCCTTTGGCAAGTCGTTGATATAGATAATAAACAACGGCGGCCCTAGGACACTGCCTTGAGGAACACCGTATGTGACGTTTCTCCTTACGGAGCTGAATGTTTCCTCTTTTTTTGTTTTAGGATTCACTTTAGTAACTACTGTCATCTGTTGTCGATTCGTTAAGTATGATCTAATTAAGTCTAAAATATTGCCTCTTATGCCGTATGCATCAAGTTTACTGATTAGTATATTATGATCTACATAATCAAAAGCCTGTGACATATCGCAATAAATTGCACAAGCTGGAACTGTTTTGTCAACGTGGCTCATAATATTTTTGATAAATTCATAAATGGCCATATTCGTGGTTTTATTTTGTCGAAAGCCCTTTTGTTCATTGCACAAAATTTTATTTTTTTCTAGTAATGAATTAAGTTCGACATAAAGATACTTTTCGAAAATTTTTGAAAATATTGGTAATAGTGCAATAGGCCTATAATTCGCCATTAATTGTTTGCATTCTTTTTTGAACAAAGGTTTTATAACATAGGCACACTGAATAATAGTAGATATTATGTCAATGTCATAATTACAGACTGATACTAGTACTACTCTAAATCTGATCACTAGAAACCTACCTCTAAAATAAATGGAGAACCTAACTATATCATCATCATCATCATCGGCCCATTAATGTTCCCACTGCTGGGACAGGCCTCCTCTCTGTGAGAGGGAACCTAACTATGTACAAACTAGAAATCATCCCAAAACCTCAAATAAATGGAGTACCTTTCCCAGAATGTAACGAACATTTTTCTGAAAACCGCATCAAAATCGGTTAAGCCAAACGCGAGATAATCGCCGACAAACATACAGTCGTCTTTCAAAATCTACAATCCAAGAAAGCAAAACGGGATCTATGCGGCAACGTCACATGATATCCATTAGTGTTATACACTAAAATCTTCTGCAAAATGTAACAAACACTTTTCTGAAAACCGCATCAAAATCGGTTTAGCCTAACGCGAGGTAATCGCGGACAAACATACAATCGTCTTAAATGCTATGAAAAATATTTAGTTTTAATACCGCTAGACAAAAAATATCCAGGTCTGAAAGCAGGACACAAATCCCACCGTCATGCATATGCACATGCACATATGGGCCCACCCTCCCGCCCTCATGCATATGCACACATACAAAACAAGTGAGAAATAATTAGCATGCCATGCAACTCGACTGAATGTGTCGAAAAAGTGAATTCAACTCGAATTCACTTGTTTCATTCGAGTTGAAACGCTCGACGAGTCAACAACTCCTGAGGATGCCCCGTGGAGGGGCGAAACACGTGTCGAGTAAAGGTTTGGTTGCATGGCATGCTAATTATTTCTCACTTGTTTTGTATGTGTGCATATGCATGAGGGCGGGAGGGTGGGCCCATATGTGCATGTGCATATGCATGACGGTGGGATTTGTGTCCTGCTTTCAGACCTGGATATTTTTTGTCTAGCGGTATTAAAACTAAATATTTTTCATAGCATTTAATGCCATGGATTACCGCAAAGTAACGCCTGACTCCATAACTTATACAATCGTCTTTCAAAATCTACAATCCAAGAAAGCAAAACGGGATCTATGCGGCAACGTCACGGGATATCCATTAGTGTTATACACTGAAACCTTTCCCAGAATGTAACAAACATTTTTCTGTAAACTGCAACAAAATCTTTTTTTCCTGTGTGGGTAGGCACAGGGTTAACACTAATATTTTGGTTCCTCCAAATTTTAATTAATTAAATACATTTTAAATTATTTTTTTTATGTTATAATCATATTTTATTGTTATTAACCACCCAACTCTCACTATATACTATTTGCAAGTCTTAAAGTCACATTCTTCTTTCAACACAATTTTCTACTACCTATCCAACTGCCTCAATGGACACAACAATGGCAACAAGTCTAGAAGATCTCGAGCAGATGTTCAACTCTCGGATGGCAGAGTATGAGAACAAGCTGAGAAATGCATCCTCAGGATCTGAGCTAACACCTGACATCACAGCACTATCACGTGAGTTTGCTGAATTTAAAACTTTTGTGTGGCAGGCACTATCAAAATTTAAATCACAGATAGAAATGCTTTCTCTTGCCTACGACAGACATGAAACCATAATGAGAAGAAAGGTTTTACTGTTTCATGGGGTTGCCGAGCTACCAAATGAAAAGTTACTTGATGCGGTTCACAAAGTATTAACCAACCAAATGAGTTTGTCCGAGGTGAAAAAGGAAAGCATTCATGTCTGCCATCGATTGGGATCTTCACAAGGCAAAGCTAGACCTATCCTGGTTAGACTTCACACCACTGAGGACCGTCACTTGATCTGGGAGAGCAAGAAGTCATTGAAAGGTACTGGCATCACTATCTCTGAATTCTTAACCCACACAAGGCACCGTACTTTCATGGACGCCCGCAAGCATTTTGGGGTGCCGAACTGCTGGTCGGTGGAGGGCAAGATAGTAATCGTTACGTCGGATGGTAAGCGTCACAAAATTGAAACTCCTGGTGAACTCCGTGCACTGGTTTCGCGGTTCCCCAAGGCCACAGGCGAGTCTGGTGCTGCTGCGATGTCAGAGGTACATACTTCTCCTGTGTGTGCGAGCCCCACCGAAGTTCCCGCTACACCTTCAAGAGGCCAAAGAAAGGCGCGCCGGCGTAACCAATGTTAGTACCACTGGATTGTTTGTTTACCAAGTTACTCTGTAAATTGGCTGCATTGCACGTAAACTTTCGATTTGTACTTTGAACCGTTGCCAGTAATTGAAACATTTTATGTTCTCTGTACACCTTCACAGTAAATTTTGTGTAGCATTAAATTTTTTATTTCAAATAATTCTTGTCGGTATGTTTACAAAGTTGTAATGTCAGTCTTAGGATTGACACTGTCATTGTGACATTATTAACTTGACGTTTGACGTTCGTTGGCGTTTCATTGCTGTTTCGTAGTAATGCAAGTTTGGTGTACATTGCGGTCATTCGTGTTACGTGAATATTTTATTTTTGTTTTTAAAATTATTTTACATTTTTTTTTCATGTGTTTCTTTTGTTTTATTGCTTTTGATTTGTAAAATTTGTTCCAACAAACTTTTGAGTTAGGGTGGTTGTATTTTAAAACAATCAGCCTTAGAAGCATTTAATTGTAGTTATTGTTGTTTTCTGTTTTAGTTATATATTTATATAGTAATTGTATTTATCTATGAATATTCCAGCTGACTTAAATGACAGTTTTTTCTCTTGTTCTGACTCGACTTGTAGCTTCGTTAGTGCGGACAGTGAGCCTCCGCTTCGTACTTTGCGCGACAACATTTCCTCTCTTTTTTCTAACGATCCTAACAACCTGCATATAGCCCACATTAATGCTCAGAGTGTCCCTGGTCACTATTCCGATCTTCTGGCATCCTTTAGCAGTGTTCGTCTTGATGCACTCTTCATTTCTGAGACCTTTCTTAAACCCTCTCTTCTTTCCACACACTACGCACTTCCTGGGTTTGTCCTGGTCAGAAATGATAGGATAGGCAAGGGTGGTGGAGGTGTCGCCATTTACATTCGTGATGATATACCTCACAAAATTGTAAGTTCGTCTCCCTCTCAGTACTCAGAGTCGGCTGAATCATTGTTTCTGGAGATCACCTTAAATCATACCAATATATTGCTGGCTGTGTTTTACTCTCCAAACCTACACGTTAATTATTTTGACTCCTTAGAATCCACACTTAACAATCTTTGCCCCTCATATGAGCATGTGATTTTTATGGGTGATTTTAACACATGTTTAATCAAAAATGATTCACGTTCACTTAAACTCCGTTCACTTCTATCCTCTTTTAATCTCGAAATTCTACCTCTTTCTGCGACCCATAACTTCCCAAATTGCACGCCTTCTCTTCTTGACCTAATGATCGTATCTTCACCTCACAATGTTGCTGAGTTTGGGCAGCTTACTGCAACCTTTTCTTATCATGACCTCATTTACCTTTCCTATCGTATCCGACCTCCTAAACGTAAGCCTCGTTTCTGTTTCCTACGTAGTTTTAATAGCATAGATCTGGAGGCTTTGAAACGCGATGCTGGTGCTGTCGATTGGACTCACGTTATCGAAAGCACCAGTATCGATGAAAAGGTGAACAGCTTCAATGCCATTATATTAGATATCTATGATAGACATGCCCCTCGTCGGCGTATTAAAATCAAACATAATCCTGCTCCGTGGATGTCTACTGAAATTAAAAATGCGATCGCTCGTAAGGATCAGGCGAAGAGTAGGTATAGGCGCAGACCCACAGAACGTAACCTCACTCACTTTAAAGCTCTACGTAACCGCTGCAATCGTCTGTGTCGAGATGCAAAGAGACGCTATTTCCACGAATCTCTCGTTGATCGTAACTCCTCCGATGTCTGGAAATTTCTGAAGTCTGTCGGTATTGGCAAATCTCCCACGAATACCTGTAAAGATGTCGACTTGTGCGCTCTTAATAGGCATTTTTCTTTTCCTCCTGTTTCTTTGGACCCAAGCGTTAAAGCTTCTACCTTATTAGAGCTATCTAACAATCCTTTACCCCAATGTCCACTTTTTAATTTCAGCCCTGTCTCTGAAGACGTTGTGAAAAAGTCCCTTCTCTCTATTTCCTCTTCTGCTGTGGGCCATGATAATTTGTGTTCGAGAATGATAATTCCCATTATTTCAGAGCTACTCCCCATCCTTACTCATATTGTTAATTTTTCCTTATTCTCTGGTATATTTCCGTCAGCCTGGAAACAGGCTCACATAATACCACTTCCTAAAGTTAGCAATCCTTCTTCCTTATCCCACTTCAGACCCATTTCCATTCTTCCTTTCCTTTCCAAAGTTCTCGAACACATTGTTCATGGTCAAATTTCCAGATTTCTATCGTCTAATGCTCTTATTTCCCCTTTCCAATCTGGCTTCCGTACGGGCCACAGTACTGTCACTGCACTCCTGAAGGTTACTGACGATATCCGCTGGGCTATGGACAATAAATCTCTGACTATTTTAGTGTTACTAGACTTTAGTTGCGCGTTCAACTCAGTGGATTTCGACATCCTTCTTGGGATCCTTAAATCGTTTAACTTCTCTGCCTCTACAATAGCCTGGTTTGACTCGTATCTTCGGGGTCGCTCGCAGTGTGTCCGCCAAGAAGAAGTCTACTCTGATTGGTGTGATCTTACTGCTGGTGTTCCTCAGGGTGGCGTTCTCTCTCCTCTTCTCTTCTCTATCTTCATTAATACTGTTACCAAAATTATCACTTCCAGCTTCCACCTCTACGCAGACGATTTGCAACTGTATCGACATTTCTTGCTGGCTGATGCGGAATCTGCAATCAACGCCATGAATCATGACTTGGAAAGCATCTTTCAATGGGCTAAGTCATACGGCTTACAGATTAACCCTAGCAAGTCGCAGGCCATGATTTTAGGCAGCAGATACTATCGCAATGCTCTTGACTTGTCATCCTTGACTCCGTTATCTCTTGGCTGCTCGACTATTGGCTATGCTGAAACAGCTAAAAACCTTGGTGTCTTAATTGACAGCAATCTTTCTTGGCGAGCTCAAGTGAATGAGGTTAGTCGTAAGGTGCATTTTTCTTTCCACTCGCTTAAATCTTTACAGAGCTTCTTGCCTCTTAAAACCAAAATTTACTTAGCTCAAACTCTGATTCAGCCGATCATTGATTATGCTGATGCCTGCTATTTGGATGCCACTGAAGAATTGTTGAATAAACTAGAGCGCTTGCAAAATCTTGGCATTCGTTTTGTGTTTGGTCTGAGAAAATATGACCATGTCTCTCACTTCCGCAAGGAACTGAAGTGGCTCCCTATCCGTCTTCGCAGAAACACTCGGATTTTATGTCTCCTCTACAACATCCTTCATAACCCTACATATCCCAGTTACCTGCGCGATCGCTTTTCCTTTACCCGTCCTCCTGACGCTCTGTGCAGATCCCACCTCAGACATCATCTTAATTTCCCATCTCATAAAACTGAATTCTATTCTTACTCCTTCTCCGTTCACGCAGTACGTTTGTGGAACTCGCTTCCGCCTAACATTCGTGACTCTAAAACTCCATTTATTTTCAAAAAGCAAGTCAAGGAGCACTACCTGTCCTCTATGCTGTAATATTCTATATATAAAGGTATATATTTACAATACCATTATTTATTTTTACGTGTTTATATAGATGTATTTACGTTTATTTTATATAAGTAGCTATATTTTTCTTTAAGGGTTTTAATTTAAATTTTAATGTTTTGTCTTTTCTACACACTGTGTCTACATTTCTAATCCAACTTTCCTCTCGCAGGTCTGCTGGAAGAGATTTCTTATGAAATAAGCAGTACCTTTGTGCTCTTCTATCGTTTATGTAATGTCCGATGAAGTATTTTGTGTGTACATAAATAAATAAATAAATAAATAAACAAAATCGGTTTAGCCTAACGCGAGATAATCGCGGACAAACATACAATCGTCTTTCAAAATCTACAATCCAAGAAAGCAAAACGGGATCTATGCGGCAACGTCACGGGATATCCATTAGTGTTATACACTGAAACCTTTCCCAGAATGTAACAAACATTTTTCTGTAAACCGCAACAAAATCGGTTCAGCCAAACGCGAGATAATCGCCGACAAACATACAGTCGTCTTTCAAAATCTACAATCCAAGAAAGCAAAACGGGATCTATGCGGCAACGTCACGGGATATCCATTAGTGTTATACATTAAAATCTTCTGCAAAATGTAACAAACACTTTTCTGAAAACCGCATCAAAATCGGTTAAGCCAAACGCGAGATAATCGCCGACAAACATACAATCGTCTTTCAAAATCTACAATCCAAGAAAGCAAAACGGGATCTATGGGGCAACGTCACGGGATATCCATTAGTGTTATACACTGAAACCTTTCCCAGAATGTAACAAACATTTTTCTGTAAACCGCAACAAAATCGGTTAAGCCAAACGCGAGATAATCGCCGACAAACATACAGTCGTCTTTCAAAATCTACAATCCAAGAAAGCAAAACGGGATCTATGCGGCAACGTCACGGGATATCCATTAGTGTTATACATTAAAATCTTCTGCAAAATGTAGCAAACACTTTTCTGAAAACCGCATCAAAATCGGTTAAGCCAAACGCGAGATAATCGCCGACAAACATACAATCGTCTTTCAAAATCTACAATCCAAGAAAGCAAAACGGGATCTATGCGGCAACGTCACGGGATATCCATTAGTGTTATGCACTAAAACCTTTCCCAGAATGTAACAAACATTTTTCTGAAAACCGCATCAAAATCGGTTCAGCCAAACGCGAGATAATCGCCGACAAACATACAGTCGTCTTTCAAAATCTACAATCCAAGAAAGCAAAACGGGATTTATGCGGAACGTCATATGATATCCATTAGTGTTATACACTAAAATCTTCTGAAAAATGTAACAAACACTTTTCTGAAAACCGCATCAAAATCGGTTCAGCCTAACGCGAGATAATCGCGGACAAACATACATACATACATACATACATACGGGTCGAACTGAGAACCTGACATTTCAAACATTCTCCACTGAATAATACATACATCAGTGCTTAAAGAACTTGATTAGTAATCAGCTCAACATAACCTCACTTTTACCAAACCTCAAATAATTCGGCTCTCAGATTGTCAAAACTTACTAAATTTTCAGTGAAGGACTGATAAGTCTGAATCTATTGATTCATACCATTTTCATCTCCTTACATCCAGGGCCCAAGAATATATGTAATCGTTTCCGTCTCCTTTACGCAAAATCTGTTAAATCCAACCTAACATTTTTTTCAGTGCGTCGTTGACAGATACCTACCCCGGTAGTTGTTGTGGGAAGGCAGTTATTTCACACCAAACCACAGTTATGTTCGATTTTTGACGACCCGAATGGCGCAGCAGTAGTGAGGCTGCCTAACGTTCTTAGGGTCCCGGGTTCGAATCCCGGTAGGAGCAAATGTTTGTGTGATGAGCATGGACATTTGTTTCCGAGTCATGGATTTTTATATCTATGTATCTATATACATATTATAATCTATAAACAGATAATAAAAGAGTAAAAAAGCTGTGTCTGTACATTGAATATATTTAAAAAATAATAATTGAAGGGGGTTTAGAAACAGTAATAGAGCACGAATCCTGGACGAGTACTGGACGGATTTGAATGTTTTTTTTTGCTGTATAGATATTATGTCTGGACAACATATAAGCTATAATTTATCTTGGAAACCTGAACACCTGATGTAGAACCGCAATAGACCAGCTAAACTGTAAGAGATACAAATATGACACCATAGCCAAAAATATTTCACGTGATGAGCATTTTCTGCTGAGAGAATAAATTTGATGATCTGAAACACCTGATGTGGAACTCCAAAAGCCCAGTTATACCATAACACATATAGGAATGACGTCTTAGCAAAAGCTGTTCAATCTGATGAGCACTCTCTGTTGACTTATAAAAATCGAAGATCTGGGACATCTGTCATGGAACTCCAATAGCCCAGCTACACCATAACACATATAGGAATGACGTCTTAGCAAAAGTTGTTCAATCTGATGAGCACTCTCTGTTGAATTATAAAAATCGAAGATCTGGGACACCTGTCGTGAAACTCCAATAGCCCAGCAACACCATAACACGTATAGGAATGATGACGTCTTAGCAAAAGTTGTTCGGTCTGATGGGCATTTCCTGTTGACTTATAAAAATCGAAGATCAGAAACATCTGATGTGAAAATTATTGCAAAGCTATCACTAATTTCACTGTGTAATTAAAATAACAAAAACTGGGAGTACCTCCACGCGGTTAAGGCGGTAACAGTTTAGGACTGATTTTCGATTTTCGATGACGATGGTATACATATCATTGAAAATTTGACTCTACTGGCCAAAACTCCCATTTATAAATTATTTTATTTTATCGAATAAATATATTGTATGCGAGCTTATTTTATTTGAGTGTTTTTGGCATGAAGAGACAGAAGAAGAGCGCCGAACATGCACACAACAAAATATTCATAATCTGTTAGAAAGTGAGAGAGAAAGAATTGCTGGAGTACGGCATGAAGAGACAGAAGAAGAGCCCGAAGACTTCGACATTTTTTTTTTTTTTTTTTTATTCTAAAAAAAAGGGCTTTGTCGCTCATGCGATTATGCCGCCCTGGTTGGTTTTACAATTTTTAACAAAAATCGATTGTACATCCTCTAATTCTAAAATCTTAACATAGCTAGTCTGTAAAGTGCTCTGGCTGCGTCCGAAAGTGGTGCAGCCAGAACACTATTGCAGTAACCTATTTCTATATGCCTACAATCTAATTTATATCTAAATTCTTCGTTGCGGACACACTCCATCAATATATGATAAACATCATCTACAGAGTTGTTACAGAAATCACATTTATTTGTTGTTGATTTTGCCATAATGTGTAAGAACTTATTACACGGAATGTGTCCAGAACGAAGTCTTAGTGCAAAAACGGTATCACGCCTGTTCAGTAAATCGTTATCTATCCACGGCGAGTTCAAGGGATGTGGTTGGATCGTTTTGTACCAGATTCCTTTTGCACGAGATCTTTCATTAAAATATTCCTTCCAAAGTAAATAACAATCAAGTTTAATTTTAGGTATAAAGTTTGAAAAGTAAGGAGAGAAGTCAACAGGAATTCCATCACCAGTGGCTTGCTTGGCTAGTAGATCAACAATTTCATTACCTCTGATTCCAATATGTGATGGAATCCATTGCAGGACTACGTGTTTTCCATCGGATTGTAACTTCAAAATAGTTTTCAGTATAGTGTAGGCTATCGGTGTTCCTCGAAAGGTCGAGGTACACCGAGCCAAATGTTGGAGTGAGCTTCTAGAATCTGTAAGAATTACAATATGTTGTTGGTGGATTGATTCAACATAAGACAGAGCTTCTGCGATTGCGATCAGTTCAGCTTCCATTATACACACACTGGCATTTATTTGAAATTTCATTGAATTTTCTTCTGACTCGTAAAACGCAGCCCCTATATTGTCCCCATCTTTAGATCCGTCAGTAAATATTTTTACATACGTCGAGTATTCGGAAGTAAGGAAATCAATAAATAAGTTTCTTAAGCTTAAAGGATTGTATTGTCTTTTTGGTCCAGACATGAAGTTTACGTCGTGTTTTATTATTTTGTTGCTATCAATACTACTCACCCAAATATTCAGGGAAAACATATCTAATTTTGGACTACTGTGAATTTTTAAAGAGTGCAGTGAGTCATTAACCAAGATTAAAAGGGGGATTCTTTTGTTTTGCCAATATGAAGAATTTTTACATAATGTAGATAATTCGGATAACAAATTAATACCTCCGGTATTTGCCTGCAAAGCTTTAGTCTTTAGCCAGAATTTACTAGCCAAGAAGCGTCGACGTAGATATAATGGTTGCAGGCACAATTCGCTTTCCATCACGTGGATCGGTGTGGTTTTAATAAAACTACCCACTACTCTCATGGCCTGGTTCTGTATTCTATCTAGTTTTTCTAAGTGAGTTTTTGCACTGTTGTCATAGAAAAAACTTCCATAATCCATACGGCTTCTAATTAAAGTTAGATAAAGTCTTCTTAGATATTTTGGGTGCACACCCCAACTAGAACCAGCCAACACTTTAAAAATTCTAATAAATTTGAGAACTTTTTGACATATCTCATTTATATGTTTTCCCCATCTGAGAGAACGGTCCAACCACACACCAAGATATCGTACCGTGTCAACAACCTCCAAACTGTTATCTCTAATCGACAGGCTAACCGACCGTTTCCTATAGCCTCTATGAAAGATACAAATTTTACTTTTATTCGAAGATATGCTGAGACTAAGAGAATCAAATAGTTCGCATAAGATATTTAGGGCTTCTTGTAGCTCAGCGGCTGCTTGATCAATATTATGACAAGTTATATAAAGAACGTAGTCATCAGCGTACTGAGACACAGATACAGAGTTGGGTATTGCTTTACAGATATGGATGGTAGCAATATTAAATAGCAATGGCGACAGGGGGTCGCCCTGTGCCAAGCCCCTTCTGGCAGTTCTAGTGATAGTATTATCTATGCCACTAATTGATAAGTACCTTTCTTTGAGAAATTCCCATAAATATCTACAGTATCATGATCCCACACCCAGTTGGTCCAAGGTTAACAGAAGAGCGGTGATATCAACGTTATTGTAAGCGTTATCGATATCAAGGAAACATCCGATAGTCACAAGCTTTTTTGAAAAACCAATTTGTATCTTAGAGGTCAGTAAATTTAAATTATCTAGACATGAGCGAGCTTTCCTGAACCCCACTGTTTCTTCAGAAAAAAAACCTCCACTTTCTAAGTACCACTCAATTCTCTTATTAATGATGGAATGAAAGATTTTACATATACAGGACATTAAAGAAATAGGTCTTATGGCAGAAGCGGACGTTAAATCTCGACCTGGTTTGGGGATTGGTACTATGCGGACTTGCCGCCATTGATCAGGAACAAAGTTTGATGAAAAAAACAAATTATATAGCTGTACTAAGATATTTTTAGCAATGTCAGGGAGATTTTTAATCATCGAAAAGGAAATTTCATCGTTACCCGGCGCCGTATCCTTAGATTTCACACATTTGTCAAACTCCTGCCTTGTTATATTTACTTCCATTTTATGATTTAGAGAGCAGAAGGTAGGTAGTGGGGGGCATGTAAAATCAGGAGCTAAATTTAAAAGAACTTGTTCAGCTAACGTTTCGTCCACATGGAGTCCAGCTGAACGATAACCCTTCAACCAGCGCATGCGTCGCCACATGTCACTAGCCGAGGTGACCTCATCCACTGAAGAACAGAACTTACGGAATCCTTCCTTACTAGCAGTTCTAGTTAATCTTTGTGCTTCACGAGTTTTGTCCCGTAACACTTCTAAATTATCTGGAGTTGGGTTTTTTCTAAAACGCGTTAAAGCTAATCGTCTTTCCGCCACCGCTTTAGATAACATCGGAGACCAATAAGTCTTTGGTTTAAATTTATTGCAAGGGTTTTGACTAAATTTGAAATATGGAATGCTTACATCAGCTGCACTGTTGATGATATCTAAAAAGGAATCATAAGCTTCTTGGGGATTAACAGGCAAGGTATAATCAGCTAGTGCGGCCTGAATAAAGTTACGGTAAGCCGTCCAGTCGGCTTTTCTGAAATTTCTTTTCTTTACAATGCGTGGAACAAAACTGTCTGACGTCCTCAGTTTGATTAACATGTGATCACTGCCTAAAGATTCATTAGTTACACTCCACTCAAACATCAAACTTACGTCTGAAGAAACAATAGATACATCAGGTGCCGATTTTTGTAAGATTCCATTAACTAGCTTTACTCGTGTCGGCTTACCATCGTTCAACGTTACAAAGCTGTGGTCAATTAGGGAGTCAAAAATGTGAGTACCTCTTGGATCTGTTTTCGTGGACCAACTTGAGTGATAACCATTGTAATCTCCCAGAATTAGGGTTTTAGAGTTAGCTATAGAGAACAACGATTCCCAATCATTTTGTGTAGTGCGGACGTTAGGTGGGCAATAAATTGAAATAACATTTTCAATGGAACTACAATTAAAAATTTTCACATGAACTATCTCAATACCCGGATTTGTTATAGAACTGCGACGTTGTTGTGACTTGATGGATTTATGAGTCAGAATGGCAACTCCTCCGTATGAATCTGGTCTGTCGCAACGAAACACGTTATAATCTTTTATTGTGAAGTTACAGTCAGACTTGAACCACGTTTCGCATAGGGCGACAATGTGAATTTTTTCTAAGAATAAGATTTGTTCTAAATCTAACTTTTTGGGTAATACACTTTGTGAGTTCCATTGCAAAATGTTTATTTTAACTGTATTCATTGCGGAAATAATTTTTAAAAGAAGAACAACTCTTAGGTATTAATTTCTTCAGAAAATAAGATATTGCCCACTCCACGCTGATTTGAACAACAGATATGATTTTGTCTTTAAAAGGGTCATTCCTCACAAATAAAATGTTTTTAATTTTATCTACCAGGCATCCGAATGAATGATCGTCTTCCGAATCTTCATTTGTGTCGTCTTCAGTAGCGTCTGGGGTGCTCGTGTCTTCTTGAATGTCCATCTCGCATTCCCGGGTATGAAAACTTTCGATTTGATGTGATTTTTCCCGCTGTTTTTTCTTATTATTTTTCCTTATTGTTTCTCCTTCTTTCTCCGTCTGTGGTGCATTGTCTCTTTGTGTGGATGTAGGTTCTTTAGCTGGTTCAGGGCGTACTGTTTTTTGGGCATAAGTACTCGTGGTTTTCGACTGTAATACAGGTGACATACGTGTAGTTGAGGTCATAATAGATGCTTGCGTAACTGCGTGTCCCTGATAGGACGGCGTGGGTGTCTGCGGGTTGTCATCTTCCTCATAGGGAGGTGCAGGAGGAGGTATGTAAATATCCAAGGCTTTTCTGTATGATACATTAAACTCACTCATTAAACTGCGTATTTTTTTTTCTTTAATGTATACAGGGCATGTTTTGTCTAATGCCATGTGATTCTGTGAGCAATTGACACACTTCAGAGAACCGGTGTCACAGTTATCAGCATTGTGTTTACCTGCGCATTTCGGACATATAACTTTAATTGTCGAACACATTTTAAGTGAGTGACCGTACCTCCAGCACCTGGCACATTGCGTAACAGGAAAAACGTACGGTTCTACCAAAACTCTCATCTCGTATATAAGTACATAAGGGGGCAACGATGGTCCTTCAAATCCTATTCTCCATGTCTCGCTATCAGTCCAAGTGGCTGTTTCTCTGTCTCTTCGTTGTAGGCGTTTTACATTTACGACCTTACATGTACTTGATAAACATGTAAGTAATTCGTCCTCCGGAATGTCTAAGTCGATATTTTTAATGACTCCATACGATAATCCAACTTCAAAAGGCCGTTGAAATCGCCATCCTAAACCACAAAAATGATCTGAGTTGGTTAATTTCTCCGCGCTGTCAGCGTCATTAAGTTCAATAATAATTTTGTGCGGGTTTATATGTTTCACTTTGGTGATATTTAATATTCCTTGTTCCTTAAACAATTTTGCAAGGGCGAATTGTTTAGGAACTTTATTTTTACAAGTGACACTCAATTCCGTAATCCCTCTTACTTCTCTCATCCTGTGTTTTCTACTCCTAACTTCAGTCCATTCATCATTTTCCCTCACTCTTTTGAGTTTTCTCGAGCTGTCTTTCGATGTCTCAGTATCCTCCATCTCAAATAATTGTGTTAAGTCTTCTGAATATGTGTTTACTTCGTCGTCCATTCTAACTGTGTTGATTTGTTCTTCTTCACTAAAAATCTCGTCCGTATTCATTATGCGTAAAGTGTAGATTCGCGTAAGCGATAACCGATGATGGTTCGGCCGAGCGGCCGACCCAGGTAGGTGCACAATAGATAACGATGTAATTAGCTAATGACCGCAAAAAACACGTCTAAGCAACACCGTACGCGCTTCGACACTGAAGACTTCGACATTATCTGAACAGAATGTCGATAACATCTGAAGAATCGGGTGTCTCAAGATATAGCCGTAGGGCATGACGACCTTCCTTGGGTTGATAAGAAACGGAGTTCATTTACGTATACTCCTATGATTGTATACGCCACACATTCCGCCATCGGAGGTATGGTTCAAAATTTTAATTTTTATGAAGCTGTTAAATGGCAAAAAGAAACAAACGGTACGTGTTGCTCAGGTGGGAAAGATCCGTTATTTTGCCGGGCTCTTAGAATTAGACGTTTCAGATCTTCGATTTTGACGAACCCGGTGTCGCTGGCAAAAGCAACAGGATCCGCGTACGAAGTCGCGGGCAGAAGCTAGTGTATAATAAGTATGTAATTAGGAACAAAAAGTATATATGTAGTACATCAACTGTCTGGTGACCACGACACAAGCCTTGCTTAGTGTGGCACTAGACGGCGCTGTGTGTAATGTCCAGCGATATTTATTTACGTATGTTTAGTTGTCTCAGCCGCACTTGATACAATATTATTATTGATCGACCCAGGCCGCTTGTGGCTAAGTTTTAGTGACGACTCAATTTATGTTTTAATATAATTTTAGCGTAAGTAATTCATTATGTGCGCAGAAACGTACTTTTGCTGTATGAGCATTATTGGCTCGTACATGCTCCCGAGGGAAAAACATGTATGTACGCACTCAGATTACCAAACTTGAGTTACAAGTTATTTAAGGACGCTGTTACATTTTTCCACAAATATTAGTGTTTTTCAGGTACCATTTTAATGTCCAAGCTGTCACAAATGTGAAAATTTCATGGTCTTAATTTAAAGATAATATATTAATCTCCAGATTATCATCAGAAAAAATCTATGACGTCATATAAAATTTTCGCACAAATACGTTTTTCCCATCACAAGAATCGCAGAAAATTTAAAAAAAGGGGTCAGAGTAGGTACCAATTTAGGTCATTTTAAAGCATATTTAATCTTAAAAATTAATAAGAAATTGCGGTAGAAATAGTCCTTTACAGGAAATCTATTTTTTTTTGTATCAAAATCACAACATTTTCCAATTATAAGCCAAAGTATAAACATTTGCCGAATTCTTCATAAATTTTGAACTCGCGGTTCGTCAATCTGCGCTGAGACGCGCTCCTCAACGGACGGGTGTATCGCTCTGTCGCAAAAAATAAATACGATTTTATTCCTAAAAATATTGTAGTGTGCATGTGATAGATTATTTTTTAAATGTTAACTATTTTTGGTGAATATTTGACCTATGTCAGTTAACAAAACATCCATCGACATAATAACTGTTTTTGTAGATTGTTTACAAAAACCAATGCTTTAAAACGGGTGACGGTGAAGATTCGACGCCCGGACGCCGCAGCGTGCACACGTACGTTCCGCTCCCCTCCGTCGACTCTCCGCGCACCCCGCGCCCCCCGTCTTGGTCGCCGCAGCTTCGCCGCTACGCCGAGCATCGAAGGCCCCGCGCCTGCTGTCCCATAGTGGCATTGTTAGTGTGTGTCTAGTACTTGTATTAGTACACATACTCAACGGTGTCACTCAGCGACAAAAAACAGTCTTTTTCAAGACTAATATTTCTTTATCGACATTCGCGTTTTGTTACCCCTTCAGGGAAAATCCACGGTTTTGTGGTTCTTGACGGGAAACCTAACGGTGCTAACGAAGTCAAGAGGGTGGTGACCCAATCCAACCCGCCGGACCCCTTCAGGGCGAGGCATCCCATTGGCATCGGGAGCTAGGACCTTGGCCTTGGGGGCTTCCCTCGTCAAACCTAGTCTTCGACTTCGTTCACAGCTACACACCTAGTGTCGGTTGGGAGTGTCTACCCCTTCGCACTAGAGCCCCTTGCGGGACTAGGGCCCTGTCGCACAATAAGACTGGCGACAGGTTTACAAGCTTAGGGCACACCTTAGGTACTCACCTCCCTGTTCGCACAAGTTCAGGGAGGCCACACATCCCCGGGCGCACCTACCCGGGGAGCTAGGTGTTAGGTGTTAGGCTTTTAGCTTTTTCCGGCCCTTCTGGCCAATCAGACAGTAGTGTAGCTGGCGAGTTTGTTTGTGTTTTTCTTCTCGCACAGCGTAGCACTAGGAAAAACACTGGGTGGGTTCGTTTTTGGGGAACTGTCTTCCCGAGGGGTGCACGTTTCGGCGTACCTCCTCGGGTGTAGGTTTTCGTAGGCCATGAGCTTAACTCGCGCCTAGTCCCCGCCAACAATGGCGCAGCCCAATAAGTGGGCCGTCTTGTTCGACGCGCTCATTGATGTCCTCCTCAAGGACAACAATGAGAAATATTCTAAGATTCTGGCTCCCTTCCGCGAGGAATGCAATCGGCTCAAGGAAGCCGTGATTGTCGATGAAATACCATCGACAATCATGGAATTCAGCGACGCGCTGATTCCCTCCGCCGACCCCGCGTCCGCGATAGTAGGCCCTCCCAGCGAGGAAACTCCCTCCCCGATAGAAGAGATGGACACCAACATCTCGGACAATGAGGCGACCTCCGCCTCTCATGATTCGGATTGCTCCGAAACAACGTCACCCTCCTCCTCCTCTGAAGACGATTATCAAATCGTCGGAAAGGGGAAGAGGAAGAAGGGAAAAGCCCCCGCTAGCAGCTCCGCCAAGAAGCCAGCGACCCAGGGCTCGCGCTCCCCTAATTTGGCTGTAGGCTCTTCACAGAGTCGTCCGCACAGCCCCTTGGCCTCAGCCACCTCGGCTGCCCCCTCGTCCCAATCCGCCACCCCGGCAGACGCCCCTAAATCGGTCCGTCCTCCTCCCATTTTCATACATGAAAAGGGAAAATGGACAGAGTTATCCAAAACCCTAAACGAGCGTAAAATCAATTACATAAACGCTCGTGCGGTAGAAGTTGGCATTAAAGTCCAATGTCCAACTTCAAGCGATTACCGCGCCATCACAAAGCTCCTCCGGGATAGGAGCATCCTTTACCACACCCACTCGCTGCAAGAGGACATCCCAGTCCGTGCAGTCATTAAAAATGTCCCGGTAAAAATCTCCATTCAGGAGATTAAGGACGACTTAGTCGCTCAACAAATACCGGTCATTGAAGTGCACCGCATGCACCGTAAGGTTGGCGGTCGCACTAGCGCGGCACCATATAACATGGTGCTCGTAATATGCGACCGCGTGGATGGGCATCACCCAATCCACAAGCTCTCCAAGATCTGTAACCTCTCTGGCATCCGCATTGAGAAGCCGGCCAAACTTGGCGTGCTTTCTCAATGCCACCGCTGCCAACTGTACGGCCACGCACAGAGGAATTGCTTCGGTAAGCCACGCTGCGTCAAGTGCCTGGGCGACCACGGCACCACTGACTGTCCTCGACCGAAGGACCGCACATTGTGCACCGAACCCCCTAGCTGCGTTCTATGCGGCGAGTCCGGCCATCCCGCCAACTACCGCGGATGCCCTAAGGCCCCCAAGTCGTCAGCCCCCAAGCTGGCCAAACGGGCCATCAACAAACAGCAGCGAGAGAGCCCATCTCTCGCCACTGACCTCCCTGCCTCACTCCGACCCCAACGCCCCAGCCCCTGGAATGCGCTTAATCACCAAGCGCACTTCCCGGCTCTGAGGCCTTCTCAAGTACCTGCTTCTCAGGTCATCCCACCCCTGATGGCATTGCCCGCCATGCCATCACCCCCCATACCCGCATCACAGACGGCCGCACAGCCAGCGCCCCGCAGAGCGCTCCCAGGCCGTCCTCACCCTCGGGACCCCAGGCGCCCGCCCGCTCCAGCCAGGGCGCCCCCCGCTCCCCCCGCGTATTTCAATTTTACGGCTACCCCCCCGCCCCCCCCAGTGGCAAGCGCCCCATTGCCCCCGGGCCTCGACCCCACCGATCCCATTTTCGTCCTAGGTAGCACCATCGCTATATTCAATAGCCCGCGTGCTCTCCAGATACGTGACGAAACAGTAGCATGTAAAGGTGACTGGAGACTACTAATGGAAGTCTACAAAAGATATCCAGATATCGATCGCGCCTTAAAGAACCTCCCTTATCTAGATTATTATGGATAAGTCTCCCCGCAGTAGGTTCAAACCGACTTCTCTTAGGATAGGGACCTTTAATGCTGAGAGCCTGAACGGCCAACGTGATGAGATCGCCACATTCCTCCGCGACCATCGCCTAGATATCCTTTTAGTTCAAGAGACGTTCTTGAAACCGAAAATTGCCAACTACCG
Source organism: Xestia ashworthii (assembly GCA_950022955.1). Lineage (NCBI taxonomy): Eukaryota > Metazoa > Arthropoda > Insecta > Lepidoptera > Noctuidae > Xestia > Xestia ashworthii. The sequence goes on from OX465561.1 coordinate 402,881, forward strand.
GTTAGTTCGTAATGACAGGACTCGTTGTCACAGAGGAGGTACTCTGATTTATTACAAATCTAGTTTGTACTGCATCCCCTTAGACCCCCCTTCTCTTTCCAAGATAGAAGTCTCCGTATGTCGGCTGGGCATGACGGGACACCAACCCCTCACGATCGCCTCGGCCTACATCCCGCCCTCAGGAGCCGGCTCCTCGGTCGCGAATAACGAGATGAGCGATGACCTCAAAGTTCTTTTCGATCTAAGTGACTCCGTCCTTCTGGCGGGAGATCTTAATGCTAAACACCCCGCGTGGAATAGCCATCTATCAAACAGCAGGGGTAATGCCCTATATAATCTCTGCTGTTCTCTCAACTTCGATGTCATCGCTCCGATGAGTCCCACGCATTACCCTAATAACCCGGATCACAGACCCGACGTGCTAGATGTCGCGCTTCTAAAGAACGTAAACTTGCGATTACATTCTATAGAGACGATCGACGAGCTTAATTCGGACCACAGACCCGTGATAATAGAGTTTTCCCCGAGAAACGGTCATTCGGACCCTTCTCAGCCCCCTCCCACCAAAGTGATCACGGATTGGAAGAAAGTAAGCGAATTGCTGAAATCCACCGAATCCCCTCACTTGGATAAAATCCCCAACAACATCGCGACTGTAGCTGACACGGAGGCCGCGATCGACTCGTTCACAGAGCACGTACAGTCAGTCCTGAACGTTTGTTCAAGGGAAGTTCCAGCGGATGAACACCGCTGGAAACTCCCGGACGATGTACGTGAACTGTTGACCGAGAAGAACGCGGCCGTCCGTGCTTATACTTCTTTTCCCTTCTTTTTAGAAGCGCAATGTTCCCCCAGTACCCAGCCAGTAGACCCAGCTCACCTCGCTGAGGTGGATGCTGAAGTCGAACGCCGGACCTCACTACCCCCCGTAGAAGACCCTGATAATCCCCTACCCTCAGTCACCCCTGAAGAGGTGGAGGATATAATCAAGGGCCTTTAGCATAGGAAAGCCCCTGGCTCAGACGGAATCACCAATAGGGTATTCAAACTCTTCTCCCCAGCCCTTATAGTGCTAATGACCGCTATCTTCAACAGCGCCATGGCCAATAACGTGTTCCCTCAAGCGTGGAAACAGGCCACCGTAATAGGTATTCCCAAACCGGGTAAGCCCAAGTCCTCGCCGAGTAGTTACCGGCCCATTAGTTTGCTCAATGTGTTTGGTAAAATCTATGAGAGACTTATTTACAAGCGACTCAAAGATTTCGCCGAAGCAAAGAGCTTAGTTCCGACAGAGCAGTTTGGTTTTAGACCTCAACACTCCTGCGTCCAACAGGTGCACCGCATAGTCGAGCACATCAGCGCCCGCTTCCAGCGGGGACTGATGACCGGTGCCTTGTTCTTCGATATCGCGAAGGCTTTCGACAAGGTCTGGCACAACGGGCTGATATACAAGTTATACCAGCTCGGTGTGCCGGATCGACTCGTACTGATACTACGAGACTTCTTGTCGAACCGCACATTCCAATACCGTATTAATGGTGCGGTCTCATCCCCTCATCCGATACGTGCAGGCGTCCCGCAGGGATCGGTGTTATCCCCTCTAGCTTTCACGCTTTACACCAGCGATATACCTAAGAGTAGAGCAGCCCAGTTAGCCTTGTTCGCTGACGACACGGCCATCTACTACTCTGGTAAGAGTATATCCAACATTTGCCGTATTCTCAAAAACTCCGCAAGAGCCTTAGGCGATTGGTTCCGGAAATGGAGAATCGAGGTCAACCCCGATAAGAGTCAGGCAGTACTTTTCTCTAGCCCCCGCGTAAGATTCCCTCCGTCCCCCAGTCCGATAACCATGTTCGGCAAGCCGATCCCCTGGGAGAAGCAAGCTAGATACTTAGGAGTCATTCTCGATAGGCGGTTAAGATTCGGTGAGCACATCAAGACGGTACGTTCGCGTGCCGCCTTCGCTCTAGGTAGGCTCCACTGCTTGCTGAATGCACGTAGCAAATTGTCACTGAAGTGCAAATTGCGTATTTACATCGCGTGTATTCGGCCTATCATGACATACGCGTGCCCCGTGTTCGCGCATGCCAAACCCCATCTCCTTCATAGGATGCAGACCCTCCAAAACCGATTTTTACGTAAGGCCACGGGAGCCCCATGGTACGTTAGGAATGAGCAACTACATGTTGACCTCAGGATCCCCACCATCCAGCAGTGCATGAAGCGACTCACTAAGGGTTTTTTCGATAGGGCCGAAAAACACCCTAACCAGTTAGTCGTTTCATCAGCTAGTTATGTTCCCTCCGCGATATCTAGGATTCGTCGCCCAAGGTCCACCCTCCTCCAGCCCGATGACCCCATCACCCTCTTGCAGGAAAGCCGTAGGGAAACCAGCACTCTTAGAAAGCACACAAGACGACACAAATACAAACCGCGAATCCGGTCTCGCCGCCGAGGCACGCCGCGACCTCCCAGTAATATCATTACTCCCCGACCCGTGCTCGACGAGCCAGCCCGCGACGCTGAGCATGTAACGTTAAATTCCCCAAATAATATTCCGACCCAGCCTGTCCCTTGCTGCCCTCCCGACAATGACGCACTAAGTCGAGGCCCGAACCCCACAGGGGGTGCCCTTAGTGATCGTCATTTAAATGTAAATATTTTTAGTTTGTAAGCCCTGGCTGGGGGCCTGGATCGTTCGGTTAAGTAGTCAAGCAACCTTAGAGTGTTGCAACTACGAGTGGTAATACCGAAAAAAAAAAAAAAAAAAAAACGGTGACGGCCCAGTGTGGTGGCACTTCTTGTTCAACTTTCGTGCTGTGCGGAGCTCGGAATATAATCGTGGTGGATCGAACTCAAACAAACTCAAAGCATTTATTTCAATTAGACCATTACTTCACTTTTGAATGTCAAAAATACAAAGAAAAATCAAAGCTACAGTCACAGTCACAAGGCATAATAACTTGAGAAAGTACTGTAGTTGCCCATTCCCTAGCGTAGATCTCTATGGAGAAGAACGGGCAAGAAACTCCATGTACACTCTTTTAAATCAAAATATTGTTACAAAATCTTGGTTACATCATTCATGTTGGATTAAACATATGTGAGAACGATGTACAAAGACGTGCACATTAAGAGCGTCCAGAGAAAAGATTAAATCAACATCATAAAAATAAAGTAATTAAAACTAACCGTGGCAGCTAAGAGATGACCAGTCTCAACTGACAGCGCCCGTTCACGAACATGACGCATGTATCAGCACCATTCAGCTCAACCATATTGAAGGGAACTAAATGACCCGACACACCCGCCACCATCACCGAGACATTTGAGTGAGCATGACATTCTCTCAGCCGCCAAGGCTTATTCAAGTCAAAAAAAATATAAAATAACTATATGTAAATGGTGGCTTTACAGTGCATAGTACTCACACATGCGCTATGAAGTTATAATACTAATATATGGAATCTATACAATGCAAGGATCTTTTTTACAATCTTCTGCAGCTTCCACAATAACTAAATTGGGAATCAATTGGTTTGCCCCTATGGTTGTGGAGCAGGACCAGCATTGAGCCAAGCATTTTTATCAGCAATGTAATCCCCCAACTTATAATATGCTTGCCTACATAGTGTGCGTTTTATACAAGATTTAAACTTTGTCTCATTCAGTTGAAGAATGTGGGGAGGGATTTTATTGTAACATTTTAAACAGTACCCCATGAAAGTTGAATCTACTTTAGCAAGCCTGAAACCTGGCTGAACTAGTTGATCCCTATTTCTAGTACTATAGTGATATCTGTTACCTCTTTTACTGAAAAAATGCTGGTTTTTCCTAACGTACATGATGTTTTCATTGATATATTGACAAGGTACTGTCATGATATTAATTTTCTTGAACAGCTCTCTTAGAGAATCACGTCGACGTAAGTCATATATGGCTCTGACGGCTCTTTTTTGCAGAATAAATATAGACTCGATGTCTGCAGCCCGTCCCCATAGTAAAATACCGTATGACATAATACTGTGAAAATAACTATAATAGACTAGCCTCGCGGTATCGACATCAGTAAATTGACGGATTTTTCTAACAGCATATGCTGCTGAGCTCAGCCGTCCTGCAAGATATGTTAAATGAGGGCCCATTGTAGCCATGAATCGAGCGCGATTCCCAAGAAAACCGTTTTATCGACAAATTCTAGTTTCTCTTGATTCAATACTATGTCACAATCACTACTTTTGACATTTGGTAGAGCAAATCTAATGCACTTAGTTTTTTTCCCATTTAGAACTAAATTGTTTGCGGTAAACCAATCATGGACCTGCAGTAAGGCGTTATTTACGTCGTCAAGATTAGTGGCACGTCTGTTTATCTTAAATATTAAAGAAGTATCATCAGCAAACAACACCATTTGCGGGTGGTTGTTAAATAAATGGGGTAGGTCATTTATATAAACTAAAAAGAGGAAGGGACCCGATATGGAACCTTGTGGTACACCCATTTTTACTTTTAAACCCATTCAATTCACACCATTTATTTGTACCTGCTGCTGTCTATCACTCAAATACGATTTTATTAAACTGAGCGCAAGTTTACCTAAACCGTAATGCTCAAGTTTCAAGATCAGGGTTTCGTGATTTACGCAATCAAATGCCTTCGAAAGGTCACAGAAGATTCCTATGGCATCTTGTGCCTCTTCCCACGCAGTAAATATGTGTTTTAATAAAGTGACACCGGCGTCAGTTGTACAACGTCCTTTGGTGAAACCATACTGCTGCTCGTGTAATATTTTATTGATGTTAAAATGGTTAAGCATTTGATTGAGCATTATCTTTTCAAACACCTTGCTGAAAACCGGCAACACGGATACGGGCCTATAGTTATTAGTGTCCTTACTGTCCCCGGATTTAAAAAGCGGTACTACCTTACTGAATTTCATGAGATCCGGAAAGACCCCTTGATCCAAGCACAAATTAAATATTAAGGCTAAATACGGTGCTACAGTCTCAATAATTGAGGTACACGCTTTGATAGACAAACCCCATAGATCTTCGGTTAATTTGATCTTGATTTGCTTAAAAGCTTTTACGACTGTTATGGGGTTAATATGCTGAAATTTAAATTCATTTGGACAGGCTGAAACGTTCGCTTTCAATAAATCAATAGAGAGCAAGGGAGAGGAATTTAAGGTTTCTGTAGTTTTAATTGGGATGCTGGTAAAGAAATTTACAAATTCTTGAGCAACTTCACTGTTGGAGCTGACGAGGCCACGTGAGGTCTCTGGTGTGAAGTCATTACTTTGTTTTTCATTTCTATTTGTTTCACTGTTGATTATTTTCCAAACCGTCTTTATTTTATTATCGGCTGATTTAATCTTGTTGCTAATGTATAAGGATTTGGCAACCTTGCAAGTGGTTTTAAAAATTTTCGAGTAAGTAGCAACATATTTATTAAAAGATTCTGTGTTGATATAAGGCTTAAGACCGTACAGCTCAAACAACCGTTCCCACTTTTCCTAATACCCTGTGTTGCCCAGTCACTGAAAATAAACTTAGGGCCAATGGTTTTAGATTTCTTTTTTAAAGTATTATTGAACTCGGTGTGCACAACCGAAAAGAATTCTTCATAAAATTCATTTACATTCTCTAAATTAGGGCCCGGTATACTTAACTTCTTAATTAAATTGCTTGGTGTCATTTGTCTAGTTTGTATCTGAATTCTTTGCAATTGTATATTGGACGCGAAAGCAACGGTCTGACCGCTGTGATCAGAAGGAAGGTAATTTACGATGGATTTATGTATGTAGTCGCAGCAACAAAAAACATTATCAATACATGTAGCAGTATTTGTAGTAATTCTAGTTGGTTCTGAAAACACGTTTGACAAATTAAATGATTTAAAAAGACTTAAAAATCTACTGCTATTTACATTATTTTCTAAGATATTAACATTGAAGTCACCACAGATAATTAATCGAGTGATCGATAGTGTGTTGCAGAATATTGAGTGTTATAATAGAAGTTAAGTACTTAATTTTGAATTATATTTAGTTTTGTTATTCTTTTAAATGTGTTATAATTACATACTTGAATTTAGACAATTGTTTGGACTACAAAGTAGTGTCTTATGTCTTATTCTCTATGAACCTTACCCACCTATTTTATGTGAAAATTTAAAATAGATGAAATAGTGCTTTGGAAAGATATAATAAATATATATATATAGAATAGTGGTTTCTTTAAAAGTCAAGTTACTTATACCTATTATACACCTATTTATATATATGTATATATATATACTTATATATATATACCTATATATTTATACGAAGATTATTTTAACACATGCGTGTGAGTAGGTACCCCTGCTATTTTAATAAATTCGTCACTCCAACACGATTCCATTCTCATCCCATTGTCATTTTGCTTAAAGTTCGTAATCTGCTAAATTCACACTGGTCGGTCAATGGTCTCGTAATAAAATTGTGTTTTAATGGCATTGTCGTATTGTCATTATTATAAAACCCTTAGTACAAATGGTTTTCGAAATCTACTTCTAAATGCGAACATGTATTCATGCCAGATTTGATGTACGAGATTAATATTCTATGACATTTCTTTCAATGGAGTGTCAGTGGTTGTTCATTGAGAAGTCATAATGGCGCCATTATGATAGTAGAATTAACAAACTTGTCAAAATTTGACAGAACTTGGTCATTATGAAATCAATGATCGAATACTCTGACACTATTGTAATAGCAGAATCGAGGCCCTGGTTGTATAGCGTAATCGGAATGAGGTGAAACTTTTTCCAACGAGATTAAAGTAAGCACGAGTTTCCTACTTTTATTATTAAAGTGTGGTTTAGAAAATATGTTGGGTAAGATCGGGATTTGTGAAATGAATGGATGGTGTTAAGCAACTCTTAGTAAGGTTAAGATTTGGATGGGTAAGGCCAAGCTGTTCACGGTGAGGTTCGGAAGTGGATGGGGGAGGAGAGTTATGATTTTAACCGGTGTGTATGTACGAATATGGGGACAAAATCAAAAATGATGCCCTTAAAAACTGGAACGAGCAGACTTCTATAGACTCTGGTCCAAGAAGCGTTGTTGGTTCTAGGATATTCAAATCACTTGTCGTGTTTGATGCTTTTCAATTACCGAAGCTCATGAAAATCGCGAAAAAAAAAGGGAAAAAAAATTGTACTTACCTACTTTTTGTAAACCAAATTCTTCATTTCTGATTATTATATCATCAGTATAAGAAGTATAAAGCCCTCACCACTTAATTACTGATAAACATGAGGGTAACCTTCACGACTATAATCCTTAGAGGAGTAAGCAAACATGTTCATCGTACGCCAGATTTCACAATTGGTCGCATTAGTTATTATGAGTTCAAAACGATCCGTTTGCTAAGTCTTGGAGACGAAATCTTCACGACTGTAATCCTCAGAGGTATATGCAGACATGTTCATCGTACGCAGGATTTCACAATTGGTCGCATTAGTTATAATGAGCTGAAAACGATCTATTTGCTAAGCTTTAAAATGATGTATGTCGGATTCACCGGAGCTCGTTATATCTCTTGAATTAGAAGATTATGTTTTAGCTAATTGTACATTATGGACTATAACTTTTTTCTCCTGGCGCTGCGCCGATTTGCTTGTGACCTTAACAAAGAAAAACCCTCTTCTTATAAGCTTTAAATTGATCTATGTGTCAATCGCCGACGATCCTTATATCTCTTGAATTAGAAGATTTTGTGTCACTAATTGTACATTATGGTCTATAACTTTTTTCTCCTGGAGCCGATTTGCTTGTGACTTTAACCAAGAAAAAGACTCTCTTTACAAGCTTTTAAATGATGTCTTTCTGAATCACCGAAGCCGTTTGTAATTAATGCAATCGTTAATTACATGGTTCATTTTAAATGGTAAATAACTTTTTTTCCATGGAGGATTTTTTTTGACGCCATAGCAAATAGTGATGCTCTTTACATCAGCTTTAAAAAAATATAAGTCTCATTCACAGATGCTACTTGGACCGCTTTGGCCCGATCTCCTTTTTGTGCATAGGTGTCATTTTCATGGGTTGCTTAATATTGTATCTGTGTGCAAAAAATCATCCAAATCTGTTCAGTAGTTTTCGCGTGAAAGCGTAACAAACAAACTTATTACATTCACATTTATAATATTATTATAGGATTATATTATATAGGATAGGATAGGATAGGATTAAATTAAATGTTCCATATAATTAATAACAAAATGTTCAAGTCGTTTTTAGGGTTCCGTTGCCAATGCAATGTTGAACACTGTCGTCCTATTTCTGTGTTATCTGCCTTGTCGAAGCTCTTTGAGAGGTTAGTGCATAATGCTATTTATCCATTTCTGCATAATATTATTTTTCAACAACAGCACGGTTTTGTCAAACGGCGGTCCACAGTCACTAATCTCCTGCTCTTCACAAGCTTCTTATTTGATAATGTTGACAGCCGCGTCCAGGTGGATGCAGTGTATACAGACTTCTGCAAGGCTTTTGACAAGGTGGATCACGTAATATTGCTCAATAAATTAGCGTTTAATGGAATCCGTGGAAACTTACTTAGGTGGTTTGCTTCCTATATCACTAACCGTAGTCAGAGAGTTGTTGTTAATGGTCATTCTTCTTGCATCGCGCGGGTCACCTCTGGTGTACCACAAGGTTCTATTCTTGGTCCCCTTTTATTTGTATTGTACATTAACGACATCAGCCAGTGTTTTCTTAACACCAAATTCCTCTTATACGCCGACGATCTTAAGGTATACAGAACAATACGCGACGTGAATGACTGCCTTATGTTACAAGAAGACTTGGATAGATTGTCTGACTACTGTAGTAGAAATAAGTTGCAGCTTAGTTTACCAAAATGTAACTTTCTTAACTTCACCAAAAATAAAAACATCGTCAAACATGCATATTCTCTGTGCGATGCTCCCCTAACAAAAGTAGATTCTGTCCGTGATCTCGGCATTATCCTAGACTCCAAGCTCTGCCTAGACTTGCATATTAGTAAAATAGTAAATAAAGCGTACCAACTTTATGGATTTGTTATGCGTTCGACATTAGATTTTAAGAAGCCTTCTTCATATATGTGCCTATATAAGTCTCTCGTACGCTCGCAACTGGAGTATGCAGTGTCCGTCTGGAGTCCATACTATAAAAAGTACATTGAGGCGATTGAGAGTGTTCAACAGAAATTCCTACGTGCAATGCATTTTAGGTGCTTTGGATATTACTTGCCATATCAGGATTTACTCAAAAAGTACAAACTTACAACACTTGAAAGTAGACGCAAGTACTTGATGGCCATGAATCTTTTAAATAACATTGTTAGAAGTAGTTTTGACTGCATTGAGTTAATTGATATGTTGTGCTATGTTGTTCCTAGAACTGTGTACAAGCGAAAGGTGCGCGCTGGTAGACTAGTTTTCATGCGTACCTGTCATTCTAACACAGGTTTGCGCTCACCTGTTCGCAGATTGATTGATGCCTACAACATGACTTTTGAACATATTGATATTTTTGCTTGTTCTCCCAGTAAGTTCAAATGCCTTATACTCAAGGAGCTCTCTTGATCTATGTGTAAAATATAAATACAGATATGCATGATAGTTAAGTAAGTTTAGTTTCTAATATTATTTTGTATTACTACCCTAGCATTTCAATTAATTGTTAATTATATTCCACAGTTAATTTGTGAACAGCGTTGTGGGCTGCAATATTGTATCCTAAAAATGTTATGTGTATCTCCTTTTTTATACTTTATACTTTATATTGTAGCTGTTTACTGTTCCTTTTGAATAAAATAAAATAAAAACCGACTTCAAAAAAAACCAAAAAAAAGTGAAAAATAACTTTAGCTTCTGAAGTCGGTGACCTTTGTTTGATTGATTTAATTTTTTTGTCACCGACTTCAGAAGCTAAAGTTATTTTTCACTTTTTTTTTGGTTTTTTTTGAAGTCGGTTTTATTTTTTGCAAAAAAGTTTTTATTTTTCACTTTTTAGTGGTTCACATGTGGTTGATATACATGGAAAGTGCATACCGTTACAATTGCAACAAGCCCAAACACGACTAGGATACATTGTCTCATTATGGAAGCCCATGACTCTTGGCTGATCTCTTGGCTTGGAGATCTGATGGTAGAATGGTTCTTATCAAACGCAAATGCTTGACTTGTTGTAGAAAATACCAAAATCGCTGTACGTTATCCTATAAAATTTGAAGAGTTCCCTCGATTTCGCCAAGATTCCATTATCAGATCCCGACTTGGTGGCTATGGGACCATTTGGAAAGTATACCCTTTCCAACAAAAAAAGAATTTTTCAAATCGGTTGGCAAGCGACGGAGTTATGCGCGAACAAACATAAAAAAATAGAAATATCCGAATTGAGAACCTCCTCCTTTTTAGGGTTCCGTAGCCAAATGGCAAAAAACGGAACCCTTATAGTTTCGCCATGTCTGTCTGTCTGTCTGTCCGCGGATAATCTCAGTGACCGTTAGCACCAGAAAGCTGAAATTTGGTACCAATATGTATATCACGTCTACCAATCCGCACTGGGCCCGCGTGGTGGATTATATAGCCCATTCCCTCTCATAGAGAGGAGGCCTGTGTCCCAGCAGTGGGAACATTAATAGGCCGATGATGATGTATATCAATCATGCCGACAAAGTGCAAAAATAAAAATTTAAAAAAACATTTTTATTAGGGTACCTCCCCCAGACGTAAAGTGGGGAGCGATTTTTTTTTTTAATTTTGACCCTGACGTGTGATATATTGTTGGATAGGTATTTAAAAATGAATAGGGGTTTTCTAAAATCATTTTTTGATAATATTAATATTTTAGGAAATAATCGCTCCGAAAGTCAAAAACAATGTGTCCCCCCCCCCTCTAACTTTTGAACCATAAGTTTAAAAAATATGAAAAAAATCACAGAAGTAGACCTTTATATGAACTTTCTAGGAAAATTATTTTCAACTTGATGAGTTGAATAGTTTTTGAGTTATATAGCACTTTTTCAAAAAAACGCAAATGATAACTTTGTTTTTCATACAAATACTATGAAAAACAAAGTTATTTTTGCTGACGAAAAATGTTGGTATTTTTAATGGTCTGGGAAGCTACGGAACCCTACAGTGAGCGTGGCCCGACACGCTCTTGGCCGGTTTTTAGAAGTCGGTTAAAAATAAAATAAATGGCAAAAAACGGAACCCTTATAGATTCGTCATGTCTGACTGCCTGTCTGTCTGTCCGTCCGTATGTCACAGCCACTTTTTCCGAAACTATAAGAACTTTGCTGTTGAAACTTTGTAAGTATTATCTGTGAACCGCATTAGATTTTCACACAAAAATAGAAAAAAACAATAAATTTTGGGGGTTCCCCATACTTAGAACTGAAAGTCAAAATTTATTTTCGTCAAACCCATACGTGTGGGATATCTATGGATAGGTCTTCAAAAATGATATTGAGGTTTCCAACATCAGTTTTTTCTAAACTGAATAGTTTGCGCGAGAGACACTTCTAAAGTGGTAAAATGTGTCCCTGTAACTTAAATAAGAGAATGATAAAACTAAAAAAAAAAATATGATGTAGTACCTTACCATGTAAACTTCCACCGAAAATTGGTTTGAACGAGATCTAGTGAGTAATTTTTGTTTTTAATACGTCATAAATCATAAAATCGTAACTTTTATATTATGTTACTTGCTGCTACGGAACCCTTCATGGGCGAGTCCGACTCGCACTTGGCCGCTTTTTTTTAATTCTTGTGACCGGGAGGTTAACACTGAGATGATGATTTTCTTTACGGTAGTCGGTGTCGGTACCTGTTGTTTTCGGGGCAGGTTTTTTTATGTTGGTATCATATTAGGTGTACATATTCTGTAACCCTTAACAGGCGTGATTTTATGTTATGAAAATCGCGAAGAAAAAGATACTATTGATAGGGTCAAGCACCTTCTTTTTTTGCAGTTGGTTGAAAATACTAACCTATTATCACGACAACGGTACTAAGTAATAGTCACCAAACGCATTTTCACAGGTCCAAGTATTCTTCCGGAGTTGAGTAAATTTCTCAGGCGGAAAATTTACGCGTCTAGGCTGAAAACGCAGTGCTGCTTTACAGATAATGCAACGATTTTTTTTTTCAGAATTAAAGTAACGTGAATCTAAATGAAGCCACTTAAATTATATTTGTAAGACTATTACTTTCTAAGAAAAACATCGGTAAATGACGAATTATCAATTTCTGTGTCCTGTCCACAATCACTTTCATACACAGCATTTACCTCTCATGAAGATAATCTCCAACATATGTAAGAAAAAGTATTTTGTTTGTGCTAAGCAATAATTGCCCAACAAGAAACTAATTATTTTTGAATGTTAAGACTAATAGTTAATGAGTAAATATCAACGGTAGTTTTTTCCGTGCGAAATTACTAATTTCTATGGTCATTTTGTTTCACAGTCCTGAGCTTCCACCAATGAGTTTAAACGAACAATAAATTCCTGCCCGGCAAGAGACAGTCGTGCACTTACACACAGTTAGAATGGTAGTGCACCATATTGCCACGTCTACCCGCCAAAAATTTAAGAAAGTGATTTCGGTTCACTCGGAACAAAATTTTGCAATTTCGGTGATCAAGTTTTAAAAGGATTTTTCCAAGAAATAAAGGTATCACTTTTAAGCATTCTAAGCAGCCTTTCGTACACATTTAAGATTATAGAAAACAATAGTCATAGCCTTGGTAGTTTCTTGTTATTCTGAAAAAATAGCCACGTTTCTGTGGGCCAATTTCTGTGGTTTCCGTGGCGTCTGGGTGCCCACGGAAACTACACGACTTCACAGAAATTGTACCAATCAATTATTGAATGTTAAAGAAGATTTTTGAAAATAATCAATATTTGTTATGCCGAAATTACTTTGTCGGAACTTCAGATTTGTCAGTCTCTTTCCATCTATCATCAGCCCTTTCCCAGTTCACTGCATCTGCTGGAATATGTATTCTAGTGCCAGGGTATATAATTTTGGTGTTATTGAGTCTCCTTGCAGGCGCTCCATGAAAAATATTGGTATTCAGCTGCATTCGGTTAGACTGGAAGCCGACCCCAACATAGTTGGGAAAAGGCTAGGTTGATGATGATGATTGTGTCTCCTTGCCTGACACCCCTCTGTACATGGAATTTCCCGATTTTCTCGTGCAAGGAGACACAGACAGTAGCGTTTTGATGGCGGTGATGGAGAATTTGTATGTACCTTTCATCTGGCTATGGCTCTTTCTATGAACCACCACTCTATCGAGTCAAATCCTTCTCGTAGTCGAAGTGGTCATTCCTGTACTCGTTACATTTCTCTATGACTGTTTTAAGTATTTGTAGGTGGTCATTGGTACTGAAGCTTGAGCGAAATCCTGCCTGTTCTCTTAGTTGGAAAAATTCTAGCCTCCTGGCGAGTCTGTTAACTATAACTCTCGAGAAGATCTTATAAATATGTGACAACAGGCTAATGGGTCTGTAGTGGCAGCTTCTTGATGTCCCCTTTTTTGTGGATCAGGGTAATTATTGCGTTGTGCCATGATGCAGGTACTTTAGATTCCAAGATGAAAATTTTGTGAATAATACTGCGAGCACATTGCTGACGACCCGCTTTTTTTTTTTTTTTTAGGATGGGAAATCATCAAATGACTTCTCCCACTCTGGGCGGAGCGGGAGGGAGTGTCAGACTCTTACTGACTAAAACCCATCCATGTTCCTTCCTCGCCCTTTATGTTCCGGGGCCGCGGTATCTCTTTCGAACAGTCCCGCAACCCCGGCAGGCTTCGGCCCTTGCGGGCCCCTCTCTTCTGCTGACATCTCTTTGAGGCGCGCGTGGAACACGAACGCGCCGTCGACACGGCCTGTCATCACTAGACGGACGGACGGCTAGCTAGCCCATAGCTAACCGTCCACAGGCCCGCATCTACGGTGGCCGCTAGCCACCACGTGGCCCCCGACGCCCGGTGCGTCTCCCGCGGCGGCCGGGAAGAGAGGCTCTCTCCCTCTCTCGTTCCGCCACCTCCTTCGCTAGCATGACTGCTTCGCAGAAGGAGGTGACGGCTTCCCATTCCGTCTCGCTCCGGACCATGGATTGAACCAGGGCCGGACGCGAGAGGTCGCCGCCATGGAATTTGGAATGACATCGGGAATTTCTTCGGAACCTACATTCTGGATTAGTAATCGGGGTTGCCCTAGAGTTGCTATTGTCTGACTCGGTGCTGCTCCACTCTTATAAAGAGTTTCATAGGACTCTTAGGCAAGTAGCCTTTTTATTTGTGACTTCTTCCCCATTTCCGTTGAGATGTTTGAAGATCTGTTTCCTGCCCTCGTTCAGCTTCAATTTAAGAACCCTTCGGCTGCTGTTCTTCTCCAACGCTTCCTGTATGAGATTGGTGTTATAGTCAGTCAAGTTGTTCCAAGTCTGTATGCGGATGTACTTATGTAGGTCTCTGTATTCCTGACTATCCACGTTTCCCTCACTGCATAGTGACCCTATTTGGTCCATCATCTTTATAGTACCTGGTGTTAATTTAGTCGGTCTATTTGGTAGGACACTTGGGGTGATTTCCTTAAGGACGTGAGTTAATGCTGTTGTTAGTTTATTGTTAATCTCATCTATGGTCATGGTGGTTAATCTTTCGTAGTTGAGTTTTACATCGACAGCATTCTTATAATATAGATCTTCGTTAGCTTACAGTATCTTGAGTTTGGTATCGGTTGGAAGATGTTTCCTCAGAACAAGATTCCTTCGCGATGTTCGTAGTTTTACATATTATATGTCTGCTCTAACCAATCGATGACCGCTAGACTGCTCGTGTTTTTTAAAGATGTTCATAGCATATAGTGAGTTAGCTTGTAGAATATTGAGGAACATTTGTCCTCCAGCATTTCTTGCTAGTTGTCTATGCCAGTTTCTCCTCTGCTCTCCTTGTTACCAACTCACGCGTTGAAATCGCCCATTATTACGGTATATTGGGTCTTAATTTTTTTTTCAGAGCTCGTAGTTCTTCGTAGATCTCTTCTACAATTTGGTCCTGGTAGCCTGATGTTGGGGCAAATGCCTGTAAATTTTGATTTTATTTATTTTGCTGAGTCTTAGTGTTCGTAGTCTTCTTCAATCACATAAGCAAGGCGATCCGAAATGCTGTTAACTTCAACCACATACTGTTTCATGGTGTTGTTAATTATGAAGCCAACTCCTCCGATACCAGGTAAACACCATATGTTCTACTACCGCGAAGGAATGGTGTTTACTCGCCATGTCGTAGGGTCGTCATCGGGACTTCCATGCCTTTTCTAGAGTGGTAACTACCAGCTCGGTCCGGAACTGCTTATATCGGTTTCCTTTTATTTGCAGCTATCCTTCATACTACAGGATAATTCACTATCCGTCACATGTGACCCGGTAGGTAGCTGAGGCTTGCCCCTACCTAGGTTGTTAGTATAAGTTTCAAGTAAACTTTACCTCATCATTGGAGTAAAAAACAAATTCAGTTCCTTGATTGCTAATTTTGTAAGACTGATTTAAGCAATATGGATGCGCGGAAAAGACAAATTAAAACAATAAAATCTATTTGGTGAATAATGAAGGCGGACTCTGAAAGACCGCGTGGAGACAGGGAGTAAATCGGTCTTTCTTATGGGTTATAGGAGTGCACAGTACCTTAATTTCCTCGTCGGCAGCTCCTCAGCTCGATACACAGGTTTTCACACGGTTTTCACACATAAAACACCAAGTTTTAACAGTTTTTCTAGGGAACGCAATGTTCTCGACACACAAGTTCATAGCCAACGTTCTTGTAAAAGTTGTTACTGCCTAATAATGGCCGCTCACTTCCGCCGTACATTGTCCATCTCGCTTTCACGAGTACGATACATTCCGTGCAAGGAAGGGATGGGAGATAGGGATGTATTACCAACCAATTAGTAATGTTGCCAAATAATTAAATTTGATCTGCGATTTAAATTAGCGCAACCATCCCCCCGGGCCTGAAGCGATGCCTTCAAGAATTGAAGCAAATTTACGAAACTAAACTATACGATAAACTAAGTGATAATATAAGCAAAAACTAATTACCTAATTACTAATGTTAACCTAACGTAAAATGACGAAGTTGCCCAATCTATTGGTTAGGTAACGGACACAGACGAACGACGACGGGGCGCAAGTAAGAGCCAGTCGTCGTCTTAACCCGAACAACGCGAGTGACTCCGGTGGAGTCAGGGAAAACTTCCACCACGACACCCAACAGTGCAGTGGAGGCGAATTGTCAGTTATAAGAATCACGACCGTGCCGACAGCGACCGGATCGACCGGTGTGTTCCATTTGCGACGCGATTGCAAGGTGTGGAGGTAACCGCTCCTCCAGCGCTTCCAAAACGACTGTACCAGTCTATCTAATAATTCATATCTAGCAATAGTAGTTCTCTCGTCTATTTCCTCGGCAGGCAAATATCTTAGAGGCGTGAGATTTAAAAAGTGCGCTGGAGTTAGAGCTAGCGGTTCCGAAGGATCGCTAGAGAGTGTCCTGCAAAGAGGCCTAGTGTTCATTACAGATTCGACTTGGGTAAGAACGGTGCTTAATTCTTCGAACGAGAGAATCGTGTCACGTATGACTCGATACAAATGCGACTTTAGACTTTTAATGTTAGCCTCCCAATTGCCCCCAAAATGACTAGCAGTCGGAACACTGAGTGACCAATCTATGCGACATTCAGCTAGCATGTTACCAAATTCGGTATTATGGTATTTTGAGCAAAGAAATTCGTGAAGTTCCGAAAGTTTACGTTTTGCACCTATGTAGTTAGTCCCGTTATCCGAATAAATCCTACTTACCAGGCCGCGCCTTGACAAGAACCGCTTGAAAGCGCCCATAAAATTAGCTGTGCTAAGGTCACCAGCGAGCTCAATGTGCACGGCGCGTGTAGTCATGCAAACGAACAGACACACGTAGGCTTTGGTAGAGCGAACCCCTCGACCGCGAGACATAGTAACTCTAAACGGTCCGGCATAGTCCGTGCCCGTGTGAACGAATGGCTTAGCGGACTGGACGACACGACAAGAGCGATGATCCGCCATTTCAGGGAAACTTGACTAAGGCCGAAGGCGAAAGCAGGGAATGCATTTATGGATTCTATTTCGAATTAAATTACGGGCAGAAAGTATCCAGTACCTCTGGCGTAAGAGTGACATCAGCAGGTCGGGACCTGCGTGACAGTTTAATTTATGATGGTATTCGACGAGCAAATTCAAAACGGGATCCTTGCTTGGAAGCAAAATGGGATATTTCCCTTCATAACTGAAATCCGAATTTCTTAAACGGCCTCCGACTCTAATGAGTCCGTCCTTGAGAAACGGCTTTAAGTGTCGCAAAGCAGGACTACAATCCTTGCCTTCCCCGAGTCTAGAAATCTCAGTGGGGAAATAAAGGCGTTGAAGCTCACGAAGAACGAGCAATTCAGCGAAGTCGTAATCCGACGCTGACATGCGATATTCAACAGGTAACATTCTGACAAAACGACAAACATAAATTACTACTCGAAGTAATTTACTCCAAGACGAGATGCGATCGACCAAAGAAAGAATCGGAAATCTTTCATTTGGTACAGCGGATAGCAACGAAAGCTTCTTCTCTTCCGGTGCTTCAGACACCGACGAAGGACTGAAGGGAACGACAGGCCACTGTGAGACGTCCAAATGGGCCCACGGAGGACCACTGAACCAAAGCGGGTGGTCAACAATTTGAGAAGGAGTGAGACCGCGTGACAGACAATCTGCGGGATTGTCGGTACCGGACACGTGATACAAATTTTGTGGCGACAAGTCGTTTTGTATTTTCGACACTCTGTTGGCCACAAAGGTGTTCCACCGATGGGGCGACGAGTGTACCCAACAGAGCGCGACTGTCGAATCCGAAAATGCGAATATGTTACGAAAAACTATGCGGTGCTGACAAGCGACCATAACATTTTTTATAAGTTGAGCTAGCACAAGAATAGCGCAAAGCTCGAGACGAGCGAGAGAAACTACTTTCTTAGGTGAGACCTTCGATTTAGCAGTTAACAAGTATACGACTTTACCATCGCTATTTTGGACGTGGAAGTAAATCACTCCTCCGTTCTCACTGGCGTCTGCGAAAGCTAAGATGGTAACCAGACTATCGGCGACGATACCAACGTGACGTGGGATTTTTATATTACAGAGCAACGGTAGCTCTTCCTTGAAGCGAGTCCACAGCCTGACTATATCCTCAGGTGGGGTATCATCCCAGTCACAATCACGCAGCTAAAGCTGCTTGATTAGAAGTTTAGCGTACAGGACGACAGGAGCGACGAATCCCATGACGTCCCATAATTTTGCAACACACGATAATATTGTGCGGGTGTATTGACTCTAATGCTGAAATGATCTGACGTAGGCGACCAACACAAGCCCAGTACCTTCTGCTGGTCGGACTCGTCGAATTCTTTGACAGCTAGCAGACGATGCGAAGGTGGAATAGACTCTAAAACGGCTTGGGAGTTACTGGTCCATTTAACCAATTCAAATTGACCAGCTTTCATAAGACCTATCATCTCCGAGGCGGTAGAAATACCCTGGTCTTCCGTGAGGACGGAATGTACGAAATCATCCATATACAACCCTGAAGTGACGATATTTTTAGCCTGAGGGTAGGAGTCACCCTCATCCTCTGCCAGCTGCCTAATAGTTCGCAGTGCATGGAAGGGGCTAGACTTAAGTCCTAAAACAACACGATTAAATTCATAAACCTGTAAAGGTTCTTGCGAGGAAAAGCGATACAAAATGCGTTGGAAGCGCCGATCAGATTCTCGGATTCCAATGCTGAGAAACATTTGACGAATGTCTGCAGAGAGTGCAACCGAAAACAAACGAAAACCAACGATAATATTAAACAAACTCCCTTGCAGGTTTTGCCCACCGTACAAGAGGTCATTAAGTGAAATGCGGGAGGTAGTCTTACAACTACCATCGAGAACGACACGAAGTTTGGTTGTGACCTTATCATCCCTGGTCACCCCATGGTGCGGAATAAAATACGAAATTTCTGAAGAATCAGAATTTACAGGTGAAATATAACCCTTTTCTAAATATTCGAGGATGACGCTATCATACGCGACCTTTAATTGTGGAGAGGCTTGCATCTTCCTTTCCAAGCAGTGAAACCGACGTTCACTTGCTTGGCGTGAGCTACCAAGGGATTCGACATCACCCTTGAAAGGCACAGCTACTACGTATCGACCGTCACTATCCCTGGTGGTGGTGCGTGTGTAAAACTCCTCACACTCTCTGTCATCCGAGCTGATTACAGGGGGAACATCCACCTCCTCCAATTCCCAAAACTTCCGGACCGCAGAGTCCAATGGGTCGGCGGTACAACAATATGAAACGGTCGAGTTGCTATCAACACGGACCGGCGCGTCACCTACTATAACGTAGCCAAGGACAGTTTCTAAAGCAAGCGGTGATACATATGGCGGCTGTCCTTGAACTTTATTCGACAAGAGTAAGTGTGGGTAAATCGAAGCACCGATCAATACTTGGATCGGGCCTGGCGAAAAATATGTGTCGTCTGCCAAAGGTAAGTTTTTAAAGTTAGACAAAAGCGAAGAATTAACCGTGGCAGTTGCTAAATGCTCAGTAATTTTATCTACTACCAAAGAGTCGATACTATAATTTATGTTAAGATTGAAGTGAGAATGAAATTTAAATTCTACGGAACCCTGAATTGTTTTACTTGAACCGCCTATTCCTTTCACGGTGGAACAAGTAGGTTGATTATTTATGTTTAAACCTAAGCGTTGACAGCAGTCACGTGTGATAAAGTTACTTTGCGAAGCGCTATCTAACAATGCACGAATAATGTGTTTATTACCATGAGAATCCACGACAATAATACGCGCAGTTGCAATTAAAACCGTCGTGGGGCATCGAGATAAATGGCCCATCTCGTTATTATTAGCTGATAACGCACACAGCGCGACGTCACCGCGAGCGGAGGCGGCGTTAGCGTCACTAGGTGCCGCATTGGCAACGGTAGCAGACGCGGCTTGTTGGCCCCCAAAGCACAATAATGTGTGGTGTTTGCGGTGGCACCTTTTACATCTAGAAGTTGACTCACAAGAGGAGACACGATGACCACTACTCAAACAATTTATACATAAATTGTTAGACTTCACGAAGTTAAAACGCTGATCTGGGATATAATTATTAAATACCCTACATTTATAAATGTAATCATGTTGCTCACTGCATAGACCACATGTGGTTTTCTCGGGACCAGAGGTGCTGGCGTACGCGACGGTAGACTTACGTTCGAGTGGTTTCTTGTTACTAGTGAAGTAGTGACCCTAGCAACAGATGGTGAAGTACGTTCTAACATTTTTATATGGTCACGACCGAAATAATCCAAATCAGAAAAAGATGGAATTTCGGAACTATTAGATCTTAATTGATAATTAGTTTCGAAGGCACGCACAGTATCTTGGTCGAGTTTCTTAATAGCGATATGTAACAAAATGAAATCAGCGAGGTCATTGACCTTTGCGTTTTTTAAAGCGGCTACGGACGACGAGAATTTATCGAGAAATGATTCTAAGTTATTCGGGGTTCCAGTCGAAATAGATTTAAATTCAAATAATTGAATGTTTCGGAAAAATTTCAGCCCCTGCAGCTAGGTTTTGGTTCCAAAGGGGGCTGTGAGGCTGCCGTACACGCTTTGTCGACCTACCTAAATTCTGGAAAAAGTGAGGTCATCCTGAAGGTTGATGTTAAGAATGCCTTCAATTCTGTTAATAGAGACACCTTGTTGACGGAAATTAAAAAAGAATTACCTCAAATTTATAGTTTTCTTTGGCAGTGTTACAGACACCCATCTAAATTACTTTATCGGGACAACCTTCTGGAATCTGCTGTTGGCTGTCAACAAGGTGACCCCCTCGGGCCAGTGATATTTAGTTTAGCTATTCACCCTATTATTCAACAGCTAAATTCGAAATTTAACTTTTGGTATCTGGATGATGGAACCTTGGGTGGCGATGTGGATACAGTTTTAAATTATTTAATCTTCTTAAAAAATAAATTTCACTCCATTGGCCTTGACTTAAACCTAGCAAAATGCGAACTATATTTAACAGACTCTACCAACAGACTACTGACAATTCCTAAATTTAATGCAATAGCCCCTAACATCAAAATTATTGAAAAAGAATCTCTTCGCCTCCTTGGGTCTCCAATCTTCGAAAATTCCTTTCCCGATTTCATCGAGGAAAAAATTCAAAATTTCAGTGATTTTTCGGAAAGGTTGCTCCATCATCTTGCTTTATCATCCATTTTAAATGTGGCCTTGGACGACCGAGCTTGGACACAAGCTACTCTTCCCATTCGTATGGGAGGGCTCGGCGTCCGCAAAATTTCTAGTATTAGTTTACCGGCTTATATATCCTCGGTCCTCGGCACTGAGAAATTAATCAGGAAAATCCTGGCTTCCACACTGATTGATTTTGATGTGCCGTGCTTCTCCGAGGCTATCAACGCCTGGAAAATCGCTTGCCCGAATTCTGAGGAACCCGACTATCCATTTTCCCAGAGACGGTGGGACGAGCCGCTCTGCAGAGTAGTTCAGATCAATCTACTGAACACGTCTGCTACTTCTGCTGAGCGTGCGCGCCTGCTGGCTGTTGGTGAGTGGGAGTCGGGTCTTTGGCTTCACGCTCTACCGTCGTCGAACACAGGCACGTTGCTCGACGACACCACTTTCCGCCTCGCTGTTGCTCTACGCCTAGGCGCCCCTTGTTGTTCTCCTCATCGCTGTCACTGTGGTGAAGTTGTCAACAGCCTCGGACACCACGGCCTGTCATGCAGCCGATGTGCGGGCCGTTTTGCACGGCACGCGAACTTGAATGACATCATCCGTCGATCTCTTGTCACCGTCGGCGTTCCAGCTTTATTAGAACCCAATGGTTCGGCACGCGACGATGGCAAGATGATGGCAAGATGAGACCAGACGGTATGTCTTTGTTTCCATGGAAGATGGGTAGGCCTCTAGTGTGGGACGCAACTTGTGTCGATACTCTTGCGCCTTCCCATCTTCCTAGCTCATCGTGCTGTGCAGGGGCTGCCGCTGCGGCTGCTGAGAACCTCAAGCGGCGTAAATATAGTAACCTTATTGGTAACTATATTTTCGAGCCGTTTGGGGTTGAAACTCTAGGCCCGTGGGGTCCGAGTGCTCACAGCCTTTTTAAAGAAATTTCTAAACGCTTAATTGACACTTCCCGTGACCCTAGGGCTGGCTTTTACCTTGGCCAAAGGCTTAGCGTTGCCATACAGCGCGGTAACGCCGCTAGTCTCCTGGGGACTTTACCAGTTGACAGCGTTGAGGAGCTTTTTGATGCCATTTTTTAAGTTTATAGTTTTAAGTTAGTTTAGTTTATTTTAATTTATAATTGTACTAATATTATATAGAGGAAAGATTTGAATTTTTGTGTCTAACCCATGTAGCGATGATAAATAATTGATCTAAGTATGAAGTTGCGGACTGGCGCTTGTCTTCATATCTTTTACAAAGCGAATCGAAAATAAGGAGGTAGTTATCCGCTGACGGATTTATGCCAGCACATATTGAACGAGCTTTGCCTGTTAACTTTCCTATCAAATAATATAACCTCTCAAAGTCCGTCAGAGAAGCGTTATTATGAACTGCGTTTCTATAGCTTGCAATAAACAATGGCCAATTTTTATGGTCTCCTTTAAATTCGGGGATTTCGATAGGAGGTAATCGAGGTGACCTTTTGACCTCATTACGAGATTGAACCTGCAATTTTTCTTCTGCTCGCTTAACACGCCCTAACAGGTCTTCGAATGATGAAAGCGCCTGGTAGGAGACAGCGCAGTCAGGATTTAATTTGAGCTCATGGGCAACAATTTGGTCCAATATGTTTTCGAAGTCCACACGCAATGAATCGACTGTTTTAATGTCACAGAAGAAGGACTCCTTATCAAATCCTTCTAAATCGATTCCTTTTGCCTGATCAGAGATGGTTTGCATGCGAGCAAATATCCGATCGCGTTTCGATAATAATCTCTTTAGAGTTGCGTCCGCCATATTAGCGGCTTACGACTAATTAAATATCTACGACAAGTAGTTCTGAAAGACTGTGAATCGATTACACTCCACAAATTACAATAAGTGATTTTGTGAACGCAAGATTATATAATTAACAGGACAAATAAAATGTGGTTCTTTGTTTACTGGAACCGGTTTTGACTTTATGTTACGAACGAGATAGTGTAACACTTTTTTTCTGGCGATTTCATAGTCTACTTATTGTACTTGAAGCGTTTTTGTTAGTTCTGCATTGTAGGTATTTGGTCGCTTAATGCCACCCGTTTTAAGCGCCGTAACTTAATTTCACTTTCCTCCATTCACGAAGGGCTCACATCGCTTATAAAACCGCTATTTTCCAGTAATTTCATTTCATTTTCATTGTGAGGCAATAACATAAACATAAGATGTCATCCATAACTAGGAAGGAAATAGATCCTAATGCCATTGTTACTGTATTTGTTGGTAACAGTTTAAACGTAAAAATTGATGATATCACTGACAATGTCACTCAACTGTTAAAACTAAATTGCAAGAAAATAATTCTGTGTGCCTTTCCTTATTTTGAAAAGTTGTCAAGCAGGCAAAATCATTACATCCATACCCTAAACAATCGCATGTGTTTATTAGCTAGTCACTATAGTGACAGGTTGACATTTTTCGACACTAACAGTTTCGTTCAGAAACTGAAGTCAACTAGGAATAATGCGTACTTGCCTATTAGTTTTAGACGTCAAATAGCTCGGCTATTAGCTTTTAATTTAAACTCAGACATATGTGGTATGTCGCAGTTTTCTGTAAATAGTTCTACCGAAATTAGTAATTATACTAATTGTAATTATACACATTTTAGCTTAGATTTAAACTAGTAAATAAGACAACAGAAGGTAATAGTGACAATTTTGTTAAACCTGTCAACTTTAAGGTATCTTCTAGCTCTCAATCAACTATTTGTAAAAAAGGGGCTGAGCAGAATTCTTTGAAATTATTTCATCAGAATATTCAGGGATTTTCATCCAAACAATTAGAAATAGAATTGTTTTTAGAAAAAACCAAGTTTGATATTATTTGTTTTACCGAACATTGGATGAAAGATTATGAATCAATGCAAATAAATTATGATAACTACAACGTGGGAAGTTGCTTTAACCGAAAATCTAAGATGCGTGGGGGTTCATTAATCTTAGTTAAAAACTGTATTAAATCTAAGTCTCGGAATGATATAGTCGATCTATCGGTCGAACACAGCATTGAATTGTCTTGTGTTGAGCTTGATAAGCATATAATAGTGTGCGTTTACAGACCCCCTAATTACTTGAACTACTCTATCTTTGAGTCAGTAATGGAAGATGCTTTGGCAAAACTTGTAACTGGTAATAAACCAATAATTATCTGTGGTGACTTCAATGTTAATATCTTAGAAAATAATGTAAATAGCAGTAGATTTTTAAGTCTTTTTAAATCATTTAATTTGTCAAACGTGTTTTCAGAACCAACTAGAATTACTACAAATACTGCTACATGTATTGATAATGTTTTTTGTTGCTGCGACTACAAACATAAATCCATCGTAAATTACCTTCCTTCTGATCACAGCGGTCAGACCGTTGCTTTCGCGTCCAATATACAATTGCAAAGAATTCAGATACAAACTAGACAAATGACACCAAGCAATTTAGACAAATTTAATAATAATTTAATTAAGAAGTTAAGTATACCGGGCCCTAATTTAGAGAATGTAAATGAATTTTATGAAGAATTCTTTTCGGTAGTGCACACCGAGTTCAATAATACTTTAAAAAAGAAATCTAAAACCATTGGCCCTAAGTTTATTTTCAGTGACTGGGCAACACAGGGTATTAGGAAAAGTAGGGAACGGTTGTTTGAGCTGTACGGTCTTAAGCCTTATATCAACACAGAATCTTTTAATAAATATGTTGCTACTTACTCGAAAATTTTTAAAACCACTTGCAAGGTAGCCAAATCCTTATACATTAGCAACAAGATTAAATCAGCCGATAATAAAATAAATACGGTTTGGAAAATAATCAACAGTGAAACAAATAGAAATAAAAAACAAAGTAATGACTTCACACTAGAGACCTCACGTGGCCTCGTCAGCTCCAACAGTGAAGTTGCTCAAGAATTTGTAAATTTCTTTACCAGCATCCCAATTAAAACTACAGAAACCTTAAATTCCTCTCCCTTACTCTCTATTGATTTATTGAAAGCGAACGTTTCAGCCTGTCCAAATGAATTTAAATTTCAGCATATTAACCCCATAACAGTCGTAAAAGCTTTTAAGCAAATCAAGATCAAATTAACCGAAGATCTATGGGGTTTGTCTATCAAAGCGTGTACCTCAATTATTGAGACTGTAGCACCGGATTTAGCCTTAATATTTAATTTGTGCGTGCATCAAGGGGTCTTTCCGGATCTTATGAAATTCAGTAAGGTAATACCGCTTTTTAAATCCGGGGACAGTAAGGACACTAATAACTATAGGCCCGTATCCGTGTTGCCGGTTTTCAGCAAGGTGTTTGAAAAGATAATGCTCAATCAAATGCTTAACCATTTTAACATCAATAAAATATTACACGAGCAGCAGTATGGTTTCACCAAAGGTCGTTGTACAACTGACGCCGGTGTCACTTTATTAAAACACATATTTACTGCGTGGGAAGAGGCACAAGATGCCATAGGAATCTTCTGTGACCTTTCGAAGGCATTTGATTGCGTAAATCACGAAACCCTGATCTTGAAACTTGAGCATTACGGTTTAGGTAAACTTGCGCTCAGTTTAATAAAATCGTATTTGAGTGATAGACAGCAGCAGGTACAAATAAATGGCGTGAATTCAATGGGTTTAAAAGTAAAAATGGGTGTACCACAAGGTTCCATATTGGGTCCCTTCCTCTTTTTAGTTTATATAAATGACCTACCCCATTTATTTAACAACCACCCGCAAATGGTGTTGTTTGCTGATGATACTTCTTTAATATTTAAGATAAACAGACGTGCCACTAATCTTGACGACGTAAATAACGCCTTACTGCAGGTCCATGATTGGTTTACCGCAAACAATTTAGTTCTAAATGGGAAAAAAACTAAGTGCATTAGATTTGCTCTACCAAATGTCAAAAGTAGTGATTGTGACATAGTATTGAATCAAGAGAAACTAGAATTTGTCGAAAAAACGGTTTTCTTGGGAATCGCGCTCGATTCAAGGCTACAATGGGGCCCTCATTTAACATCTCTTGCAGGACGGCTGAGCTCAGCAGCATATGCTGTTAGAAAAATCCGTCAATTTACTGATGTCGATACCGCGAGGCTAGTCTATTATAGTTATTTTCACAGTATTATGTCATACGGTATTTTACTATGGGGACGGGCTGCAGACATCGAGTCTATATTTATTCTGCAAAAAAGAGCCGTCAGAGCCATATATGACTTACGTCGACGTGATTCTCTAAGAGAGCTGTTCAAGAAAATTAATATCATGACAGTACCTTGTCAATATATCTATGAAAACATCATGTACGTTAGGAAAAACCTGCATTTATTCAGTAAAAGAGGTGACAGACATCACTATAGTACTAGAAATAGGGATCAACTAGTTCAGCCAGGTTTCAGGCTTGCTAAAGTAGATTCAACTTTCATGGGGTACTGTTTAAAATGTTACAATAAAATCCCTCCCCACATTCTTCAACTGAATGAGACAAAGTTTAAATCTTGTATAAAACGCACACTATGTAGGCAAGCATATTATAAGTTGGGGGATTACATTGATGATAAAAATGCTTGGCTCAATGCTGGTCCTGCTCCACAACCATAGGGGCAAACCAATTGATTCCCAGTTTAGTTATTGTGGAAGCTGCAGAAGATTGTAAAAAAGATCCTTGCATTGTATAGATTCCATATATTAGTATTATATAACTTCATAGCGCATGTGTGAGTACTATGCACTGTAAAGCCACCATTTACATCTAGTTATTTTATTTTTTTTGACTTGAATAAGCCTTGGCGGCTGAGAGAATGTCATGCTCACTCAAATGTCTCGGTGATGGTGGCGGGTGTGTCGGGTCATTTAGTTCCCTTCAATATGGTTGAGCTGAATGGTGCTGATACATGCGTCATGTTCGTGAACGGGCGCTGTCAGTTGAGACTGGTCATCTCTTAGCTGCCACGGTTAATTTTAATTACTTTATTTTTATGATGTTGATTTAATCTTTTCTCTGGACGCTCTTAATGTGCACGTCTTTGTACATCGTTCTCACATATATGTTTAATCGCAACATGAATGATGTAACCAAGATTTTGTAACAATATTTTGATTTAAAAGAGTGTCCATGGAGTTTCTTGCCCGTTCTTCTCCATAGAGATCTACGCTAGGGAATGGGCAACTACAGTACTTTCTCAAGTTATTATGCCTTGTGTCTGTGACTGTAGCTTTGATTTTTCTTTGTATTTTTGACATTCAAAAGTGCCGTAATGGTCTAATTGAAATAAATGCTTTGAGTTTGAGTTTGAGTTTGATAACCTTGGCAATAACCACCGTCTGACAGGTCGGGGGGTTGCGTTTCGTTCCACCGTGCAAGCCGTTTTTGTTTATGGTATTGATGGATTGGTTATGGTTTGGAGTTTATTAATTGGTTCCGTGGTTTAATTGTTGATGATAGTGTTGCAGGATTATCAAAATTAATAATTGGATTCCTTTCGGGGTTGTTTAGTTTAAATTAGGGCTTAAATATATTATTTTAGATTATTAGATTCATTAACGTGGATGTTTGACAGATGAATGTTTTGCGTGGAACGAGACCGGCCGAGCGTGCTTTCAGAAACTTCGTTATGAAAATAATGGTTGTGTTTATTGTCAAATTGTTTATAATTGAAAACTCCACGTTCTAAATGTTTAATTCAGTTGGTGGCTCCCGAACATTCCAACATAAAGTTTAGGAGAACTTCCTGACTAGATCCCTGAAATTCAAATTCAAATTCAAATTAAAATATTTTTATTTGTAGAACATAGGTAAAAAAGTATAGGTGTAAAATTTATAAAATGAGCGCTATGTCTTGCCGTCAACGGCGTACAAATATTCTACTTAATTATAATTTCTTAGGAATAATGGGTAAAAATAATAGAAACAATCAAAATTAATAATTAAACTCAATTAAAACAATACAAAACGAAACAAAAAATATAAATTAATTAAATAAAATAACAATAAATTTTACCAGATAGACAGAACAATTAAATTAAATAGATAAAACAAATCAATTAAGTTACTTACAAATAAATTGAAATAAATAAAATGTCATTAAATTACAGTTTGTCTTCTAGGAACTCATTGACTGTGTAGTAAGCTTTCTCGCAAAGTAAATTAAGAAGAGCCTTTTTGAAATGGTATATGCTGTCAAGATCTTTAATATTATTGGGCAACTTATTATATATCTTAGGTGCCATTCCTAAAAAGCTTTTTGAGTAGAGTGCAGTCTTGTGTGGAATAGCACATATCTCTCTATTGCGTCGTTTCGATCTGAGTGTTTGAAATAAATGCAAGTTTGATTTTGCGAATACTGCTGTCTCGTAGATATACATACAGGGCAAAGTGAGGAGTTTATACAGTTTAAATAATGGCCTACAACTATCAGTCTTTTTCAGCTTAAATACAGCACGGACACACTTCTTTTGAGCTTTGAACGCAGTGTTTTTTCCAGTGGAATTTCCCCAATACATTATTCCAAAACGTACCGTTGATGAGACGTACGCTTTGTATGCTATCAGAACTACAGACTCATTTGAAATTTTCGCAAGATTGTAAAGTGCGTAGGAATACTGGTTTAGTTTTTTACACACAGTTTCCACATGACATTTCCAATTAAGGTGACTATCCAAGTAAAGTCCTAGAAATCTGGCACTAGCGGTTTCTGGTATTTTCTGGTCTTTGTATTTTATATTTAAATTTTGCTTTTTTTTCCTTTGTTCGAACGTCATAACCTGTGTTTTTTCTAAATTTATTTTAAGCTTATTGTTATGTAACCAGTTAATAATGCAATGGATGGCATTATTTATATCATTTTCATGAGATTCTAATAAGGCAAATGGAGTTTGCGTTCGATGGTTTGGTGCACTTAGGGCTCCATAACTGGGTTGCAAAGTGGTTGAAGTGGGTCCTCGGAACGTGACCGGACGAGACACGTAATTGAGGAGAGCGTTTTTTTTTCGACTGGGACGCCTCGTGGAGTGAGCACGGAGAGGAGACTGGGTTGGTGGAAAAGGTGTGGTTGGGTGGACGTGGTGTGCTGGGAGAGCTTCCGTGAAGTCCCATAAATAAAAGGGGAAACCTCCGGGATTTGGTTCCGCGGAGATATTTTGAGGTCGGTGGCGTGTACGTGCGGCGTCCCGAGTTTCCCGGCGTGGTTGGTGTTCGGCCACGTGCTGTGCTCACGCTTTTATCACCTCCGTGGAAGGTGGACTTTCTTTGGTCAGTGGCGTGCACGTGTCGCGTTCCCCCACTTGCTGATCGCTGAGAGCCAGTGCAGCGCCGGCGTCCCGAGTTTCCCGGCGTGGTTTGTGTTCGGTCACGTGCTGTGCTCACGCCTGTATCACCTCCGTTGTAGGAGGTGTTCTGGGCAGGTGGACCTCTGCTGGCTGATGCCGGTACGCCCTGGCCCGGGAAGGTTTGTCGGCGTGAAGTGGCGGCCCTGAGGGAACCCTGGGGTTCCTACGCGGTTTTTGTTTTTTTTTTTTTAATCTAAAAATTTGTTGTAAGTTGTCACCTAGGGGTGACAACTTTTGAGTGTATGATGGTCGTCTAGTGACGACCTTATTTATTTTTCGGTATCTTAAATTGAAATTAAATCCAGGGACCAGCCAACGGACCAACAACCCTCCCCTTTATTAAGTAAATTAAATTAAGTTTAAGTTAAGTACCTACCTTTTTTTTTCGAAATAAATTTTGTTTGCAAACATTGTCGTTTCCTTTATCGGAGCACAACCATATTTCTTATTACAATAGGTAATTACTATTTATGCGGTTCGATACAAACGAAATATTATTTTTACCTAAACGATGTTATGTTCCTGGGTCGCGACACGAAATAATTAAGTATGTATCTACGATAGTTAAACCACAGTCTGGTTAAACGATGTGCCTTACTTATTTGTTAGGTTTGCGGTTTCGAAAAAATCTAACTTACTTGCTAGATTACGACACGATATGAATAAGAACGATATTAGCGGGGTTTACGAGAATCTACTATATTACCTAACTTACCGGCCCCGGGAACGGCACGTGCGTGCGGCGCGGTTACAATTGCGGGATTTGCGACAAATTGACCCAGGATAGGGGAATGGTTGGCTATTCACTGATTCCAGATGGAATCCGGCTCGAAAAGGACCAATGGATGCGCGGAAAAGACAAATTAAAACATTAAAATCTATTTGGTGAATAATGAAGGCGGACTCTGAAAGACCGCGTGGAGACAGGGAGTAAATCGGTCTTTCTTATGGGTTATAGGAGTGCACAGTACCTTAATTTCCTCGTCGGCAGCTCCTCAGCTCGATACACAGGTTTTCACACGGTTTTCACACATAAAACACCAAGTTTTAACAGTTTTTCTAGGGAACGCAATGTTCTCGACACACAAGTTCATAGCCAACGTTCTTGTAAAAGTTGTTACTGCCTAATGATGGCCGCTCACTTCCGCCGTACATTGTCCATCTCGCTTCCACGAGTACGATACATTCCGTGCAAGGAAGGGATGGGAGATAGGGATGTATTAGGTACCAACCAATTAGTAATGTTGCCAAATAATTAAATTTAATCTGCGATTTAAATTAGCGCAACCACAATAGTACACCACGTTGTATTTCTTTTAGTAATTCACAATTTCAGTGCACACGCACAATTTCTGTGTAACCAATACAATTTCGGTGGCAATAATACAATTTCTGTGGCTCACCAATTTCGGTGACCCAAATAACTCTCTAAGTAATTTAATTATGTAATCCCCATTTAGAAAATGTATATATAATGTGGATATGTTGCGCTTTATAATTAAAGTTTTTTGAAAAACCTGAAAAAGAAAATGTCCATGGAAATTAGGTAAAAAATCGAGTTGTTGAAATTGACTCAGCTAATTTCAATAACATTACAAAATAAAACCAAGGAGCTAAATTATTAAGTGAAGTATAAAATCGAGCGCTCGGAGTTGTTGAATGTGTGCGTAGTGCGTACGCGTGATGTTGCTGTGTGCGGCATTGAATACCTAATGCTAAAACAAAAAGACTGACACTTGGGAAAATATTACCATTGTGACGAGACTGCCAGCTTCGGTAGAGGTTTTTATATTTTTTTAAAATAACAAGAATATGAATTTAAAAATAACAATAAGTAAGTTAAAAGCATTGTCAATATTAGCTAAATACTTCCTTGGTGACTGTAATGACAGAAATAGATGCTTATAGTGACGTTTTCTAGCTTAAAACGGGAGCTAGTAGACCTTCATCAGGATTACTTGAATGTTGTCAATGAGCGGGATCACCTAAGGGTGGTCACGGATGGGTTCCACAGCTGCAGCAACTTATATGAGGACGCTTTGTGTAAAATTAGGGACCTAGAGGAGGAATTAGTCCATGCTAATGTTAAACTTTTAAATTTAAATAGGAACAGGATCATACTCAGGTTATGGAAACTGAAAACTATTTACTAGTTCGGTACAACGAACTAGTAAATACAAATTGTAACCCTCATTCCCTCATAACAATAGACCTTACAGAGGACTCCTTACTGAAACATAATTCATACCATAAAGTAATTAATATGGACATAAACATAGATAATAAAATCGTTGAAACTGTAAATACTACCAAATTCCTTGGACTAATAATTGACAAAAAGCTTAACTGGAAATCTCAAATAGAGAACCTTTGTAAAAAAATTAGTAGTTCCGCATTTGCATTGTACTCACTAGCTGCAGTTGTGAATGTAGATACCTTGCTTTCGGCATACCATGGCTTAGCTGCGTCTCACCTAAGATACGGCATCATATTCTGGGGAAATTCTACCGACGCTAACACGGCATTTAAGGCCCAAAAGAGATGCATTCGATCTATGTTTGGGTTAAAAACGGTCGACACATGTAAGCCATATTTTAAAAGGTACAAGCTATTGACTCTTCCTTGTCTGTATATCCTCGAAACTGCAATGTTCGTTAAAACAAACCCAAAACTATTTCCGCGTTTGCAGGACGTGGTACCGCGTAACAGACGGGATATGACCATTCTTCGAGTCTATCCAGCAAAAACGGCACTAATGCGCAAAAGTATCGTCTGCATGGCGCCTACTATATTTAACAAATTGCCTAAATGTTGGAAGGAGCTGAATGGTAGGGCATTCAAACGCCAATTAAAAATATTTCTTTTGCAAAAAGCATATTATAGTATATCCGAATTTCTAGCCGAAACTGATTTCTCTGTTTTGATCTAATTTAATTAATTTTAATTTTATCTTTTCTTGACATTAATACTAAATTTATATTAATATGGAATTTTGACATTATAATGACAGAGTATATATATATATATTTTTTAATTTATTAAAATTGTTAAATTATAAACTTTGCGTGTGCCTAATCTAAGTAATTTTCAGATTAAGTAATTTTTATTGTTATTATCTCTGTGACAATGTTATGGAAATATTTGTACGCCGAAACTTACGGCTAAACATGTTTGGACTTAATCAAAATAATATCTTGCATGCTCTTGTGTGTATACAATGTTTAGACAAATAAAGAATCTTATCTTATCTTATCTTATCTTATTAAAAATAAAATTAAGAAATATGCAAGATTGAATAAAATCATTAAAAAATGTCATAAACACAAGAAACAACAAAAGCACTATTCCAAAAATATTCAATTAAGGAAAGAACGTATTTCTCTTGTTAATAGATTAAATAACTATCAAATTAAGTTAGACGACAGTACAAGTAGGTATTTATGAAATAGACACTCAGCGCTTACAATCTGAAATTGAGGCACTGAATGAGTCACTAAAATCTTTATATAATAAATATGAAAGCTCTAAAAAACAAATTAAGGAGCATATTCTTGTCACAAATGAGTTGGTTGACAAAGTGGACTTGCTGACTCTCAGCAACACTCACTGTACTTGTCGGAGGCTGAGGCAACGGAGGACCCGTCCCAAGCTGTGAGTGCTCAGAACTTCATCATCCATCAAAACCATGATATACAAGTAGTACAGCCTGAGATTAGTCATTTTGTATCAACTGATTGTAATGATTGTCATCATTCAGTTATGTTTTCTGGTAGTACGGGTAGAGGGCTAGATAAATTGATCAGTAATAACCTGAGATAATATACCCAAAATTATTGCATGCCAGGGTCAAGCTACAAACAAGTAATGGCATCAGTAATAAAAAATGATTGTTATCTTAACACTACCATTACTCTCTGTGTTGGTAATAGTTCTAATGTAAAAAAGGAAGATATCACCGACTGTGTTTCTGAGTTGCTAAAGTTAAGATGTAATAAAATCATATTGTGTGCTTTTCCATATTTTGAAAATTTAAGTAGTAGGAAAAACGATTATATAGGTACATATGTTGAATAAACATGTACATTTTTTAGTAGGTCACTATAGTGACAGGCTTATGTATCTGGATATCAACACTATAGTTGATAATCTTAAGTCGACACGGGGTAAGGTGTATCTACCTATTGGATGTAGACACAAAATAGCTCGGTTATTAGGTTATAGTATTCACGCAGACATAAATAATATGTCTAAGTTTAGTTATATTATTAACACTGCGACGATTAGTAATTCTACTAATGTACAGGTGACTGGCACAAATGAATATAGCACTAGTGCTATAAATATTTACAAACATTGTACTGAGGAGGATCCATCTGTCACCGTGGAAAATTCTCAATTAGGGTTTATTAGTGATAGGGTCTTATCGTCTGAGGATGGCACAGGAGTCTCCGGCCTCACTTCAAATATAAATTTAAACTAGAAAGTGAGACAACAGAAGGTACCATTAACAATATTTTTGTTAATCCTACCAACAGCATGGTATCTTCTTGCACTCAATTAGTTAGTAAAAAAGGGCCTCAGCAGAACACCTTAAAATTATTCCACCAAAATATCCAAGTAATTTCTTCCAAATTATTAGAAATTGAATTGTTTTTGGAAAGTACCTAGTAAGTTTGACATTATTTGTTTTACTAAACATTGGCTAAAGGATTACCAAATGTGGTTACGCTTCGTAACTTAAAGTTTTTTTTATATTTTTTCTACATCACCTAATGGCGATTGAAAGGCATTGGTTTAGGCCTAAAACTGCGTTAAGCGGACGCCCGCGCGGTACCATACAAAAGTGCACCGTCGCGGGGCCCCGCGCGGAGCCCCGCGCGGGTGTACGTTGCGGGGAGGTGGGCCCCGCACCAGCGCAACGGTGCCCGCCTCTGTGCGACGGATACCCGCGCGGGGGCACGCGCCGGACCGCTAGCGGCATGCGGCATGCATGTTCAGTTAATAACGCTATGTGATACGGACCGCACGGAGAAAATCATGTCTTTCGATACGGAAAGACTAATTATAGAAGTGCAGTGTCGCCCTGCCATATGGGACCAGGCGAATGACCTTTATAAAGACAGAGATGCAAGAATAGCGGCATGGCTTGATATTGGCAAAGAATTATTTGAAAATTTCGAAAATTTCAGTGAAAATTTCACCGATTACTCGAAGACGCCTGAACCGATTTGAAAAATTCTTTTTTTGTTTGAAAGGGTATACTTCCAAGTTGGTCCCATAGAAATATTGTCATGATCTGATCACGAACTTCGGAGATATGGAACGGAACTCTTCAATAATAGACAGCAAATCTGTCGTGATTGCTGCAATCGCTATTTCGACAGTTAGGTATGTTAAATAGGATAACGTACAGCAATTTTGGTATGTTCTACAACAAGTGAAGCATTTGCATTTGATAAGAACCATTCTACCATCAGATCTGATGATGAAGCCAAGAGTCACGAAACTCCATAATGAGACAATGTATCCTAGTCGTGTTTGGGCTTGTTGTAATTGTAACGGTATGCACTTTCCATGTGTACCAAGCACATATGTGAACCACTAAAAAGTGAAAAATAAAAACTTTTTTGCAAAAAAATAAAACCGACTTCAAAAAAAAAACAAAAACGTGAAAAATAACTTTAGCTTCTGAAGTCGGTGACAAAAAAATTAAATCAATCAAACAAAGGTCACCCACTTCAGAAGCTAAAGTTATTTTTCACGTTTTTGGTTTTTTTTTGAAGTCGGTTTTATTTTTTTTTTCTCTTAATTTACCGAACTTTACAACAAATTCCCCGCATAGCAATCTAGATTCAATATACGGGCTTACTGGTTGTCGTTTTTTTTTGCTAGTCGTCGTTTTGCTACGTAATAATATATTAAACTCTCCATCGACACGACTGTACATGCACACCGTTAAAATTGAACTAGCGAAACTGCGTAAATAAAACGCCGCGACAGGTACCCGCGACGGTGCCCGTCGCGTGTCACAGAACCCACGCGCGTGTCCACGCGCGTATCCACGCGCGTAGACACGCAACGGTTGCACGTCGCGGACGCCCGCTTAACGCAGTTTTAGGCCTTACTGTTCTAGTTTATTTAATCTGTGCCATATATCGTTGATTCGGTGATTTCCTCGTGCCTTGCAGCGCGCGCGCCATGCCGCGCCGCGCCGTCATA
This sequence comes from Xestia ashworthii, assembly GCA_950022955.1. NCBI lineage: Eukaryota > Metazoa > Arthropoda > Insecta > Lepidoptera > Noctuidae > Xestia > Xestia ashworthii. Next base: position 438,865 of record OX465561.1, read on the forward strand.
GGCAGTCTCGCCCTAACCTTGGGATCGTGTGGATGCGAATGCTATGTGTGTCGCTAATTAGTCCATCGCGCCCTGAAACCCCTGAACTGAACCTATATGAACTGTTATCAGCCTACCCCTGACCTATGTTAGTGTGTTGTGTACTGCTGGCCAGCATAGTGTATCCAGAAAAGACCTGTGAGCTGTTCATCCCGAAAGCGGACACGTGGCCGTCGCCTGCGCGCGCTTGGGATCGCTGGTCAAGGTATGTGGTACAATTAATGAATTGAACGATCTCCTGTGCCTTTCTTCCCGATTGCGTATGTTTTTGCCTTCAACTTGTTATGACAGAATCAGCAATTATAGCCTAGATTGCTCTAATAATCTAGGCTCAATCCGCGTGTGATTTTAGCGGAAATTTACAACTTCTGCAGGTTATACGCACCAAAATGCTTATTAATTATGAGAACTATATGGTGGGTAGCTACTTTAATCGTAAAACTATGCTTCGTGGAGGTTCCCTAATATTAATAAAAAATAGTTTTAAATATAAGCAACGTAATGACATAGTAGGTCTCTCGGTTGAACATTGCGTCGAACTGTCCTGTGTTGAGCTAGATAAGGATGTAATTGTGTGTGTGTACAGACCCCCTACCTATCAAAACTTTTCCATATTTGAATCAATAATGGAAGATGTCCTGGCAAAACTTGCAGCCAGTAATAAATCTACAATAATTTGTGGTGATTTTAATATCAATATTTTAGAAGAAAATTCAAATAGCAGTCGGTTATTAAATCTTTTTAAGTCATTTGACTTGACTAACGTTTTTATTGAACCCACTAGAATCACAACTTCTTCTGCTACTTGTATAGATAATGTTTTCTGCGATTGTGATTACTTAGATAAAGCCATAATAAATTGTTTGCCGTCTGGCCATAGCGGACAAACTGTAACTTTTAGTTGTAAAACTTCAATACAAAAAGTTCAGATTAAATTTAGACCTATAACTTCTTGCAAATTAAATAGGTTATAATTTTGGTTAGGTAATATTTCACTACAGAACAAGTTAAGTGTAATGAGCCAAGAGGATATAAATATAAATCAATTGTATGATCGTTTCTTTTCATTAGTTCACACGGAATTCAACAAAACTTTTGAAAAGAAAACAAAGAGTATTTGCCCTAAATTTATATTTAGTGATTGGGCAAAGGTATCAGAAAAAGTAGGGAAAGGCTATTTGAGCTTTATAGCCTTAAGCCTTTTATAAACACTGAAACTTTTAGCAAGTATGTTGCTACGTATTCAAAGATTTTTAGAAATACTTGCAAGGTTGCTAAAGCCCTGCACATAAGCAACAAGATCAAAACAGCAGAAAATAAAATAAAGACCGTTTGGAAAGTCATAAATAACGAGACTAACAGAAAGAAAATACGTAATAATAGCTTTACATTAGATACAGCATGTGGTCCTAAAAGCTCTAATCAGGAAATAGCTCAAGAATTTGTTAATTTTTTTTCCGATATACCAATAAAAACTACGGAGGCTCTTAATTCCTCACCTGACGCCTCAATTGGCTTATTAAAGGCGAATGTGTCTGGCTGGCTGGCTGAGTTTAAATTTAAACACATTAACCCTATGACAGTTATTAAAGCTTTCCGGCAAATTAAAATCAAACTGACCGAAGATTTAAGGGGAATGTCTATCAAAGTCTGTACATCTATACTTGAGACCATAGCCCCGTACTTAGCTTTAATTTTTAATTTATGTGTAGACCAAGGAGTTTTCCCGGATTTAATGAAATACAGTAAAGTCATACCTCTTTTCAAATCCGGGGACAGTGAAGATGCCAATAATTATAGACCTGTATCCGTGTTACCAGTTTTAAGCAAGGTTTTTGAAAAAGTAATGCTTAATCAAATGCTCTATCATTTTAACACCAACAGAATCTTACATGATCAACAGTATGGTTTCACCAAGTGACGTTGTACAACTAACGCCAGTGTAACCCTATTAAAGCACATATTTGCTGCCTGGGAAGAGTCCCAAGACGCAATAGGAATTTTCTGTGATCTCTCCAAAGCTTTTGATTGCGTAAATCACGACACATTACTTTTGAAACTGGAGCATTACGGACTGGGTAAACTTGCACTTAGCCTGCTAAAATCTTATTTGAGCGATAGAAAACAACATGTTCAAATAAATGGTGTTAATTCACAGGGTTTTAATGTAAAAATGGGGGTTCCGCAAGGCTCAATATTGGGTCCTTTCCTTTTTCTAGTATATATAAATGATCTTCCCTATTTGTTGAAACACCAACCTCAAAATATGGTGTTGTTTGCTGATGACACTTCTCTAATTTTTAAGATAAATAGACGGGCCCAAAATCTAGATGACGTGGATGATGCCCTACTTCAGGTCCAAAATTGGTTCACAGCAAACAATTTGGTATTAAATGAAAAAAAAACTAAATGCATAAGATTTTCATAACCGAATGTTAAAAGTAGTGAATAAAGAGAAACTCGAATTAGTAGATAAAACGGTTTTCCTGGGGCTTACGCTTGATTCAAGGCTACAATGGGGTTCTCATTTAACATCTCTTGCGGAGCGCTTAAGTTCAGCAGCATATGCCATTAGAAAAATCCGTCAATTCACTGATGTAGATACCGCTGGACTGGTCTATTTTAGTTACTTCCATAGTATAATGTCTTACGGTATTTTGCTATGGGGACGGGCTGCTGATATTGAGTCTATATTTATTCTGCAGAAAAGAGCCATCAGAGCCATATACAATCTTCGTAGGCGCGATTCTCTAAGGGAACTTTTTAAGGATATTGGCATCATGACGGTTCATTGCCAATACATCTACGAAAACATAATGTACGTCAGAAAAAATCTGCATCTTTTCGGTAAAAGAGGCGACAGACACAATTACAGTACTAGAAATAGGGACCAACTAGTTCAGCCAGGCTTTAGACTCGCTAAAGTAGACTCATCTTTCATGGGGTACTGTTTGAGATGCTATAATAAAATTCCACTAAGTATTCTTGAACTGAATGAGACGAAATTTAAAACACGCATTAAACGCACACTATGTAAGCAAGCATATTACAAGTTGAGCGATTATATCGCTGATAAAAATGCTTGGCTCAATGCTGGTCCTGCTCCACAAGGACAGGGGCTCAAAATTTGATAGCATTAAATGGTATTGTTGGAGCTGTTGAAGATTGTACAACTATCTTTGCATTGTATAGATTCAATCTATTTAGTATTATATAAACGCATAGCCCATATTGTGTGAGTACTATGTACTAGAAAGCTATCATTCACTGGAAACCTACTTTAGTTTTTGACTTGAATGTGCCCTGGCGGTTGAGAGTATGTCATGCTCACTCAAATGTCTCGCTGACTATGGCGCGTGTGTCGGACCATTTAGTTCCCTTCAAAATGGTTGAGCTGAATGGTGCTGATCCATGCGTCATGTTTGTGAACGGGCGCTGTCAGTTGTGACTGGTCATCTCATAATTGCCATGGCTTATTTGAATGAATTATTTTGTTTTTACTATGGACACTTTTAACGTGCACATCTTGCTACATTGTTCTCACATAATTTACCATCTCAACATGAATGATGTAACCAAGATTTTGTAACAATAATTTGATTTAAAAGAGTGTCCATGGAGTTTCTTGCCCGTTCTTCTCCATAGAGATCTACGTTAGGGAATGGGCATCTCAGTACTTTCACAGTTTTTATGTCTTGTGACTGGGACTGTAGCTACATTTAATTTTCATCTTTGTTTCGACAATTCAAAAGTGCCTGTTGTTGGCCTTCTTGAAATAAATGCTTTGAGTTTGATTTTGTTTTTTGTTTAAACCCACAGTTTATATTATAACTATAGTGTGCATATTAAGTACCTACATACTTCTCCGTTGACTGTCATAATATACCCACACCCCTTTTCAGCAAGAAATGACGCTTTTGGTGACCTGAACCCCCTAAGCATTCTACAGACAGTAGTGTCGATTCTGTTGTGCACAAACTAAACTTAATGTAGGCTATTGCTATCTTTTACTAAAAGGCAGTGCGAGAAAAGGACGGCTATAGCTATGAACTAAGTTAGAGATGTCAAACTAGTTTATGCTTTGCGCTTCACCGTGTTTTTAGTCGACGTGTCGTCACATGAGTAAGTAAACTTAGTCATGTCGTGTCGTGCACCCTTCATTTGTATGGAAATATTAGTTCAAATTAAATTTGACAGCGCTAAATTACGTCAGTCTTTTTCTCGTTTTATTAAAGAGAAAAAGATAGCAATAGCCAAAATTAAGTTTAGTTCGTGCACAGCAGAATCGACACCAATGTAAAATTTTGGGTTGTAAACAACATTCATTTAATTCTCTTGGGGCGTACCTATAACAATCCTATTTCCTTTATTTATTGAATTATCCTATATATTATTTATGTAATTGTACTGTTTATATTAAAAATGTAAGAATTGAACATTTAAATAATAATCTTAGTCAGTCTTGAAACAAAAAAGTTACGAATTTTTGCATACTTAATACATTTTTTGCTTTTTGCTTTCCTGAAAAGTGACATTTTGGCGTTTACGCCTTTTTGAGTCTAAAGGTCGATATGGTATAGAAGGAAGTCCTGATGGGTAATAATTCTTTCTGCCATTCGCCTTGCCTCATTAAGCCGACGATGTCCCATTTGATCTGTTTCAGCGCATACTTACAAATGTTAATTCTGTGAAGTTTTCATCGTTTCTCAGTGTAAGTATGTACGTTGATAAATGATAAATGATATTTATTCAGTAAGTAAGTAGGTTTTCTCAAACACTTTTACACGTCATTTTTTTAAAACTTGATGGGGCCGGTGTTTCGTACCTGACTACTCTGAGAAGAAACAGCCGAAACAAACTCAGAGGTCATCAGAGGTCTCTTTTAAAGTCAAAAAATCTTGTTCAACTCACATGAGAACTATGCAGATTAGTGTCTGAGATGATCTTTTTAAGAAAGAACCATACAGATTTACAGTCAGTGCAAGCATTTGTCAGTTATCGTGTAGCTCGACTTTTAACTCAAGGAGCTCAACAAAACGACGAACAATACCAAAGAAAGGACATTTGGGTAGGTCGCTTACAGTACTCAAACTGCCAGACAGTCGTGGGAAAAAAACAACAAAAAGTGACCCACAAAGTCCTCACATTCACAATAATAAAATAAAATAAATAATAATTTACAATTCAAATTCGAATGTCAATAAAAATACGAAATGTCAAATACACACACATAAAATAAACAAAAATAAAGTAAAAAATAATAAAATACTGAACTAAGTATTCATGTCAAATCATTAAATGTCATGTCAGTCACAAGTCTCACAAGTAAATATTCATGTCAAATAAACACACACATAAAAAATAAAAATAAGTAAAGTAAAAAAAAAAAATATACTGAACTAGGTAAGTATTCGTGTCAAATCATTCAATGTCACAGTGTATAAAATTAAGGAATCAATAATAAACAAGCGAAGTCCGAAATTTCAACACTCATAGAGCAAATTGGAGCAGCTTTATATCTTCTTTATGTTGAGGGCTACAACATAATTTTTTGATCTCGTTTGACGGTTTTCGCAGTTGTTTTTTCTGTGTTTTGGTCTGATCATTTATTTCACTTCAAAATGGTTGAGTTAAGTTGTGCTGATACATGCGTCATGTTCGTGAACGGGCGCTGTCAGTTGGGACTGGTCAGCTCTTAGTTACCTACCATGGCTTATTTGAATGTATAGTTTTCCTTTTGCATTGTTTTTTTTTAGTTTTTGCTATTTGTTTTTGTTTTAATGTGTTTGTACGTTAAAAGTGTCTTGCTACATTGTTCTCACATAAGGCGTCTAGATGAGCTAAATTAGCAACTCTATTTGTGGTGGTTCAAACTTCGTTTGAAATGTTGTTAAAATAAAGTTCAAATCAGCTTGCACTACAAAGTGGTTATTACGTCAGTCACTGCGGGCCAAATAGTGCGAAATGAGTGGTTTCGATCGATTTACAAAAATCTATTGATTGACGACTTGAATGGCGTAGTGGTAGCGAGGCTGCCTTACGTTCTTAGGGTCCTGGGTTCGAATCCCGGTAGGAGCAAATGTTTGTGTGATGAGCATGGACATTTGTTTCAGAGTCATGGATGTTTATATGTTTAATAAGTATGTATTTACAAACAAAAAGTATATATATATGTAGTATGTCAACTATCTAGTGTCCACGACACAAGCCTTGCTTAGTGTGGCACTAGGTGGCGCTGTGTGTTAATGTCCAGCGATATTTATATTTATTGATTGGACTAAAAAACTAAAACACTGTAATGCTAATATAATGCTTGTAGAATTATTTGCCTAAAATCTGAAGAATATCATATATTTTTCTTGTTTTGTTTATTACCGTGAATCATACAGGGTGTAAACCAACTCATCACAAAGCCGTTAACCAAGCATTCTGTACATCAAACTAAGTAACTTTACGCAAAAAATATTGCTCGGAAACAACTTTTATTTTTTCGAGGTTATAAAAAATCTTTTGTGGTAGAACTCAAGGTAACGCACTTAAACATTGTGCTGATGGATGGATTGAAGAGTACGGGGTCGTGCAGGTGTTTAAAGTTAAAATCTTCCAAAAAAAACTAGTATTTAAAAAAAACTTGTCAAAAAGTTGTAACTTTGACCCCTCATATCTCCGTAACTAGAAGGTTCCCAGGTATGGTGTGGAACAAAAAAATGATCGCAATGATGGGGAGAACATGTGCCTTTCGGCTTCGTGAAGAGGTGTTTTATACCCTTTATACTTTTAGGCATTACTTATAAAACACGTGTTTAGCTCATGTAGTCGCCATAATGTACCATATCAACATGAATGATTTATTTATTTATTTTATGGCTTCTCAACAATGAGTACACCGTTACAATATACCTAATTTGTAAATTACAAACTTAAGTCTAAACCTGCTCAAAATAAGTAGACGTTTAAAAATAATAAAAAATTATAATTAAAATTAAACAAATACACGAAATTAAAGTTTGGGAGCTCAAACGTTTAAGCAGCTCTTAAATATTTGAGTGGCGTTTCAGTATTCGGCCGTAAGCGCCTCACACACAAAAAAGCACAGCATGCACTACATTATGCGGAGACAAATATACAATTAAATCATTAATTAAAACAATAAATACATTGTTTGGAAAAAAATGCAGGTTACACTTAATTACTTAAATTAAAGTAAATACCATAGATTAAATCAAATTAGAATTGATTAAATTAGAAAAAAAAAATAATTGGTATAAATTAAATTAGAATAAATTAAATTGGAGTAAATTAAATTTGAATTTATTAAATTGTTTTAATAAGAACTAAACCGCTGCTAAATGCTCAATCGGTAGGGTTGCCGCAAGTACTAAAATGAAATACAACCAACATTTTTGTATTTTAATGTATAATACATTAAATTACAAAAATGTTTATGGTGTGTATTTAAGGTGAAAGCGTCAGGGTAGCCCGCGAAATTCAAAGTTTCTTATGTTTTTGGCAGTTTGCAGTAGATTAATTAATAGATTAATAAGATGATCTTGACGACGACAGGCCGTGTCGACGGCGCGTTCGTGTTCCACGCGCGCCTCAAAGAGATGTCAGCATAAGAGAGGGGCCCGCAAGGGCCGAAGCCTGCCGGGGTTGCGGGACTGTTCGAAAGAGATACCGCGGCCCCGGAACGTAAAGGGCGAGGAAGGAACATGGATGGGTTTTAGTCAGTAAGAGTCTGACACTCCCTCCCGCTCCGCCCAGAGTGGGAGAAGTCATTTGATGATTTCCCATCCTAAAAAAAAAAAAAAAAAAGGCCAGTGCTAGGTTGTGTAGGTGTAATCGTGCCTGCCTGCAAATTGTAAAAAACGTAAGAAAACTTGAATTCGGCGGGCTACTCTGAAGTGTTAATTGAACCTTTTTTTTAACAATATTGTTTTACTTTAATATAATGTTGTTAAAGTGGTCGGATCTTTTATTAAAAACTAAGATAGAAATAAATCAATATAAGTAATGTATTTACAGAACGAAGAAAAAAAACATGAGTGACTTTGTCAAAGTAACAGTTAACAAAAAAAAAAACAGTTTCAAATCAGTCTATGAAACCTCCTTCAACATCCTCCCTTTTTGATATCACTGTTACTAATCAGTGCTCATCAGGCCAATCTTCTTTAGAAGTACCAAAAGCCTTGGCCCACTTACTGGTTTTGTCAGCATATCTGCACATTGATACTCAGTTGGAGTATATAGCACTTGGACTTCCTTGTCGGTTACTAATTCTCTGATGTAGAAGTGCCTAAGTGCTATATGTTTGGTTCTCCTGTGTAGTTCAGGATTTTGAGATATCTTTATCGCTGCATCATTGTCCACCAGTAGGCTCCGAGTCCCATTCAGCTGGGAGACTTCTATGATCAGCCTTTTTAACCAGATCATCTCCCTTGCAGTTTCACTGGCCGCTACTAGTTCGGCTTCAGTGCTCGAGATCGCTACGCAGGTCTGGCGCCTGCTGGCCCAGGATATAATTCCACCGGAGTATGTGCAGAGGATACCCGATGTAGAGCGTCCTGTCTGTTTATCTCCTCCATGGTCAGAGTCACTGTAGCATAGTAGTCCTTTATTTCCTTTTCGGTAAATTAGACCATAGTCAACAGTACCCTTGATGTAGCGGAATATACGCTTTACTTTTGTAACATCCTCCCTGCTGGGATTCTCGAGATTGCGCGAAACAACACTGATAGCATAAGACAAGTCCGGTCTAGATCCAGTCATCAGATACATAAGTGCTCCAACTGCTTCTCTGTACGGGAATTTAAATTCCTCATCGGTTGCTGTTGGTTGTGCTGTAGCATCCTTGATAATAGGAGTGCTCACAGATTTACATTCATGCATTCCAAAGCGTTCTAGCAATTTCTCAGCATAATGCTTCTGCGTAAGCTTGATACCGTTCTCATGCTTTAATATCTCCATACCTAAGTAGTATGTTGCAGGTTTTACGGTTATTTTGAACCGTTTCTTCAATTCAGATAAAAATCTTTCTGAATCCTTAGGGTTCGTGGCAGCGATCAAACCGTCGTCCACATACAATGCAAGTATGATCTTTGCACCTTGTTTAACTCTCACAAATAAACAGGGATCATTTTTACATTGCTTAAATCCAATACTGATCAAGTAATCGACGATACATCTGTTCCAACATCTTGGAGCCTGCTTCAAGCCATACAGGCTTCTCAGAAGTTTACACACTTTGTTTGTTCCGTCACTATAACCTTCCGGTTGGTTCATGTAAATTTCTTCATCAAGTGAACCATTGAGGAATGCCGTTGCAACATCAAACTGTGTTAGAGCAAGATCTTCATCAACTGCGATTTTTATGATCAGTTTGACTGTAGCTAGCTTTGCCACAGGGCTGAAAGTTTCGTAGAAGTCAACTCCTTCCTTTTGAGTGAATCCTCTAGCCACTAGCCTAGCTTTGAATTTGTCGAGGCTTCCATCCGCATTTGTCTTAACTTTAAAGATCCATTTACATGAAATTGGTTTTCGACCTTTGGGTAAGTCCACCAAAATCCAGGTCTTAGTTTCAGACAGCGATTTCATCTCGTTTTCCATAGCTTTCAGCCATTTCTCTTTCTGTGGGCTTGTCAATGCGTCTTTGTAAGTCTTGGGTTCAACGAAGGAACTCAAATTTAATACGAAGTCACCGTACCTCGCAGGTGGGCGTAGCTGGCTTCTATCTCGAAGGACCCTATCTACACTTTCTTCTTCCTCAGAATCATATGGAGTATCGTAACTTTCCTGGGGCCTAATTCTGCTATTTTAATAAATTCGTCACTCCAACACGATTCCATTCTCATCCCATTGTCATTTTGCTTAAAGTTCGTAATCTGCTAAATTCACAATGGTCGGTCAATGGTCTCGTAATAAAATTGTGTTTTAATGGCATTGTCGTATTGTCATTATTATAAAACCCTTAGTACAAATGGTTTTCGAAATCTACTACTAAATGCGAACATTTATTCATGCCAGATTTCATGTACGAGATTAATATTCTATGACATTTCTTTCAATGGAGTGTCAGTGGTTGTTCATTGAGAAGTCATAATGGCGCCATTATGATAGTAGAATTAACAAACTTGTTAAAATTTGACAGAACTTGATCATTATGAAATCAATGATCGAATACTCTGACACTATTGTAATAGCAGAATCGAGGCCCTGTTCCTGATCATCAATCTGAGGCACTTCATCCGTTGAGTCAGGAAAATCTTGGCTTGTCTGGGGCATACAGATAGATGGCCGATTGGCTTCATCTTGCTCATCCTCCCTTGCACCTGACATGTCAATAGGCGGTTGAATGGCTTCGTTAGGCTCATCCTCCCTTGCTCTTGACACTTGACCGTTTTCTTTGATCGAGGGAAGTTTGTACTCGATTTCATTATCAGGTTCTGGTTCAATCTCATCATTTAATCCAATCGATTCTATGATGGATTCATTAAATATTACGTCTCTTGATCTGATGATCGTGGGCTTTCCACATTTGTCGAAGCTTACTAGACGGTACCCTTCATCACCTTCGTAACCGATTAGGATACATTTCTGAGCTTTCTTGGCAAGCTTCTTACGCTTCTGTTTGGGCACATGGGCATAGCATTCACTGCCAATGACTCTGAGATGCTTTATTCCTGGTTTTCGACGAAACCAAAGTTCGTATGGTGATTTGCCATCTATGCATGTGGGCCCTGTCCTATTCAGGACATATGCGGCTGTACCTATCAGCTCGCACCACAAGGCAATCGGAAGTTCTTCGTGAGAGTGCATCATACTGCGTGCGGCTTCTACAAGCGTCCTATTTTCCCGTTCACTTGTCCCATTTTGCTCTGGGGTGTAGGGCATAGTCAGCCTTTGAGTAATACCAGCATTTTGCAAAATTTGCTTTACTCTAGCATTATCGAACTCTCCGCCATTGTCACTGTAAATTTCTTTTACAATGTGACCCCTTGTTTTAATCTCTTTCAGAACTTGAAGAAGTTTATCTGCAACTTCCGATTTATTTCTCATGAAATAGACGTAGCGATATTTGCTATAGTCATCTTTGAATAGGACAAAGTATCTGTTCTTGCCGAAGGAAGGTGGGAATGGACCACATACGTCGGTATGTAGTATTTCACCAGGTTCTTTTGCTTGAGCCCTTGTCCCAAATTTTCTACGATGTGTCTTTCCATATACACAACCAGTACATAATTCGGAATCTAGCTTCACTTTGATACCGAGTTCCTTTTCGATGACCTTCTTTACATGTCTTTTGTTCTGGTGAGCTAATCTTTCGTGGTAAAGTTGTAGGTTGGTCATTACGTTGGCTTCAATGTTGGAAGCAGCTTTATTGACTATTGTTTTCGCAAGTAGTTCATAGAGTCCGCCATTCTTTGAACGTTTTCCCATTAGCAAGACCTTTCCTTTTTCTTTTAACCAACAAGATTCTCTTTCAGATTTGAATTCGCTATTTTCCAATGTGTCTTGTGCCGCAAGTACCGAAAAAAGGTTTTTAGTAACACCCGGTACATACCATACATTATTTAGTCGAATGTCTTGCTTTTCTTTATGCACATAGGCAATCAAGTCAACTGTACCTCTCCCAATCACTTTAACAACAGCACCATTTGCGGTGGTCAACGTATAATCCGTTGTATAATCTTCAAAACTTTCGAAAGTTGTGAAGTAGTCTCTACGACCTGTGACATGGACTGTCGCACCATTGTCAACATACCAACTCTCGGTATTTGTCTTGGAAACAGCGGCTTTCTTTAACGCTTGCTGACTTTCTGCTGTTGTAATTGGGTCAGGTTAGCTTTGCTTGTAGTAGAAGCTTTCGGTGGTTTTCCATCTGAAATCCACTTTTGACATTTCTTGACTTTATGGCCTGGTTTGCCACAATAACCACATTTTATTTTGGAAAACTTTTTATATTGATTTGGTTGGACGGTCAATACATCTGAATTTCCGTTACTTTTACCGGCTAATGATTTTTCAAAATGGCACAATTGGGCAGTTAAATTGTCTATATTGCGATCTGACTTTGACATTAGCAACCATGTAGATTTGAAACTGAAGTAATCCTCGGGGAGTGTGTCGAGAATCTTGCAAATTAGGAGGACATCCGGTAGGTCACACTTGTACTCCTTCATCAGCTCTGTTTTCAAATCATGCCATAGATTTTTCACCTTGGAGATATGTGTCGTCATATCATGTGTCGGATCTTTACAATAATGGTAGAAATCCAGCGAGTACGTGTACGTCCTGTCATCAGACGATGAGTCAAACAGGCGATGTAGCTCGTCCCAAATCTCTTGAGCATTTTGAAGCCTCATGACTTTTTGCAGCGTCTCGTCCGTCATGTTGGCCGTTAACAACAGAACGGCATGGCTGTCAACTTCGTTGTAGTGTTGAGTTTCCTTTTCATACGTAGCCACTTTTTCTGCAGTCGCTGCAGACCCTGGGTGGATAGGTTTTGCGAGTTTGCCCTCGATAGCACTCAATCCGCCTTGGCTGCCCCTTAAAAGCTGAGTGACTTTGTAGCGCCATGTGGCCCAATTTTCTTTTCCTTTTAGTTGCCCGATGTCGATCTTACAGCTGGTTGAGCCTAATGATGACATTTTCGAAACACCAAAACTTGGAAAATATTTTTTTACGTAAATATTTTTCGGAAATCTTCTTACACCTTTATATTTTCGATCATTTCTATGATTTCAACCACGCTCTGCTACCATGTTAAAGTGGTCGGATCTTTTATTAAAAACTAAGATAGAAATAAATCAATATAAGTAATGTATTTACAGAACGAAGAAAAAAAACATGAGTGACTTTGTCAAAGTAACAGTTAACAAAAAAAAAAAACAGTTTCAAATCAGTCTATGAAACCTCCTTCAACAAATGTGTCATACACTCGAGAGCAATGAATCCGGGTCACTTAAAGAATCCTAAAAATCTCGGAAACTAAAAATGCTAGGTTAATGCAATAAATTGTATTTAATAGACAATGTAATACTCCTTAAATGAAGGTATTAAAACTTCTTAGTTATTGTAAAGTTATATCATAAAAAAATCAAATTTGAAAAAGGGCCACTTTCGAAGATGGAACTACGAAATTACAGCATTTGGTTTTGCTTTTGTTTGTGATCTGTCATTTATGTGGGTACATAAACCATGTTGATAGTGCTCTATATTCATTATTCAAGCTGAAATTATGTCGCTTACGCCTGAAGAATGCACCAGAATACTTACAATGCTGGAAACCGGCCGGAGTCAGCGCGATACAGCCAGGACTGTCGGTGTGTCGCTGTCAACAGTACAAAGAGTTCTCCGACGTTACGAAGAAACTGGTTCTAACCTACGCAGACCAGGAACGGGCAGAACCAGGTGTACCACAGCACGAGAAGACCGATACTTGGTGAACACCATGCTTCGAAATCGCTTTCTCACAGGAACTGAACTCACAAATCAGTTTCGACGCCTCGGAGGAAGTAACCCAAGTGCATGGACAGTAAGACGTCGGCTTGCTGAATCTAACTTAAAACCCCTTAGACCTGCAAACGGCCCTAAACTGGAGCGTGGGCATCGTATTTCAAGACTAAGATATGCCCAGAGCCACGTAAATTGGAGTATTGAAGATTGGTCAAAAGTTATGTTCTCCGACGAATCAAAATTTATGCTCTACAAGCACGATGGAAGACACAGAGTGTATCGAAGACCAGGGGAAAGATTCAAGCAAGCATGCATCGAAGAAAAAGTAGCCTACGGTGGTGGGTCTGTACTTGTGTGGGCCGGAATTTCTTCTGAAAGTCGCACAGAGCTGGTGATCATAGAAAACGGCTCTTTAACTAGCGTAAGATATGTGGAAGAAATCCTCAATGATCACGTTGGTCCATTTATGGTCAATTTAGGTGAGGATGCTATATTTATGCATGACAATGCCCGACCTCATACAGGTAGGATTGTGAATGACTACCTTCAAGAGATGAACATTACTCGTATGGAGTGGCCAGCGCGCAGCCCGGATATCAACCCGATCGAGCATGCTTGGGACGAGCTAGGCAGATGCGTAAAACAACGAAACCCTCCCCCAATCACGCTTCGTGAGCTCAAAATTGCTCTCACAGAGGAATGGGAGAATATTCCCCAAAATCGTATAAGGAACTTGGTGTACAGCATGCCAAACCGCGTAAACGCAGTAATGGAAGCACGAGGAGGCAATACGAAGTATTAAAATTCAAGAAAATCGTAATAAAGTTCAAAAATTTCATATTTCCTATTTTTGTTTTGAGGAAAGATCAGCAGTTTTTTTCTTTATGTAATTTTGTGTTAATAAATGTATGTTGACTCATATTTTTTTTACTTTCATTTAAGGAGTATTACATTGTCTATTAAATACAATTTATTGCATTAACCTATCATTTTTAGTTTCCGAGATTTTTAACATTCTTTAAGTGACCCGGATTCATTGCTCTCGAGTGTATTTCTTGCTTTCTGTATTTTTTTTCTATATTTATTAAATGTATTTATTAACATTTATACAAGCAACAGTTTATCCGGCTTGTCATTTTCACTTATAATTATTAATGATCAATAAACCAGTCAGTTAAGAGCGCGTATTCCAAAAGTTGGCAACGTTGCAAACAGCTGTCAAATATTTACACGTTTTAATTAATTTGGCAATTTTACTATATGAAAATAAGAAATATGGCTCTGTAGTGGACTAAAAAATTGATAAGGGAATGCAATAATTAATATCGTAACACCGAATATATAGTTTTAGATGTAAAAAAAAGTATTTGGGAACTTGCCAAATGCATTTTTTACACCTGAAACGTTCACAACATCAAATTTAGGGTTTTAATAGCAATTCATATTCAGTTTTTTAGTGCACAACAGAGCCATATTTCTTATTTTCATACAGTAAAATTGCCAAATTAATTAAAACATGTAAATATTTGACAGCTATTTGCGACGTTGCCAACTTTTGGGATACGCGCTCTTAACAAACACGAAGTACGAGTAGGAACGCGACGCAAGTGACTAGTCGAAAGAGCGCGAAACGCATACGAACGCACACGGCTGGAGCGCAACAGCCAACGACCATACAGCCTATAGACGCCTAATACACGATCTAACGCACGAAAACTATTCTGTCAACTCGCTGAGGTACGAGGTACGCGAGGGGGACGGGGTACTGCGTTCTGATTGGCCAATTCAAGGTCATTGCATTTCACTAGGGATGCGATAGTTTTAAATCAAACAAGAAAGTATCGATATTTTCTACTGTAGATATAATAAAATATGTTTTTACATACATATTCATACCTTCTTTATTCTAATTACGATTGAATCATGTAGGTAAAATATCTGAACTTAGTAGGCGGCGACGGTTTTTCATAGGTATAAAACAATCTTCGGTAAAATGACGTGAACGTAAAACACTAAAAGTAGATGGGATCCAGTTCTCTCGCTTGGTTGCAATTATCCATTTATTTTTTAAATCAGGATCGTGTGGGTATCTAAAACTAATCAATTAAAGTTTAACAATTTATCAGATGTACCTATCTGTTGTAATTTTTAATTATTAAAAAAATATTTTTTGCATAAATAAATAGTTATAGGTTTTTGTTTGCTTTATCGACCACAGAGGTGGTCGTACGATTTGGAACATCACTAATTATGTTTACGTAACATCGAGGAAAAGAGATAGCGAAAAAAGTACTTACAAAAGAAAGGGACGCAATCATATAAGACATCAAGCATGACCAGTATAAGATGAACTCCGATAAATATTGACAGACATTTAATCTAATTTAGATTATGGAACTTTTAAATTACCGATGAAATGTGATACCGTCTTTCAGGAAACTTGAAGTCCGGCTTTCTTTATCACACCAACGTATTATACACGGGGCCATATTATGTCTATTTTCTCGATTTTTTAAAGGAGCAATGCGGAAGTGTTTGCGGCTCACAGAAGTGGTCGAAACTAATTCGAACTCGGTGAGCGACGACGGCTATAAGATTTATACCCCTTATGTGTTGACAGATATCGGTCGCCTGTTATTAGGAGTCTATAGGCTGTATGGTCGTTGGCAACAGCCCTACCGAACTTGCATATTCAATATGCGTGAAGCGGTAGGTAATTATCTCATGCCTACGCACGGAGTAACAGAGCCCTGCTAGTGTAGAGATCCATTAAGTGGCAAGGGCCACTTTTTTTAGAGCACGTAAAGAAGAGTTAAATAGATCAATGTCCCCTTCGTGCTCTTTGTATGCAGCATACATCCTTGATAGTGGACAGAATTGCCTTAAGTTGGTGTGACATTTTGGCATACAGAAAAGTCTCCTATCAGAACTTCTTGGCAGATTACGTGACAAGTGGAATAATACCCTACTGAGCAAATCGGGACAGTTCAGAGAGCCCGCTCTTAGTATGAATTGAGATTTTTCCCCATATTATTCGCAGAGGTAAGATGCCACAAGAACCGTTTTTGCAGCCGTTCAATGCGCTTGATGTGGACCTTATGCTCAGGTGACCAGACCACACTGCAATACTCGAGGTGGCTTCTGACCAAAGAATTATACATAACCTTCTTAATGCTGGGTTTTTTGAAGTTTTTACACTCGCTCTTACGAAGCCAAGCATCTTAGACGATTTTAATATAATTTTGTCAATATATTCGACAAAACTTAACTTTCGTATTGTTTCAACTTCCTCTAGCCGGTCACCATTCCATTTGTAAAGTAACTGTATGATATTTTGTCTTTTTTTTAATTTTATATGATGGCATTTTTTTACGTTTATTTTGTTGTGCTCACATCACTTAGTCATCCGGTCCAAGTCACTTTGGAATAGTACCGAGTCCGCAGGATTTCTTATTGACTTAAAGGCTTTGAGGTCATCAGCGAATAATAATATATTTGAGTTCGGGAAGCAATTGTGTATGTCGTTTATGAAAAGAGTGAACATAGGCGGACCTAAATGAGATCCCTGAAGGATTCCCGACGTTGCAATGTACGAATCAGAAGAGCAGCCATTTACAACAACCTTGAGCATCCGACCAGACGGTCGGATGCTCAAGTTGGTTTCAAATATGATTGAAACCAACTTAAGAGAGGGTTTGAAACGCCATACATTTTAAGTTTTTTGACGAGTATGTCATGGTTAACTGTGTCAGAAGCTTTGCTGAAGTCGGTACAGACTGCGTCAACCGCCTCAACAATGCTTTCAACATAGGTCACCAAATTGGTAGCTGTTGATTTCCCCTTCATAAAACCATATTGGCAATCTATTATTAGCTGTGATAAATGCCTAGCTAGCACAGGGCATAATGAGGGCTTCAAATATCTTTGCAATAGCGATAATTGCTCCCATCGGCCTGATCCCCGGTTTTGAAAATAGGCACAATTTTGTTTTCCTTCCAGATGGTTGGAAAAGTTCCCCGCAGCACAGAATGATTAAATATAATACTTAATGGCAGTGACGGAACATCTGCCAGCCTATTTAAAAGCAAAACAGTACATTATCAGGGCCAGCTCCTTTGTAGACGTCAATTTTTTTTAGTTCTTTGCGGATCTGATCTCGTGAAATAGATATTTGGCCTAACATGGTATTGCTCAAAATAATGCTCATGTAGCTATCCGTGTCGAATGCGTTCGCAGGCATACCAATCCTGTCACTAGTACACACCTTAGAGAAATGAGAAGCAAAATAGTTACATATATCATTTATGTTATCTGAGGTCTTTCTACATCGTTCTCACATATATGTATAATCTCAACATGAAAGATGTAACCAAGATTTTGTAACAACATTTTTGATTGAAAAGAGTGTCCATGGAGTTTCTTGCCCGTTTTTCTCCATAGAGATCTACGCTAGGGAATGGGCAACTACAGTACTTTCTCAAGTTATTATGCCTTGTGTCTGTGACTGTAGCTTCGCTTTATTTTTCGTTTTATCGACATTCAAAAATGCCGTAATGGTCTAGTTGAAATAAATGATTTGAGTTTGAGTTTGAGTTTGAGGTGTTTATACCATCTGTCATGGAACTAGGGTCGTTACTGGTACCGCCTCTTTTCATTTTTAAGTAACTCCAGAAATATTTTGGGTTCGAAGCAATTTTTTCCTCTATATCGGCTGTACCAGCAAACCCGTACAATAGCATATGTATCAATTTTATGCTGACATCGACGCGCAGCGAATGAATAAAATATACAATATAAGTTATAGTTCAGTAGTTGCATAGCACCGCTCGGGCTACCAAAAAGACTCATTCGCCGCGAGTCGATCAGTTATAAGTTTTTGGGTGTTCTTTCAATATACAATCAAATATCAATTATTAAAAAAAAAAATATCAAGCACATACAGCAAAAAGAATTCGTGACAGAAATAAAAGACTTGAAGCAAGAAGACAAGTTAAAATACAAAAATCAAATTATCAAAATTAAACCCTTACCTGGATGAAAATGAAATCTTAAGAGTTGGAGGGAGACTAAAAAGGCACACATCAGCCATGACATGCAGCACCCTATTAACCTACCGCACAGTGGACGTCTATCTATCTATCATGGGGGTTTAGGTTTCCGCACTTAGTCCTTGAAATGGACCATTGTGCGTGAGCCATGGTGGCCGATTACTCCAACCAGCCCACCTCCCTCCAGAAGCAGATTAAACTTCCCGGTCTCCTCAGGACATCTGCAAGTGATCCTGGTGTTCCCAGGGTCTCTTCGCGAATCTTGGTAACGCCTGTGCACTCCAAGAGCACATGCGCTACCGTCTCTTCCGCCTCCACGCACGCTCTGCACAGGGGACTGTCAGTGATACCTAGAGTGTGGAAGTGTTTGTTCAGCGAGCAGTGTCCAGTGATGGTCCCCGCCACCAGACGCAGGCTATCTCTGTCCAGGCGCAGAAGGCGCCTGGTCAGCTTTGGATCCAAGGATGGCATAGCTTCCTTGGATTGCCTACAACCTGGTGCCGAGGCCCACCATTTCTCTGCTCGTAATCGGGTGTGATCCTTTAACCAGTTCCTCAGCTGCTTGAAGGGAATGGGCACAATGGGTTCGGGTCCGTAGGGTTTTGTGCTGGATCCTCTTCTGGCAAGTTCGTCAGCCGCATCATTGCCGAGTGATCCACTGTATCCTCTAATCCATTGCAGCGTTACCGTGTTGTGATTCAACACCGTGATTCGTTCTAGGGCCTTGTGGCATTCTAGTATTAGTCTCGACCACAGTGGACGTCTGACAGAATTAATAATAGAGGATGCACACCAAACCATGTTACATGCCGGAGCCCGGCTGACATTGGTATTTATCAGACAACAATATTGGATTCTAGGAGAGAACGTCGCTACAAAGAGACAACTTCGTCGTTGCGTAATATGTAAAAAGCACAATCCTGACAGCCAACAGCAAATCATGGGGCACCTACCGGAGGCAAGAAGTAATACATCACGTCCGTTTACACACACTGGCGTAGATTTTACTGGTCACATCTACGTCAAAGCAAGCAAAGGACGAGGCATTAAGAGCACAAAAGGATATGTGGCTGTCTTTGTGTGTATGGTCACCAAGGCAGTACACTTAGAACTAGTTGGTGATTTAAGAACAACTTCATTCATAGCCGCATTGAGAAGAATGGCAGCTCGCAGAGGGACGCCTAGTCACATTTATAGCGATAATGGTCGCAACTTTGTCGGTGCTAACAAGGTACTACAACAAGAATATCAAGTACTTATGAATATCATTCAAGACAAAGATCTAAAAGCAGAAGTTTTAAATATGGAAATCGAGTGGAGTTTTAATGCGCCCTCATGGCCATCCGCGGGAGATTTATGGGAGGCGGCAGTTAAAAGCTTCAAATATCATTTCAAGAGGATTATCGGTGACCAGATTCTTACATTTGAGGAACTATATACGGTGCTTACACAGATAGAGGCCTGTCTCAACACGAGACCATTATGTGCTATATCAGAAGATCCAGACGATGTGGATTTTTAACGCCTGCTCACTTTCTAACAGGTGGATCAGAGGTTACCGTACACGAGACTGAAACGGATTTAAGAACCCGTTGGCAGTTGACACAAAAAATTGTACAGGATCTCTGGAAAAGATGGAAGAATGAGTACCTAGTACAACTTACAGAAAGAAGTAAGTGGAGACTATTGGAGGTTGCATATTTATGTATGCACTGGCCTGTGAGAATAATCATATTTAACACATGTCTGTCACTGATTTGAACTTAGTATAGTTACGGTTTGTTGTTTATGTTCCTATACATAGTAACCTGCTCTTGTAACTTGCGTGTGAAAATATTGACCACGAATGAATATACTCTACCATCCTACTACTGCTCTGTTCATTATTCCAATAGGTTATGGGCCCAGGTCCCGGAAGCACAAATGCTAGAGCATAATTTATAACTTGAGTGGTTTGAATATTAATCGTGTGCTTGTGAAACTTACGAAATCTCAATTATGTCAGCTGAAGTTGGCACAAGTGGTATTAAGAAGCTAAAAAGTTCGTCCGACTACCCAAACTGGAAATTCCTGGTCCGAAATTACTTGGAGAATAAAAACTGGTGGGGAGTAATTTCTACAGATGTAGTAAATGCTGACGTAGACCGGCAGGCACGAACGACAATATGTTTGTTGTTAGAACCAGAGTGCTTTACCCACGTTTACAATGCGAAGACTGCGAAAGAAGCCTGGAATAGCTTACGGAAAGCGTATGAAGACAAAGGTTGGGGAAGACGTATACATATTCAGCGAGAACTTTTTAACTGTAAGTTAGAGAATTTCGATTCTATGGAAAGCTACATATCCAAAATTACGTTCCTGACACAACAATTGTCCGATATTGATGCTCAAATCCCTGATGATTGGATCATATCGATTTTGCTGGGTGGATTGACCGCTGAGTACAGCCCTCTCATTGTGGCTGTAGATAATAGTGGACAAGAAATCACGTTAGAGCAAATTAAAATGAAATTGTTACAAGAAGGAAGTAGACAGAGTAAGTTGAACACAGAGTACGATAAAGTTCTAGTTACACGTAAAGTACAGAACGATGCAAGATCTAACACTAAAACTTATGATCGTAAGCAGAAGTTCGTCTACAAGTGTTTTAAGTGCCACAAGCAAGGACACAAGGCGTCTGAATGCAAGGAGCGGATCAAAACCGCGAATATCTGCCTGAATACGAAGGGGGCGATAGACAAAGATAAGTGGTATTTAGACAGTGGGTGCTCAAATCATATGACCCATGATAAAAACAAATTGTTGTCTTACACACATGTAAAGGGCAACATGAAGATCGCAGTAGCAAACGGAGAGAAGTTATTGGTGAAAGGAAGAGGAAATGCTGAGCCACGAGTCAGCGAAAACGAAAAATTAATTTTAGAAAACGTTTTATTTGTTCCTGATTTATCCATGAACCTAATTTCGGTGAGAGATTTGACCAAGAAGAATTATTGCATGAATTTTGACAATGAAGGTTGCATGATTAAAAATAAAAATCGAACTATAGCGAGATGTCAAGAGGTCGGCGGAATTTATGAGTTGACAGAAAATCAAAATAACGTTGTGAATGTGACATTGTCAAAACAAAATGAAACTATTTCGAACATTTGGCATAAAAGATTAGCTCATTTATCGCGTAATTATATGAATAAAATGAAAGTTTTAGTAAGCGGTATGGAATTTAAGAGTACCGATTTATGCGAGCCGTGTATTTCATGTATTGAAGGAAAGACATGCAAAAGTCCCTTTAAAAATCAAGGTACGAGAGCGAACGAGGTCTTACAGTTGGTTTTTAGCGACGTTTGTGGACCAATCGAGGAGCCGTCGTTCGGTGGTTCAAGGTATGTTCTTCTGTTTATCGACGATTATACTCGAAAGACTCATGTTTATTTTTTGAAGAACAAAAGTGAAACTTTCGATAAGTTCCGTGAATATAAGGCGGAAGTTGAGAATGAGACAAGTAAATCTATTAAATGTCTAAGATCTGACAATGGTACTGTAACGGTAAATTTAAATCTTTTTTGAAGTCTGCAGGCATAAAACACCAGACGACTGTACCGTACACGCCGGAACAAAATTCTGTCGCAGAAAGAGCGAATCGTACTATAATAGAAAAGGCAAGAACATTACTGTCAGAATCGAATCTAAGCAAGAAGTATTGGGCCGAAGCTGTAAATACTGTTGTTTACTTAAAGAACAGAAGTCCCACGAAAGCATTGAATAATGCGGTACCAGAGAAGCTTTGGACTGGAAAAGATGTGGATGTCAGTCATCTGAAAATCTTTGGCTGCTTGGCATATAGATTGTTACCAAAACAAAAGAGACGCAAACTGGACATGAAGACGGAACCAATGATTTTTATTGGATATCCAGATAATCAGAAGGGTTATCGTCTAATGAATCCCAAGACAGGTGAAGTGACGACTGCGAGAGATGTCAAATTTCTAGAAAACGTCTTTCTACAAAAGGAAAACGTAAAAGAAACGGAAGTAATTATAAACCTGAATACAGATTCTGTTCCTTCCAGTTTACCCAACGGATCTACGAGCAGATCTGAATACTTGGAGGCTCACGATGATATGTATCGTGATACTGTAGACGAGAATGTAGAAGTATCAGAGGAGATAAGACCAGTCCCTGTAGTACCAGAGCGAGTACCTGATGACGTATTGACTGAAGAAGAAGTCAGAATACCTGAATCAGTAAGAAGGTATCCTGTAAGAGAACGCAGACAAGTCGATCGGTACGGATGCAATGTTATGTATGCCAAGGAGAGCAATCTTGATGGTGATCCATTGACTATTAATGAAGCGTTGGCGAGACCAGATGGTGATTTATGGCAAAAAGCAATAGATAATGAACTTATGTCACTAAAAGAGAACCAGACTTGGACGTTGGTGGATCTTCCAGCTAATAAGAAGCCTATCCAATGCAAATGGGTGTTCAAAATCAAGAAAGATAGCGATGGCAAGGTAACGAAGTACAAGGCTAGACTTGTAGCAAAAGGTTTCACACAGGTATGTGGTGTAGATTATACAGAGACTTATTCTCCTGTAGTTAGAAGCTCTACTCTAAGATTATTGTTCTCGCTAGCTGTTGAATACGGTTGGTTTATTGATCAGTGGGATATCACTACTGCCTTTTTGTACGGCAAAATTAAAGAGGACATTTTCATGCTCCAACCAAAAGGAGCAGTAGTCAAAGGTCAAGAAACCAAGGTATGTAAACTGCAGCGTTCTTTGTATGGATTGAAACAAGCTTCGAATGCTTGGTTCAAGGAATTGGATAAAGAAATGTTGAATTTAGGCTTTGTACAATCAAAAATAGAACCGTGTTTGTATCAAAAGCAGCTTAAAAACAATAAGAAGTTGATTGTCGTTATTTACGTAGATGACCTTTTTATTTTTGGAAATTGTACACAAGAAAAGCAAAAGTTAAAAAACGATTTGCTTGACAAGTTTAAAGTGAAGGATTTAGGGCCGGCTAGGCATGTTTTAGGCATGAGGCTGAGAAGAGACAAAGATGTTATTTTTCTAGATCAGCAACAGTTCATTTCAGACATTTTGAATGACTTTAACATGACAGACGCTAAGCCATTTTTGACCCCAATGGAAGTCGGTATGAAATTAGAAAGATCGACAAATTCACATAGCGATCTGCCATATCAAAGCTTGATAGGGTATCTAAATTACTTGGCCTGTAATACACGACCAGACATAGCACATGCGGTAAGTGTACTTTCACAATTCAATTCGTGCTATGATGAAATACACTTTAAATGTGCGAAACGGGTCTTAAGGTATTTAAAAGGTACGTCTAACCTTTGTCTCACTTTTAGGAAGTCCGGGGATTTAGACTTACGAGGCTACGTTGATGCAGATTGGGGAGGGGCACTTGATAGAAAGTCTTTCACGGGATTAATTTTCAAGATAGGTAAAAATATAGTGTCATGGGAGAGTAGGAAGCAAGCGACAGTATCCTTGTCCACCACAGAGGCAGAGTACGTAGGACTGAGTCAAGCTTCGAAGGAAGCTCTTTATTTACGTAGTTTACTGAACAGTTTGACAGCTGTGGATAGTAAAGCGGTAGTAATTTACAATGACAATCAGTCGGCGCATAAAATTGCAGCTAACAAAATGATGCATAATAGGACAAAGCATATAGATATCAAGTATCATTTTATTCGTGAATGTGTACTGACAAACAAAGTTGAAATAAGGTACTTGTCAACTGATAAGATGATAGCGGACATCTTAACCAAAAGTGTTCACAGCCCGAAGCTGAGAGAATTTTTAAAGGATTTATCCCTGTCAAATTATTCTATTAAGGAGGCGATGAATAGTTAAATGTTTTGATGTTGTAGGTTTTCTAGAAGTGCTTTGTGTAATAGATAATTTGTAGTTTTGTTATGCATATTTTATTTTGTTAGATTTCTTCTGTTTTTGTACTATACTTTTGAACATAGAAGTGTTGGTGATTTATGTTGTTTTATGTACCGAGTACTGACAAGTACAGAAGTAATCATACGCATGTGTAATAGATTAAGGGGGCGTATTGGAGGTTGCATATTTATGTATGCACTGGCCTGTGAGAATAATCATATTTAACACATGTCTGTCACTGATTTGAACTTAGTATAGTTACGGTTTGTTGTTTATGTTCCTATACATAGTAACCTGCTCTTGTAACTTGCGTGTGAAAATATTGACCACGAATGAATATACTCTACCATCCTACTACTGCTCTGTTCATTATTCCAATAGAGACAAGCAAAAAGGAACTTCACTGTAAATGATATTGTCATGATTCATGATGACAATCTTCCACCGGGAAAATGGCTGATGGGCAGAGTCATCGAGCTTCACCCCGGTTCCGATGGTCATGTTCGCGTGGTTACGGTAAAAACCAAAAACGGAACACTGAAACGTCCTATCACAAAATTATCAAAACTC
The DNA here is from genome assembly GCA_950022955.1 of Xestia ashworthii. Classification (NCBI taxonomy): domain Eukaryota; kingdom Metazoa; phylum Arthropoda; class Insecta; order Lepidoptera; family Noctuidae; genus Xestia; species Xestia ashworthii. Next base: position 463,901 of record OX465561.1, read on the forward strand.
CCAGTTGACAATGAATCCTCGCAAATCAAGCAAGCAAAAACGACGGATTCGGGAGACTCCAACACAGATATGCAGTCTGAAACAAGGAAAGCAGGCACTCGTTACAATATAGCGTCAGTGTTTACAGCAATCATGCTATTTTTTAGCATCATAACAACTTCCCAAGGCGCACTTAACGTCATACAACTTAGAAGTAATCAGCATTTTTACTTCGATATACTATCAAACATGCAGATCATAAGGGACAACTGGAAATTAATCATATACTACGACTTAGAGCCTTATTGGGAAGGAATTACCGCACTTAACAAAAGTATCATATCGCTAGAACAAACATGCAGCACAATTAAAGCACAATCAAATTGTGACATAATATTATTGCAATTACGTCACGGGTACAACGAACTGGTTTACAATAATCATTTGCTACTCAGTCAGCATTTCGCAAGGCCAGCGAACAGGTGGCGACGAGGTCTTATCGACGGTGTCGGTTACACCGAACACCGACACCGATCCGATTCGCGGAACAATACGAGAAAGATATCACTCTTCTTCGCAATAATCAAAAGCATATAGTCTCATTTTGGCAAAATCAAACTTCAGTCACAGAAGCAGAATTCAGTCTCTTAAAGAGGACGGAGGCTACAATGCACAAACAACATAAAATGATTCATCAACGGTTTTCAAACATCGAAAATACATTAAAAGTTTTAAAGGCTGAAACTCAAAATCTTTCGAGAGCAAGTGAAGTTTCTATGGGAGCTATAGTCACAAGCAATCTACTACACGACTTGAAAGATTTACAGAACGCTTTAATGGATACAATTACAGACATCTATCATGGGCGATTTAATTCACATTTAATAACCGCCGAAAAATTACAGGATCAGCTGAGTACTATAGCAAGTCATTTGTCTACTGACGTCACCTTACCTGTAGAAAATATTCATTCGGATCTTGCACAACTTTTTAAACTTCTACGAGTCAAAGCAAGAATGCTTAAGAATTACTCAATATTTGAGGTACAAATACCTTTGATAAGCAGGGACACCTATGAAATATTCAAACTGGTACCAATCCCTGCGAAGAAAAACAACAACACAATGTTATCAATTAACCCAGTGTCAGATTTCATAGCTGTAAACCTGAATAAAAGGGGCCAAGTGCGAGTCGGACTCGCCCATGAAGGGTTCCGTAGCAGATTGAATGAAAGGTAAATTGCTGTTTACGATTTATGACGTATTAAAAAAAAAACTACTTACTAGAGCTCGTTCAAACCAATTTTCGGTGGAAGTTTACATGGTAAGGTACTACATCATATATTTTTTTTTAGTTTTATCATTCTCTTATTTAAGTTACAGGGACACATTTTACCACTTTAGAAGTGTCTCTCGCGCAAACTATTCAGTTTAGAAAAAACTGATGTTGGAAACCTCAATATAATTTTTGAAGACCTATCCATAGATACCCCACACGTATGGGTTTGACGAAAATAAATTTTGACTTTCAGTTCTAAGTATGGGGAACCCCCAAAATTTATTGTTTTTTTTCTATTTTTGTGTGAAAATCTAATGCGGTTCACAGATAATACTTACCAAGTTTCAACAGCAAAGTTCTTATAGTTTCGGAAAAAAGTGGCTGTGACATACGGACGGATAGACAGACAGACAGACAGACAGACAGACCGACAGACAGACATGACGAATCTATAAGGGTTCCGTTTTTGCCATTTGGCTACGGAACCCTAAAAATTCCTGCCTAGTGACAAACGTACACTTGTGCAACATTCATTCTCCTATTTACAAACTAAGCAGAGATGCAGAGATAAAGACTTCTGCCTATCAAAGGCATCAGCATGTGAAGTTAACATTGATCCCTGTCAAAACCTTTGGATTGTTTATCATTGATTTCGTAATTGTTGATAAATGACAATGGGATCTCCATTGTCATTTTGCTAAAAGTTCGTAATCTGCTAAATTCATCATAGTGGTTCGATCAATGCTCTCGCAATTGTGTTAGAATGATATTGTTGCATTGCCATTATTATAAAACCTGTTAATAGAAATAAGTTTCGAAATACAATATTAAATATAACCCTTATTAAAACGCTGGGAGCTATATTTCCCACATTTCAGATTGAAGTAAATCGTGTTTTATTTTTATATGCTAAAACCTAATGCAATGTAATATTTATCTACGAAATCTAAACATTTCAGAGAACCTTTTTTAATGGCAACACTTTTCAGAGAATTACTAAATGTCATGGTAAACACACGTCAAAGTCAGTTGACGTGATTTTACCGCGAAAAACGACCGATATTTTTAGATTTTTGTGTAGTGCTGAAAAAAAATTAGGTAAGCAGATTTGAGTTTTAGTTATGTAAACTAAACTATATTACGGTTACGTAAAACGTACAATATGCTCAGAATCTTTCGTTTATAGCTTGGTAGAGTCGATTGAAATTGAGTCTCCAAGTGGGAAGATATCATCCCAGTGTTCGTCACTGCACACTACATTCGAAATTTCTATATATATAAAATCCGTGTGTCTGAAAAACTTGGTATATGCAACTTACTTTGGGATTGCATATTTGCCGATCGTAGTGAACAGACGTATCAAACAATTATTGCAATAAACAAATACTCACTTGCGAAATTGTGACCTAGTTACAAATAGCCAGTACTAACGCAAACTTGTACAGTACATTTGTGAAAGGTGTATTACTAGAAGAAATGACCGGTGTTTAACAGGAACAATATATCCTGGTTCATGATGGAGGACAGTCCATTAAACCGGAGTAGTAAATGTGTTCGCTCCCCGCCTTCTACACCTGTGCCCGGCGCCTGTGCACCTCTGCCGCCCGTGATCGCACCCACCTCTACCCCTGTGCCCGTTGCCGTACCCGCCTCTACCCCTCAAGCGCCTATCCAAAGGAAAGATGCCCCTGAAGTTGTCTCGACACCAGAAATTCAGTCCTGGATGGCTAATATTGAACAGAACCTGAACGAGGTGTGCGCTATTGCAAGCGAGGGAAAGCTTAATGTGGAGCAGAAAACAAACATCCTCAAGTTAACCCGGAAGATTAGTTACGGAACCTCGCAGATGGCCGTCACGTACCAGTCCGCCAAAGCCAAAGTCCTCCAATCGAGCTACGTCATTAGAACTCTAGAAAACCAACTCGATCTTTCACAACAGCTCAAGAACCTTAAGCTGAGTATAGAAGATTGGACAAAACCTGCCGAGGGACCTTCTTTTGCTGACATGGTAAAGAAAGGTGCCAACAATTTCATCCAGCCAAGTCACGTAAGTTCTGTGGCCATCTATCCTAGTGACAAATTGAAGACCAGTGATGAAACAAAAACCCTTGTCCAGAAAATTATCTGCCCTGAAGAAATGAAGCTCCACGTGAGAGGCCTACGCAAGACGAAGAACGGCGGTGTTATCATCAGCACGGAGACGAAGGACGACATTGAGAAGCTGAAACAGTCGGTGCAGCTTACCAGATCAGGCCTAACAGTCGACGAGCCCCATAAAAGAAAGCCAAGGGTTGTGATCATAGGAGTGCCAACATCCATGCAGGAAAATGAGGTTTTTACTTGTGTGTACCATCAGAATTTGGCCGAAAAACTTCAGGATTGCAGCCTTGAGACGTTTTTAAGCCGCATTAAATTATGTCATAAATCTGGTAAGAAAGACTCTGAAACATGTAACTTTATTGTTGAGGTATCTGCAGTCATACGCAAAGCCCTGATATCGCAAGACCGAGTTTTTGTAAATTGGTCATCATGCCCTGTGACTTCACTTTGGTCACACGATGATATAAGTGTCAGCAGTATGGACATGCGGCCAAGTCATGTCGACAGACGTCGTATACCTGCGGTCACTGTGGTGATCAGGGTCACTCAGTAAAAAGAATGTCCAAAAAAGGCTGATGAACCAAAATGCGCTACTTGCCTGCATTTCAAAAAACCAGAGAAGCATACCACAGGTGCTGCTGACTGCCCGGCGAAACTAATGGCAGAAAAAAGGTACATCAATTCTGTAGATTATGGAGGCGCCTAAGAGCGCAGTTTATTAGTTATTTTTCAGACTTTTTTATTTTTATTGTTTTTTTTATTTTTTTATATTCTTATATTTTACCATTATGATAAGTAGTTTAATTAGTGATTTAGATAATTTCTCTGTACCTGAGTCCAAAGTTTGTGAAGCTGAAAACTGCAAACAATATCTATCCGGCTACAAATCTCCACTAACCATATTAACACAAAATATTCGCAGTGTTTTTAAGAATTTTGATAGCTTTGGAACATTTCAGCAACGGCTAAACATTAATTGTGACATTATTGTTTTAACCGAATGCTGGCTTGCCAAACAATATAACATACCACTATATAATATGTATAAAAGTACCATAAATTACAACCAAAATGATGGTGTGATAGTTTATGCAAGAAATCATCTGAACGTATCTGTTGAGGAACCTGATATGTACGGCTGTAACAGATTGTTAGTTAAAATTGGCTCAGATTTTGCGATATTAGCAGTATATCGACCTCCGTCTTTTAAAAACACTACCAATTTTACTGACTCTCTGAATGAGACCTTGCAGAACCTGTCATCCATCAAAAACACGATTGTAATTGGGGACATGAATATCAATATTCTTCCAGGAAGTACTGATGCCTCTGCTCAGGACTACCTTAACCTATGCGCCTTTCATGGCCTGCTCCCAGCGCATATTCGGCGCGCTTTTCTACATATCACAGCTCCTGTTTGGATCATATTATGCTTAAATCAAATTTCCCTTCGCTTGCACTAGTTGTCAACTCAACAATAACCGATCACAATGCTGCCCTACTAACCCTAAATTGTAAATTACCTAAACAAGGCACTCGCAAAATTTCAAAATTAAATATAAATAGACTTGAAGAAGATTTACGCGTCATCGATTTTGATCCAGTTTATAATTCCGCTGACCCGCAGTTTTGTATGTTGTTTATAATCGAAAACTTACGTAATGCAATTCAGAAAAACACAGATGTATCGCAGTTGAGCAACAAAAATCACAACATAAAACCATGGATCACATCAGGTCTTATTCGCTGTATGAAACATAGGGATAAACTGCATATGAAAGCTAAATCAAATCCAGAAAACGGTTTGTTGCAACTTTCGTACAAAGATATCGAATTTTCTGTAACGATCTTCTTAGAAAAATTAAAAGCAACTACGACAAAATGGCTTTGGAAAAGGCGGGAACAAATAGTAAAAAGATCTGGAAATATATAAAAGACGTAACGTATACTACAAAACAATATGAGTCATCTTCAAGTTTATTACAAGCACACTCGTCACCAGTGGAATCCGCTAACATAGCAAATAATTTCTTTGTTAATGTGGGTAAGTGCCTGGCGGAAAAAAATCTGGGTCAATCCCAAAACCTGACGAGCACTCCATTAACTACTAACGCTGCTGTATCATCCTTCGCGCTACTTGATACTGACGAGACTGAGGTAGAAAGTATAATCATGACCTTGAAAGAAGACTGTGCAGTTGGCTGGGACAACATTTCAAATAAAATTATTAAAAGATTCAAGGACATTTTGATACCACCGCTGACTTATATTTTCCGCATTTGTTTGTCTTCAGGTCATTTCCCACAGTGTCTCAAAAAAGCTGTAATCATCCCTGTCTATAAATCAGGCAGCAAAGAGCAAGTGACAAATTATAGACTTATTTCTTTACTACCTTCTTTGTCGAAAATATTGGAGAAAATAATAAACAAAAGGTTGTTGAAATATTTGGAACATAAATCTATTCTATCGGAAAGGCAGTTTGGATTTAGAACTAAAGTTTCAACCGCCGATGCAGTACATCATCTGACTGACTATCTGGCGCATGAACTTGACAAGGGTAACACAGTAGGAATTTTCCTGGACCTCGCCAAAGCTTTTGACACAGTTTCCATTCCAATTCTATTGCGCAAGCTTGAGATCATGGGTGTAAGAGGCGCCCAACTGAAAATATTCAAAAGTTATTTAGAAGATCGTTCTCAGTGCGTAAAGATTGGCGATATCCTCAGCGCTGTTAAAAAAAACACATCTTTTGGTGTTCGCCAAGGAAGTATTCTAGGGCCTACCTTGTTTTTGATCTACATAAATGACCTTTGCAATCTAAAGCTAGAGCATGGCACTATCATAACTTACGCTGACGACACTGTCTTACTTTTTTCAGCTGAATCAGAAAATGAAGTCTACAAGCTTGCGCAACACGGATTTAATATTTTTAATAAATGGCTTCAAAATAACTCACTAACTTTAAATGCAGAGAAGACGAATTACATTAAGTTTTCGATGCGCAAGCAGATATCCAATATCCCCCCCCTCAGCGTTGCATGCTCATTGTTGTCCAGATCCGGCTGATAGCCAGTGTAAGTGTCCGAATATTAAGAAAACTAATAAAATAAAATACCTGGGAATTATAATAGACGAAACCCTTTCCTTCAAACAACATATGAAAGCTCTTAATAATAGAATTCGTAAGCTAATATTCGTATTCAAAAAGCTGCGATTTATTACAGATCCAAAAATAATTAGGCAAGTATATTTTGCTCTTTGTCAGTCAATTCTGACCTATTGCATTACCTCATGGGGTGGGGCGAATAAAACTCTGTTATTGCCCATTGAAAGAGCTCAAAGAGCTATTCTCAAGGTGGCTACTTGCCGCCCTTTCCTTTTCGCCACTAACCTCCTGTATAAATCGTGCGAAGTACTAACAGTTCGACAGTTATTTATTATGAGCACTGTACTAAAACAACACGCAGCACTTCCATACAGCACTGAATTTACTAAAAAAAGACGGAAAGATATAGTTTGCCCTCAAAAAAGTACAAAACATGCTTTAACGGGCAAGTTTTATATGTTCCTCGGACCGCTACTCTATAACAGGTCAAATGAAAAAGTGAACATCTATTCTTTAAATGGCAATAATTGCAAAAAAAACCTTAAAGAACCTCTTCAAACTATGTCCTATGAAGATACAGAGAATTTATTACTTGTGCTAAAGTAAACTATTCTAATTTATGTAGTTCAGTGAGGGCAGTCACCAGTAATAAAATTAAAAAATATATTAAAATCAATAAATACATTAAAAAAACCCAAAAGATGGTTAAACGGCAGAAATATTTCATAAAAAATGTCAAATTGAATAGAGAAAGACTAAATGTATTAAAACAATTAGACATATATTCTTCTAATTTGGAGCAAAGCACTAGGAGGTACAAAATTGACACATAACACCTGCAATCGAAACTTGACCACTTACAAGAGAAGCTAAGTTCAATGACTAGCAAATATAATACCTCTGAACATGTTATGAGGGAATATGTGTTGGCGATGAATGATTTGGTGAACTCACAAACAAACAACTGTGAGCACTGTCAACCAACTTCACATGTAAACACACCAAACCATTCATTGACAACATGTAATACCACCTTACCGCAGCCATGTGTTGATTTGCACACTCCTATGAATAGTTCCCTTAAACAACATAGTAAAAGTGTCAATGTGACATAGTCATATATTGTGATGAGATTGGAAAAGACCTAGGTAATTTGTTAACAGATGAATATCCTGGATACTCCGTAATAAACAATTGTATGCCAGGATGTTCTTTATATCATCTTATGAAGGAAATTATTAAATGTAAGTATGACCAGGACACCATAATATTAATTTTTATAGGTAATAGAGGAAATGTTAACAAAGGAGAATTGCTCCAGTATTATAGAACTATGGAAAACTTAAATCTAAGAAAAATTGTGTTGTTTACATTTCCCTATAGTAAAAGTTTGCCACAGGAAGAAAATTTCTTTCGATATAATCTTAACAAAACATTGCATAATTTGACATGTAATAGTAATGTATCTCATTTAATTGATATTAACAATTATATTGGTGACAATTTTCATTTGACAAAAGATAGATATCTTGTAGACAGGTGCTATCTTTCTAACTATTGTAAAAGACAAGTAGCTGTGTCGCTCTCATACTTTTTTTCTATTACAGCCAAGAACTTGGCTAATCAAGTTGCCTCTGTTGAGCAATGCAATACTCAATTAGATTACTCTTCCAACAGTTTGTCTACAGTAAATGAATCAGTGAATTATTTAAATTAGAAATTGAGACAACAGAGGCAGCCTCTTGCAATATTATAAGGAAGCCAGAAAATAAATCGGGCGAACGTTTTGAGAGTTCAAACAGTATCAACCTGGTTCATAAAAATATTCAAGGGTTTTTGAACAAAGAATTGGAAGTAGAACTTTTCCTGAATTGTAACAACATAGACATTCTCTGCATAACGGAGCACTGGCTCAAATGTCATCAATTCATTTTCAATTTTAGTAATCACCAGGTTGGTAGTTCATTCAGCAGGGTAAATGCTATACATGGCGGCGCATTAATCTTAGTAAATAATCATATTAAATTTAAAGACCGCAAGGATATTGTAAGCCTATCTGTTGAGCGAACAGTAGAAATAGCCTGTATAGAATTGGAGCAGTTTATCATATTAAGTGTGTATAGACCTCCTTCAGGATTATTTGATTGTTTTGAAAAGGTAATGGATGAAGTTTTGCATAAAATCTGTAATTCTAGGAAGTCCATAATAATTTGCGGTGATTTTAATATTAATTTGTTAGAAAATTCTGGGTTAAGTACTAAAATTATGAGCCTGTTCCATTCATACAATCTTGAAAACATATTTCTGGAGCCCACTAGAATAACCCCAACTAGTGCCACTTGCCTAGACAATATTTACACAGATGTTTTACCTACCCACAAAGAAATTATAAACTTAATAGATTCAGATCATTGTGGGCAATTGATCAAAATTCCAAATGTAAGCATGAAAGTTACTAAAAAGGATATCATTGTTAATCCAAAAACTAAAACTCGCCTGGAAACTTTTAAAAGTAAACTTTTGTCTAAATTACCACTATTGTCAACCAATGATGATCCCAACCAACATTATAACGATTTTTTTAGTATGTATTGCACACAATTTAATACCACTTTTATTCCTAAGACTATCTCGGTTAATAGTAACGCTTCCTTCAACGACTGGGCCACTATTGGTATTCATAAGAGTCGAAAACGACTTCTGAGCTGTATGCAGAGCGGACTTATATAAACGCTGTAGAATTTAAGTTGTATGTTAAGAATTATTCTAAAATATTTAAAAAAGTTTGTTTTATAGCAAAGTCACGTTACTTAAGTTCTAAAATTAAAAACAGCAGTAACATAATTAAAATGACATAGAACATTATTAAGCGAAACGGGAAGGTCTTGCAACCGAAATAGTGACTACAGCCTTGCTATCGGCGATACAATTTTAAATTCAGACACACAAGTTGCCACAGCCTTTGAAAATTTCTTTGCGGATATTCCCGTATCGACTACTAAATCGCTAAACTCGTCACCTGCTGCTGCCGAATCTTTACTAAGGGAAAATGTTTCAGTCTGTGATTCAGAATTTAATTTTCAATATGTCACATGTAAAGATATAATTAAAACTTTTCACACATTAAATGTTAAAAAGACCGCCGATCTATGGGGTCATTCTGTGGACGTTGCTAAGTCCATTATAAACATTGTAGCTCCTTCTTTAGCTGTTATATTTAACGATTGTATTGACCGTGGTGAGTTTCCTGACCTAATGAAATATAGTAAAATAATACCATTGTTCAAATCGGGTAGTACATCGGACCCCACTAATTATAGACCCATTTCAGTACTACCCACATTTAGTAAAATTTTTGAAAAACTAATTTTAGAACAAATGCAAAGATTTTTTAATAAACACAAGTTATTGCATAACAAACAGTTCGGATTTATAAGGGCTCGGGAGGAAAAATGCGATGCTTTGGGTATTTTTTGCGATTTGTCTAAGGCTTTCGATTGCGTTCTTCATGAAACATTAATCAGGAAACTACACCACTACGGAATCCGTAGTGCCTCTCTGGATCTTCTTACTTCATATTTGAGTGATAGGATTCAGAGAGTGGATGTTAACGGGAAAAGATCTCCCGGTTCCGTAGTTAGAATGGGGGTGCCCCAGGGCTCAATTCTCGGCCCGTTTTTGTTTTTGATTTATATAAATGACTTGCCTTACCTCATAAAGGATAACCATGACATAGTATTGTTTGCAGATGACACTTCTCTTTTATTTAAGCTCAAACGCCAGCAATTAGTTACGGACGATGTTAATAGCGCCCTGGCAAAAGTCGTTAATTGGTTTAGTGTTAATAATCTACTCCTAAATGAGAAAAAAACGAAATGTATTAAGTTTACGATACCCCACGTAAGATAAGTAGGAACTCGGGTACTAATAAAGGATGAAGAGTTGAAACTGGAGGATAACACATTGTTCTTAGGCATAACTTTGGATGCCAAGCTTCAGTGGGGCCCGCATATAGACAAATTGTCAAAAAAACTTAGCTCAGCAGCATACGCCGTTAGAAAAATTCGTGATTTAACTGACTTAGAGACATCCCGTTTAGTTTTACTTTAGTTATTTCCACAGCGTGATGTCGTATGGTATTCTCTTGTGGGGCAATGCCGCCGATATTCAGACAATACTTGTTTTGCAAAAAAGGGCTATTCGTTCCATTTATAAATTAAGTCCCAGATACTCGCTCAGAGAAAAATTTAAAGAGATTAATATTCTTACTGTGCCCTCTCAGCTTATTTATGAAAACCTTTTGTACGCACATAAAAATATTAATTTGTTTAAAAAATACAGTGATATCCACAACATAAATACGAGGAACAAACACAAATTTGTTGTTCCTGCAACGAGGCTCAAAAAAATAGGGGGAACGTTCAGATGCCAATGTATACGTTTTTACAATTAACTTCCGAACCATATTCAGGCACTAAGCCTAAATAAATTCAAATCGTTTATAAAACGGAAGCTATGCCTGAAAGCCTATTATCATGTTAATCACTATCTCGAAGATAAACAGTCCTGGGATTAAGCTGCTCCAATGAAAGGAGATCGGGCCAAAGCGGTCCAAGTAGCGTCGGTGAACGGGACCTATATTTTCTTAAAGCTGTTGTAAAGAGCATCTTTTTGTTATGGCGTCAAAAAAATTCCTCCACGGGAAAAAAAGTTATTGACCATTTAAAGTAAACCATGTAATTAACGATTGCATTAATTACAAACGGCGTCGGTGATTCAGATAAACATCATTTTAAAGCTTGTAAGAAGAGGGTTTTTCTTTGTTAAGATCACATGCAAATCGGCGCCGGGAGAAAAAAGTTATAGACCATAAAGTACAATTAGTGAAAACAAAATCTTCTATTTCAAGAGATATAAAGAGCGTCGGTGATTACCACATATATCATTTTAAAGCTTGTAAAAGGAGGGTATTTCTTTGTTAAGGTCACAAGCAAATCGGCGCCGGGAGAAAAAAGTTATAGACCATAACGTTCAATTAGTGAAAAGAAAATCTTCTAATTCTAGAGATATAAAGAGCGTCGGTGATTACCACATACAAGGTGTCGCTTTGCATTCTGCTCAAATTCAAAGGTGTGCTACAGATCATCAAACTGAACAACTTTCTCCTTGGGACCACCATCGTAACCGCAAAAAAATAATCAACGGCCCCATACAAAATATCAATACCTACTCGACCAAATGTATGAGACAGCTGATTATTTTTTTACGATTACGATGGTGGTCCCATAGAGAAAGTAGTTCAGTTTGATGGTCTGTAGCACACCCTTGAATTTGCCCAGTATGCAAAGCGACACCTTGTATATCATTTTAAAGTTTGTAAGAAGAGGGTTTTTCTTTGTTAAGGTCACAAGCAAATCGGCGCCGGGAGAAAAGAGTTATAGACCATAAAGTACAATTAGTGAAAACAAAATCTTCTATTTCAAGAGATATTAAGAGCGTCGGTGATTACCACATATGTCATTTTAAAGCTTGTAAGAAGAGGGTTTTTCTTTGTTAAGGTCACAAGCAAATCGGCGCCGGGAGAAAAAAGTTATAGACCATAACGTTCAATTAGTGAAAAGAAAATCTTCTAATTCTAGAGATATAAAGAGCGTCGGTGATTACCACATATATCATTTTAAAGCTTGTAAGAAGAGGGTTTTTCTTTGTTAAGGTCACAAGCAAATCGGCGCCGGGAGAAAAATGTTATAGACCATAATGTTCAATTAGTGAAAAGAAAATCTTCTAATTCTAGAGATATAAAGAGCGTCGGTGATTAACACATATATCATTTTAAAGCTTGTAAGAAGAGGGTTTTTCTTTGTTAAGGTCACAAGCAAATCGGTGCCGGGAGAAAAAAGTTATAGACAATTATTAGTGACTAAAAATCTTCTAATTCAAGAGATAAAAGGAGCATCGGTGTCGTCGCTTTTTAACTCATAGTAACTAATGCGACCAATTGTGAAATCGATAACGGTACGATGAACATGTCTGCTTACTCTTCTAAGAATTATAGTCGTGAAGATTTCGTCTCCAGGACTTGGCAAACATTTCGTTTTCAATTCATAATAACTAATGCGATCAATTGTGAACTTCGGCATATGATGAATATGTCTCCTTATACCTCTGAGGATTATAGTCGTGAAGATTTCGTCTCCAGGAATAGCAAACAGATCGTTTTCAACTCATAATAACTAATGAGACCAATTGTGAAATCCGGCGTACGATGAACATGTCTGCTTACCCCACTAAGGATTATAGTCGTGAAGGTTACGCTTATGTTTATGAGTGATGAAGTGATCTGAGGGCTTCATACTTCTCATACTGATAATATCGCTTGTACCTACATTATTATCTACCTTAATTACATTGTTTTTTAATAAAATGTAGAATTTGATTTACAAAAAGCACTATTTTTATACCTTTTTTTTTTAAAGCGATTTCCATGAGCTTTGGTAATTGAAAAGCATTAAACACAACAGGTATTTGAGTATCCTAGAATCAACAAAGCTTCTTGGACCAGAGTCTATAGAAGACTGCTCGTTCTCCTTTGCTCTGTGAATGTCGAAATTTCAGACCTCGCTGGTTTATTATTTATTCCTTTCTTATATACACTGTGACATTGAATCATTTGACATGAATACTTAGTTCAGTATTTTTTTATTATTTTACTTTATTATTTTTTATTATTTTGAGTGTGTGTATTTTGACATGAATATTTACTTTGTGACTGTGACATTTAATGATTTGAAATGAATACTTAGTTCAGTATTTTATTATTTTTTACTTTGTTTTTTTGTTTATTTTATGTGTGTATTTGACATAATATTTTTTTTTATTGACATTCGTTTTGTAAATTATTATTTATTTTATTTCATTATTGTGAATGTCCATGGGACCATGCGGGTCACATTTTGTGTTTTTTTTTTCTTCACGACAGTCTGGCAGTTTGAGTACTATAAGCGACCTACCCAAATGTCCTTTCTTTGGTATTGTTCGTCGTTTCGTTAGCTCCTTGAGTTAAAAGTCGAGCTACACGATAACTGACAAATGCTTGCACTGACTGGACAGGTCCACTCAAATCTGTATGGTTCTTTCTTCAAAAGACCATCTCGGACACGAATCTGCATGGTTCTCATGTGAGTTGAACAAGATTGTCTGGACTTTAAAAGAGACTATGACCTCTGAGTTTGTTTCGGCTGTTTCTTCTCAGAGTAGTCAGGTAGGAAACACCGGCCCCATCTAGTTTAAAAAATAAGGACGTGTAAAAGTGTTTGTGAAAACCAATTTGCAAAATAAATATCATTTATCAAACATTGCTCATAGAATTGTTATTTTTTTTAAACTAGTTAACTAAGTTATGATAGTATTATTTTATTTACCTTTTCATATTAGTACCGATAATCTTATTCTTATTATCATGATTATGTGATTATTAAATCAATTAATTTTACCTCAAATTGCCTGAAACACAGGATTACCTAGTTCAGGCTCAAGACAGTGTGAACTTGACATAGATTTAAGAAAAACTGTAAACGTTTACCTTATATTTTTGAATAAATTCTATTACTATTACTAGTTATTATTCGATATTACATGATCAGATAATTAGACAACTAGTTTCAATACATTAGAATTTATTGTTTTTATTTTGTTTTAGAAAAATGCCACCTTACCTGAATAAAAACTTACATTAGAATAATTTATTTTATTGATTACCCGAGTGCCGAAAAGTAATCACCAATACAAGTAACTTTCTACTACAAATTCATATCTAGCTAGAGTTAGGGCTACCGCACACTACAGACAAGACTGTCTTGAGACAGACTTTCGCTATACAAAATATATGAAGATGCGCACACTTGAGACAAAACGTCTTGCAGACAAAACTGTCTCATACCTACAAAAACTGCACAGCGACAAGTCTGACTACCGATTGTCGGCTTCCCTTTTGGATGTACGCGGGCGCGCACATCTACGACAAAACAGTCTAGCGATAGGGCATCGAAAAGTGGCTATTATCAAACCCGGGTTTTCGGTTTCGGGTTTTTTTGTCCAAAACCGGGTACCCGAGTTTTATCTTTTTTCATCAAATGATAAGATGTTTATTTTGCAAATAGGTTTTTTAATTTAATCCGCTGGATGCGAGTCGCATGGGACCGGTCAATGTGGTGACACTTGAGGGAGGCCTATATCCTCAAATGGACGTCTTTCGGCTGAAATGATGATAATGAATGCAATAAATGAAACAAATCAAAACTCAACTTACATTTCTTATAATTGACCCCTTATTTACATCGTTGAATAGTTTTTACTCTCGGTAATGATAATAATTTTCGATTAAAAATGTTTCGTTTTACCATTATTGTTAAAAAAAGTAGTTTATTTAATATGACTTTTTACTTTACATTGAAAAAAAAAATAAAGTAAATAATGTAGTACCGAAAGTATACCGAAAGACCCGGTACCAGATTGTTAAAAAAATACCCGGGATTTTCGGTACCGGAATTTCCCGGGAGCATGCCCTATAGTAGACCAAACAGTTTCGTCTCAGGTGTGCGATGTGCCCAAGACAAAACAGTTTTGAGACAGACTTGTCTTTATGAGGCAAGTCTGTCTCAAGACAGTCTTGTCTGTAGTGTGCGGTAGCCCTAAATGTCTAAAAAAGGCTGTTGTTATCCCTATCTATAAATCTGGAGACCGGGACTTGGTTAATAACTATAGGCCAATATCATTACTCCCCTCAATCTCAAAAATATTAGAGATTAGTTTTTTTGTCACCGACTTCAGAAGCTAAAGTTATTTTTCACTTTTTTGTTTTTTTTTTTGAAGTCGGTTTTATTTTTTGCAAAAAAGTTTTTATTTTTCACTTTTTAGTGGTTGTGCTTGATATACATGAAAAGTGCATACCGTTACAATTACATCAAGCCCAAACACGACCAGGGTACATTGTCTCATTATGGAGTTCCGTGCCTCTTGGCTTCATCATCAGATCTGATGGTAAAATGGTTCTTATCAAACGCAAATGCTTCACTTGTTGTAGAAAATACCAAAATCGCAACACGTTTTCACATAAAATTTGAAGAGTTCCCTCGATTTCGCCAAGATTCCATAATCAGATCCCGACTTGGTGGCTATGGGACCATTTGGAAAGAATACCCTTTCCAACACAAAAAGAATTTTCCAAATCGGTTGGCAAGCGACGGAGTTATGCCCGAACAAACATAAAAAAAAAAAAAATAGAACCATCCGAATTGAGAACCTTGATCCTTTTTTAGAAGTCGGTTAAAAATTATAAACAGCAGACTAGTTAGCTTCCTGGAAAAAAACAACATCTTGTCACCAGCGCAATTTGGCTTTAGAGCCAAATTATCCACAGCCGATGCGGTGCATCGCCTTACCAATTATGTCTCAGAAGAGCTGGGCAAAGGCAACCAGGTCATGGGAGTCTTCCTTGATTTAGCGAAAGCTTTTGACACTGTCTCTGTTTCTGTGCTTCTGAGGAAACTAGAGGCCATAGGAATAAGGGGCACGCCTCTGACATTACTTGCTGACTATTTAAACGATCGATACCAGTGTGTTAGGATCGACAATTTTACGAGCGATGAGCAAAAAATACTGAATTTGGTGTTACCCAGGGGAGTATATTGGGCCCTACCCTTTTCCTGGTCTATATTAACGACCTGTGTAACCTAAATATCAAGCACGGAAAAATCATATCATATGCTGATGACACGGCGCTAATATTTTCTGCTGAAAACAGTAGCGAACTGTTTGAAAACGCTCAACTTGGCTTTAATACTGTGACTAATTGGCTTCAAAGCAATCTACTAACACTAAATGCTGACAAGACAAAATACATCCACTTCTCCATGCGCAAGCCTCACACAGCTAACTTCCATGTATATGCCCATCAATGTGATAATCGGTCAGTCGACATTTGCAATTGTCCTTCTATCCTCAAAACCAGTAATATTAAATACTTAGGGGTTATAATAGACGACACACTCTCTTTTAGGTATCATATTGAAAGTCTGGTTAAAAAAGTGCGCAAATTAATATATGTATTTAAAAAAATACGAACTTTTGCAGATCCTAAATTAATCACACAAGTTTATTTCGCGCTATGTCAATCTATAATTCATTACTGTATTATTTCATGGGGAGGCGCATCAAAAACTATCCTGCTTCCCCTCGAAAGAGCTCAAAGAGCAATTTTAAAGGTGGCGAATTTCCATCCCTTTTACTTTCCCACAGATCAGCTGTATAAATCCTGCAACGTGCTGACTGTGCGCCAGCTATTCATTATGCACTTAGTATTAAAACAGCACACCATGCTCACGTACAATGCTGACAATACTAACAAGAGACGGAATGATATAGTTTGCATTTCTTAAGCAACCTCCAAACATGTCTTTGTGGAAAGATTCTTTACATTTTTAGGCCCATTTCTGTACAATAGATTAAATAGAAAACTAAGTATATATAAGTTGAACTATTATAGCTGTAAAAAGGCCATTATTACTTTTTTACAACCCATAACCTATGCACAGACAGAAGATTTACTTGTTGTCTGCAAGTAAACTGCTGACATATTGTTTAATTATTTTCTATGTAAGTCGTAATTTTAGTAATTTACTTTAACATTTCTTTTAATGTTAATTTATTTATTTTAAGTAGGTATTTATGCACCTTCTAGCCTGAAACACAGGTTCCACCTAGTTCAGGCAATAAGCAACAGTGCTCTATTTTACTTGTTTTGATACTTAATTGTAAGTGTGCCCCCTTTTGATAAATAAACGATTATTATTATTATTATTCATTTTTAAATTTTCGAGTTCTTCCCTTAGTAAAAGAATCTTGCATTGATGAGTACTTTTACATCCTTTATTAAAAAAACACAAACTATTTATTTTTTTTACGTTAAAATTTAATTCACAAGTAGAGCCAGGGCAACTAGCTAGTGTTTTAAAATATTGATGTCATACTGGACACTGGGAGCTATAGTTCCCACATTTCCAACTTTTTTACAAGAGAGAACAGACGACGGGATATATACTTCCCACCAAGAAAAGGGTACTGCCCCCCACTAACCCCTCTTTTGTGTGTATTTTTGAAATCTACGACCCAAAATTACCCAGGAACGTATCCTACTTTTTTGTTAACTCCTCCACAGGCTCGCGTTTGAATAAGGGATAAAGTTATTTATGCCAGATTTCATTAATATGTAGTTTTACATATTATTTATTTATGACAAAAGCAATCTGAAGTAGTAAGAGTGATTATTACAATTTTGTGGCTTTTTAAAACGGGTAAGAGAGCTCACACACACAGTATCTAAGGTGGATGGTGCACATCAATTTTAGAAAGTACATCTACTGGTGCGCTAACCACAACAAGATCTTAGTTGGTTAGGACTAAATCAAGAATTCTGTTATTTTGATTACATAAATAATTACATTGTCTTAAGTTGTTAAGAAAGACAAAATCACAAAGAGTCTGTTCTAAACCTCTGTTAGTATGTTGTGGAGCTTCTAGCACATCGCCACTTGTCCCAAGCCAGTAAATAGTAGTCACCAATAATCAAGCATTCAGTGGTATGTTCTAAGACATTGTTTGTATTATCAACGAAGTGCTCCAGTACTCTGGGCTGTATCGGCGACGGTAAGTATACAGTGCAAATACAAATTACTTTCGTTTTCTTACCCCCTTTAAGTGACAACTTGACCCAGATATCATCACAGGAACTCTCAAATTTGATCAATCTCTGTGAATCCAGTTTTGTGGAGACAGCGATAAGAACGCCACCACCGTCAGTCTTACTATTCAAGATATGATTGATTTGATCTATCCCGCCTATAATAGATAACGTACCGCCCATCCATGATTTCTGAGCCAAAGATACCATCCAGTAGCCAAGTTTCAGTAAACATTATGACATCGTATGAACAGCAACTTTCTGGTAAATGTCACTCAGTTTTGTCCTCATACCCCTTACATTTTGGTAGTAAATTTTTAATTGATAGAATTTAATCCCTTTTTTTTCGGATGGGAAATCATCAAATAACTTCTCCCACTCTGGGTGGAGTGGAAGAGAGTGTCAGACTTTTACTGACCCATCCATGTTCCTTCCTCGCCCTTTATGTTCCGGGGCCACGGTATCTCTTCGAACAGTCATAGCTAACCGTCCACAGGCCCGCGTCTACGGTGGCCGGTAGCCACCACGTGGCCCCCGACTTCCGGTGCGTCTCCCGCGGCGGCCGGGAAGAGAGGCTCTCTCCCTATCTCGTTCCGCCACCTCCTTCGCTAGCATGACTGCTTCGCAGAAGGAGGTGACGGTTTCCCGTTCCGTCTCGCTCCGGACCATGGATTGAACCAGGGCCGGACGCGAGAGGTCGCCGCCGCCGATCGCCGCGCCGCTACGAGGACACGGCGGTGCTCCGCCCACGCAGGGCATACTTCCACCGTGTGCTCCACCGTGTCCTCCGGTCGATCCTCGCAGTGAAAACACCCGCACGTTTCCTCCCGCCCGATTCGATGCAGGAACCTCCTGAAACATCCGTGTCCGGTGATGACCTGCGTCAGGCGGAAGGTGTGAGGACGCCGTGGCGCCTCTCAAGCCACTCCTCAAAGAGGGGACTTACCGCCACTATCGTGGCGTGCCCTGCACGGGGTTGCGACAGTCACTCTCTCCACGTCGCCATGAGATCGCGCCGGAGGTCTGGCAGCGGAGTTTCCCCCCATTCGTGCAGGCGCGCGAGGACTATCGCCTCCAGATCCCATGGCGGTAATCCGGCAAACAGGCCCGCCGCCTCGCGAGAGATCGTGCGGTACCTATCCCTAACAATCTGAGACCTTATCCTACACATTTTTTACTTCTTATTGTAAACTGCCTAACGAGCCGGTATATCCCTTATACAATATTCATGTTTTCTAACAAAGATCTTACCGCCACGGATCCACACGTACTTGTAGCCCAAACTCTTTGCTTTTAATCCTTGTCGCGGCATGCTGGTGATATAACCAAGGTTTTTAAAAAATATTCTGATTTAAAAAAGTGTCCATGGGGTTTTAGTCCGTTCTTCTCCATAGAGATCTACACTAAGGAATGGGCAACTACGGTACTTTCACAGTTTTTTGATGTCTCGTGACTGTAATGGGACTGTAGCTATACATTAATGTTCATCTTTGTTTCGACAGTTCAAAGTGCCTGTAACTGGCTTATAGAAATAATTTTATATAGATTTTGGATATTATCGCGCGATAAAAACGCGCCTGCGCGTGTGTGAGGGAGCCTGATAATTAATTGAATTTTGATTTTTTTTTAAGTAGGTAGGTATTTACTAATTCTGCATTTTACTCTTCCATTTTTTTTTTATTTACCCATGGTTTAAGTGACAACGGTGTTTACACTTACACCCTGTATAGAAGGTAGTCAAAAAACAAATCCAACAGGTTCTGTCTATAAACAGAAAAAAATAATATAAACTAGTGTAGGTACTTGGAGAGATGATGAATTTTGTACGGGAACGTACATAGATACGGCAGCAAGAAGTCATGTGCGAAGTGCGAGTAACTAGTAAATTGCCTTATAACCTTTTGCTGAAGTCTCTGCACCTCGTTGCGCACGTCTCGGCGCAGCTCGGCGAGCGCGGCGTCGTGCGACGCGTGCGCCGCCTGCGCCGCGTGCGCCGCGTGCGCCACGTGCGCCGCGTGCAGCGCATGCGCCGACACGCTCGGCCGCCGCTCGTCCAGCTCCTCCTCGATAGTGTCCTGCCGCGCGCTCGCGCCGCCCACGCTCAGCGCGCTCGCCGAGCGGCCCTTCGCGAACGTGGCCTGCCGAGAGATAGACTGTCAATAACCGAGTGCTCCTGCACCGGTGACATACCTATCACGAGCCGATGGTCACCTTGAGCGAGAGCGCGGTCGCCGTGGACGCTACGGTCGCGGCTGGTACAGGCGCGGCGGCGGGTGCGGGCTCGGCGGCGGCGGCGCTGGCCAGCGGCCGGTCGCGCGCGCTGAGGCTGCGAGTGAATGCGCCGCGCGCAGGCTCGGGCGCGCCCGCATCCAGCGAGCCCGTGGCCAGCAGGCGGCCCCACTTGCCGCGCGCGGCGGTGGGCGCGGCGGGAGCGGGCGCGGGCGCGGGCTCCCCGCGCTCCGGGTCGGAGGGCGCGGCGGGCGCGGGCGAGGGCGCGGCGCGGGCGGGTGCGGGCGCGGGTGCGGCGGCCACGCTTCGCTCGCGGCGGAAGCGCGAGAAGATCTTGCGCACGAGGTGATCCTGCGCCTGCTCGAGCTGCGGCTCTCGCTTGCGGCGCTCCATGAGCTCGCGCTCGCGCCGCACGTCCGCCACCTTGCGGAAGATGAGCCGGTGGCGCAGGTTGTAGGTGAGAGTGAGGTTGCGTGCGAAGCTGTTGGCGAAGGCCTGGTAGAAGTCCAGCACCTCGAGCAAGCGGTCGCGCTTGATGGTGTGCAGGTCGCAGTACGTGAGCGCGCGCACGTTGGCCGCCGACTGCCCCACGGCGCTGTCCTTCCAGAACGAGTCGCCGAACACGTCGCCCTTGCCTGCAACGAGAGCGCCGGAGCCGGCCGTCAGTGCGCAGGTACATACACACAGGACTAAGATACAAGAGTATTTATCACCTCCACCGTGTTTAGCACCTACCGAGGATAGCGACGACCTCATCATCCTGGATGACCTCGAGGCTGCCGGTGACGATGAAGCACAGAGAGTCGATGGACTCGCCCGTGTGGTACAGCAGGTCACCTGGCGCCGAGTGCGACATCTGGAAGTGCATGGCGAGCGCGCGCAGGCAGCCGTCGGACGCGAGGCGGAACGCGGGGTGCTCGTTGAACACCTTACGGTTCAGGTGCACGCAGATGTCAGCCTTCATGTCCTTGGGGCAATAGTTCAGCACCTGCATGCGAAGGAGGAGAGCGGAGTGAATCAGCGCGGTGGAGGGGGCGTGGAGGCGGGGGCGCTGGCTTGCGGCCTACCTTGTCGGTGTCCAAGCCTTTGGTCATGGCCCACGTGGACACGACGTAGTCCATGACGCGCTCGCTCAGCGCCTTGGGCACCTCGTGCAGCTTCATGAACTCGCGCACGTTATTCAGCATGTCGTGGTACTTGGCCGTGGCCGAGGTCATCTGCTGGATGATGGTGGTCACGTGGCCGAATATGGTGGCGTACAGCAGCGCTGCCAACATGGAACGTTACGCGGTGAGCGGAGAGCGCTCCGCTCGACGTGCGACAACGATTACTTCACTCGTACATTACAAACAAATACTTTTACAGGAGTAACGCTTCTCGAATGTATGACACACGTTGAAAATTGTTTACCGTAAGTACAAAAATGGTGATACAGATAGAGCGATAACAAACCAAAACGTACAAATGAATTTCAATGAACATTAAGTACCTAGCGGATGTACCGTTACGGGTGATCCAACCCAACGACGAAGAGCGTCATGTACGACTTGTCTTGCTGCGACCCCACACACTTTCAACATCTCCCAAACTCACATTGTGGAAGAGACCATCGCCAGTCACACAGATGTGTATCGTCGCCGTCGCGTAGTGCCCCGGCCGATATGAAGAAAGTGATAGCATGGCCGCGCACACTACACTCATCACTCTTCGCATAATAATAACATTTGGATCACACATAAATACGATAATTCAGTTTGAATAGCGCACGGCTTGTATCAGAAATGTGTGGTCTTATTTACGGGTGTGGTGCAGACTATCAAACTAAACAACTTTGTCGGGACTGGAGCTTTTTCCACGGTTAGAATGTTGTGTACCTACTTGTGTCCCATGGAAAAAGTGGTTCTGTTTGTTTGGCTGTTCCGCATCCCATAAATATGACTCCACAACTTAGTCACAGGCTGCATAGAAGTGTGAGCCGCGCTCGTGTCGTACAGGACGCTCTGGACTCATGACCACGTATGTGACGCGCCGCGACGCTTCGTGGGCTTGCACAGGGGGCGGAAGCGGGAGCGGGGGCAGGGGTGGGGGTCGAACAGAACAACTAAATACCAACAAAATAATATACACGTTCTGTGGACGGAGTACGGGAGTGGGGTGAGGGGCGGGGTGCAGCGATGTGCGCGAGTACAACACACCGTGAGTGAGGACGCGAGGAGTGCGGGATGCGCGGCCCCCGCCGCACAGCGCGCTCTGCGCGGGGGCCGCGCCGTGCTCCGGCTAATAACAGAAGAATTCCGGCACCTGCCACAATCATCATGCAGATGGTGAAGATCTTCTCGTTATCGGTCTCGGCGGCGACGTTGCCGAAGCCCACGGAGGTCATGCAGGTCATGGTGAAGTAGAGCGCGGTGACGTACATGGTCTTGCGCGACGGGCCGTTCACGAGCTCGGGCCCGTCCGACTCGTTGGACCACACGTACGAGTACGGGCTCTGCGTGACGTTGGCGAGCTTCCACAGCCACGAGTACTGCAGGCCCGAGTCGGCGTCGGAGCGGCCGATGGAGTACCACACGCACGCCAGCCAGTGCGCCACCAGCATGTAGAAGCACAGCAGCAGGATGAGCATGGCGGCGCCGTACTCCAGGTAGCGGTCCAGCTTGCGCACCACGCGGCCCAGGCGCAGCAGCCGCACCACCTTCAGCGCGCTGAACAGGCTGCCGATGCCCTGCCGGCACACGCACAGGTCACCATTGTACTCACATCGACAGCGGCGCGCCGGGCTCTGCGGGTGGTACTCACGTCCTCGTCGTGGTCGAAGGCGTTGAACACGTCGTAGGGCAGACACGACAGCAGGTCGATGAGGAACCACGACTTGAAGTAGTTCTTGCGGATGACCTTGGGGTCGCTGACCACCTCGCCGCCCGGGCCCACGAACGTGGTGTGGAAGTTCAGCACGATGTCGATGAAGAACACCACGTCCACAATGGAGTCGATGACCAGCAGCGAAACGTCCTCGCTCGTCTTGTTCTTGAAGGCCACGTTGTACGGCACCATTATGGCCGTGTAGAACGTGAGGCAAAGGATGATCCAGTCCCAGATGGCCTTGAAGGCGCAGTAGTGCAGCAAGATGTGCGGCGGCGTCTTGGGTGCCTCCTGCCGGTACTGCGGCAGCACGTCGCCCGACAGCGACATCACCTGCGACAGACGCACACACACACATGCGCGCGTGCAAGACAAGCACCACGTCATTCATTACTTCATAATATTACTCGCTTTTACAAAATATTTTGTCAATTATCATCAAGCAGACCCCACACTGCGAAAAAATACATCACCGGTTTTTAGATTGATTAAAATGATGTTGAAAGTCCTCGTTATAACCGCGATGTTGTAACGCAGTGTGTTGTGTTGCGTTGTTGCGCGTTCGAACAGAAGCACGCACACATACGCGTGTGCCGTTTGGCTCGTGTAAGTGTGCATGCGATGCGTTCAGTTTAGGTATAGATACGCAAATCTTAAACTATCAGGGGATCAAATACCTACAAGAAATAAGAAATATCAACGCGTGAACTTCTACCTACCATGAATTCAGCACATATTATTCTAAATCCCATTTAATCCTAAACAATATTCTGATTTATACAAAAACTGAAAATAACTTTAGCTTCAGAAGTCGGTGACAAAAAAAACTTTTTTGCATTAAATATAACCGACTTCACACAAAAAAGTGAAAAATAACTTTAGCTTCAGAAGTCGGTGACCTTTGTTTGATTGATTTAGTTTTTTTGTCACCGACTTCTGAAGCTAAAGTTATTTTTCACTTTTTTGTGTGAAGTCTGTTATATTTTTTGCAAAAAAGTTTTTATTTTTCACTTTTTAGTGGTTCACATGTGCTTACCCTTTCAAAGCGTATCGGTGTGATTTTTTGTTATGAACTGGTGTAAACAATAGACAGACGTGAGTCTTCAGCGATCCCAGTACATTTGCTATTATTTATTAAGGAGTTCAGTTGCCTATCTTCCGAAGTCACCAGATCTTTATCAAATCGAAATGGGATCACTCCGAGAAAGTACTCTGCCTAAAACTACCCAAACCGCTTCTGGTGTGCCAATAAAGTCAAGGAGTTTCCTCTATTTCTCCGGGATCCCATTGAATGGAACTTTACACGTCTAACTGTCGAAATCTGGGTGTATTGTATACTTCTGCGTACTCCCTTAGAGCATACAGGTGCGATGTTACGTCATGATGTTGTATAAACAATAAACAACCAAGCGATTGCAGCAATTACTGCAGCTTTGCCGTGTATTTTTGAAGAGTTCCATTTATATCTCCGAAGATCAGCGTAAGATCTTAACCAAATTGACATGGGACCACACGGAAAGCACCAGCTTTCAAATAAAAGAAGAATCATCAAAATCGGTTCACCCAGTCGAAAGTTCTGAGGTAACAAACATTGTCGAAATCTGGGTATATTGTACACATCTGCCTACCCCCTTAGAGCATACAGGCGTGATGTTACGTCATGATGTAGTATAAACAATGAACCTACAAGCGGACGCAGCAATCACTGCAGATTTGCCGTCTATTTTTGAAGAGTTCCATTGTATATCTCCGAAGATCAGCATCAGATCTTCAACAAATTAAAATGGGACCCAACGGGAAGCACCAGCTTTCAAATAAAAAAATAATCATCAAAATCAGTTCACCCAGTCGAAAGTTCTGAGGTAACAAACACAAAAAAAAAAAAAAATACAGACGAATTGAGAACCTCCTCTTTTTAGAAGTCGGTTGAAAACTAAGTAAATCGATCAAACAAAGGTCACCGACTTTTTTTGGAGTCGGTTTTATTTTTTGTAAAAAAGTTTTATTTTTCACTTTTTAGTGGTTCACTTGTGCTTACCCCTTCACAGCATAGAGGCGTGATGTTATATTATGAACTGGTGTAAACAATAGATACTCGTAGACATGAGATTTCAGCAATCCCAGTCCATTTTCTATAATTTATTGAGGAGTTCGCCTATCTCCGAAGTTCTTCATCAGATTTTCACCAAATAGGAATGGGACCACTTTAAGAAAGTACTCTTCCAAAAACTACCCAAATCACATTAAGTGTGCCTATAAAATTTGAAGAGTTCTCTCTATTTCTCCAGGATCCCATCATCAGATCCCCACTTGATGATTATGGGACCACCTGGGGCCACCTGTTTCCCTTTCAAACAAAAAAAGAATAATTCAAATCGATCCAGCCATCTTCGAGTAATCGGGGAATATAAGTACATAAAAAAAAAAAAAAGTTTCCGACGAATTGAGAACCTCCTCCTTTTTGAAGTCGGTTAAACTACATCTTGGGGATGTTTCAAGTCTGAAAAACGAAGTTAATTATTTAATCATTAGAACTGAATATTCATGATTCTAGTTTGCGCATGGATGCGCCTACATCCTGTAGGTACACCTACCGATTATTCTTAGTAGTAGGACTAGTAACGTAGCTACTTACTCAATTAATAAAAATAGGAAAAAAAGGAAAACATGCAAAGAGTTATTCAGTTTGTTTGATCTACACCACACCAATATTATTAAGTTATTTATAATCACACCTTTTTATGCTGTAGAAGTGTAGAAATATAAATAAAATCTATTGCCGCATAAATATCTGAAGCATCATCACATGAATGATGATGATCCGGCTGCTAAATTTATAATTTTTTTGAATAGGGAATATGCATGTAATTTTTTCTTCTTAAATACACTAACTGCTTGTCTTGTCGCTCAAAAATAATTTTAAACTCCTGCAATTTTCTACAACAGGTAAAACGGTCATCATGTGACGTCATTAGACTCGCTAAAGTAGACTCATCTTTCATGGAGTACTGTTTGAGATGCTATAATAAAATTCCACAAAGTATTCTTGAACTGAATGAGACTAAATTTAAAACATGCATTAAACGCACACTATGTAAGCAAGCATATTACAAGTTGAGCGATTATATCGCTGATAAAAATGCTTGGCTCAATGCTGGTCCTACTCCACAAGGACAGGGGCTCAAAAATTGATAGCATTAAGTAAATGGTATTGTTGGAGCTGCTGAAGATTGTACAACTATCTTTGCATTGTATAGATTCAATCTATTTAGTATTATATAAACGCATAGCCCATATTGTGTGAGTACTATGTACTAGAAAGCTATCATTTACTGGAAACCTACTTTAGTTTTTGACTTGAATGTGCCCTGGCGGTTGAGAGTATGTCATGCTCACTCAAATGTCTCGCTGATCATGGCGCGTGTGTCGGACCATTTAGTTCCCTTCAAAATGGTTGAGCTGAATGGTGCTGATCCATGCGTCATGTTCGTGAACGGGCGCTGTCAGTTGTGACTGGTCATCTCTTAGTCGCCATGGTTTATTTGAATTAATTATTTTGTTTTTGAGTTGTATTTTGTTTTTGTTTTGCTATGGACACTTTTAACGTGCACATCTTGCTACATTGTTCTCACATAATATAACATCTCAACATGAATGATGTAACCAAGATTTTGTAACAATATTTTGATTTAAAAGAGTGTCCATGGAGTTTCTTGCCCGTTCTTCTCCATAGAGATCTACGCTAGGGAATGGGCAACTACAGTACTTTCACAGTTTTTATGTCTTGTGACTGGGACTGTAGCTACATTTAATTTTCATCTTTGTTTCGACAATTCAAAAGTGCCTGTTATTGGCCTACTTGAAATAAATGCTTTGATTTTGATTTTGATTTCATTTACCTCAATCTGCCTTGTTTACATCATTTTTTTTTGATCTGCATAAAGTAATTTACTAAAGTTAGTAAAGTAATTGCGTTCCGTTTCACCAACAATATGCTACATAAAAAATAAATTGTAAAATATGTGATGTTTTAGAAACATAAACAAATGTACGACAATGTTTTTAAGCGCCAATAAAAAACTTTTTTGCAAAAAATAAAACCGACTTCAAAAAGAAAAAGTGAAAAATAACTTTAGCTTCTGAAGTCGGTGACGTTTGTATGATTGATTTAATTTTTTTGTCACCGACTTCAGAAGCTAAAGTTATTTTTCACTTTTTCTTTTTGAAGTCGGTTTTATTTTTTGCAAAAAAGTTTTTATTTTTCACTTTTTAGTGGTTCACATGGAAAGTGCATACCGTTACAATTACAACAAGCCCAAACACGACTAGGATACATTGTCTCATTATGGAGTTCCGTGACTCTTGGCTTCATCATCAGATCTGATGGTAGAATGGTTCTTATCAAACGCAAATGCTTCACTTGTTGTAGAAAATATAAAAATTGCTGTACGTTATCCTATAAAATTTGAAGAGTTCCCTCGATTTCGCCAAGATTCCATCATCAGATCCCGACTTGGCGACTATGAGACCAACTTGGAAGTATACCCTTTCAAACAAAAAAAGAATTTTTCAAATCGGTTTAGGCGTCTTCGAGTAATCGGGTAACATACATAAAAAAAAAAAAAAAAAAAAATACATACAGTCGAATAGAGAACCTCCTCCTTTTTGGAAGTCGGTTAATAAAATGGGTTTTTTCTATATCTTGCATATTCCCTATTGTCAGGAAGTTTAAGTAAGTTTTTTCGGATTACCAGTATAATACCGTGTGGAAGGGAAACCGACGCCGACGGGAACACGTACCTTTTCAGTACTCATCTGGTATTGCACTTTTGTACGAAACAGCTGTTGTTTTTTGCTGTTTCATTATTTTAGTTGTAGGTACAGAGCTAGGTACTCTGTTCATTTATCAACCATATTTATTTTGATGTTTAGTAATTGCAGTTTTTCCCAACTCTAAAATGTATGGCGTGGATCCTTAGAATACTACTAAATTGTTTAATATTGCAGCTGAGCCTTCCCAAGGGATCGCTCGCTCTGTACAGTCTGTTAGCGAGCTAGCGGCAGCGGCTAGCGGTAGTGCGCTAGTGCACTATAGCGCGCAGCGTGCGCAGTACTAGAGTGTGAAGGTGCGTGTTTACATGGTGTGCGGGAGTACTGACATGCGCCAGGTGGCTCGCGCGCTGCGGCTCCTTGAGCGCCGGCAGCGC
Source organism: Xestia ashworthii (assembly GCA_950022955.1). Classification (NCBI taxonomy): domain Eukaryota; kingdom Metazoa; phylum Arthropoda; class Insecta; order Lepidoptera; family Noctuidae; genus Xestia; species Xestia ashworthii. The sequence continues at coordinate 492,399 of OX465561.1, forward strand.
CGACACGAGCACCGAGCGCGATCGCGTCACCGAGCGCGCCAGCTTCGCGAACTTCGACAGCCCTGCGAGCACACCACAATCATAGCGTCATGCGCCGTCCACTGGCATCGGATGTTCAGCGCAGGAAAGGAAAGCACTCAAGATCCGAACCGATTACTGTAAAGGGTGTTGATGAATTGTCGAATCTAAATCAATGGTAGGTATACTGGCCTCCCTTTGGGTCGTCGGCGTCGATGGGCTGCTTGAGCGCCGTGATGTCGCGGAAGGTGAGCAGGAACAGCACCACCAGCTCGCGCTCGTTGCGGATGGGCGCCACGTGCACCAGCAGCCACAGCGGCGTGCCTGCACACAGACGGGGCGGTGAGGTGCTGGCAGAGCGCTGCACGCGCTGCACGCGCTGGCGGTACGTACGGTTCTTCTTGTAGAGCAGGATCTCGAACTGGTCGGCGAGGTGGTGGTCGAGCGCGCGGTCCACGCGCTCCACCGCCTCCTTCTCCGTGAGCTCGCCGTACATCCACGTGCACCTACAACACGTACACGTCACCGCACGCCACGCTGCCACCACACACATGCACGCTCACTAAACTATCGTATCGACGAGCACATAGAGGCCGACACAACACCACTCCATCATTATCGCAAGCTTAATCAGTGTACCGCTGCACGCTGACAAATTGCTATAGCAGTGATGTTGTTTTGGCCATAAGCAAATCAATTGTCTGCGGGTTATTGTTGGGGAATCCCGGATCTTCATGTTATCATCGCCATGCCTCATGCGTCAGTGATTGTTGCCTAAGCTTTGTCGCCAACGAAATAGCGGTCATTAAAAAGACAGCTTTCAATAAAATCCGTAATTTTTGGTGGTGTTTTACTGTATCAAAAAACGGGTAGGTACCTACCTATCATAACGAAAAATATTTGACCGAATTTCATTTCTCCTAAAATAAAACTTTTAAAATTAGTAGGTTTTATCTTTTCGATTTTTTTAGTTCATCGAACTTCATTTACTTAGTCGTAAAAGTTTTATGGAAGTTACATTTAGCCGAAATAACATTTGTTCGAAGTATTATGTTTCCGAACATTCATTGTACCAATTGCACGTGCAAACAAGCATACAATATGCAAGCAGGCATGTAACATGCAGCAAGCATTGTTTCTGTCACGGCTCCGAAGTTGCGGGGTTTGAGTGCCCCCACGCGAGCTTATCGTTGCAGTGATTTTAACGCTCACTACCACAGCTGCAGCTTGCTGGCTCCAGCCGCAGCGACGGGCCGTCAAATCACACGCTTCTCAGCTCGAGGGCCACCCCACCCCTCCCCTCCTAAAATACGCTCTAGGGGTAGGGCAGACAATATTGCGTGGAGTCACTTTGCAGCGATTTGTTTCTGTGTTTTAATTTAATATTGAAAATGCAACCAAGTCACCGGTGTTGTTTGATGTTGTTTCGATGTGGTGAAAATATGGCAAATATAAAGCAAATGAAAAAAGTTCAAAAGAGGCTTCGGCCAGTAGCAAAAAGTTAATTTGTAAATAGGAGGAATATAGTTATGTTATAGTACATTACAATATTTTCGGCTCGGGCTGAAATTCCGCCTCGCATGTTATAACCAATACGCACGTATATCGTACGACGTTTTTAAATACATTTGCGAGGAAACAGAAAAAAAAACATTTTATATTTTGTTCTTTTTTAATTATTGAAACAGTTAGTGAAATTACAATTATTTTCATACGTGGTTATGTATCTGTTCTTGGATATTGACGGCAGCAAGCTGTCGCATGCGGTTCGCGCTTCTGTTAGTATATCCGGTGAAGTTGAAGTAATATATTGCTAATCTTCATTATTGAAAGTTGTCATTTTTAGATATTCACAATACAAGTACAAAGAAAAGAAAATTTGAGAAAAATGGCGCGAGGATTATTTTCTGCCGTGGCTGCGTGAAAATGCTAGCGCTGCCTACTGACTGGCGCCGCGCGGCGATTAGTTCGAAATTTGAATAGCAACAGCGCGCTGCTCACTAGCTGGGTCGTGCGGCGATCAGTTCCATATTTGAAATGGCTAATAATACTGTTATGGAATTTGTATGGACTATAAGAGAGAAAGAAAGAGAGAAAGCTACCGATAAGAGCGCGGAACTATGCCTGTCTCCTTCTCTTGAACCTGACGCATGTAGCAACATCTCGCTCGAACATTTTGTTGACGCATGCACCTCAATACCGCACGTGGAAGCCCGAACCGTGGTTTCGAACGCGGAAGCAGGTGGGGCGCGGGTGCTTACGGGCTGCAGTGGGCCTCAAGGGCGTGTCCAACGAGAGTTTGGAAGGGATAAGAATACCTACGTCCTACGCTGCCGCTGCTAGGCTTGCTATGTCAACACCGCATAAAATAAAAAGCTTAACGGTTTTGGAAACAAAAAAGGATGAAGAGCAAAATGAAGGGTGGATTTTAGCTCAAAAGAAAAAGAGTCTGAGAGATAGGTTTATAGGAAATCAAGGTCGTGCGAACATAGATTGCATTGCAAAATTTAAAGCAGCGGACATCAAAATACCGTTATTTATTAATAAAGTTGATCAGAATGCGTCTGCACATATCTATATACATTATGGAAAAAACAAAAATCAATGTACAAATTGAAAAGATAAATATGAGAAAACAGAAAGATTTCGATGCTTACAAAATTTTTGTACCAAGGCATAAATTTGCATTTATTTTTAGACGACAATTTATGGCCAGAAGGAATTGCTTTTCGTAGGTACATAGACTTTAAGAAGCGAGACGAAGAATATCACAAAAATATCAGTAATGGATTACGACAATAACGATATTAATTCAAAAGCAAGTATTTTTGTGAGTTTTAATTGTACTCGTAAATCTATTACTAGATCGGTGGATTACTTATGTCAGATTGTTATGTCAAACATTTGATATAATAGCATTGCAGGAAACCTGGTTGTTGCCTCACGACATTCCTTTTCTGAGCAGCATAGACCCTCACTTCGATTTCGTGGGAAAATCGGCGGTAAATACGTCGACGGGCGTCCTACGAGGGCGTCCATAAGGTGGAGTAGCCATACTGTGGCGAAAGAGCGCCTACGATAATGTGTCGTCTGTGCAGTGCAAAAGTGTGCGTCTTGTTGCTATAGAAATACCAGTAGGCGGTAAATCCCTTTTAGTGTTCTCGGTCTATATGCCGACGGAGTCAATGGATAATCTTGGAGAATTTGTTGAATGTCTTTGTGAGATTCACGCCATTATAGAAAGTAGTGGTGTTGACGCGGTCTATATTCTAGGGGATTTTAATGCTCAACCGAATGGTCTTTTCGGCAGAGAGCTATTGAGTTTCTCATCTGAAGTTCAGTGGCGGTGCGCAGACGTGTGCTTGCTCGGCGCTGAGTCAGACACGTATACTTACGTAAGTGATGCACATGGTTCCACTAGTTGGTTAGACCACTGCGTAGTAACGGATGCGTCTTGGAACACTATTAGAGACGCTAGCGTGCTGTATGACGTGTCTTGGTCGGACCATTTCCCTCTAATCATAAAGTGTGATCTCCATTTATTAAGGCCGAAAGTAACACCTGGACTACCAAAATGTAACATAAGTCATAAGTCATTTAATTCATAACAAAATACATTGTGTAGAAATTTTATATAATGAAACCATAAAAACATAACAGTCGGGAAACAAAAAAAAACAAGTAAAGATTGTAAAAATAACAAATTCAAAACGATACCCATTCAAATTAAAATAATTAAGAATAAAATATAACAAATGGTCAGATAAAATAAAAAGGAAAAACTGAAATCAAATTAGTCTATTTTTTTAAGAATAATGCAATGAAATAAAAAAAATATTGTGTTAAAAAGATTAATAACATGTCTAATATTCTGTGAATAATCAATACTAATAATAGAATGTCAAATATGAATAAAAACAAATTCTTATAAAAAGGGTAATATTATGTCAACCAATTGTAAAAATAAAATGTCAGATATATAATTATACAGATACTATTGATAATATATAATATAATATTACGGTTGTCGCTTATCATCTAGGTACTCATCGACGCTGTAGCAACCCTTCCTCAATAAATATGTCATTGTCTTCAATTTGTTCTTAAATAAGTTTGCGCTATTAATGCTTTTTAATTCTAAGGGAAGCTTGTTGTATAGAAATACTGATTGGTACCTAGGACTGTGATGAACCACATTTATTTTCGGTTGGATTGTGTTAGACAAGTCATTCCTACGTGTATTAACTCTAACTAGTCGTTGGTCCTCAGTTTCGAATTTGGGCAAGTTCTTAACAAAACTGGTTAGGAGCACCAGTATATACAGGCATGGCACAGTCAAAATATTTAATGTAATGAAAAATTCTCTGCACGAGTCCGTCTGTTTTAAGCGGAGCATTGTCCTTATGGCTCTTTTTTGAATTACAAATGCCGAGTGGATATTGTAGGTATATTGTTGCACCAACACAGTAATTGTCTAGAGAGCGTTTTTTACACAATGTTGCCACACGGCATATATAAGAAAAAAGGTGTTGCCACCCAGCATATTGTTCTTGTACCAAATTACTATTGCCCCAAAACTCAATACTGTATCTCAGCTTGGACTCAACCAAGGCAAAGTAAACCATCCTAAGCTGGGCCAAGGTAAGTTCTTCCCTCAGGCTTCTAATTGCGTAGCATGCTGAGATAACAGACTTCGTTACTGACGATGTCTCAACCTTCCAGCTTAACAATGCATCAATGTGAACACCTAGAAATTTTACATAGTCAACCACTTCAACTTTGTTTCCACATGACAAGACCTCAAGACTAGCGTTGTTCCGAACGTTCGACCTGAATAGTACACATTTAGTTTTATCTACATTGAGCTTAAGATTGTTTGTACCAAACCAGTGTTCAAAAGCTTTTATTAAGTTATTGATCTTCAATTCCAAATTATTTATGTTGTTTTGCAGACACTATTGCATTAGTGTCATCCGCAAAAATAACGAGACTGGTGTCTGTAAAACGTTTTTTTATGTACTCAACTATGTCGTTAAGGAATAGGATGAATAAAATTGGACTTAGTACAGATCCCTGAGGTACACCTCGAGATACTGTCATTAAATTGGAGTTCAATATTTTTTGTTCTTGACGCACTACCGACTTTATCTTTACAAATTGACGTCTATTATGTAAATAAGATCGAAATAGCTTCAGAACGTTTTCCCTTATACCATAATGTTCCAACTTGACCAGCAAAATTGCATGGTCCACCGTGTCGAAGGCAGAACTAAGATCTAGAATATACCTGCTACCTTGTGTTTGTCATTAAGATGGCAAATAACCTCATCGACTAATGCCTCAACAGCATCGGCTGTTCCCAATGATTTTTGATAGCCGAATTGTTGCCCATTTAAGATGCGATGCATTTGTAAGTGTTTCATAAGTCTATCCTTCATAATCTTTCAAAAATTTATGATAGTACAGGCAATACGGAAACCGGCCTGTAGTTGCCAGGATCCGTTTTTGAACCCTTCTTAAAAATTGGAATTATCCTTGCAATTTTAAACTGATCAGGGAACAGGCCCTCCTCAATACAGTTATTATAAAATGATGCTAGTGGAGTTGCTAATATGTCAATGTTATCTTTAATTACTGTCAGAGGAATTTCGTCATAGCCTGTAGACGATTTATTGACCATCTTCTTAACAGTGTTGAAAATTTCAAGGGGTGTAACTACTTCAAAATTCATGTTAGAGTTTACTCTGCTGGTACTTTCAGTCAGATATGTAATTGCCAATTTATGATCACACGCTTCAAGGCGGACATTGTTGTCGAACCTTGTTGAAAAAATGTTAGCCACATCTACAGCATTATTAATAATAGTGTTGTCTATCTTTAGCATAATTTGATCATCGTCAAGGTTTTTCGTAGCATTTTGCTGTCGATTGACTATTTTCCAAATCATCTTACTAGAATCTGATGCCATTTCTATTTGTTTTCTGACACTGATCCTTTTTGCACAACTTAACACTTTCCTATAAGTTCTGATGTACTTGTTACGAAATTCAACAACCGAATTGTCGCATTTCGTCTTATCCAATGTGTTTTACTTTGCTAGCTATTCTAATTCCGTTAGTTATCCATTTGGAACATCTACTCTCACTTTGTACTTTTTAAAGATAGAAGAGTGTAATTCCCCGAATTTACTGATAAATGTGTTAATACCTGTGTTTCAGTAAGCCTCAATACCTTGTTCCTAAACTCATCGATTTTCTCGTCATTATATTTTCTTTTCCAAAAACGAAGGTAATTTGTCTTCTTCTTATAGTCAACCTTTTCCAGACTTAGTGTACAGAATAGGCCTGCATGTCCGTCTGACAACCCATTGTGATCCACATTTGTGTAGTCTATGAAACTGGTAGGTAGGTTGGTCAAAATATTATCTATACATGACTGTGAATTATTCCTTTTGAAGGTGGGGGAATTAATTAAATAGCGGAAATTATAGCATGTCAGTAACGATAAAAAAGAGTTGTGTTTCAAGTCATCCTTTAAGACATTAATATTGAAATCTCCACAAATTACAAATAGTTTATTGAGGAAGTGCTGTAACAGTTTTTCAAGGCTATCCATGAAGCTATCAAAATTACTGTTTGAAGGAGTCCTATAGCAGCAAATAACACACAAATTTGTCTCAATATCTTTGACTCCACATACTTCTAAATAAACGATTTTATATAATTGCTTACACACTTGAAGTTCATCCACGTTTCTATCGTTGAGTGTTAAAATCATGGAGCCACCCCTATTCTTTTTGACTCTCGTATTATAAGACCCCATTTTGTATTTAATAAAATTAAACTGCTTTGCGAGAGTGTCATTCAGAAAATGTTCAGATATGCATATGAAATCAAGTGGGTAAGATTTCATATTGGGGTATGCATATAAAACAAAGTAACATGGGGGGACAGAGACTTAGAGCAGACTAAATTATATAACAAGTATTGTAATGATCTCATGAAAAAACTAGACTTTCCCATTGAGTTTACAGAATGTAGCAAAAATAGATGTAGAACTAAAGAACACGAAATCATTTTAGACAGTATGTATTCGGAAATTGTGCGTATTATCTGTGAGGGTGCTATCAAAAGTTATAATAAGGGTACACAGCGCAAAAAGCGATACATAACGGGCTGGAATAAGCATGTGAAGGACGCACACGGACAGGCTCGGCTAGATTTTCAAACCTGGACTCTATTTGGTAGGCCTAAAAGTGGTCCTATGCATGAAAAAATGGTGGAAAGTAGAAGGGTTTTTAAAAATAAATTAAAATGGTGTCAAAATAATAAAGACCAAATAAAAATGAACATCATTGCGAGTCATCATGACGCCAAGAATTTTGGTAGCTTTTGGAAAGCCACGAACAGCTTAAATCCCAGGTCGAGTCAGCCGTGAGTGTTGAGGGTCTTAGGTCCATGTTCACCAAAAAGATGCCGGACGATTATCTAAAAACAGCTGTTTAAAACACATTATTGTATGGGAACATGTCACATTGACAGCTGTTTTTAGATAATCAGACTGTTATCTTCTCGGTGAACATGGACCTTAGTGATCCTAATGAGATCGCCAATTTGTTTAGAAAAACTTTTAAGGTCGAGTCTCCCCTAGGTTCGTCGTCGGATGGGTCGGAGGTAGTGGGGGGGTCCGAAGACATGCCTATCGGATTTTCGGCCAGGGAAGTAGCGACTGTCATACGTAGATTAAAGAGAGGCAAGTCACCTGGTCATGACAGCCTTAGTATAGAGCATCTACGTTATGCAGGTAAGCACTTGCCGCTAGTGCTAGCAATGTTTTTTAGTTTGTGCCTGAGTCACTCCTATCTTCCAGCTGACTTACTCAAAACTATTGTTGTGCCCATAATCAAGAACAAAACTGGAGATGCGAGTGACAAGAGCAACTACAGGCCTATATCCGTAGCAACTATCATTGCAAAGGTGTTGGACAGTCTGATTGATCGGCAGTTGGATAAGCACTTAATACTCCATGACGCCCAATTTGCGTTTAAGTCGCTTTTATCCACCGAAACAGCTATCCTATGTCTCAAACAGACTGTTCAATACTATACAAGTAGGAAAAGTCCTGTATATGCATGTTTTCTGGACTTTCGATCTCGTGTCTTACGACTGCCTATGGAGGAAATTATCAAATATTAAGGACCTTTCAAGCGATCTCATAAGAATGCTGAAGTTTCGGTATAATAACCAATACAATTATATTAAGTGGGCGGGTGTCCTGTCAGATGCATACAGGTTGGAATGCGGAGTGAGGCAGGGGGGACTCAGCTCACCTAAGCTTTTCAATCTGTACGTAAATGAGCTGATCTGTGAGCTCAGCAATACCAATATCGGGTACTCCATTGACGGGCACTGCGTAAATAACATCAGCTACGCGGATGATATGGTATTGCTGAGCCCATCGATCAGTGCACTTAGGAGGCTTCTCGGCATCTGTGGGGACTATGCGGTGGCTCATGGTCTCAGGTACAACGCGACAAAGAGCGAACTTCTGGTGTTCAAAGCGGGTAACAAATGTTACGACACTGTCCCACCAGTCACACTAGGGGGCGCTCAGCTCTCTAGGGTGACAAAGTTCAAGTACCTGGGACATTGGGTCACCGATAGTCTGTCTGACGATGAAGACTTGGAGAGGGAGCGCAGAGCATTGGCAGTTCGATGTAACATGCTGGCCCATAGGTTTGCACGTTGTACAGAAGAGGTAAAAATTACACTCTTTAGAGCGTATTGCCAAACTATGTACACTTGCGCCCTATGGGTCGGCTATACAAAAAGCTCGTACAATGCTCTGCGAGTCCAATATAAATACGCCTTCAGAGTTTTGTTGGGTCGACTACCGCGCTTTTGTAGTGCATCAGGGATGTTTGCGGAGTACGGCGTGCCTGATTTTTACGCTCTTAAATGCGATCACGAATAGCCTCCCTGATGCGGCGAGTGCGTGGTAGTTTTAACAGCTTGGTGGCTATCATGGCCAACAGAATGGACAGTCCAATGATGTGGCACTAGATGACCACTCATCGTGCGTCATTTAGACATTTAAAATGAAATTCTCTTTATATAATATATGTGTGTATCTTTTCATTTTATGTATGTTTTGTGTTCTTTCGTGTATGTGTTTTATGTATGAACGATAAAAATTGTAATGTTTCAAATATGGACTTGATGGTCTGAAATAAATTTTATTATTATTATTATTCCTTTATTCAATTAAACACAAACTTTTTACATTTTTAAATATTAATATAAAAAATATATAAAATGACGCATCGTTCCGGGTCGCTACGAGTCTACGCTTAGGCGCAGTTTATGTTGCTTCGCATCGTTGTCACTGCGGTGTAGCTGTCGACAGCCTCGGACACCATGGCCTGTCCTGCTACAGGAGCGCAGGTCGCATTGCACGGCACGCCAGCATCAATGACATTATTCGTCGGGATCTTGCCAGCGCCGGCGTACCTGCGGTTTTAGAACCAAATGGCTTGGTGCGTGACGATGGCAAGAGACCGGACGGCATGACGTTAGTACCTTGGAGCGTTGGCAGGCCTTTGGTGTGGGACGCAACTTGTGTCGACACCCTAGCGCCTTGCCACGTTGCAAGCACGGCGGGCTGTGCAGGCGCTGCTGCTGCAGCTGCTGAGATCCTCAAACGGCGCAAATACTGTAACCTTATTGGTAACTACAGCTTTGAGCCGTTTGGGGTCGAAACGCTCGGGTCATGGGGTCCGAGTGCGCGTCTCCTTTTTAAGGAAATCTCCCGCCGACTGATCGACACTTCGCGTGACCAGAGGGCTGGCTCTTTCTTTGGCCAAAGAATTAGCATTGCCATTCAACGTGGCAATGCTGCCAGTCTTCTGGGCACGTTTCCCGATGACAGTGATGCGGAGGAGTACTTTGACGCCTAAGTGTCCTTTTGACATTGTTGTATATTTATATTGATACTAGTTTTACGTTTAGTTTTATTTTTGTAATTATTATATAGTTTTAGATGTAGTATGTAAATATTGTACATATTAATAATTAATTAAATACATAGTTTGAGAAAAAATATATATATATAAAAAAATTGTAGCCCACCGGTATCGGGAACAGAGAGAGGAACCTTCTAACAATACGGGCCGTGTCCAGGAGTACCGCTTTCTGAATCAAGCCCTTGATCCAGCTGCCTAACGAGAGCGTCCTCAGGTGTTGGTCGAGGCTCTTGGCAATTAAGCCATGCGCTGACACGACTATCGGCACAATGATCGCTGAGTCCACTTCCCACATGTCGACAACCTCGCGAGCCAAGTCAAAATACTTTATTTGTTTATCTTTCTCGGCTTTCACGAGGTTCTCATCATGCGGGACCGTTATGTCAACAATCATTGCGCGCCGCTCTGATCGATCCATCACCACTATATCAGGCCTATTGGCTATAACAGTCCTGTCAGTGATGATGGATTGATCCCAGTACAGTGTGATACTGCCATTAACGAGAATTAGGTCGGGCACATACCTATAGTAGGACACTTCCGATTCCACAAGATTGTATTTTAGAGCAAGTTGCTGATGGATAATCCTGGCTACAAAGTTGTGTCTATGCAAGTACTCTCCGCTAGCTAGACGAGAACACCCGGAGATAATGTGACGGATTGATTCGCCTGGACGGTGGCATGCCCGACATATGTCAACCGTACCATCCTTCACAATAAATCTCCGGTAGTTATTCGTCATCATTACTTCATCCATAATTGCACAGACAAAACCTTCGGTGTCTCCGAAGAGGTCCCCGGAACGTAGCCAGGACACGGACGCTAGAAAATCTACATCGGGCCCATGAAGAGCCCGGTAAAAGCGCCCGTGAAGCTCCTTGCCCTGCCATTCTTTCCTGCGGTCATCAGTAGTAAGTACTATAGGTTTGCGCCAGTTCTCTTTAGCCAAGGAGAGCGGGGTGAGGCCCTTGTCCATCGCGACCACATCTCGATGCATCTCCACGTCAGCATCTAGGAAATATTCCCTGAGAATGCATATCTCGCGATTGTGGAGTGTCTTAGCGTTTAAAAAGCCACGACCCCCACACTTCCGCGGGATATACAGTCTCATAACTGAAGAACGCGGGTGATGCATTCGAAATGCCGTCAACAATTTACGGACCTTCGTATCCAGGGCGTCTAGTTCGGTTTGAGTCCATTTGAGTATGCCGAAAGAGTACATCAAAACTGGCAAGACCCAACCGTTGAAGGCACGCACCTTATTTCCGCCCGATAAAAGACTATTAAATACTTTTTCAGGCGGTCAAAGAAGCGTTCCTTCAACGATTGCTTCATGTCAGCCACATTGATGCCCAGCGCTTCCGACATACCCAAATACTTAGTTTCGGTTGCTGAGAGGGATCTAAGATTTATGGAATCTGAGATCTGGGTTCCCACAGACTCCACAATCTCCCCTCGCTTTACATGCATGACCGCACATTTATCCACACCAAATTCCATCCTAATGGCGCTACTGAAGGTTTCAGTTACCTTCAGTAGCTCCATCAGTTACAAATCGTTGGGGGCAAAGAGTTTCAAGTCATCCATGTAAAGGAGGTGAGATATAACCCGACCATCTTTCCGCAACTGATAGCCTAGACCTGAAGTCCAGCAGTGTGCTAAGAGGATTCAAGGCTAAGCAGAACCAAAGTGGACTCAAACTATCGCCCTGAAATATACCTTATTATTATAACTTAACTACCCGCGCGCCGCAAGCGAGGGGCCCGCGCGCCGCAAGCGAGGGGACCGCGCGCGGCCCGCGCGTAGTTATTTGCTTTAGTAACACACGCGTTTTTTATGACTCGCTTTACATATTTAAAACCGGTGGAATTACATCAGTTTTACGAGGAAGGGTGTTAAAAAATAATACTTATGACACACATAATACTTCGATGATCTAAAATACTTCAAATATCTAATGCATACAGCTAAAAAGGCGTCGGTCAGTAGTAAGGAAAGTGATCAGTTCCCGACAAAAAAGACTCTGTAACGATACGAGACAATTTGTAACAGTCACTTTTCTGCGAAATTGAATCTTGGATTGTTATTACAGACGAATTTCATGATTGTCACAATCATAATCACAATCATGAATTTTGCGTTTGCCTAGGAAACTGAAAGTCTACGCTCAAGTGGAAGGGCCGGAAGGGCCGGAAAGGCCGGAAGGGCCGGAAGGGCCAAGGTAGCAGAATTTCAATTTTCTTACGTTTCTGCAACTTTCCGGTCAGTGTCAGGTTGTATTTTTTTTAAATCTTTATTTTTAGAAAAGGCTTTAATTGCGAATCGATTATGACAGCCTCGTAGTTTTACATAATACATAGAATCTAGATAATAACTAGGATCTTAACTTAATTAATTTAACAATCAAGTCTTATAACTTAATATCTAATTTGGATGTAGGTTTAGACAGTATCGTCTTACATATTCATAAATTACGTCCTGCTTTTGATTCAAAAGCTCTCCGTTCTTCTCCAACCCGAGCACACTCCACCAAAGCGTGGTAGGTGTCTTCCCTCATGTTGAAAATCAGACAATTTGGGGTGTCGACAACCTTCATAGGATGCCCGAACGAATTCAATGGAATGTGCCCGGATCGCAGACGCACGCTTGTTACTAACGATCGTCTGTTAATTTGTACTTCGGAGAACCAAGGGATCCTTGGAGGTTCAGATTGAATTGTACCATATACCCTTCTCTTCAGATCTTTTGTTAAAGTAAGTCTTCCACATAACAAGTCGACGTTAAGGGACTCGACGCAGAGGGAATGATTCTTTAAAACTGTCTATCGATATAATGAATGAACCCTTCTCTATTTGTAATCAATACATCTACGAAAACATAATGTATGTCAGAAAAAATCTGCATCTTTTTGGTAAAAGAGGTGACAGACACAATTACAGTACTAGAAATAGAGACCAATTAGTTCAGCCAGGCTTCAGACTCGCTAAAGTAGACTCGTCTTTCATGGGGTATTGTTTGAAATGCTGCGAGTATAATAAAATTCCACAAAGCATTCTTGAACTAAATGAAACCAAATTTTAAAATGCATTAAGGCGATTACACGAGCTACACGCGAGTTTTATAATTACTAAAAGTATATGATTCACTGCTATAAACAAGACCAGAAAAATATATGATATTCTTCAGGATATATGCTAGCATGATACTGTTTTGAAAACATAATACAATTAATTTGGCTCGATAAAAAGAAATCACGAACGTACCTCTAAAAATCAAAATCAAAATCAAAGCATTTATTTCAAGTAGGCCAATAACAGGCACTTTTGAATTGTCGAAACAAAGATGAAAATTAAATGTAGCTACAGTCCCAGTCACAAGACATAAAAACTGTGAAAGTACTGTAGTTGCCCATTCCCTAGCGTAGATCTCTATGGAGAAGAACGGGCAAGAAACTCCATGGCCACTCTTTTAAATCAAAATATTGTTACAAAATCTTGGTTACATCATTCATGTTGAGATGTTATATTATGTGAGAACAATGTAGCAAGATGTGCACGTAAAGTGTCCATAGCAAAACCAAAACAAAATACAACTCAAAAACAAAATAATTAATTCAAATAAACCATGGCGACTAAGAGATGACCAGTCACAACTGACAGCGCCCGTTCACGAACATGACGCATGGATCAGCACCATTCAGCTCAACCATTTTGAAGGGAACTAAATGGTCCGACACACGCGCCACTATCAGCGAGACATTTGAGTGAGCATGACATACTCTCAACCGCCAGGGCACATTCAAGTCAAGAACTGCCGTAGGTTTCCAGTGAATGATAGCTTACTAGTACATAGTACTCGCACAATATGGGCTATGCGATTATATAATACTAACATTGAATCTATACAATGCAAAGATAGTTAAGTAATAAATAAAATAATAAAATATCGATTTATTTTCTCTACACAAGTTACTTAATGCTAAGGGTACAGTGGAGCACGAGCAAGGAATAACTTTGTGAGAGACTGGTGCTTGAAGTAGGTCTCTATAGAAACCTGTATTACAAGTACAATCTTCAGCAGCTCCAACTATACCATTTAATGGTATCAATTTTTGCGCCCCTGTCCATGTGGAGCAGGACCAGCATTGAGCCAAGCATTTTTATCAGCGATATAATCGCTCAACTTGTAATATGCTTTTTTACATAGTGTGCGTTTAATGCATGTTTTAAATTTCGTCTCATTCAGTTCAAGAATACTTTGTGGAATTTTATTATAGCATCTCAAACAGTACCCCATGAAAGATGAGTCTACTTTAGCGAGTCTAAATCCTGGCTGAACTAATTGGTCCCTATTTCTGGTACTGTAATTATGTCTGTCACCAAAGATGCAAATTTTTTCTAACGTACATTATGTTTTCGTAAATGTATTGACAATGTACCGTCATAATGCCAATATCCTTAAACAGTTCCCTTAGATAATCGCGCCTACGAAGATTATATATAGCTCTGATGGCTCTTTTCTGCAGAATAAATATAGACTCAATATCTGCAGGACGTCCCCATAGCAAAATACCGTAAGACATTATACTATGGAAGTAACTAAAATAGACCAATCTAGCGGTATCTACATCAGTAAATTGACGGATTTTTCTAATGGCATATGCTGCTGAACTTAGCCGCCCCGCAAGAGATGTTAAATGAGAACCCCATTGTAGCCTTGAATCAAGCGTAAGCCCCAGGAAAACCGTTTTATCTACGAATTCCAGTTTCTCATTCTCTTATTATTCGGTAAAGCAAATCTTATGCATTTGGTTTTTTTTTTCATTTAATACCAAATTGTTTGCTGTGAACCAATTTTGGACCTGAAGTAGGGCATTATTCACGTCATCTAAATTTTGTGCCCGTCTGTTTATCTTAAAAATTAAGGAAGTGTCATCAGCAAACAACACCATATTTTGAGGTTGGTTTTTCAATAAATAGGGTAGATCATTTATATATACTAGAAAGAGGAAAGGACCCAATATTGAGCCTTGTGGAACCCCCATTTTTATTTTTAAACCCTGTGAATTAACACAATTTATCTGAACATGTTGTTGTCTATCATTCAAATATGATCTTACCAAACTAAGTGCAAGTTTACCCAGTCCGTAATGCTCAAGTTTCAAAAGTAATGTGTCGTGATTTACGCAATCAAACGCTTTGGAGAGGTCACAAAAAATTCCTATGGCATCTTGGGACTCTTCCCACGCAGTAAATATGTGCTTTAATAAGGTTACACCGGCGTCAGTTGTACAACGTCCCTTGGTGAAACCATACTGTTGATCATGTAAGATTCTGTTGGTGTTAAAATGATAGAGCATTTGATCAAGCATTACTTTTTCAAAAACCTTGCTAAAAACTGGCAACACGGATACAGGTCTATAATTGTTAGTATCTTTACTGTCCCCGGATTTGAAAAGAGGTATGACTTTACTGTATTTCATTAAATCAGGGAAAACTCCTTGGTCTACACATAGATTAAAAATTAAAGCTAAGTATGGGGCTATTGTCTCAAGTATGGATGTACAAACTTTGATAGACATTCCCCATAGATCTTCGGTCAGTTTGATTTTTATTTGCCGGAAAGCTTTAATAACTACCATAGGGTTAATGTGTTTAAATTTAAATTCAGCCAGGCAGCCAGACACATTCGCCTTTAATAAACCCATTGAGACTTCAGGAGAGGAATTTAGAGCCTCCGTAGTTTTTAATGGTATTTCAGTAAAGAAATTTACAAATTCCTGAGCTACTTCCTGATTAGAGCTTTTAGGACCACTTGCTGTATGTATCTAATGTGTAGCTAGTGTTACGTATTTTCTTCCTGTTAGTCTCGTTATTTATGACTTTCCAAACTGTCTTTATTTTATTTTCTGCTGTTTTGATCTTGTTGCTAATGTGCAGGGCTTTAGCAACCTTGCATGTATTTCTAAAAAATTTTGAATACTTAGCAACATACTTGTTAAAAGTTTCAGTGTTAATAAAAGGCTTAAGGCCATAAAGCTCAAATAGTCTTTCCCTACTTTTTCTGATGCCTCTAGTTGCCCAATCGCTAAATATGAATTTAGGGCAAATACTTTTTGTCTTCTTTTCTAAAGTTTTGTTGAATTCCGTGTGAACTATTGAAAAGAAACGATTATAAAATTGATTTATATTAATATCGTCATGGCTCATAACACTTAACTTGTTCTGTAGGGAAATATTAAACCTATTTAATTTGCTAGAAGTTATAGGTCTAAATTTAATCTGTACTTTTTGTAATGGTGTATTACACCTATAAGTTACAGTTTGTCCGCTATGGTCAGACGGCAAACAATTTACTATGGCTTTATCTAAGTAATCACAATCGCCGAAAACATTATCTATACAAGTAGCAGAAGATGTTGTGATTCTAGTAGGTTCAATAAAAACGTTAGTCAGGTCAAATGACTTAAAAAGATTTAATAACCGACCACTATTTGAATGTTCTTCTAAAATATTGATATTGAAATCACCACAAATTATTGTAGATTTATTACTGGCTGCAAGTTTTGCCAGGACATCTTCCATTATTGATTCAAATATGGAAAAGTTTGGATAGTTTGGGGGTCTGTACACACACACAATTACATGCTTATCTAGCTCAACACAGGACAGTTCGACGCAATGTTCAACCGAGAGACCTACTATGTCATTACGTTGCTTATATTTAAAACAATTTTTAATTAATATTAGGGAACCTCCACGAAGCATAGTTTTACGATTAAAGCAGCTACCCACCATATAGTTCTCATAATTAATAAGCATTTGGTAATCCTTTAGCCAATGTTCAGTAAAACAAATAATGTCAAACTTACTACTTTCTAAAAACAATTCAATTTCTAATAATTTTGAAGAAATGCCTTGGACATTTTGGTGGAATAATTTTAAGGTGTTCTGCTGAGGCCCTTTTTTACTAACTAATTGAGTGCAAGAAGATACCTTGCTGTTGGTAGGATTACCAAAAATATTGTTAATGGTACCTTCTGTTGTCTCACTTTCTAGTTTAAATTTATATTTGAAGTGAGGCCGGAGACTCCTGTGCCATCCTCAGGCGATAAGACCCTATCACTAATAAACCCTATTTGAGAATTTTCCACGGTGACAGATGGATCCTCCTCAGTACAATGTTTGTAAATATTTATAGCACTAGTGCTATATTCATTTGTGCCAGTCACCTGTACATTAGTAGAATTACTAATCGTCGCAGTGTTAATAATATATAGCCGAGCTATTTTGTGTCTACATACAATAGGTAGATACACCTTACCCCGTGTCGACTTAAGATTATCAACTATAGTGTTGATATCCAGATACATAAGCCTGTCACTATAGTGACCTACTAAAAAATGTACATGTTTATTCAACATATGTACCTATATAATCGTTTTTCCTACTACTTAAATTTTCAAAATATGGAAAAGCACACAATATGATTTTATTACATCTTAACTTTAGCAACTCGGAAACACAGTCGGTGATATCTTCCTTTTTTACATTAGAACTATTACCAACACATAGAGTAATGGTAGTGTTAAGATAACAATCATTTTTTATTACTGATGCCATTACTTGTTTGTAGCTTGACCCTGGCATGCAATAATTTTAGGTATAGTAACTCAGGTTATTACTGATCAATTTACCTAGCCCTCTACCCATACTATCAGAAAACATAACTGAATGATGACAATCATTACAATCAGGTGAAACAAAATGACTAATCTCAGGCTGTACTACTTGTGAATCATGGTTTTGATGAAGTTCTGAGCACTCACAGCTTGGGACGGGTCCTCCGTTGCCTCAGGCTGGAGGGCATCAAGACTGGGTTCACTCCGACAAGTACAATGAGTGTTGCTGAGAGTCAGCAAGTCCACTTTGTCAACCAACTCATTTGTGACAAGAATATGCTCCTTAATTTGTTTTTTAGAGCTTTCATATTTATTATACAAAGATTTTAGTGACTCATTCAGTGCCTCAATTTCTGATTGTAAGCGCTGAGTGTCTATTTCATAAATACTTGTACTGTCTTCTAACTTAATTTGATAGTTATTTAATCTATTAACAAGAGAAACACGTTCTTTCCTTAATTGAATATTTTTGGAATAGTGCTTTTGTTGTTTCTTGTGTTTATGACATTTTTTAATGATTTTATTCAATCTTGCATATTTCTTAATTTTATTTTTACTTACTTTATGGTATGAATTATGTTTCAGTAAGGAGTCCTCTGTAAGGTCTATTGTTATGAGGGAATGAGGGTTACAATTTGTATTTACTAGTTCGTTGTACAAATGATCAGTTTCCATAACCTGAGTACGATCCTGTTCCTTTTTTAAATTTAAAAGTTTAACATTAGCATGGACTAATTCCTCCTCTAGGTCCCTAATTTTACACAAAGCCTCCTCATATAAGTTGCTGCAGCTGTGGAACCCATCTGTGACCACCCTTAGGTGATCCCGCTCATTGAAATATCTTTCAAACAATAAAAAACACACTTATGCATGCGATCATTCTGATTTTATGGCAAATAATTCTACAAGCAATATATTAGCATGATAGTGTTTAAGTGTTTTAATCCAATCAATAGTTTTTTTTTAAATCGATCGAAACCACTCATTTCGCGCTATTTGGCCCGCAGTGGCTGATGTAACAACCACTTTGTAGTGCAAGCTGATTTGAACTTTATTCTAACAGCATTTCAAACGAAGTTTGAACCACCACAAATAGAGTTGCTAATTTAGCTCGTCTAAGCGCCTTAAACGCACACTGTGTAAGCAAGCATATTACAAATTGGACGATTATATGGCTGATAAAAATGCTTGGCTCAATGCCGGTCCTGCTCCACAAGGACAGGGGCGCATAATTGTATTGTTGGAGCTGCTGAAGATTGTACAACTATCTTTGCATTGTATAAATTCAATATCTTTAGTATTATTAACCTCATATACCATATTGTGTGAGTGCTATGTACTAGAATGCTATCATTCGCTGGAAACCTACGTTTTTATTTTTTGACTTGAATATGCCCTGGCGGTTAAGAGTATGGCATGCTCACTCAAATGTCCCGCTGATGGTGGTGCGTGTGTCGGGTCATTTAATTCCCTTTAAAATGGTTGAGTTGAATGGTGCTGATACATGCGTCATGTTCGTGAACGGGCGCTGTCGGTGGGGACTGGTCAGCTCTTGGTTGTCACGGCTTGTTTTTTTTTTGAATTAATTATTTTATTTTTGAATTGTTTTTGTTTGTTTTTACTATGGACACTTTTATCGTGCACATCTTGCTACATTGTTCTCACATAATGCACCATCTCAACATGAATGATGTAACCAGGATTTTGTAACAACATTATGATTTAAATGAGTGTCCATGGAGTTTCTTGCCCGTTCTTCTCCATAGAGATCTCGCTAGGGAATGGGCAACTACAGTACTTTCACAGTTTTTATGTCTTGTGACTGGGACTGTAATAATAAAGCTTTTTTTATTTGATTCCTTACATTTTTATACATATTCATGCGTAATCAATACAGACATTAATTAATTATAATGATCAACAGCCCTAGTAAACATGCAATTTACAATGCTGACTAAACTAATTTTTTTTTTTGCAAATTGCTTAATATTGAAATAACATTACACTTAAACATTCCATTAATTAATTAAATTCATTATTATATTAATACACAAATTGTTTGATTTAAAAACTAAATGTAAGGACCGCCTAAGGCGGTAAAAGCCTCCTCCTTGCTGTGCCACTCATGTCGGTCTCTGGCTAACCTTGTCCAAGTTCTTCCTGCAATTTTCGCTATGTCGTCACTCCATCGTTTGTGGGGTCTACCGCGTTTGCGTTTCTTGTTGAACGGGTACCAGTTAGTTACTGTGGACGACCATCTTTCGTCTTGGGTTCTTTGTATATGACCCGCCCAGCGCCACTTTTGTTTTAGGGTATACCGAATGACGTCTCTAGCTTTCGTTTGCTGTCTTATCTCTGCGTGATTGACCTTGTCTTTAAGCCTTAGTCCCAAGTAACTTCTCTCTATACCTCTTTGGCATGTCCTGACTTTTTGGATAACTTTCTTCGAGATAGACCAGGTTTGGCAGGCGTAGGTGAGGCATGGTAGCAGGCATATCTCCATTGCTTTGGTTTTCAATTTTATTGGCAAGGTGCTTTTGAAGATTTCCTTCATACTCCAATATTTCTTCCAGGTGTTTTCGACTCGCCGGTTGATTTCTTTAGTTGTGACGTTGTTGAAGGAAATTAGATGGCCTAAGTATATGTAATCATCTACGTATTCAAGGTTTGACGACTCTAGTGTAATTGGTTTGTGGCAGCTATTTGTCATTACTTTAGTTTTTTCTTGATTTATTTCTAAGCCTACCTTTTTACTTTGTGAGTTTAGTGATTCAAACATGTATTGTAGCTCTTCAACGTTCTCTGATAGCAGTACTATATCGTCTGCAAATCTCAAGTGTGATAGAAACCTGCCATGTATTTTTAGTCCGACGTCGTCCCAGTCTAGACTCCTAAAAATGCTCTCCAGCACCGCTACAAATAGCTTGGGCGAGAGCGGGTCGCCTTGCTTTACTCCTCGTTCCATTTTGAATTCAGGACCGGAAGATTCTAGCTTCACTCTAGCTGTGCTGTTCTTATAGAGTTCTTTGATAATGTCGATATACGAAGCGTTTACCCCTTGTTCTGATAGAGCATTCCATATCGAGGAGTGTGATATTGAATCAAACGCTTTGGCATAGTCCACAAAACCAATGTAGAGCGACTTCCCATACTCGTTATATTTCTCTATTATGTTTTTTAACGTGTGGATGTGATCTACGGTTGAAAATCCTCGCATAAATCCAGCCTGCTCAACCGGTTGGTTTTCGTCCACGGTTCTTGTTATCCGTCGTAAAAGTGTGGACGCAAAGAGTTTGTAGAGTGAGGACAGCAAGCTAATAGGCCTGTAGTTTGTGATCTGTTTGGCGTCGCCCTTTTTATAGAGCAAGGATAGGATATAGGATATACGTCCGGCGCCATTGGCCAAGCAAACAAGTGCTCCACGAATTTTATTGTATAAAAATAGTTTAAAGACGATTTATGTGACAAAATATTGCTCAGTCATTTGTTCTAAGTGTAATTAATGAGGACACATGTGGGTGTAAAGTTCTAACAAGATAAACTCGAGAAAAAACAAAAAGTAAACAAAAGTGAAGTGTGACTATAAAATTGCAAAACTAAACAAAACTATGCTAGTTCAAGTGAATTGTGATAATAACTGATCAGTAACAAGACCAGCCGTACTACATTTTGAACAAAT
Source organism: Xestia ashworthii (assembly GCA_950022955.1). NCBI lineage: Eukaryota > Metazoa > Arthropoda > Insecta > Lepidoptera > Noctuidae > Xestia > Xestia ashworthii. Next base: position 513,798 of record OX465561.1, read on the forward strand.
AAACCAGGAACGGGTGAATATTTATCTTTGTTTACTTTTCCAAGCACTGATGACATGCATATTTTGAACTTCTAACGCTCAAAGATTTGACAAGAACAAACGACATATGTGACTGCTGGTAACAGCGACATCTATTGGCAACATCATTAGACAGAAAGACTATTAACAGTGACATCTATGAAGACATGAACGCAATGCAGTCTGAGTAGTATAAGTACCATATTTCACGCTACCATTTAACTGAGACGGTAGCCGAACGGTGGAGAGCTTGCTTGCCGCGACGAATGGTGTGAGTTCAAATCCTGATCAAGAATGTACTTTTTGTGAGTAGATCATTGCCACAGGAAATATAGTAACAATCTAAAATTAAATAAAGGCAAAAGAAACCCTTGGAACACCTAAAATGAATTTCTTAGAAAACATTACCTTTCGCCGTAATAGAACAAACTCCGAATCGAACATAAACAACAGTGATGATAATAATATGACACATAATCTAAATAATACAGTCACTAGTGTACCTGACATGTCAGACGATGAGGATGACGAACTAAAAAATGTGCGAGAACAAGTAATAAAACTTAGGACAGAACTTCAAAGTGCCCATTCAGAAATAGAAACATTAGCACTAGAGAACAATGAACTCAAAAAATTAAATGACATTTTGACAAAAAGAAATGATCTACTCAAGACAGTAACAAACAGTCCGGCTAAACTAAGGCCATCTAGTGCCAAAAAACCGAAAAACAAGCCACTAACTAGCAGTAAACAAATCCAACTCGACTCACCAGATAACAAAAAAAAAAGCCACGAGAATACATCAATAAACAATAACTGTCCCAACATTACAAGTAACATAACCGCAAGTCCAAACCCTAATACTAAGAAAAGATGCAAAATATGTATTTTGAGTACCGATAACAATAATAAAATTTTGAGCATTGCAGAAGATTACCTTAATCGATCGGAAATCTATCACCACATAACACCTCATGGGAATGTAAACGTATTGCTAAAAGGACTAAAAGACATAGTATCCGACTTTACGTTAGAGGACTATTGCATAATCATGTTAGGTGAAGAAGACTTCAGAACAACAAATAGCTACATTGACATTATTCTACATATCAGACAAGTACTACAGGAAATCAATCATACTAATTTAATTTTGTGCTCTCCAACATATAAATATGAGAATAATACTAATTTATACAATTCAAGAGTGGAGACATTTAATAACTTACTTTTCTTGGACATACTGACGCACGAATACGCATATTTATTAGACAGCAATAAAAATCTCACATATGACTACACTGAGTATAATAAGCGGACGGGCGCAATAAATAATACTGGAATAAAAATAATTTTTAAGGATATAATTAATTTAATTGATGACATAAAATATAATAACCGAATGATATTGACTGACATGAACTATAGTACAGATAATCTGACACGTGGTGAACTTTTTCGTCACTAAACATCTTCATGTAATGCACCAGAACATAGCAGGTTTATTGAACAAGGCAGATGCGTTCACAGTTTGTCTGACTGAACTTGAAGAAAAAAATATACCAGTGGATGTAATATGCGTTACAGAACATTTTATGGTGGAAGGTTACGAAAACCAGTTGAACATTCCAAACTACTGCCTAGCAGCTCACTATAGTAGGAAAGAAATTAAGAGAGGTGGAACTTGTATCCTAATTAAAAAGGGACACGAATGGAAAGAGCTATTAAAAATCTCAAAAATGTCAATAACAGGGACATTTGAATGCTGTGCTGTTGAGCTCATCAAGTACAAGACTGCCTTTGTATGTGTTTATAGAATTCCAAATGCGAACAATATCAATAGTTTCTTTAAGCAATTCGAAATAGTCTTACATGAAATATCAAAAAGTGCCTATAAAAATATTGTCATAGCCGGCGATTTCAATATAGACATATTAAAAAGGAATTATCAGTCGTTGGAGTTTGAGTGCCTTCTACTTGGTTTCAACCTAAAACTAGCAATAAATCAACCAACTCGAATGAAAAGTCAAACATGTATCGATAATTTTGCGCATAATTATAACAAACGGTGTAAATCAGAAGTCCTTGAGTTTGCCCTTTCAGATCACACAGCCCAAATTTTAAAATGCCCGGTAAATAAAATATGTACAATCGACAAATACGTTGTTTATAGACGCAACTACAGCAAGGAAAATATATCTAAATTTAAATATTGTATTAGCAAAATGTATTTCTCCGAAATATATGAAACGGATGATCCGAACATTGCATACAACAAATTTCATGAAATATTCTCTTTCTTCTACAACCTCTGTTTTCCTAAAACAAGGGTTACAATAAATGTAATAACAAAGCCAAGGTGGATATCTAAAGGTATTAGATCCTGTAGTAAGAAAAAACGGCAACTTTTGTGGACGTACAGATTAAAATCAAATGAATTTAATAGAAATCGCTTTAAAGAATACGCTAAACTTTTTAGAAAAATCATGACTCTGACACAGCGTTCACAAAATAACTATAAAATCAAAACATCACACAACAAATGTAAAACCGCCTGGCAAATAATAAATCAAGGTAAATTTAACGTGCCCAAAACTTATATTTCGAAAATTAAAATCAATAATGATATAATTACGGATGCAAAACAAATTGCTGATCAATTTAATAAATATTTTATTGATAAAATACAACCCATTCAGTCAATATATGAAACTACACGGCTCATCTTAAACTTAAAAAACTCGATGTTTATGGCACCCTGCACACCACAACAGGTACAGACAATTGTTATGGCATTAAAAAACACAAATAGTGTGGGGTACGATGGCATATCAACCAAAGTAATAAAAGCAGTAGCATCTGAAATATGTGACCATTTGTCCCATATTATGAATCTGTGTATCGTAGCCGGCACGTTTCCTGACGCACTAAAGATAGCTATCGTAAAGCCATTATTTAAGAAAGAGGATCGAGAGCTTATGGAGTACTATAGGCCTATTTCTCTGATTCCTATCTTCTCGAAAGTATTTGAGAAATTCATTCAAAAAGAGCTAAATGTTTACATTGAAAAGAATAATATACTATGTAATGAGCAAAAGGGATTTCGCGAAAATAAGACTATAAACATGGCAATCTACGACTTTTTATTCACTGTATTGACAAAAATGGACAATAAAAGACCTGTATGTTCCATCTTCTGTGATATGACTCAAGCATTTGACTACGTAAATCATGACATTCTAATAAAAAAACTTGACGCATATGGTATAAGAGGTAATGTTCTGAATTTAATTAAATCCTACTTAGACAATAGAAAACAAAAGACAGAAATCACTAGAATTAATATAACCACTAAAAAGGAAGAGATATACCTATACCGTGTATTCTCGTGAAAAACGGTCTTCAATATAAGGAACTACCAAAAGTTTCGAAATTATCTTCATCAGGCATATTCGAATGTTGTGCAATTGAACTTACTTATTTTAAGATAATTGTTGTTTGTATTTACAGAGTACCAAATATAAATAATCTCAATCACTGCTTTGATAAAATGGAAACGCTTCTGCGTGAAATAACACGCACACGGTACAACATTGTAATAGCTGGGGACTTTAACATAGACATGCTTAAACCTAATAGCCATTCTCATGCTTTTGAATGTCTTCTTATGAGTTATAACTTAAAACTAGCATTAAAGCAACCGACTCGCATGGCCAGTATGTCATGCATAGACAACTTTGCTCACAATTTTGGTAAAGTGTGTAAAACTGATGTCTTGGAATTGGCATTGTCAGATCATACGGCACAGCTGCTTCACTGTCCAGTTCAAACCAAATGTCTCCTAAAGTATTGGTACACGGCTAAAAGAGACTACAGCCTTGACAATATTTCTAAGTTTAAAAATCATATTAAAAATCTATCTTTTGCAGAAATTTATGACACAGCTGATCCAAATGAAGCCTATAACAAATTTCTCGATTTATTTAAATTAATGTACGACTTGTGTTTTCCAATTAAAAGGATCAAAATAGATGTTTTAAAACGATCTAAATGGTTGTCGAAAGGAATCAAGCTAGGTAGTCAAAAAAAAAGAAAGCTTTTGTGGCAATATCGATTAAACCCAAACAAAGACAATAAGAACACCTTCACAACCTACTCTCGTCTACATAAAAAAATTATACATCTAACACAAAAGGCGCAAAATAATCATTACATAAAGTCTTCGAAAAATAAGTCTAAAACCACGTGGAAAATTATTAATCGTGCAAAATATAACATACCAAAATCCAGTGTTACTAAAATTATTCATAATAATAGTACTCTGTCAAATCCCAATGACATTGCTGAAGCATTTAACAATTATTTTATCAACAAAGTACAAGGGAAACTTGATGTGATTAGCAAACCTAAATGTAACAAAATTGACACAAATAATAAAACAATGTTCATGGCCCCTAGTATACCACAAGATATAGAGAGAATCATCAACTCATTAAATAATTCTAATAGTGTAGGATATGACGGTATTGCTACGAAAATTCTAAAACATGTGTCAAAGGAAATAAGCGGTCATTTAAGTCACATTATTAACCTAAGCATTGGTGCAGGTATATACCCCGATGCGTTAAAAATATCAATAATAAAGCCACTTTTCAAAAAAGAAAATAGAGAGCTAATGGAGTATTACCGACCAATATCATTAATTCCAGTTATTGCCAAAATTTTTGAAAAGTATATATATAGGGAACTTTACAAATTCATAGATAAACATGACATTCTGTGTGAGGAACAGAAAGGATTTCGGCTACACAGGACTATTAATATGGCTGTATATGATTTTATTTACAATGTTATTAAAAATGTTGATCAACGGAATCCTGTTTGTGGCATATTTTGCGACATGACCCAGGCGTTCGACTATGTACATCATGCTACTCTTTTAAATAAACTCGAAGCCTACGGGATTAGGGGCAATGTCCTTAATTTACTCAATTCGTACTTACAAAACAGAAAACAAATAACAGAAGTCAATAAAATTAATATGGTAAGTAAATGTGAAGAGATATTCCGGTCTTCGGAGCGTAAAGTATTATTTGGGGTACCGCAGGGGAGTGTTGTAGGTCCCTTTGCATTTATTTTATACATAAATGACCTACCCAAATCTATTGAACGACCTATAACACTATTTGCGGACGATAGCACGATCACAATAGCTTGTAAAAATAGAGACACGTATGAGAGTGAAATTAATAATAGTTTAAAACAAATGGTAAACTGGCTAGACGCAAACAATTTAAAAATAAATTTGTGTAAAACTAAAGTTATCCATTTTAGACAACAGACCGCTAGTATTAACGTAAATATACAATACAATAATGATACCATAGAAGAAGTTGAAACCACCAAATTCCTAGGTCTCGAAATAGATAATAAACTAAATTGGAAATCACACGTTGTTACATTGAGCAAGAAAATGAGTAAGACTGCATACGCTCTACAGTCATTGTCACCTATATTGAACACGGATGCTCTTCTGACTGCCTATTATGGGATAGCAGAATCACACTTACGGTACGGGATCATATTTTGGGGAAACTCGACTGAAAGAGAGACCGCTTTCAAGGCACAAAAAAGATGTGTTAGAGCGATGTTTAAACTTAAACCCACTGATAGTTGTGAACCGTACTTTAGAAATTACAAAATATTAACATTGCCGTGTCTGTACTTATTTGAAGTAGCTGTGTTTGTAAAGACAAATCCAAGTCGGTTTAGACGACTATCAGATGTAGTACCCCGCAATAGACGCGATAATAGTGTCCTATGTCTGGAGCCAGCCAAGACTGCACTTATGCGCAAAAGTGTCTACTGCATGGCACCAGTCATTTTTAACAAATTGCCAAAGACATGGAAAGAGCTTCCGCTTTCATTATTTAAAAAAAGATTCCGAAGCTTTTTGGTGGCGAAAGCATATTATAATATTAAGGAATTCCTAACTGAGAAAAAGTTCTTAAGCTAGTGCATAATTTTGTATAATTAATAACAATATATGTACTTTGATATTTTATTTAGTGTGTAATAGTTTTAAAATTGTATTTAGTTATAAGTTGTTATTTTAAATCTTTTGCATGCCTACGTGGTAAAATATGGCTGTACTATTATATGTTTTTGTCAGCGTTTGAGATTACCCATATTTGCAAAATAAAGTTATCTTTATCTTTATCTTTATCTTTATCTTTATCTTTATCCTATCAGCGGAACGACAAACAACTTTTGGTGTTCCACAAGGTAGTGTATTGGGACCTCCACTTTTTATATTATACATAAATGACTTGCCAAAATCAATTCCACACCCGATGACTTTATTTGCGGATGATAGCACGGTGACCATTTCTAGTAATAGCAAAGACATGATCCAATATAAATCTGACATTCACAGTACCTTGACATCTACAATAGAATGGATGAAGAATAATAATTTAAAGATTAATCTAGACAAAACAAAAATCATACATTTTAGCCAAAGACTGACGTTGGAAAATATGGACATAAACATAGATAATAAAATCGTTGAAAGTGTAAATACTACCAAATTCCTTGGACTAATAATTGACAAAAAGCTTAACTGGAAATCTCAAATAGAGAACCTTTGTAAAAAAATTAGTAGTTCCGCATTTGCATTGTACTCACTAGCTGCAGTTGTGAATGTAGATACCTTGCTTTCGGCATACCATGGCTTAGCTGCGTCTCACCTAAGATACGGCATCATATTCTGGGGAAATTCTACCGACGCTAACACGGCATTTAAGGCCCAAAAGAGATGCATTCGATCTATGTTTGGGTTAAAAACGGTCGACACATGTAAGCCATATTTTAAAAGGTACAAGCTATTGACTCTTCCTTGTCTGTATATCCTCGAAACTGCAATGTTCGTTAAAACAAACCCAAAACTATTTCCGCGTTTGCAGGACGTGGTACCGCGTAACAGACGGGATATGACCATTCTTCGAGTCTATCCAGCAAAAACGGCACTAATGCGCAAAAGTATCGTCTGCATGGCGCCTACTATATTTAACAAATTGCCTAAATGTTGGAAGGAGCTGAATGGTAGGGCATTCAAACGCCAATTAAAAATATTTCTTTTGCAAAAAGCATATTATAGTATATCCGAATTTCTAGCCGAAACTGATTTCTCTGTTTTGATCTAATTTAATTAATTTTAATTTTATCTTTTCTTGACATTAATACTAAATTTATATTAATATGGAATTTTGACATTATAATGACAGAGTATATATATATATTTTTTAATTTATTAAAATTGTTAAATTATAAACTTTGCGTGTGCCTAATCTAAGTAATTTTCAGATTAAGTAATTTTTATTGTTATTATCTCTGTGACAATGTTATGGAAATATTTGTACGCCGAAACTTACGGCTAAACATGTTTGGACTTAATCAAAATAATATCTTGCATGCTCTTGTGTGTATACAATGTTTAGACAAATAAAGAATCTTATCTTATCTTATCTTATCTTATCAAGGTTATTTCAGCAACTGTCCATTGCCTCGGCAGTACTTTCTTCTCTAACACTTGGTTAAAAAGTTTGGTGAGCGGTTTCGTTAACATTTCTTTTCCTGCCATAATCTGCTCAATAATTATACGATCTGGGCCTGGACTTTTTCCTGTTTTTAACTTGTTTATGGAAAACTCTACTTCACTTTCGGTAAATAGTGGGGGGGTATCTGTATTTCGTGGGGTAATCTCTATTGGTTCTGTATGGTGCTCAGTTTTATGGTATAAATTTTTGTTAAATTGTGTAGCTACTTGCATCAGATCGTGTCTATTGGTAACTGTGGAGCCCGAGGTTGATTTTAACTGTGTCATTTGTTGCTTAGTATTGTTAAGTTTCTTGTATGCCTTGTTAACACCTCCGCTTTTTTCTAGGTACTCCTGTATTGTCGTTAGCCGGTAGTTTTCAATGTTGGTCTTAATATTTCTGTTTATTTTCCTGTATAGCACGCTTAGTTGGAGTTTTTCGTCTACGGTTTTTCTTTCTTTGTTTTTTAGTTGCTGTCTTTGGTATATTTGTTCTTTAATTTCGGGTGTCATAATGGCGTTTCTCTTATTCTCTTTTTTATTTATTATTGTGTTTTTACAACTATCTATTATGCTCTTTTCGATGCCATCGTAGAATTCCTGGAGTGGTTTGTCGTGGTTGGCGTTATTTAGGTTTTTTGCTAGGTTGGCTTGAAGTTTCGAAATGTCGGTCTTCTGTGGTACTTTGTTATATCGCTTTCTTGATGGCTTTTGTGATTTTATATTGATTGTTGCTCTTATGATTCGGTGATCGCTAGGGAACAGGAAGTTGTTTAGTACGCTGACGTCTTCTACAAGTTTTGGGATATTCGTAGTAAAATAGTCTATTTGGTTCTTTGTCACTCCGTCAGGCGATTTCCAAGTCCATCGCATTTTCTGAGGTTTTTTAAATTTCGTGTTCATTATTGATAAATTGTGTTGTTGACAGAAATGTATAAACGCTTCTCCTCTCTTGTTTTTTGAACCGTAGCCGTATTTTCCTAGAATATAACTATCTTCGGCGGGCATTTCTCCAACTTTTGCGTTCATATCACCCATGCATATCACATTTTTATTGCATTTTCCCATTGTGACTTCTAATTGTTCGTAAAATTCGTCAATTTCTTCTTATGGGGCCTTTTCCGTTGGTGCGTATAACTGGATAATTGAGTAGGTTTGTTGTTGAATTCTCACTTTTAAAATTGCAATTCTCTCGTTGATCGGTATAAAATCCTCAACTTCAATGTCATTATTATTTTTAACAACAAATCCCACTCCTTTCTCTCCTTTTTTCTTGCCGGAGTTGTAAAATGTGTATTCTCTTCTGTCTTCGATGAAACATCCTTCTCGTCGGACCTCAGAGAGTCCCACAATATCCCACTTAATTTTTGATACAGCATATTCTAATTCTGCCATTCTAACTTCTGTTGATAAAGATCGTGCGTTAAAAGTGCCAATATAGAATTTCTCCACGCATGGAGGGATACAGTCTACAACCCCCGCGGGGACCGGCCGTATTGGGGGAGGTGGAGGGGCTGTGATTAGTTGCTAATTCGAGTCACATTGATACTGATGAGAGGTGATTTGGTGGCTAGCTCTGGTGAGGCTTTATTATTTATGTTAGCAGGCATTCGCATGTATGAAGAGATGTTGTAGGTCTTATTTTTCTTGGGTATTTGGTTGATCTTTCCTTCTTCGTTGCGAGTTCCTCCGTTATTTCCAATGTCTTTGGGTGACTCTGATAGGTTCCTTTTTTGCTGTCTTTTTCCATCTGTATTGCTTTTATATTCTGGTTTCTGGTATTTGTCGTTAAGTGTTATTATTTTGTCGTATCGTAGGGCGACTTTTTTTCCTAATTCACGTTCCTTTTTTAACTCTTCCTGTAGTTCTTTCCGTCTTTGCACGACGCTTAGCGGGTAGTCTTCCTTCACGTAGCTAGATAATGCTTCAAGTGTTTTATTTCTTTTCAGTATTTCAAACTTTCGCCTAACTGTTGTAAGTGTTAGTATGATTGGTCTAATTTTGTCGCTTTTTTTGCCTAATCTTCTTATATCTTCTATTTCGTTCTTTTGACAGCTAATGCCCATGACCTTTTGTATGATATCCATAATCACTGTAATCAGGTCTTCGTGATTTTGCTCTGTCTCTGTGATACCAAAAAATATAACATTTTTCTTCTTGACTTGTTTTTCTAGCTGTTCTATTGTTTTTTGCTGGTCGTTAATTTTTTCCTCTAGTTCTAACATCTTTGATTCTACGAAGTTGAATTTTTCATCTATGTTGTTATTTATGCTTGATGTTATATTGCTTTCCATGTTTGCTATTTTTCCTTTTTGTTCTGCAATGTCGTGTTGTATCTCTTTAAGGATTCCGAGTATATTGTCCATGTTTTGCTACTGGTCGTGCCCTCTAGCGGCGCGCGGCGGAATTATGTAGATTAAAGTTGATACTCCAGCTCGCTGGTCGATGTTTAATTTGGTAGTAGTTCACCGTGGTTGGTGATAGATGGCGTCTTGTGGTAGTGTGGTAGTGCCCTCTAGCTGCGAGTTGCGGAATTTAATGGTCGACGTCGATACCTTGCTGGTCAGTGTTTCGTTTTGTTTTAGAGGCGTCTGTGTCGTAGTTGTAGTTCTTGTAGCTGGTGATGGATGGCGCTTTTTTACCGTTTTTGTTGTTTCGGCTGGATGTCTCAGTTGAAAAGTATTTGGATTGGGGTTTAGGTTCTTTCTCGGTAGGTTCTTCGTTCACCAAGTGATTTTAACTTATTTATAGGTAGACTGGCCTCCTCAAGGTGTCGTTGTAGTGTATGTCTGGTGTGAAGTGGTTTGTTTACACCCCGATTTTCAATGTTGCCGGTACCAGTCGTTTCTTCGTAATTTCTTCTAAGTTCGGGAGTATTTCCAGTAATCCACTGTTTGAGCACTGGCTTAGCACTTATTCTTCCTGGTGAACTAGTATTTTTGTTATTATTAGCACTGTTTTTTAGCGATCAAGCGAACCTTTGGTCAGCCAATCGATCATAATAGATGTCGCTACTTGTCACCGGATTCACGGATTGTTTGAGTAATGAGTTCTTTGTTGCAAAGATTTATAATTAGGTTATGACTTTTTAATAGATGTCTTTAAACATTCCCGATTGTTTAGTAAAAAGGGTCACTCTAATGTTCTACTCAATGTTCAAATGAATTTCGTTATTTTGTTTTTTTCAATCACTGTAGTGTCACTAAGGTCCATGTTCACCGAAAAGATAACCGTCTGATTATCTAAAAACAGCTGTCACTGTGACATGTTCCCATACAAAAATGCGTTTTAAACAGCTGTTTTAGATAATCAGTCTGTCATCTTCTTGGTGAACATGGACCTAAAACTTTAACTGTCACTGATTGTTTATCACTTGTTTACGACGTTCACAGTTCATGTATTTCTCTGTCCACAATATATCCTTCGACACAGTCAACCAGCTTTAATCTATGCAATTTTCACGTATTTTCATCAAGTTTTAATATTATTTAACTTGTAATGTTTACGGAGCCGATTTTGACAGCTAACCTCCTCTGACAGATCCCCGAGACTGGGACTGTAGCTACATTTAATTTTCATCTTTGTTTCGACAATTCAAAAGCGCCTGTTACTGGCCTACTTGAAATAAATGCTTTGATTTTAATTTTGTAATTATGGTTGCGCTTCGAGGAATGATTTATTTGCGCTTAGATGGTTGCGCTTAGAAATAGGTGCGCTCTGAGGAATACCTCATATTATTGCAAATTATTTTGATTATTATTGTAAATAATGTACATTTATGTTTAATTCGATAATAAATCCCCTTAGTAAAATAAAATAAAACAATTATTTTGTCATCTCTTAATAAAGGGTGTAAAACACCTCTTCACGAAGCCGAAAAGCATTTGTTCTCCCCATCATTGCGATCATTTTTTTGTTCTACACCATACCTGGGAACCTTCTAGTTACGGAGATATTGGGGGTCAAAGTTACAACTTTATGACAAGTTTTTTTTTTTAATACAAGTTTTTTTTTGTGAGATTTTGACTTTTAACACCTCCACGACCCCCGTTCTATTCAATCCATCCACCAGCACAATGTTTTAAGTGCGTTACATTGAGTTCTACCACAAAACATGATTTATAATCTCAAAAAAATAAGTTGTTTCCCAGCAATATTTTTTGCGTAAAGTTACTTAGTTTCATGTACAGAATGCTTGGTTGACGGCTTTGTGATGAGGTGGTTTACACACTGTATATATGTGAAGAAGGGCAGATGAATGACAGATATTCCTTTATCGGTTGTCAGGTTGTATGTTGAACACAATATGATTCGCGGCCGTAATGTATTAAACAGTATTATCCTTCCTTTACCTACAACTATAAAAATCTTTATGTGACCAACCCGACTTAATATGTCAACCGTGTCTTACTTCACAATAAATCTCCGGTAGTTATTTCGACAACTTAATCTATAATTGCACACATAAAACCTTCGGTTTCTACGGATAGGTCCCCGGAACGTAGCCAGGACACGGACGCTAGGTGGTTTATTCCGAACCTGACCCGAAATCCTAACCCGGTCGCGGGTTAGGTTAGGAATATAGAAAAAAAAAGATTTTTATTCCGAACGTAACCCCCTTCGTAACCTGACCCGAAGTATCGTTTCCTAACCTAACCCGAATAGCGATATCGATAAGTTTTTCGGTTTTTCCCTCCCCTCTTTCTTAGAATAAAAAATACCTGTTTGTAAATCAGAGTTTAATATTTACGTATTAAATTTCTGTTTAAAAAAAACTGTACCTTTGGAGTGTGGCGTCAGGCAGGGCGGGCTGACCTCCCTAAGACTCTTTAATATCTATGTGAACCATCTGATTGAGGAGCTCAGTAGCATGCACGTTGGATGTCATATTGATGTGTCATATGTGTCAATCATTTGAGTTATGCTGATGATATGGTGCTGCTGAGCCCGTCAATTGGTGGTCTTAGACGGCTGTTAAAAGTGTGTGAGGTTTATGCTGTGGAACATGGCTTGAGGTACAACGAAAGTAAAAGTGAGTTCATGTTATTTAAATGTAAAAGTAAAAACAATATCTTTATACCACCTTTATTACTTAACGGTGTACCTCTAAGTCGTGTTGCACAGTTTAAATATCTTGGTCACATTGTAACTGAGAATTTGAGTGACGAACTGGATATTGAGAGGGAGCGCAGGGCATTGTCGGTGCGTGGTAATATGTTGGCACACAGGTTCGCTCGATGTACTGCTCCAGTTAAAATAACGATGTTCAAGACGTTCTTCACGAGCGGCCTGTGGGCGAACTTTACACAGAAAGCCTACAATGCCTTGCGCGTCCAGTACAATAATGTGTTTAGGGCTCTGTTTCGGCTCCCTCGATATTGCCGTGCATCCGGCATGTTTGCTGACGCCAGCGTAGATGACTTCTATGCAATTATGCGTAAAAAAGTTTCGTCAGTGGTGCGCCGAGTACGGGGGAGCCCGAATAGCGTCCTCAGGATGATTGGCGAGAGAACCGATACTGTTCTGCTCAATAGGATCATTGAACTCCATGAGTTGCGGGAACAGTGAGCCTACTGTGCAGGGGTAGATGATTGTTACTTTAATTACCTACTAATATTAGATATACCTAAGCAAAATTCTTGTTACTAACAACCTTGCCTTGCCTATGGACTTTTTTGTCTGAAATATATATATATTTTTTTTAATTTTAATTTTTATTAAAGGTACTTTGAACTTACTTTTTAAAAGAAATAAAAAAATGCGCTACGGTTTCTATTTTTAACTAGCACCAGATCAGGTTATACACCCTTAATTTTTAATTAGCACAAAACAAAATGGGGCTGTATCCGTACCCTTTACTGATCATTTGTGTAGTAAAAAGTAAAAAAAACGAAATCCCAAAATTGTCTACGAAAATTTGTCATAATTGGAAAACTCATAACTGATTGACGCTACGATGATCGCATAGACAAATTTAATCCTGGCTTCCACACTTATTGATTTTGATGTGCCGTGCTTCTCCGAGGCTATCAACGCCTGGAAACTCGCTTGCCCGAATTCTGAGGCACCCGACCATCCATTTTCGCACAGACGGTGTCACGAGCCGGTCTGCAGAGTAGTTCAGATCAAACTACTGAACACGTCTGCTACTCCTGCTGAGCGTGCGCGCCTGCTGGCTGTGGGTAAATGGGAGTCGGGTCTTTAGCTTCACGCTCTACCGTCGTCGAGAACAAGCACGTTGCTCGACGACACCACTTTCCGCCTCGCTGTTGCTCTACGCCTAGGCGCCGCATGTTGTTCTCCTCATCGCTGTCACTGTGGTGAAGTTGTCAACAGCCTCGGACACCACGGCCTGTCATGCAGCCGAAGTGCGGGCCGTTTTGCACGGCACGCGAACTTGTATGACATCATCTGTCGATCTCTTGTCACCGTCGGCGTTCCAGCTTTATTAGAACCCAATGGTTTGGCACGCGACGATGGCAAAACACCGGACGGCATGTCTTTGTTTCCATGGAAGATACCCTAGGCCTCTAGTGTGGGACGCAACTTGTGTCGATACTCTTGCGCCTACCCATCTTCCTAGCTCATCGGGCTGCGCTGCGGCTGCAGAGGACCTCAAGCGGCGTAAATATAGTAACCTTATTGGTAACTATATTTTCGAGCCATTTGGGGTTGAAACTCTAGGACCGTGGAGTCCGAGTGCTCACAGCCTTTTTAAGGAAATTTCACAACGCTTAATTGACACTTCCCGTGACCCTAGGGTTGGCTTTTACCTTGGCCAAAGGCTTAGCATTGCCATACAGCGCGGTAACGCCGCCATTCGCCAGTCTCTTGGGGACTTTACCAGTTGACAGCGTTGAAGAGATTTTTGACGCCTTATTTTAAGTTTGTAGTTTAAGTTAGTTTAGTTTATTTTAATTTAATAATTGTGTGCATTATTTTAGCAAATAAATTAATACGATTATTTTTTTAAAGTAAGTTCAAAGTACTTAAATAAGAATTTTTAATATTTTTTACTAAAGGTACAGGTTTGTTTAACATTAAAAAAAAAAACAGAAATATACGTAAATATTAAACTCTGATTTACAAATAGGTAGTTTTTATTCTAAGAAAGAGGGGAGGGAAAAACCGCAAAACCTATCGATATCGCCATTCGGGTTAGGTTAGGAAACTATACTTCGGGTCAGGTTACGAAGGGGGTTACGTTCGGAATAAAAATGTTTTTTTTTTTATGTTCCTAACCTAACCCGGGTTAGGATTTCGGGTCAGGTTCGGAATAAACCGTCTCATTGCGCCAGTTCTCTTTATCCCAGGAGATCGGGTTGAGGCCCTTGTCCACAGCGACTACATCTCGATGCATCCCCACGTCGGTTTCTACGAAATATTCCTTGAGACTGCATATCTTGTGATTGTGGCGAGTCTTAGGCCTTGGACACGAAGTCAGCGGGAGCAGGGCGGTGGCGGCGCGGGGAGCGGCGTGGCGATGCTGAAGCCGGTCTTGAAGCCAGCGCAGCGGGCAGATCGCGCGGTGCTAGAGCGGCGGGCGTATTGTTGTGTTACGAGAAATTAGTATCTTTGTTTGCGAACGAAATGTCTAAACAGCGACACTACGACAACGACGAATTACGATTTGATTTATTGTGGGCAATATGTAAATTCCTACGTCAATGCAGACACCGCTCGTACGCCGCTCGCCGCCCGCTCCCCGCGCCTCTAACTTCGAGGCCAGATCTATATTATTATAAAAGTGTGTGTCACCGTAAAATTGTCCAAACACGTTAGATTGTAATCTCTCTAGCGATATTGTAAACTCTCGAAATATTGTCAACTGAACATACGGAAGAATCTCTGCCCCCATAATCGGGACTTGGGGCACCAGCTCCCCGTTATGTTAGTTAGGTTCCTTTAAGCCCTGCACTCGGAAATACGACGGAGCCCCGCGAAGCGGGGCTCCGTCGACTACGCTTTTTAAGGGAATAGAAAGTGTTTTAAGGTTAGGTTATATTAATCGGTATTTCTCAGGAATGGCACATTATCTTTTCATGAGAGTGGTACCATTGGGCAAGGGGGAACCCTCCTTCCCTCCACACCGCGTGGGTTGACTACCATCGCATGCATTTCACGAAAAATAATGCGTTTTATTGTAAGCAGTATGTTCGTTTGACAATATTTCGAGAGTTTACAATATCGCTAGAGAGATTACAATCTAACGTGTTTGACAATTTTACGATGACATAATTATGCATTATAACGCGCAGCTTAACGCGACGAATTCGTGTCCGAAGCCTAAGCCTCGACCTCGAACCCCACATCTCCGCGGGATATACAGTCTCATTACCGAAGAATGTGGATGATTCATTCGATATGCAGTCCACAATGTATGGACCCTGCTATCAAGGGTGTCTTAATCTGTTCGAGTCCAATTGAGTAAGGTAAGTGCTACATTCATTTCTTATGTCACTGTTCGTTTTAAAATGTAGAGCGTTTAAAGTTTGCAGTTTGTTGTAACAGTGTATTTGTTCGGGCAAGAATTTAGGACTCGGGTAAGGCGCAACTTCTTTGTTAACAGATTATAGCCGTAATTTAATTATGTACCATAAGTTATTTATTAATTTGAATAAATAGGTAATAGTTATGTCATATGTCTCAAATCTATTTCGCTGCAATTTTAGCCAGTTTTAAGTAAATTATTAGGTGTCCCAGCATTGGAACTAAAAATCGTTTCAGATCCAATAAATGAACTACCGTTCACTGGACAAACGTCATTTTCACGTTTTTATCAAAATAAGTAACTTATTCTTATGCCATAAGATTCATGTAATGAGAGTAGTTTAAAAAGTAGATTTCTGATCTTTAGGCCAGTATTAAGACAGGTAAATAGGTACCTGTTTTATGAACCAATGAATAAATACATCTAAAATCGTCATCAATCAACAACCAAATGAATCATCATGAATCTAGTGAATGAACTAAGATCATCATCATCACATCATCTCATACATTGTTGGCAGCAGTGAAAGCACTTTACAATGCGTTGCGCGTTGGTGCGAAGCAACTTGGAAACTAGTGCTACTCGTATCATCTGGAATCCTTATGAAGCGAAGTATTCCCAGATGCTGGAAAAGATGCAGAACAAATTTACCCGTTACTTATACTGGAAGCAGTTTGGTGTCTACCCTTTCTACCCGCTTATGTATCCAACTCTCTTTGTTATTAGGATGGTTGGGTACTATAAGTTGGAAGTTAGGCGCAACCTCGCCCTTATAAAATATGTTTTTTATGGTTTTTCGTGGTATGCTGAATAATCCACAAATATTGGAATCGTTGGGATTGCTCGTTCCAAACAGGAGGCTACGGTTGGGACCAAGGGAGGGGCTTTTTAAAGTTCCGGCAACCCGTACAAACTTATTAAAGTTCGCACCAGTGATTCGTGCAGTTAGAATACTTAATGATGTCTCTCGGCATTTGGATATTTTTTCTTCCTCTTTGGCGGAATTCCAGAGGGTGTCACTTAGCATGTTATCTTCTGTATAAATGGTGCTTCTACACAGACCCGGTAGTTGGGGCTGGACAATTTGCTATAATGACTACTTTTGTTAGCTTGGGTTTTACCTGTTAAAACAAAATGTAAGTGTTAATGAATAAATAAATAAATTAACATTTTTCATCATGTTCAAGTATTATCCTTCGTCAATAAGATGTAACCAATAAATGAACACAATATTTTGAGCTAGATTTCATGATTGTAAGACCTAGATTCTATTGTTACATAATTACTTTTTTTATTTTTTTTTATTGTCCCTTTAGATGGAAATCTAAATCCTTGAAGAGCGACCTCCGCCTCTTTAATATCAAGCATATTATAGACGCGATTGAGCGGAGTATAGGCTCCAAGATATTTACAAGAGATTTTGGGCAGAGTCAGCTCACAAACCTGATGACCGACGATGGCAAAATCTTATCCGCCAAACCGGAGCTTCTGAGGGAGAGCATCTATGGGCAGTTGTACACGTCAACCAATAAACCCTCTGTAGATCTAGCAAACGACCCAAGAGCTAGACCGTCGCGCCCGTCGCGTGAGCGCAGAAGATTCGTGCGGCGCGGGCGGCGGCGGGCGCTGCGCCGCGCCACCGTGCACCGTGACTGTTTCACACTTTTTTGACGCATAGTACGTCATCGCGCTAGCAGTTCCAGAGGAACAATGCGTCGTGTGACGAAGTCGTTTGGTCGTATGATGAGTGGCGCGCGAGCAGGGGACGCGAAGGTGGGGTCATGCCGTGCTCTCTTAGAACATTGGAGCCTGCTCGAAAATTTTGTACGGAAACTAGCGCCAGCTATCCTTGAGGATGAAATTATTTACTGGTTGGGTTGCCACTTTATAACAGTGATAAGATTTAATTGAAAATAACAATTTTGATAAATTAGATAGAGAAACCATATTTATTTAATCTACACCAATCTAAGCAAATATAAAAAAATTAAATCAATCAATGATAGAGACGTATTTTATTCATGGTTACACTATCAACCATCTGTCACCAACTGACAACTGTCATAGCATGCAATAGAACAGCTATTTTGGGCAAGTTGTCAATAGAACGTGTAGCCCGATGATGACTACCTCTGACTTAGGAGCTGCAGATCGTAAGATCAAACCGCGGTCACGACACACTTTTTGTATTTATTTTGTTAGATTTTGATTTAACCACCACGGATAGAGAGCGCTGCTTGTATGATGACGGAAATACGGTTGAGAGTACCGTCTATCTCATTATATATATTGTAGTCTTTGGGTGGGGTGGGAGCAAGACACAGACGCAAAACACGCTTGGTCTTCATAGCATTGCACAAATATGAAATTAATCCATACCTGGGTAGTTGTTTGACATTAAGTAAGTATACGGTATAATAAATTATCTTATCTGTGTATTTATTTATTGTTACCAGTATTGCTTTCTAACACAATTAAATACTTATAACTTTACATACATTTTCTTCATAAGCACGAACTCGTACATTTCATCAATTTACCCTATTTTTATAAATATATAAGTATATTTTTTTATTGTACAGATAGCCATTTATTTATATATTTTAATGTTTGAAACTGTTTTCTGTTTGTCCCTTCCCCCGTCAAGGTTCATTGGAAGACCAGCGTCAGACAGCATAACCTGTCTGGCATGAATGCTGAAATGGACCTTTTGGTAATTGTTTTATTATTATTGTGTGTGTGCTTAATACTGACGTCAAATAAATATTTTTTCTTTCTTTTCTTTCTTTCTTTCTTTCTTTAGACTGACCCCACACTATACCAAAGACATCCCGGACGTCAGCCTGTACGAGATTAGGATGGCTCTGAAACAGCTTAAAAACTGCAAGGCACCGCGGGGTGATGACGGAATTACGGCCGAACTCCTGAAGGCGGGTGAAATACCGGTACTTAAGGCCCTTCAGCTGTTTGATCCCGTCATACTCGAGGGGAAAATGCCACAGGCATGGGGCAGGTGTGTGGTGGTACTATTCTTCGAGAAGGGTGACAATGCCTGAAGAATTATAGACCCATCGCACTTCTCCGAACCAGCTGGTTTCCGAAAAGGCTTTAGCACCGTGGACCACATACATACGCTGTGGCAGGTTACACAAAAGATCAAAGAGTATAACTTACCTCTCTGTTTAGCGTTTGTGGGCTCTATTTGATCGAGACTTGGGCTTTACTGCAGTCTCTCCAACGATGCCAAATCGCCTACCGGTACATCGAGGTGTTAAATGTGTTTATCTAAAAAAGCCACCACGTCAGTCCGACTTCAGGACCAAGCCTCGGAACCTATCCTTCTGCAGCAAGGTGTGTGACAGGGAGACGTCGCACCTCCAAAACTGTTCACCGCTGCACTCGAGGATGTCTTCAAGGTTCTGGACTGGAGAGGGCTAGGCATCAACGTTAATAGCGAGTACATCACTCACCTTCGATTTGCCGACAATATAGTGGTCACGGCTGAGACCATGGAAAACTTCAGTACACGCTTGATGACCTCGGTAGAGCTTCCGAAAGAGTGGGTCTTAAAATAAACATCACAACACCCATTCCTATCAAGATCGGAGATACTACACTCGAAATTCTAGACGATTATGTGTACCTGGGACGAACGGTCCAGTTAGGTACCTAGGTCTAACTAACTCCAAGAAAGGGGTCAATCGTCGAATCCGACTTGGCGGGGCCGCGTTCGGAGGTTGCGCGGTATCTTCTCGTCCAACTTACCGTAGTGTCTCAAAACGAAATTCTATGACCAGTGCGTGTTTCCAGTGATTATACACCCCTATTTTTAATTAGTACAAAAAAAAATGGGGCTGTATCAGTACCTTTACTGATCATATTCATGTAGTAAAAAAAAACGAAATCCCTGAATGATCAATGACTGAATAGTCGCCGAAGCGAATAATGAATACTAATAAGAATTTAAGAATGGCCTGTACCATATTTCCATACATCGAGTGATATTTTTGGATATTAACAATCGCTAATAACTTTGCTGTTTATCTGCAATATTATTTATTGAGACTTCACCATATATAATAACAAGATCGAATTTGAGAAGCCCTTTAAGTATTTGTACTGATTAAAAACTAGAGATGTATACAGGACCGAAACGTCCCTTTGTGCCGGTTGCCTTGTTTCGTTCTGTCTCCTGCTGATGGAAATTATGGTCTACTCCTACTCCTTCGCTATACTTTATGATTAATGTCATTGCGGGATCCAAGACAGGTAAATTCATTCTCTGGGACTTCTTCAAGCTTCATTGTCTCGGCGCTTTTCTGGTGGTCGCAACGGTTGGTTCTGGCTATCAGGAGTTACAGTGGTTTGGGAATAGTGTGGCGGGCTTGCCCAAAAAGCCCGAAGAATTGCCAAACTTAAGTGGCAGTGGGCAGGGCACATTGCTTGCAGAATGGATGGTCGATGGGGCCGAAAAGTTCTGGAGTGGCGACCGCGAATTGGAAGACGTTGCGTTGGAAGACCTCCCACTAGATGGAACAATGAACTGTTGAGTGTTGTGGGAATCCGCAGGATGCGAGTCGCGCAATGTGACGACACTTGAGGGAGGCCAATTTTAAAGTATTTACTTTGTAAAAAAATCAAAAGATGTTTTAGAGGCAGAGAATTACTTATGTTCGTTTTATTTAGTTGATTATTGGACTGCATTTAGTGTATTAATTCGTATTTTTTCTAAATGATTTATTAAACAAAAATTGTGTTCATATACTGCCTTTTTTTTAGTTCATTTACTAGAAATTTTCGTTCATTCACTGGAGTTTTAGGGTCTTTTCCATTTTATTGCTAAATATCTAAGAAAGTATACAGATTATTTCGTAAGTAAAATAAACTCAAAAAATAGTTTTGAATACATTTCCAATACCAAAATTTAGATTTGGGGCGAGTGCGCAGCGAGCTCGCCACGAATTCGCTACGTGTGCGCGGCGAATACGCTGCGAAGAAAAATAAAATGAATGATTGGACAAAACACAAATCGCACCCCGCGAGCTCGCTGACCACTAGTGCCCACCCCGCGAGCTCGCTGCCCACTAGTGCCCACCCCGCGAGCTCGCTGCCCACTAGTGCCACTAGTGCCCACCCCGCGAGCACGCTGCCCACTAGTGCCCACCCCGCGAGCTCGCTGCCCACTAGTGCCCACCCCGCGAGCTCGCTGCCCACTAGTGCCCACCCACCCTACCATCCCTAATTTTGTTTTCTTCGCGGCGTGTTCGTCGGTCGCACTGCACTCGCCCCGCTTTCAATTCGCTCGCAACTCGCTAGTGTGACAAGGCTATTATAGATTTATTCCATTCTAATACCAAAAACTAATACCACTGGTATTTGTTTCAACTCATATTTTTTTTTATTCCGAACGGATACCACTTTTTAAATAATTTAATTTAATGTACGAACGAATACCAACAACTTGAATTTGGTACAGTCAGCGCAGTCAAACCTAATCAAAGTAAATTTGTTTTTCAATATTTTTATGTAATCGTAATATAATGCTTAAAACTTTCCAAATTCACTTCACTCCAATATTTTTACAAAGGTTAGCATAGGTAAGAGTAGTTTTAGTGAATCATCTTGCTATTTTTTTTACCTGCGAGAAAGGGTGAGTTTGCTCTATTGTTCCAAAATTCGAAACAACCAATCAGAGTCAAGTGTGACTGGAATGTTGTGCTTTGACTCGGAGAGAAATTTTATCTACATAAATTCCTCAGTACATTTCCGTGCGGTGGCGGTGGCGTATTGGTATCAGAGTGACAGTGATTTTTATTTATTAAGTGAGTATATTAATTTGTTCTTTTGTATAATTTACTTCTCTTTATTAAAATTAGTGTTATTTAAAATACCTATTATTTGATTTTTTTATCATAATCCAATCAAATGTAAAAGTTACATACAATATATAATTTTTTTTAGAAATGTCTGAGGAAGCTGATAATCAGCCCTCAACATCTTCGGGAAAAACAGGAAGCTTGACTTTCATAACAAGAAATGGTGGCTTGGTTTTAATGAGAGCTGGTTACCAGTACACAAAAAAAAGGGAAAATAAAAATGGATGGACCCATTGGAGATGTGTGAATGTTAAAGAGTGCAGTGGATCTTTACAGATAAAGGTATGTTACCAACTTCTTACATAGAGTTTAACTGGCTTATTTATAATGGATTAGTGGAGCTTTATAAGGCCTTTGTAGGAAGCTTGTTAAAAAAATGGTATTCATAATCGTATTTTAGAGGTAAAAACACTCTTTATTTCTCCATTAAAGTTAATTTGATTTAAAGAAGCCATGACCCTTCTTTAAACGTTCGTTAACAATAAAATGGCCGACATCAATTCTATTCTATTTCTTTAAATGGCAATTAGTACCGATGCCGTTGTCGACAATTCTGCCATTGTCAAAAGTGAATTGGAATAGCAAGAGTAAAAAAAAACACTAGATAAACAAAAAAAAAAGGGAAACAAATGGCCGACATCGATCAGTTGTTTCGTGTTTGACGTTCGGTTTACAATGTCAGTCAGTTAGTATTAAAATACCTACTTTAAAATCCCTACATAGCATTGTGGTTGTTCGCGTATAAAATTGTATTAGCAGAGATTCGATGCATTTTATCTGGATGACGAAGAATTTCGTAAATGGTACAGTTTTTCCAAAGAAACGGCTGCTTTTATAATTAATTTAGTCGGTGGTGTGGTACTTCACCAGAATTACAAGTATTAACGGCAACGGCCTTTGCCGCTTTTTCCCAGATTGCATGATAACAAATTCAACAAATTGTTCAAAAGACTAGGTAGTTCAAACTATTCCCTCCTTTACCTTGGTGTACGTTTTTTATGACAGTGTTTAAAAATGCATAGACAAATTTTCTGTGACCAGAGGCAAACAACGTTAAAATCGACTAAAATCGCATATTTTTCTACAAAATGGCAACATTGTGTACGATAGTGGCGTTTAGTTATGGGAGCTCTAAGAAACGATTATGAATAAGAATTTTTATCGAACGTTCGGTAGGCTTAAGGTGAATGCTCCAGGGTAGCCCGCGAAATTCAAATTTCCGTACGTTTTTTGCAATTTGCAGCTGAGTATCAGATATTTTATTAATAGAAACTAAATTCGCGGTACTGGCATGTATGTATTTACACAATTATACTTATTAAAACCTTCAATATAATTGTCTAACTTAGAGAAAAGAGAAAATGTGCCATTTTAATAATAACTTTACGTTTAATATAAATTTTAACTTAGTGGGTTACATTGATAAATTTATCTAATATAATGATATAAATACATACATGCCAGTACCGCGAATTTAGTTTCTATTTACCATACTATCCCATACTGAGCTGCAAATTGCAAAAAACTTACGATAATTTGAATTTTGCGGGCCACCCTGGAGCATCCACCTTAAAACATGTTTTAACTAATGAAGGTTTATACCTTCGGTAAGCGTTATATTATGAATAAGACAGTTAGTGTTCCATCTTTCAATATGTATTTTTATCCGAAAACTATTTTGCTAAAGCTATTTTATTGTCCTCACAGGATGGCAATATTTCCAATGAGAAAAATCATAGCTGCGAGCCCGATGAATTCAAAAATGTAATGGCAAAAAAGCTGGATGATTTAAGAGATAAAGTGATGAAGTCTGATTTCGCCCCAATACCAAACATATATAACAAATTCAAATCACAATTCTGCGCTACTGAATCAGATTTGGTGAGAAATATCCCATCGTTTGCAAACATCAAATCAAAATTGTATTATGCAAGAAACAACGCAGCTGGTGTAAAAAAAATTAAATGTAAATCAATTGATGAAGTAGAAGTTCCATTACAATTTAGAGATTTTTTGTTTTACGATTATAAAGATGAGTCTTCCAATACCCGAATAATAATCTTGGTCAGTCCAAATCAACTAGAGAAAATTCCGAGCATTAAATTTTTTGAAAGCGACGGAACATTCGATTGCACCCCTGAGCCTTTTGTGCAGTTATATACTATCC
Organism: Xestia ashworthii; assembly: GCA_950022955.1. Lineage (NCBI taxonomy): Eukaryota > Metazoa > Arthropoda > Insecta > Lepidoptera > Noctuidae > Xestia > Xestia ashworthii. The sequence continues at coordinate 537,944 of OX465561.1, forward strand.
ACGGAGATCTGGGAAGTGACGAAGATCACACTCGTATAGTTCCTCTTATTTATGTTTTACTTAACAAAAAAACAGAAGAAACATACAAAAAATTATTTGAAATTTTGAAACAAAACATTCCTGGGTGGGAACCCGTAAAATTTTTAACAGATTTTGAACTAGCCGCAATGAACGCCATTACAATTGTTTTTCCGTCAGTTGTGATTAAAGGATGCTACTTTCATTATTCCAAAAATGTATGGAAAAAAGCAAAACAGTTGGATCTGACAAAAGATGCTATCACCCAAAGACATGTAAGACTTTCAGCTTTACTGCCTTTACTTCCTCGTAAATTCATATCAGAAGGATGGTGCTACATAATGGAAGACTGTCCTGATACTGACGCCATTCAAACATTTAATGACTACATGGTGTCACAATGGCTAGAGAACGAGAGTTTTGTAGACATTTGGTGCGTTCATGGTGAACGCCATCGAACCACAAATGCCGTAGAATCTTGGCATAAGAAATTAAACTCGGCTGTGCCAAAGAATGCTAATTTATATCAGCTTCTGAACGTGCTGAAAGAGGACGCAGATTTACAAACAGTGGTTATTACTCAATATAAATCAAACGCACCCCCCGCAAAACGATGTGCACAGACAACTATTATGAAAAATTCGTGGATCACATACGTAACTGACCAACTCCTCAAAAACAAAATCTCCGTAGGTCACTGCTTAGAAAAATTAAGGGTTTAGCTACTAATTGTTGAAATATAAGAAATTATTTACACGTCATTTAGCTGATTATACTAATAGTTGATTTTCTGTGATATTTTATAATTCTTAGATTTTAAGTGAATTATTCATATATGACGTTTTTGCAAAAAAAAAATTGCTGATTCATTGCTATATAGGTGAAGAATGACTGATTTGATTAAACAAAAAGTTGATTTTCTGTGAAATTTTACAATTGTTAGGTAAGGTTAGAATTCCTTGCTAAAAAAATTGCTGATTCATTGCTATGTAAGTGATGAATGACTGATTTGATTATACAAAAAGTTGATTTTCTGTGATATTTTATAATTGTTAGATTTAAAGTGAATTTTTCATATTAGATATTATTGCAAAAAAAAAATGCTGATTCATTGCTATGTAGGTGATGAATGACTGATTAGATTATACAAAAAGTTGATTTTCTGTGATATTTTACAATTGTTAGATAAAAAGTGATTTATTTTTGTTAAAAATTTACCTGACATAGTTGTTATGAGATAGGTAGACGTGAATAATTACGTACCTGTCTAATAATAACTATGTCAGATAAATTTCAATATAAATTAAGAGTTAATTTTTTGAGATATTTTGTAATTTTTAGATTGTAAGTAAATTCTTCCTGTTTGATGTTTTTGCAAAAAAAATATTATACAGGTATAGAGAGGAACTAAAATTATATTAAAGTTGATTATTTAAGTGATATTTTATCATTGAACAAGACGTTTGCTAACAAAATTTGATTTTTTTGGAGTTATCTGTTTTTTTTTTCAATTAAAGTTCTTATATTTACATACAAAGCATTTTTACTGACTGTACCTTATATCTTTGAACTTGTTTTGGTATTAGTTTAAACAATGGTATCGGTTCGGAATAGAAAAAAAATATGAGTTGAAACAAATACCAGTGGTATTAGTTTTTGGTATTAGAATGGAATAAATCCTATTATACGCATACTCTGTAATATTTTTTTGAAGTTGGAAGATCGCTCAAGTGTTCATTCATTGGAGCACTTACCCTACATTAAGGCGCGTCCCCGAGCAAAAGCCGTTTTTTGTGCTTTTTTTGGAGCCAACTACTATATAACCAAAAGAAATACCAAGTAATAACAAATACATTCAATTTCTACATATTCTTGACTGCAAAATGGTAGTTTTTTTTTAACTCTCATAATATTCAACAAATCCCCTCACAATGAAACGACAAAAATGAGAAAAAAATATTTATAACATGCTTCTTCTCGTAAACTTAACATTATTTTGATTTCCTTCTTATACTAATGGATAGGCAACTTAATAATGAACATAATGCTAGTTTTTTTTTTCTTAAAGACGGAAATTTGATTTTATAAAGAAAAAAAACCGGCCAAGAGCGTGTCGGGCCACGCTCACTGTAGGGTTCCGTAGCTTCCCAGACCATTAAAAATACCAACATTTTTCGTCAGCAAAAATAACTTTGTTTTTCATAGTATTTGTATGAAAAACAAAGTTATCATTTGCGTTTTTTTGAAAAAGTGCTATATAACTCAAAAACTATTCAACTCATCAAGTTGAAAATAATTTTCCTAGAAAGTTCATATAAAGGTCTACTTCTGTGATTTTTTTCATATTTTTTAAACTTATGGTTCAAAAGTTAGAGGGGGGGGGGACACATTGTTTTTGACTTTCGGAGCGATTATTTCCTAAAATATTAATATTATCAAAAAATGATTTTAGAAAACCCCTATTCATTTTTAAATACCTATCCAACAATATATCACACGTCAGGGTCAAAATTAAAAAAAAAATCGCTCCCCACTTTACGTCTGGGGGAGGTACCCTAATAAAAATGTTTTTTTAAATTTTTATTTTTGCACTTTGTCGGCATGATTGATATACATATTGGTACCAAATTTCAGCTTTCTGGTGCTAACGGTCACTGAGATTATCCGCGGACAGACAGACAGACAGACAGACAGACAGACAGACAGACATGGCGAAACTATAAGGGTTCCGTTTTTTGCCATTTGGCTACGGAACCCTAATAAAAACCACTAATTTCGCACTAATCGACCCGCAGTGACTGACGTAAAAACCACTTCGTAGTGCAAGCTGATCAGAACTGTATTCTAACAGTGATTCAAACGAAGTTTGAATCACCACAAATAGAGTTGCTAATTTCGCTCGGGGACCGCGCCTTAAAACCTTATTAGGCCCGCATGATAAAAGTATTATTGCAACTACATTCTGGAGGTACCCGCTGGCATTAGAAAAATGCAGAATTTTTATAAATTGGACCTCATGCCCCGTGAGGGATTTTACAATAGTCACCAGGTGTTACAATTGTCAGCAGTTTGGCCACGCAGCTAAGTTTTGCCGTGAAACGAGTCCTACTTGCAATCACTGTGCAGAGACGGGACACTCCGTGAAGGAATGCAGTAGCAAAATTTCTCCTCCCCAGTGTGCGACGTGCAAAAGATTCAAGAGAAAATGTGACCATCCCACCGCGGCACCGGTGATGTAAGTTGCCCGGCACGTAAATATGCAGAGACCAACTACATCAATTCAATAGACTATGAAGGCGCCTAAGAGCGCCACAGTATCTTATTTTTAGTAGGCTTACACACAGGTAGCTTATCCTTTATTTGTATTTCATTTTAATTTGTAATTGTCATGAGCAATCAACTAATAAGTGATCTAGATAGTTTTACTGTGTCTGAATCCAAAATCTGCAATGTTGAGGACTGTAAATACCTTCTTCGCTCGGGCGACAAATCGCTTACCTTGCTTACACAAAATATTCGCAGCATTAACCGAAATATGGACGGTTTTGAAGTGTTTTTACAAAGTCATATAAACTGTGATATTATAGTACTAACAGAATGTTGGTTGTCAAAACAGACAGTTAACTTACCATCTCTGAACGGTTTTTTATTCATATAAAACAAACAGAAATATCAATCAAAACGACGGAGTTGTAGTTTATGTTAAAAATAATTTACGAACTATCAAGGAAGAACCACTATCCCAAGACAGTAATTACTTATTAATTAAAATTATCCCCGATACAGTGGTCATGGCAATTTATAGGCCGCCGTCTCATAATATCAACAGTTTTTTAGGCTCACTAGACACAAACTTAGCAACCATAAAAACTTTCAAAAATATTATACTTGTAGGAGATACAAAAATAAACATTGCCTCCGGGAAACCCGATACCCATAAACACAATTACCTAAATATTTGTGCATTCCATGGACTTTTACCAGCTCACTATTACCCCACTCATCAAAGCGGGTCTTGCTTAGACCATATCATTCTAAAATCCAAAAATCCATCTTAAACATTGGTTACTAACTCTGCGCTTACCGATCATCAAGCTGTTTTACTAACAATGCAAATAAATTCACCTAGAAAAAACTGCGCGCGTAGCTACACTACAGTCAATATGACAAACCTTGAAAAAGACATACGCAGCATTAATTTTAACCCCATTTACGATTCTGTTGATGCAAATATTTCGTTAGAATATTTCATACATTCTTTACAATATGTAATAAGGAAAAACACTTTTACTAAAATAATCCCTAGAAAGTATAGTTACATTAAACCGTGGATCACACCCGGTCTCGTTTGTTGTATAAGACACAGAGACAAACTTCACCAAAAATCCAAACTTGCACCCAATGACGTAATACTCTCTGTAACATATAAAAGATATCGTAATTTCTGTAATAAACTTTAAAAAAAAATAAAAAACCAGTACGATAAAAATGAACTCGAGAAAGCGGGAAAAAATAGTAAACTTGTGTGGAAATTTATAAAAACTAATACATTGAGGTCCAAAAATTCCGAACCTCCGCTAGATTTACTTTCAACAGAAATAAACCCATCCGAAGCAACAAATAACGTTAACAAGTATTTTGTTAACGTTGGTAAAAACTTGGCTGAAAAATTCACAAATATTACCATTCCTCTTACTCAAAACCCAACTAGGACATCTTCGTTAAATTCCTTTGTTTTATTAGATACGGACGTAAACGAAGTAGTTAGAATAATAAACGGGTTAAAGGATATCTGCGCAACGGGGTGGGATGAAATACCCAATAACGTACTTAAAAGATTTCAATCCTACTGGCCCCTCCGCTTACCCACATCTTCCAGCTATGTTTATCTAAAGGGATATTTCCAAAATTGCTAAAAAAGTCTGTGGTGACACCTATTTTTAAGTCTGGTGACAAAATGAGTGTGAATAACTACAGACCCATTTCAGTACTAACGGGTCTATCTAAAATTCTAGAAAAAATCATAAACAGTAGACTGATAAAATATCTGGAAGATAACAAACTTCTTTCAGACAATCAATTTGGTTTTAGGCCCAAAAAATCAACTAGCCAAGCAGTAAACAAATTGATTAATTACGTTTCCACAAATCTGGATAGAGGAATGCATACAATTGGTATCTTTCTTGACCTTGCCAAGGCATTTGACACTATTTCTTGCACTAGTCTTTTGCAGAAGCTTGAAAGACTTGGAATAAGAGGACCGCAGCTTCTACTATTATCTGATTATCTTAACGATCGACAGCAATGTGTAAAAATTGGTCCAAATACAAGTTCTGATCTTTCTAATACTCGTTTTGGAATTCCACAAGGCAGTATATTAGGGCCTACCTTATTTTTAATCTATATTAATGACCTGTGCAACCTGCCACTCGAAAATGGTGTTGTTATGTCTTATGCAGATGATACTGCTCTGTTGTTTGCAGCTAAATCAAGAGCTGAGGCCTATGAAGTTGCTCAGAATGGTTTCAACGTTGTGTCTAATTGGCTCCAAAATAATTTTCTAACACTGAATGCTGATAAAACCAAATACATTTCATTTACAATGAGAAATACTAACACACCGCTTACTAACCTAGTCATTAACGCGCATACCTGTACCTCGTACGCTGACGCTGCATGTTCTTGCCCTACTTTAGAAAAAGCTGACCATTTGAAATAATTATCTTGGTGTCACAATTGACTCCAATCTAAATTTCCGTAAACATATCGAGTTACTATGCACTAGAGTTCGCAAACTAATATATGTTTTTAAGTATTTACGTAATGTAGCCGATTTTAAATTAATTAAACAGGTTTATTTAGCATTGTGTCAATCCATTCTAACCTATTGCATAACGTCCTGGGGTGGCGCGGGAAATTCGATTCTTCTCCCTCTAGAACGTGCTCAAAGAGCAATTCTGAAGGTTGCTACCTTTCGTCCGTTTAGATTTCCGACACAGCTGCTCTACAAGGCATGTAATGTGCTCACAGTACGGCAATTATTTATTCTTCACGTTATACTACAGCAGCACTCCACTCTCCCCTATGTCCCAGTACCTTTCGATAGGAGAAGGAAGGACCTGGTTTGTACAAAACCTCAAACGAAACATGCTTTTGCTCATCGATTTATGTGTTTTTAGGACCTTTTCTGTATAATAGTTTCAACAAGAAACTAAACTTCTATAGTCTCAGTTATAGGAAATGTAGTCTTGTAATATCAGGTTATTTAGCGGCACTTAACTACACGGACACAGAAAAACTTCTAGAAGTCATAGTATAATTTTGTTATCCCCTCGTATTTAATTGTACTGTATACCCTAATTAGTTTTAATGTTTAATGTTTTAGTACCAGTTTTATTGTTGTTATAATTGTTAATAGATTTATTTTATTTTAAAACTTTTACTGTCCTAATTAAACTATGTACTGTAAGTGATGGCCTGAAACACAGGTTTAAATAAACCTACATCAGGCAGGTCGCTATCTAACATTTGAATTCGTAATTTTCGTTACTTGCAACTGTTAAATATTATATTTTAGTTATAATTTTACTTACTAGCACTAACTATATGATTGTTTAAGAAATAACACTACTGCACCTAAATGTACACTTTTGTAATATTTACTTTTTAAATAAATTATTCTTATTCTTATTCTAAAATTATTCTTATTATAATCATTGAAGTCAACAATACAACCCAAGCAACATACAAACGTAAGAAAATTGAATTAATAAGCTAACCTGTTATGCCAATAAAACTGTGAGGTAGAAAGGTACTCATTTCATCTTTTGAAGACACAACAGTTTGACCCTTCTTTAACGGTTGGGCCTGAGAGAGTTTATTGGCTTAAAATTTTGCCAGGTTAGCAAGCAACCAGTTCCTCAAGGAGATCTTATCCCTTCTGCTTATGTTTTGCTTTCGGATTTAGATTAGGGAACAAAAATATATGAATTAAGAAACAGTTAGCTGAACGGTACTTTTGACGTCATACAGGTTGGGACATAGAAAATCTTGAATGGGTAAGGATTAGAGTACAAATATAATATAATTATGATGAATGCGGCAATACTTTCCTGTGGGAGGATTTCCGACCTCCTCAATGACCGTGGGAGGATTTAAGACCTCCTCAATGGCCGTGGGCGAAAAATATTGTGGTTCATACAGTATTATAGAAGTGTTGCATACCTGCATGACTTCTGCATGACCTCGGCGCGGTTGTAGCCACTCATCTTGCAGAAGGTCTCGTTGCAGTACACGATGGGGTAGTCCACGATCTGCGCGTTCGCCAGCAGGAAGCTGCTGTCTGCTGCAGGGAAGCGGCATGCGTTACAGAGCGTCCGGAACTACCACCATGCCTACCGCCGACCAGCATCACTACTTTCCACTGGCAAGAACTAAGGGGGGGCTGGTGGCGGCGAGCGGTGTGGTGCGGTGCGGTGTAGTGGGCTCAGGAGAAGAGTGCGACTTACGCTGCGAGGAGGAGCGGCGGATGATGTTCTCGAGGAAGGTGTTCTGCGGGGCCACGAGCCCCCGGCGGCCGCCCGGCATGCCGCCGCGCGCCGCGCGCCGCTAGCGCCGCCCAGCCGGCCGTCACATGCCGCGCCTGCCGACCATGACCGTGCAATAGTTAGTGCGTGAACATAATGTAGTGATGACTACTTTTAAACTAGCTTAAAAGTTCTTGTTTCCGGCGATGCACGACTTGCGCCGGATTTCGCCGAAGCGTTATTCATGAGCCGGGATACGCGGCGCCGACGAGGTCACGAGCCAATCTAGCGGGCATCCCCGAAAATATGAACATAAATAAAACCGTAAGTACCTGCAATCATTAATAAACTAAATCCAACAAAGAGCGAGTCGGGCTCGCACATCAAGGATTAAGTAGGAAAGCCATTTTTACATTTTTTAAGTTTTTTCAATTCATAAATAAGAAGGTTCTGAAATAGCAGCTGTGACAAATGAACGGACAACGAAGAGTAGCTGCCAGAAGTCGAATCATAACAGTTCCTTTTGGTAGGTTTGTCGAAGTGTGTATGTAAAAGTGGTACGATATTATCGGTTCTTTTCAATAGTTCACACTGAATTTGACAAAACTTGAAAAGAAGACAAAAAGTATTTGCCCTTGTTTATTTAGTGATTGGGCAACTAGAGGTATTAAAAAGTAGGTAGACTATTCAAGCTTATGCCCTTATTAAAACACTGAAACAAGTATGTTGCTTTTTTTTTTTTTTTTAGCAATTGTTAAAGCCCTGCACATTAGCAACAAGATCAAAACAGAAAAAATAAAATAAAGACAGTTTGGAAAGTCATAAATAACGAGACTAACAGGAAGAAAATACGTAACACAAGCTACACATTAGATACAGCACGTGGTTCTCAAAGCTCTAATCAGGAAGTAGCCCAAGAATTTGTAAATTTCTTTACAGAAATACCGTTAAAAACCACGGAGACTCTTAATTCATCACCGGAGTCTCCGTTGGTTTATTAAAAGCAAATGTGTCTGCCTGCCTGGCTGAATTTAAATTTAAACACATTACCCTTGTGACAGTTATTAAAGCTTTCCGGCAAATAATAATCAAACTGACCGAAGATCTATGGGGTTGGGGAATGTCTATCAAAGTTTGTACATCCATACTTGAGACTATAACCCCATATTTAGCTTTAATTTTTAATTTATGTGTAGACCAAGGAGTCTTCCCTGATTTAATGAAATACAATAAAGTAATACCTCTTTTCAAATCCGGGTAAAGTAGGGATACTAATAATTACATACCTGTATCCGTGTTAATAGGTATTTGCAAGGATTTAGAAAAATAATAGTTAATCAAATGCTCTATTATTTTAACACCAACAGTATGGTTTCACCAGGGTACGTTGTACAACTGACGCTGGTGTAACATTAGTAAAGCACATATTGAGGGCGTGGGAAGAGTCCCAAGACGCCATTGCAACTTTTGTGGACTCTCCAAAGCGTTTGATTGTGTAAATCACGACACATTACTTTTGAAACTTCAGCATTATGGACTGGGTAAACTTGTACCTTGTTTGGAAAAGTCTCATTTGAATGATAGACAATGTTTGATTGTCTATCTTTCAAATACACAAATCATGTTTAAAAGTAAAAATGGGGGTTCCACAAGGTTGAATATTGGGTCCTTTCCTCCTTCCAGTATACAGGGTTACTGGTAATTCGACGTAGTCCTTGCAGGACGTTATAGTAGGACTATAATGCAAGAAATTAAGCCACCAAATTTAATGTTCTACCGAAATTCACTAGTTTTTGAGTAAGGTCGACTTTTAGTTTTTTTATGAAAAATCCCAGATTAAATCATTTAAAGCCATTTTAAAAACGGTTTACGCCGCGAAAGAACTGAAATTTAAGTAATTATCATAGCTGATGACGCAGCAGACCTTTTTGAGTAATTTAAAGTTAAAAAAATCCTACACCTTTAGAAAAAATCACAAATGAAACAATTTTTTTTTGTAATTTTGGCCATTCCGTCATAAAAAGATGTTGTATACTTACTGAAAAAAAAATACTACGCCAGATGTGCACAATACTAGAAAAATATCTTTGTCTTATCAGCTCTCCAAAATAATATAAATCTTATTGAAAAGTTATGGACTACATTATTATTATTATTTAAATCTTTTCGTTTATTCTGCTCGGCTAACCGGGTAGCAAAAGGCAAACTATCTATATAAAGGCAAACTGTTAAGCTCATGAAGGAGTGGCGTGAGATGATCCTGTACTATTCAGAAGAGGCGTTGTAATACTGGCAGCTCAATAGACAGATCTCTAAATCCTTGAAGAGCGACCTCCGCCGCTTTAATACCGAGCGCATTAAAGACGCAATCGAACGGAACAAAGGCTCCAAGGTATTTTCAAGAGATCTGGCTATTGGGCAGAGCTAGCTCACGAAACTGAAGACCGACGATGGCAGGATCTTATCCGCCAAACCGGAGCTACTGAGGGAGATCGAGAGCTTCTATGGACAGTTGTACACGTCAACCAGCAAACCCATTGTCGACCTAGCAAACGACCCAAGAGCTAGACTAACCCGACATTATACCGAAAACATCCCGGACGTCAGCCTGTACGAGATTAGGATGGCTCTGAAACAGCTCAAAAACAACAAGGCACTGGGTGATGTCGGAATTACGGCCGAACTCCTGAAGGCGGGTGGAAAACCGGTACTTAAGGCCCTTCAGAAGCTGTTTAATTCCGTCATACTCGAGGGGAAAACGCCACAGGCATGGTGCAGGGGTGTGGTGGTGCTCTTCTTCAAGAAGGGTGACAATGCCCGGTTGAAGAATTACAGGCCCATCTCACTTCTAAGCCATGTCTACAAGTTGTTTTCAAGAGTCATCACGAATCGTCTCGCGCACAGGTTTGACGATTTCCAGCCACCCGAACAAGCCGGTTTCCGAAAAGGCTTTAGCACCGTGGACCACATACATACGCTTCGGCAGGTTATAAAGAAGACCGAAGAGTACAACTTGCCTCTCTGTTTAGCGTTTGTGGACTACGAGAAAGCCGTTGATTCGGTCGAGTCCTGGGCTGTACTGCAGTCTCTCCAACGGTGCCAAATTGACTACCGGTACATCGAGGTGTTGAAGTGTTTGTACAAAAACGCCACCATGTCAGTCCGACTTCAGGACCAAGCCTCGGAACCTATCTTTCTGCAGCGAGGTGTAAGACAGGGAGACGTCATATCTCCGAAACTGTTCACCGCTGCACTGGAGGATGTCTTCAAGGTTCTGGACTGGAGAGGGCTAGGCATCAACGTCAATGGCGAGCACATCACTCACCTTCGGTTTGCCGACGATATGGTGGTCATGGCTGAGACCATGGAGGACCTCAGTACAATGCTCGATGACCTCAGTAGAGCTTCCGAAAGAGTGGGTCTAAAAATGAACATGGACAAGACGAAGGTCATGTTGAATGCCCGTGTCACACCCATTCCTATCAAGATCGGAGACTCTACACTCGAAATTGTAGACGATTATGTATACCTAGGACAAACGGTCCAGTTAGATGGTCCAGGTCTAATTTCGAGAAAGAGGTCAATCGTCGAATCCGACTCGGCTGGGCAGCGTTCGGAAAACTGCGCGGTATCTTCTCGTCCAACTTCAGTGTCTCAAGACGAAAGTCTATGACCAGTGTGTGTTGCCAGTGATTACATACGGGACCGAAACGTGGTCGCTCACAATGGGTCTTATCAAAAGGCTTAAAGTCACCCAAAGGGCAATGGAGAGGGCTATGCTCGGAGTTTCCTTGCGTGATCGAATCAGAAATGAAGACATCAAGAGAATCAAGGTCACCGACGTAGCCCGAAGAATTGCTAAACTTAAGTGGCAGTGGGCAGGGCACATTGCTCGCAGGACGGATGGCCGTTGGGGCCGAAAAGTTCTGGAGTGGCGACCGCGAACCGGAAGACGATGCGTTGGAAGACCTCCCACTAGGTGGACCGATGACCTGGTGAAGGTTGCGGGAATCCGGTGGATGCGAGTCGCAAGGGACCGGTCAATGTGGCGACACTTGGGGGAGGCCTATGTCCAGCAGTGGGCGTCTTTCAGCTGAGATGATGAACCGGGTAGCCGGAAATTACTGATAGCACGGGCCTAAGCCAAGTGATTATGAGCGTTAAGAGTTAAAGGGGTACTTATAGGTAGATTACGTAATTGTGTTGGAGCTTGAAAAAGAGTTTGGGGCGGGTTATCTGATTCACATTGTAGGAACTTCGTCACCAGTCTGCACGTGTTTAGTATCACTGCCTTCTGCAGCAGGTGGTATGTGTTAGAGGGCAGGTTCAGAGAAGTAAGTGACTGGTGGAGTTGTTTTGGTATCACTCCTGTTGTGGACAACACTGGGGACTATTGTTACTTTTTGCAGATGCCAGATGATTTGATAATTTCTTCTTTTAATTCGGTATATACTTAGATAATTTTTCTGCAATGGTAGTTTGTATGTTGTGTGTATTTGGTACAGCTATGTCGATGAGATATCCAGTTTTGTTTGTTTTATTTATTAATGTGATGTCTGGTCTAGTGAAGTGGATGGTTCGGTCCGTGAAAATCCCTCGGGTCAAAATATAATTTTATCGAAGTGTTTTCCAACACAGTTTCGGGGGTGTATTTGTAGTAGGGTACTATGGAGTCTAATAGTTTGTCTTGGTATGCTAGTTTCTGATGTATCACATTAGCGACTTGGTCGTGTCTATGTTTGTAGTCGGTCTGGGCTATTGATTTACACGCGCCTGTAATATGCTGGATGGTTTCTGGTAAACTATTGCGTTTTCGGCATATGTCAGTGCTTAAGTTTTTTTTTAATAATGTCTTCCTATAATTTTTAGTCTCAATTACTTGGTCCTGTATTGCAATCATGAAGCCTTCAGTCTCCGGGAAGAGCTCACCTCGTTTAAGCCATGCGTTCGACGCTTCCTTGTCGACATTAATTTGGTTTAAATCTTGGTAATGTCTTCCGTGTAAAGACTTCTGGCTCCATTCAAGGAGTTTGGTTTTATTATCGGTAACTTTCTCGTTTTTCTGTTCGGATTTGTCTTTTTTAGAGGTGTAAAATGGATGTCGTTGTTTGCTATCTGTTTATGAAGTGTAGAAGTCTCTGCCTTGGTAAAGAAATATTGTCTAAGGGTTGTTATCTGTGCGGCGGCGACCTCTCGCGTCCGGCCCTGGTTCAATCCATGGTCCGGAGCGAGACGGAATGATTCTATGTGTTCTCCTTTTTCTAATGTGTACTGGTGTTGATAGTATTGTCCTGCTCTAACTGAATTTATTTTGCACTTATCTATACCAAATTCCATTTTGACATCGTTTGTGAATTGTTCTGTTAGGTTTGCAAGTTCATTTAATTGGCTTTCACTTTTAGCATATAATTTAATATCATCCATATAGAGTAGATGATTTAAAGTGTTATTTTGTACCTCATGCTGTCCTTCGTAGGCTGTATCTCTTAAGTGAAATTCCGTGCAGGTTGAATTTAAAATGTTTGACAGAGGGTTTAGGGCAAGGCAGAACCACAACGGACTCAGTGCATCTCCCTGAAAAATACCTCGTAGTATTTTGATTGGACGGGTATCCGCTGCATCGGTTGAAGTATTGACTCTAAGGACAGTAGACCAGGTTATCATCGCAGTTTTCAGGAATGTGATGATTATTGGGTGTATTCTGTAAATTTCTAAAATTTGTACTAGCCATGAATGGGGAACAGAGTCATATTATTATTATTTCCTTTATTCATTCTTATATACATTTTTAAATATTTATGAATAAAACTAAATTTAAAAAAAACATTTAAAAATATAAAAAACAGCAGCCCACTAGCGCTGGAAACAGGGTCCGAGCTGCCGGTGGTCAGGGCTCCTGAGAGAGGAACCTCCTAACAATACGTGACGTGTCAAGAAGTACTGCTTTCTGAATCAACCCCTTGATCCAGCTGCCAAGCGAGAGCCACCTAAGATGTTGGTCGAGGCTCTTAGCTATTAAGCCATTGGCCGACACGACTATCGGTACAATGACTGCTGTATCCACATCCCACATGTCAACAACCTCGCGAGCCAGATCTAGATATTTGTTTTTTTTTTATCTTTATCTGCTTTCACGAGGTTCTCGTCATGCGGGACCGTTATATCAACAATCATTGTGCGACGCTCCAATCGATCTATCACCACAATATCAGGCCTATTGGCAACAACATTCCTGTCGGTGGTGATAGGTCGATCCCAATACCTACAATGTGATATTACCATTAACGAGAACTGGGTCGGGCGCATACTTATAGTATGGCACTTCTGATTCCACAAGGTTGTACTTCAAAGCAAGTTGCTGGTGGATAATCCTGGCAACAAGGTTGTGTCTATGCAAGTACTCTCCGTTAGCTAGACTAGAATACCCAGAAATAATGTGTCGGATCGACTCTCCCGGACGGTGGCATACCCGACATATGTCAACCGTGCCGTCCTTCACAATGTATTTGCGGTAATTATTCGTCATCATAACTTCGTCCATAATTGCACAAACAAAACCTTCGGTTTCCCCGAAGAGGTCACCAAAGCGTAGCCAGGATACGGACGCTAAGAAGTCTACATCAGGGCCATGTAGGGCCCGGTAAAAGCGTCCGTGAAGCTCCTTGCTTTGCCATTCTTCCCTGCGGTCATTAGTGTCTAAAACTTTAGGCTTGCGCCAGTTCTCATTAGCCAGGGAGAGCGGGGTGAGGCCCTTGTCCACTGAGACCACATCTCGGTGCATCCCCACGTCGGCTTCCAGGAAATATTCCCTGAGACTGCATACCTCACGCACGGTTGTGCAGGTTCTTAGCATTTAAGAAGCCTCGACCCCCGCACTTCCGAGGGATATACAGTCTCATCATCGACGACCGTGGGTGATGCATTCGATTTGCGGTCAGTAGTGTGCGTACCCTCCTATCCAGGGCATCAAGTTCCGTCTGAGTCCATTTGAGTATGCCGAAAGAATACATTAAAACCGGCATGACCCAACCATTGAAGGCGCGCACCTTGTTTCCACCTGAAAGAAGGCTATTTAATACCTTCTTCAGGCGACCGAAGAAGCGCTCCTTCAACGATTGCTTCATGTCAGTTACGTTAATGCCTAATGCTTCCGACATACCCAAATACTTATAGCTTTCGGATGAGGAAAGAGATCTTAGGTGTATGGAATCCAAGAGCTGAAGTCCCTCGGATTCCATAATCTCCCCTCGCTTTACATACATGACTGCACATTTGTCCACACCAAATTCCATCCTGATGACGTTACTAAAAGTTTCAGTTACTTTTAGTAGCTCCATCAGTTGCAATTTGTTGGGAGCAAAGAATTTCAGATCATCCATGTAAAGCAGGTGAGATATAACCTGACCATCTTTCCTCAACCGGTAGCCTAGTCCTGAATTCTCCAGCAATTTGCTTAGAGGATTCAGGGCTAAACAGAACCAAAGTGGACTCAGACTGTCGCCCTGGAATATTCCCCGTTTAATCCATACAGGTTCATCGTTCCCCTGAATCTGTCGACATCCTGGATATCGAAGGACCGTTCTCCATTTTCATTATTATTATTATTTATTTTATTTCGGACACTAAAAGATCCATAGAGTGTTAGTAACATAATATTAAGTAACTTATTATCTAGTGTTAGTACCAATTACTCTCTGCACAAGAAATCTTACAATTGGAGAGCCGTAGCTCTCCGCTACAGTTCTCAGGATGCTGTTGCGACTATCTCTCACTCTCCTGAGTATCGAGGCACTTTATTTGCGAACTATCGCGTGAAACCCGTCGGTAGGAGCTAGCGCGAACATCCCCGACGCACTGCAGAAGCGAGGTAGTCTCAACAACATCCTGAAGGCATTATTATACTGGACGCGCAGGGCATCTAGCGACCTTTTGGTGTAATTGACCCATAGATTACCCGTGTACAGACTCTGGCAGTAGGCCTTGAAAAGAGTGATTTTAACTAGGAAAAAAAAAACTAGGATAAAAAATGTTTTTGATTTTGTAAAAAAGGAAAAAAGAAAGGTCAAAAGCATGCGGAAAATCAAAGTAAACAATTTCGTAAATTATTATATTTTTTAATCTACCAGTGTACCACATGTTTCTTTCGGTGGATTCGTTCTAGTGATCATGAACAAAACATGCGCGTGTTCACCGAAATGTTCGCGCACATTTGTGAGAGCACACGTAGTAGCGGTGGACTCGAGTCATCGAACACGCATTCTCTGTTCACGCACTCAATTAAATAGTCTAGGGGACCGACCTTCATTCAACGAATAAATAATATTAATTAGTAAGGTTAGTAACGCGTCGTCGAATAAAGTTACATCAAGACCATGATCGTCTTAGGTTGTCAAAGTATATCGCGATAATGTGCATACTTAGGCAACTTCAACTCAATACCATCTTAACTTAAATTTATTCGCAATGTGCTTGTTCATCAACTAAGATTCCTAAACAGTATTTAAAATTGAATATTCGCATCGATTGACCAATCCCAACTAGCAAAATCAGTACTTAGAACGCTCTTGAGACTACTTTTTTCAGTACTTATAATATGCTTATAATGCTCTGGCAAAAGTATATTTCAATTGCGTTTCTTTGTTGAGTTTGTTGTTGCTTCGGCTAGTGGTTTTGTGGTTAAACTTAGTAATAACGTAAGTTTATATTACTTTTATTTTGTATTATTGTAGAATATTTAAATATAAGGTGTTAAAAAATTAACTGCAAGAAACTTGAGGAGTTGTTTGGAGTCACAAATAAAAAATAATCACGAAATATTTTTATATAAGTAACGATCCGTTTCAAAGATATGCAATATTTTCACTGCGCACAAAATTATTGAATATGCGCACTTGACTGTACTGTGACTGCACCGTGCAGGGTGCCACGCGCGGGGTCGTTCACCCCTGCGACATTGCAAACGTAGACAGCTGATTCTAACTTTCCCATCACATTTTGCAGACTTTGGACTGGCAATTTTTTTTTTTTTTGTAAAAACTAAAAATGTTTGAAAAATGTTTTTTTTTTGGAATGTATTTGTTTTTTGATACCGAGTACGTATACGAAATTCTTGCAGTTAATTTTTTAACACCTTATATATCGTAAATATGTTGTATGAACCCTTGAGGAAGTCATTTTTACTGTACATAATATGTACTGCAATATACACACATCAACAGAATCTAGGGATACCTTAATCCTAAATTATTTACGAATTTTTAGTTAAAAATCTTTTTAGTTTTCATAAAAAGTTTGTATGCAGATTGAAACCTCATAATTTATTCTATTCTCAAAATTTAAAAAATAAATATAAAAAAAAGAAAATACAAAATACGGCGGCAAAATTGTTAGTAATTCGTTACGTTAAGGAAAATTAAAATTGTTTTATTAATATTAATTAATGAAAAGGGATTAGATTGTCATTCTTTTTTAATTTAACGTGCTGTGTGAGCTTTAGGAGTCATGTCACGTCGTCATTTGAATCGAGATGAAATGTTACGTGCCGTGAGCATGCTAGAAAATGGTGCTATTCAACGCGTCGTTGCTGAGGCCCTACACACCAGCCAAATCGTGATATCAAGGTTGTGGTCATGTTATCGCAGTATTGGGGACGTTACTCCACAGAGACAGGATCGATTTCTCCAAATGACCGCTAGAAGACAACCCAATATCACAGCGATGCAACTAGTACAAAGGCTCCAGGAGGACCACCAGCTGCTGGTAAGCGACCAAACCGTGCGAAGGAGGTTGCATGAAGTTGGTCTTCATGCTCGAAGACGCGCTACGTGTTCCAGCATTGCGACGTGGCAATCGCGGTCGGCGGCTTTCGTGGGCTCGGGAGCATTTACCATGGAGTGACGAACAATGGTCTTTGGTGCTGTTCACCGACGAGTCCCGGTTTGGGTTTCATCCGGATTCACGAAGAACACGCGTTTGGAGAACTCCAGGGAGAGTTAGCCGTCTACGGCACCCTCAGGAGGTCCACTCATACCAAGGCGGGACAATCATGGTGTAGGCAGGAATTCGTCTTGGCGGACGAACCCAGCTCATTTGGATCCAAGCTAGCATGACTGCACAAAAATACCACGAGGAAGTAGTAGAGCCTGTTATTGTCCCACACAGAATCAAATGGGCCAGGAATTTCTACTCATGCACGATAATGTTCCTTCCCATACGGTGCGGCTGGTGTCGGCGGCTCTCCGAGACCACGATATTCAAGTTTTGGATTGGCCTGCACAGTCGCCCGACTTAAATCCTATCGAGCATGCCTGGGACATGTTACAATGAAAAGCTTTGAGAGATTTCCCGCCAAATTTGACGACAGAACAACAACTTTACGAACACTTGCAAAGAACATGGGACCTCATACCGCAGCAAGACATTGAAAATCTAATTTTGAGCATGAACAATCCATGTCGATGTGTAATTAATGTAAGAGGTGGCAACACTGATTATTAATAATTAGATTTTATAAGATTTTTTCAGTTTTCATTAAAATTAATAGCTTTATAAATAAGAGGAAATGAAGTTTTTTACCATATTAATTTGCTACGGCGATTAAAAAAATAAACATTTTTACTTAAAACAAAAAAATCACAAAATGTTTTTTATTTTTTACTATAGACCTTAAAATAACCTATCATTCTTCCATTTACTATATCAGAAAATTCTTCATAGATTTTTAGATATTTGATGAAATGTAAAATATCCCTAGATTCTGTTGATGTGTGTAGTTAGTTTTTACAATCCCCTCCGAAAAATAGCACATTACAATATTATTGTAAATAAAATATTTCTTCAATTCTTATGAATATCCGCCATGATTAGAAAATGCTCTTCATTAAGTACTTTATAAGTAAATTAGTACTTGTAGCAGTTTCAGCCCAGATAAGTTGCCTCCATCGTCCTCCATTCTAAAATACATTAGAGTTCCCTTGGAATATACCTGCTAATGTTTGAATTTACTTTTCTTAGGATTTAATTAACAAGATTGTTGTATTTCTTGATATCGATTGTTTTTTGACCAAATATTCACATTACCAATTATTCATCAACCAATTTATTCTTTTCACATTTTGTGATATCAGAATGCTGCAATGGGTGTGGATTTCCCGTTTCTTTCAACAATGAGTCCTACTCAATGACCTACTCATTTTATTTGTAGTCAAGAAAACATATTAGCCTCATTGCAAACCTTTTCTTGGTGCCCGACTAGCTCCCAGTACAGCATATATGACAATTAATTACATCGAAGATGAATGCACAATTTCAAATTCAAATTCTTTATTGACAAAAATTATGTTACATAAATTGTTTGAAGCTTCCAACCCCCAAACTAGGTTTACCTGTATGTCAGGAGTCAGCGCCCTCTCTCGTTTTATTTGGCTAATAAAATAGTAATAGAAATAGAAAAAAAAAAATAATATTAAAAATAAAAAATATGACAGAACATCAAAAATTCTGATTCTGATTCGATATGTAAATCGTAATCTTCGTCCCAAATTTCAATTTCTTCACTTTTTGAGTGGAGGGCTTCGGGTGAAAAAATAGTTTTGGGCGCGGAACCCTCATTCACTTTGTCTGCGATAGCTCTTGACGCGCTTCCTAATCCTGTTGAAGTTATTACTGAAGAACTAGGCTTCATTAATTCTAAATATCTATTTTTCAATTTTCTCCTGTAACCACCACTCCTTTTTAATCGTTTCCAATCGCTTAAATTCATGTTCAACTTATTTACTCAACAACAGAATTTCAACAAAATGGCTGAGGTTTACTTTTAAAGTTATTGATCAAGTAGCTTATAAGCTTTTTTGATCTGGAAGCGCTCTTATCAAGTACTATTTGACTTAAAATAGTCTTGAGCAAAACTATAACAGCGAAAACATATAAAGTTATATTAAAATGTAGAAGTTACAATAGTTAAAGTGGTAGTGATTATTTCTCTTGACAAGTGGTTAGTTCCACAGTTGTTGTCTGACTCGCCCTGCCTAGCGTGAAAAATTACAATAATACAATTGAATTGTATTTACTATAAGTACTTTTAGCGTGCACTTCCATTATTTCACACGAAATTCACAACGAACGTAACGTAGACTGCGCAGCGCAGTGCAAGCGAGGCGATGTTATCAGCGATGGGAAAGCGAATTGTGATCGTGTCATTTATTATATTCAGGTGATTCTTATAAATTCGAGTCCATAACTTTCCTGAAACTAGCACATTATTATGAAAATAATTTTTCTTTACTCATACTCGGAAAGTAAGTCCGAAGTTGCCTGAGGAGCGGGCTGAAAGTAATACTTTTCAGCCCTAGGGAAAATCGCTTTGAACTGACAGCTGTCACATTATTAAAATAAGGAACTTCGTTCCAAAAAAATCTAGTTCTATTTTCACATTTCTATTGAACCATGTTCCGACTTCTATACAGTCTGTAAATTACAGCGCGATGTAAAATTGAAATAAGACTTAACATTAAATTCAGTATTAGTTAAATAATATAATTTTTTTAAATAACTTAGTTATTTTAGTTACAAATATTTCTTTAAAATAACAAAGATTTGGGCAAAATATTTAATATTTTTTCAGTGACGATAGTGAAAATAAAGGCTGAATAGCCGGCCACAGAAAAAAAAAACAAAATAGGCGGGAAAGCGGCAATCCGATCTTCACTTTTTTTTAGAATGGTGTCGTGTTTTTGTTTTTATTTTCCTTGTATTCGTAATGAAAAGCACAGTGTTTACCTCGGGTTAAAGACTTATTTAGTCCCTCGAGCTATTAGCGCCCGCGCTACGCTTGGGCGCCGAACCCCGTCTCGGGACTAAATAAGTTACTTTCACCCCTAGGATAACAATGTACCTACTATTTCGCGTTTAGGATACTGTTGGGGCTGTCGTGGCGCTGTAGTGCGTCCACTATGTTTGCGGAGGCGCGCACAGATGATTTTTACGCCATTATAAGAAAAAATATTGAATTTGAATTTCATTAATTGCACCTATGGGAAGAAAAAAATCGGGATAGCGGTAGTTTCTCTCAATTTTTTTTTTTTTGCCTTTTATTTCACTGCTGGGCAAATCCGTTCCTACAAACAATCACGATTTTGTGCTACTTCTTTCCAATCCCCAAGGAAGACATTCAGTTTATCTCGCCTTCTCATTTGTGGTCTGCCGCGAGCTTGTGTCACTGTTTCAGGGCACCAATCCTAAGTTTTACAGGCGCACAGTTCGTTCGGCATGCGACAGTGCCCAGTCCCATTTAAAGTGGCCAGCCGTTAGAGCCACGTCAAAGATTTGCGTTTTGGAGCGGAGTGTAGTGTTTCAAACACTATCTCTTCATTTTACACTACGATCACTACGATACTGCGCTCCATTACACGATGGCAAAGCTTGAGTTTTTGACGCAAGCCTTTTTTTTTTTTTTTTTAGGATGGGAAATCATCAAATGACTTCTCCCACTCTGGGCGGAGCGGGAGGGAGTGTCAGACTTTTACTGACTAAAACCCATCCATGTTCCTTCCTCGCCCTTTACGTTCCGGGGCCGCGGTATCTCTTTCGAACAGTCCAGCAACCCCGGCAGGCTTCGGCCCTTGTGGGCCCCTCTCTTATGCTGACATCTCTTTGAGGCGCGCGTGGAACACGAACGCGCCGTCGACACGGCCTGTCGTCGTTAGACGGACGGACGGCTAGCGAGCCCATAGCCAACCGTCCACAGGCCTGCATCTACGGTGGCCGGTAGCCACCACGTGGCCCCCGACGCCCGTTGCGTCTCCCGCGGCGGCCGGGAAGTGAGGATCTCTCCCTCTCTCGTTCCGCCACCTCCTTCGCTAGCATGACTGCTTCGCAGAAGGAGGTGACGGCTTCCCATTCCGTCTCGCTCCGGACCATGGATTGAACCAGGGCCGGACGCGAGAGGTCGCCGCCGCCGATCGCCGCTTCGAGGACACGGCGGTGGTCCGCCCACGCAGGGCAGACCTCCACCGTGTGCTCCACCGTGTCCTCCGGTCGATCCTCGCAGTGGAGACACCCAGGCGTTTCCTCCCGCCCGATTCGGTGCAGGTACCTCCCGAAACTACCAACACCGTAACCCTCCCACTAACCGTAGTGCTTACAGGGCAGCCAAGGCTTGATCATTCCATCGCTGATCGTCGGCGTCGACTCGAGAGTTCTTATAGCGAAACCTCTGCCTGATTGACCGTTGCTGGTTGGAAGTTTAAAATATTGTTGAGTAACGGAAATATTATAATTTATTGTATGCGAGTTTGTAGTCGTTGATAAAGTAATTAATAAACATATATAATCCTGAAGCTGCCGTTTTTCTGAGTTGTCTTACACGCAAGTAAGTCGGAACGTACAGGGTACTAAAGTTCCCGTTGATCTACAATCTACAATCATGAACGGTAAGAAGCAAGGTCTATTTTTGCACAAGTAAAGGAAACAATCCGCCAAGAGCGAGTCGGTCTCGCGCACCAAGAGTTCCGTACAAACTTTTTAAAGGACAAACTTAACTTTGCTGTTCGATCCCATTAAACAGCTAAAGCACCAACCACAAATAATAAGTTTGTAATAGTAAAATCACTTTTTTTGTGATTAAACTAGATATTTTCGGTTTTCAGATTTTTCACTTTAAAAAAATATCAAAGTCAAAGCCAAAATTGGGTACTTATGTAAAGTCGTATTTTTAATCATATGAAGCAAATTGAAGTATCGAGATGAAATTGTAAAATCATGTCTTCCCAATAGGATCCCAACCAAAGAGACATTTCAAGCGTGAGAATTCGAAAAAAAATCTTCAAAATCATGCGAAACAACATCTCCCGCACTCCACTTTTAATCGATTTATTCATGTCCAAGGTAGCTCGCGAAATTCAAATTTTCTTACGTTTTTTGCAACTGTTTTCTGTAACTTAATACGTCTTTTAGCCGCGACCGATATGTTTATCAACATACAACTTAGCACTGCCCTGCAAATTGCAAAAAACGTAAGAAAATTTTAATTTCGCCGGCCACCCTGACGCTTTCACCTTTTTTTTTTTAGGATGGGAAATCATCAAATGACTTCTCCCACTCTGGGCGGAGCGGGAGGGAGTGTCAGACTTTTACTGACTAAAACCCGTCCATGTTCCTTCCTCGGCCACGTTCCGGGGCCGCGGTATCTCACGCTTTCACTTTAAGTGGAAACATGCTCTGTACAGGTCCCAATGAACCAACAATAACAAGCCTTAAGAAATGTTTGCAAATAATTCGAGAGTCTACTTTTATTTGGCAGACTAGTAGCCAATATAATCTTAAATTAGGTGTCCAAATAGTCATCTATTTAAGTCAATAACTCTGAACGAACTGCGAATTAGCAAAAGTTATTTTACTAGCAAAAGTTGTCATTGAAAAGCTCTCTCCAGCGGTGGTACTTATTACTGTTGGTTCCTCCGAACCCTCCATGTATTCCTCCGTGTATCCTAACTTCGTTGCTCAAATCGTCACCTATTTAGGTCAATAACTCGAACGAAATACGATTTCGCGAAAGTCGTAAGAGGCAATCAAATGGTTCTCCTTAAACATCTCTTTCTAATGTGGTATATTCATGTCTATTGGTTACCTAGACAATCTTAAGTTCGATGTCCAAATAGTCAGCCATTTACGTCAATAATTCTGAACGGACTGTGAATTAGCAAAAGTTATATTAGTAGCAAAAGTTGTAATTAAAAAAATTTCTCCAATGGTAATTTTCTTTTATTTTTTTTTATTTGATTAAAGGGCTTTGTCGCTTAGCGACCACATCGCCCAATACAGACAAGCAAATTACTTACGATCTATTTAGCACTAACTTACGATCTACTTATTACTAGTTCATATAATTCTTTTGCTTTCTCGGACACTGGAAAAGCAAGAATGGAATTACAAATGACAATATTATTCGTTTTATATCGTCCAAAAACATTAGGTCTACTATTTTCGTTCCGGACACACTCCATCAGGATATGAAAAACATCATCAATTACTCCACAGTCATCACAATTTGGAGACAAAACTTTCTTCATTAAATGATAGAACTTATTCGAAGGAATATGGCCGGAACGAAGTCTTATAGCTATAGTAATTAATTTCCTGTTCAGATCACAATCAATCCACGGAGACCGAGAAATCTCTGGCTGGATAGTTCGGTACCAGATCCCATATTTAAAAAAAATTAAAAATATTAACCTTGCCATCTCTGTACATATTGGAAACTGCGTTATTTGTAAAATCGAATCAACATTTGTTTAAAAAATATTCATCCGTTAAAAGAAATCCAATTCGTGCCCAATATGAGAATTTATTATGTCCGATCAAGTGCAAAACAGCACTATTGACGAAGAGCTTATTTGGTATTGCTCCGAAAATTTATAATAGACTACCAGATAGAATTAAATGTTTGCCTTTATATAGATTTAAGAAGTCCCTTCAGGGGATACTACTAGACAAATGTTACTACAGTGTTGATGAATTTTTAAATGATAATTTTTTGGTATGAATTATTCTGACGGGTGATTTTACGATTTTTAATTAACATTTTAATACGGTTTTTTTTTCATGATTTTTAATTGTACTGGCATTTTATTATTTATACTAGATGACCCGCGCAACTTCGTTTGCGTCACATAAGAGAAAGAGAGGGTTACAGAGAGTGGGTCGTAAGCACGTATAATACAATTTTCAAAGAGCACATCACACACATCCTTCCGCATAAGGAAAATGCGCGCCTGGTACATGATCATTATTTTGCTGCGGAGTTATTTAAAACGGTGTATCTTCTAAGATATGCATTGAAATCAATTTACGTACCAAAGTGCAATTTTGTTCAAAATCAAATACTTGTGATTAACAACGTATACAATTGGATAAGAATAAATTACCATGTTTACAAAAGTTTTAAAGATAAAAACAGCTTTAAGGGCTTCTATTGGTATTACTCCAGCTAGGTCTGCAGTTCTCATCAAGGTGCATGAAATGAGCCGCAACACGATATAGCTGCTATAAACTGTTGCGGACCCCTTACAACTGCTTACCATTTAAAATTTCGAATTCTACGTCCCTACGCTATGACGTGTCTTAAAGTGCACAACCTCTTTAAAGCTTAGAAACTTTCAAATGCGGTATTAATATTTTACGGTGACTTTCGAGACATTCTATTTTTAAAGAATATTTGCAATTTTGCACCAAATTTTTATGTGAGTTCAACCTTTTTGGAATAAAATCAGATTGGGTTTTGAAACATGTAGTTTATTTCAGAATCTCTAAGGAGTATTGATATCAAATTCGAAAAAAATCACAGCCAAAATAACTTTCTACCCCTTTTTAACCGTTAGGGGATGAATTTCAATGCAACACGAAACGCATCCATCAATCATATTAATATTGTTGATTGCCAAATTTGAAGTAGATTGGACCAAGGAATCACATTTTCCCATACAAACTTTACCCCCGCCCCTTT
The DNA here is from genome assembly GCA_950022955.1 of Xestia ashworthii. NCBI lineage: Eukaryota > Metazoa > Arthropoda > Insecta > Lepidoptera > Noctuidae > Xestia > Xestia ashworthii. Next base: position 562,988 of record OX465561.1, read on the forward strand.
TCACCCCCTTAGGGGTATACTTTCAGAAAATCCTTTCTTATCGTATGCCTACGTCATACAAAAAATACACCTTCCAAGTTTCAGGTTTCTACAATCTGCGGTTTAGGCTGTGCGTTCATCCATCAGACAGTCCTTCAGGATAAAACATTTTTTATTTATAGAAAGTAGGATTAGTACTCGTTTGTAATGTATTTGTAACTTTTCCAGCTTTATGTCTTATGTACATTCGGATAGTCTACATTTTCTTCGTAGTATTATTTTATTTGTAATATATTATACAGGATGGAAACCATTAACGGGACAGTAAGGGGAGCTACCTTAACCGTTGAGTATTAGAAACAGGATCGATTGTCATCAAAAAAATGTTTAATGTAAAATAGAAATTTTCTGGCTAACTGTACGTTTTTTTTAATCTGTGAATGGGGATCAAAATTTCACGAAAAATTACGAATGGTTTCCTAAGACCATTTTCATGTAGCTGCAGCGGTTAAGGTAAGTTCCCTTTACTGCCCCGCTGTAAGTTATTTTTTTGCAATTTCTGACTTTTTGAGTACTCTACTAACCTGAGTAGGTCTCGAAGAACTTTTTGATTAGTGTCGGAAAGAAGATCGATTGGCATCAAAAAAAATTGTTGTATGTAAAATGATAATTTTCTTTGCTAATTGTACTTTATTTTTTAATTAAATCTGTGAATGGAGATCAAAATATTGTAAAAAAATTACAGATTGTTTCCTAAGACCATTTTTGTGTAGCTGCAGCTCCCCTTACTTCCCCGTTAACCGTTTCCATCCTGTATTACCAACTACTTATACCGAGGAAAGCCGATTTTCTTGAGTTCCGCTATTTTGGGCGTATTCACTTCAAAAATCAAATTTCAAAAAAATTGAGAAATCATATTTACCTGGATTAGATTTGAAGTATTTACAACAACTTTTAAAGGTTTGCACTTCATTGGATTTTATTCTATAGGTGTATGAAGTTAGTTAATTTTAAACACAAAACCCTCACACAAACCTTATTGACTTTTAGTATTTGTGATTTTTTTTTATTTTTTTATTTTAATTGACGTTTTATAATTGTAATCATCTATTTCAGTTGACATTTTATTTGTAATTTTAATTGTTTAATGTTTCTTCTTTTTTTATTCAAATTTGTATGTCAGAATGACAAAACATAGCAAGAGCATCACTATTTATAAGATCTATAATACCTATGTTTAACAAATAAATAATTCTGATTCTGATTCTGATTCCCCTTTTCTTTTGATCTTTCATCAAAATACTCTTGCCCAATGGTATAAATGTTATTGCTATTATTCATTCATTTTCATTTTTCAAGGTCTTTATTAGTACATATGGTTTACAATACAGTTTACAAACGAGCTTATTCTATTTGTACACCAATCACGATTTATGTCGTTACACAGGCAGGTATCGCCTTTACAAACATTAAAACATGTTGCTACTTAACACTATTTAACAATGATTTAACTTACTTATTACTAAATATTCAACTACGGATGTGCAAGTCTTAGTATGGACCCACATAAATTTTAAAATGATTTACTGTACAAAATGTACGCTTTAATTATAATGACTAAGATAAACTAAAATATGAGTTAAGTAGCGGGTAGTCCGCAAAAAGATCACGCATTCACCGGCCGAACGAGCGGCGTCGGCTAGTAAGCGAGCTGTCGTCATGATGCGTCATGGAGGAAATAGTGATGGGGCAGTCGGTATCGATTGTACGTACGGGTGTACGGTAATGAACTGAGTCTACTTTTACCAATCGACGATATTAGGAAGTTATGATGTGCTGGGTTTTTATATAAATAAAATTTACGTGCAGTTTTTAAAATGAAATCTTTTATGAATGGATAGTTTAAACGGTGGTGTAATGTTCTAAGGTTGGTGCGAAATGCTGTGTTATAAGATAGTTTTAGGGCTTTATTTTGTATTATTTGGAGTTTGTTATATTTGGTTTCCGATAGACTACACCACACAGGTGCTGCGTAAGTTAGGCAGGGTCTAACGAGTGTAGAATAAATGTGCAATTTGGTTGAGGAACTAAGAACAGATTTGCGATTCAAAATTGGTTTTAATGAATTTAAGGCTTTAACACCTTTACTTACAAATAATTCAGTGTTCTTATTCCAATTGAGTGTCTTGTCTAATATAATACCTAAATATTTAACCGAGGGACGCCATGTAATCTGGAAGTTATCAATATTTACAAGTCTGGTGGGAAGTGCGCGTTTCCTGGTAAACAGAATGCCTTCAGTTTTGGTTGAGTTTACTTTAAGTTTCCAGGTTTTAAAGAAATTACTGAGTAGTTCCAGTGAGTATTGTAGACGTCCAGTTACTACATCAACGTCTTTGTGTGTCGCGAAAGTTGCCGTATCGTCAGCGTAGATGGCGAGTTGTGTGTGAGCCTGTTTGGGAATGTCATTCAGGTACAGTATGAAGACGTAAGGGCCCACGAGCGAACCTTGGGGCACACCGGCTGGGATGGTCTTAGGGTCAGAATGGTCATTGCCTATATAAACTGAGAACGAACGATTTCGCAGGTAGTTCTGGATGGGTTTTACTAGACAAAGAGGAACTTCAAATTTAATTAATTTGTGTAACAGGCCATCATGCCAAACCGAATCAAATGCTTTTTCTATGTCTAATAAAATCATGCCTGTGGAGAGGCCTCCGTTTAGCCCGTGAACTATGTGCTCCACTACTCTGGCTAGCTGTTGTGTGGTTGAGTGTGAGCTACGAAATCCAAACTGTTCGGGGATTAGAGTATGTGCAGTTACTTTAGTGAGGCGGGATAAGACAATGGCCTCTAGGAGTTTCCCTAAGCATGGTAGTAAACTAATTGGGCGATAGCTAGATGGGTTGAACTGATCTTTCCCAGGTTTTTTTATTGGTATGATTTTAGCGTGTTTTAATGCACTTGGGAAGTATGCAATGCGCAAACAACCATTAAACACTTTGGTCAAATAGACAATAGCTTTTTGAGGGAGGTTTTTCAATAAGCCATTTCCCAGGCCATCAAAACCAGGCGCTTTGTTTGATTTTAGTTTACCCAGAAGTTTTCGGATTTCATTCGGCCTAAAAAGTGATGGGTAGTCACCCATCTGGTAACAGTCAAGCAGCCCGATCGATTCTTTTACTGCCTCTTCAATACTAGAATCACTAACCCAATGTTTAGTTAGGTTCATGTTTTCAAGGAAGGAATTAGCTAGAGTCTCACATTGCTCATGTACAGAGGAGGTAGTGGTGTTATTTGACATTTTAAGAGGGGGAATTGAGATAGGTTGATGGTTCAATGACTTGACCACTCTCCATAAATCTGTAGTGGGATTGGTGACTTTCGCTAATTTGTTGTTCCAGGCATGGTCATTTAGTGCGTGAATCCCAGACTTAATACATTTCTGTATGTTGTTCACTTGTGAGAAAAGCTGACGTCGTTTAAATGGATCGTACTCATCAAGGGCCAGTTTTCGAAGACGATTTTTGGTTTTGATTTGTGACCTGATCCGACGTGGGAGTTTATAACCACTATCACTGGGTAACTTAGGAACAGCTTTGTCTCTTGCGTTTATGACAGATGTGGTGAAGTGTTCGATGGCAAGGTCAATTTCCAAAGGTGTGTTAAAAGTGGCTTGGTTCAAAGTTATAGACTCATTCAAGTGGGATCTATAACCTTTCCAGTCCGCCTTTGTATAATTAAATATGATGCGCCTATGTCTGTTGACTTTACCAGATGCAGTGAAACAAACAGGTAGGTGGTTTGACGAAAGGCGAGTGATTACCTGAGGCTCTGAGAGGTGATATACAGAGTTAGCTAGGATAATGTCAGGTGTAGATGGTGTATGCGTACTATGGTAGTGGACTAGAGTAGGACAAGATGGAGCAAGGATGTCATATTCGTTGTTTATCATTTGTGATCAAAAAGTACCTCGCCATGGATGTTTGAGCGGGAGCAATGCCAATAAGGGTGTTTGGTGTTCAAATCACCCATTATTAGGGTTTTTGAATGCACATGAATCATTTTGTCTAAGTCTGTGGCTAGTAGGGCTAGGTTAGGAGATTGATAAGCTGAGATAAAAGCAATAGTCTGATTCGATACAGCAACTTGTATTCCAACACATTCGAGGTTTTGAGTGACAGGTAAATTTAGTGGGGCATGTTCAATGTCAGATTTTACCAAAATGGCAACTCCCTGACCGAGTCCATCAGGTTTCTTGTCGCACCGATAACAGGTGAAACCTGGAGTGAGTAATTTAATATTCGGGGATATTCTAGTTTCTGACAAAGCTACGATATCAATAGAAAGCTCGCTTACCAGATCCAACAGTTCTGCAAGTTTAGAGCGAATGCCATCAGCATTCTAGTATAGAATTCGCACATTTTGTGTTTTACACATATTGACCAAGATGAGTTAAGATTGCTATTATTGGTCACGCAGTAAATCCTAACTTCGATGCTCAAAAAACCATTGTTTTTGAGTCTTCATAATTTTAAATATCGTGCATGAAATGAACACAAACATACAATGTTGATTTTTGATATTGAATAATATGTGAACTGTAATAATTTTAATATTTTTTTGAAGCTTTTGTAGTTCGGAAACAAAATAATTGAGTGACTTACAATTACGTGGCCTAATTTGGCACACATTTATTTAATAAGCAAAAGTTGTAAGTGATCTGAGAAAGAAAATAGGTATTTCATAAACTGTATTTTTTAAACCTAAAACTGTTTTACGTACTGACCCAGGACGTCAGGACGTCAGGTTGCACTGGACGAAAGTGACACAAACTGGGTTTGCACACTTCGCAGGCTATTCTAGATAAGATATCATAATCATTGTAAACTTTATATTATTTTGCCAGTTTTGATTTGAATAAAAATGTTCAACCACAAATCATCGAATTACTGAAAATGAAAGTAACAGATATGACACAAACCGCAATAATAAGCTTCATAGGTACGACTGTATCCATCCACAGACAAGAAATAAGCAACTTTCGATTTTTTTTTTGAAGTTTTCAAAATAGCCCAGCGCTATCGGACTATTAGCGAGGTAGTAAATAGGAACCGGTTTTATTGGGATTTTAGCGCCGTGTGTTACACTGTACTACCCACTTTAAGTACGAGAAAAATTGTTAATTTCTAACAGACAGACGGGCAGATAGACGGACAGACAGACGGACAGACAGTCAGACAGACAGATGGACAGGCAGACGGACAGACGGACATACAGACCGATAGACAGACAGATGGACATATACACAGACGGACAGATAGGCGGACAGAATGATGGACAGCGGAGTCTTTGAAATAGGGTCCCGTTTTTACCCTTTGGAGTTTGTCAATCTCACACGAAGGAAATAAAAAAACTAATTACTCTTACTCCCTAGCAACCCTAGCCCTAGCCTAAAGTGGTCACTCGCTTCGTAGGGCTATAATTATTGACATAATTAGTTTTCTAATTTTCTTCATGTGACATAGACAAACTCAAACAGCCTGTAAATATACTAGTTAAGAAAAAAAAACTGACCGCGAAAATTTCAGAATTTTTGTCGAGTGTTTGGTTTTTAATAAATTTATTAGGTGCCACTGTCACTGAAAAAATATTAATATAATTTTTCAGTGACAGTGGTATAAAGAAAACGAAAAGCCTTTTTAGAAATAAAGGCTTTATCCTACTTAAAGAAAAGATTGATTATGGCACATTGACAAAGACAATATTATGGCATAGTCGCAAACATAGTCTCTTAAGTAGCCCGGTTTCCGGGACCTGCTTGAGTGGCACCTCTCGTCTATGTCAGGTTCTTCCAGGGCCACCTCTCGTTGGCTTTGAGCAACCTCAGACTATTGAGGAGTTTCAGACTCTCGCTGAGTAGCCTCTATGCCTATAGGTGCTTCATCACAGATACTGTCTTCGTCATTAGGTAAGGAGCTAGTTTGATTATTTGAAACAGTAGAATACCGTCAGAATATCTTATAAATGAATATCCAGGATTAGCTTGTAAAAGCTCGACCTCTTTTACAAGAGAGTCATATTTTGACTGTCGAACATTCTTTCTCAAAAGGGCGGTACTAGAGGTTGAAAGCCATGATGGGATTGATTAGCCATTCATTGACCGTCGTGGGTGGTAAAATAACCGTTCATGAGGAGTGGTGTTCGTGGATGTACACAACAAAGACCGAATTGCGTAGAATGACTCATGAAGGACCTTCTCCCAGTAAGCTACCTCCAAGTTTTTTGATTTAAGAAAAATTTTTACAGTCTTCCATAAAGTGCCATTCAAGCGCTCCACCTGTCCGTTTCCTTGCGGGTTGTAGGGAGTAGGTCGGTTGCAAGCAATTCCCAGAGACACCAAAAATTGTTGAATACGTTCTGACACAAACGCATAAATATCCTCTATCGCAATGAATAAAAAGCGGGGTTCCAAACATAAAGAAACGATCCTTAAGTAAGACTGTTTATTATAGATTCTGCTGACACGTCTGGACAGGGGTAGGCAAACGAACATCTTGAATATTCATCAATTATGGCTAACACCACTGAAGAGAGATTTTCTAGGAGAACTTTTGCTAAGTACTAACTTAACTTCTGCTAATTCGTAGTCTGTTCGGAGCTATGGACCTAAATAAGTCACTCACACAGCTTTCAATTAGAACGCTTACTACGGTAGAGTAGAACTTTTGCTAATTATTCCTAGCCTGTTGGATTTTATTGATCGAACTAGGTAGTTGAATGGATACCCAACTGTAGCTCCTCTCTAATTCTGAATCGAAAAAAGTTCCCAAGGCAAAGAATATTATTTATGAAGAGATAAATCTATTGATACATATCTTAACGCTATTGGTCCATGGGGTAGAATTAACGCTTTGTTAACCCTGAATTACTTTAAGTATTTGTTCCTAACGGCAGTTCAGATGTCAATGTTTTGAAAAAAAAAACGTTCATAGGCTTGTAATATGATGTTTGAAACATACGGTATCAATGAAAGTTACTAAATTGACGAAATAACAGTATTTATTTTAAACTAATTTCTCATACTTAGGAGCTCTGTAGCTCCTCTCTGACTCCGAATTGAGAGATGTCGCAGTAGTAAAAAATGTTCGCCTTAAAGAGATCGGTGTATATTTAAAAGCTAGTGGACGCAAGGGAAATTTCGCCCATTGTCCTTGCAATCTAATAATCAACCCTTGAACCTCAAGAATTCAAGAGAATACTGTTAAAACGTGGTGGCCTTTATTTTGTTTTGACTCTTTGACTAGTAGACTAGACTTATCAAAAGGCTTAAAGTCACCCAAAGGGCAATGGAGAGGGCTATGCTCGGAGTTTCCTTGCGTGATCGAATCAGAAATGAAGACATCCGCAAGAGAATTGCCAAACTTAAGTGGCAGTGGGCAGGTCATATTGCTCGCAGAACGGATGGCCGATGGGGCCGAAAAGTTCTGGAGTGGCGACCGCGAACCGGAAAACGATGCGTTAGAAGACCTCCCACTAGGTGGACCGATGACCTGGTGAAGGTTGCTGGAATCCGTTGGATGCGAGTCGCAGGGGACTGGTCAATGTGGTGACACTTGCGGGAGGCCTATGTCCAGCAGTGGACGTCTTTCGGCTGAAATGATGATGATTTTGACTAGTATAATATAGGAAGCAACGTTCATATGATATAAAAACAAGTAACCTAATTTCATGATTGCGAAAATTTCAGTATCCTGCGGTCCTGCCTGGAATAAGTTAAGTTTGGGGCCCTCAAGTCCTGGGCATGTGCCCAATGTGCCCAGTGGAAAAGATGCCCCTGATTGAAAGCCCTGCCCAGCCTAACATTTAGTTAGGTAATGACTTCGGCCGATGGCCATGGGTGTCAGGCCGTAGAGACTGAAGCCTGACGTTGAAGTTGCTAATGTAACGGTAGGTAGGTATCTCCCGTGAGCAATGAGTGTCGGAGCCCGATCACAAGTGCTCAGCATGCAAGTCATCCTCTCACTCACACACTTCTTTAGCACCTGCAGTTTGCACTCGGTACCTAGCTGTGTGTGACTTAGTTTTATTTTGTTATAGGTAATTAAGTAAGTCGTTTTCGATTCGGATTTTTTCTGGAATTTAGACATGTCTTTGTGAGAACTTCGGATAGAAAATCTACATTACGTACCTTTTAACTATTTAAGGGAGATATTACATTAACGTGAAACCTTAGTATTATAGAGAAAAGGGGAACAAACAACATGAAGCACGTACACAACGCCGTCGGTAGACGAGATCGATATTATTGTTTACGTGTTCGAGGGACCATCCAGCCGACACGAACGGCCGCAGCACATCCGAGCGTCGCCGCGGTGGAGCACGGTCCGGGGCCCCAGGGGCCCGGCGAGCGCTAATCCACTTAGGGGCCGAGAGCACCTCGCGCGCCAGGCGGCTCCAGCGCGAGCATCGCTCGATACGAGCGACGTCACACGACACTATGCACCGCACACGCGATCGAACATCCAGGTCGGCCAGCGACAGGCTCCGCTGCCCGCTCGCCAGACGGCTCGGCGCGACCGGCGGACCTACCTCGCCGTGCGGCGCATCGGGCGCGGGGCCGAGGAACGAGCGAGCTCGGAACGGGTTCAGGACGATGTACAGGGGATCATGTTGTGAGCGTGTCGCGTGCGTCGCCGAGCGCGGGGGCGCGGGGCGCGGGGCGCGGGCGGAGGACGTTCGGTGCGGCGGCGGTGGCGCGGCGCGGCTCACTGCCGCACGCCGGCGGCGGCGCGGGGCGCGGCTGCGCGTCCTCTCGCGCACGCGCGCTGCTGCCCGCGCGTTACGTAAGGTGGGTGCTGCGACCTCTCGCCGAGACTGCTCCCACGGCCGAGCAGGGAGGCCGCAGTCTACACGATACCTTACCGACACGAAATCACAGACTTAGCCTTTATTTAATTTGATCGAAACTGAACGCGAGAGGCGTTCAAAGTTTCATTCAAATTATAACATAGGTAGGTATAACATTAGCACAAATATAACATTAGCAGATGGTGGTCTATAGGTACCGCCAGCTCATTATATGTATAGGGTAAACATACCGGTTATCGGCCGTTGGCCGGCGTTATCGGCGGCTGCACTCCAAGACTATTCAGTTTTTTTACCTACAATAGTCTAGTTTTATAAAACCTAACGGTTACAGACGTATCAGTGATCCATAATTTAAAAAAAATATACTACTTATTCGCAAAATTAGCAAATATACCGGCTATCGGCCTTCTGACTCGGCTATCGTCCACCGGTGTACTGGTTATCGGCAACCTAATTTACGGTAGAAAAACGACTCATATTCTCATAGCTCATAGGGTTTAAAATAGAGTGACAGTAAAAAAAAATTACAAAAGTGACATATTTTTACTCTCTTTTAGGGCTTTTAAAATCTCGACTCAAACAATTAGCTACTTTTGGCTTGAGCATCAATAAAAATTACTTAGACAATCATATAACGGCCGGAAATAGGTTTTATTTTTACTGGTTATCGGCCGCTAAACGAAGAGAGATACGGAAGCGAACGGTACGGACGTGTCGACAATATTTTAATAAAATAAATAACAATTAATAATCTATATCTATATCTATCTATATACATATAATAAAAGAGTAAAAAAGCTGTGTCTGTACATTGAATATATTTAAAAAATAATAATTGAAGGGGGTTTAGAAACAGTAATAGAGCACGAATCCAAAAAAAAAGTCTGTCTGTTTGTCTGTTTATCTGTTTGTCTGTTTGTCTGTTTGTTTGTACACGCTAATCTTCGGAAGTACTGGACGGATTTGAATGATTTTTTTGTTGTTGTATAGGTATTATGTCTGGGCAACATATAGGCTATAATTTATCTTGGAAACCTGAACACCTGATGTAGAACCGCAACAGACCAGCTAAACTGATGAAGTTAAATTGATGAAATCACTGACAATGTCACTCAACTGTTGAAACTAAATTGTAAGAAAATCATTCTGTGTGCCTTTCCATACTTTGAAAAGTTGTCAAGCAGGCAAAATCATTATATTCATAGTCTCAATAATCACATGTGTTTACTAGTAAGTCACTATTGTGACAAGTTGACGTTTTTCGACACTAACAGTTTCGTCCAGAAATTGAAGTCAACGAGGAATAATGCGTACCTGCCTATTAGTTTTAGACGTCAAATAGCTCGGCTATTAGCTTTTAATTTAAACTCAGACATATGTGGTATGTCGCAGTCTGTTGTAAATAGTTCCACGGAAATAAGTAATTATACTAATTGTAATTATACACATTTTAGCTTAGATTTAAACTAGTCAGTAAGACAATGGAAGGTACGAGTGATAATTTAGGTAAACTTATCAACTCTAAGGTATCTTCTAGCTCTCAGTTAATCAATTGTCAAAAAGGGGTTAAGCAGAATTCCTTTACATTATTTCATCAGAATATTCAGGGTTTTTCTTCCAAACAATTAGAAATCGAACTATTTTTAGAAAAAACCAAGTTTGATATTATCTGTCTATCTGAACATTGGATGAGGGATTACGAAATGCAATTTAATTACGAGAATTATAGTGTGGGCAGTTGCTTTAACCGGAAGTCTAAGATGCGTGGGGGTTCATTAATCTTAGTTAAAAATTGTGTTAAATTTAAGCCTCGTAATGATATTGTCGATCTTTCGGTTGAACATAGCATAGAATTGTCTTGTGTTGAGCTAGATATGCATGTAATAGTGTGCGTTTACAGACCCCCTAATTACCTGAACTACTCTATCTTTGAGTCAGTAATGGAAGATGCTTTGGCAAAACTTGTGACTGGTAGTAAACTAATAATTATCTGTGGTGACTTTAATATCAACATTTTAGAGAATAATGTAAACAGCAGTAGATTTTTAAATCTCTTTAAATCATTTAATTTGTCAAATGTTTTTTCAGAACCAACCCGAATTACTACAAATACTGCTACTTGTATTGATAATGTTTTTTGTTGCTGCGACTACTTAGATAAATCCATCGTAAATTACCTTCCTTCAGATCACAGCGGACAGACTGTTTCTTTCGCGTCTAATAAACAATTACAAAGAATTCAGATTCAAACTAGACAAATAACACCCAGCAATTTAGAAAAGTTTAATAATAATTTAATTAGTAAGTTAAATATACCAGGCCATATTGGAAACAATGTAAATGAATTGTATGAAGAATTCTTTTCGGTAGTGCACACCGAGTTCAATAATACTTTAAAACAGAAAACTAAGACTATTGGCCCAAAGTTTATTTTCAGTGACTGGGCAACACAGGGTATTAGGAAAAGTAGGGAAAGATTGTTTGAGTTGTACGGCCTTAAGCCATATATCAACACAGAAACTTTTAGTAAATATGTGGCTACTTACTCGAAAATTTTTAAAAACTCTTGCAAGATAGCCAAGTCTCTTTTCATTAGCAACAAGATAAAATCAGCCGATAACAAAATAAGGACGGTTTGGAAAATTATCAACAGTGAGACTAATAGATCTAAAAAACCAAGTAATGACATAACACTAGAGACCTCACATGGTCTCGTGAGTTCTAATAATGAAGTCGCTCAAGAATTTGTAAATTTCTTTACCAGTATCCCACTTAAAACTACTGAAACCTTAAATTCCTCTCCCTTGCTCTCTATGGATTTATTGAAGGCGAACGTTTCAGCCTGCTCAAATGAATTTAAATTTCAGCATGTAAACCCCATGACAATCATAAAAGCTTTTAAGCAAATCAAGATCAAATTAACCGAAGATCTATGGGGTATGTCTATCAAAGCTTGTACCTCAATTGTTGAGACTGTAGCGCCGTATTTAGCCTCAATATTTAATTTGTGCGTGGATCAAGGGGTCTTCCCGGATCTAATGAAATTCAGTAAGGTAATACCGCTTTTTAAATCCGGGGACAGTAAAGACACCAACAATTATAGGCCCGTATCCGTGTTGCCGGTTTTCAGCAAGGTGTTTGAAAAGATAATGCTCGATCAAATGCTTAACCATTTTAACACCAATAAAATCTTACACGAACAGCAGTATGGTTTCACCAAAGGACGTTGTACGACTGACGCCGGTGTCACTTTATTAAAACATATTTTTACTGCGTGGGAAGAGGCACAAGATGCCATAGGAATCTTCTGTGACCTCTCGAAGGCATTTGATTGCGTAAATCACGAAACCCTGATTTTGAAGCTTGAGCATTACGGTTTAGGTAAACTTGCGCTCAGTTTAGTAAAATCATATCTGAATGATAGACAGCAGCATGTACAAGTAAAGGCAGTAAATTCGATGGGTTTAAAAGTAAAAATGGGTGTACCACAAGGTTCGATATTGGGTCCCTTCCTCTTTTTAGTATACATTAATGACCTACCCCATTTATTTAACAACCATCCGCAAATGGTGTTGTTTGCTGATGATACTTCTTTAATATTTAGGATAAACAGACGTGCCACAAATCTTGACGACGTAAATAGCGCCCTACTGCAGGTTCATAATTGGTTTACCGCTAATAATTTAGTACTAAATGGGAAAAAAACTAAGTGCATAAGATTTGCTTTACCAAATGTCAAAAGTAGTGATTGTGACATAGTATTGAATCAAGAGAAACTTGAATTTGTCAATAAAACGGTTTTCTTGGGAATTACGCTTGACCACAGGCTACAATGGGGTCCTCATTTAACATCTCTTGCAGGCCGGCTGAGCTCAGCAGCGTATGCTGTTAGAAAAATCCGTCAATTTACTGATGTTGATACGGCGAGGATAGTCTATTTTAGTTATTTTCATAGTATTATGTCATACGGTATTTTACTATGGGGACGTGCTGCAGACATCGAGTCTATTTTTATTCTGCAGAAAAGAGCCATCAGAGCCATATATGAATTACGTAGACGCGATTCTCTAAGAGAACTGTTTAAGGAAATTAATATCATGACAGTACCTTGTCAATACATCTATGAAAACATCATGTACGTTAGGAAAAATCTGCATTTATTCAGTAAAAGAGGTGACAGACACCACTATAATACTAGAAATAGGGACCAACTAGTTCAGCCAGGTTTCAGGCTTGCTAAAGTAGATTCATCTTTCATGGGGTACTGTTTAAAATGTTACAATAAAATACCTCCCCACATTCTACAACTGAATGAGACGAAATTTAAATCTTGTGTAAAACGCACACTATGTAGGCAAGCATATTATAAGCTGGGGGATTACATTGAGGATAAAAATGCTTGGCTAAATGCTGGTCCTGCTCCGCAACCTTAGATGCAAACTTATTGGACAATTATTGTGGTAGGTGCAGAAGATTGTAAAAATATTCTTGCATTGTATAGATTCCATCTCTTAGTATTGTATAATTGCATAACACATGTGTGAGTACCATGTACCGTAAAGCTACCATTTGCATTTAGTTATGTTTCATTGACTTGAATATGCCTTGGTGGCTGAGAGAATGTCATGCTCGCTTAAATGTCTTGCTGATGGTGGCGGGTGGGTCGGGTCATTTAGTTCCCTACAATATGGTTGAATTGAATGGCGCTGATTCATGCGTCATGTTCGTGAACGGGCGCTGTCAGTCGGGACTGGTCATCTCTTAGCTGCCGTGGATCATTTGAATTGCTTTATTTTTAATTGTTGATTTATTTATTTTTACTCTGGACGCTCTTATTGTGCACGTCTTTCTACATCGTTCTCACATATATGTATAATCTCAACATGAAAGATGTAACCAAGATTTTGTAACAACATTTTTGATTGAAAAGAGTGTCCATGGAGTTTCTTGCCCGTTCTTCTCCATATAGATCTACGTTAGGGAATGGGCAACTACAGTACTTTCTCAAGTTATTATGCCTTGTGTCTGTGACTGTAGCTTCGCTTTATTTTTCGTTTTATCGACATTCAAAAGTGCCGTAATGGTCTAGTTGAAATAAATGATTTGAGTTTGAGTTTGAGTTTGAAACTATAAGAGATACAAAAATGACACCATAGCAAAAATTGTTCCACGTGATGAGCATTTTCTGCTGAGAGAATAAATTTGAAGATCTGGAACACCTGATGTGGAACTCCAAGAGCCCAGTTATACCATAACACTGGAATGACGTCTTAGCAAAAGTTGTTCAATCTGATGAGCACTTTCTGTTGACTTATAAAAATCGAAGATCTGGGACACCTGTCGTGGAACCTCAATAGCCCAGCTACACCATAACACATATAGGAATGACGTCTTAGCAAAAGTTGTTCAATTTGATGAGCACTTTCTGTTGACTTATAAAAATCGAAGATCTGGGACACCTGTCGTGGAACCTCAATAGCCCAGCTACACTATAACACATAAAGGAATGACGTCTTAGCAAAAGTTGTTCAATTTGATGAGCACTTTCTGTTGACTTATAAAAATCGAAGATCTGGGACACCTGTCGTGGAACCTCAATAGCCCAGCTACACTATAACACATAAAGGAATGACGTCTTAGCAAAAGTTGTTCAATCTGATGAGCACTTTCTGTTCACTTATAAAAATCGAAGGTCTGGAACACCTGATGTGGAACTCCAAGAGCCCAGTTATACCATAACACTGGAATGACGTCTTAGCAAAAGTTGTTCAATCTGATGAGCACTTTCTGTTGACTTATAAAAATCGAAGATCTGGGACACCTGTCGTGGAACCTCAATAGCCCAGCTACACCATAACACATATAGGAATGACGTCTTAGCAAAAGTTGTTCAATTTGATGAGCACTTTCTGTTGACTTATAAAAATCGAAGATCTGGGACACCTGTCGTGGAACCTCAATAGCCCAGCTACACTATAACACATAAAGGAATGACGTCTTAGCAAAAGTTGTTCAATCTGATGAGCACTTTCTGTTCACTTATAAAAATCGAAGGTCTGGAACACCTGTTGTGGAACTCCAAGAGCCCAGCTACACCATAACACATTTAGGAATGATGACGTCTTAGCAAAAGTTGTTCGGTCTGATGGGCATTTTCTGTTGACTTATAAAAAATCGAAGATCAGAAACATCTGATGTGAAAATTATTGCAAAGCTATTACAAATTTCACTGTATAATTATAAAATAACAAAAACTGGGAGTACCTCCACGCGGTTAAGGCGGTAACAGTTTTTTCAGTCGATGGTATATCATTGAAAATTTGACTCTACTGGCCAAAACTCATTTTATCGAATAAGTATGTCTTCGGGCTTATGTTATTTGAGTGTTTAATTTCCTTTTCCATTTATCTTCGTGACTCGGTAACCTACCCGGTAACGCAGGGCACTTAGATTTTATTTGATCAGGTATCTAAGTGAGGGTGTACCAAGCGTACTCAAGCGCCGATCGTATGATGCGATATCGATGCGTAGATCGACTTCTAGATCTCTAGAGACAAGTGGGGAACGTGATGCGCGACTGACCGCTGATCGGGAACGTCACGCATTGTCTCGCGAGTCGGAGATGTTCACGGATAGAGAATTACGCTTGATTTCTCATCGTATCTACGCATCTGCTTCTAGGCCTCTAGGGATAAGTGGGGAACGTGATGCGCGACTGACCGCTGATCCCGATTGGATGTCTCAAGATATAGCCGTATTGCATGGCGACCTTCCTTGGGTTGATAAGGAACGGAGTGCATTTACATATACTCCTATGATTGAATACGCCACATATTCCACCATCGGAGGTATGGTTCAAAATTGTACTTTTTGTGAAGCTGTTAAATGGCAAAAAGAAACAAACGGTATGTGTTGCTCGGGTGGGAAAGATCCGTTATTTTCCCGTCCCCGGGCTCTTAGAATTAGACGTTTCAGATCTTCGATTTTGACGAACCCGGTGTCGCTGGCAAAAGCAATAGGATCCGCGTACGAAGTCGCGGGCAGAAGCTAGTATACATATAATAAAAGAGTAAAAAAGCTGTGTCTGTACATTGAATATATTTAAAAAATAATAATTGAAGGGGATTTAGAAACAGTAATAGAGCACGAATCCAAAAAAAAAAGTCTGTCTGTTTGTCTGTTTGTCTGTTTGTCTGTTTGTCTGTTTGTTTGTACACGCTAATCTTCGGAAGTACTGGACGGATTTGAATGATTTTTTTTTGTTGTATAGGTATTATGTCTGGGCAACATATAGGCTATAATTTATCGTAGAAACCTGAACACCTGATGTAGAACCGCAATAGACCAGCTAAACTATAAGAGATACAAAAATGACACAATAGCAAAAATTGTTCCACGTGATGAGCATTTTCTGCTGAGAGAATAAATTTGAAGATCTGGAACACCTGATGTGGAACTCCAAGAGCCCAGTTATACCATAACATATATAGGAATGACGTCTTAGCAAAAGTTGTTCAATCTGATGAGCACTCTCTGTTGACTTTTAAAAATCGAAGATCTGGGACACCTGTCGTGGAACTCCAATAGCCCAGCTACACCATAACACATATAGGAATGACGTCTTAGCAAAAGTTGTTCAATCTGATGAGCACTCTCTGTTGACTTATAAAAATCGAAGATCTGGGACACCTGTCGTGGAACTCCCATAGCCCAGCTACACCATAACACATATAGGAATGACGTCTTAGCAAAAGTTGTTCAATGTGATGAGCACTCTCTGTTGACTTATAAAAAATCGAAGATCAGAAACATCTGATGTGAAAATGATTGTAAAGCTATCACTAATTTCACTGTATAATTATAAAATAACAAAAACTGGGAGTACATCCACGCGGTTAAGGCGGTAACAGTTTAGGACTGATTTTCGATTTTCGATGAAGATGGTATACATTATACATATCATTGAAAATTTGACTCTACTGGCCAAAACTCCCATTTATTATTTTATTTTATCGAATAAATATGTATTCGAGCTTATTTTATTTGAGTGTTTTTGGCATGAAGAGACAGAAGAAGAGCGCCGAACACGCACACAACAAAATATTCATATTCTGTTAGAAAGTGAGAGAGAAAGAATTACTGGAGTACGGCATGAAGAGACAGAAGAAGAGCCCGAAGACTTCGACATTCTCTGAACAGAATGTCGATAACATCTGAAGAATAGGGTGTCTCAAGATATAGCCGTAGGGCATGACGACCTTCCTTGGGTTGATAAGAAACGGAGTTCATTTACGTATACTCCTATGATTGAATACGCCACACATTCCGCCATCGGAGGTATGGTTCAAAATTTTACTTTTTGTGAAGCTGTAAAATGGCAAAAAGAAACAAACGGTATGTGTTGCTCAGGTGGGAAAGATTATTACTATTTTCCCGTCCCCGGGCTCTTAGAATTAGACGTTTCAGATCTTCGATTTTGATGAACCCGGTGTCGCTGGCAAAAGCAACAGGATCCGCGTACGAAGTCGCGGGCAGAAGCTAGTACATATAATAAAAGAGTAAAAAAGCTGTGTCTGTACATTGAATATATTTAAAAAATAATAATTGAAGGGGATTTAGAAACAGTAATAGAGCACGAATCCAAAAAAAAAAGTCTGTCTGTTTGTCTGTTTATCTGTTAGTCTGTTTGTTTGTACACGCTAATCTTCGGAAGTACTGGACGGATTTGAATGATTTTTTTTGTGTTGTATAGATATTATGTCTGGGCAACATATAGGCTATAATTTTTCTTGGAAAACTGAACACCTGATGTAGAACCGCAATAGACCAGCTAAACTATAAGAGATACAAATATGACACCATAGCAAAAAATGTTTCACGTGATGAGCATTTTCTGCTGAGAGAATAAATTTGAAGATCTGGAACACCTGATGTGGAACTCCAAGAGCCCAGTTATACCCTAAACCCATATAGGAATGACGTCTTAGCAAAAGTTGTTCAATCTTATGAGCACTCTCTGTTGACTCATTAAAATCGAAGATCTGGGACACCTGTCGTGGAACTCCAATAGCCCAGCTACACCGTAACACATATAGGAATGACGTCTTAGCAAAAGTTGTTCAATCTGATGAGCACTCTCTGTTGATTTATAAAAATCGAAGATCTGGGACACCTGTCGTGGAACTCCAATAGCCCAGCTACACCATAACACATATAGGAATGACGTCTTAGCAAAAGTTGTTCATACTGATGAGCACTCTCTGTTGACTTATAAAAATCGAAGATCCGGGACACCTGTCGTGGAACTCCAATAGCCCAGCTACACCGTAACACATATAGGAATGACGTCTTAGCAAAAGTTGTTCAATTTGATGAGCACTCTCTGTTGATTTATGAAAATCGAAGATCTGGAACACCTGTTGTGGAACTCTAAGAGCCCAGCTACACCATAACAGATAGGAATGATGTCGTCTTAGCAAAAGTTGTTCGGTCTGATGTGCATTTCCTGTTGACTTATAAAAATCGAAGATCAGAAACATCTGATGTGAAAATTATTGCAAAGCTATCACTAATTTCACTGTGTGATTAATTATAAAATAACAAAAACTGGGAGTACCTCCACGTGGTTAAGGCGGTAACAGTTTAGGACTGATTTTCGATTTTCGATGACGATGGTATATCATTTAAAATTTGACTCTACTGGCCTAAACTCCCATTTATTATTTTTATTTTATCGAATAAATATGAATTCGAGCTTATTTTATTTGAGTGTTTTTGGCATGAAGAGCCAGAAGAAGAGCGCCGAACACGCACACAACAAAATATTCATAATCTGTTAGAAAGTGAGAGAGAAAGAATTGCTGGAGTACGGCATGAAGAGACAGAAGAAGAGCGCGAAGACTTCGACATTCTCTGAACAGAATGTCGATAACATCTGAAGAATCGGGTGTCTCAAGATATAGCCGTAGGGCATGACGACCTTCCTTGGGTTGATAAGAAACGGAGTTCATTTACGTATACTCCTATGGTTGAGTACGCCACATATTCCGCCATCGGAGGTATGGTTCAAAATTTTACTTTTTGTGAAGCTGTTAAATGGCAAAAAGAAACAAACGGTATGTGTTGCTCAGGTGGGAAAGATTATTACTATTTTCCCGTCCCCGGGCTCTTAGAATTAGACGTTTCAGATCTTCGATTTTGACGAACCCGGTGTCGCTGGCAAAAGCAACAGGATCCGCGTACGAAGTCGCGGGCAGAAGCTAGTCTGCAAATAAAAGTGAAACTAAGTACTATACACCTAAGTGCGCAATTAGCAATAACTCATTTGCGAAACTTCCGTCGTGTTGGTTCTCATCAACATCCAAGCGAGCGGTGAGTGGCAAGTGTACTCTCCTCGGACCCTACCGGTGAAAAGAGACGGGCTACGAATATTCATCTCGCTCTCGTCGTAGTGCTGCGCGGGCGCGCTCTAAACATCCCAAGTAAATATCTTTGCATCTATAAAAACAATAATAACACACGATGAATGTCGCTCGATCGCCACCGCAGTCGCCTAATACGTGTGACAAAGGCAATAGAGATCCTATAGCAAGTGGTATTGGGAGATCTGAAACGGCTGGTGGTTCTCAACCAGATTTGCGTAAGATTGCCTTATCTGACACCATCACCCAGGTAAACTTTCGCGGCAAACGAAAACAACCACATGACGACTTTGGTATACAATTCGAAAGATTCCAAGACAAAATAGAATCGCTGATAAAGGATATGGCTAAAACCCAGGCTGAAAACTTTAACAAAATATCCCAAGATGTTTCGGCTATAAAAGAAGAAATAAGTCAGATAAAGGTAACAACTGATCTCCTGTCCTCAGAACAGGTCAACATAAAATCCGAGTTAGCTAATATTTCAGGCTTCCGGGCTAACATTGAGAAAAAAGTGGACACTATTGAAAATGAAATAGCTTCACTTAAATCTGGGTCCACTTCCACGATTACCACGCCTCTGCTTAACTACGAAGACATTATATCGGAAACCTTTGACCGATCTCAGAGGGAAAAAGAAGTCATCATACGAGGGGTAAAAGAGGTAAGGTCCTCGAACTCTGAAGACAGACAAATTCATGACAGCCAGGAGGTAATGAAGGTTATAAAAATGGCTGTTTCTGACTGCACGGAACCAACAAAAACCATACGACTTGGAAAATATAATCCTGATGCATCTAGATCTATAAAGGTCATATTCTTGACATCTGAACCAGCGAAGTCCATCCTACGCCATAAAACAAGCATACAATCTGAAAATATCAAGATCTATTCTGACCCCTTACCAACAAAAGTATCGGAAAAATTTAAGAGATGAACTGAAACGGAGATTACACCGAGGCGCACGGATTTAACTATAAAATATGTCAAGGGAACACCTACAATTACGAAAACTCAGCCAAAAAACTAACGATACAAGATCCAGATGATGGAAACCTAAACACAACATACGACGTAACGGATTCTTATAACAACCTAATAAAAAACACTAAAGCATTAAAATTTCTTTACGCTAACGCACGTAGCATAGTGAAGCCAGGAAAGCTAGACGAGTTAAATTGCATTATACAACACAACATAACCAGTCCTGTGCATGTAATTATATTATCGGAAATCTGGATCAAGTCCGAATCTGAAGCCAAGACTTTAAAACTGTCAAACTACTCGCACTATTACAATATTAGAAAAAACGCAAGAGGCGGTGGAGTATCCATATTTGTTCATGACTGCTTAAAACACAATTACATTGAGGATCTCTGTAAAGAGGACAATCACTACTTATGGGTCCATTTAGATAAATACTCATTAGATATAGGCGCCGTATATAAAACACCAAAGTCAAACAATCATGATTTTCTGGAGGAATATTCACAGCAGCTGACAAGGAGGAAAAGAGCTTTAGTGTTCGGTGATTTCAACTACGACCTGCTTAATCGGAACCGATCGATTAATAATTACACAAAAATGCTATTAGAAAATGGACAACTAATCCTAAACAATATTGATGAAAAATTTAGTACCCGTGACACTGCTACAAAAAAAATCGATCCTTGACCATGTCTCATCCAACCTAAAGAATCATAAATTTCATGTAACTATAGTGGAGTCTCCAATGTCGGATCACAAGCAAATCTATCTCGAAGTCGGCAAATATGCACCTGAAATGAAAAAGAAAGTAAAGTATCATACCTTAGATTACACAGCGGTTTACCAAACAGTTGAAAGTAAAATTGCTAATGTCTCTGAGGGTGACTACGAAAGCTTAGAACAGACCATAAAGGAAGCAGTAGTTAAAAATAGAATACCGAAATTCAAAATACTTTAAAATCAGACTGGATCAATAAAGACATAATTGGAATGCTAACTAAAACTTTAATTTATTTAGTGCATAAGTATTAGTGTTTAAAGACTCACCGACCCCACGGTCAAACCATGACAACGGTTTTGTGGGGCTTAGGTTTTAAGTATACTTACTTTGTTTTGTTAAATCTATCTTCTTCTTCTATCTATTATTACTTATAATAAATCTGTAGAGAGGTCAATTCTGTACATGAAATATATTTACAAAATAACTATCGGGGGGTGATTAGTGATCGATACTGATGCCAAAAATGCAATCAGTAAAATTTTTGTCTGTCTGTCTGTATGTTATTTATAGAAAAAAAAACTACTCGACGGATTTTAACGAAACTTGGTACAATTATTCTACATACTCCTGAGCAGGTAATAGTATACTTTTCATCACGCTACCATTAATAGGAGCAGAGCAGTGAAAGGAAATGTTGGGAAAACGGGAGAAGTTACTTGGTTTTTTTAGCTTCCGTCGCGTGTGCAGCCTTAATGGTTAAAGCTACATAGAAATCATGTATAACGGAAATATTCCACATAAAATTATATAAAAAATATCCCACGACAGCATATGTCTATCTTTTATAGTTGACTCACAATAACACGTGTAACTCCCGATAGCTTAGCAGTTTCGGAGAATAAATGTGAATGTAAGTTTGTTTGTTGCGCTTTCACGCGACAACTACTGAACGGATTTGGATGAAATTTTGCACACAGATAGTTTATAACCTGGATTAAAACAAAGGATACTTTTTATCCCGGCAGTAAGATTCCATGGGACAATAATCAAACTTCACGCGGGCGAAGCCGCTGGCAGAAGCTAGTAAATAAATAAAAATAAAAAAAATCAGCTATGGTCTGCTCATAAGGAGAATCCCAAGACGACTTAATAAGAAACAATTTCATAACCATACAAAACACCGTGTCGGAACAAATTCAAAATACTGAAAGCTGTTACTACTACAAAATTTTCAAAAACTGTGAAAGAAAACCTTTAAAGATATGGAAGCTAATCGGGAACTTAGCTGGAAATAAACCTAAAGTATGCTCCGCTCCTTCATAGCTAGATACGGTAACTGGTCAAATCACAAAGGCTAATGAAATATGTAATTATTTTAACACATTCTTTGCTACTGTAGGGTCGGTTTTAGCTACTAAAATTACAAAGCCTAGGGATCAAATACATACTCAGCCAACAACACAATCCACAATATATAGTTCAAGTGAACTACTAAACTTATCCCCAACTACTGAAGCAGAAGTCAGCAAAATCATAGATAATCTCAATTCAAACACTAGTGCAGGCTTAGATGGGATTAGTTGCAAGACTGTAAAAAGTATTAAAAATCTAATATTAAATACTATTGTTTACAAAACGGCATCTTCCCGGATTCTTTGAAAATAGCGAAAGATAGTCCTATCTTTAAGTCAGGGAAAAAGACTGACCCAGGCAATTATCGCCCTATCTCTGTCCTCCCGATAATCTCTAAAATATTCGAAAAAATATTATATAAACGCTTAGATGATTACCTCAAAACTATAAAGTTCTTCTCTAAAAAACAATATGGTTTCCGTGCAAAATCTAATACGCTAACTGCAATAATTGACCTTGTGACCAATCTTAAAAACAATATCGATGAGAAACGCGCAGCACTCATTTATTGACCTGAAAAAAGCATTTAATACAATTAGCCATAGTCTCCTTCTCCAAAAACTGCATGAAATCGGCATCAGAGATACTGCACACGACATGTTCCGATCTTATCTCACAAATAGACAGCAAATTGTTTGGATTGGTGATGTACAGAGTAATTGCGAAACTTTAACCTACGGCGTACCGCAGGGATCCATTCTTGGTCCCCTGCTGTTCATTATATACGTGAATGACATAAATAATCTAAATCTGGCAGGTGAAATAATACTTTATGCTGACGACACAAGCCTATTTTTATTTGGAAGCAATATCGAAGAGGTAATCGAACAAGCACAACATGACTTGGACACTTTCTCTAGATGGTTCCAAGACAATTTGCTTACTGTTAATTCCTCTAAAACAAACTATATTATTTTTTGTGCTAGGAACAAAAATGTCGCAAACAACTCAAATCTAAACATAAATAACGAACCTATAACTCAAGTTTGTTCAGAGAAGTATCTTGGTCTCTGTTCTATATATGTCTATAGTTTAGTGGTAAAATGTGGCAACACTCAGGGAAGCAATAAAACAAGATGTCTGATTGAACAAAGCGTCTATTATTTCATTCACAAATATATCATGGTGTCAGGTGAAAACTAAGTAAAAACAAGTAACTCTAGTGTTAGAAAACTATTTTGACGATAACCTTTGTGGAGAACTAGAAATCTTAGTGAAAAAGTGAAGATCTTAGTGAAAAACAAAATTCAATATGCCGGACGAAGAAGTGACGCCGCCGGTTCATACAGTGGATGGGCTACGACCACCAAAGGGTCTAAAACTTAGTGGGGCAGACGCTAATTGGAAAAAGTATAAACAACTTTTCGAAATATACATAGAAGCAGCAGGCTTAGAAAAAGCCCGAGAAAACCGCAAGATCGCGATCTTTCTCAATGCAGGAGGTGAGGAAGTTGTGGAAGTTTATAATACGCTAAAGGAGCAAGACAAAGGTTCTCTGAAGGCCTTATTCGCAGCTTTAGACGCGTATGCAGAGCCATTGAAGAGCTTGGTGCTCAAAACATATGAGTTCCTAAACTACAGGCAACAGGATGGTGAAGCAATTGACCACTTTGTGACAAAGTTGAAAAATCAAGGGAAAAAGTGTGAGCTAGGTGAAATGGAAGACAGACTAGTTGCAATAATGTTGGTTATTGTTAATTATTATGGGTATAAAGAAATCAGTGGCCGATATATCTTGATGCTTTATTAGGTAATTGTAAAGGAGCACAAAACAAATTGGTAAATTTCTTTCACCGCGTACCAAAGACAACCAAACCACAAACCAACACCCAGTAGTGATGTTCTACAACCTCACTAAATACTAGGGATGTACAGGAACTCAGATTCAGTCTGTGTTACCATGAGTGATTATTCTCAACACCCTCCCTTAATCACTACATGCTAACTTACAACCAGACCTTAAACTAACCAACTGAGGTTTTGGTAAACACTTGGTGAACAAGTCTGCAGGCTGGTTCCCTGTAGCAATATACAAAATATTTATCTTATATAACCTAACTATCTCTCTTACATACTTTAGGTTTATATCTAAATGTTTCAGACTAGCACAATTATTGTCATTCAATATAGCCTTAATCGCAGACTGATTATCCTCAAAGATAGACATATGAATTGTTTTACAATTTAAAACTTCTTTAGTTATGTTACAAAGTACAATTAAATCTTGAACAGCCCTAGCTAATGACAAAATCTCTGCCTCAGTAGAGGACAGTGCAATAGAACTTTGCTTCTTTACACACCAAATTACAGGACAATCATTAAAGAAAATTATATAACCGGAAACAGACTTTCTATCCTTTACATCAGATCCCCAATCTGCATCTACATAAACATTTAAGTTAACTTCATCAGTAATGTATCTTTGAAATATTAATTTAAGCTCTGATGTTCCCCTTAAATAGCGAAGAATTCTCTTTAGCCCAACCCAAGCAGCAACAGTTGGTCGCTCTTGAACTTGGCTAAGACAGTTTACAGAATACAAGATATCAGGTCGAGTGGTCATTGACAAATACAACAATGCACCTACTAGTTCACGGTAAGGACCATGAAACTCTTCACTATCAACAAAATCTGATACAGTAGACTTAGGAACTAAAGGAGTGTCACATGGCTTACATTCTGTCATTTTAAATCTAGTTAATACCTTATCAATATATGCCTTCTGACTTAAACAAAGTTTATCATGAGCATATTCTAAATTTATACCATGAAACTCATCAGCAATATCAGCTTTGGACATTTCAAATTCTTTTTTATGTAACTGAATTACAATCTGAACTTCAGCCTCATTTGAACCTGCTAATATTAAATCGTCCACATAAAGAACTAAATATATCTCACAATTATTAGACCTCCTTACAAATACACATGACTCAAATTCAAATTGCTGAAAATTCAATTTAAATATAAAATCTGTGAATCTTTTAAACCACTGTCTAGGTGCCTGTTTAAGTCCATACAAACTTTTAAGCAATTTACATACTCGACCAGATTTATCATCATAACCTTTAGGTTGATCCATAAAAATAGTTTCATCTAAATAACCATTTACAAAGGCAGTTTTAACATCCAATACATACATTTTAAAATTCTTCTGAAGGAAAATAGCAAACATTAATCTCAAATATGACATGCCTATAACTGGCGCATAGGTTTCAAAATAGTTTACACCTAATCTCTGCTCAAAACCACGAGCAACTAACCCAGCCTTATAAATATTATTCCTTTTTATACATAACACCCATTTACAGGTCATTGACCTTTCACCTTCAGGTAGTTCAACAAGCTCCCACACCTTATTCTTAATCAAGGACTCAATCTCTTGATCCATGGCCTGTTTCCATAAAACTTGCTCATTTGCAGGCAATTCCTGTACTTGTTCATAAGAGATGGATTCAAGACTTTCTACAGTCACTTCATAGACATAATGATCCTTAAATCTAGCTGGTAGCTTAGTCTCTCTTTTAGATTGTCTAGGCCTGTTATTCTCCTCTTCATTTTCTGCACAAGCCAAGAATTCATCTTGAC
The DNA here is from genome assembly GCA_950022955.1 of Xestia ashworthii. Taxonomy (NCBI): domain Eukaryota; kingdom Metazoa; phylum Arthropoda; class Insecta; order Lepidoptera; family Noctuidae; genus Xestia; species Xestia ashworthii. The sequence continues at coordinate 588,968 of OX465561.1, forward strand.
CACCATCAGTTATCCCTTGCTCTTCAGCTGCCTCAGGAAACACATCAGACTCAGGAACAATCTTCTCTCTCATTATATTATCAACAGAGTCAGAAATACTCATCCTCTTCTCTTCATTGAATATTACATTACGTGAAACAGTTATACGATTAGTTTTCAGATCCAACAAACGATAGCCCATATCGGAGTATCCTACAAAAATCATATTTCTAGATTTGGGATCCAGCTTCTTCCTAAGTTTATCAGGTACTCTCATATAGGCATCACATCCAAAAACCTTGATGTTATTCAAATCAGGTGCCTTTCCAAACTTAAGTTCAAAAGGAGTCTTACCCACTGTATGATTCGGAATCCGGTTCTTCAGATAAGCAGCAGTCTGCACCGCATAGCCCCAAAAACTCTTGGGCAGGTGTGCATCAAAGATGAGAGCTCGAGCCTTCTCCAACAAATACCTATTTGCTCTCTCCGCAACACCGTTCAAGGGAGGTGTGTATGGTGGGGCAGGATCTAGCAAAATATTCTTCAATTTACAATAGCGTGCAAGCTCACCTGATACATATTCCTTGGCATTGTCACATCAAATTTTATATACTTCTGGATTCTGCCTGAAAAACTGCTTGAATATTTCAATAATGTCACTTTTGTTTTTTTATAGATGTACTTCACAAAATCTTGAACAATCATCTATTATGGTAACAAAGTACCTCTCATTATCACTGGTAGATGAGTCAAGCGGACCACAAATATCAGTATGAATCATTCTCATGGGTTTATCTTCCCTCTCTCTCGGACCTTTGTCCATTGGCGCATTGGCTTGTTTAGCAGTCACACATTCTTCACAAAAATTTGAAGAGTCTGATACTGGCAATCCCAACTCTTGCATAACATTGTTGCTAGAATGTCCCATACGCCTGTGCCATAACTTTGCATCTTGCTCAACATAGTGCGTTACAGCTGATGTACGAGTACTAATAGGATCAAACTGACTTAAATACTGACCCTTTTCATTCAACCTGGCAATAACAAATTTTTCTTTATTCATCTGAACTATTGCAACATTATTTGTGAAGATAACACTGTAGCCAGCTCTCCGTATGTTTTTCACGGATATCAATTGACTATTCAACTCTTGAATATACAAAACATCTTCAAGGGTTATCTTTCGACCATTCAGCATTCCAACTATTGTTCCAATACCTTTGACTTCCAGAACTTCAATTTTAGATGCACATGTACCACAGTAGGGCCTCATGTCCTTAAACCATTCCTGTTTGCTGCACATGTGCGTGGATGCACCAGAGTCCACCATAAAATATTCACTTGTTTGATTGACCATAAAAGTTACCGCAGCAGACTCACTGTTATTAGACTTTGACTTTGTACGACAATCCGTTTTCAAGTGGCCAGGACGTCCACAGTTAAAACATGTTGATTTTCTTGGACAATTAAATACTTTGCAACATGACCCTTTTTCTTACACTTGTGACATGTAACATGTTGGTATTTCTCGGCGTTAAATGCTACATTTGTTTTTGCATTTTCTGTCTTCTTTTCACTAGTGTCACTTTTTAATGCCTCTGCATTTAGTAATCTTTGTATAACAAAATCTGAAGTCAATGTCGTATCTGGCTGATTTTCTATCGTTGCCTTTATTATATCGTATTCCGGAGGTAATGACAATAAGATATAAATAACAATATCCATGTCTTTCACAGTTGTTCCCGAAGCTCGCAATTCGTTCACCAATCCCAGTATTTCATTTATATGTTCCTGCATACTACTATCACAGCTTTTTTTTTGTGTTCGTGAGTTTCTTTCTTATTAGGATCTGGCTTACAGCACTTGATTTTCCATATTTTTCCTTTAAAGCCTCCCATAGTTTATATGCCGTAGTTTCATCCGACATCGCCATTAATATGGAATCATCAATCATACTAAGTAACAATGCGTACGCCTTTTTCGATTTTGAATCCACAGTTGCCTCCTTTATTAGAAACTGATCCAGGTCTTTTGCAACAAAAATAGCTTCTGCCCGACGTTTCAGCGTGTACAAATGAATTTAAATTTCAGCATATTAACCCCATAACAGTCGTAAAAGCTTTTAAGCAAATCAAGATCAAATTAACCGAAGATCTATGGGGTTAGTCTATCAAAGCGTGTACCTCAATTATTGAGACTGTAGCACCGTATTTAGCCTTAATATTTAATTTGTGCGTGGATCAAGGGGTCTTTCCGGATCTTATGAAATTCAGTAAGGTAATACCGCTTTTTAAATCCGGGGACAGTAAGGACACTAATAACTATAGGCCCGTATCCGTGTTGCCGGTTTTCAGCAAGGTGTTTGAAAAGATAATGCTCAATCAAATGCTTAACCATTTTAACATCAATAAAATATTACACGAGCAGCAGTATGGTTTCACCAAAGGACGTTGTACAACTGACGCCGGTGTCACTTTATTAAAACACATATTTACTGCGTGGGAAGAGGCACAAGATGCCATAAGAATCTTCTGTGACCTTTCGAAGGCATTTGATTGCGTAAATCACGAAACCCTGATCTTGAAACTTGAGCATTACGGTTTAGGTAAACTTGCGCTCAGTTTAATAAAATCGTATTTGAGTGATAGACAGCAGCAGGTACAAATAAATGGTGTGAATTCAATGGGTTTAAAAGTAAAAATGGGTGTACCACAAGGTTCCATATTGGGTCCCTTCCTCTTTTTAGTTTATATAAATGACCTACCCCATTTATTTAACAATAATTATTTAAATGGGAAAAAAACTAAGTGCATTAGATTTGCTCTACCAAATGTCAAAAGTAGTGATTGTGACATAGTATTGAATCAAGAGAAACTAGAATTTGTCGATAAAACGGTTTTCTTGGGAATCGCGCTCGATTCAAGGCTACAATGGGGCCCTCATTTAACATCTCTTGCAGGACGGCTGAGCTCAGCAGCATATGCTGTTAGAAAAATCCGTCAATTTACTGATGTCGATACCGCGAGGCTAGTCTATTATAGTTATTTACACAGTATTATGTCATACGGTATTTTACTATGGGGACGGGCTGCAGACATCGAGTCTATATTTATTCTGCAAAAAAGAGCCGTCCGAGCCATATATGACTTACGTCGACGTGATTCTCTAAGAGAGCTGTTCAAGAAAATTAATATCATGACAGTACCTTGTCAATATATCTATGGAAACATCATGTACGTTAGGAAAAACCTGCATTTATTCAGTAAAAGAGGTGACAGACATCACTATAGTACTAGAAATAGGGATCAACTAGTTCAGCCAGCTTTCAGGCTTGCTAAAGTAGATTCAACTTTCATGGGGTACTGTTTAAAATGTTACAATAAAATCCCTCCCCACAGTCTTCAACTGAATGAGACAAAGTTTAAATCTTGTATAAAACGCACACTATGTAGGCAAGCATATTATAAGTTGGGGGATTACATTGATGATAAAAATGCTTGGCTCAATGCTGGTCCTGCTCCACAACCATAGGGGCAAACCAATTGATTCCCAGTTTAGTTATTGTTGAAGCTGCAGAAGATTGTAAAAAAGATCCTTGCATTGTATAGATTCCATATATTAGTATTATATAACTTCATAGCGCATGTGTGAGTACTATGCACTGTAAAGCCACCATTTACATCTAGTTATTTTTTTTTTTTTGACTTGAATAAGCCTTGGCGGCTGAGAGAATGTCATGCTCACTCAAATGTCTCGGTGATGGTGGCGGGTGTGTCGGGTCATTTAGTTCCCTTCAATATGGTTGAGCTGAATGGTGCTGATACATGCGTCATGTTCGTGAACGGGCGCTGTCAGTTGAGACTGGTCATCTCTTAGCTGCCACGGTTAATTTTAATTACTTTATTTTTATGATGTTGATTTAATCTTTTCTCTGGACGCTCTTAATGTGCACGTCTTTGTACATCGTTCTCACATATGTTTAATCACAACATGAATGATGTAACCAAGATTTTGTAACAATATTTTGAATTAAAAGAGTGTCCATGGAGTTTCTTGCCCGTTCTTCTCCATAGAGATCTGCGCTAGGGAATGGGCAACTGCAGTACTTTCTCAAGTTATTATGCCTTGTGTCTGTGACTGTAGCTTTGATTTTTCTTTGTATTTTTGACATTCAAAAGTGCCGTAATGGTCTAATTGAAATAAATGCTTTGAGTTGAGTTGAGTTTCCACAACAGATAATTCGTCCCTCTGAATGGTTAAACAAGATATTTTATATTTTCTTCCCGGGCCGCCATATTGCATAGCCAGCCACACGACACGAAACAGCCCAAACCACCCAAGTAGAAAATCTTTGCTATTACGTCCGCTCCAACACTTCCTTCTGATTTTTCGGAACCACGCTCTGCTGTTAATTATTATGGGTATAAAGAAATCAGTGGCCGATATATCTTGAAGCTTTATTAGGTAATTATAAAGGAGCACAAAACAAATTGGTAAATTGACACAGCGATTCCCGCGGCAACGACGCGGCGGATGAACTCGCTAGAAGGGGATCGAGCATGGCAGCGGTGGGACCAGAACCCATCGCACCACTCCCTTTCGGATACCTACGCACACTGTTAAGGAAACGAACCAGTGAATTACACCACAAGCTGTGGCTTGACCACGGTGAGTGTAGGCAAGCCAAGGAGGCACTTCCTGCCATCGACGGCCGCTCCACTAGACGCGCGCTTAGGCTTACCAAGCCACAGCTGCGCACAATTACAGCCGCCATCACCGGACACGGCTCTTTTAACAAACACCTCTTTGTCATAGGAGTCACAGACAGCCCCCTGTGCCGCGCATGCATGGAGGAGGACGAGACAGCGGCCCACGTGCTTCTACACTGCCCAGTGGTTGCAACATACAGGGCAAAGTACTTCGGTCATCCAGGTACTCTCCGCGAGACTGCCAGCAACATCGGGGCACTGCTGGCCTTCCTTGGGGAGCTGGGATGGATCGAGTGAAGTTCCCACCCGTACGCAAAATACGCGCCGTGACGTGGAATTGCGGACACCAGCCCGTTATACAATACAATACAATACAATACAATTGGTAAATTTCTTTCACCGCGTACCAAAGACAACCAAACCACCAACCAACACCCAGTAGTGATGTTCTACAACCTCACTAAATACTAGGGATGTACAGGAACTCAGATTCAGTGTGTTACCATGAGTGATTATTCCCAACAATTATCGGTATTGCTGATAGTAGTTTTAAGGAAAGATTGCTTCGGGAAGAAAGCTTAGACCTGGACCGTGCAGTAACAATCTGTAAGGTCGCAGAAGCTGGAAGAAAACAACTACAAGGAATAGGTGGTATGGTAAAGGAAATAATAGACGCTTTTTTCAATCAGACATCTTGTTTTATTGCTTCCCTGAGTGTTGCCACATCTTACCACTAAACTATATGCATATATAGAACATCCCCCCTTTTTATGATAACTAGCAATAAACATTAATACATACTATAACTTAAACTTAACACAATTACTTTTAAACATTACAAGAGTTACAAACTTGTAGTGATCATCTTCTTAATAAACATGATAATATTTTTTTATTACTCATACTCGGAAAGTAGGTCTGAAGTTGCCTGGGGAGCGGGCTGAAAGTAATACTTTTCAGCCCTAGGGAGAATCACTTTCAACTGACAGCTGTCACATTATTTAAAAAAAATCTAGTTCAATTTTCACATTTCTATGGAACCATGTTCCGACTTCTATACAGCCTGTAAATTACATTACAGCGCGATGTAAAATTGAAATAACATAAAATTCAGTAAGTATTTATTTTAAATAACTTAGTTATAATTTAGTTACAAATATTTCTTTAAAATAACAAACATTTGGGCAAAATATTTACTATTTTTTCAGTGACGATAGTGAAAATAAAGGCTGATTAGCCGGCCACAGAAAAAAAACAAAATAGGCGGGAAAGCGGCAATCCGATCTTCATTTTTTTTTCGAGTGGTTTCGTGTTTTTGTTTTTAATTTCCTTGTATTCGTAATGAAAAGCACAGTGTTTACCTCGAGTTAAAGACTTATTTAGTCCCTCGAGCTATTAGCGCCCGCGCTACGCTTGGGCGCCAAACCCCGTCTCGGGACTAAATAAGTTACTTTCACCCCTTGGATAACAATGTACTATAAATGTTGTGGTGTCCTAACTACTCTTCCTTTGAAAACTTTGAGAGATGCAAACTTGCAAAGTCTGCTCAGCTGGTATAGTAATGGATGGCCAAGTAATGACAGAAGTTTTGATAACAAAGAGTTGAAAGTTTTTTATAAATTGAGAAATGACATACATGTTCATAACAATATTATACATTATAAGGACATAATAGTTGTTCCAAAGCATTTAAGGCAAGAGATGATAAAGTGTATTCATGAAGGTCATGCTGGTGTTGTAAAGTGCAAACAACGTGCTAGAAGGGATTTGTTTTGGCCAGGCATGTCTGTAGACATAGAAAACTTTATATTAGGCTGCAAAGTGTGTCATCGATTTTGATCCAGTTTATAATTCCGCTGATCCGCAGTTTTGTATGTTGTTTGTAATTGAAAACTTACGTAATGCAATTCAGAAAAACACAGTTGTATCGCAGTTGAGCAACAAAAATTACAACATAAAACCATGGATCACATCAGGTCTTATTCGCTATAAGAAACATAGGGATAAACTGCATATGAAAGCTAAATCAAATCCAGAAAACGGTTTATTGCAACTTTCGTACAAAAGATATCGAAATTTCTGTAACGATCTTCTTAGAAAAATTAAAAGCAACTACGACAAAATGGCTTTGGAAAAGGCGGGAACAAATAGTAAAAAGATCTGGAAATACATATATAAAAGACGTAACGTATGCTACAAAACAGTATGAGTCATCTTCAAGTTTATTACAAGCGCACTCGTCACCAGTGGAATCCGCTAACATAGCAAATAATTTCTTTGTTAATGTGGGTAAGTGCCTGGCGGAAAATAATCTGGGTCAATCCCAAAACCTGACGCGTACTCCATTAACTACTAACGCTGCTTTATCATCCTTCGCGCTACTAGATACTGACGAGACTGAGGTAGAAAGTATAATCATGACCTTGAAAGAAGACTGTGCAGTTGGCTGGGACAACATTTCGAATAAAATTATTAAAGGTCAGGACAATGAGCATTTTGAAAGGACATTTTGATACCACCGCTGACTTACATTTTCCGCATTTGTTTGTCTTCAGGTCATTTCCCAGAGTGTCTCAAAAAAGCTGTAATCATCCCTGTCTATAAATCAGGCAGCAAAGAGCAAGTGACAAATTATAGACCTATTTCTTTACTACCTTCTTTGTCGAAAATATTGGAGAAAATTATAAACAAAAGGTTGTTGAAATATTTGGAAGATAAATCTATTCTGTCTGAAAGGCAGTTTGGATTTAGACCTAAAGTTTCAACCGCCGATGCAGTACATCACCTGACTGACTATCTAGCGCATGAACTTGACAAGGGTAACCACACAGTAGGAATTTTCCTGGACCTCGCCAAAGCTTTTGACACAGTTTCCATTCCAAGTCTATTGCGCAAGCTTGAGATTACGGGTGTAAGAGGCGCCCAACTGAAAATATTCAAAAGTTATTTAGACGATCGTTCCCAGTGCGTAAAAATTGGCGATATCCTCAGCGCTGTTCAAAAAAAACACATTTTTTGGTGTTCCCCAAGGAAGTATTCTAGGGCCTACCTTGTTTTTGATCTACATAAATGACCTTTGCAATCTAAAGCTAGAGCATGGCACTATCATAACTTACGCTGACGACACTGCCTTACTTTTTACGGCTGAATCAGAAAATGAAGTCTACAAGCTTGCGCAACACGGATTTAATATTGTTAATAAATGGCTTCAAAATAACTCACTAACTTTAAATGCAGAGAAGACAAACTACATTAAGTTTTCGATGCGCAAGCAGATATCCAACATCCCCTCAGCGTTGCATGCTAATTGTTGTCCAGTCCCGGCTGATAGCCAGTGAAGTGTCCTAATATTAAGAAAACTAATAAAATAAAATACCTGGGTATTATAATAGATGAACCCCTTTCCTTCAAACAACACATGGAAGCCCTTAATAATAGAATTCGTAAGCTAATATTCGTATTCAAAAAGCTGCGATTTATTACAGATCCAAAAATAATTAGGCAAGTATATTTTGCTCTTTGTCAGTCAATTCTGACCTATTGCATTACCTCATGGGGTGGGGTGAATAAAACTCTGTTATTGCCCATTGAAAGAGCTCAAAGAGCTATTCTCAAGGTGGCTACTTGCCGCCCTTTCCTTTACCCCACTAACCTCCTGTATAAATCTTGCGAAGTACTAACAGTTCGACAGTTATTTATTATGAGCACTGTACTAAAACAACACGCAGCACTTCCATACAGCACTGAATTTACTAAAAAAAAGACGGAAAGATATAGTTTGCCCTCAAAAAAGTACATACAAAACATGCTTTCACGGGCAAGTTTTATATGTTCCTCGGACCGCTACTCTATAACAGGCTAAATGAAAAAGTAAACATCTATTCTTTAAATGGCAATAATTGCAAGAAAATCCTTAAGGGGCATGCGTTTTTCATACAAACGTAATACCAAAATAATATGAAAATCAAACATATTCTTAAGGTATTGTGTAAATATTTCGATTGTGTTATAGAATATCTATGTTTCCAAATAAATATTTTGAAAGGACAATGATATATAGACGAGATATGAGGAATTTAAAATTTCTATAGAAAATTTATTTTTCTCATAACTCTTGTTTAAATCGGTGTACATTCAAAATATGTGTTTGGGAACCTAGATATTCTGTAATCCAATCGAAATAAATACACACTACCTTAAGAATATGTTTGATTTTCATGTTATTTTGGTATTACGTTTGTATGGAAAACGCATGCTCCGCCGGCCCCTTAAGGAAGCTCTTCAAACTATGTCCTATGAAGACACAGAGAAATAAGACCCAAATGCATCGACATACGTCAAAATAAAATAAAAAACTTTAGTGTAAACAAATCCGGCCATTTTTTTCCGTGTTGCGCCGGCGCCGTTTCGTATTTAAATTGTTTTCTTGTCGAAATAGTCGTATTTTAGTATAGTATTATACATCAAAATGAAGGTGAAGAACCGTGCTACAATATAGTGGCTAAGCAATTTAGTTTCGGAATCTCAAAGTTGCAGTAATTTTCCTGTGAAAAAGTGATAGGTATGTATACCTAACGTGCTGTATGTAAACATTGAATATATAATTTTATGTGATTAAAACGTGTGTATTATCCGAGAAATATCAATAATTGAGTATGGTGAGTACATTTTAGAATTTTACAAAAAGAGGACTCGTAGAGTTAAAAAGTTACGTAAACATGTGTGTTAAAAAGTACCAGCGGCCCGACCGCTACTGGGGAACCTATATAACCAGTAACTTTGGATTCTAATAGGATCTACGTTCCAATTAGAATCTAATATTTTGGTCTTATTGGAAAGGGAATATAATCTCGTTTCTAATTAGATTTTTTTTATTGATGAGGAGTTAATAGTTTTTCGTAAAAAAAATATTTTTAATCGCGAAGTACTACTTTTAATTACGTGACTGTTTTTCAAACTCAACATTTATTTTAGAGTATTAAATTAATATTATATTTCTTGGTTTTTGGTTAAATAGATTCCTTAACTATTCAGCTATTCACAGTAAATTTTATTTTGGTCTAAGTCTTGTAGTTTGCGATCGTCAAGTGTTTTTATATACAAGGGTCAAATTACACGAAATAACCCTTGACCTTGTAGCGGTTGCAGCGTTTTAGCCCCGCCCAGTCTAGCGGTCGGAGCGTTTGAGAGGCTAGCTTGAGCCCTGAACAACACGGGTTTCTGAAAAGAAGGTCTACCAGTATCTAACCTGGTCCTATTCACAGACTTTATTACAGGGGCCTAATTCTGCTATTTTAATAAATTCGTCACTCCAACACGATTCCATTCTCATCCCATTGTCATTTTGCTTAAAGTTCGTAATCTGCTAAATTCACAATGGTCGGTCAATGGTCTCGTAATAAAATTGTGTTTTTATTTATTTATTTATTTTTATTCATTTATTTAAAATAGGTGCACCAACAGTACATACATAAAACATTTATAATTAAAGGTCCATTTGGTATGGTTCTAATGTACGTACCAATTATAGGTGTACACAACATTCATAACAAAATAGAGCAACTATGACTTAAAACTAAAAAGAGATCAAATAACAGACTAACAATAACACACTTAAAACTCAGATCAAATAAAAAAAACCGGCCAAGAGCGTGTCGGGCCACGCTCACTGTAGGGTTCCGTAGCTTCCCAGACCATTAAAAATACCAACATTTTTCGTCAGCAAAAATAACTTTGTTTTTCATAGTATTTGTATGAAAAACAAAGTTATCATTTGCGTTTTTTTGAAAAAGTGCTATATAACTCAAAAACTATTCAACTCATCAAGTTGAAAATAATTTTCCTAGAAAGTTCATATAAAGGTCTACTTCTGTGATTTTTTTCATATTTTTTAAACTTATGGTTCAAAAGTTAGAGGGGGGGGGGGGGGACATTGTTTTTGACTTTCGGAGCGATTATTTCCTAAAATATTAATATTATCAAAAAATGATTTTAGAAAACCCCTATTCATTTTTAAATACCTATCCAACAATATATCACACGTCAGGGTCAAAATTAAAAAAAAAATCGCTCCCCACTTTACGTCTGGGGGAGGTACCCTAATAAAAATGTTTTTTTAAATTTTTATTTTTGCACTTTGTCGGCATGATTGATATACATATTGGTACCAAATTTCAGCTTTCTGGTGCTAACGGTCACTGAGATTATCCGCGGACAGACAGACAGACAGACAGACAGACATGGCGAAACTATAAGGGTTCCGTTTTTCGCCATTTGGCTACGGAACCCTTTTTTTTTTTTTTTTTTTTTTTTTAGGATGGGAAATCATCAAATGACTTCTCCCACTCTGGGCGGAGCGGGAGGGAGTGTCAGACTCTTACTGACTAAAACCCATCCATGTTCCTTCCTCGCCCTTTACTTTCCGGGGCCGCGGTATCTCTTTCGAACAGTCCCGCAACCCCGGCAGGCTTCGGCCCTTGCGGGCCCCTCTCTTATGCTGACATCTCTTTGAGGCGCGCGTGGAACACGAACGCGCCGTCGACACGGCCTGTCGTCGTTAGACGGACGGACGGCTAGCTAGCCCATAGCCAACCGTCCACAGGCCCGCATCTACGGTGGCCGGTAGCCACCACGTGGCCCCCGACGCCCGGTGCGTCTCCCGCGGCGGCCGGGAAGTGAGGATCTCTCCCTCTCTCGTTCCGCCACCTCCTTCGCTAGCATGACTGCTTCGCAGAAGGAGGTGACGGCTTCCCATTCCGTCTCGCTCCGGACCATGGATTGAACCAGGGCCGGACGCGAGAGGTCGCCGCCGCCGATCGCCGCTTCGAGGACACGGCGGTGCTCCGCCCACGCGGGGCAGACCTCCACCGTGTGCTCCACCGTGTCCTCCGGTCGATGGCTACGGAACCCTAAAAAGTAGATACCGCACGGCCTTTACCAATAGTGAAGCTACAAAACTCTGCTCATTCAAGTAAACACACGCACTCACGCACACACATGCACCAAAACTATGCTCATTTTTGTTATTATCCTACGGGTTGTCGTGCAGTAAGTTTGCCTTAAAAATGCCGTCGTGTGTTATGAAATGGTGTAAAAACAACTCGAAAGTGAACAAAAAGTCTGAAGGAATATCGTTTCACGCATAAGTACTCACAAGACTATCTTTTTAGGGTTCCGTAGCCAAATGGCAAAAAACGGAACCCTTATAGTTTCGCCATGTCTGTCTGTCTGTCTGTCCGCGGATAATCTCAGTGACCGTTAGCACCAGAAAGCTGAAATTTGGTACCAATATGTATATCAATCATGCCGACAAAGTGCAAAAATAAAAATTTAAAAAAACATTTTTATTAGGGTACCTCCCCCAGACGTAAAGTGGGGAGTGATTTTTTTTTTAATTTTGACCCTGACGTGTGATATATTGTTGGATAGGTATTTAAAAATGAATAGGGGTTTTCTAAAATCATTTTTTGATAATATTAATATTTTAGGAAATAATCGCTCCGAAAGTCAAAAACAATGTGTCCCCCCCCCCCTCTAACTTTTGAACCATAAGTTTAAAAAATATGAAAAAAATCACAGAAGTAGACCTTTATATGAACTTTCTAGGAAAATTATTTTCAACTTGATGAGTTGAATAGTTTTTGAGTTATATAGCACTTTTTCAAAAAAACGCAAATGATAACTTTGTTTTTCATACAAATACTATGAAAAACAAAGTTATTTTTGCTGACGAAAAATGTTGGTATTTTTAATGGTCTGGGAAGCTACGGAACCCTACAGTGAGCGTGGCCCGACACGCTCTTGGCCGGTTTTTTATATTATTCAAACACAGTTTTGAGGTTATTCCACATAAACAACGTCAATGTCCCGAAATGACGTATCGAGAGAGTGTTGCCAGGAGTTCGTATTTGTAATACCCAAAAATGTGGGTAAGTAAGTTGTAGGCAAAGTCATAGCAAAATAATTAGGCACAGAGTGGACATAATTATTGTTTTATTTTATAATCACTTCATTTTATGTAAATAGTTATTTTTTTTACTCGTTTTTTTCTACATTCTCGAGTACTTACCTTCTATTTTTTACTATCAAATATTATTGGTTTTAGGTTGCCAGCAAATATTTTAATAAGAGATGAATGGGTAGCTGCTATTCGACAGAGTCGAAATGATTCCGTCTTTTTTTGTTTTATGTTATTTATTTTTAATAAACACTCTTTACATAACCTTGTTGAATTTTTTTTCGGGACTATCTGTTGAGTCCATTTATAAAGTGATCCTACACACCTCCTACATATTTATAATGTTATTGTAATTTATGAGACATTTATTTTCCCATTGGCATATTACCTATTTTACGCAATTTTAAGGGATTTTTTTTTTCAAAACGTGGCAATACTTCATTTACTCACACATAGTTGAAAAAATGGCGACACTTTCTTGTTCTAAGTGCGGTATCTACTTTTTTTATTTGATCTGAGACTTAAAATAATAAAGTATTAAAGACCAAAATAGAATAACAAAATTTAAATGTATGTAAAGACTGAAAACAAAAATTTAAAAATTACTTAAGGCTATTTAAATGTCGGTTCAAATGGGAGCGCAACAGGGTTTTGAACCTGGGTAGGGAACCAAAGAACACAGTGTTTTAATGGCATTGTCGTATTGTCATTATTATAAAAAGTCTTAGTACAAATGGTTTTCGAAAACTATTACTAAATGCGAACATTTATTCATACCAGATTTCATGTACGAGATTAATATTCTATGACATTTCTTTCAATGGAGTGTCAGTGGTTGTTCATTGAGAAGTCATAATGGCGCCATTATGATAGTAGAATTAACAAACTTGTCAAAATTTGACAGAACTTGATCATTATGAAATCAATGAGCGAGTACTCTGACACTATTGTAATAGCAGAATCGAGGCCCAGAGCATATGGATAATGGTTCCCAGGTGGATGCAATCTATACCGACTATAGTAAGGCGTTCGATAGAATCGATCATGACATTCTGCTGAGGAAGCTTATCGACTTAGGCATTAAGTGTATGGTTTTCCGGGCCAGGGGTAAATGTCCAGGGCCTCGATTCTGCTATTACAATAGTGTCAGAGTATTCGATCATTGATTTCTTAATGATCAAGTTCTGTCAAATTTTGACAAGTTTGTTAATTCTACTATCATAATGGCCCCATTATGACTTCTCAATGAACAACCACTGACACTCCATTGAAAGAAATGTCATAGAATATTAATCTCGTACATGAAATCTGGCATGAATAAATGTTCGCATTTAGTAGTAGATTTCGAAAACCATATGTACTAAGGGTTTTATAATAATGACAATACGAAAATGCCATTAAAACACAATTTTATTACGAGACCATTGACCGACCATTGTGAATTTAGCAGATTACGAACTTTAAGCAAAATGACAATGGGATGATAATGGAATTGTGTTGGAGTGACGAATTTAATAAAATAGCAGAATTAGGCCCCAGATAGTATCCCTAGCATTAAATTAAATCATGTACCACTAAAGAGGGTTGACACCTTCAAATACCTTGGACATCTGGTGACCTCTGACCTGAAAGACGATTTAGACATAGAGCGCGAACGTAGGGCGTTGTCTGTTAGAGCAAACATGATAGCTCGCAGGTTTTCACGTTGCTCGAAAGAAGTAAAAAATACTTTTTTCAGAGCGTATTGTAGCTGTTTTTATTCGAGCGCCCTGTGGGCTAACTATACTCAAAGACAGTACAGCGCCCTACGAGTCCAATTCAACAATGCCTATAGAATGTTGTTGGGGCTGCCTCGGTACTGCAGTGCGTCGGGGATGTTCGCTGAGGCACGCATTGACTGCTTTTATGCGACGATGCGGAAACGGTGCACGTCCTTGGTGCGCAGGGTCTGCGCCAGCTCCAACACCATCTTGAGGATGTTGGCTGAGAGGTTTGACTGTCACTACATTAACTACTGTTGTATATGCTTAATATAATGACAATTCACTAAGTTAGCAACTTATGGTATTTGATTAATTATAATATTAATTATGTTATAATTTTAAATTTTGATGGTAATTTATTTTAATGTTTTAATGTTAATGTTATCTTGGACTAATTTGAATGTTGAAATTTGTATTTTATATTATTTTAATTTGAATGTTTTATTTTTATCTTACATATTTTAAATCTGATTTTAATGTTATTTTTTAATTTTTGTGTTTTGTGTTCTTGATTCTAATGTTAATTTATTTTATTATTCATAATTTTGTTTATTTAATTTTGCACTTTATGGATCATGTTATCTGAATTAAATGAATTTTATTTATTATTATTTATTTATTAGGGGCGACCTATACCGATGGTTCTCGTGTCTCGTCCTAGGTAAAAAATAGGACTCAAGCAGTGGTCCTCAGTGGCTTAATATCCTCCTGGTCAACCATCCCGTCTGGTGTGCCGCAGGGTTCCCTACTGGGGCCATTATTATTTGTTATTTTTATTAATGACATTGGCGAGTGTTTCAAACATTCTAAACACTTAATGTTTGCAGATGACATGAAAATCTTTACATTAAAAATCTGAATGATGCTATACGTTTGCAAGCAGACATCTCTAGATTAGTTGAGTATTGTAGAATAAATAAATTAGACCTAAATATTTCCAAATGCTTAGTTCTTTATTACCTTTACCCGGAAAAACCTATCGATAATATTTAATTATTCAATCGCTAATCAGCCTTTATCTCGAACTCATGTCACCAGACACCTTGGTATTTTTCTGGACAGTAAGCTCACCTTTGAGTGTCATGTTGACCATATTGCCAAAAAAGCATCCAAAGCCCTGGGATTCATTATCCGTAATGCCAGTTCGTTTAAGAGAATGAAAACCTTGAAAATTCTGTATTGCGCTTACGTCCGCAGTCATCTCGAATATGGTAGTCAAATTTGGAATCCAAATTATGCATGTTGTAATAATGAAAGCTCTATTCATTAGTAACGTTTTTATTAAATAGCCATCGGTATACACCATAATCACATCACACAAGTAGTTGTCATAGAGAGCGTCATCCATAGAGTATATATCACCATCTTACACTACGTTCCATTCTACTACAATGCAGTTCATTCAGACAGATTGGAACAGTTACAAAGGAAATTCACGCTATACTTAGGTTACAAATTTAAAATCCCTTATCTGAGCTACAAGGAACGCTGCGTACGATTTCACTTACTTCCACTTGTAACTCGGAAAAATATATCTGACATGCGGTTCCTAGTGAAAATAGCTCAATCAAGAATTGAGTGTCCTGAACTTCTTTCTAAGCTGTCCCTGAATGTTCCTCCTCGCCATTATCGCTTGAGAAATCTTCTTCGTGCTCCTTACGCTCGCACAGTTTACCGTAGTAATTCTATTTTCCTTCGTTCAATCAAAGCATTTAACGCAATTGTAACGAACGAACACCCATCAATCGATTTGTTTGCAAGTAGCTTAGCGGCAATTGGTAGTGCATTGTCTAAAACCTATGTTGTTTGTGATGAATTTGAATAGTTTTTTTTTCTTTATACCTATTCTTTGTTATTTATATTATGATAAGTTATATTATTAATAACTATGCTTAGATATAGGTAAGTTTGTGCAACAATAGTTTAGTGCTAAATGTGGAGGCTTGTAAATGGCTTTTCGTTGATTGCCTCACTATATATGTTTGTATTGTTAGCTGTAAGCCACCCAAACACAATAAAATAAAATAAAACAATGGGGTTCTCATTTAACATCTCTTGCGGGGCGCTTAAGTTCAGAAGCATATACCATTAGAAAAATCCGTCAATTCACTGATGTAGATGCCGCTAGACTGGTCTATTTTAGTTACTTCCATAATATAATGTCTTACGGTATTTTGCTATGGGGACGGGCTGCTGATAGAGTCTAGGTATATTTATTTTGCAGAAAAGAGCCATCAGAGCCATATACAATCTTCGTAGGCGCGATTCTCTAAGGAAATATTAAGGATATTAGCATCATGACGGTTCATTGCCAATACATCTACGAAAACATAATGTACGTCAGAAAAAATCTGCATCTGTTCGGTAAAAGAGGCGACAGACACAATTACAGTACTAGAAATAGGGACCAACTAGTTCAGCCAGGCTTTAGACTCGCTAAAGTAGACTCATCTTTCATGGGGTACTGTTTGAGATGCTATAATAAAATTCCACTAAGTATTCTTGAACTAAATGAGACTAAATTTAAAACATGCATTAAACGCACACTATGTAAGCAAGCATATTACAAGTTGAGCGATTATATCGCTGATAAAAATGCTTGGCTCAATGCTGGTCCTGCGCCACAAGGACAGGGGCGCAAAAAATTGATAGCATTAATAGTAAGTAGGTACATTGTTATCCTAGGGGTGAAAGTATCGGGGTTGCGGGACTGTTCCGGGGTTGCGGGACTGTTCGAAAGAGATACCGCGGCCCCGGAACATAAAGGGCGAGGAAGGAACATGGATGGGTTTTAGTCAGTAAGAGTCTGACACTCCCTCCCGCTCTGCCCAGAGTGGGAGAAGTCACTTGATGATTTCCCATCCTAAAAAAAAAAAAAAAAAAAAAGGGGTGAAAGTAATTTATTTAGTCCCGAGACGGGGTTTGCCCAAGCGTAGCGCGGGCGCTAATAGCTCGAGGGACTAAATAAGTCTTTAACCCGAGGTAAACACTGTGCTTTTCATTACGAATACAAGGAAAATAAAAACAAAAACACGAAACCACTCGAAAAAAAATGAAGATCGGATTGCCGCTTTCCCGCCTATTTTGTTTTTTTTCTGTGGCCGGCTATTAAGAGGCCGGCGGCGCGTGTGTCGTTCATACAAACGTAATACCAAAATAATTCGTAAACCAAACATATTCTTAAGAAAGTGTGTATTTATTTCGATTGGATTACATAATATCTAGGTTCTCAAATATATATTTTGAAAGGACAATGATATTTAGACGAGATATGAGGAATTTAAAATTTCTATAGAAAACTTATTTTTCTCTTAACTCTTGTTTAAATCAATGTCCATTGATAACATAAATTTGGGAACCTAGATATTATGTAATCCAATCGAAATAAATACACACTTCCTTAAGAATATGTTTGGTTTACAAATTATTTTGGTATTACGTTTGTATGAACGACGCACGCTCCGCCGGCCCCTTAAGCCTTTATTTTCACTATCGTCACTGAAAAAAATAGTAAATATTTTGCCCAAATCTTTGTTATTTTATAGAAATATTTGTAACTAAATTATAACTAAGTCATATAAAAAAATTGTATTCTTTAATTAAGACGCCTGCGGAGCATGCGTCGCTCATACAAACGTAATACCAAAATAATTTGTAAATAAGACATATTCTTAACGTAGTGTCTATTTATTTCGATTGGATCACATAATATCTAGGTTCCCAAACATACATTTTGAATGGACACTGATTTAAACAAGAGTTATGAGAAAAATAAGTTTTCTATAGAAATTTTAAATTCCTCATATCTCGTCCTTATATCATTGTCCTTTCAAAATATATATTCGGGAACATAGATATTTTGTAATCCTATCGGAATAAATACACACTACCTTAAGAATATGTACGATTTACAAATTATTTTGGTATTGCGTTTGTATGAACGACGCATGCTCCGCCGGCCCCTTAATACTGAATTTTATGTTATTTGAATTTTACATCGCGCTGTAATTTACAGGCTGTATAGAAGTCGGAACATGGTTCAATAGAAATGTGAAAATAGAACTAGATTTTTTTTTTATTAATGTGACAGCTGTCAGTTGAAAGCGATTCTCCCTAGGGCTGAAAAGTATTACTTTCAGCCCGCTCCTCAGGCAACTTCAGATCTACTTTCCGAGTATGAGTAGGTAATGAAAATGGTATTGTTGGAGCTGCTGAAGATTGTACAACTATCTTTGCATTGTATAGATTCAATCTCTTTAGTATATAAACGTATTTATATAAACGCATAGCCCATATTGTGTGAGCACTTTTAACGTGCATATCTTGCTACATTGTTCTCACATAATTTACCATCTCAACATGAATCCAAGATCCAAGATTCTTCTCCAAGATTTTGTAACAATAATTTGATTTAAAAAGAGTGTCCATGGAGTTTCTTGCCCGTTCTTCTCCATAGAGATCTACGTTAGGGAATGGGCAACTATAGTAGGTACTTTCACAGTTTTTATGTCTTTTGACTGGGACTGTAGCTACATTTAATTTTCATCTTTGTTTCGACAATTCAAAAGTGCCTGTTATTAGCCTACTTGAAATAAATGCTTTGATTGATTGACTGCGGGCTGCGCTGGGAGTGAAGGCGCTGTGCCTGCGCCGGCGACCTCCGACCCCGCTTCCTCAACCGTCGCGGATTCGCCACCTATTCACGTAAACAAGGCACATATGCATAATAAATCTATAGGCGTACACTCGGTTCTATTATCCACAGTTGTGATCGAAGTAGCCGACTTTCACGGTGTTTATCATCGAGCGTGAGCACTGCTGGATAGTGGAAGCCAACGGTGTTTTGTAACTAAATCATTTTGTAAATTAATTAACGTACCGATGTTACACTCCACATATGAAGTTCGGGGTGTGGGTGATGCCTGCCGGGGTTGCGGGCCTGCCGGGGTTGCGGGCCTATTCGAAAGAGATACCGCGGCCCCGGAACATAAAGGGCGAGGAAGGAACATGGATGGGTTTTAGTCAGTAAGAGTCTGACACTCCCTCCCGCTCCGCCCAGAGTGGGAGGTCATTTGATGATTTCCCATCCTAAAAAAAAAAAAAGGGGTGTGGGTGATTCAGTACCTACTGCAATGTTCCGAAACTTGCAGTATTTAAATTAAATCGCTAATCTATAGGTACCTAATACATTCAAAACACGCATCACTTGTTTTGTACTATCGCAACATCTACGATGCCGGCGTTATGTCAAGTAAACGCGCAGTTCTGTATTCCAGGGGTACGTATCATAATCCCGAATTTTAAAAGACCGAATTTTAAAATAACGATGGACGAAATCCCGAAAATTGAAACGCCGAATGGTTGTTTGACCGAAAGTTTAAAATAACGATGGACGAAATCCCGAAAATTGAAACGCCGAATGGTTGTTTGACCGAAAGTTTAAAATAACGATGGACGAAATCCCGAAAATTGAAACGCCGAATGGTTGTTTGACCGAAAGTTTAAAATCCCGAAAGTACATTTGCCCGAAAGTTTAAAATCCCGAAGTTTATAAACCCTAAGTTTAAAATCCGGAAGTTTAAAATCCCGTAGTTCAAATACCCGAAAGTTCATTTGCCCGACAGTTTAAAATCCCGAAGTTCGAAATCCCGAAAGTTCATTTGCCCGAAATTTAAAATCCCGGAGTTCAAAATCCCGAAATTGTCACTGTTTCCGAGAAAAACGATTTTTTGTAAACTTAACGTAAAAACACTTAAAAGTTGCCTGGCAAGCAGCACGCATGCAGCAGGCATGCAGCAAGCATACAGCAAGCATGCAGCAAGCACGCAGCAGGCATGCAGCAGGCATGCAGCAAGCATACAGCAAGCATGCAGCAAGCATGCAGCAAGCATGCAGCAGGCATGGTTTCTGTCACGGCTCCGGCGGTCACACGCGAGCTTATCGTCGCAGAGGGATTCAATGCTCACCACCGCAGCTTCGGCTTGCTGGCCGGCTGAAGCCGGCCAGCCTCAGCCGCGGCGGCGAGTGTTAAAACCACCTGCTCCTCAGCTCGCGGCCCGCCTCGCCCCTCCGCGCCTACGCGGGCTTAAATTACACTCTAGGGGTAGGGCAGAAAAGACTACGTGGAGTCGGTTCTGCAGCGATTCATTTCTGTAACAAAATTTGTGCTTATACAACGTGTAACAAAAAGGGTATAGTCATATGAAAGGGTGTTCTATAGACCATCAAACTGAACAACTTTCTCTAAGGGACCACCATCGTAATCGTAAAAAAAAAATCAGCTGTTTCAAACATTTGGTCGAGTAGGTATTGGAATTTAGTATGGGGCCGTTGAAAATTTTTTCGCGATTACGATGGTGGTTCCATAGAGAAAGTTGTTCAGTTTGATGGTCTGTAGCACACCCTTTCATATGACTATACCCTTTCTGTTACACATTGGTGTCGATTCTGTTGTGCACAAACTAAACTTAATTTAGACTATTGCTATCTTTTACTAAAAGGCAGGGCGAGAAAAGGACGGCTATAGCTATGCACTAAGTTAGAAATGTCAAACTAGTTTATGCCTTGCGCTTCACCGTGTTATTAGTCGACATGTTTTTACGTGCACCCTTCATTAGTATGGAAATATTAGTACGAATTAAATTTGACAGCTCTAAATTACGTCCGTCTCTTTCTCTTTTTATTGGTGAGAAAAAGATAGTAATAGCCTAAATTAAGTTTAGTTTGTGCACAACAGAATCGGCACCATTGTATAATTATGTCACCGTGTCTCTAGCGATATTGTCTCGAATTATTGTCAACTGAACATACGGAAGTATCTCTGCCCCCATAATCGGGACTTGGGGCACCCCCCCGTTAGGTTAGTTAGGTTCCCTTTAAACCCTGCACTCGGAAATAGGGGCCCCGCGAAGCGGGGCTCCGTCGACTACGCTTTTTAGGGGCATATAATACGGCTATTAAATAAAAGTTTTCGTCCATTCGGGATTTCATCCATCGGTATTTCGTTCATTCGGGATTTCGTCGATTCGGGATTTCATCCATCGGTATTTCATCCATCGATATTTCGTCCATTCGGGATTTCGTCCATTCGGTATTTCGTCCATTAGGGATTTCGTCCTTTCGGGCATTTGAACATCGGTATTTTGTGTTTCGATATAACGACTATCG
This sequence comes from Xestia ashworthii, assembly GCA_950022955.1. Taxonomy (NCBI): domain Eukaryota; kingdom Metazoa; phylum Arthropoda; class Insecta; order Lepidoptera; family Noctuidae; genus Xestia; species Xestia ashworthii. Next base: position 610,543 of record OX465561.1, read on the forward strand.
GTATTTAAAACTTTCGGTATTTTGAATTTCGATGTTTTGGACGTCGGTATTTCAATCATAGGTATTATGAACTTTCGGGATTATGATACGTACCCGTATTCCAGACAACATAATCCCACCAAAAACATTGTGTAAAAAACTAGCCAAGTCTCGATGGAGCTGCTTGTTTATCTCTAAAAAGTAAATGAAATCTAGACAAAGTCGTGCCAAGGCTAAGGTTCCTTACTGCAATTTCTTTATTATTTATAGTTAATGTTGTGTGACTTGGCCGTTGAACATTAATTTAGTTTTCGCGTAATGTTATATCTATTGTAACTACAAAATTGACTTGTAGGTACCCACTAACGTATAAAGAATGTTCAACGGCCAAGTCACACAAAATTAACTACCTATAAATAATAAAGAAATTGCAGTAAGGAACCTTAGCCTTGGCACGACTTTGTCTAGATTTCATTTACTTTTTAGAGATAAACAAGCAGCTCCATCGAGACTTGGCTAGTTTTTTACAGAATGTTTTTGGTGGGATTTCACTTCTTTTTGTAGAAACGTGGGGCATATTGATTTATTTTATTAGATTTTCTTATTTGACACAGTTTTTTTTTTCTTTTTAGGAGTAGATTTTTTATTATTACAAATCTTTCTTTTCTTTTTTTCCGGTTCAGATTATTGTATACAGTAGCAACAGTTTTTCGTATGGCCCATTCGCGTTCATTATTTATTCTTTTAGACGGTTTAATTTCTGAAAGATCGGCGCGGTATTTACGCCTAAGCCGGTTGTATTCGGTGATCGCTGAAGCTTGAGCTTTGATACTCTTGAAGTCAACATTTATGAGGTGCACCACATGAAGATCAATTACTCGTGAAAGCACCACGTAGGCTTAGCCACAAGAGAATATGGAGGTGCCAATGTCCATGAGGGCATTTTTTAGACTTAGACCTTGGCTCTTGTGAATTGTTAGGGCATACGCCACACAGTTGGGAATTGTTCTCTGTACACGTATGCCCGGGGTATGATCTCAAATTTTGACTTAATAGGCAATCATTCGTGAATCAAATTATTAGAGAATTTTCGATGTATTGTTTCTCCATAAAATTCCTAACCTATTCAAATCTTCGAATTGTTATAATAACAACCTGCTAACCTTAGCAAACCTCACGAAATAATAAGCGAAATCAACGAAATGCAAATAATCCCTCCAAATCCCTAGTAAACGTTTTCAAGCGCAGTAGGAGAATGTCGTAAACGACTGTAACGCGGCCGGTTGCCACTTCGCCATATAAGGTTATCGGAAAAACAAACGTAAGCGCGTTTTAAAATACAGTCAGCGCCATCTAGCGACGTTTGCGGGTATCACCGCCACTCTTAGTCCAATGCATTGTATTTTGACAAAATTTTGAGCGAATTTAATCATCGTCATCATCATCAGCCTATTAATATTCCCACTGCTGGGACACAGGCCTCCTCTCTATGCGAAATTAATATTTTAGTGTAATTTGTTTATTTAATTTGTGTAATGTTCGAGTAGAATAAAGTTAATCGTTCGACTATTTCTTCTTGTAAACTTGTAAGTATAAGTATAAAAGCCAGTCTAGTCTTATCCAGAGTTTTCCTTCAATTTTATTTATATGCGTATTAAAAGCAGAAGGGGAGGCATTCGCCCAGCAGTGGGACGCTATAGGCTAGATTAAATTAGAAGATGTGTCCCACTACGCTGGATTTTTGCAATGACAGTCGATTTTTTCAGAAGGGGGCATTACCATAATATCTGTACTTAATATTATAAAGCAGAAGAGTTTGTTTGTTCGTTTGGTTGAACGCACTAATCTCAGGAACTACCAGCTCGAATTGAAAAATTATTTTTGCGTTGGATAGTCCATTTATCGAGGAAGGCTATATAGGTTATATACCTAACATCACGCTGTGACCAATAGGAGCGCAGCAATAAGAAATGTTGCAAGCGGGAAATTCACGCGAACGAAGTCGCGGGCAGAAGCTAGTCTCTAATACAGCTGAGACCAGCTGAGGGTTCTTCATCAGATACTTCAGACCTTCGATTTTTGACATCAAATGAAGCGGCCAACCAAGTTGAATATTTTTTGTAAAGGCGGTATGTCGATCTCTCTAATAGTTTGGTTGGGCTCTTGTGTTTTCTAATCAGGGTCACCAGGTACTCCAGGTGGCGTACCATGACGTCTTATAGCATGATTGTTTTAATATTATTCCAGAGTGAGAAAGAGATGGCGCTAGACGTTCTCTATAGCTCCGTCTCTTTCCCACACTGGAATGACGTTAAAACAATCCTGCTCTAAGACGTCATGGTTACCCCGCAGATCTTCGATTATCCTAGTTTTTATATTTTCCCTTTATGTGGCCATTAAACCCTAACTCTGTACCAAATTTCAGCTCTCTGAGTTTATGGGAAGTACTAGTTCTATTTTGATGATCATGAGTGAGTGAGTGAGTGTCATAAATGCGAAACTTTGCTTTCGCTTAACTTTGGAACTAAATGACCTACAGACTTGAAATTTTGGATTTGAAGTATGTGATTATAGCTTACTGGATGACGAAAATTTCTGCGTTCTGGTCTTATCCAGAGGTTCTCAAATAGGGGCCTGAAAATGCGGCGAAATGGTTCCAGTAAAGGATGGTACGGCAGTGTTTGCTTCGCGCTCGACTTGGCGGGGGCACTGCCGTGCCCCCAGATGCTGGCAGATCCGCATTTTTTTGAGTCTAAAACCGTAGACATTTTGATAGGCGCAGATAGGTTTTGGGACTTGTTAGGAGAAGGTAAAATAAGACTTCCCAACGGCCCTTATCTATAAAATACTAAGCTAGGTTGGATTATTTCTGGCACTATTAGTGATACGCGCAGCGCAAGGCGCATTCACTGTTATATAAGCAATTCGTTAGATTCTCAACTACGTTTGTTTTGGGTGGTTGAGGAGAGAAGAGCGTGCATGTGAAGACCATTTCATTCGCACTACTACGCGCAATGGCGAAGGTAGGTTTTGTGTACCTACGCATTCCATTCAAAGAGTCACCTGATGTTTTAGGCGAATCATACACGCAAGCCGAACGTCGTTTTACCGCATTAGAAAAACGTTTACAGCGTTCGCCTGAATATACCTAAATTATTATACCCGCCTTATGGTTTTCAACGTTGAAGCATTTTGATTTCTTTCTTTCCGTAAATTTACCTCAAAAAGGCCCAAAAACCAAGCCAAGTTACGCCAAAATCCTGTACCGGCGCATCAATCCGGTACAATTTGATATTTGAAGTGAATACGCCCAAAAGAGCGGAACTCAAGAAAACCGGTTTCCTCGGTGTAGGTATGTAGTTGGTAATACAGGGTGGAAACGGTAAACGGGGCAGTAAGGGGAGCTGCAGCTACACTAAAATGGTCCTAAGAAACAATCCGTAATTTTTTCATGAAATGTTGATCCCCATTCACAGATTGAATTAAAAAATAAAGTATTCTAGCAAGAAAATTGCCATTTTACATAAAACATTTTTTTTTATGCCAATCGATCTTCTTTCCGACACTAATCAAAAAGTTCTTCTAGACCAACCCAGGTTAGAGTACTCAAAAAGTCAGAAGTTGCAAAAAAATAACTTTCTTTTAACAGCGGGGCAGTAGGTAGGTATAGGGGAAATAGTTAGCCAGAAAATTGCTATTTTACACAAAACATTTTTTTGATGCCAATCGATCCTGGCTCTAATACTCGACGCTTAAGGTAGGTCCCCTTACTGCCCTGTTAATCGTTTCCATCCTGTATAATACATATATTACAAATAAAATAATACTACGAAGAAAATGTAGACTATACGAATGTACATAAGACATAAAGCCGGAAAAGTTACAAATACGTAAAAAGTTACAAACGAGTAGGTACAAATCCTACTATCTACAAATAAAAAATGCTTTGTCTTGAAGGACTGTCTGATGGATCAACGCACAGCCTAAACCGCAGATTGTAGAAACCTGAAACTTGGAGGGTATATTTTTTGTATGACGTGGTCATTCGATAAGAAAGGATTTTCTGGAATTATACCCCTAAGGGGGTGAAAAGGGAGGGAAAAGTTTGTATGGGAAAATGTGATTCCTTGGTCCAATCTACTTCAAACTTTGCAATAAACAATATCAATAGAATTGATGGACGCGTTTCGTATTGCATTGAAATTCATCCCCTAACTGGGTTAAAAAGGGGTAGAAAGTTATTTTGGCGGTGATTTGTTTCGAATTTGAAATCAATACTCCTTATAGATTCTGATATAAGCTACATGTTATTTTGATACATGTTTTAAAACCCAATCCGATTTTATTCCAAAAAGGTTGAACATGGGTAGAACTCACATAAAAATTTGGTGCAAAATTGCAAATAGGTACTCTTTAAAATTGGAATGTCTCGAAAATCATCGTAAAATATTAATACCGCATTTATTTGAAGGTTTCTAAGCTTTAACGAGGTTGTGCACTTTAAGACACGGCATCATAGCGTAGGAACGTAGAGTTCGAAATTTTAAATGGTAAGCAGTTGTAAAAGGTCCGCAACAGTTTACAGCAGATATATCGTGTTCATTTCATGCACCTTGATGAGAACTGCAGACCTAGCTGGAGTATGACTGTCATCGAGTGTGAAGATGTAAAGCTGTCAATAGAAGCCCTTAAAACTGTTTTTGTAAACGTGGTAATTTATTGTTATCTAAATAAATACGTTGTAGTATTAGATTTTGAACAAAATTGCCCTTGGGTACGTGAATTGATTTTAATGCATATCTTAGGAGATACACCGTTTTAAATAACTCCGCATCAAAATAATGTTCATGTACCGGGTCCGCATTTTCATTATGACAAAGGATGTGTGTGATGTGCTCTATGAAAATTGTATTAAATAGGTGCTTACGACCCTCTCTCTGTAACCCTCTCTTATGTGACGCAGACGAAGATGCGCGGGTCAGCTAGTTATTAAATAAAGCAATGGATAGAAACGATTTTTATGAAGTCGCCCAAGTTTTGAATAAATAACAGAATGATTACCTACTATTAATAAAAACGCTACTGGTCGATGATCAAAGAAGATCTGCCGATGACCTTAAAAGCTCAAGCTCTTCGACGTGTTTATCCTGCCCGTCCTAACCTACGATGCTCAGACCTAGTCACTAAACTTAACTTTTCCATGTTGTGTTTATTCTTCTGTCTACTTCATTTTCGTTTCGATTTGTAGGTATCAAATGACATAAGTTTCAGAGGTATATATGTCACCGTAAAATTGTCAAACACGTTATATTACAATATAACGTGTTTCTCTCTAGCGATATTATAAATTCTCGAAATATTGTCAACTGAACATACGGAAGTATCCCTGCCCCCATAATGGGGACTTGGGGCACCCCCCCGTTAGGTTCCTTTGAACCCTGCACTCGGAAATAGGGGCCCCGCGAAGCGGGACTCCGTCGACTACGCTTTTTTAGGGGAATATAAAGTGTTTTTAAAGGTTAGGTGATATTAATCGGTATTTCTCAGGAATGGTACATTTTCTTTTCATGAGAGTGGTACCACTGGGCAAGGGGGACCCCTCCTTCCCTCCACACCGCGTGAGTTGACTACCATCGCATGCATTTCACGAAAAATAATGCGTTTTATTGTAAGCAGTATGTTCGTTTGACAATATTTCGCGAGTTTACAATATCGCTGGAGAGATTACAATCTAACGTGTTTGACAATTTTACGGTGACATATAATTATAATATTCTTTGACATATTCTATGGTGTTAAATGCTATGAAAAATATTTAGTTTTAATACCGCTAGACAAAAATATCCAGGTCTGAAAGCAGGACACAAATCCCACCGTCATGCATATGCACATGCACATATGGGCCCACCCTCCCGCCCTCATGCATATGCACACATACAAAACAAGTGAGAAATAATTAGCATGCCATGCAACCAAACCTTTACTCGACACGTGTTTCGCCCCTCCACGGGGCATCCTCAGGAGTTGTTGACTCGTCGAGCGTTCCAACTCGAATGTGCTAGTCGCACCGCTGTCGGCCCTTTATATACCGTTTCGATGACGCTTTTATAACGGTCGATACAACGTCACAAAGACATCTGTGTCGAACTACCTGCAATCATACTTAGAAGTGGTGATGGAATTAAATTTGTGGGCATGAGGGCGGGAGGGTGGGCCCATATGTGCATGTGCATATGCATGACGGTGGGATTTGTGTCCTGCTTTCAGACCTGGATATTTTTGTCTAGCGGTATTAAAACTAAATATTTTTCATAGCATTTAATGCCATGGATTTCCGCAAAGTAACGCCTGACTCCATAACTTATATTCTATGGTGATTCCATCTATTTTTATTGGGGTCTGAACATAATTGGTCATTATTTTTGTTTTGCTGGTGTTCTATTCTGGCTATAACGGAGAGTACTTGCATAGACACAACCTTGTTGCCAGAATTATCCACCAGCAACTTGCTTTGAAGTACAATCTTGTGGAATCAGAAGTGCCATAATATAAGTATGCGCCCGACCCAGTTCTCGTTAGTAGTAATATCACGTTGTATTGGGATCGACCTATCACCACTGACAGGACTGTTGTTGCCAATAGGCCTGACATTGTGTTGATAGATCGATTGAGCGTCGCACAGTGATTGTTGATATAACGGTCCCGCATGACGAGAACCTCGTGAAAGCAGAGAAAGATAAACAATTCAAATATGATAAGATGAGACATGTAGAACGTTCTTTTTCATAAAAATATGAGTTCCAGAATACTATGTACGTAATTATATTTAAAATATTACATTTTAATCAGTACATTAGGAGAAACACAATTTAAAAAATTCTTAAGTGTTTACATATTATTAGACGTGACTGTACAGCAGTCATTGTGCCGATAGTCGTGTTGGCTAATGGCTTAATAGCTAAGAGCCTCAACAAACATCTAAGGGCCGGCGCCCACTGCCGGCACGGCACGGTGTGTCATGGCAAAGGATTTTAATACTGATTAAGTTATTTTGAATCTCGTTTCAATGAGTTTAGAAATTATGTTACTTTATTTTGATACCATGATGCCGCGACGTGCCGCAGGATGCTGCGGCATGACGCGACACGTCGCAGGATGCGGCGGCATGACGTGTCTTGCTGTTTCATTCTACGGGATGCCGCAGCGCGCCATTGCATCCCGCGAGACGTATGGGTCCCTTTGGGGTCGAGGAATTATGATTGCTAGCTAGTTGAAATAAGGTTGTTTTAATCCATTTTCCCTTCATACTTTAAATCTGGCTTTAGACAGGCAAATATCTAGGTAACTAGGTACTGACCGAATGTTCGCAGTCGTTGATTGACACCTTGCATAATAATTCACGGTTCCTCGCACAATATCACTAGATAACACTTAACCACGAACCGTAATCCCAATACTCTTCACTGGAATGATGATACTCGTAAGACGTAATTTTTAGTTATTCAAGAACACGTTTACAGGACACTCTTAATATCACGAAGTAAGCGGGGTTGTTTGCTTTGCGATACGCGGAAACGCAATATTAGCCATGCGGAAGTAACGGCGCTCGCGCATACACTGAGGTCAGCGCGGGGTGGCGCGGAAGTGCCCTGTCCGCTGTCGGTGCATCGGGGACATTACAAAGGGAAGGGGCGGAGTTTGCGCACGGAGCTCAAGACCGGCACGTGACATGTACTTGCGCGCTCAGTGTCCATGAGTAATGTATTTAATTAGACAATTATGTCAAAAATTAAGGTTATAGGTTTTTTACATATTTGGATTGAGAATCGAATACTGAATACCTTCCCTCAAAACTCGTTTAACCTAACACGCTGTATAGGGCTCATTATTCGACTGTGCGCAAATAATTTATACTTATTTTGTGGAAGCAGGAAATTATACACCCCCTGTCCTCCATGCGTATCTTAACGGGAGACTTAATGGAATTATAAAACGAAGTCGCAATGTATTTTGACTTTAATAAAAATATCGGTAATATACAAAGTATCGGTGTTCGTGCGGCGGCGCTAGTGCGGCCGGTCGGCGCGCTGCAGTACGCGCAGGCCGCGTCGCAGTAGCACGGGCCGCATGGGCCGCACGGGCCGCACGCCGCCGGGCCGCACGCCGCCGGGCCGCATGCCGCCGGGCCGCACACGAGGCCCGCCGCGCGACGCCACGATGACGCGCGTGTAGCCGCGCGAGCCCGACGTCACCGTCACGGGGCTGGCGCCCGCCTCCTCCAGCGCGGCCTCGTCGTCCGCGAACACGATGGGCAGGCGCATGATGTCCGCGGCCTGCAGCGCGGCGGCCGAGGGCACGGGCGAGGGCGCGGGCGCGGGCGCGGGCGCGGGCGCGGGCGCGGGAGCGGGCGAGGCCGCACGGCGCCGCGGCGTCAGTATCGCTAGCGACGTAGCGCCCGTGCCGCGCGACACCACGCGCCCGGAGCTCAGCGACACCGAGTTCGACGCCTCCAGGGACGACGCAGTCCCGCGCCGCGCCGTCGTCTCCCCGACCGATTCCATCGGCCTGTCAGACCTGGAATGCGTGATGGGTGTGAGGAGAGCTCTCTAACAGGACAAGAACAAGTAAGAAGTTCGGCTCACGGGCTCGCGGGCGGCAGATGCGCGTACTCCTCCTCGTCGTCGGGCGCTCGCTCGCGACGGCGGCGCGGCCGGTCGCGCGCGGGGGACTCCCCGCCCGCCTGCGTGGCCGTCTCGATGACCCAGCGCGCGCACTCCTCCTGTACGACACACGACAGTACTAGTACCTATACCTACAGGACCACACGACGCTACTGACTGCTTCCCCACCGACCGACTAGCGACTGGATGGCACTACTAGTTGTGCGGTCGGGAATGCTATTGCGAGATCCATGCCCACGGAACTACCGGTTGCGTAGTTTTATAAAATACTGTTTTATTGAGTCCCTTCTGACAGCTACTCGATTAGGAGGTATTCGTATCGGTATCCAGTGCACACAAAACATGGGATCACAGTTAGGTGGTTATTGGTTATTGAAAAGTAAGGATGGTGGTGTGATGACATGACACATAGGTACGTCACGTTTTTTATTCAAATTTCACCGACTTGGTTGCCAAACGAGTCATAGTCTAATCGAAAGTATACAACATTCGCTATATGCTGTTGTTGGGTTCATTACCCTTTTTTGTGCCCTAGTAGACATGGGCGGCGTGCTGTTAAATTTAGTCCGGCGGCGGCGTGGCGGAGTTGTTAAAATTAAACTACAGAATATCACTAAGTAAAAAACACGCTTTATACTTAAATCGTAAAACAAAAAAGGGTTTTATTCCTCCATGGTCTCAGCCATGACCACTATATCGTCAGTAAACCGAAGATGAGTCATGTACCTACTCGTCATAGACGTTGATGCCTAGCCCTCTCCAGTCTAGAACCTTAAAGACATCCTCCTGTGCAGAAAAAATCCGAAACTAAAAATAAATCTCCGAAACTGTTCACCACTCCCTGTGTTACACCTTGCTGCAGAAGGATAGGTTCCGCGGCTTGGTCCTGAAGTCGGACTGACATGGTCGCGTTTTTGTACAAACACGTCAACACCTCGATGTACCGGTAGTCAATTTGGCACCGTTGGAGAGACTACAGTACAGCCCAGGTCTCGATCAAATCAAAGGCTTTCTCGTAGTCCACAAACGCTAAACAGAGAGGCAAGTCTCTTCGGTCTTCTATGTATATAACCTGCCGAAGCGTATGTATGTGGTCCACGGTGCTAAAGCCTTTTCGGAAACCGGCTTGTTCGGGTGGCTGGAAATCGTCAAACCTGCGCGCGAGACGATTCGTGATGACTCTTGTACGGTTAACGTACAACGACTTGGTTGCTGACAATGCAACCTCAATTTAAATATAATAATATTCACACATCATTTACTTTAGTTGACAAATTGCAATCATCGCGATTGGCACGGATTGGCATCCAACTTATACCTATCTTGTAACTTTAAAGAAATAAACTATTTCTTGTGCTAAACCGTGGTTTACCGTCAACTCACCATAACTCTACTAACTAGCTCTGAGCCATACATAAAATTGGTCCTTCGAGCCGGATATTAAGTGTGTGAGTGTCTCTATTAGTGATAGCGAATCGGTCTTGCTGGTCTCCCACAAGCGGGTCGCCCCAGTAGGATTGAGAAGGCGCACATATCTCTAGTAGAGAAAGAATACGCTTAGTATCCACAAAACGACTGCGAAAACTTCGCAAGTTCGCTGAACTAGTGAAAACAACTTGTAAACATGGCTTAGAAGTGAGATAAGCCTGTAATACTTCAACCGGGCATTGTCGCCCTTCTTGAAGAAGAGTTCCAACCAAGAGTACCAGAGTTGAGTATGACGAAATTAAACAGCTTCTGATGGGCCTTAAGTACCGGTTTTCCACCCCCTTTCAAGAGTTCGGCCGTAATTCCGTCATCACCCGGTGCCTTGTTGTTTTTTAGCTGTTTCAGAGCCATCCTAATCTCGTACAGGCTGACGTCCGGGATGTTTTCGGTATAATGTCGGGTTAGTCTAGCTCTTGGGTCGTTTGCTAGGTCGACAATGGGTTTGCTGGTTGACGTGTACAACTGTCCATAGAAGCTCTCGATCTCCCTCAGTAGCTCTGGTTTGGCGGATAAGATCCTGCCATCGTCGGTCAGTCGGTCTTCAGTTTTGTGAGCTGGCTCTGCCAAATCTCTTGAAAATACTTTGGAGTCTTTGTTCCGCTCGATCGTATCTTTAATACGTTCGGTATTAAAGCAGCAGAGGCCGCTCTTCAAGGATTTAGAGATCCGTCTATTGAGCTGCCGGTATTTCAACGCCTCGTCTGAAGACTGCAGGATCATCTCACGCCGCTCCTTCATGAGCTTGAGTTTGATCGGAGAACCTCTTTTTCAGATCTATACGACGTGCCTTGAAGAACTTAGACCCGGTCGTATGGACAGTTTCCGCAAACCCATCGTTGTATTCGTCCACTGAGCTTCCTAGGCACTCGAAAGGATTCTGGAGTTCAAGCTGAATGCTCTCGGGGTTTTGGATTTCTATCTGTGCTAGCATACTCTGGAGTATGACGGAATCAAATAGTTTACATAGTTGTAGTACCGATTTTCCACTCACCTTCAGGAGTTAGGCCATAATTCTGTCATCATCCGGTGCCTGTTTCAGAGCCATCGCCAACACTCTTCGTCTAGTAGATCATCTTCGATTCTATATCCAGCACCGACACTGTTCCCTCGAAAGTTTGCTTTAGGAATGATGGGGAACCATTGGTGTATTCGGGAAAATCATCCTATTTTACAACTTCTCGCACATAAGATACAGAGAGTTTACTCACACCAGTATTTATTAAACTTGTCATTTCAATACGGTGAAAAACTCAAACAAAATGACACATACGAGCCGAACTCACGCCGAGCGGCAAAGGCGGCGGCGGCGGCGTGGCGCCCATGTCTAGTCCCTACTACCCTAGTACCTGGTAGCCGCGTAAAAACAGGTAAATATTTATTAGTAATCATCTCCTTACGACGATGAATACAATCATATTAAAATGTAGGTCATTTTATTGTGAGTAGAGTAGTATAGGGTTGCTTGTGAAAATCTGGTCATAGATAACGGTAGTCAGGCCTTGAAGTTAAGAAGTTTACTGCATTTTATCACTTTTTTTGTAAATATTGTTTTATAACAAAGATTTTATTTATATTTCTATTAATTCAATTTCTAATGAAATGTTTATTTAGGTACTTTTTATTTATATCTATTCACACACATATCAAAGCTATTTGTGAAAGAAATTTTCAATACACTTCCTCGTAAACTGGTTCTTTTCGCACTACGATTAAGTCCAAAATGCAGTGTATTTCACCCACGTGCGTTTTTCATGTTTTTTTCCACACATGTGCAGAAAGCAAAATTGCCACAGATAACTTGAGTACCTATGTAAAGACAATACTCTGTATTGCTTTCATTTTAAGTTTGAATGTTATTTTATGATTAGTTTATGGTCATTGAACGACACAAGACATACGACGTTTACTTATATAAAAATGTGTTTTGCAAAATGATTTAATTTCCAAAAGAGATACTTAAAGAATTGTGAAGGTCGGATAAATAGACTTTAAATGTCGTTTCTTTATTTACAGGTTTGTTTTAATATGTAATTGGTTAATATGATTTATTTGTGTATAGTTTAATTTCGTTGTTAAACAATAAAATTCTTTATTTACAGAGCAACGCAAGTCATTTTATTTGGACTTCATTTAAGAAATAGTGTTCAAACTGGTCAATGCATAATTAAAAAAAACATTCACACCTGACTATAGAGTCAGAGGTGAATGTTTTTTTTTTAATAGGCTGTATAATAGCTTCATACCTTTGCTTCTCCTTCAACCTGGCGAAAGCAAAGCGCAGAAAAAATAAATTAAATCATAGCCTCGTAATAATTCATTCAACAAATATTTTAAGTACCTACTTACATTCTTTTTTATTTTATTTTTTCAAAAGTGTATTGCAAAACGTCGTTTGATACACGTGGACATTTTGTTATTGCAGTTCTCGGCTCAAAAACACCCTCGCCTCACGGCTCGTGTTAATACCGCCTTGAACTACAATAACAAAACTTTCTCCACTTGTATCAACATGTACTATTGCGCACCTGGCTATTAACTCATGACTACGCTTCCACAAAACCTGTCTTAACACTCACACATATAAACATTAAACATTTACACTCTCACTCACGCATTGCACCAATGCACTCTCATCACTACATTTCCCCTTTCATTTCATGTATGTAACATCCTTATCCAATTTTTTATATCCAATCCATTTTTTATAATGTCTGTAAGCATAAATCGAAATCAAAATATATAAAAAATATATATAATTTTTATTCATCATAGCCATGACCATTTTTTTTGCAGCAACCCTATTTGTACACGTTCACAAACATATATCATTTGTTAAAATGTAATTTTCACCTGGTTATCAAATGGGTGAAGGTCGTTCTTAAGCCCATCCTCTACTATAAAATATAAGTGCTTAAACTTTTACCTTTCAGTATTCGGGGGTAATATTATTGTTAATTTTTGTTAGCTACTCGTGAGGAAGGATCTTGCAATAGCATTCCCGCCTGCACAACTAGTCGTGCAACTTAGTGGGTGGTGGAGAAGCATGACTTCTGTTAAAATTTTATAATTAATATTAAGAGGCCGTACTATGCAGTTTTTATGATATTGATTGAACTTTATCCCGAAATCTATATGACCTAAGAGTTCACTATTTGGACACCATTAACTTAAGACTTTTTTTTTTCCTAGCCTATCGTGTGTCCCACTGCTGGGCAAAGGCCTCCCCTTTTTCCTTCCAAACCTCTCTATCTTGTGCGATATCTGGCCATGTTCGCCCCGCAAACAAGATCAGACTTGGACTTATAATCTTTAATTCTGCCGAAGCAAAACACAATTGGATAAAAAAAAACATGTTTTGTACATATTTTGAGTTGGAACCTTATGGAATTTAATGGTGATTTTTATCCCAATAGATAGGTAACATTATTATCTCAAATCATGCCGTAAAAAAATCTTATTTTTCTACGTCGTTTTCTCGTAATTAGCATCAAGGCTAGGCAGATGATTTGGCGCTTACGTTATTTTATTCTAAGCGAGCACACACACTCTTTCTGCCTCTCGTTTCGCACACGGTAGTAATAGCGCTGTCCTTTTCAACCGTTCAAGTTCAGTAACAAGCGGGCCTTCCCAGAGTGTGGACTTATGACTTTGCTGCGCGGGTCACGTGTGTTCTTCGTAAATATATTCCAGTGATTGTACGCCGACTACCACATTTTAATCCGAAAAGATTAAAGGACATTGCTCAGCGCCCATACATTGTTCGCCCTGGAACCAAGAGCATCGGAAAATTATGTGTTGTGTTGTTGATCATTGGTTAACTCCTGTAAGATCTTATTTTTGTAGCGGACTAGCTTCAGAACAGATATATTTAAGAAAAACTATCAGATTTTGAGGTTATAATCTAACCATAACCACGACTACTACGTTTAGTTTTTCATAGCTCAGAGTGATTTTTCAGAAACAAAAACAACAGCCGTGTGTGTAAATGCAACTTTTAATTCTAAAATCTATTTAACATTACGTTTTGTATGTGTTAAAATAGAATCAGCGCGAAAGTATTTAACGTGAAAACATCCGCCATCTTTGTCAAACGTCATGTCGTTGTCGTATCGAAAAAGATTAGGGATGCCCAATCGATTGTAATAATCAATCGATTGAATTTTAACTGACTTGCGAATGAATGTTTCATTTTTTATAATCTGATTCTGATTCATAAAGTATACTTAATAGGTTTTTTAAATGAAAGTATTCAGGAAATAATAATAAATGGAATAGTGATTATATGTTTTTATTGTAGCTTCTATTTGCACTTTGTTAGAAATAATAATGTTTATTTATTTCGAATAAAGTGCAAATGGAAGCTACAATATAAACATACAATCACTATTATTCCATTTATTATTATTTCCTGAATACTTTCATTTAAAAAACCTAATAAGTATACTTTATGAATCAGAATCAGAATTCAGATTATAAAAAATGAAACATTCATTCGCAAGTCAGTTAAAATTCAATCGATTGATTATTACAATCGATTGGGCATCCCTAATCTTTTTCGATACGACAACGACATGACGTTTGACAAAGATGGCGGATGTTTTCACGTTAAATACTTTATAATGTTCATTTCAACAAAAAGCTAGTCCGTGCTACAAAAGTATTTGCAAAAAATATGATACAACAGGCAATGAATTATCGTGCATGTCCGATCCTTCAGTTGCACAGGGCGATTCTGGACATTGTCCTTTGTAGAGTAAACATAACATCACGCCTGTTATTATTTCAAGGTGGATTTTTTTCGGTTATTTCGTCATGGGTGTCGTTTTCATGGTTTTTGGGGTCGTTAATTACGAAAATGATGTCAAAATGAAAATCCAAGATGGCGTCTAGATTTTTTTTGGTTTTTCAATCATGGGTGTTTTCATGGTTTTTGAGGTCGCTAATTGCGAAAATGATGTCAAGATGAATTCCAAGATGGCGTCTAGATTTTTTTTGGTTTTTCCATCATGGATGCTTTTTAAGGTCGCTGATAAAGAAAATGATGTCAAAGTGGAAATCCAAGATGGCGCCTAGAAAAATATTTGGGTTTTCCATCATGCGTGTCGTTTTCATGGTTTTTGGGGTAGCTTATTAAGAAAATAATGTCAAAATGAAAATCCAAGAGGGCGTCTAGATTTTTTTTTGATTTTTCAATCACCGGTGTCGTTTTCATGGTTTTTGGGGTCGCTGATAAAGAAAATTATGTCTTAATGAAAATCCAAGATGGCGCCTAGTTTTTTTTGGTTTTTCAATCATGGGTGTCGTTTTCGTGGTTTTTGGGGTCACTGATAAAGAAAATGATGTCAAAATGGAAATCCAAGATGGCGCCTAGTAAAATGTTTGGGTTTTCCATCATTTCCTCAGCGCCAACCATGAAAACGACACCCATGATTGAAAAACCACAAAAAAATCTAAACGCCATCTTGAATTTTCATTTAGTTCTCATTTTCGTTATAAGCGACCCTAAATACCATGAAAACGACACCCATGACGAAATAACCGAAAAAAATCCACCTTCAAATAATAACTGGCGTGATGTTATGTTTACTCTACAGAGTAAATCTTTTCGGATTAAAAAACTTTTTTACAAAAAATATACTTAAACAGGTTTTATTTTTTGTAAAAAAGTTTTTGTTTTTCACTTTTTAGTGGTTCACTTGTGCTTCCCCTTCACAGCGTAGAGGCGTGATGTTATATTATGAACTGGTGTAAACAATAGATAGACATGAGATTTCAGCAATCCCAGTCCATTTGCTATCATTTATTTAGGAGTTCCGTTGCCTATCTCCGAAGTTCTTCATCAGATCCAACCAAATTGAAATGGGACCACTTTAAGAAAGTACTCTTCCAAAAACTACCTAAATCATATCAAGTGTGCCTATAAAATTTGAAGAGTTCTCTCGATTTCTCCAGGATCCCATCATCAGATCCTCTTAATTGATTATTAATATTATTAATTCATAATAAAATGTTTGCGGTACGGCGACGCACGTTACTGTATCGTGTGAGCCGGTTCTGAGTTCGTAAGGAGCGAGCCGGGTCTGTCGCCCGGCCCCTCGTCCGACAGCCGACAGCGTCAGTGTTAGTGTACAGGTCATGGCTCACTACACAAGCAGCGCACGTAAGCACGAGGACCAAGCGCAATCCGTGATAGTCCGGGAGGTAGCGTTGCATTTTAGATTATGTTTTTATGATCGGTTGCTATCATGTTCAATAGATATTGATAAGTGAACCCAGCATCAGTTTAGGCACCCGCGTTGGGTGTAGGATTGGGAGGTTATGGAAGTGGTGAAAAAAAGGGTCATAATACGCCGGCTGAAACTTTTTTCATAAATAGTTTACAATTACATCATACTAAGCTTAAAAAATGACAGCTGCATGGTAGAGGAGGGGATTACGCGTCTGCCGCTCGCATGAACTTGTAAAAGAAACACGTAAAAAAAATAAAACCTACTTCAAAAAAAAAACAAAAAAGTGAAAAATAACTTTAGCTTCTGAAGTCGGTGACCTTTGTTTTATTGATTTAATTTTTTTGTCACTGACTTCAGAAGCTAAAGTTATTTTTAATTTTTTTGTTTACCGTCGGTTTTATTTTTTGCAAAAAAGTTTTTGTTTTTCACTTTTTAGTGGTTCACATGTGCTTGGTACACATGGAAAGTGCAGACCGTTACAGTTACAACAAGCCCAAACACGACTAGGATGCATTGTCTCATTATGGAGTTCCGTGACTCTTGGCTTCATCATCAGATCTGATGGTAGAATGGTTCTTATCAAACGCAAATGCTTCACTTGTTGCAGAAAATACTAAAATCGCAAAACGTTATCCTATAAAATTTGAAGAGTTCGCTCGATTTTGCCAAGATTCCATCATCAAATCCCGACTTGGTGGCTATGGGACCATTTGGAAAGAATGCCCTTTCCAACAAAAAAAGAATTTCTCAAATCGGTTGGCAAGCGACGGAGTTATGCCCGAACAAACATAAAAAAAAAAAAAATAGAAACATCCGAATTGAGAACCTCCTCCTTTTTTAGAAGTCGGTTAAAAACTACTACTAAAAGAAACACGAAAATTGTTTAAATTTTCAAAAGTACGATACCAACAATCAGTTGCGTGGGTTTACAAGTTCATGCGAGCGATAAACGAAATCCATTTTGTAAGAGTGTCAACCAAACATACTGCTTACAATTTAACGCATTTTTTTTTCATCATGGGTGTTGTTTTCATGGTTTTCGGGGTTGCTGATAACGAAAATGAGATTAAAGTTAACTATGTCAAGTGTTGACGTGACCGATTATATATACAGGGTATAAACCACCTCATCACGAAGCCGTCAACCAAGCATTCTGTACATCAAACTAAGTAACTTTACGCAACAATTATTGCTGGGGTAAAATATCACGTTTTGTAGTATAACTCAATGTAACTCAAAACATTGTGCTGATGGATGGATTGAATAGTATGGGGTTCGTGGAGGTACTTTAAGTAAACATCTTACAATAAAAACTTGTACTTACTTAAAAAAAAATGTCAAAAAGTTGTTGTTGTGCAAACGTTGTAACTTTGACCCCCAATATCTCCGTAACTAGAGAACAATAAAATGGTCGGAATGGCGAAGAGAACAAGTGCCTTTCGACTAGGTTAAGGGGTGTTTTACACCCTTTATATTTAAATTGAACTAGGTTAAGTGTCGTGGGCTCCCTAACTAAATATGGAACTGTACGTTGTTACAACCGCGGGCAAATTGCACGGACGTCGTATTTGCCGCGCGCCAACTCCGAGTCACCCCCGAGTCGACTTGTATGGTAGTGGTTAGCGCGCTGATGGCCCGCCGTAAGCTTTTTGATATAGATTAAAATATATTATACGACTTACGATTTAATGCTTTAGATTGAATGGCAAGTTAACTGCTGGGTTGGAGCGGTGCCGGTGCGGTGCTTGTGTAGTGTGCCATGACCTTTAGAGTAAGTGTTAGTGTCGCTCACCGCCACCGCGGCGTCCAGTGTAGTGTGCCATGACCTTTAGAGTTAGTGTTTGTCGCTCACCGCAACCGCGGCGTCCAGTGCGTGCTGCGGCAGGCGCCGCCTTCTGCGCATCGCGCGCGGCAACCGCAGTACGTCATCCGCCCCGCGCAGCTCCAGCACCCGCCGCGCGCCCCCCTCCCGCACCCGCGCCACCTCCCGCGCCGCCCCGCGCCAGCACCCCGCCGCGCCCGACCCCGTCACCAGCAGCAGCGGCGCGCGCAGCTCCCACAGCGCGTCGTCCGGCGCGTCCCGGCCCCCCGCCGCCGTCAGCAGCGGCGGCGCCAGCAGCAGCAGCCCGCGCACCCGCGCCCCGCACCCGCCCGCCAGCGCCGTCACCAGCGCCGCGCCCGCGCCGATACCTCCCAGTACCACCGGCCGCTCCCCCGCCTCCGCCAGCGTCTCGGCCAGCGCCGCGCGCACGCCGCCCGCCACCGCCGCGCACCACGCGTCCGGCGCCACCCGCCCCGCCCCCGCCCCCGCCCCCGCCTCGCCCGCCAGCACGCGCGTGTACACTAGCGCGCCCAGGCGCCGCACCCAGCGCGCGTCCAGTCGCGCGCGCCCGCAGCCCAGCCACACCAGCCACGGGCCCGAGTCGGCGCCCAGCGGCGGGCCCACGGCCGCCAGCGGGTCGCGGCGCGGAGGTAGCGCGCGTGCACCCATCGCGCGCTCGGCCAGTCGCGGCGCGGTACGGCGCAGCTCGCCCTCCAGCTCGTCGTACAGGCGCCGCTCGGCGCGCGGCATGTAGGCGTGCAGCGTGGCGTGCAGCCAGGGGCCGGGGCGCTGCCCGTGAGTCGCCGGGTGCGCCGCCGCGGCCGCTAGCGCCAGGCGCAGGCGCCGCGCCGCCGTGCGCACCGCAATGTCTGCGCGGCCGCCCGCCAGGCGCTCGAGGCGCATGCGGCGCAGCGCATCGAGCGCGCTCTCGGCGAGGCGCGTGTGCGCAGCGCTGGGCGCGAGCGCAGTGACGCACGCCTCCCAGTCGTCGTCGTGCTCGGGGTCGGAGGCGTCCCGCTCGGGCTCCGGCTCGGGCAGCTCGGGCGGCGGCGGCTCCACGCGCTCCACGTCGACGTCGCCGCGCTCGTCGGGCAGGCGCGGCGCCAGCAGCACACGCACGTGCGCGGCGGCCGCGTGGGCGGCGCCGCGCGCGCGCGCATACGAGTGCTCCACCCACACGCCGGAGCGCGGCTCCTGCGGACGGTACGCGACTGCGAGGTGAGTGCGGGCGCGGGGCGCGGGGCCGCGGTGGGCGCGGTGGGCGCGGTACTCACATGTCCGCCGGCGAGTGCGTGCACGTAGGCGACGAGGCGCTCGTGCAGCGCCGTCGTCTCGGCGCTCGCGTCGTCCGTCGCGTCTCCCGCCTGCGTCGACAACGACTCGTGTTATAATGGATGTGTATGATATCACAATGGTGAATGACGGGCTTCAATAATTATGTCATGTAATGCTTCAATAGATCGGCCAAGTGCGAGACGGATTCGCACATAAAATTAGAAGATCCTGACGGACTTTCATACAAACTTTCATCCCCTATTTTATCCCCTTGGGGGTAGAATTGATCAAAATCCTTTCTTAGCGGATGCCTACGTCATAACATCTACCTGCATGCCAAATTTCAGCCCGATCCGTCCAGTGGTTTGGGCTGTGCGTTGATAGATCACTATGTCAGTCAGTCACCTTTGAGTTTTATATATTTAGATATACACTCGAGAGCAATGAATCCGGGTCACTTAAAGAATGTTAAAAATCTCGGAAACTAAAAATGATAGGTTAATGCAATAAATTGTATTTAATAGACAATGTAATACTCCTTAAATGAAAGTAAAAAAAATATGAGTCACCATACGTTTTATTAACACAAAACTACATAAAGAAAAAAAATGCTGATCTCTCCTTAAAACAAAAATAGGAAACATGAAATTTTTGAACTTTATTACGATTTTCTTGAATTTTAATACTTCGTATTGCCTCCTCGTGGTTCCATTACTGCGTTTACGCGGTTTGGAATGCTGTACACCAAGTTCCTTATACGATTTTGGGGAATATTCTCCCATTCCTCTGTGAGAGCAATTTTGAGCTCACGAAGCGTGATTGGGGGAGGGTTTCGTTATTTTACGCATCTGCCTAGCTCGTCCCAAGCATGCTCGATCGGGTTGATATCCGGGCTGCGCGCTGGCCACTCCATACGAGTAATGTTCATCTCTTGAAGGTAGTCATTCACAATCCTACCTGTATGAGGTCGGGCATTGTCATGCATAAATATAGCATCCTCACCTAAATTGACCATAAATGGACCAACGTGATCATTGAGGATTTCTTCCACATATCTTACGCTAGTTAAAGAGCCGTTTTCTATGATCACCAGCTCTGTGCGACTTTCAGAAGAAATTCCGGCCCACACAAGTACAGACCCACCACCGTAGGCTACTTTTTCTTCGATGCATGCTTGCTTGAATCTTTCCGCTGGTCTTCGATACACTCTGTGTCTTCCATCGTGCTTGTAGAGCATACATTTTGATCGTCGGAGAACATAACTTTTGACCAATCTTCAATACTCCAATTTACGTGGCTCTGGGCATATCTTAGTCTTGAAATACGATGCCCACGCTCCAGTTTAGGGCCGTTTGCAGGTCTAAGGGGTTTTAAGTTAGATTCAGCAAGCCGACGTCTTACTGTCCATGCACTTGGGTTACTTCCTCCGAGGCGTCGAAACTGATTTGTGAGTTCAGTTCCTGTGAGAAAGCGATTTCAAAGCATGGTGTTCACCAAGTATCGGTCTTCTCGTGCTGTGGTACACCTGGTTCTGCCCGTTCCTGGTCTGCGTAGGTTAGAACCAGTTTCTTCGTAACGTCGGAGAACTCTTTGTACTGTTGACAGCGACACACCGACAGTCCTGGCTGTATCGCGCTGACTCCGGCCGGTTTCCAGCATTGTAAGTATTCTGGTGCATTCTTCAGGCGTAAGCGACATAATTTCAGCTTGAATAATGAATATAGAGCACTATCAACATGGTTTATGTACCCACATAAATGACAGATTACAAACAAAAGCAAAACCAAATGCTGTAATTTCGTAGTTCCATCTTCGAAAGTGGCCCTTTTTCAAATTTGATTTTTTTATGATATAACTTTACAATAACTAAGAAGTTTTAATACCTTCATTTAAGGAGTATTACATTGTCTATTAAATACAATTTATTGCATTAACCTAGCATTTTTAGTTTCCGAGATTTTTAGGATTCTTTAAGTGACCCGGATTCATTGCTCTCGAGTGTAGATATAAGAAGTTTATTATAAAATAAGTTTGATTTAATTATCAACCCGATGAATGTCGATTTAGGTTTGGATCTTAGACTACAATATTCGTTCATTATGGAAAGGGTTATCCAGAAAAAAATATTTAAAAAAAACCGTCTTTAAAAAAAAACTAAAAATTTAAAAATAACTCAATAACTTAACAAAATAAATAAATTTGATTTGATTTGAACTTTAGCTTCTGAAGTCGGTGTCGGTGACCTTTGTTTTATTGATTTAATTTTTTTGTCACTGACTTCAGAAGCTAAAGTTATTTTTCATTTTTTTGTTTACCGTCGGTTTTATTTTTTGCAAAAACGTTTTTATTTTTCACTTTTTAGTGGTTCACATGTGCTTGGTACACATGGAAAGTGCAGACCGTTACAGTTACAACAAGCCCAAACACGACTAGGATGCATTGTCTCATTATGGAGTTCCGTGACTCTTGGTTTCATCGTCAGATCTGATAGTAGAATGGTTCTTATCAAATGCAAATGCTTCACTTGTTGTAGAAAATACCAAAATCGCTGTACTTGCGTGTTATCCTATAAAATTTGAGGAGTTCCGTCGATTTCGCCAAGATTCCATCATCAGATCCCGACTTAGCGGCTGTGGGACCATTTGGAAAGTACCTGTTATGTATCAATTATGTGGGTATTTGGAAACCTTCTTAACTAATAAGGTAATTATAAGTACCCTACACTTTCAGTTTGTAAACAGAGTACTGTGCTACCTAGTGCATACTGAGAATAAAACAAATGTTACCTAATGCTTGTTTTATTAAACATAATAGTGGCGACGAGGACTAAAAGTGATTAAAATGGAGTGCAGAGCAGTGAAATACAAAGAGTTTGATGCACAAACAGACAATTGGGACAGTTATATGGACAGGTTAAAATTTTGCTTTGAAGCAAATGGCATTGTGTTGGACTCATTAAAAAGGGCTAATTTTTATACAATATGCGGTTCTCAAGTGTTTGATACCCGTCTGGCGCTAATTACGCCTAAAAAATCTAGTGATGTGACATTCAGTGAAATCTTATCAGTGCTAACAAAACATTATAGTCCGAAACCTAACGAAATTTCAATGTCTTACAAATTTTATAAACGCGATCAAAAACAAAGTGAATCTGCTGCGGAGTACATAGCGCACCTCAGGAAAATAAGTGCCGATTGCAATTTTTCCGACTTGGAACGTATGCTACGCGACAGGCTCGTGTGCGGCCTGTCCGACCATAAATTACAGTACGACCTCTTGAAGAAAGACAATTTAACTTATGATAATGTTGTTCAAGCTATGCTATCTTCAGAGAGTGCGGGCAGAGATGTTCGTATGATTCAAAATGCTAACCCTGGGAATGTCGCACATGAGACCAATATAACAGCGACTACTTCAACAACAGCGGCACAGCCTGAGCCTATGGATATCAACGCAGTACAGTCTAACAGTAATTCTCGACTGTGTTACCGGTGTGGTGACTGCCACGGAGGAGAATGTCGATTTGCTAAAGCTACGTGCCGATACTGCAAGAAAATAGGACACATAGAAAAGATATGTATTGCTAAGAAAAAAGGGTCAAAAAGACAAGTAAATCATACCCGTAATGACGACGTAGATATTCAATTGAATGGTATTTACAGCGTCAATAGTGAAGGACTACGAGTACCTCCCTATGACATAACGGTTGAGCTTGACGGCATACCAGTGACGATGCAGGTGAACTCCGGTGCTGGAGTCTCGCTGGTGAACGAAAGTACGTGGAGGAGGCTACGGTTAGCGCGGTCACGAGATGCCGCCACTCTTCGCGCCGCGCCGGCCAACCTACATACCTGGACAGCGACGCCCATATCTGTGCTTGGCCAGACAACTGTGCAAGTAACGTTTAGAGACATTAAGTGTGTTTTGAATATTCTAGTAGCTAGAGGGTTAGGACCAAACTTAATTGGTCGTGATTGGTTTTCAGCCCTTAACATAAAGGTATGTATTAATGCTGCCTTAGATTTACATACTCATACATCACATACTCTACATCATTAGCGGACACACCTTGCCAGATATGTGCAGACGACTAGAAATGGTATTGACACGCATACAGAGAGCTGGACTACGACTCAACGCCAGTAAGTGCAAATTTGCTAAAGAATGTGTAGAGTTCCTGGGTTTTGTCATAGACGCCGAAGGAATTCATCCAGCGCCCGGTAAAGTGGAGTCTATCACTAAAACACCGGAGCCCAAGAATGTTCAGGAGCTGCAGGCATTTTTAGGTTTGTACAATTTTTATGAGAGGTTCATACCTCACAAGGCGACTATACTGGAGCCACTTCATAGGTTGCTTGACAAGTCACACAAGTGGCAATGGACAGATCTAGAACAAGAAAGTTTCGACAAGGCAAAACAATTACTATCTTCAGATATTACATTAGTACATTATGATTTAAGCAAACCGTTGATATTGACGTGTGACAGCTCTGAATATGGTGCAGGTGCAGTGTTGTCTCACGTTATGGAGGACGGCCAAGAGCGACCTGTTGCCATGAGTTCAAGAACACTACATTCACATGAGCGAAAATACTCGCAACTTGATAAAGAAGCGACGGCGATTATGTTTGGTATTCGAAAGTTTCATAACTACCTAATGGGAAGGTCTTTTAGTATAGTAACGGACCACAAACCGTTGGTCAGTATATTTGATCCAAAAAAGCCAATACCGAATATTATATCACCACGGTTAACAAGAATTTCCATTGTCCTAACTTCACACAGTTACAACATAGTGTACAAGCCTGGCCAACAAATAGGAAATGCAGATGGTCTCAGTCGCTGGCCACAACCAGTACCTGAGGAACCTGAGGAACAACTTTGTGACATTCTATTGATGGCGGAGGCTCCTGAAGACTTCCCTGTGGACATCCAGCAGATTGAAAGTCTTTCAAAAAAGGATAAGGTACTTTCGCGAGTTATACATCATATTTTGAGTGGTTGGCCTCCGAAAGTCACGGAGGAAGAGCTACGCATATATTGGTTACATCGGAGTGAGCTCTCTATACATGAAGGCTGTATTCTTCTAGGTTGTCGTGTAGTGGTGCCACCGTCACTACGTAGTGAAGTTTTACGCACGTTACACAAATCACATAGCGGCATAGTACAGACAAAAGCTTTGGCCAGGAGCTACGTGTGGTGGCCTCAGTTAAATCAAGATATCGAGTTAATGGTCGGCAACTGCAACAAATGTCTCGAAAGTCGACACATGCCACCAAGAACCAGCTATGAGTGGGTTGTTCCCACAAGACCATGGTCTCGCATAAACATTGACTTTGCGGGACCTTATCAAAATAAAGTTTTTCTAATTATAGTCGATGCTTATTCGCGATGGCCTGAGGTGTTCATCGTTAATAATATGACTACAGAAACAGTTATCAAACATTTAAGAATGATATTTGCTACACATGGGTTATGTGAGACATTGGTCTCTGACATCGTTTGTCTCATCTGAAATGAAACAATTCTTAGATTCCAATAAAATAAAACACATTACCACAGCGCCTTACCACCCTGCAACGAATGGTTTAGCGGAGCGCATGGTACAAACTGTAAAAGACAAGCTACGTAAAATGGACCAACTACAACTATATTACGATGCCTAATATGTTGTTAGGGTTAAGAGCTACGCCATGTGCAGGGACAGGGAAAAGTCCAGCTGAATTATTGATGAATAGACGACTACGGACCTTACTCGATACCATCCAGCCTTACAATAAACAACATGAGCAAGTTGAACAGCAAATCGTTAACAATGGTCTGAGGAAACATAGGGATACCAACATTGGTCAAAGTGTTATGTATAGAAACTATGGTAGAGGACCACGTTGGTTATCAGGCACAGTGACAAGTAAAGACAGCCCATCAAGTTATAAAGTAACAACTGAAGAAGGAGATGTTGTCAATAGGCATATTGACCAAATACTAAAGAAAAAACCAGTGAATGAGGTAACTGAAGAGGAAGAGAGGAATACTGCTAATGGCAGTGACAACCAGACAGTCAGTCAGGAACAAGAAGAGACAGGAGATATAGAGGATAGTCAAGGAAGTGAACAAATTATACAGATACCCAACTCAGAAGAATGGGCTGAAATGTTAGGAATACCTGGCGGAGCAGAAGCCAGCTATACCGGTGGCAAGTTAAAACACAAATTGTGCTCGTATCCCAAGTCACCTTATACCAGGCCCAGTGATAACAACTTCATTCTGTAACTGCTAGTATTAAGTATCAGTTCCTGTTATTCAGTATCGGTTTTCTTCTGTTTCTTATAAAGTATATGTTAATTGCTACAAGAGCTAGTAGATTGATAGTTTATATACTTAGTGGTGTTGTACACTTTTGGTTTATATAATAATGATTTCGCATACTTGGGGGAAAGGTATGTTATGTATCAATTATGTGGGTATTTGGAAACCTTCTTAACTAATAAGGTAATTATAAGTACCCTACACGTTGAAGGTTGAAGGTTGTCTAAAGGTTGTCTTTAAAAGATCGCTTTTAGCGATAAGACCGCCCATTGTGTCACCCCTTGTAAAATGTTTAAAATTTTTGTATTTCTATTTTTTATGGTGTACATAATAAAGAGTATTCTATTCTATTCTATTCTACACTTTCAGTTTGTAAACAGAGTACTGTGCTACCTAGTGCATACTGAGAATAAAACAAATGTTACTTAATGCTTGTTTTATTGAACATAATAGTACCTATACCCTTTCCAACAAAAAAATAATTTTTCAAATCGGATGGCAAACGACGGAGTTATGCGCGAACAAACATAAAAAAACAGAAACATCCGAATTGAGAACCTCCTCCTTTTTTAGAAGTCGGTTAAAAATCAGTCACATCTGATTTTAGACATGTTTGTTTACATGAAAATGACATAGTCAACAAAACTAGGAATGGCAAATTTTTGTGGATAACTTTCTGTTATAATGGGGCAATAGCCATTCATACTTTCTAAGTTTTCAGGGAAATAGGTTAGCTTTTGATGAACACACTGGATTGGTCATCCAATGCAGTAAAACATTTATAAAACTTTCACAAAACACTTGAAACTCGTTCTTCACGCAGGTTTGCAAAAGGAAATCCTGAATAAAAGTAGATTAGTACTTTAAAAAAATTCTAATGTGCCTCCTCATTTTATAAATCATAAAATGTCCACCAACGTAGGGTTAGGGAAACCAGTGGCCAGTGTATATTGTGGTGAGTAATGTCTCAGTGAATAGACTTGTAGCACAAGTATAACAATAAAAAATATTTATTTTGTCATGTTTTATAAATTTACATTTTTAGTTTTGACCTGATGCATGACATCAATGAATTAAAAAAGACTGAAAGCAACAAAAATTGTCCAATCTGAGTGATGTGCTTCATTCACAGTAAAAAGATCTTAATTTTTGGAAAATCTAAATTCAAAGTATACTCCTAAAAGCATATTGTTAAACTTGTAACTTCTTTTAATGGCAGTAGAAGAGATTTCAATAACCCATAGCAACTCTATCATTCTATTTAAATTTATTTCATTATTGAGTAGTTGAGCAAGGGTATTTGGTCTCAAGCAAGTCATCGCTAGGTGCAGGTCTTACCTCATGTGACAGTTCGCCGGAGAATTGTTGGCACACGCTTACAGTGGCCATCACCATCTATACCACAGCTTGGCAGTTATTTTATACGTTGAAATCTCTCTCAGGCCAGAATTCTGCTGATATATTTATTAATTTCCACCAAACACAATACATTTAAGTACTGAAATAATTGTAATTTGTCAAGTAGGTAGCGAAAGATTCATTTAAAATAAGGTACATATTACATTATGCGCACCTATCTCACATTTATGTAGGACATAGAGTATAATAATGATGTAGGAGTTAGTTCAGAAAGAACTAAACATATAAAAGGGAGCGCTACCCACAGTATACTATCCACAATATATCTAAAGTCTCATTCAATTCAAAGCAAAATTAAACTTCGTTTGTATACTTTGTATACCAAAAATCGTCACAAGTACAAATTCTAATCTAAACTAAAATCACAAAATCACAGAGTATATAAATCACTACGATGACACCAACATGACAGTTGGGCTTAGGTGACAGTTGACTAGACATAGGCCGCGTTCCGTTTTTGATTGTAATTGATTTGAGCGTCCTTAAACCCGTTCCAAATTACTGTGAGCGCGATCACAAGTGCGATATCGATGTCCCTGGAATCAAAATCAAAATCAAAGCATTTATTTCAAGTAGGCCAGTTACAGGCACTTTTGAACTGTCGAAACAAAAATGAACATTTAATTTTAATGTAGCTAGGTACAGTCCCAGTCACAAGACATAACAACTGTGAAAGTACTGTAGTTGCCCATTCCCTAGCAAAGATCTCTATGGAGAAGAACGGGCAAGAAACTCCATGGACACTCTTTTAATGAAATCATGTTTATATCTACTTAACCCTTTCATGTATGCCCATAATAACAATCTTGTTTTGCTTCCTTTTGTTTCCTCTTATTATATTATTTATTTTGTTTTGTTTTAATTGTATGATATCTATAATATATATTCAATATATAATTAAATATCATAATTTTTAATTTACATTATGAATGTTATTAATTTAAATGTTATTGTTTTCTACTGTCTATTGTTTTAAATGTTATAGATCCATCAAAAAATGGGTTTACATCTGTAAAAGTATTGCCAAATTCGACACAGCTTGACATATCCACCAGGGCTGGCACCCGCTCCAGCATAACTTCAGCCAGTTTCTCATGAAACTGACTCAATTTACCTTCCCGCATATTGCCAACGCTGGTGGTTGTCTCTACGCGCCTGGTTTCCAGTTGGGCCGAATTGGTTTGACTTCTATGCCTGGAAGTGGACGCATCGCCAACTTTAGCAATATGCTATCGAAGCTCTTGCGAATGCGTCCCACTTCCTTCGCACGGGGCATTCGTTGCTGAATGCGTTGTGCTCGGTGGCCCCTTGTTTTGCTCTGGTGCAGTTTACGCAAACCGCTGCTTTGCCGATCTGTCTATTCGGGCAGTCTGCCCTGAGGTGTGCACCACCGCAGTGGGTACACAGATCGGCTGGCTCCGTGCACAGGCGTTTTCCGTGCCCGTATGCCAAGCAGCGGTGCACTGCAACAGAGGCGTCTGGTCCTCAACGCGAACTCGTTGGAGGTCGATGCGGAGTTTTCCCCCCTCAATCGCCCTCCTCCAGATCATAGGGGACACACCAAGCACAACGTGATTCGCATGCTGGTTTCGTGTTTTCCGTCGGTACTTAACAACCACCCTCTGTTCCTCGTCGTCGAGCCCGTGAAATATTTCCCGGTTCTGATTCTTAATGGCTCTCAGCACCTCCTCGTCACTGTGCATGAGTAAAACGTCTCTAAGAAGGGATCCCTTTTTTTCGCATAATGTTCTTTGTCCTAATATACTTCGGCATAACGATTTTGGCACAATTTGTTTTGGCATAATAATACTTCGGCATATTTTTTTTAGGCATACATTTTATGTTGGCATAATCATCTTAAAGACTAATTTGTTTTGGCATAAATTTGATTCGCATAACGTTAGTAGGCCTAATGACTATAAGCATAATAATATTTAGGCATACAATTAATATAAATAACAAAAAAAAAAAAAAAAAACATACAGACGAATTGAGAACCTCCTCTTTTTAGAAGTCGGTTGAAAACAATTTTCATGCAAATGATTAATAAATTATAAATCTCGACCTGAGACGCATTAGGTCTGATGTAGAATTTGACAAGTTTCGAGGAGAGCCAAAAGAAAGATACTGACAAAATCGAGTCAAAACTTTTGTTTATTATCGAATAGGCTAACAAAAATAGGTTTATATTTTAGAAATATCGTGTGCCCTTGTATGAGTACAGTAATAAAACAGTTCCCTATCCATTTGCATAAAATTTTAAGACCTAATATAACTTAGCATAATTTTGTTTGGCATAATTATATTTTCGCATAATATAATTACGCATAACAGCTTACGCATAATTTTTTA
The DNA here is from genome assembly GCA_950022955.1 of Xestia ashworthii. Classification (NCBI taxonomy): domain Eukaryota; kingdom Metazoa; phylum Arthropoda; class Insecta; order Lepidoptera; family Noctuidae; genus Xestia; species Xestia ashworthii. The sequence continues at coordinate 640,098 of OX465561.1, forward strand.
AGCATAATTTCTCTAACCATAATAATGATTAAGCATAATGTTCTAAAACATAAATTTATTTACGCATAATGATATTAAAACATATTTTTATAGGTATAACAATGAAATAATTATTAACACCTAGAGTATTAGACACTACACGTTTATACAATATTGCTCTAATGTTTGTAGGCACTTGATATTGTAGGTAGAATAGAAATTATTATTTTTATTTGTCTAAGAAGACGGTGGTGTCAGGTAATATATAACATAGTAATATAACATAACGTATTGAACAATTTTGTAGGTTTATTTTCGCTGTAGGAAGCATGAAGCAAGCAAGCATGCAAGCAAGCATGCAGCATGCAAGCAAGCATGCAGCAAACAAGCAAGCATGCAGCATGCAGCATTCAAGCGATCATGCAACATGCAGCAGGCAGGGTTTCTGTCACGGCTCCGGCGCTGCGGGCCTCCGGCGGCCCCACGCGTCCTAATCGTCGCAGACGGCTTTCGCTCACCACCGCAGCTTCGGCTTGTTGGCCGGCTTCGCCGGCCAGCCTCAGCCGCGGCGCCTCGCTCGCAGCCGCCTGCTCCTCAGCCCGCGAGCCGCCTCGGCCCTACGCGCCTACGCGATTTTAAATTACACTCTAGGGGTAGGACAAACAAGACTACGTAGAGTCGGTTTTGCAGCAATTCGGTTCTGTCACTAACTTTTGTTGCACAGCATATTAAATTTTTACACAACATCTAATATATATGTCACCGTAAAATTGTCAAATACGTTATATTGTAATATCTCTAGCGATATTGTAAAATCTCGAAATATTGTCAAATGAACATACTGCTTACAACAAAACGCATTATTTTTCGTGAAATGCATGCGATGGTAGTCAACTTACGCGGTGTGGAGAGAAGGAGGGGTCCCCCTTGCCCAGTGGTACATCCCTCGTGAAAAGATATTGCACCATTCCTGAGAAATACCGATTTTTATAACCTAACCTTAAAACACTTAATATTCCCCTAAAAAGCGTAGTCGACGGAGCCCCGCTTCGCGGGGCCCCTATTTCCGGGTGCAGGGTTTAAAGGAACCTAAGTAACCTAACGGGGGGTTGCCCCAAGTCCCGATTATGGGGGCAGAGATACTTCCGTATGTTCAGTTGACAATAATTCGAGATATTACAATATCGCTAGAAATACACTCGTTATATTGTAATATAACGTGTTTGACAATTTTACGGTGACATATATATTCTTCAGATAAAAGTTGTCTCGCGATTGAAAAATCGTTTAAGTTACATAATGTTATCTATACATATAATAAAATCGTTGAGACCAAAAAATCTGTACATTGAAGATTTAAAAAAAAAAACCGATCAGGGTGACTTAAAATAAGTAACTGAACATATTAAAACCATTTTTAAAATTTTTGTTTGTTTGTTTGTTTGTTTGTTTGTTTGTTTGAACGCGCATCACGTAAAAACTGCTGGACGGATTTTGATGAAAACTTCACTATTCTATTTAAATAAACTCAGAATAACATTTAGGCTATAGAAATTATGGAAAATTTTGGAAAAAGGGGGTGAAAAGGGGGGGTAAAGTTTGTATGAAAAAAATTTTTGGATTGTTCTAGAATCATTAAACTCAGAGTAAATACTTATTATTAAAAATGAAGAATTACCTGTTTCAGCATTTTTTTTAAATCTCATCCAGAGACGTAAAAAAGAGGGTTTTGTGTTTAAAATTAACTAACTTCATACACCTATAGAATAAAATCCAATGAAGTGTATACCTTTAAAAGTTGTTGTAAATACTTCAAATCTAATACAGGTAAATATAATTTCTCAAGATAAGTTATGGAGTCAGGCGTTACTTTGCGGAAATCCATGGCATTAAATGCTATGAAAAATATTTAGTTTTAATACCGCTAGACAAAAATATCCAGGTCTGAAAGCAGGACACAAATCCCACCGTCATGCATATGCACATGCACATATGGGCCCACCCTCCCGCCCTCATGCATATGCACACATACAAAACAAGTGAGAAATAATTAGCATGCCATGCAACCAAACCTTTACTCGACACGTGTTTCGCCCCTCCACGGGGCATCCTCAGGAGTTGTTGACTCGTCGAGCTTTCCAACTCGAATGCAACCATATGTGCATGTGCATATGCATGACGGTGGGATTTGTGTCCTGCTTTCAGACCTGGATATTTTTGTCTAGCGGTATTAAAACTAAATATTTTTCATAGCATTTAATGCCATGGATTTCCGCAAAGTAACGCCTGACTCCATAACTTATCAGCGATATAATCGTCCAATTTGTAATATGCTTGCTTACACAGTGTGCGTTTAATGCATGTTTTAAATTTGGTTTCATTTAGTTCAAGAATGCTTTGTGGAATTTTATTATAGCATTTCAAACAGTACCCCATGAAAGACGAGTCTACTTTAGCGAGTCTGAAGCCTGGCTGAACTAATTGGTCTCTATTTCTAGTACTGTAATTGTGTCTGTCACCTCTTTTACCAAAAAGATGCAGATTTTTCCTGACATACATTATGTTTTCATAGATGTATTGACAATATACAGTCATGATGTTAATTTCCTTATACAGTTCCCTTAGAGAATCGCGCCTACGAAGATTGTATATGGCTCTGATGGCTCTTTTCTGCAGAATAAATATAGACTCAATATCAGCAGCCCGTCCCCACAGCAAAATGCCGTAAGACATTATGCTATGGAAGTAACTAAAATAGACTAGTCTAGCGGTATCTACATCAGTGAATTGACGGATTTTCCTAATGGCATATGCTGCTGAACTTAAGCGCCCCGCAAGAGATGTTAAATGAGAACCCCATTGAAGCCTTGAATCAAGCGTAAGCCCCAGGAAAACAGTTTTATCTACGAATTCGAGTTTCTCTTTATTCAATATTATCTCACAATCACTACTTTTAACATTCGGTAAAGCAAATCTTATGCATTTAGTTTTTTTTTTTCATTTAATACCAAATTGTTTGCTGTGAACCAATTATGGACTTCAAGTAAGGCATTATTCACGTCATCTAGATTTTGGGCTCGTCTATTTATCTTAAAAATTAAGGAAGTGTCATCGGCAAATAATACCATATTTTGAGGTTGGTTTTTCAGTAAATAGGGTAGATCATTTATATATACTAAAAAGAGGAAAGGACCCAATATTGAGCCTTGCGGAACCCCCATTTTTACTTTCAAGCCCTGTGAATTAACACCATTTATTTGAACATATTGCAGTCTATCACTTAAATAAGATTTTACCAAACTAAGTGCAAGTTTACCTAGTCCGTAATCCTCAAGTTTCAAAAGCAATGTGTCGTGATTTACACAATCAAATGCTTTGGAGAGGTCACAAAATATTCCTACAGCGTCTTGGGACTCTTCCCACGCCATGAATATGTGCTTTAATAAGGTTACACCGGCGTCAGTTGTACAACGTCCCTTGGTGAAGCCATACTGTTGATCGTGTAAGATTCCGTTGGTGTTGAAATGATTGAGCATCTGATTAAGCATTACCTTTTCGAACACCTTACTAAAAACTGGCAACACGGATACAGGTCTATAATTATTAGTATCTTTACTATCCCCGGATTTGAAAAGCGGTATGACTTTACTGTATTTCATTAAATCAGGGAAAACTCCTTGGTCTACGCACAAATTAAAAATTAAAGCTAAGTATGGAGCTATAGTCTCAAGTATGGAAGTACAAACTTTGATAGACATTCCCCATAGATCTTCGGTCAGTTTGATTTTTATTTGCCGGAAAGCTTTAATAACTGTCATCGGGTTTATGTGTTTTAATTTAAATTCAGCCTGGCATCCAGATACATTCGCTTTCAATAAACCGATTGAGACTTCAGAAGAGGAATTTAGAGCCTCCGTAGTTTTTAACGGTATATCGGTAAAGAAATTTACAAATTCCTGAGCTACTTCCTGATTAGAGCTTTTAGGACCACATACTGTATCTAATGTATAGCTAGTATTACGTACTTTCTTCCTGTTAGTCTCGCTATTTATGACTTTCCAAACTGTCTTAATTTTATTTTCTGCTGTTTTAATCTTGTTGCTAATGTGCAGGGCTTTGGCAATCTTGCAAGAATTTCTAAAAATTTTTGAATACATAGCAACATAGTTGTTAAAAGTTTCAGTGTTTACATAAGGCTTAAGGCCATAAAGCTCAAATAGTGTTTCCCTACTTTTTCTGATACCTCTAGTTGCCCAATCACTAAATATAAATTTAGGGCAAATGCTTTTGGTCTTCTTTTCAAAAGTTTTATTGAATTCAGTGTGAACAATTGAAAAGAAATGATCATAGAATTGATTTATATTAATATTGTCATGGCTCATAACACTTAACTTGTTCTGTAGGGAAATATTGTACCTATTTAATTTACTAGAAGTTATAGGTCTAAATTTAATATCAACTTTTTGCAATGGTGTATTACACCTGAAAGTTACAGTTTGTCCGCTATGGTCAGACGGCAGACTATTTACTACGGCTCTATCTAAGTATTCACAATCGCAGAAAACATTATCTATACAAGTAGCAGAAGAAGGCGTGACTCGAGTGGGTTCTATAAAAACGTTAGTCAAGTCAAATGACTTAAAAAGATTTAATAACCGACTGCTATTTGAATTATCTTCCAAAATATTGATATTGAAGTCACCACAAATAATCGTAGATTTATTACTGGCTGTAAGTTTTGCCAGAACATCTTCCATTAAACTCAAACTCAAACTCAAACTCAAACTCAAATCATTTATTTCAACTAGACCATTACGGCACTTTTGAATGTCGATAAAACGAAAAATAAAGCGAAGCTACAGTCACAGACACAAGGCATAATAACTTGAGAAAGTACTGTAGTTGCCCATTCCCTAACGTAGATCTCTATGGAGAAGAACGGGCAAGAAACTCCATGGACACTCTTTTCAATCAAAAATGTTGTTACAAAATCTTGGTTACATCTTTCATGTTGAGATTATACATATATGTGAGAACGATGTAGAAAGACGTGCACAATAAGAGCGTCCAGAGTAAAAATAAATAAATCAACAATTAAAAATAAAGCAATTCAAATGATCCACGGCAGCTAAGAGATGACCAGTCCCGACTGACAGCGCCCGTTCACGAACATGACGCATGAATCAGCGCCATTCAATTCAACCATATTGTAGGGAACTAAATGACCCGACCCACCCGCCACCATCAGCAAGACATTTAAGCGAGCATGACATTCTCTCAGCCACCAAGGCATATTCAAGTCAATGAAACATAACTAAATGCAAATGGTAGCTTTACTTTACATGGTACTCACACATGTGTTATGCAATTATACAATACTAAGAGATGGAATCTATACAATGCAAGAATATTTTTACAATCTTCTGCAGCTACCACAATAATTGTCCAATAAGTTTGCATCTAAGGTTGCGGAGCAGGACCAGCATTTAGCCAAGCATTTTTATCCTCAATGTAATCCCCCAGCTTATAATATGCTTGCCTACATAGTGTGCGTTTTACACAAGATTTAAATTTCGTCTCATTCAGTTGTAGAATGTGGGGAGGTATTTTATTGTAACATTTTAAACAGTACCCCATGAAAGATGAATCTACTTTAGCAAGCCTGAAACCTGGCTGAACTAGTTGGTCCCTATTTCTAGTATTATAGTGGTGTCTGTCACCTCTTTTACTGAATAAATGCAGATTTTTCCTAACGTACATGATGTTTTCATAGATGTATTGACAAGGTACTGTCATGATATTAATTTCCTTAAACAGTTCTCTTAGAGAATCGCGTCTACGTAATTCATATATGGCTCTGATGGCTCTTTTCTGCAGAATAAAAATAGACTCGATGTCTGCAGCACGTCCCCATAGTAAAATACCGTATGACATAATACTATGAAAATAACTAAAATAGACTATCCTCGCCGTATCAACATCAGTAAATTGACGGATTTTTCTAACAGCATACGCTGCTGAGCTCAGCCGGCCTGCAAGAGATGTTAAATGAGGACCCCATTGTAGCCTGTGGTCAAGCGTAATTCCCAAGAAAACCGTTTTATTGACAAATTCAAGTTTCTCTTGATTCAATACTATGTCACAATCACTACTTTTGACATTTGGTAAAGCAAATCTTATGCACTTAGTTTTTTTCCCATTTAGTACTAAATTATTAGCGGTAAACCAATTATGAACCTGCAGTAGGGCGCTATTTACGTCGTCAAGATTTGTGGCACGTCTGTTTATCCTAAATATTAAAGAAGTATCATCAGCAAACAACACCATTTGCGGATGGTTGTTAAATAAATGGGGTAGGTCATTAATGTATACTAAAAAGAGGAAGGGACCCAATATCGAACCTTGTGGTACACCCATTTTTACTTTTAAACCCATCGAATTTACACCCTTTACTTGTACATGCTGCTGTCTATCATTCAGATATGATTTTACTAAACTGAGCGCAAGTTTACCTAAACCGTAATGCTCAAGCTTCAAAATCAGGGTTTCGTGATTTACGCAATCAAATGCCTTCGAGAGGTCACAGAAGATTCCTATGGCATCTTGTGCCTCTTCCCACGCAGTAAAAATATGTTTTAATAAAGTGACACCGGCGTCAGTCGTACAACGTCCTTTGGTGAAACCATACTGCTGTTCGTGTAAGATTTTATTGGTGTTAAAATGGTTAAGCATTTGATCGAGCATTATCTTTTCAAACACCTTGCTGAAAACCGGCAACACGGATACGGGCCTATAATTGTTGGTGTCTTTACTGTCCCCGGATTTAAAAAGCGGTATTACCTTACTGAATTTCATTAGATCCGGGAAGACCCCTTGATCCACGCACAAATTAAATATTGAGGCTAAATACGGCGCTACAGTCTCAACAATTGAGGTACAAGCTTTGATAGACATACCCCATAGATCTTCGGTTAATTTGATCTTGATTTGCTTAAAAGCTTTTATGATTGTCATGGGGTTTACATGCTGAAATTTAAATTCATTTGAGCAGGCTGAAACGTTCGCCTTCAATAAATCCATAGAGAGCAAGGGAGAGGAATTTAAGGTTTCAGTAGTTTTAAGTGGGATACTGGTAAAGAAATTTACAAATTCTTGAGCGACTTCATTATTAGAACTCAGGAGACCATGTGAGGTCTCTAGTGTTATGTCATTACTTGGTTTTTTAGATCTATTAGTCTCACTGTTGATAATTTTCCAAACCGTCTTTATTTTGTTATCGGCTGATTTTATCTTGTTGCTAATGAAAAGAGACTTGGCTATCTTGCAAGAGTTTTTAAAAATTTTCGAGTAAGTAGCCACATATTTACTAAAAGTTTCTGTGTTGATATAAGGCTTAAGGCCGTACAACTCAAACAATCGTTCCCTACTTTTCCTAATACCCTGTGTTGCCCAGTCACTGAAAATAAACTTTGGGCCAATAGTCTTAGTTTTCTGTTTTAAAGTATTATTGAACTCGGTGTGCACTACCGAAAAGAATTCTTCATACAATTCATTTACATTGTTTCCAATATGGCCTGGTATATTTAACTTACTAATTAAATTATTATTAAACTTTTCTAAATTGCTGGGTGTTATTTGTCTAGTTTGAATCTGAATTCTTTGTAATTGTTTATTAGATGCGAAAGAAACAGTCTGTCCGCTGTGATCTGAAGGAAGGTAATTTACGATGGATTTATCTAAGTAGTCGCAGCAACAAAAAACATTATCAATACAAGTAGCAGTATTTGTAGTAATTCGGGTTGGTTCTGAAAAAACATTTGACAAATTAAATGATTTAAAGAGATTTAAAAATCTACTGCTGTTTACATTATTCTCTAAAATGTTGATATTAAAGTCACCACAGATAATTATTAGTTTACTACCAGTCACAAGTTTTGCCAAAGCATCTTCCATTACTGACTCAAAGATAGAGTAGTTCAGGTAATTAGGGGGTCTGTAAACGCACACTATTACATGCATATCTAGCTCAACACAAGACAATTCTATGCTATGTTCAACCGAAAGATCGACAATATCATTACGAGGCTTAAATTTAACACAATTTTTAACTAAGATTAATGAACCCCCACGCATCTTAGACTTCCGGTTAAAGCAACTGCCCACACTATAATTCTCGTAATTAAATTGCATTTCGTAATCCCTCATCCAATGTTCAGATAGACAGATAATATCAAACTTGGTTTTTTCTAAAAATAGTTCGATTTCTAATTGTTTGGAAGAAAAACCCTGAATATTCTGATGAAATAATGTAAAGGAATTCTGCTTAACCCCTTTTTGACAATTGATTAACTGAGAGCTAGAAGATACCTTAGAGTTGATAAGTTTACCTAAATTATCACTCGTACCTTCCATTGTCTTACTGACTAGTTTAAATCTAAGCTAAAATGTGTATAATTACAATTAGTATAATTACTAATTTCCGTGGAACTATTTACAACAGACTGCGACATACCACATATGTCTGAGTTTAAATTAAAAGCTAATAGCCGAGCTATTTGACGTCTAAAACTAATAGGCAGGTACGCATTATTCCTCGTTGACTTCAATTTCTGGACGAAACTGTTAGTGTCGAAAAACGTCAACTTGTCACAATAGTGACTTACTAGTAAACACATGTGATTATTGAGACTATGAATATAATGATTTTGCCTGCTTGACAACTTTTCAAAGTATGGAAAGGCACACAGAATGATTTTCTTACAATTTAGTTTCAACAGTTGAGTGACATTGTCAGTGATTTCATCAATTTTTACGTTCAAACTATTACCAACAAATATAGTTACAATATCATTAGGATCGAATTCCTTCCGAGTTATGGATGCCATTATCCGGTTGTATGAAGCCTGAGGTGTACAATAATTTTGAGTAGAATGACTCAGATTGTTACTAATCAATTTTCCCAAGCCTTTCCCTAAACTATCAGAAAACATAATAAAGCAACCACAATGTGTACTACAACAAGGGGGAGAACTACATTCTGTTTGACCTACCAGTGATGAACCTTGGACAATGTGTGGTGAATCTATAATGGGGATACAACCCGGAACACTGCCCAACTGGGTCGAGTCCTCCGTTACCTCAGGCAGGAGAGTGTCCGGGCTGGATTCCCTTTGTGATGTACATTGGGTGTTATTGAAGGTCATCATGTCTTCACAGTCTGCATTACTATTATCCTTATTGACTAATTCGTTTGTAGCAAGGATATGTTCCTTTATTTGTTTTTGAGATTTCACATACATGGAATAACATGATTGAAGTTGATGCTCTAATGTTTGAATCTCAGACTGTAAGTTTTGAGTGTCTATTTCATAAAAATGTTTACTATCCTCTAATTTAATTTGATAGTTATTTAACTTTTTAATGAGAAAAACACGTTCTTTTCTTAGTTTATTATTGTTAGAACTATGTTTTTGTTGTTTTTTAAATTTCCTGCATTTCTTTATTATTCTATTAAGTTTTGCATATTTTTTTATTTTATTTTGGCTAACTTTATAACTGCTACAATTATATTTCAGAATAGAATCTTCAGTAAGATCTATTGTTGTTAAAGAATGTGGGTTGCAATTGGAATTTAATAATTGATTATATAGATGATCTGTTTCCCTAATCTGAGTACATTCTCTTTGTTTCTGAAAGTCAATTATTTGTTTATTGGCATTGAGCAGTTCATCTTCTAAGTCCCTAACCTTACATAAAGCTGTTTCATAATAATTACTGCAGTCGTTGAAACCATCTGTGACCACCCGCAGTTTGTCCCGTTCATCGACAACCTCCGTGTATTGTTGGTGCAGCTCCACGAGTTCCCGTTTCAAGCTAGTGTTTTTGTGAACGACTTTCTCGATTTCAACCTCATGTTCCTCTCTATCCAATAACAGCTGCTGACATTTGCTGTTTGATTCCTTAAGTTCATCAAGGGCCGTTCTCAACTTAGCTTGCAACTCCTGGGTAGTAGCTTTACGGGTCATCACAGGCATGGTTTCAGAGAATAGAACTGAAAGTAGAAGTACAAAGAATGGTGAGAACTAATTGGATGGACAAAATTAGAAAAGCTAGAAATGAAAGGAGAAAATGAGAATAGACTGGAATATGTGATTATTAAACTGGTAAATGAGGTAGGCTTATGTGTCTTACAAAAATATTTCAATAAGATGATTAAATGAAGTTGAAATTACACTTATTTATGTCTTTTACTTTTTTTCCTAAAGTGGGTAGGACTCTTGAAATAAAATTACTGGACCTAGCTGACTAAAAACTGCTAAAAATGTATAAAGAATAAGCAATGTTCTCTATTGTTTTGTACTTAGTTGATTAAATAGATAGTTATTATATTAACTTATTACAAACTACACAAATACTTATATATCAAGTGATACCTGACACTGAACCTAAGTTCAACTACAAAAAAAGTGCCAGATTGATCAGAATAATGATTTTAGTGTTCCATGAAAGCTATTAATTAACTAATTTGAGCTATTTAAACAATAAAAGGAAACAATTATACTCCCCAGATTGATCCACAGGAACAACAGCTGATTGTGATATAGGTTGCCGGGTCGGCAACCAAACACTGTTTTATGGCGTATTTTTCCGTGAAAACAATAATCCTGGGTATTTATACACTTAGTAGTATTTTAATTACAATAATACATGTTTTTTACACTTAAAAATTAATTAAAATTTTTTATTGATTCAAATAAGGAAAAGTTTTGATAGTTTGGGGGTCTGTACACACACACAATTATATGCTTATCTAGTACAACACAGGACAGTTCGACGCAATGTTCAACCGAAAGACCTACTATGTCAGCACGTTGCTTATATTTAACACTAGCGGACGTCCCGCGGTTTCACCCGCATAGTTCCCGTTCCCGTGGGAGTACGGGGATAAAATATATCCTATGTTACTCGTGGATAATGTAGCTTTCGAATGGTGAAAGAATTTTTAAAAACGGTCCAGTAGTTTTTAAGCCTATTCATTACAACCAAACAAACAAACAAACAAAGTTTTCCTCTTTATAATATTATATAGTATAGAAGACAATTTTTCACTAATATTAGGAAACCTCCACGCAGCATAGATTTACGGTTAAAGCAGCTACCCACCATATAATTCTCATAATTAATAAGCATTTGGTAATCTTTTAACCAATGTTCAGTAAAGCAAACAATGTCAAACATACTTTTCTCTAAATACAATTCAATTTCTAATAATTTGGAAGAAATGCCTTGGATATTCTGGTGGAATAATTTTAAAGAGTTCTGCTGAGGCCCTTTTTTACGAACTAATGAAGTGCCAGAAGATACTTTGCTGTTGGTAGGATTAACAATATTGTTAATGGTACCTTCTGTTGTCTCACTTCCTAGTTTAAATTAATATTAAGATCTGGAGAGAGCCCCGAGACTCCCGATCCATCGCCAGACAACATGATCCTATCATTCCTAAGAGCTAATTGAGAAGTTTCCACGGTGACATATGGTTCCTCCTCAGTAAAAAGTTTGTAAACATCAATAGCACTAATGCTATATTTATTTAAGGTCACCACCTGTTCATTAGTATTAGTACTAATAGTCGCAGTATCAATAATAGAACTAAACTTAGACATACTACTTATGTCTGTGTGAATATTAAAAGCTAATAGCCGAGCTATTTTGTGTCTACAACTAATAGGTAGATACACTTTACCCCGCGTCGATCTAAGTTTATCAACAAAAGTGTTAATATCAAGAAATATAAGTTTGTCACTATAGTGACCTACTAAAAAATGTATGTGTTTGTTTAACATGTGAATATAATCGTTTTTCCTACTACTTACATTTTCAAAATATGGAAAAGCACACAAAATGACTTTTTTACAATTTAACTTTAACAACTCAGAAACATAGTCAGTGATGTCTTCCTTTTTAACCTTTGAACTATTCCCAACACATATAGTAATGGTGGTACTAGGATCACAAACACTTTTTGTTACAGATGCCATGACCTGTTTGTAGGTTGACCCTGGCATACAATTGTTTTGGGTGCAATAACTCAGGTTATTACTAATTAATTTACCTAGCCCCTTACCTATACTGTCAGAGAACATAACTGGATGATCACAAACATTACTATTTGATGAGACAAAATTACCAAACTCAGGCAAACTATCATATAACTCAGGCTGTACCACGTGTAAATCATCTTGTGTTATATTAATTGTTTGTTGATTTAGAGTGCTGTCCCGACGCAAATTCTCAACCTGGTATGGGTCCTCCATTACCTGAGGCTGGATAATATCATGGTTGGTAACTGTCTGGCAACTACATTGACCCATTACCAACTCATTTGCCGCATAAATATGTTCCCTAATTTGGTTTTGAGAAATCTTATACCTACTAGAAAGGGAACTTAGTGAATCCTGAAGTACCTGAATTTCAGACTGCAACTGCTGAGTATCAATTTCATAAATTTTTATACTGTCCTCTAATTTTATTTGGTAATTATTTAACTTATTAACTAAATCAACACGCTCTTTCCTTAGTGGAATATATTTGGAAAAGCGTTTATGTTGTTTCCTAAATTGATTGCATTTTTTAATAATTCTGTTTAATCTTGCATATTTTTTAATCTTCCTATTGCTAACTATAAAATTCTGTTTGAGTAAGGAATCTTCAGTCAGGTCAATAGTTATTAAGGAAGGGGGGTTACAATTACTATTTAATAATTCATTATATAAGAGGTTTGTTTCTATAACCTGAGTACTTTCTCTTTCTTTCTGTAATTTAAATATACAATTATTGGCATGAATTAAGTCATTTTCCAGGTCCCTAATTTTAAACAAAGCCTCCTCATACAAGTTACTACAATTTGTGAAACCATCCGTGACCACCTTCAGTTGATCCCGTTCATCAACAACGTCCAAGTATTGCTGATGTAGGTCTACTAGCTCCCGTTTTAAGCTTGAAATTTTGCCATTAACTTTATCGACTTCCACCTCACTCTCTTCTCTCTCCTGTAACAGCTGTTGGACTTGGAGGTTGGATTCTTTGAGTTCTTGGAGGGCCGTTCTCAATTTTAGCTCCCTATCCAGGGCAGTAGCCTTGCGGGTCATCACAGGCATGGTTTCAGGATTGGTTACTGAAAATTAGAAGTAAAGAAGCGGTGAGAACCTATAGAATAGACCAATAAAAGAAAGTTAGCGGTGAAAGGGGAGAAAAAAAAAACTTCTTAAAACAAAAAAAAAACCCTTAATAACATAGACATGACGAAAAATAGTAAAAAAGCCTGGTCCACCCTCCGTAAGCTCACTGGCGACCCTCCTGAGCCCAAATCACCAAATAAAGTCACTGCCAATCAGATAGCTCATCAACTTCTCTTAAATGGAAAACCCCCAAACAAACTGCCCAAAATTGGGAAGAATAAAACACAGCAGACCAGCAGCAACATCATCAGCAAACCATTTACGATATCTGACATTATCCCAGCAATAAAAGCACTTAAAAACGGGAAAGCCGCAGGTGTGGACGATATCTGTGTCGAGCAGCTAAAAAACTTAGGGCCAATTGCGGTGTCGTGGCTGCTTGCCCTTTTTAACTCATGCATCAGAGTAACTAACTCCCCAAGCAATGGAGAAAATCTAAGGTGATAGCGCTCCTCAAACCAGGGAAGTGCCCAATGGACCCAAAAAACTACCGGCCGATTTCTCTCCAATGCCACACACTTAAACATTTTGAACGGCTAATTCTGAACCGCCTCCAACCCTTAATCGACCCTCAGCTGATCTCGGAACAAGCTGGTTTCCGCCCTGGAAAGTCATGCACCGGGCAAATCCTTCGTCTCACCCAATACATAGAAGATGGATTCGAAGCTAATCAGATAACCGGCGTTGTCCTTGTCGATTTATCAGCAGCTTACGACACGGTCAACGTTAAAAGATTGCTAGCTAAACTAACAGCACTTACTGACGATCAAGCTTTTACACGCATCCTAGGTGAAATGCTACGCAACAGACGATTCATAGTCCACTTAAATTCGGAGAAAAGCAGATGGCGCACCTTAAAAAACGGCCTACCTCAAGGCAGCGTTCTAGCTCCTATTTTATTTAATATATATGTCACCGTAAAATTGTCAAAAACGTTATATTGTAATATCTCTAGCGATATTGTAAAGTCTCGAATTATTGTCAAATGAACATACTGCTTACAATAAAACGCATTATTTTTCGTGAAATGCATGCGATGGTAGTCAACTCACGCGGTGTGGAGTGAAGGAGGGGTCCCCCTTGCCCAGTGGTACCACTCTCATGAAAAGATACTGTACCATTCCTGAGAAATATCGATTAATATAACCTAACCTTAAAACACTTCATATTCCCCTAAAAAGCGTAGTCGACGGAGCCCCGCTCCGCGGGGCCCCTATTTCCGAGTGCAGGGTTTAAAGGAACCTAACTAACCTAACGGGGGGGTGCCCCAAGTCCCGTTTATGGGGGCAAGAGATACTTCCGTGTGTTCAGTTGACAATAATTCGAGACTTTACAATATCGCTAGAGAGATACACGTTATATTGTAATATAACGTGTTTGACAATTTTACGGTGACATATACACAGATGATCAGCCCAAAACAACCAATACTGAAAGATTCCTCTATGCAGACGACCTAGCCCTAGCAACAAGAACCACAAACTTTGAGGATGCAGAAACAAACCTAGAGACGGCTCTGGCTACCCTTAGTACCTACTACGAGAACAACGGTCTGAGGCCCAATCCGTCGAAAACGCAGTCTTGCGCATTCCACCTCAGAAACCGTCAAGCCAACAGAACGCTTAAAATAAAATGGCGGGGCTCGGATATTGAGCATAACAACAACCCCGTCTATCTGGGGGCTATATTAGATCGGTCACTCACCTACAAGCACCATTGTTTTAAGACAAAATTAAAGGTGGGCGCTCGCAATAACCTGCTACGTCGGCTAACATCTACCGCCTGGGGCGCCTCCGCACACGTACTACGGACTTCTGGCATGGCTCTCTGCTTCTCGGCTGGTGAATTTGCATGCCCAGTGTGGCATCGATCCGCTCATGCCCGAGAGGTAGATGTAGCCCTTAACGAAACCTGCAGAATTATCACTGGCTGCCTAAATCCAACTCCACTAGCTGCTTTATACCCGCTTGCAGGAGTGGCTCCTCCTGAAGTTCGTAGAGAGGTTGCCTGCTCCTTCGAAAAACATAAACAAGAGAGATAAACGCCACTCTCTTTATAATGCGGAGATTTCGCAAGGCAGGCTGAAGAGTCGGAACAGCTTCCTTAGGTCGAATATTCCACCAATCGACCACACTAAGGTTGGTGAAGCCCGCAAAAAGCTGTGGCTCCTTAAATATCCCCCTCCGGCTCACTATGTTGAGCCTGCAGAAAAACTCCCCGCGGGTCACCAACTGCCATGGCCCACCTGGAAGACTCTAAATCGACTTAGAAGCCAAGGGGGCCGCTGCAGGTTCAACTTGGTCCGGTGGGGGTATTCTGATAAAGCTGAGTGCGACTGCGGAGCCTTGTCTCAAACCATGGCCCATCTCCTAACATGCTCTTTGTGCAACTCCACCTGCACTCTAAGGGACCTGTCCGAAGCCACCACCAGCGCCGTCGACGTGGCTGAGTTCTGCTCGAAACAAATTTAATAAAACAACAATGGGAATCATCGACACGAAGAAGAAAATCATAGAAAAATATTTTTCGTTCTTCTAGTGTATTTCTTCAAAAATGTATTGAGAAGCATCGTTTGATACACGTGGACATTTGTTATTGCAGTTCTCGGCTCAATAACAAACTCCACTCGTATCAAAATATACCTGCTAGAATTTAAAAATTACTCGAAGCGAGAGTTTTTAGTGCTCCAGTTTCCTGTCACCAGTCACTTTATCTAGCGTTGGTATTCTTGATTGAAGTATAAGCGAATGAAAAATGCTTTTGGAAGTCTTAATACATGAACAAATAATGAGAGGTTTTCTTCTAAGGCTTGACTTATTCGTAATCACGGATACAATCCCGTAAGTACTTTGAAGGGGGGGGGGGGGGGGGGGGGACGGAGACAACTTGCTTTCTCTACTAGAACAATCATTCAAATCAAATCATTTATTATTTGCAAACATGGGTAATATCATAGATGTTCTTTTTTAATAAAGTTCTCCACATTTTGCCGTCATCATCATCATTTCAGCCGAAAGACGTCCACTGCTGGACATAGACCTCCCCCAAATGTCGCCACATTGACCGGTCCCTTGCGACTCGCACCCAACGGAAATAATTAGATGGTTATCAATAAAATTTTAAATTCAAAATAAGTGGCATCTCAATGGAAAAACGAGGAACATACAATAAAAAATGTCAAGGATGGTCATTCATTAAAAAAATCAAGTCATTAAAAAAATTAATACAAATGTCAACCTGTACAACAGTTTTGAATGCGCCATCAGTGTGTCTTTCATTATACATATAATTGTAGTCTTTGTGTAAGACACACAAAGAACTCTCCGATCTTTTTTATTTCTACTAGATGTCTCTACAACTTTTAATTCACTTAAGACGTACTAGATGTCCCTACAAATCTACTTCGACTTCTGCTGTTTTAATTTCTTATTAATTTTATATTCTTTATTCATTTCTATATTGACATATTAATTATATTTTTAAATATTTCTTAATAAAACTAAATTAATAAACACATTCATATTAATTATTGAAGCAATAATTCACTAGATTTGTTTAGTTTTCTTGTTGAGAATAGACAATGAGCGAAGACTCAGTCACACAGACAGTTATATTCTTGTATTATGAACTCTTTTTTGTTGTTGTGCCTTTGCCTTCATGTAATGTCAACTCAGACATAATGTTATGTTGAAAAGAAAAATAAAAAACAGGACTAATGAAATTCTCGGATTAATTGTATTTATTGCATTGATGCCTTGTAGCGATCCACAAGATATAAATATTCTTTAACATAGTAGCAGAGTAAAATAAAGTGAACTGTAGAAAAGTGGAAAAATCGTCTGTAAAGTGGAAAATTGACGATGGATGAAAAGTCGTTTGAAAGTGCATCAAAGGTGAAGATCGAGTGCCTAAGTGATGGCAAAGACTTCAAGCATTGGAAATACAGAATCCGCAACGTACTCAAAGGTTATCCCGATGCGTTGAAGATCATTGAAGGGACACTTAAAGTTCCGATAGAACCAAAGAGTATAGATTCAACAGAAACAAGGGCTGATTATGAGAAGAAACTGAAAGAATTTCAAGCTAAAGACAGCCTTGTACTAACGCTACTGACGAACAACATGACAAATGAAGTACTTGACCAAGTTATGCGCTTCGAAACCGCTAAAGAGGTATGGGATGAACTAGAACGTCTCTACTGTGGGTGCGCTGAAGAAAAGAGTTACGATTTGTGTCTACAATTCTTTGGTTACAATAAAGACCCAGAACATGACATAAAGAAGCATATTTCTGCATTGAAGAATATATGGCATGAGCTGAATAACCAAATTCAAGCGAAGCTGCCTGATATACTGCTGATCTGCAAGATACTTGGGACCCTACCTAAGAATTTCTTTGCTTTCAAGTCAAGTTGGCTCCTTGTAAACAAAAAGGATAGGACAATAGAGAATCTAACTGCACAGCTAAGTACCTTTGATAAAGCCTTAATAAGCAATGAAGAAGTAAGTGAATACAAAGAGGAAGTACTAGTAGTCAAGGCAGAGAAAACGAAAAATAAAGGAGCAATCTTCAGATGCAAATACTGTGGATTAGCTGGGCACAGAGTTCGCAAATGCCGTAAATGGATAGAAGATGGACGCCCACCAAAGCCGTCGTGCAGCAAAACAAATGTAAATTTGACCGTGTTAGCTGTAGGAGACAAACTACCAATTGATGACAAGAACTGGTACGTCGACAACGGAGCGACAAGCCATGTTACGCATCAAGGAGACATCTTCGAAAGCTTCGAGCACTTTGACGATTCGCACAATGTTACTGTCACCGCAGCTAATGGACAAACCATCGAAGCCATTGGGAAAGGCCATATTCGAGCTGTAGCCAAATGCAACGGTAAAGTTGAACTACTCCTACTGAAAGATGTATGGTATGTACCACAAATCAAGAGAAATCTATTTTCTGTTCTTGCAACGCATAATGTATTGTCGAAGAGCACATTTGAATCTACGCCAAAGCAATGCATACTTAAAGTAGATGGAGTGATAAAAGCAATTGTGACAAGAAAGATTGACGGAGGCCTGTACAAGTTGGCTATTAACTGTATCAGACCAAATAAGCTGGAAGTCAACCAATTACTGACAAACCCCACTACAGCTGTATCATGAAAGGCTAGTACACCAAAATAAAAGACACGTAAAGCAAGTAATTGAAACTGAGCTCGGAATGAAGATAAATAACAACAAGTCAGATCTATGTGAAGGCTGTATTTATGGAAAGACGCACAGATTGCAGTTTGGAACAAGAACAAGAGCCACTCAACCTGGTGGACTTGTTCACACTGACATATGCGGGCCATTTCCGACATCATATGGGAAGAATCGATACTATATTCTGTTCAAAGATGACTACACAAGGCATAGACATGTTTACTTTCTAAAGCAGAAGTCTGAAGCAGCAACAAAGTTAAGGCAATTTCTAGCTGCAGCTAAAGTTGCGGGACACACTGTAAAATAAGTACTCAGTTGTTGTAGTCTATGGTTTATAAACATTAGGTTATTGTCTATGGAATGACGAAGCATTCCTTTTCCGCTTTCTATATTCAACCGGAATCATGTCGTGTACAGTCATACAGTGCTAATTAAATAATATCTTTATAAAAGAGTCTAAGGCAGTTTCCTTGATATTAAAGCGATCCCGACCGAACCCCAAACATGGTGTCAGAATTGATGTCATATTAAATTAAAAAGGAAAACGAAGAAGCCAATAAAATTCGAGAAAACTGTAAGTAAAAAAGTCAAGACATCCAAGTCACCAACATGGCGGACAAAGCGTTCTTTGCGCAATTGAAACCGTTTATCATACAAAATGGCGATAACGTGGCAGAAAAATGGAAAAAATGGAAACTTAGATTTGAAATTTTTATGGATGCTAATGATTTATCAAAAGTAACGGATTCGTAAAGGACAGCAATTTTCCTAAATGCTATTGGTGATGACGGAATATAAATTTTTAATAGTTTCAATATAGATCGAAATACAACAAAGTTATATGACATCCTAAAGAAATTCAACGAAAAATTCAGTCCTCTTTTAAACATAACAGTAGAAAGGTATAATTTTTTCACAAGAGTCCAAAAAACTGAAGAATCTTTGGATGAATATTTGACCATATTGAACAACCAAGCTACCACATGTGAATTTGGTCATTTGAAAGAAGAATTGATCGAGGACATGCTCGTAATAGGCATGATTAGCACACACATAAAAGAAAGACTATTACAGGAAGAAAATCTTACAGTTGAAAAGGTGATGAAAATAGCAAAAAGTCTAGAATTGTCTCAAGAAAGATTAAATAAATTAAACAACCAAGAAATTAAAAAGGAGAATATTCAAGGGATCAAAGAGCAAAAACAAAATTATAAAAATAGAAGTCGAACAACCTACCGAAGTAATTCGAGACATCATAAAAATAGTCATGGGAGAAACAATAGTCATGGAAGAAATCAGTCAAGAAACAGGAATAAATCATCAGACAGGAATTGTACTAGATGTGGACAAATTCACAGATATAAATGCCCAGCACAGGAAAAAACCTATAATAATTGTAAAAAACAAGGACACTGCTAAATTTTGTTTTTTCAGGAAATCAGACCATAAAGTTAGTAATATTTCTTATGAACAGTCAATGTTAAAAGATTTTTCTAGTAATTTTGTCATAAATTCAATTAAAAATTCTGAATCTACAAAAAATTGGCAAACAAATGTTTATTGTAATAATGTCAAACTTATATGCCAAATTGATACAGGTGCAGATACAAATGTCATAAGCAAGAAAATGTTAGATAAAATTATGTCCAGTTCTCACTCAAATATTAATATTTCAAGAACAAATAATAAACTTTTTTCCTTTTCAGGACAATTAGTGCCAAATTTAGGTACATGTATTCTTAACTGTAAATTTGAAAACGGAATAACCACAAAACTCTATTTTGTTATTCTTGAATGTGAATGTCAAACAATATTGGGTTGGAATTCATGTGAAAAATTAGGTATTGTGAAAAGAATATATGGAATCCAGCAAAGGTCAGTACAAGAAATTATTTCCAAGTTTGCTAAAACATTCGAGGGTCTAGGTTGTCTACCATATAAAGCTCATCTAGACATTGATAGTAGTGTTCCACCTAAAGTCTGCCCAGTCAGGAGAATACCTTATTCATTAGAGAAACGTCTTAAAGAAGAATTAGAATATATGGAAGAACTACAAGTCATAGAAAAAGTCGATAAGCCAACTAAATGGGTAAACTCAATTGTCTTAGTCGAAAAACCAAATGGGAAACTGAGAATATGTCTTGATCCTAGAAACTTAAACACGGCTATTAAACGTCCTCATTTCCCGTATCCAACATTCAATGATCTTAGATCTAAAGTGTCAGGTGCATCAATTTTTTCAAAATTAGATGCAAGTTCAGGCTATTGGACTATATGTTTAAACGAGGAAAGTAGTGAACTTTTGTACGTTCAACACTCCACACGGTCGATACAAATTTCTAAGACTGCCATATGGAATCAACTCCAGTGGTGAAATTTTCCATACGACAATGAATCAATTATTCGGAGATTTAACAGGTATAATTATATTTGTAGACGATATAGGTACTTGTTTATGGGTCTACTATTGAAGAGCACAATGAAAGACTAGAATCGTTATTCAAACGAGCGTCGGAAGTCAATTTGAAGTTCAATAAATCCAAATGTCAATTTGGTTTGCCTGAAATATGCTATATGGGACACATTTTCAATAAAAAAGGTGTATCACCTGACCAGTCAAAAGTAGAAGTAATTTCGAAAATGCCAAGTCCAAGTAATGTCAAAGAACTTCAAAGATTTTTAGGAATGGTCAATTATTTAGGTTCCTATATACCAAATCTCGCAGAAGAAACTTCTTTGCTGAGAGAATTGCTCAAAAAACATAACCAGTGGCAATGGTTAGAACAACATAAAACACAATTCAAAAAATTAAAGTCAATGTTATGTCAATGTCCATTATGATATGAAAAAACCAATTAGATTGTCAGTCGATTCGTCACAAAATGCAGTAGGTGCAGTTATTTTACATGACAAAAATCCGATTGCTTATGCTTCAAAGTCATTAAACAAAAGTCAAATTAATTATGCACAGATTGAAAAAGAACTATATAATGTAATGATTTGTTTAATATTTAATGAAACATATTCATAATTCTAGCATAAATAGTTGTTAACTCATTAATAATAGGATTAATAAGTAGTTAATATACTTTACTGGTTGAGAGCGCACGCAGCGCCAAGCCGGCAGAAATAGGAACTATCGTTATCGGTGGCCTCGGTGGAGGGCGAAGTGGCTTGGCGACTGCTGGCATTCTCTCGGGCACTTTCGATTCAGCCTTCAAGCGGATAGCGTTAACTAGTTTAAGGAGAAAGACTGTAGAAATTGTGAGAAATATAAATATAGATTCTATCCAAGTATTTAATTTATAAAATCTCAGAAGTGAAATCGTAAATTCAAACCTACAAAGTGGTTGGTGACATCCTGAACGTAAGTACCATGATTATTTATTATATTTGAATGCTTTGATATTATTTTCCATATCGTAAAAGGCAATCATGTTTATCCACCCCATGGTAACTAGAATTGAAATCATGCCATTCGGACTGTTCATAACGGTTAATCAGTTTTATTTTTCGGAAGGTAGTTGAAAAATACAATCAGGAGATTTTTAATTACTCGTAAATTAAAAATCGTAATATGATCACAACTGTATCCTAAGGTTTAAGATTTAGAACCATTTAGATTAATCTACATATCAATCCAAATACCTTCAGAGTTTGAAGAGATAAGAGAATTTTTATGCAAAGTCAGATCGTGTCTGTATATTTGTTTGTTCACTAATTAAATCTTGGTTGTTCCTAGAAATTGATTACTAATATTATGAACAGTCCCTTTTGAAATGTGTATTTTTAGGTTCCCAGGCATGCTAAATTAAATTTACCTAATATTACGGAACGATTGCATAAATCAAATTTTGATTGTTGAAATGTAACTTTATACGTTGTACCTACCTACATTAATTTATTAAATTTTTGTGGGTGTGGTTTCTATTGTCAGATTTTAATAGAATGATATTCTAAACATTAGAATATAATTCTATTAAAATCTGACAATCATCAGCTGTGGAGGTAATGGTGGAGGAGAATTATCCCTGTTATCTTTCGGAAGGGAAGATATTCTTAGGTCTACAATTTTAGAATATAAATCCCAGTCAGCTGAATTTAGTTGATGTTTTAAAAGAGGGGGGGAAACTTTTAAAGGAATATTTTTGGAAGGGAATTCAATTATGATGGGGTAGTGATCACTTCCATAGGTCATATCCAAGCCACGCCAAATGAGGAGACTAGATATATTGGGTGAGCAGAACGTCAAGTCAACACAACTATTATTCTGACCAGGACGTGCAGGTCTGCGTGTAGGACTGCCATCGTTGATTAGGCAAAGGTTGAGGTCATCCAGTATGTCAAGTAAACCTATGCCAAAGTTATCGCAGGTATCCGACCCCCATCGATAATGGTGACAGTTAAAATCACCCATGACGAGTATTGGACCACTAACACTATATAATAAATTTTTAATTACTGAGAGATGCTCGAGTTGTGGGTGCGCAATATAAAAAGAAAAAATATTTATACCCTCAGCCTTCACAGCAACAACATTTATGTCATCACCTACAAAGGTTAGAGGAATCTGGGTGAATGATACCTTGCTATTGATGAGCAAGGCACATCCTCCATATCCATCAGATCTATCATTGCGAGCGCTGTTGAAACATGGCAACCTGAAATTGCTTCCAGGCAATAGCCATGTCTCAGCAATGCCGCAGATTGATGATTTAAATTTATTAATTAAAAAAGAGAGATCAGGGCTTTCTGGGAGTAATACTCCTCACGTTCCACTGAAGGAATGTCAGGGGATGGAACATTGTGGATATAATTTAATATTGAGGTCAACTTTGATGCAACGTGGTCAGGTATGGATTGAGTTGGGCTTGCAAGAACAGACATTAGCATGTCAGTGATTAAGTTTAAAATATTTTTGGAGTTATCTTCCTGTCAGTAACATGTTGACTCTGCAGCTTCCTTGGAAGGGCACAGCCATTTTTTGATGGGGAAAAAGAGTAATTTTGAGTGAGGTTTAGGTGAGCTTGTCTATCATAGCCAGGTGAAAAGGGGATACGGGATTTGGGTTTCAAAAATACTGTTTTACGGTATGAATTTTGGGTTACTGGGATGGGACTTGAGGACTGGGATTGTGATTTATTTGTAGTCACCTTGTTGTGTGGGGAAGATTTGGAGACTTCAGCATATGATCTGGAAACAGGTGGGAAAACCCGACTTGCCTCGGCATACGAAATCGATTTCTCCGCCATCAGAGCTTTGATACTCCTCTGTCGGCCCAATTCAGGACAAGCACTGTCACTTGCGAAATGGTTGCCAGTACACGAAACACAGAAACTCATTTCAGGGGTGACTTCACATCCATCACCTGGATGATCTTTACCACACTTAAAGCACCTAGGTTTCGATCTGCAAAGTGTGCGGGTATGGCCAAAGCGACAACAATGGTAGCATTGAACCGTTGGGTAAGTGTACCGTTCAACTGGGAGAGCCGTGTAGAAGCTGTACACGCGCTTAGGTAGGACTTGTCCGTCAAAAGTTAACACAACAGTCTGTGTAGACCTCCACTCGGTCACACCAGAAGAGGACACCTTACGGCTCATCCTTCTGGCTTTAATAACAGAGCCATATCCCTCAGGGACCTGAATATTTTTAATTATTTCCTCTTCTGACCACTCAACTGGTATATCCCTTACAATACCCATTCCTGTGATGTTGAATTGTGGAATGGCAGCTATATAATTGTGTTGGGATAAAATTTTATTGTTAAGGAAACCGTTTGAATTCTGGTGCGACTTGAACTCGACTGACACACGATTTCTGCCTATACGTTTGATCCCATCGAGGCGTATGTTATTTACGTTGTTTATCATCAAAAACATGCCAAACTTGATAGGTTGTAGCACGGTGCCTGAGGTTTGTTCGTCTTTAAGCGAAACATTTACATTGTATGGTGGATTATCTCAAGCTGTATATACGAGTAAAAGTCTGCCGATTATATTTCTCGCAATCTTGGGTTTAATATTTGAAGCAGCAGGGGGCGAACTAGCGACCCTCTTGCGACTAGGGATGTCCGAATCCATAATAGGGTCTTGTGGGGTTATTTCGATTTCATAGGGGAGGGTAACTGTTAGTCCGGGGGAGAGATCAAATAGTTCATCAGGGGGGTCAGGGTCAGGGGGCTTTTTGGAGTTCATCTTGGGTTACTATTGATTAAAAGAGGACAATTACAATAAAATCAAACCTTAAACCAAGAACACAAACACAAGGAA
The DNA here is from genome assembly GCA_950022955.1 of Xestia ashworthii. Lineage (NCBI taxonomy): Eukaryota > Metazoa > Arthropoda > Insecta > Lepidoptera > Noctuidae > Xestia > Xestia ashworthii. The sequence continues at coordinate 664,791 of OX465561.1, forward strand.
CACTTTCGATCAAGTTCCACACTAGAAAAGTTCACTAAGGTCGAAAATATTCGTATCACTAACAAACGCACGTGTTTAGCATTCACAACTACCAACGGAAGTCCTACAAAATCATGAAATGAACAATGAGTCAGATTCATTCTTGTCAATAGAGTCAAATCATTCTTGTCAGTCAGAAAACATAGTAAAGTCACCTATATTTGTTAATGTCGATGAAACATTAGTTTCACCTGAAAGTCTACATGACTATAACGAATTTGATATGGAAAGTCCAATGTCTTCTCAACGTAGAAACTTAGAGAACTTACTTCAAAGTCCAAATGAATTAGATACCTATACCAAGTAGTGTAGAACAATCTCCATTACCATGTAATGATGAGGCTGTAAATGCTGAAAAACAATATAGCTCTAGGGGAAGTGTTAAAGAAAACACAAAGACTTAATTTATAAGATTTAATACATAGAAAATAATACAAGTTCACAATAATATTATTGTTCACTTTAGTAACTTTAATTAAGTGGTTTGTAATGGCAACCCTGAAATCAATTTTGGGGTTTAGCAACATTCCTAGAATTTGTCGCTGGTTTTTTGTTTTGCGCGCACTGCGTCGTGGGTTGAAGCGCGTGCGCAGAGATATAAGTTTTTCCTCGTCATATTGAAACCGTCATGATACTTCAAAGTTCTTAAGGGTTGTGCCAATAACATCAGTTTCTGGTCTAATCGTGAGTGTGCCATTGAATCGGTGCTCAAGCTTGCGTGATTCCTGGAGCCAGCCGGACCGGTCATTAGGGAAGGTAACTTGTACAGCGACTGGGTAAGTCTGACGTCAGTACTGGGTAGCTGGAAGGGTTCCTTCGTGAAGGTTCTGGTGTCCAAGACATCGTCCAGGGAGCAATCAGGTGAGTGCCTATTCAAAGCACACCCTTTTATCGTAGCATAACATTTTGTCGATTTTCTCGTTCGGGCATTATCGTTGCCGCCCCCAATTTTAATACAGTCCATTTATTCTTTCGCGATTATTTGAGGTGATATACCTAATGGCGGCCTCCTTGGCTGTATGGTGGCCAGGCTGTCAACGACAACTGTTACAATGACAGTATGTGCAATGATGTAATACTACTCGTATCTGTAATTCTTTTAGCTAAATAAAGCCACGTTTGCTACAATTTATTTAGCTAAAAATGCCTGACGAAAAATTAGTCAAATCATCGCTATCAAGGTATCTCCGACCCGACAAGTTTGACGTCGAACCTGATGTCGCGGACGCTGACGCAAAATGGCTACATTGGAAATCGACTTTCGAAAGCTTTCTCGCCGAAGAAAATACTGAAGAAGTACCGGATTCTCTCAAGTGTAAGCTGTTAATCAACCATTTATCCGCATCGATCTACAAACATATCAAGTCTTGCACGACTTATAAAGCATCTATGAAAGCTCTAGAAGACATCTATGTCAAACAAAAAAACACGATACTAGCTCGACATGTCTTATTCAGTCGAAAACAAAGAACAGACGAGACTATTTCAGAATATGCTAGAGCCCTTCGACTGATGGCTAATGATTGTAAATTTGAAGCAGTCACCGCGACAGAACATGAAGAACAGGCAATTCGTAGTGCTCTTATATCCGGCCTGCTCTCAAGGAAAATCCGTGAACGACTCTTAGAAAACTCTACACTTGCTCTAACTGAAGCTCTTAATCAAGCCATCACCTTGGAAACGGCCGAGAAAGATGCTCAGACGATCGGTACCAACTCTCCGCAACTAAATGCTGTACCTGAAATCACTCGAGATAAAGAGCCGGACTATCTGGCGGTAGCTTCATCGTCACGAATGTCTCAGAATGCTTCGACTGCACCGTCCTCCTCGTCAAAATCAGCCAAGCGCTGTTTCTTCTGCGGCGGAAATGTTCATCCTAGAATAAGGTGCCCAGCTAGCAAAGCTACTTGTAATAAGTGTTTGAAGAAAGGCCATTTTGCTAGCGTTTGCAGGTCCGGGCATAACATAAACACTGTGTGGATTGAAGAACATCCTAGTCCCAACTCAAGCAATGACCAATTTTATAGCGGGGCTATTTTTTCTGCTGCTTCTCCTTCAAGTCTTAGAAGTGCGACAATCCATATCACAATAAACGAATGTAAAGCTGATGCTCTCGTGGACACTGGAAGTTCAGTCAGTTTCATAAACAGCAAAGTCGCCCGCATCCTGAAGTTGCGCAAAAGACCGTGCAACCAAACTGTCAATCTTGCCTCTCTTAACCAAGTCTCGTTCGTTGAAGGGGTATGTTTTGCAACTATTAAAATGAATCAACATACTTACAAGCAAACACCTCTTTTGGTAGTTGACAACCTCTGCGCAGACGTTATCGTGGGTCACGACTTACTTAAGCAACATTCAAGCATCCAATTCAATCTGGGAGGTCCTGGCGAGCCCTTACAAATCAATGTTCTGCAAGCCTCAGTTCCGCCGGCTTCCGTCTTCACCAATCTTTCGCCAAATATTCAACCAATTGCTGTCAGAAGCAGGCGCTACACTAAAGAAGACACTGACTTCATAAAAGAAGAAGTGTCTAAATTGCTCCAAGATGGGGTAATTGAAAAAAGTATTTCCCCTTGGCGGGCCCAAGTTCTCGTAGCGGGAGGAGGGGCCCATCGCAAGCGGCTCGTTATCGATTATTCAATGACAATCAATAAATTTACTGATCTAGATGCCTTTCCCTTGCCAAATATCGAAACGGTTGTGAACAACGTATCCAAATTTAAAGTCTTTAGTCAGATAGACTTAAAATCAGCCTACCATCAAGTCCCAATCCTGGAAAATGAGAAGATATATACAGCGTTCGAAGCGAATGGAAAACTCTATCAATTCACACGCATTCCGTTCGGAGTTACCAATGGCGTAGCTGCCTTCCAACGGACTCTTGACTTCATAATATCTGAAGAAAAATTAGATGGGACGTACGCTTACTTAGATGACATAACCGTATGCGGCAAGGATGTTAAGGATCACGAGCGCAATCTCAAACGTTTTATGGACGCCACTAAAAAGTATAATCTTACTTTGAACGAAGAAAAAAGCGTTTTAAATAAAACTAAGATCAGTCTGCTTGGCTATACCGTGGAAAATCATATTATCCGACCTGATCCAGATAGACTAAAGCCTCTACTAGACCTCCCTGCACCGACTAAATTAAGTGAACTGAAACGAGTCCTAGGAATGTTCGCGCACTATGCAAAATGGATTGGGCGTTTCTCGGAAAAGATAAAACCCCTCACCTGCGTAACAAGTTTCCCGTTATCGAGCGACACTCTCAAATATTTCGAGGAAATAAAGCAGGACATCAAGGCGGCAGCCCTAGCAGCGATTACTGACGAAATCTTCACAGTTGAAACTGATGCTTCAGAATTCGCTCTAGCGGCTACACTCACTCAACAAGGACGACCTGTAGCATTCTTTTCACGAACTTTGTCACACTCCGAATGCAAGCAATCCTCAATCGAAAAAGAAGCTTGTGCTATAGTAGAAAGTTTAAAGAAGTGGAGACACTACCTTATTGGCAAACATTTCCTTTTAATAACAGACCAACAATCGGTAGCCTTCATGTTCAATCAGAATCATAACAGTAAAATCAAGAACGAGAAAATCTCACGTTGGAGATTAGAATTGTCTTGTTTCAAGTATGAAATTATTTATAGACCAGGCTGCGAAAATGCAGCTGCGGATGCTCTATCCCGTGTATGCGCCTATATGAATATCAGTAAGCTGAAAGAGCTCCATAACGCGCTCTGTCACCCAGGGGTGACAAGGATGTATCATTGGGTGAGATCCAAAAACTTGCCCTATTCAGCGAACGACATCAAGAAGATGACAGCCTCGTGCCCGACCTGCGCCGAGATAAAACCAAGGTTTCTCAAAATCAAAGGACACTTGATCAAAGCTATGGCCCCTCTCGAACGTATCAACATAGATTTCAAAGGACCATTGCCGTCTAACACCTCCAACAAGTACATATTAACGATAATCGACGAGTACAGCAGATTTCCATTTGCTTATCCATGTAAAGATATGACATCTGCCACTGTCATCAACTGCTTGAAAGATCTCTTCCTTACGTTTGGCCAGCCTCTCTATGTTCATAGCGATAGGGGCTCATCGTTTATGTCAGAAGAATTCAAGTCATTCCTAAGAAAAGCAAACATAGCCTCATCTAGAACGACCCCTTACAACCCCCAGGGTAACGGACAAGTGGAACGTCTAAACGGGACTCTCTGGCGAACTATCCAACTCAGCCTCCGGTCAAAGGGGCTTTCACCGGAAAACTGGGAAGTGGTACTGAAGGATGCATTGCACTGTGTACGTTCTCTTTTATGTACAGCTACTAATGCCACCCCACATGAAAAGCTTTTTACATACCCTAGAAGATCACCGAACGGAGACTCACTGCCGTCCTGGCTTACACCAGGCCCGATATTGGTAAAGAAGAATGTCCGACAATCAAAAACAGACCCTCTAGTCGAAGAAGCTGAACTCCTTGAAACTAATCCTCACTATTCTCTTATCCGACGGAACAATGGGGAAACGTCAACAGTATCGAACCGTCAATTGGCACCGTTCCCGAATACCATTGACTACAGTGGAGATGACAGTTTTCAATCAGCTTCTGAAGAGATGGAAGACAGCGCTACAGCGCCGCCCGAAACTGACACCCCGTCGGCATCATCGCCGCAACGTTCAGAGGATCTACGTAGCTCGCCGCCTTCTCCAGTACTCCAGATCGAAGCTCTTCCGCGGAGATCAAACAGGTCCAGAAAGCCGCCCTCCTATCTAAGCGACTTTGTGGTAGATGGAGATGGGAGTGAAAACTCGACCGGGGAAGAATGAGGTGATATACCTAATGGCGGCCTCCTTGGCTGTATGGTGGCCAGGCTGTCAACGACAACTGTTACAATGACAGTATGTGCAATGATGTAATACTACTCGTATCTGTAATTCTTTTAGCTAAATAAAGCCACGTTTGCTACATTATTCATTGTTTATCGAAGTAGTTATCGTATTTTCGTATTCTGTTAAATCATAATCTAATTTTAGTTACTTTCGAAGGTACATCTAAAATAATTATTGAAGTGCCATGACGGTTTGGTGAGATTTTTATCGTAGGGTTTTAAGTTGGTAGCTTTGGTTGCGTCGGCCATAGACATTGCCTTTTCTGTACTTTATGTTGGCAGCTTTTTACAAGACTGTCAAAAGTGACAGATTCGTAGCTGGCTGTCATTTGTCATTGTGAAAACTTTATTTTTATTATTTCTTGTTTTTTATTTTATTTTGTTTCGTTATTGTTTACAACAATGCCGAGTCATAATAGTGATCAGGATATGTCGGAAAAGGGCAATGAAGGTGCAGATGTCAACAGAATCGCGCGCGATTACGCTATGATGCGATTAGAGTTTATGGATAGCACTGATTTAGAAGGTTACATAGATCAGGATTTAAACGACCTAGCAAACGATTTCCATAATGCACAGCGAAGGCTTCTTTCATCGTTAAGTCCGTCGTTACGGAATACTGAATTGCAAGATAAGGCAACGTTTGAAAATAAATTAAAAGCAGTTAAAACTCGCGTTCGAGCGAAGTTATCGCAAGTTGACTTGAAGCCTTCTATTACTGTATGTCGTGAACCAATGTCAGCTAAATTGCCTAAAATTAACATAAAACCCTTTGATGGCAAGTTTGAAAATTGGATATCGTTTATACAGCTCAGCTCAAATAAAAAAAGTAGATACCGCACGGCCTTTGCCAATAGTGAAGCCACAAAACTCTGCTCATTCAAGTAAACACACGCACTCACGCACACACATGCACCAAAACTATGCTCATTTTTGTTATTATCCTACGAGTTGTCGTGCAGTAAGTTTGCCTTAAAAATGCCGTCGTGTGTTATGAAATGGTGTAAAAACAACTCGAAAGTGAACAAAAAGTCTGAAGGAATATCGTTTCACACGTAAGTACTCACAAGACTATCTTTTTTTTATATTATTCAAACACAGTTTTGAGGTTATTCCACATAAACAACGTCAATGTCCCGAAATGACATATCGAGAGAGTGTTGCCAGGAGTTCATATTTGTAATACCCAAAAATGTGGGTAAGTAGGTAAGTCGTAGGCAAAGTCATAGCAAAATAATTAGGCACAGAGTGGACATAATTATTGTTTTATTTTATAATCACTTCATTTTATGTAAATAGTTATTTTTTTTACTCGTTTCTTTCTACATTCTCGAGTACTTACCTTCTATTTTTTACTATCAAATATTATTGGTTTTAGGTTGCCAGCAAATATTTTAATAAGAGATGAATGGGTAGCTGCTATTCGACAGAGTCGAAATGATTCCGTCTTTGTTTGTTTTATGTTATTTATTTTTAATACTTAAACACTCTTTTCATAACCTTGTTGAATTTTTGTTTGGGACTATCTGTTGAGACCATGTATAAAGTGATCCTACACACCTCCTACATATTTATAATGTTATTGTAATTAATGAGACATTTATTTTCCTATTGGCATATTACCTAGTTTACGCAATTTTAAGGGATTTTTTTTTCAAAACGTGGCAGTACTTCATTTACTCACACATAGTTGAAAAAATGGCGACACTTTCTTGTTCTAAGTGCGGTATCTACTTTTTTTATTTGATCTGAGTTATACAGTTGTATGACTCACTCATTCATAGGCGTACAAATACATCAAATGTTGAAAAGTTACATTATTTGTTGTCAAGTGTCCAAGGGACAGCATATGATTCAACTCAAACTCAAATCATTTATTTCAACTAGACCATTACGGCACTTTTGAATGTCGATAAAACGAAAAATAAAGCGAAGCTACAGTCACAGACACAAGACAGAATAACTTGAGAAAGTACTGTAGTTGCCCATTCCCTAGCGTAGATCTCTATGGAGAAGAACGGGCAAGAAACTCCATGGACACTCTTTTCAATCAAAAATGTTGTTACAAAATCTTGGTTACATCTTTCATGTTGAGAATATACATATATGTGAGAACGATGTAGAAAGACGTGCACAATAAGAGCGTCCAGAGTAAAAAAAAATAAATCAACAAATAAAAATAAAGCAATTCAAATAATCCATGGCAGCTAAGTTATGACCAGTCCCGACTGACAGCGCCCGTTCACTAACATGACGCATGGATCAGCGCCATTCAATTCAACCATATTGAAGGGAACTAAATGACCCGACCCACCCGCCACCATCAGCAAGACATTTAAGCGAGCATGACATTCTCTCAGCCACCAAGGCATATTCAAGTCAATGAAAGATAACTAAATGCAAATGGTAGCTTTACGGTACATGGTACTCACACATGTGTTATGCAATTATACAATACTAAGAGATGGAATCTATACAATGCAAGAATATTTTTACAATCTTCTGCAGCTACCACAATAATTGTCCAATAAGTTTGCATCTATGGTTGCGGAGCAGGACCAGTATTTAGCCAAGCATTTTTATCCTCAATGTAATCCTCCAGCTTATAATATGCTTGCCTACATAGTGTGCGTTTTACACAAGATTTAAATTTCGTCTCATTCGGTTGTAGAATGTGGGGAGGTATTTTATTGTAACATTTTAAACAGTACCCCATGAAAGATGAATCTACTTTAGCAAGCCTGAAACCTGGCTGAACTAGTTGGTCCCTATTTCTAGTATTATAGTGGTGTCTGTCACCTCTTTTACTGAATAAATGCAGATTTTTCCTAACGTACATGATGTTTTCATAGATGTATTGACAAGGTACTGTCATGATATTAATTTCCTTAAACAGTTCTCTTAGAGAATCGCGTCTACGTAATTCATATAAGGCTCTGATGGCTCTTTTCTGCAGAATAAAAATAGACTCGATGTCTGCAGCCCGTCCCCATAGTAAAATACCGTATGACATAATACTATGAAAATAACTAAAATAGACTATCCTCGCCGTATCAACATCAGTAAATTGACGGATTTTTCTAACAGCATACGCTGCTGAGCTCAGCCGGCCTGCAAGAGATGTTAAATGAGGACCCCATTGTAGCCTGTGGTCAAGCGTAAAATACACTGTTTTAGACTTTCACGGTTTTTTACTACACTTAAAGTACTTACGGGATCCCGTAAGTACTTTAAGTGAAGCGTAAAATAATTCCCAAGAAAACCGTTTCATTGACAAATTCAAGTTTCTCTTGATTCATTACTATGTCACAATCACTACTTTTGACATTTGGTAAAGCAAATCTTATGCACTTAGTTTTTTTCCCATTTAGTACTAAATTATTAGCGGTAAACCAATTGTGAACCTGCAGTAGGGCGCTATTTACGTCGTCAAGATTTTTGGCACGATTTGATAAAGAATTTCCCTCTCACAGATGACAGTTATGTTGACTCCAATAATATTTTGTTGAAGCATTACAATAAGAAATGCCAAGTTGCAATGATGTATTATGACAAATTAATGTTTTGTGAGCCAGTTAAAACTAAATCTGGTCCTGAATTGGAACGGGTTTATCGGACATTTTCGGAAAACTTGTCAGTTTTGGAAAAGTATAATTTGCCAGACAAAAACTTTATGTTGTTCTATTTACTAGGGTCAAAGCTGGATAAGTCTACCCGAGAATTGTTTCAGCTGGAACATAATTCATCTGATATTCCAAAGTATGAGGATCTTGGATCATTTATTGAGAAACATTTCAGGGCTTACCCTTACCTATCCTACGAACAAGCCTACCTTTTCGAATTCTCGTGAGATTGCTCTCAAAAGATTACTCTCGTAAGAAAGGAAATTCAACTGTAACCCTAATTTTCGAAAGGCTTATGCCTCTTTCAAGGAAGATTATGAAACTAGTGGCCACATGGAAGAGGTAGAGCCTCCGACATGTAAAGATGGTAAATCTTATTACATGCCTCACCATGGTATTCTGCGGCCTGGGTCTGTGACCACTCCTCTTCGTGTTGTATTTGATGCTGGCGCCAGGGACGCACGTGGAGTATCGCTAAATGATACTTTGTTGTCTGGGCCAAAGCTGCAGACGAATATTTTTGATTTGTTAATTCGCTTTCGTTGGCATGAAGTTGTGTTCACTAGTGATGTAAAGCAGATGTATAGGAATATTCTAGAGCCCGACGAGGACATGGAGTACCAACGCATTTTGTGGCGCTCCACTCCTGAAGACCCTGTCCGTGATGATTACAGGCTTCGTACCGTCACGTATGGAGTGTCGTCGGCTCCATTCCAAGCTCTACGCACTATTGCCCAACTGGCCAAGGACTCTGCTGCTGATTATTCTCGTGGGTCTTCGGTGCTCAGCCGTGACATCTACGTTGATGACGTGGTTTCGGGCGCTGACTCTATCGAATCTGCTCTACTGGTGAGATCCGAACTTATAAAAATATTGTCGTCGGATGGTTTCCATTTGAGGAAATGGACCTCCAATCATAAAGATTTCTGTGCTGATCTTGCTTCTTCGGAACTCTATTCGGAGAGTTTCAGATGCTATGAGGACATCTCTGATGTTTCTCTCAAAATCTTGGGGCTTTTATGGATGCCTCAGTCTGATAGCTTTCAGTTCGAGGTTACCGACCAGGGAGACCAAAGATGTACGAAACGAACGATCCTATCCTGTATAGCTCGTATATACGATCCTTTAGGGTTCCTCGGCCATGTTACGTTTCATGCTAAATATCTTATGCAGCTTCTTTGGACTTCTGGGGTCTCTTGGGACGATGATTTGCCGGAAGCTATTCAGTCTGAGTGGTTGCGCTTCAAATCTCAGCTGCCTTTATTGGCATCAGTTTCGATTCCTCGTCGCATGGTTCAGTCCTTCATCACAATGCAGCTCCACGGTTTCGGTGATGCTTCCGAGCGTGGTTACTGTGCTGTGGTGTATTGTCGTGTCGTTGACGCTAAAGGCTTCGTCTCTGTTCGTCTTTGTTGTGCAAAGTCTAGAGTTGCACCTCTTCACAAGCTGTCTATTCCTAGACTAGAGCTCCAGGCTGCAGTGTTGCTGTCAGACTTGTTACAATCTGTAGTGGAGGCTCTCAAGCCATTTCACAATGTCACTGAACTCTTCGCCTGGTCTGACTCCAGCGTCACTCTAACTTGGATTAAGTCGTGTCCCTCCAAATGGAAGACCATCGTGGCCAACAGGGTCAGCCACATCCATGAAATTATCGCGCCTGATTGTTGGCGTCATGTGAGTACCTCTATCAATCCTGCTGACAGTGGTTCTCGTGGAATGCTTCCTGCGGATCTTGCTGCCAATGACCACTGGTGGAATGGTCCCTCGTTCCTTGCAGACCCCGAGGAAAACTGGCCGGAGTCGTCACTATCGTTTGACAAAGAGGACACCTTGCAAGACGAACAAAGGATTTTCAGCCATCTGACTGACATTGATGTCAATTGCGTTGACAAATTGATAAACAAATTCTCGTCGCTTTCAAAGCTTAAACACGTCCTGTCGTACTGCTTCCGCTTTGTACAGAACACGAAGAATTCTGTTCCTAAAAATAAACTTGTCGGGCCCTTGCAAGTCCATGAAACTAATAGAGCTTTCCTGTTCCTAATAAAATATGTGCAGCAAGGTGCATTCTCACATGAGATTGAAAACCTTCAAAGGAGTTCCCCTAACTCTCTTCCAAAGGGGTTGCGCAAATCGTCGCCTTTTCTCAATGATGCGGGTCTTTTGAGGGTGGGCGGTCGCTTGGCCCATGCTGACGCCGAGTTCAACGTCAAGTATCCTCTGTTATTGCCGCGCAGTCACCGCCTAACCGTTCTCATTATCGATGAATATCATAAAAAATTCATGCATCCTGGCGTGCAAACATTGCAAAACTTGCTTGGGAAGGATTGCGCCTTTTGGATCTTGTCGCCGAAACGAGCTATTCGTTCTGTGATTTTGGGTTGCTTAAAATGTTTTCGTGTAAACCCTACACAAGCTTCAGCTCCTATGATGGGAAACCTGCCGTCATATGGAATAAACCAAATAAAGCCTTTCTCGGTTGTCGCCGTCGATTATGGTGGACCTTTTGATATCTCTCTGGGTCGTGGTCGTGGATTAAAAACCTATAAAGGTTATATCTGTGTCTTCGTTTGTACCTCTACTAAGGCGATCCACATAGAAGTTGCTTCGGCACTGTCAACGGAGGCTTTCTTGGCTGCGTTGAAGCGGTTTATGGCACGCCGTGGTCGATGTAATCGCGTTGTCTGCGATCAAGGGCGAAACTTCGTTGGTGCCAGTAACTACCTTGACAAGCTCATGCAGAACGCTGCTGAGTCCCAAGAAATAGAGTTTTCGTTCAACCCTCCTGGAAGTCCTCATTTTAACGGACTAGCCGAAGCTGGTATTAAGTCGGTTAAAACGCACCTTTCTCGTGTTGTTGGTACGCAGCGATTGACGTATGAAGAATTCTATACGGTCCTGACACAGGTAGAATCTATGTTGAACTCTCGTCCCCTCACCCCTCTTAGCTCAGACGCTAATGACCTGTCTGTCCTAACTCCAGGTCATTTTCTAACTCTGGAACCGTTGTCTATTGTTGCTGAAGAGAATTTCATGGATCAGAACATAAGCGTCCTCCACCGTTGGAAGTTGATTCAAAGGATTCACCAAGATTTCTGGCGTAGGTGGCAAAAGGAATACCTTCACACACTACAACAGAGAGCTAAGTGGAATAAGAATAACACAAACGTGACTGTAGGTATGTTGGTTCTGATCATAAACGAGCAAGTCGGTCCGTTGAAGTAGAGCATGGGTCGTATCACAGCCCTACATCCCGGTGCTGATGGGGTCTGTAGAGTGGTGACTGTGAGGACTGCTGCTGGTCAATTCAAAAGGCCAGTCGTGAAATTGTGTCCACTACCTATCCTTAGTTACATAAGCGTCTATCGATGAAATAACCCTTCGCTGTCGTTAGTATTTAAGATTAGTTTAAGTTCGTTGTTTTAATTTCATAAATACTTTGCATTTAGGTGGGCGGAATGTTCACTTTAGTAACTAAATTTATTAATTAAGTGGTTTGTAATGGCAACCCTGAAATCAATTTTGGGGTTTAGCAACATTCCTAGAATTTGTCGCTGGTTTTTTGTTTTGCGCGCACTGCGTCGTGGGTTGAAGCGCGTGCGCAGAGATATGTTTTTCCTCGTCATATTGAAACCGTCATGATACTTCAAAGTTCTTAAGGGTTGTGCCAATAACATCAGTTTCTGGTCTAATCGTGAGTGTGCCATTGAATCGGTGCTCAAGCTTGCGTGATTCCTGGAGCCAGCTAGACCGGTCATTAGGGAAGGTAACTTGTACAGCGACTGGGTAAGTCTGACGTCAGTACTGGGTAGCTGGAAGGGTTCCTTCGTGAAGTTTCTGGTGTCCAAGACATCGTCCAGGGAGCAATCAGGTGAGCGCCTATTCAAAGCACACCCTTATATCGTAGCATAACATTTTGTTGATTTTCTCGTTCGGGCATTATCAGTAAAATGACGTCGATTTAACAAGGCTTCGCAGTATAGAGATGTCGCAGAAAAGTTTTCGAAGAAACAAAATTCGATGTTACGGCTTTCGCACTGAAGTAGGTATCCCGTTTATTCTACAGGGGCACATGCAATGGTTTTAGAGAAATACGATTCTGCAAACGTTACCCCAGCAAGAAATGCAATATCTCTAAAACCTGAAGGGGCACTAATTTTATTTTTGGGGGCACATTTTGGCACTAGCTCTCTGGCCATGTACAATTTTTTTTCTCTCCAATCATTCGTTTAGAATTTTCCAGCTGGAAAAACGTTACCCTAGCAGGAATCGTTTTTTCAGTTTTTCTCCAAAACTACAAGGGGCACAAATTCTTTATGTGGGGGCACATTTACAGCAGCTAAGGCTCTAATTATACATTCTACTCAGATAACTCTAGCCCCCGAATACTGAAACGTCACTCAAAATGTAAGAGCTGCTTAACATTTGAGAAGCTCCTAAACTTACAATTTTGTATGGCCAAACGTCATTTTTGAGTATCTGTTAAATATGTGTTACTTAAATTTTGAGTGACGTTTCAGTATTCGGCCGTATGAGACACTTTCCAGCTAGGGTAACGTACACTGAAAAACCATGAGTCTAAAACAGTGCAATAAGAATCAGTTTTTGAAGTTTATTGAAAAATTATTTCCAGATGTTATTCAGACAGCAGTGATGTGGCCTCAACACGACGATGTGAATACTAGTACTTCGGGACGGAGAGTCGGCCGCAGCTCGACCGACTCGTTAATGGAAAGGAAGGAAAAACACAACAAGTGCATAAATAAAAAACAATTTATTTTAAGTGTACGCTTGCTTGGGCTTACACGAACTCGAGTCTTCGGTCGGCAGACAGCGGTGCGATACAAAATAAATGCAGTACTTTATACAATGTTATATTAGGGTCGGTCACGGCGCTCACTTGAAGATCTTGCCCTGGTTGAACTTGCGGCCCGCCTTGTCCGTACCGCTCCACGAGAAGTAGTCGTGCACGAGCTGCTTGGTGTCGGCGCTGGCGGGATCCAGCTTGCGCCAGTCGTACGACTCGTAGTCGATCTGCCAGTCCGGCGACAGCGGGAAGGCGAGGTCGTGGCCGCGCCACACCCACACGCCGGAGATGGTGGAGTCGTTGTCTCCGCCGAACAGGCAGACGGACGCGAAGGCCTGCTTGCGCATCTTGTCGAGCCGCTGGAACATGCCTGCGACCAACAAACCGACAACTTACATACCACCTCACTACGCCAAACGACTCGCACATTCCTTTTACAAAACATGTGTTACACTATTTCTTTACTGTATAAGTTTTACTAAAAACAAAAACGCTATCATGCATCCTTACTCCTTAAATAATGTTGCATTAACAAGAGAAACGTTGGTGCGTGATCTTGGAGTTCTATTAGACGACAAATTACATCTTGACGCTCATATTAGTAGAATAGTGAATAATGCTTTTCGAATGTACGGGTTCGTTATGAGATCAGCCATTGAATTTGTCCGCCCATATACGTATTTATACCTTTACAAATCATTAATCAGGTCCCAGTTAGAGTATGCTGTTGCGGTATGGAGTCCCTTCTATAAGAAATACTCAGACGCGATCGAAAAAGTTCAAAGCAAGTTTCTGAAATCAATGCATTTCCGTTGTTTTCGTACGTATGCTTCTTATAGTGATCTTTTGAATAAGTATAATAAACTGCATAATCTTAAAGCCAGACGTATTATTTTGGAGACAATGTTTTTATATAATTTATGTAATAACGTGTGCGATTGTATGGACATCTCTAATAAGATTAGTTACGTAGTACCTAGAACAACTATGTGCCGTAGGGTGCGCGCACGACCCCTGTTTGCCGTATCTTCTACTGTCTTCTAGTCGTACGAACGCGGGCTTACGAGCACCCCTACGTCGCCTAACTAGTCAGTACAACAATCTGTTCGAAAATATTGACATCTTTGCTGTTCCTATGGGAAAATTCAAAGGGCTTGTTCGTAAAGCCATTTTCGATTGAGTGTTTTTTTTTTCTTTTTTTCCTTTGTTTTTCTTTCAACTCATAAACCAGATTAATGTTAATGTCATTTCATGTATTTTTAATTTTGCTTTTTTTTTTTAATTTGTATGCCTGTTTTGTTTAACACTAACACATTATGTATTTTTTTTTGTTCGCATTTAACTGTTAGCGCAAGTCGCATTGTGTTTAGATTTAGAATTAATTGTTTGTATAATATGTGGAAAATGTCGTTGGTTATACATTTACTCACACCCTAGATATAGTTTTGTGTAATACTGTAATGTGTAACCGTTTGTTTTCCCAAATAAATAAAAATAAAATAAAATAAAATTTCCTGACGACTTTTTCATTAAACAATCCCTTCCCCACTAGTTCTACCATAATAAACTATTTATTGTCAGTCATATTGTACTTAGCTGTGTTAAAGTAAATGAGTCAACCAGTAAATTAATTAAATAAGGTCTTTCTGATCATTTATGTAATGGTTTCAAGTACTATTGCTGTTCATGAGCTATTAAAATTTCTTATTCTTATGACTTTCTGGTTACTATCCTTAGTTTGGCAGATTTACGGTCGTTTTCTATAACTTACTTAAGTAAAACTGTTGGTTAATGTGCGCGTGTGTGTTGTGTGTGTGTGTGTGCTATTGGTGTTTCTATCTATAAACAAAGAATATCCTATCCATGTCACCAACCTGCCACTTGATTCATCGAAAAATCAAAGAAAGCTTTTCTGTGATGCAAAATCTCAAACACAGAGATAGCTACCAAAACCGGCTAGTAAGTTATTGGAAATGTCAAACAGACAGAGATAGCAACCTACCAAAACCGGCTAGTAAGTTATTGAAAATGTCAAACAGACAAGAAAGCAACCTACCAAAACCAGCTAGTAAGTTATTGAAAATGGCCGGTCATTGGTAATGGAGTTTTTCTATCGATAATTTGACTAGCAGCTTCGAGTATGGATTAGTAATAGGCAAGATGCTAACCCCCTATTTGATGAGTCCTAAACGTAATGGTGAAACTGATGTGAGTACGTACCAGTGATAAGGTTGCAGCTCATGAACACCTTGGCAAGCTCTTCGGGGTACTTGTACTCGGCGTACCAAATGGAGTAGTTCTCAGGGTCGAACTTCTCCCAGAAGTAAGGGATAGACTTGGCTTCATCTTCATTTGAGTAGCAACGCTTGAAGTCATCCATGTTGAATGTTCTGCAATGTTTGTAATCAAACAGATGACATAGATCTTAAGGATATCATTATTTCCATACGCAAAATACGCGCCTTGACGTGGAGTTGCAGACACCAGCCCGTTATACAATACAAAACAAGTATATCATTATACATGTCATGGACCAGCATACATAGTATATATGTAGATGATGATATTATCGCACCTCCGGTGCGACACTGTCACTTATGCAAAAATGTAGTTTTTCAGGAGGATTTAAAACTTTGACACCTCACAAAACAATGACTTAAGAATATATAGATGAGATGAACAGCTTATACTACAACGTCAACCTTTAACTTTACTTTTATATAAATATTAATCTCTTTATGTTGTAAAAAAAAAACTAAACCTTTATTTAAGCCTTCCAACCCCCTCAGAAGTGACGTTGTGGCTCTAACGAAAAATTATAAGTAACTGTAGTTATGTCACAATGAGTTAAAAAGAAAACAAGAACAAATTGTTTACTAGTTTTATTTAAAATCATAAATACGCACTGTTATTAAAGAAAGAAATAAATAAGTCAACACTCATTTAGGTCACTATTGCTCCAGAATCAAAAAAATATTATGTCACAATTACCTTAGTGACAGTGTAGCTCCAAGACGCACTTGTACTGGCGCGATGGCGCATGGCGTGGGGACCGCGCACTACAGTTACTCACCATATAACGATATTGCTCCAAGTGACGCGTAATTCGCGCCAAAACGGCAATGACACTCACGCCCTCATACGGAAACTATGCGTACTACAAAAGTAACGTTATCGCACCAAGTAAAGGGGTACTTTAGGATCATTTTTAGATATTTAACTCATTTTTGCATTTTTTGCAAAAGTGACAGTGTCGCACCGGGGCCGGGTTTGTTATAATAAATTGGGGGAAAATATAATAACCACCAAAAATTACTTTGTGACCACTAACATCTATCACCTAAAATATCAATTGATCACCAAATTTAGTAAATTGAGCACCAAATTATAATGAGGTGTTTGATGACAAACTAGTTTTGCCTAGGCCGACTTGGGGCACCCCGACATGGATAGATTAGGTTAGAAGGGTATGGCCATACCCTTCGTGGTTATTTTTTTTTTAAACCATTCAGAAGTAGGAGCCCCGCGAAGCGGGGCTCCGTCGATCAGTTCTCCCTCGACTCGGATGCAAGTGCATAACAGTTCAATTCCTGGTGGTCATTAACTAAAAAAATAAATTTTTGGTTCTAATTTCATGATAAAATGGGGATAATTTTTGGTGATCATTTACTAATTTTAGCAATCAAAAGTGATTTTTTTGCCGTTCCATTTTGTTAAATCTGGTGGATTGTTAATTACATGCATGCCTAATAAATTCAATGCAAAAGTACCTAGTAATATTCTGTCATTACAAGAGAGAGAGAGATTACTTAAATTTTTAAATTCTTGGAAAACATTATATTCATAATGCATAGTGTCTCTTCTAAAACCTGTAAACAAATAGATCAGAAAATTTACACAATCTGTAGAGCCCCTTACAAATTGAGTTCTTTCATACGTACACAGAGTGAAACCTTCAAAATATTGAATTGAAAAAAAAAATTAAGTGAAAAATGTTATCTCAACAGTTTCTCCAATTAGCTGTGGATGAGATAAGGTCAGAGGTACATATTCGATGGTGACTATTACTCAGAGACTAGTTGCAGTAAGTGATGAGACACTGGTAGTCTGGCACTTACCCTTTGGGCATGGAGTCGAAGGGGTCCTTGGACTCCTTGGGCTTCTCGTCGAATTCGTCGGCGGGCTCCGGTTCGGCTTCCTTCTTCTTGGGCTGTTCCTTCTTTTCGCTTTTTTTTTCCTTCTTTTTGTCACCAGAGTCCTGCAAGTGTAAGGACACACATTTATAATAAACTCTTTAAAGTATGCAGGGAAAGCGAGATTTAACGCGCAACAAACGACGTCACACGGGCCCGGCTAAAACCACACACCGCAACGATGCGAGCCACTCTTTAATAATACAACATAATATGAAAAGGAGCCGGTGCCGCGCAGGCACGTATCCAGTGGGTAGGGGGGGATAATTGGGATTTCTCCCCCCCTCCCCCCCCCCACGAAAACAGACTTATAATAAACGGGATTTTACGGGATCATAACCACTGCAAAGTACGTCAAATTATGGTACAGTAATTAGAGCGATTTGTATATGTCACCATAAAATTGTCAAAAACGTTATATTACAATATAACGTGTTCCTCTCTAGTGATATTGTAATATCTCGAATTATTGTCAACTGAACATTACGGAAGTATCTCTGCCCCCATAATCGGGACTTGGGGCACCCCCCCGTTAGGTTAGTTAGGTTCCTTTAAACCCTGCACCCGGAAATAGGGGCCCCGCGAAGCGGGGCTCCGTCGACTACGCTTTTTAGGGGAATATGAAGTGTTTTAAGGTTAGGTTATATTAATCGATATTTCTCAGGAATGGTACAGTATCTTTTCATGAGAGTGGTACCACTGGGCAAGGGGGACCCCTCCTTCTCTCCACACCGCGTGAGTTGACTACCATCGCATGCATTTCACGAAAAATAATGCGTTTTATTGTAAGCAGTATGTTCATTTGACAATAATTCGAGACTTTACAATATCGCTAGAGATATTACAATATAACGTTTTTGACAATTTTACGGTGACATATACAGTTCACATGGTTGTTTCAATGTATGTCCCCCCGCCCCCCCCGAACCACAAGTCTGGATACGTGGTTGAGCTGGCGGTAGACTAAGAGCGGGGCGCGTACCTTCTTGTTGGCGGAGAGGTCCTGGAACTTCTTGGGGTCGTAGGTGGGGTGTGCGGCGCACAGCGCGAGGTCGCCGAGCACGGCGCGCGCGGGCGCCTGCGCCGCCACGGTACTGAACCAGCGCGACACGCTCTGCAGCGCGCCGCGTGCGCCCGGCTCCAGCACGTGCTGCACACACACACACACACACATATATACAGTACACACTCTGTGCTGGCGTCGCGTCGAGACGAGAGCTCCATTGCCAGAGAACAGAGCACTGCCAATTAACAGCTTTTCGTCTTATATAAGCAGTCGATAATAGGCTAGTTTCCACTATCAATGAATTGCAAAAATAATTAGTCCGTCAGTTAGAGTATTGGAAAATAATGGACACGTATTTTTTGTTTTTGTAAATCACTGAGTACTGACAAAGATAAAACGCATCAAAACTCGGGAGTGGGGGCTCGTGACGTCACAACGCACTAAAAACTATAGCACGGCGTGACGTATTGCGAATTTTAAAAGCGTCGTATCTTCGTCAATTTTGGTTTGTGTAACAAAAGAAAAAATACGGGTCAAATATTTCTTTGTAATCTAACTGACGGACTAATTAGATTTTTTTAGGACACAAGCCTATAGCTATACTATTTTGACGAGCGCCAAGATCAGATTTCGTCAACCACTCAATGTAGTCGTGATTACCTGGAAGGCGTGAATGAGCGTGCAGAAGACGACGATGTCGGCCAACGTGACGCGCTCGGTGACGAGGAAGGTACGCGTGAGCAGGTGAGCGTCCAGCACCTTGAGAGCCGCCAGCAGGTCTTGCTTCGCGCGCTCTACGTTCTGCAGACATATATTATGTTATGCTCATTAACAATCTTTCATAGTCATCATAATTATGTAAATGTATTAACACAATAGCAGTACAAAAATGACACAAAAAAAAAATACTTTGTTGGAGAAAACAAATTACGAACAAGTCAAGTATTACTGTATTCATACTATTCATAGTAATTTTAGGCAATTAAAATTTATTTTCAATTTTGCTTTGCTTTAGACTTTGGACTTGTCCTGCTCGTCCATAGCTATGCTGTGGGTGTGCATCTGGATTGAGGGCCCATTTTTTAAATTCTGAGAAAGGAAATGTGACTTACAGGGAATTTAGTAAAAATTAGTAAAAACTTAAAGCAATAGGCCATGCATTTTTTAAATGTGAATAAAGTTTTTACTATTTTTAACTAAATTCCCTGTAAGACTCATTTAGTTTCTCAAGGATTTAAAAAATGGGCTCTCAATCCAGATAGATGCACACATGCCGTGGGTACCTTTACCACAATCACTTTACTGGTTTGTTACTATAATCATATAATGTAATGCCTAATTCTGGGTGTAGGCCTCGGCAACCCCTACAAAGTTTATCTGTTTGACATAGTCTATCATATTTGATGTTTTTATTTGTAATAAGTAGTTGCATGTTGTCTTACAAACTTCACTACGAATGTAAATTTATCTATGATGGAGTAGAAAGTGCACCTGTTTGTTGAACTGCATAATGCCAAGGTAGGGAAATACCCAGGCACAGGACGCCGGCAGTAGCTCGCTGTCCGCCCACGAGGCCCACTGCCACACACGTGCCTGAGTGGCCGCATCCGCACCGCGCAGAGCAGCACTTGACACTGTCATAAATAATTTATTCCAATTATTATCTTACTTAAATTATACCATAATTAATTTAGTGGGTGTTAGTTAATGAGCAAAGATGTTAATGTGTTTTGGATTACTTCTTTCAGTAGAGGCTCACACACAATAGGTTGGATTCCAGAGCTGAATCAGTAAATTGTTTTGAAAGCATTATCCGTTATCAGATGTAGTACATATGCATGTCGGCTGACAGGTTGCAGGTCTCAGCCTCCTGATACACTTATTCTTGGTAAAGGAATGGAGTCAGTAGATACGAAACAGGGCTCTATTTTTTTACTGCTACATTTTCGAGGAACCGCTCGCCGCCCGCTGCCGCGGCAATTTTTTGAAGTATTTTTTTCTCAGTGCCCGTAACATACACTCTAATTAAAGTTTCAAATGATCCTTTGATCATTTATTGATATGAACAGAAAGCAAAAAAAAATAGGTAATAAAGCAAAGCAGTGGGAGTCCCCTTGCAATGCTGTTTAACTAACAAAGTTCTATTGTTTCTTTCACCTTAACCAGGTGCTGGCAGTTTGCCCATTACGCATTTAAATATTCTGCTGAAAATGCCGGACCGTACAAGATTATATTGCAGGTTAGCTATGAGCAGCTGTTCGATAAGTTCAATGATAAAGTATTCACACTTACCATAGTAGGCGATGGCATTGCTCTCAGACAGCAGAACCTTTCCGTCAGCACTTTCGTACGCAGGTACCTACAATAAATCGCAAAATTACACGTCACCCTCACAAAATACGTACACCGAAACCGGACCGGAAATTATCACAAATTCGATCAAAAATGCACTCACTTTACCGGCTGGGAACTTTTTCAAAAATTCTGCTGACTTGTTAGTTTCACCGAACACAAAGTTAGGAGCTACTTTCACATCAGCTCCGGAGTACTGTGCGGCGATCAACGCCTTGTAAGCACGGAAGTTTTCTGGATAGGTGTAAAGTACCTATAAAAAATAAAGATATCGTACATAACTATGGTCATAAATTGTGTTTCTTTGATGGAAACTGAATTAATAACGATTTGATCATCAAGATTTTTTACGATAACTTTTAACCTACCCCGGCCGCCATGGTTGAAACTTCTCAAAGAGAGAGAGGGTGGGAAGAAAACGAAGCGGGAGGGGCCGGACCGGCTGACTTTGACATTGACATTTTGTTTGTGGACAGCATTGAGATAGAAAACATAATGTCTATGGTGGACAGTGACAAACAACCAACGGTCATAGACAACTCTAAGTACAAGGCCGCGTTCCGAATTAGTTTGGACAATGTTTTGAGCGTCCATAAACCCGTTCCGAATTCCTTTAGGGCAAATTCGATGTCCCTTGAATCGTCATAGATGACGTGACGTGACATGCGCCATCTTGCGATTACACCGACCATGCCCCATACAAATATCACCACTGACTTAGAAACCTATGGACCGGCCATACCTACGAAATTAGCGTGCATACCTACAAAAATCGGGTAGAATAAATGGCTGCCATTCGTAGGGCTGCAACTACGATCAACATGCGCTGCTGATATCGATATCGAACTTTTTGATGTTTTTAATATTATTGGCCTCGTATAGGTAAAGTAGCTAAGGTGAGAATTTTAGATGTTCTGAGTATTTTATGTTTCATCATAGCCTGTTCTTACACTGGCTCTGTCCCTCCAAACCGAAAGACAACAGTGAATTCTTTCTGTCGCAAAAAAATAGGACTGACTCCTAGGTAGAAAAGAGGATTACTTTTAGTATAATCTGTTTAAAATTTAACATTCATATCTATTTAAATGAGATTTCGACGAGTCGGAGGGTTCTGTTACCTTTGTTAACTTTGAAGAATCTTTCTTCAAAGTTCATGAAGCAGATATGCGACATATTATGTTGAGGGTTTCTTTTTGCAAAACCAACAGCTTCTATCCATTTCTTCTTTAAAATTTCGTTTCCAGAAATCCTGTGGAATGAAAAATAATAGCAATGTATTTTACACTCTTTATCAATATTATTGATATCGTACGCGGACATCGCACATCACTAACTTTACATTCCAATAGTTGTATGTAAACAATACATAGAAATCAAGAAAATACTAGCGTTTTATGCCATACAAACATGACACAGGTTTCAATAATCTTTAAAAATATCATCTTGTAACTGAAAATTGGTAACTAACCTGTACAGAGACAAATTAGGCTGATTTTTGTTTTTTCTCGCACCACACTGTTTAAAAGATTATGAGGGCATGATTTTCCTATTTTTTATACCTTATTTCTAGAGGTATTTTTCTTAAAAACAACAAAAACATTTCCAACAAGCATTGTTTGACAGCACAATTACCACGAAACCACAGAGTCCTTCGGTACATTAAATGGCGACCGGTCACGCATAGGCATGAGTTTGACGTCACACAAAAGTGTTGCCGAATTTAGTCCTTGACAAGCATTTAGACGTCCTCTCTTTCCATATGCAACTCTTGGTAAGTTAAAAAGAGACAAAACGAATTTTGACAAATGTGCGTCGATATGATAGATATTTGTTCAGCTATCCTTCTCACAGGAAAATGTGCCATCTCCATATTTTTCCTATCTCAATGAATATCACCGTGAGCGCTGTCAAATGACCTGATGACAGCTCTTAGCTGTCATAATCGTGAAAACTAAATCGGAACCCAAATATTGATGTGAGCGCTGCCGCGCTGTGAGGGATTATTATTTAATACGGAACGCAGCCCAAAGAGCGTGAAATCTGACACAAAAACTACTAAAAAAAACCAGCCTAAAACAAAAACTGATGGTTTCACATAGCTAGCTACTAATATAGTAATCTGTGGTTTCACAGGGGGTTCCTTTTTAGAGGTTTTTTGTTAGTTTTTTTTTCATGGTTTCTCTACTACTCTATCTCCACAATCATGCAAACATTTCGGTACAAAACACGAAATGATTTTGTTTTGCCAATAAAATAAAGCGCGTCTGGTTTGTAGATTCAACCTGAAATGTACTAAGTGCTGAACTTTAAATTAATAATCTAGCAAACATTTAGATTTTTAAATGCTTAACATTTAGAAGAATCAGTAGATCATGACCCTAACCGCCCAGCTTGTACAGTAACTAGCATGTGCTTGTCAAAACTCATCGTATGAGCCCAAACTTTAGGTAGATGCCGTACACCGGGTCAAGGTTATTCTACTTTTGTAATATCATTGATTATTGACAGGATTTCGATGCGATCGGACCATAAATTTAAAGTTGTATAATTTAATTTTAATATAAATCTCTACATCAACTAGAAAAGAGGTGATGGTCTGCCAACGGCTGGGCAGATTTTCTGAACACATAATTATAAACACTTTCAAAGACACCTTTGAAAACACAAAAAATCAAATCGGTTTGTCAGGAGTTATGATGAAACAGACAGACAAACTACAAACTCGTATCACTAAAAAAAAATGGAAAAGCCTTCATGATCGGGGTACGAGCAGTTTTGGCCTCGGATTATAATACGTTGGTTGTATAGACTG
The DNA here is from genome assembly GCA_950022955.1 of Xestia ashworthii. NCBI lineage: Eukaryota > Metazoa > Arthropoda > Insecta > Lepidoptera > Noctuidae > Xestia > Xestia ashworthii. The sequence continues at coordinate 688,527 of OX465561.1, forward strand.
TTAAGGTACCTAGTAACATCAGTCTGATAGATGAACCTATTGGAACCATTTAAACACACTGGAACACACTCAAACACAAAAACGAATAGCTCGAGTAACTCTCACCGTGTGTTTAGGTGGTCTACACACTGCCTCTATCTGAACCGCCCCCTCGGAACTACCTACATTTCGGTTTTTCATCTCATAAACTCTTAGTAGACGTATAGGCGTTGAGCAGTACACAGTAACCTTGCAGATTATTCGATATTTTGAAGTTGTTCTGCACAGCAGTACATATTATTATGTTCCTTTACGTAGAGCTTCGCCAAGTCTGTAGTACATTTATAATCTGTGCGTATATTATTTAGATCGATGGTGCGAAGTGATTATATACTCTGTGGTGCGAAGGTGCCTGCCTGTGGTGCAGTGAGTTTTCATTTGAGACGACTGATTAGAATTTGCAAAATTTTCGATAGTCGTCGGTTCACTTCGTTATACAAAGCTTATTTAAATACAAATAAAATGGTTAGTATAAATGCTGCGTTATAGTGTGCCGTGTGAGTTATGCTGAGCAGATGTGAGATAGAAGTTTTTGGGACAGGGACCTTTCACTCCCGGGACTGACCGGTGCTCATGGAGACGACGCTCCGAAAACGCACAATATTCATTTGTAACTTATGTGACCATTGAAGTTGAATGTAGAATAAAGCCTGTCGCAAGAGTTCCGCTCAGAGCAATCCTGTAACCCTGTGCGTATGTTTGTTTTTTCAGGGTAACGAGAATTCTATTCCCATGGAACTATGTTCAAACTGTGAGTATTGCACTTATTACACATCTCTGGTATCTCTTCTTTCTGATTCTCTTTATCTTTTCATTTAACACTGTTATATCAACTGCTTTAGTTCTTGCCTAAAGTGTTTTAGAGATATCTCTAAGTAGCTTAAACATTATTTGACAATAAACAATCCATTTGACAATAAAATTTGATGACAAAGTAAATTTTGGTATCTGTTCCACATCAATCATAGTATTAATGAGATGCTTTCTATGTACTAATATGTATGTGTGGCTAACACATGTGCTCACCCCCAACTGCCGACGGGACCTCTCGTGTCCTTCTAATGTATCACTACTATTTAGGGTGTGCAAATAAAGCATAACAAGAGGTTTGTTTTCAGCGCGTGTAAACTGCATTGATTTTAAGGTGGAGAACTGTGAGTGTCGTAGAGTCACTCGCCTCCGATGTTCATCTACATGTTAGAGTACCGCACGCACACACATTAGCGTCCAGAACAATTTTTCTGAACTGATATGTTTTATTGATCGGAAGTTGAATGCAACATGAGTACCGCGTACAGTCAGGGAGATGTCTACTGACCTGACTGGTTCAAGGCACTTTACATTTCATTTTGTTGTAGCTATTATTGAATTAAAAAACTGCTTGATTTTATTCTAATAATTTAGCTATCATGATAAATAAAATATAATTTAATTTCATATTTTATTAATTCCTTCTTTTATTTTGCTATACATTTCTATTCAAGCTTTCTTTTAAGTATTTTCAATAAGATATAGAACAGGAATGTTGTGCTGTTTTTTGCATAATTCCTTCACCTAGATGTAAAGCAATATGTTAAAAATTGTTCTGGATGAGATTCTACATGAGATCCATAGTTATGTTTTGTTAGTGCATCCGCGACACAGCCAGCCTCTAGTTAGATATTTTTGAGCTCTGGATGTTAGAATGCTACCATGTACTATTCAGGTGCAAGGACTGTACACACGCTGGAGAGAGGTCAGCTACATGTACATAACAACATCCTCAAGTCACTACCCTTGTCAATTTTGTAATCATTCAGAGACCTAGTAACTACTTGTAAATATTGGACTAAATTACTATGGAATTCGTGAGCAAATCAGACTAAAAAAAATGGTGCTTCAACAATCGACCCCTTCTCTGTATTGACTGTGACTTGTGGTTGTGTCGAAATCGATGTGGCCTGTATGATAAGATGGCGGGTCGCGCACTGACGGGCTCTCACGCCATTAAATGTTAACGGCAATACTAAACGCTTGAGTTATCCGTCAATGTGCGAGCCGCCACCCGCCGGACGACAAGCCGCCATCGTCGGAGACCTAAATAAACTACGAGCGGCGGCGGCGGCGTACGCTCGACCGGCGGCCACGCTTCGCTTCGCTACGTATCCAGCGACCTTTGTCTACTGCTTGATCGCAGATTGCTAAACCATTAGCGATTTAGCGCTCAGAGTATACGTCTTTTTCTATGCCTTGCCATAAGACAAATATGCTGACCTTTTCGTGGCTTTTGTTAGTCAATGTTGTGTGTTTGGGAGGCGACTCCGGCGCGGCGCGCGGCGCGGCGGCCTCGGCGTAGCGCCGTGCGGCGTACAGTCGGTGTCACATACACACGGGGATTCGACTCGCATAGCCGCTTTTCTGGCAATAATTACGTTAGGTATTAGTATTGGGTGCTCACTCACCGATGTGACCATTTCCTCTAGACACGCCGCCGCGCCGCTCGCGCTAGCTTGCTCGCGAGCCGAGTCCCCGTCTGCTTGTTGCCCAACTGTCATCTGTTTATCGACGGATTCGATGTTCGTTTTAGGAAGCAAATATACCTACATGTAATGGATAAATTTGAGTTAAAACAGTAAATTGCAAAGAAATGTGAAATCAGTGCGCATCCATATTGCTTTGTTATGTTATCTATAGAATGGTACAGCCAACAACGAAACTCGATAAAAAATAATGAGTGTACGCTCACGTAGGTATTGTTCATTTGCATTTGTTCACGTTTGTTGTGATACACGAGATTGCGAGCTCCGAGCCGGCCGGCGGCCCTGCTAGCCGCAGCCGGGCCCCGGGCGCGCGAAGGTTCTTCATCGCTGCCTGTATGAACGCTGGCTCTATGCAAATGACTGTGTACATTGTATGAAATGACGCATTGTGTGATAAGGCGGTAGCCGAGACATCGTTAGAATATTCATAAAGTTGACTATGGCATTATAATTTTTCATAACAGGCTCGCTCGGCGCATAGCGTTCTGACCTTGTTCCGACTACCTACTTCCGATGTTCCTAGTAAGCTTGGTTGGTGACCAGTTCATTAGCGCGACCATGCGTCGCCTGTTCATAATGAAGTCTTTGATGAAGACAGAACACATTGCTTGGACGTAGACATTTACGAGTACCTACTAGACTGTTTGTTGGAAGTGCCTACCTGTACCACAGCCTGTACCTACAAACTACAAACTTGCATAGGTAGTAAATGTGTAGGTGTGCTATATGTATACTTCTAATTTGTTTACAATAATTACTTAAGAGATTGTTAATTATTGAATGTTAAAAGTAGAAGATGTTAATTTGTTGTATTCTAATGCATCTGTTTCACAATCTGACAGTGTTGCGTTGCATGCCTTAAAACGCCACTCGTTTGACTTGCCTAGAGTATCGATGCAGGTTGAGGTCACATGTGATGTGACCACGACTTGCGACTAGGTGTTAATCGATTTTTGTTTGAAGTATTAGTGTCGGTAACGATATAGAAGTTCCGCTAAATGTCTTAGATATAACGGGAATGCTCTTCAGACTTTGACGTGCTGAAAATTTAATCTGGGTGTCATGAGAATGATAGTGCATTTCATTGATGTAGAGCAGGCAGCACACCGAATGCTGTAACGTTAATATAAGTACCTACCTGCGTAGATTTGTATTGAGGTCGTAATGAACAGTCGACAATCCAAATGACACACAGACTGAAATTAAGTATGAGTTGTTGGGCAATGTGTATTGTGTAGTGTGTATCGTGTACATACACGTATCACGTAGCGAGTGTGGTGAGGCGCTAGGGCGGCTCCGGCTGAAAGTGTTTGTGTGTGCAGTCGACGCGGACGAGATCCGGCGCCTGGGCAAGCGTTTCCGCAAACTGGACCTGGACAACTCGGGCGCGCTGTCCATCGACGAGTTCATGTCGCTGCCCGAGCTGCAGCAGAACCCGCTCGTGCAGCGCGTTATCGACATCTTCGACGCCGACGGGAACGGAGAGGTAACCACCGTTTCATTAACTTGGAAGCGTTTTGCAGGTCACTATCAGGTTGTACCGGTTGTACGTTGATGAACGATTGATTTAAAACCGTGAAAACTACCTAGTTACCTAGTAACAGAGTTAAGTATAAAATCGTTCCCATTTTTTTTTTCGCATGGGAAATCATCAAATGACTTCTCCCACTCTGGGCGGAGCGGGAAGGAGTGTCAGACTTTTACTGACTAAAACCCATCCAAGTTCCTTCCTCGCCCTTTATATGTTCCGGGGCCGCGGTATCTCTTTCGAACAGGCCCGCAACCCCGGCAGGCTTCGGCCCTTGCGGGCCCCTCCCCTTATGCTGATATCTCTTTCACACACCTGACACGGCCTGTCGTCATTAGACGGACGGACGGCTAGCTAGCCCATAGCTAACCGTCCACAGGCCCGCATCTACGGTGGCTGGTAGCCACCACGTGGCTCCCGACGCCCGGTGCGTCTCCCGCGGCGGCTGGGAAGAGAGGCTCTCTCCCTCTCGCGTTCCGCCACCTCCTTCGCTAGAATGACTGCTTCGCAGAAGGAGGTGACGGCTTCCCATTCCGTCTCGCTCCGGACCATGGATTGAACCAGGGCCGGACGCGAGAGGTCGCCGCCGCATAAAATCGTTCCCAAAATACCTACTAAACGGACCTAAAATATTACTTAGCTACCCTTAAATGATATCCGTAAAACTCGCTAACTTCGTATTAACATACTTAAAGAATGACTATTTCATGAATGATCTCGTGTCATTTTGTTGCTGTCACTATTAGGTATTATTATAAGCTTATATTGTCCCAGTGCAGGGCATAGGCCTCCCTTCCCTCCCTCCACATTTCGCGATCTAATGCGATTGTTGTCCAATCCTTTGCGAAAGTGTCTAGGCCATCCCGCCATGTCCTCCTGGGCCTGCCGCGTTGTGGTTTCCTGCTACTTGGTATCCACTGAGTGGTAATTTTTGCCCATTGCTCCTCCGACATGCGGCAGATGTGACCAGCGCAGTTCCACTTCAGCCTAGCAGCTGTAATGCCAACATCAGCTATTTGGGTTTTGGAGAGAAGTATAGAGTTTCTGACGCGGTCCGTAAGTTTGACACCCAGTATACTTCGCTCCATAGCTTGTTGGCAGACCCCAAGTGCGGACTTCTGACGATTTGTAAGCCACCACGTCTGCGCTCGTCACTAACTTAAAGAAATTGTATTGATGATTCGAAGGATTCTACAAATGTATACTTGTGTTTCGGTCGCAATCAGTCTATCATCCATCAACCATTCACTGATAAAAAAGTCAGAAAATGTCAATTGATGGGGCTAGAGAAAAAGTGCGTTTGAAACTCGTGAGCAACTTGCTCACTATAATACACCAGACACCTCGTCCCCTCGACCAGTCGCTAAGATAGTATTATTCAGACGCTCGTTAATTGTGGCTGACTTAGTAATTTAGAAGGCATTGTAGGCTTTTTTACAAAAAAATAAAACACACCAAAAAAAAAACAAAAAAATCCCTCCGGCAAGCCGCAGGAGGAGGTAGATTTCGTAGAAGGTGCTGGAGCGTCCGACTATTGAAAATTTGTATAAAGAGTTGTACTTATGTGTACAATCTACAAAAAATAAATATGATTTCAAAGTCGTTGTCCTGTAATGGAAAGTTTACCCTTTTTAAATTCTCTCATAAGAGTTTAGCATGGAAACGCCCTCAAATGTTTAGTTATAATTTTTTATTTCGAAAACTATAAGTTTTATCGCTAAACTTTGAAGGTAACAATTGTAAAGTAAACAATTTGCTTTCAACAAAAAATATTTGCGACGGTCAAAATGTTTACTGTTTCGGAGATATGATTTTTTTTCGTAAAAACTTTGGAATTTTCAACCCCCTCCCCAATTTTGGGGTTGCATCAAAAAAGTTTAAATTTAAAGATGTCCATATTCGTACTCAGAATAATAAAAATGAGAAACGGTTCAAAAATTTTCCATAGAAAAAAAGTTATGGCCAAAAAACTGATTTTAGAAAAACCGCCCCCCCGCCGCCCCCCATGGACGAATTCCGCCCATTCACGAACTTAGCCTAAGTTTTGACCGTTTCGATTTTTTGGCCAAGTTTGAAAGCAATCGGTTCATAATTGCGACCTGTAGAGTGTGGCTAAATTTTGCTTGTCACCCATATACATACGTATTCATATATATCCCCGTAGGTGAGAGACCAATAGGTAGATTTTTTTTTTTTCAAAAAAAGGAAATCTACCTAAAAGTGAAAAATAACTTTAACTTCAGAAGTCGGTGACCTTTGTTACATCGATTTACTTAGTTTTTTGTCACCGACTTCTGAAGTTAGTTATTTTTCACTTTTTTGTTTTTTTTTGGAGTCTGTTTTAGCACCGGCACCCAAAAATAACTAACAACTTAAAAAAAAAAACTGACACGAAAAATCAAGTTCAGTAATAAATTGTAATACGGAACATATTGACTGCAACAGTCGGGGACCATATTGCATGTAACGATTTTAATCTAGATTATTTAATGAACCTTGAAAACAACACTTCTTTTTTTGGGCAGTCGTGTAAAACGGTACGTTTTGTGACGAGTACAATAAAAACAAACCAACGTGAGCAACCTGGGGCCAAAGTCTATTTTTATAAATTCGTCCATCCCATTGTCATTTTCCTAAAAGTTCGTAATCTGCTAAATTCATAATGGCCGATCATTGGTCGGTCAATGGTCTCGTAATAGAATTGTGTTTTAAGACATTGTTGTATTGCCATTTTCAACCGACTTCCAAAAAGAGGAGGTTCTCAATTCGACTGTATTTTTTTTTTTGTGTTTGTTATCTGACGCTGATCTTCGGAGATATAAATGGAACTCATCAAAAATAGACGGCAAATCTGCAGTGATTGCTGCAATCGCTTGGTTGTTTATTGTTTATACAACATCTTGACGTAACATCAGGCCTGTATGCTCTGAGGGGGTACTCAGAAGTGTATAATACACCCAGATTTCGACAGTTAGGTGTGTTAAGTTCCATTTATTGGGGATAAGCCTATTACCGTGACAAGTTTTTTTATTTTATTGGAACCCTGTACTTCAAGGGTAGTTTGAGTGTTTGGTTAGGTTCTGATTATGGGATCCATGACAAAGTAACGGAACTCTTCAATTCTTAGAAACAAATTTACTATACTCGGCCAAATCTTTTCTAGGCTTTCCGGATATTTGAGTACCATAAAGTCGTTATTAACCGACTTCAAAAAGGGGGAGGTTCTCAATTCAGTGTTCCCCAATTACTCGAGGATGGTTGGACCAATTTTGTTTTTTTTTTTAGGTATACTCGTACTTCACAGGTTGTCCCATAATCATCAAGTCAGGATCTGATGATGGGATCCTGGAGAAATAAAGAGAACTCATCAAATTTTAAAGGCACACCAGAAGCGATTTGGGTAGTTTTAGGAAGCGTACTTTCTCGAAGTGATCCCATTTCAATTTCGTGTTTGGTGAAGATCTGATGAAGAACTTCGGAGATAGGCAACGGAACTCCTCAATAAATGATAGCAAATGGAATGGGATTGCTGAAATCTCATGTCTGTCTATTGTTAACACCAGTTCATAACACAAAATCACGCCGGTGGTACGCTGTGAAGGGGTAAGCACCCCATGTGCTATTTCCACGGTAACTTGCGTTACAATTAGAGATAAGTCATAAGTCATTTATTTCAGGACAAAATTGTGTAGAAATTTTATAAAATGAAACCTTAAAAACATAACATTCCGAAAAAAAAAACTTGTCAAAGATAATAAAAATTAACAAATTCAAAACGATGATAGTCCATACCCATTCAAATTAAAATACTTAATTAAGAATACGATATAACAAATAAAAAAAAAAGGTTTATTTCTAATACTTATGACAATCAAATTAGGTATAGGAAGTACCTTTTGAGCAAAAAATTACTTGTATTAGGCACTTCCGCTCTTCCGGTTTACATTAACATTACATAAGTAAGAAATTTAACAGTAAAATCAAACTCCAAATTTCCAAAAAACAAAAAATTTATTGAAAAATAAATAATACTAAAATTAAATTAAACTAAAATCTAATTAAATTAAACTAAAATCAAATTAAATTAAATTGTAATCAAATCAATTCAAATTAAAACACAATTAAATTGGATCAAAATCAAACGTTAATTAAATCAGAACCGAATCAAATTAAATCAAAATTAATATGAAATACAAATCATAATTCAAATTAATAACATAATAAAATTAAATCATAGATACAATTAAAATCGAACCAAAAATCATAATTAAATAAAAAATCCAATTCAATTCAAATTCAAAAACAGCATCAAATATAAAAATTCAAAAGAGAACCAAAATCAAGTTGACAAAATAATTTAGTTTAGTGTGCGCATAAGGTGTGTCTGTGTGTGTATATGTGTGTGGTGTGTATGTGTGTGTGTATGTGTCGGTATGTGTGTGTGTGGTGTGTATGTGTGTGTGTGTGTGGTGTGTATGTGTGTGTGTGTGTGGTGTGTGTGTGTGTTGATGACCAGTACAGTGGAATCGGCCCTGCAAACGAACACACAATTCGTGAGATACATCACGAACTATGTGATCGCATGCAGGATTGACTCAATTTCTTCGTAGCTTTTGTTCATCAGCCATTGAGTGAGTGTTTTTTTTACAATCGTAGTATGTCATAGAGTAAATGTTTTGTTCTTTATTTAGGATGTTGTATACGCGAGATATATTGTCTCGTGGCAAATTGGTTTTAACTGGGGTTTCTAGAGCGACATTATTCTTTCTCCTAGATTGTGCCCTGGAAGGAATGAAGGGAAGGGATTTATGTTTTTTTAAAACCATCTGAAGAATGTATATTTTTCTAACCGACAAAAGATTCGAGGTTAAATAAAGGCTTTCAGTGGGGAATCTCATTGGTTTGAAAAACAAATGGTCAAATAAAAAGGAAAAACTGAAATCAAATTAGTCTATTTTCCTAAGAATAATGCAATGAAATAACAAATAAATTGTGTTAAAAAGATGACACATGACACGGCATGACACGACATGACATGGCATGACATGTCGTCTAATTTTCGGTTAATCTATACATAAAGGGTGTAAAACACCTCTTCACGAAGCCGAATGGCACTTGTTCTCCCCATCATTGCGATAATTTTTTTGTTCTACACCATACCTGGGAACCTGCTAGTTACGGAGATATTGGGGGTCAAAGTTACACCATACCTGGGAACCTTCTAGTTACGGAGATATTGGGGGTCAAAGTTACAACTTTTTGACAAGTTTTTTTTTTGAATACAAGTTTTTTTTGTAAGATTTTGAATTTTAACACCTCCACGACCCCCGTTCTATTCAATCCATCCATCAGCACAATGTTTTAAGTGCCTTACATTGAGTTCTACCACAAAACATGATTTATAACCTCAAAAAAAAAAGTCGTTTCCCAGAAATATTTTTTGCGTAAAGTTACTCTCCTATGACTTTTGATGTACAGAATGCTTGGTTAACGGCTTTGTGATGAGGTGGTAGGTAGGTATACACCCTGTATAATAAAAGAGTAAAAAAACTGTGTCTGTACATTGAATTTATTAAAAAAATAAAAATTGAGGGGGTTTAGAAACAGTAATAGAGCACGAATCCAAAAAAAAATCTGTCTGTCTGTTTGTTTGTACACGCTAATCTTCGGAAGTACTAGACGGATTTGAATGATTTTTTTTTGTTGTATAGATATTAAGTCTGGGCAACATATAGGCTATAGTTTATCTTGGAAACTTGAACACCTGACGCAGAACCGCAACAGACCAGCTAAACTATAAGAGATACAAAAATTACACCAAAGCAAAAATTGTTCCGCATGATGAGCATTTTCTGCTGAGAGAATAAATTTGAATATCTGGAAAACCTGATGTGGAACTCCAAGAGCCCAGCTACACCATAACACATTTAGGAATGACGTCTTAGCAAAAGTTGTTCAATCTGATGAGCACTTTCTTTTGACTTATAAAAATCGAAGATCTGGAACACCTGTTGTGGAACTCCAAGAGCCCAGCTACACCATAACACATATAGGAATAACGTCTTAGCAAAAGTTGTTCAATCTGATGAGCAATCTCTGTTGACTTATAAAAATCGAAAATCTGGGACACCTGATGTGGAACTCCAAGAGCCCAGCTACACCATAACACATAGGAATGACGTCTTAGCAAACGTTGTTCGGTGTGATGGGCACAGAAACATCTGATGTGAAAATTATTGCAAAGCTATCACTAATTTCACTCTATAATTATAAAATAACATAAGCTGGGAGTACATCCACGCGGTGAAGGCGGTTACAGTTTAGGAATGATTTTCGATGACGATGTATCATTGAAAATTTGACTACTGGCCAAAACTCCCATTTATTATTTTATTTTATCGAATAAATATCTCTTCGGGCTTATGTTATTTGAGTGTTTAATTTCCTTTTTCATTTATCTTCGTGACTCGGAAGCCTACCCGGTAACGCAGGGGAGCAGTCACTTAGATTTTAACTGATCAGGTATCTTCACAACAAAACTATAGCCATGTCTAGAAAGATCAAATCTTTCCCAATGTACCAAAGGAGCTAAAAGATTGAGGATCATAAGATCCCAAGAATCTCTACCAAAGAGCGTCAGGAGAGATTTGATGCTGTTCGAGAACATCAGGCTGCAACTTGCTCCGTGGAAACCTCTTCGGATCGCTAAGCACGCCTGCGTTCTCCGCGCATTTACGCATCTACATCCAGTTCTCTAGAGACCAGTGAAGACTGACCGCTGATCGTGAACGTCACGCATTGTCTCGCGAGTCGGAGACGTTCACGGATAAAGAATTGCGCTTGAGTTCTCAGCGTATCTAGGCATCTGCTTCTAGGTCTCTAGAGACAAGTGCGGAACGTGATGCGCGACTGTCCGCTGATCGTGAGCGACATGCATTGTCTCGCGAATCGGAAACGTTTACCGATACAGAATCACGCTTGATTTCTCAGCGTATTCGCACATCTACTTACAAATCTTTTGAAACGAGTGATGAACGTGATGCGCGACTAACTGCTGCTAGAGATATTATACATTGCCCTGAACACGCACACAAAAAAATATTTATAATTGTTAGAAAGTGAGAGAGAAAGAATTGCTGGAGTACGGCATAAAGAGACAGAAGAAGAGCGCGAAGAATTAGACATTCTCTGAACAGAATGTCGATATCATCTGAAGAATAGCCGTAGGGCATGGCGACCTTCCTTGGGTTGATAAGGAACGCAGTGCATTTACGTATACTCCTATGATTGAATACGCCACATATTCCGCCATCGGAGGTATGGTTCAAAATTGTACTTTTTGTGAAACTGTTAAATGGTAAAAAGATACTAACGGTATGTGTTGCTCAGGTGGGATAGATAAGTTATTTTCCCTTCCCCGGGCTCTTAGAATTTAACATCAGACGTTTCAGATCTTCGATTTTGACGACCCCGTTGTCGCTGGCATAAGCAACAGGGTCCGCGTACGAAGTCGCGGGCAGAAGCTAGTAATCAATTATAATAATAATAGAATGTGAAATATGAATAAAAACAAATTCTTATAAAAAGGGTAATATTATGTCATCTAATTGTAGAAATAAAATGTCAGATATAAAATTATACAGATACTATTGATAATATTTAAATAATGATGTCATATAATATCTATGAGTAACACAATAAAGTCCGCCTTTCTAGAGTTATTACTTATGCATAAAGTTTTAATAAATAAATAAATAATAATACTAAATCACACTACAAAAGGAAAAAAAAAACTGTACTTACTATGTATAAAAGAAATATTAATGTAATAACAGTCAACATAATTATTATCATTTACAATTTCAAACAATAATATTACGGTTGTCGCTTATCATCTTGTTACTCACCGACGCTGTAGTCTTCAATAAATGTCTTCAATTTGTTCTTAAATAAGTTTGCGCTATTAAGGGCATTACATTGCCCAATGACCTTGAATACCGTGTGTATAAAGAAGTTTGTAGATGAATCCACTTGTGCGTTTTCAATATAAAAAATGTATGTTAAACTAAAGGTACTATAAAATAGATTGTGTTGTTTAAAATTTTAATATACTTACTCAAATTTTATCAAAAAATCGTAACAAATAGGTCCTTTTCAACCTAAATTGAAAATTCTCTCTATAACGGCTCAATAACTCGGCATGAATTTTATACCAAAAAATACGTAATGACGTATTTAACAATTTGTGTTGATTTTTTTCTCTTATTTTTTTGTTTCGACAATTCAAAAGTGCCTGTAACTGGCCTACTTGAAATAAATGCTTTGATTTTGATTTTTTTTTTATATTTAAAAATATTTTATAAAAACCCGAAATTACGCGAAAAGCACTTTGTCACTCCCGCACTCGTCCCTCTCTCTCTCTCGTCGTTTCGTCGTAAGTTAGTACGGGGCAGCATGCGAAAGGTCATTGGGCAATGTAATGCCCTTAATGTTTTTGAATTCTAAAGGAAACTTGTTGTATAGAAATACTCATTGGTACCTAGGACTGTGATGAACCACGTTTATTTTCGGTTGGATTGTGTTAGACAAGTCTTTCCTACGTGTATTAACTCTAACTAGTCGTTGGTCCTCAGTTTCGAATTTGGGCAAGTTCTTAACAAAACTGGTTAGCAGCACCAGTATGGCACAGTCAAAATATTTAGTGAAATGAAAAATTCTCTGCACGAATCCGTCTGTTTTAAGCGGAGCATTGTCCTTATGGCTCTTTTTTGAATTACAAATGCCGAGTGGATATTGTACTTATAGCTATTGCCCCGAAACTCAATACTGTATCTCAGCTTGGAGTCAACCAAGGCAAAGTAAACCATCCAAAGCTGGGCCAAGGTCAGTTCTCCCCTCAGGCTTCTAATTGCATAGCATGCTGAACTAACAGACTTCGTTACTGATGATGTCTCAACCTTCCAGCTTAACAATGCCTCAATGTGAACACCTAGAATTTTACATAGTCAACCACCTCAACTTTGTTTCCACATGACAAGACCTCAAGACTAGCGTTGTTCCGAACGTTCGACCTAAATTATAGTACACATTTAGTTTTATCTACATTGAGCTTAAGATTGTTTGTACCAAACCAGTGTTCAAAAGCGTTTATTAAGTTATTGATCTTCAATTCCAAATTATTAAAGTTGTTTGCAGACACTATTGCATTAGTGTCATCCGCAAAAATAACGAGACTGGTGTCTGTAAAACGTTTTTTTATGTAAGTACTCAACAAAACCGTTAAGGAATAGGATGAAGAAAATTGGACCTAGTACAGAGCCCTGAGGTACACCTCGAGATACTGTTATTAAATTGTAGTTCAATATTTTTTTGTTCTTCATCCACTACCAACTTTATCTCTACAAATTGACGTCTATTATGCAAATAATATCGAAATAGCTTCAGAACGTTTTCCCTTATACCGTAATGTTCCAACTTGACCAGCAAAATTGCATGGTCCACCGGGCAGAACTAAGATCTAGAAATACACCTGCTACCTTGTGTTTGTCATTAAAATTGAGAGCTGGATTGTAAGACAAATATCTCTTAAAGACATTTTTAATAGTCAACTATTTTAGCTTGTTATGTTATTATTAATTAACACTGTACCCTCATTCAATTGCAATGAACATAGTTCGAAATCTTACCATATCCTCGACGCAACACAATATAATGTTGTGGTAACTTGTGTTACATAAAATAGCCACAAAGGTTTGTGACATTAATGTAATTCTCTGATTTAATTGACTTCAGGGTTATTGTGGAATCAAAATTACTTAAATCAATCAGTAGATAAAGTATTTAATGCGACAAAAATATTACGATTTAATTAAAAAAAAAAAATAAACCGTGATAACTTGCGTTACACGCAAATAGTAACTTGCGTTACTTTCGATCTAAACGAGCAATTCACGTCGATAACTCATTAAAATATAACGCATTCATCAAAAATAGAAGGGTTATTAAATATTTTAGGGTTCCTGGTTCTTTTTCCATTCAGATAAGGGAAGGTTCTCTTCCTCGTTCCAAGAGTGGTCAGCATCTGTGTCCTCTTCACAATATTTAGAAACAAGACTTATATGTCGTTTAGTTATTCCTGGAACGGTAGGAGCCTTGGCAAGGCATTTTTCTAATTGAAGAAGTCATGCCCTTTTTCAATTTTGCTGTTGGAACTACGATCACTTTCTCAGTCGATAATTTTTTACGAGATCTTTCACTGGCAGCTGTTGCAAACTGCTCGGCGTTTAATACAATCGTTTTCCATTGTAGAACTTTGCTCCTCACCAGCCTCTACTATGCTCCTCCAATCCCACAACAGGGCGTTTCCCATGTGACGTACCCAATTAGTTTCATTTCAGATTCAAACTATGTTTTTCTTCGAGGTTTTAAATGCATTGGGCAACTAATTTATTTTTAAATTGAGAAGCTGGGCCATCTGACCACAACTGCACTTCTTCCACATTTGCAGGATAAATTTTCCAGTACTCGACCTATGTAAACCATCGCTGTCGTTCTGTCACGATGACGACCATCCGAAAATAGAACAATCTCAATTTTTTTCGCCTGACATCCACAGTGAAACCGTAAACAAAGTCACTTGGAGCTGCACCCAATGGAAACTTAGCACTTCATCCTGAGTCAACACGTAAAATTTTCGGAAAAATTTACCTGCATCAGCACTTTGGTCGAAATACTTCTGCTAGAAGTTTTATGACAAGCATGTGTTACTTTCTCTTTATATTCATCATATTTTCTGGCCTCTTTTAAATACTCTCTTCTTCTCATCTTTTCAGCAGCACTGAGAGTCATCATGACTGCAATTAGAATGATACTGTGTAGGTAATTGTTGTGCAGACTGGGCACACTTGTGTACTGGGTTGGGGGAGAATAAAACCACTAGTTGTTTCTTTCTTCTATTTCTTCTTTATTAGGAGAGTGTTCTTGAGACTGGCTGGCCGCCGAGGCGCTGTGCGACCGCGTCGCATCAGCTGCCGGTGCGGGCTCGACGTCCGTAGACAGGGGCAGGATCACCAGCTTCCTCACTGGCCGGCGCAGGATACCTCCTCTGATCAGCACGTCCACCGTTCGCACGATGTCTTCGGGGCCTGGATATGTAGCGACGACTCTTCCTCGGATCCACACGTTGCGAGGGAGGTTCGGGTCGACGATCTGTACGAGGTCATTGACCTGTACTGCTTGACCTCGTCCGTGGGGCTCCCGCCGGTGTTGGAGTTCAGGAAGATACTCCTAGACACAGCGTAGCCAGAAAACGTCAGCTAGCCTTTGTGCGGCTCGCCAGCTGGATCGTGAGAGGGTGTCTTGCTCGGTGAAGGTGCCTAGCTGCGGCACTCGCCCTGGTCCCCCCAACAAGAAGTGGTTAGGAGTGAGGACTTCCGGATCTTCTGGGCTGACTGAGACGTGAGTCAGCGGACGACTATTTATTGTGTACTCTACTTCAGCGAGTAGAGTCGTGAGTCAGCGGACGACTATTTACTGTGTACTCTACTTCAGCGAGTAGAGTCGTGAGGACTTCTTCTGCGGGGTGACGTTCGTGTAACGTCGCGGTGAGCGCCGTCTTTACTGAGCGAACCATTCGCTCCCAAGCTCCGCCCATGAATGGAGCTCCAGGCGGAATGTAGTGCCAGGAGATGGTCCTCTTCGCCGCTTCCTCTGCAGTCGCTGTGTCGATTGCTTGTCGTAGTTCTTTGTCGCAGCCTTTAGGTTGGTACCGTTATCCGACCAGATTTCGGTCGGGCAGCCTCGTCGTGCGATCAGCCTTCTGACCGCCATCACCGCAGAGTCGGCGCTGAGCGAGCCGGCGACTTCCAGGTGTATAGCTCGCGTCGTGAACTCGGAACCCAGCGCCAGTCGTTGACTTTGGAACTCTCTTCTATTGCTGCTAGACGATGAGCCACGTATGGTTTGTAGGAACGTGACCCTGTCCTTATCCAGGTTAGGACAGTCTTGCTGTCCGTCCAAAACACTTTACGGTCGGGCTTTCTTTCGTGTTCTTTGATCACTGTCTCCGCGAGTCTGGTGCCCATGGCTGCTGCCTGCATTAATGACGTCATTCTGTATTCTTCAGGAGGTTGGCCGTCTCGGCGATCACCGCGCCATAGGTACCGCAGTGCATCTCTATCTTCTGTTCTCAGCTTGACTTGCGTGAACATCTCCTTGATGTCCGCTGTGAGTTCGGAACCGCATGACGACGCCTGGCAGTGACTACAGTAGATCAGGACCTTTGAGCAGCATTTCATTGAGTGCCACCCCCTTTTATCTTGGCTGCCGCGTCGTGTACTACCCGAAGTTTGTCCGGCTTCATTGGGTTGATTACGGCGAAGTGAGGCAGGTACCAGGTCTTGTCAGCTGTCTTTTGTTTTGGGGCAGGGTCAGCGTACCCCTTTGCGATGAGAGCGTCCATCTGTTCTACGTACTTTTTCTTTAGTGCAGGGTCACGATCAATCTTCTTTTCAATACTGAAGAGCCTCTTCAGTGAGTTTTTATAATTGTCTGGAAACTTGATATCTTCTTTGCGCCAGAGAAGACCGGTCTGGAATCTTCCTTCTTCTATTTTTGTCGTGGTCTTCTCCAGAATACGAAGTGCTTGTTCTTCTGAATCAGTCTTCGGTATCTTGTAGTTGATGCAGAGTGCGTCCATCTCGAAATATTGCTTCACGAGATCTTTCGTGTTGTCTTCTGGATCTTCTGCGATGATTGACACGAAGTCGATCTTCTGGCCGAAGGTTCGTGTCTGACTGCCGTGGAGTACCCAACCTAGTGGCGTGAGAGATGCCACTGGGTGGTTCTTGTCCCCTCTTCTTGTTTCTGAGGTCAGCAGAAGATGCCAGTTGTCGTGCCCGATGAGTACTCGTGGTTTCGCATTCGCTTATGTGAGGTGCCTTCGGATGTCGCATAATTGTTGACACCCTTCCACCAATTCTTGTGGAACTCGTTGAGACGAGACTTCTAGGTTCTTCAGTGTGCGTGCTTGTATTTTTCATGATCGTTGAGCCCCTTCAGGTTGATGGTGACTCTTCTTGACGTTGATTCCGACGCCTTCATGTCGTTGATGGTTTCATTCTCAGTGAATCTATGGGTCCT
Source organism: Xestia ashworthii (assembly GCA_950022955.1). NCBI lineage: Eukaryota > Metazoa > Arthropoda > Insecta > Lepidoptera > Noctuidae > Xestia > Xestia ashworthii. The sequence goes on from OX465561.1 coordinate 705,753, forward strand.
GTTGCTCCGATGCTCGCCACTCCGCTGTCGTCGACGAGCGTGACTGTTGACCCTTCGTCCATCAACGCGAAGGTGTCGATGGCCCCCTTTGGTCCCTTCACCTGGACCGGTAGGATCTTCAAGTAGGACTGCTTCTTGACTGTCCACGTTGAATTGATGACTTCTGTTTTTTCTTTATCTTCTGATGCTTCTGTTTTTTCAGTCTTTTCGTAGTGCAGCATCTTGTTATGAGAGTACTTGCTGCTGTTGACACCACACGGCTTAGGTTTGCAGTGGTGTGTCTTGCTTCTCTAGCGAAGACATCTGAAGCAGAGGCGTTTGGACTTTGCCATGTCCCATCTTGCATTGGCGTCCAGTTTCTCGAACTGTTCACATTCTGTTGCGTTGCTGTGCCCCGTGTTGTCACATACGGCGCACTTCGATGTCTGTGTCTTCTCAGTCACGTTGTTGACCCGTTGCGTCTTCTTTTGTTGTGCGGTCAAAGTAGGTGCTGCCATCTGTTCAGGCAGCACGTAAGGTCCGCATAACTCTGCTTCCCTCTTGAAGAACTTCTCTATTTTGATGAGGCAAGGATCTTCACGTGGCTGCGTGGCTGAGAAGTCGTAGTATCTATAGCGTAGAGTCGGCGTCAGCTTATCCACCAGTGTTTTCGCGAGTTCCGGGTTGTACATGAAGTTGAAACAACCCAAAGTTTTCAGTGTGGCCACGACGTTGGATACTTTTGTGGCGAATATGCAGATGTCCCTCGGCGATTCGGTGAGGCGAGGCAGGCTTCGAAGTGTCTCCATCTCCAGCATGGCTATTGACTCTGGTCTTCCAAATCTTGACTCCAAAGTCTTCACCACTTCAGCTGGATGCGCGTTGTTTATAAGTAGACCTTCGACCGCTTCTCTGGCCTTTTCCTTCAAGTTTCTTCTAAGTCGATTCGTATTTTAAACTGAGGTGAGCATTGCTTCTGTATCGTAGTAGGCGGCGCGAAAGGGTAGCCACTCTTGATGAGACCCACTGAAGAACGGTAACTCGACGAACTTGGGTCGCTGGGTGGCGCCGATAGCCCGGGTGATGGCTCCGGCTAGGAGGGCTAGTTCGGTTTAACCTCCCGCCGGCGACTGACGTGTTTCTTCATGCTTCGCTGGCCTTGTTTCTTATATATGGACGACGGTTGGTTCTTCTGGGGGGTTGTGAGGTTCGTCGGCGATCGCTAACACCGGGCGAGTCATTTGATGCTCCAACCAAGTGTCCACTCTTGCATTAACTTCTGACTTCGAGTAGAGAGTGACGTCATCTTCTTCATCCTCGGAGTCTTCTTTCTCTAGGGTAGCTAGGCGCGCTGCGGCTTATTCCACTTGAAGGCGAAGTAAATCTCTCGTCTTCACAAGCTTGAGTTGCGTCGTTCTGCTATGCGTTGATCCGCCCCCTTCCCCTTTCTTGCTAGAGGGCGGGGGAGGTCCTGAAGGCCGGTCGTCTTTGGTGGACCGGCGTTGCTTCTCGAAACTTGCTTTACTGGTGCGGTTTCTGTTTGACGAGTGTTGACAGTCGGCGGCTTCATCAGCTGCTTGGCCTTCGTTCCCGCAGTCAGCGTCGTCGTAGCGGAGGGGGTTACGGACGGGGCGACGGCGCCAGAGGGATGCGAAGGGGGAGGGGCGCTTGCGGCTGAGGAGGCGGTTGCAGCAGTAGAAGCAGTTGTTTCGGTGGCGGAAGTCCCGTTGGATGGATCAGTCGCCGCGGAGGTGTCTGTTCGTTCCGATGTCTCCGTGGCAGGTGGCAGTCGTCCCTGTTGCTGTAGATTCTTCCGTGCTGGCTTCTGCACTGGTACCGGTCGGCGAGTTTGTGGTCTCGGACGACGAAGGCTTCTGTTCCACCGGCGGCTTACGTACGGCCCCTTCCCTCGAAGCGTGTTGGCATGTTGGCAGCTGATGAATGTCTTTAGAACAGTCTTCGTGATAAAATCTTCCCCATAAAACTTGTAGCAGGCGTCTTCACTGTAGCACGACGTCTGCAGTTGGAGATATCTTCTAGCTGGTGAAGTCTTCAGGTCTGTTCCCCACGATATCCGGCGCTCGAAGGACCATTAAATGTGCAGACTGGGCACACTTTTGTACTGGGTTGGTGGAGAATAAAACCACTAGTAGCTTCTTTCTTCTATTTCTTCTTTATTAAGAGAGTGTTCTTGAGACTGGCTGGCCGACGACTGTGTCGAACTCGCTGGAAGTCGCCCCCGCAGGGGAGCGCGGCTGGCGGGTTTTGGACTGGGTCCTTGGTCCCGCGGTTTCAATAAGTGCCCGTAAACGTACGGGCACCTTCTGTTTGGTTAGCCTTTGGTGGCCTCAGCCAATGGCGAGCGCGCATAGCCGCTTGCCTGTGAGTTAGTGTCAAATTGTGTAGGTAGAGGGCGCCTCGGTGTTAACCGTATCTTCACGCCGCCTCGGCGGTCTATCACCGCCAGGTGGAACTCCCGGTGCCCTGGGTGAAGCCCAGCGGTGATGACCAGCCAGAGGCGGCTAGGGCTGCCCCCTACCAGGAGAGGGGCCCCCGCCCACAGCGTTATCGAAGCTAGCCGATGCGCTCCGGGCTAAGGGGCCAGGTATGTATGTGTGAGCGGTATTGTGTTAATAGTAACACCGCTCATGTTTGCGAATAGATAGCGCGCCCGCGTCGCTATTTATCGCGTGAGTATAGACGAATGGGGAGTCGTGAGGGTATGAGGTGGGGGGTGGACGCCGTGCCTATATTAACTTAGCACACGGCGTTTCACCAGATGTGTGAAGTGTATGTGGAGTCATATTGTTGAGTGTGCCGCCTATGATAAAGTAAATAAATAAAAGCGACATACTCGGGGGTCAATCCGGTGGGTTGGCGTCGTCATCGTCTGCAGGCACCAGGTCGCGCGGTAGGCGCCTCGCGTCGGGTGGCCGTGCATGCCACGGAGCTATGTCCTTGACATGCGGCCAGGCGGACGCGTCAGCGCGCGCGAACATGTTCGTCGCAAGTCGACGGCAGAAGTCATCCAGGCTGTCTATGTTGAGATCCCGCAGGATGACGGAGTTCCTCACATAGCGAGGGGCAGCGACGATCTTCCGCAGTGTCAGGTTCTGCTGCGCGTGGAGTAGCTTCTTGTTGGCCTCGCTAGTGAGGGCGAGCCAGGCTGGGGCGGCGTACGTGAGAAGTGGGCGGATGTACGTTTTGTACACGCCCAGCTTGGCACGCAGCGGGAGGCGGGATGAGAGCACTGGATGGAGCAGAGCGCGGGCCGTTCTGCTCTTGGCGACAGCCTTGCGGACGTGACTTGCCATGGTGAGCCGACGGTCGATTAGGGAATGCAAATCCGTTCAGTTTCAAAATCCGGATTTTAAGGAACGGTTTTTTGGTCTAATTCGGATTATCCATAAACAAATCTGCCCACATTCGTTTATAAATACGATGTTTCTTATTTTTGTGTGAATGGGTTAAAATATAAACTCGGGAAAATCAAATCATATGATTTTTTTAACTTTTGTTATTTGAAATAATTCAAATTCAATACCTTGGTTGGTTTCGTTTTATAGCCATTATATTCTTTGTAAAAATATATTTTACATTTTTTTAAATATTTCTTTAAAAAAAACAAAATTGTGGTCCGCCGGTGTCGGGAACAGGGTTCAAGCTACCAATGGTTACTGGGGATTCAGAGACAGGAACCTCCTCACTATACGGGCCATATCGAGGAGTACTGCCTCCTGATATAGGCACTTGATCAAACCGCCTAAAGAAAGCCTCCACAGACATTCGTCGTCTGAGCCTATCCCAGTTGTAAAGGTCCCATTGTGCCTATTGGCCTTGCTTCGTTCTGTCTCCTGGTGATATGGAGGGAAGTGGAAATTACGGTTTTTTCCTACTCCTCCGCTTTACTCGCTGATTAATTTCGTTGCAGGATCCAAGACAGTTACAAGTAAATTCATTCTCTGGGATTTCGTCGAGATTCATTGTCTCGGCGCTTTTTTGATGGTCGCCAGTGTTGATTCTGGCTTTCAGGAGTTACAGTGGTTTGGGATTGTGTGGCGTGGAAAGGTTATTTATTATTTTATTACTTTATTTATTTATTTATTTAAATAACATGGGAGACTTACAGCTAAAATTACGCCATGCTAATCCTTCTATCCGCTATGTCAGGCTTACTGGCGACAATAGTCCTGTCAATAATTAATAATGGTTCTCTATCGTGTTACCTAACTTTTTAATACATAGTCTAAAATGTCATACTTTTTTTGTCCTAATCATCATTTGTCCGAATGATAATTTACCCGAACTTTATATCACATAATATCATATGCCATAAAGTTGAAATCCCTAAATATAATATGCCCTAAAACCGTTAGTCATAAGTATTACAAGTTTTATTATCAATAATATACAAAAGACACAAAACCGTTTTCAATAAAAGTCATGAGTCCTATTCTTAGAACTAATTTGTATTCCAAAGTTTTTGCTATGAACTTCTGTCAGGCGTTACAAAGATAAGAGCACGCAATATTTTTTCTTCGACCTCTCACTCTCTTCTTTTAGACTTATTTATTATATTACGCCAAGCTTCTGCACAATTTTGATTAATTCTCTTGTGCTCCAAATGTTGGATCGCATGTAGGCGTTGACCTGCAATGCAAGCAAGCATGCGGCACGCATGTAGCAAGCATGCGGCAAGCATACAGCAAGCAAGCAAGCATGCAGCAAGTAAGCATGAAACACGCAAGCATGCAGCATGCTAGCAAGCGTACAGCATGCAAGCAAGCATGCAGCATGCAAACGAGCAAGCATCATGCAGCAGGCATGGTTTCTGTCACGGCTCCGGCGCTGTGGGGCTCCGGCGGCCTCACGCGACCTTATCGTCGCAGATGGGTTTAACGCTCACCACCGCAGTCTGCACTCGCCCCTCCGCACCTACGCGATTTTAAATTACACTCTAGGGGTAGGGCAGACAAGACTGCGTGGAGTCGGATTAACAGCGATTCGTTTCTGTCACTAAAACCTAACTTTTAGGGATTTTTTTAGCTACTAACAATTTATAAATGACCATTGGCTTTACGAGACGCGAGACTAAGCGGACGTGTTTTTGTGTACGTGCTTAAATGAAATATCTATAAACAGTTACGACAAATATTTTAATAATTATATGCGGCGTCAGTTAAAAACTAATTAAAGTGTGTCACCTGTGACTAGTGCCATAGCAACTTTTATGTGCAAGATGAACTGAATCTTTTGTTTTACATTGACAATAAATAAAGTGTTGTGGTTAGGATGTCTAACCCAGGATCCCAACCAGGATCGAACCCAGGATCGAGCCCATTTGGTCGTAGTCAATTACTACGGCGAAGTCCTCCGCCAACGCCTACCGAACAATTGCCCCCGAGTGTACCAAATCCACCACCACCTGTACCAGCACCTGAGGAGAATTGTTTGCCGAGTGATGTTGTCAGCACGCCAGAGATCCAGAAATGGTTACTATCTATTGATGGCATTCTGACCGAAGTCTGCGGTATTGTTGGTGAAGGAAAAATGAACTCGGACCAGAAGCAACGCGTCGTAAACCTTTGCCGGAAGGTCCAAAGTGGGACTTCTCAGATGGCTGTGCTTTACCAGTCGGTGAAGCAGAAAATGCTCCAGTCCCACAGCACCGTTCAGCACCTACAGCTTCAGAAGAACATGGCGAACTCTCTGGACCAGGTCAAAGAAGTAATAGAGTCCAAGATGAATACGCCCAACAATTCCTACGCTAGCATGGTGAAGAAAGGCTCCGACAATTTCGTCCGTCCTGCAAATCTGAGTTCTATTGCCATTTATCCCAGCGATAAAACTAAAACTAGTGACGACACCAAGTCACTAGTTCAGAAGTTAATATCTCCCGAGCAACTCAAGCTCCAGGTTCGTGGCCTGAAAAAGGTGAAAAATGGGGGAGTACTAATCAGCACGGAAAACAAAGGCGATATAGAAAAATTAAAGAATTCGGAGACGATATTTACCTCGGGTCTTACAATAGAAGAACCTTCCAAACGACGCCCTAGGGTTTCCGTCATTGGTGTTCCCGTAGCCCTTACTGAAAAGGAGGTTTTCGACTGCATTTACGAGCAAAACCTATCGGATAAATTGCCGAATACAACTCGTGAATCCTTCCTTGAAAACATTAAACTGAGCCATAAATCCGGTAAGAAAGGTCTTCCTACTTGCAACTACATTTTGGAAATACCCGCTGGCATAAGAAAATTGCTGCTAAACCAGAGCAGAATATTTATAAATTGGACCTCATGCCCGGTGAGAGATTTTACTATAGTCACCAGGTGCTATAATTGCCAGCAGTTTGGCCACGCAGCCAAGTTTTGCCGTGAAACGAGTCCTACTTGCAACCACTGTGCAGAGACGGGACACTCCGTGAAGGAATGCAGCAGAAAATCTTCTCCCCCCCAGTGTGCGACGTGCAATAGATTTAAGAGGAAATGTGACCATTCAACCGGTGATGTAAGTTGCCCGGCACGTAGATATGCAGAGACCAACTACATCAACTCAATAGACTATGAAGGCGCCTAAGAGCGCCACAGTATAGAATATTTAGTAGGCACACAAACAGGTAGCTTATAGTTTTCTTTTATTTCTTCTTAGTTAGTAATTATCATGAGCAATCAGATAATAAGTGATCTAGATAGTTTTAACTGTGTCCGAATCCAAAATCTGCAATGTTGAGGACTGTAAATACCTACTTCATTCTGGCGACAAATCACTTACCTTGCTTACACAAAATATTCGCAGCATAAACCGAAATATGGACGGTTTTGAAGTTTTTTTTACAAAGTCTTGATATAAGCTGTGATATTATTGTACTAACAGAGTGTTGGTTGTCAAAACAGACAGTCAACTTACCATCACTGGAGGGTTTTTATTCATACAAAACAGACAGAAACACCAACCAAAATGACGGAGTTGTAGTCTATGTTAAAAATAATTTACGAACTGTCAAAGAAGAACCACTATCCCAAGAAAGCAATTGCTTATTCATCAAAATTATTCCCGATACAGTAGTCATGGCTATTTATAGGCCGCCCTCTCATAATATCGACAGATTTTTAGACTCACTCGACACAAACTTAAAAACCATAAGTACTTTCAAAAATATAATACTTGTAGGAGATATCAACATAAACATTTCCTCCGAGAAACCCGATACCCACACACACAATTACCTAAATATTTGTGCATTTCATGGACTCTTACCAGCTCACTATTACCCCACACATCAAAGCGGTTCTTGCTTAGACCATATCATTCTAAAATCAAAAAATCCATCTAAAACATTGGTTACTAACTCTGCGCTTACCGATCATCAAGCTGTTTTACTAACAATGCAAATAAATTCACCTAGAAAAAACTGCGAGCGTAGCTACACTAAAGTCAATATGACAAAACTTGAAACTGACATACGCGGCATCAATTTTAACCCTATTTACGATTCTGTTGATGCAAATATCGCGTTACAGTATTTCATAAATTCCATACAATATGTAATAAAGAAAAACACTTTCACTAAGAAAATCCCTAGAAAGTATAGTTGCATTAAACCGTGGATCACACCCGGTCTCGTTCGTTGTATAAGACACAGAGACAAACTTCACCTAAAATCAAAACGTGCACCAAATGATCTAATACTTTCTGTTACCTATAAAAGATATCGTAATTTCTGTAATAAACTGTTGAAAAAACTAAAAAACCAGTACGACAAACATGAACTCGAGAAGGCGGGGAAAAATAGTAAACTTGTGTGGAAATTTATAAAAACCAATACACTGAGGTCAAAAAATTCCGAACCTCCGTTAGATTTACTGACATCTGAAATTAACCCGTCCGAAACAGCAAATAAGGCTAACCACTTTTTTGTCAACGTTGGTAAAAACTTGGCTGAAAAATTCATGAATATCAGAACTCCTCCTACTCAAAACCCAACAGGGACATCCTCCACGTTGAACTCTTTTGTCTTACTGGATACGGACGTCAACGAAGTTGTTAGAATTATAAACGGCTTAAAGGATGTCTGCGCAACGGGGTGGGATGATATGCCCAATAACGTACTAAAAAGATTTCAACACCTACTGGCCCCCCCGCTTACCCACATCTTTCAGCTATGTTTATCTAATGGGATATTCCCAAAATTGCTAAAAAAGTCTGTGGTCACACCTATTTTCAAGTCTGGCGACAAAATGAGTGTGAATAACTACAGACCCATTTCAGTACTAACGGGTATATCAAAAATTTTGGAAAAGATATAAATAGTAGACTAATTAAATATCTGGAAGATAACAAGCTTCTTTCAGACAATCAATTTGGGTTTAGGCCCAAAAAATCCACTAGCCAAGCAGTAAATAAATTGATCAATTACGTTTCTACAAATCTGGACAGGGGTATGTATACAGTTGGTATTTTTCTAGACCTTGCTAAGGCATTTGACACTATTTCTTGCACTAGTCTTTTGCAGAAGCTTGAAACTCTTGGAATAAGAGGAGCGCAGCTTTTACTTTTATCTGATTATCTTAGTGATCGACAGCAATGTGTAAAAATTGGTCCGAACACAAGTTCTGATCTTTCTAATACTCGTTTTGGAATTCCACAAGGCAGTATATTAGGGCCAACATTATTTTTAATCTATATTAATGACCTGTGCAGCCTCCCACTCAAAAATGGTGTTGTAATGTCTTATGCAGATGATACTGCTCTGTTGTTTGCAGCTAAATCAAGAGCAGAGGCCTATGATCATGCTCAGAATGGTTTTAACACTGTATCTAATTGGCTCCAAGATAATTTTCTAACACTGAATGCTGATAAAACAAAATACATTTCATTTACTATGAGAAATACTAACACACCGCTTACTAACTTAGTCATTAACGCGCATACCTGTAGCACGTCCGCTGACACTGCATGTTCTTGCCCTACTTTAGAAAAAACTGACCATTTGAAATATCTTGGTGTCACAATTGACTCCAATTTAAATTTCCGTAAACATATCGAGTTACTATGCACTAGAGTTCGCAAACTAATATATGTTTTTAAGTATTTACGTAATGTAGCCGAGTATAAATTAATAAAACAGGTTTATTTAGCTTTGTGTCAGTCTATTCTAACGTATTGCATAACGTCTTGGGGTGGCGCGGGAAATTCAATTCTTCTCCCTCTAGAACGTGCTCAAAGAGCAATTCTAAAGGTCGCTACCTTTCGTCCGTTTAGATTTCCGACACAGCTGCTCTACAAAGCATGTAATGTGCTCACAGTACGGCAATTATTTGTTCTTCACATTATACTGCAGCAGCACTCTACCCTTCACTATGACCAAGTTCCTTCCGATAGGAGAAGGAAGGACCTGGTTTGCTCAAAGCCTCAAACTAAACATGCTTTTGCTAGTCGATTCTATGTGTTTTTAGGTCCTTTTCTGTATAATAGACTGAACAAGAAACTAAACTTCTATTGTCTAAGTTATAGGAAATGTAGATTTGTAATATCAGATTATTTAGCGACACTTAATTACACGGACACGGAAAAACTTCTAGAAGTCTTAGTTTGATTATGTTATGCCCTCGTATCTACTTTGTACACATCTCCTACCTAAAATTAGTTGTAATGTTTATTGTTTTTGTACCAGTTTGATTTTTGTTGTAATTGTTATTAGATTTATTTTATTCTGAAAACTTTTACTGTCCTAATTAAATTATGCAATGTAAAGTGATGGCCTGAAACACAGGTTTAAATAAACCTAGATCAGGTAGGTCGCTACCTAACATTTGTTTTGACAATTTCGTTACCAGCAACGGCAGCAACTGTTTTATATATTGTAATTGTAGTTTAATTATAAGCACTAATTATACAATTGTTAAAAATAACTCTACTGCACTTAAATGTATACTTTTGTAAACCTTCTTCTTTTAAATAAATTATTCTTATTCTAAATTAAAAATTATTCTTATTCGGAATCATACACATTTTGTGATACAATACTTAGGACATACGACTTTATGTCATTGTATAATTAGGAGATTCAATTATTATAGTATTCGATATTATAACAAAATAGTATTAGAAGTAAAGTTAGTTATGTACAACAAAATTTCGGTATTTTGAACAATATGATTACTGAAGTTTATAGGAAACGTGTTATGGATAATGATTTTCGGACAAAAAAATTTAGGACAAGCAAGGGAGTACCTTAATAATAGGTGATCCTAGTACAACGTGACATTGTGTTTTTCTCGAGAACTGGGTCGGGCACATACTTATAGTACGGTACCGAACCGGTACCGAATCCGGATTCGATTTTCAAATCCGGATTTGAAAATCGAGTAAAAATGTGGCGAAATCTAGATTTTTCGGATCACGGATAGTCCGGATTGCATTCCCTACGGTCGATGGTGACCCCTAGGTACTTCACCTGGGGCGACCACGCGACGTCGGCGTCTTGAAGCGTCAGGGGGGGAGGGAGGCTGCGGGCGGCGCCCACGGCGATTGCTTGAGTCTTGTTCACGTTCACCGACAACCTCCATTTCGACAGCCATTCAGGCAGCAGGTCGAGCACGCGCTGCATCTTGACGGCCGCGTGTCTCGCGTTCAGCGAGGTGGCGATGTACGCGGCGTCATCAGTAGTGGGGATGTCGTCGGTGTACACGGAGTAGCACAGCGGGGATACGCAGCTCCCCTGCGGCACCCCCGCTGCGATCGGCCGGTCGTCCGATAGGGCGCCGTCCACCCTCACTCGGTAAGTCCTGTTGGAGAGAAAGGATGCGACCACCTGTATCAAGCGACGAGGCGCGTCCGTCCTCGTCAGTTTGAACAGCAGACCGGCGTGCCACACGCGGTCAAAAGCCTTTTCCATGTCGAGGAATACTGCAACCGCTTCCTCCTTTTTGTTCAGTGTTGCCGTCAGCAGGTGCAGTACCCTCGACAGCTGGAGCGTCGTAGAATGTTCAGCGCGGAACCCGAATTGTTCAGCGCGCGGCGTGATGTGCTCCTTCAGGTGTCGCAGCAGGAGTTGTTCAAACACCTTGGAGGTGGTTGAGAGCAGTGTGACGGGACGGTAGCTCTCTGGCTTCAGAATGTTCTTGTTCGCCTTGGGCAGCATTATTACGCGCCCTTCCTTCCACGAGGCCGGGAAGGCTCCGGTGCGCAGTATCCCCGTGAACAGGCGCGCCAGTGCCGCTACTGTGCGGTACGGCAAGTGGCGCAGCGCTGTGTTCGTGATACCGTCCGCACCAGGGGCCTTTCTCGGCCTGGCTTTCAGTATGGCGCGCCGTACTGCGCAAGGCGAGAAGAAGATGGGGTTGTCCTCAGAGGCTAACGGCGTAGCGAAGTACTCTCCAAGGTGCCTCTCGACTGCTGCGGTGTGCTCGGTTTCATTAGTCGGGTTCGGCTGAAACTGACGCTCCAGGTGCTCGGCGAAGATCTCAGCATGGTCTGCTGCAGTGTATCTTGGCGCCCCGTCGCTGTGTAGTAGCGGACGTACTGGAGCTGGGGTATTCGTTAGCTGTCTGCACAGTTTGTGTATCGATGTCCAGTCGCCTTCCGCGGCGTCGATACGTTCCTCCCAGCTCGCATTGTTGTGCTCCTGTAGCTTGGCCCTAACCTTCTCCGCGAGACGGTTAAGCTACCTTTTGTAGGTAGGGCAGCCTGTGTCTTGCCACCGTTTGCGTAGGCGCCTCTTCTGGGCGATCAGCTGCTTCAGGTGGTTAGGCAGGGGCTTGTAGGCAAGTCCCTGCGGGTGCGTGTCAGTGGTTGTCGCCTCTTCCAGGGCGCGCTGGATGCAAACGGTGACCTCCTCCGCTAGCCTGTCCACGTCCGCGGCGGTGACTATGGGCCAAGTAGGAGTGGTGGCCTCCATCCTTTCTCTGAATTTTTCCCAGTCAGTCCTACGACGTGGCGCTGGTGGAGAGAGTCGGGTCGGCATTTCTGAGAGGACGACGAGTACAGGGACGTGGTCCGACTGCATCTCGTCGTCGAGCACCTGTTGTTGTGCCATCTGGCAGCTCAGGCCTCTGTGGATCACGATGTCCAGCACGTCCGGTGCGTGCGCCTGGGCATCAGGGTAGTGGGTCGGTGTGTCAGGGCCGGACACCGTGTATCCTCTGGCTTCTGCGTCCGCGAAGAGCCGTTTCCCCCCGGTATTCGAGGTCTTGCTGTTCCACGCCGGGTGCTTGACGTTCATGTCGCCCGCGAGGATTGTCGGGTACGGAGATTGGTTGAGGAGCGCCCGCAGCTCGGCCAGGTCAAGTGGAGCCGCGGGCGGGCAATAGCAGGCGTAGAGGTCGATGTCCTCGCCGGCGACGTGCAGTTGGACACCCAACGCGTAAAAGGTGTTCAGTGGCGTCGGGGGGAGTGCCTGATGGACGACTCTTCTGTTCACCAGGACCGCCAGGCCGCGGTAGGTGATGCCGAGCGGCGACTTCTCATCCTTCCTGTACACGTGGTAACCCGGGAACCTGGGGTGGTCCGCCGGTCCCAGGAGTGTTTCGCTGATCAGCGCCACGTCGATCCTCTGTTCCCTGAGGAGGAGGCGGAGTGGGGCAACCTTCTTCTGTAGGCCGCGGGCATTCCAGTGAAGGATCCTCAGCGGGTTAGCCATTGTAGAGGGTCAGTAGTCCGGCCAGTCCGTCGAGGATCACAGTGCCCGCATCCTGTCCCTGTCTGATGGCTCTGATGAGCTCCATCAGGAGTTTTATGGCGCAGGCGGTGATCTCCTTCTGGCGCTCCTCTGTTGGTGCGCCAGTCTGGGGTGCTCGGGGTGCACAGCGCCGCTGCTGGTCACAGGCTTTTTGACATTCAAAAGTGCCGTAATGGTCTAGTTGAAATAAATGCTTTGAGTTTGAGGCGCCGGCTTGTGACGGTCCGGTAGCTGGTGCCGAGGGGAGTGGGGCGGGCTTGCCCGCTTTCTTCCCCTTCTTCTTGCCGGCGCCAGCAGCGGCGTCTGACTGCTTCTCGTTGGTGCTGGTGGAGTCGGTGTTGGTGGTGGCGACGGTGGCCTGCGCCTTGACAGGGACGGGTTCCAGCCTAGGTTGTTGTTGGTGTTGCGCGGGGGGGGGGGGGGTTCTTCCCCTTCCTCTTCTTCCCTCCGCGCGGCCGCTTCCTCCGCCTCGAGGCTGTGGCGTCCTTCTCCGTGGGCCCGTTGGCTGCCGCCATCAGCGTGGCGCTAGGGGCCTCATGGTCTTCTGTGTTTGTCGGCCTTTCCTTGGGCCGACGCAGCTGCGTGATGGCGACAGTGCCCGCTCGCTTGTTCCGTGCCTCCTTGCGTAGCACGGGACAGCTGTTGCTGCACGCTGGATGTTCTCCGGCGCAGTTGGCGCAGGTCGCGGGTTCGGTTCTCGAGCAGGGCAGTCACGTGCAGCGTGCTCCTCACCGCAGCGCACGCATGCGAGCGGGGGGTGGCACTGGTGCGAGCTGTGCCTGAATTTTTGGCACCGGTGACACTGCGCGGGCCCACGCTTGCTCCTCCACGCCTCCACGCGCACCCCACGCATGCATAAGAACGTGGTGATGCTGTAAATGGCGCGGATGTCCGGTTGCCTCTTGAGGACCGCATGGAATATGCAGCCGGGTCTTCCTCCTCGTGCCGAACTCGTGTCGAACTACCAAAATGGCACGTCTTTTATATAAAAATTGTTAAGCGATTGACCAATCAGAATCTAATTAGGACTTACAAAAAATGCGGGATAAACTAAACTCCAATCAGAACAAGGCAAAAAGGCGCGAAAACATTGTGCACATAACCTTAACCACTGCGAAGCGAAACTTTACCGTAACGGGAACCGCGGAACAATATTTACGTTCTTAATTAACTTTTTCTATGTAAACCTATTTATACCTATGTAATTATGAGATCTATATGTCACCGTAAAATTGTCAAATACGTTATATTACAATATAACGTGTATCTCTCTAGGGATATTGTAAAGTCTCGAATTATTGTCAACTGAACATACGGAAGTATCTCTGCCCCCATAATCGGGACTTGGGGCACCCCCCCGTTAGGTTAGTTAGGTTCCTTTAAACCCTGCACCCGGAAATAGGGGCCCCGCGAAGCGGGGCTCCGTCGACTACGCTTTTTACGGGAATATAAAGTGTTTTAAGGTTAGGTTATAATAATCGGTATTTCTCAGGAATGGTACAATATCTTTTCATGAGAGTTGTACCACTGGGCAAGGGGGACTCCTTCCCTCCACACCGCGTGAGTTGACTACCATCGCATGCATTTCACGTAAAATAATGCGTTTTGTTGTAAGCAGTATTTTCATTTGACAATATTTCGAGATTTTACAATATCGCTAGAGATTTTACAATATAACGTATTTGACAATTTTACGGTGACACTTTTATGGTATCACGAACTATCATATAAAAATATAAAATTAACAAAAACATAACATAATAAAACTTATATATCCTAACACTAAGTCTCAATATTCAATACTCAATACTTTATTGCGTTCCATAATGTGTACATGTAACAGATGGTATGCTAAAATATCGAATCAATTATGGACCCTGTCGGGCACAGCAAAGTTAATTAATAATAGGAGAGAGGATGAAGGCGCTGTTTGTTAAGAAACAAATTAAATAAATATTAAACTAAAATAGTATTTGCTTTGATGGTATTTAAATAAGTATTTATATATTTGGTTTTTAGTTTTATTTTTTATATTATATATTGCGCGAATTACATTATTAACAATTATAATTAATTAAAAATGTTATGGTTTTTGGGCATTACGAAAAACAGTTTTCATTGTTGTTGAAATTTATCGCTAAAATATTCGTCAATTGTATAATAGCTTTTGGTTAATAGAAATTGTTTTAATTTAATGATGAAGATATTATTTTTATTTATATTTTTGATGTATTCCGGTAACTTATTGTATATTTTAATGGACATAACAAATGTACTAGAAGAGTGCATTTTTAATCGTGAAGTGGGTATGTTTAATCTGCTTTCATGTCTAAGTGCAATTTTAGTTTGGATATCTCCTCTTTTGGTATAGAATTGCGGATAGTTTCGTACAAATTTTCAAATATGTAGAGGCAGGGCAGGGTCAATATTTTTAGGTCTTTGAAGTGAGGTTTACAGGAGTCTGTATCTTCGATATTTGTTAAAATTCTAATCATCTTTTTCTGTAGAGTGAATAATGTAGGCGCGTCTGTACTATTTCCCCACAAGATAACTCCATAATTAAGCCATGCAAATGCGTACGCGTAATACGTTATAAGTGCTGTTTTGAGATCGATTGTCTTTTTTATTTCTCGGAGAGCGTATGAAAACTTGGATAATTTTGTTCTTACTTTTTGAATATGTGATTTCCAATCTATGTGTGAGTCTATGTCCAGGCCTAAAAGGGTGAATTTATTTACTTCTTCTAATTTTGATCCATTGTATTTGAAACATATACTTACTTAATGGTTTTTTTTTGTCGGGGGTGGAAAGTTATTATTTTTGTTTTATTAAGTATAGTTAATTTCAAGGTTCTCCGAAAACACAAAAAAAAACGAAAAATAACTTTAGCTTCAGAAGTCTGTGACAAAAAAACGAAATCAATCAAACAAAGGTCACCGACTTTTTTGCTTTTTTGTGTTTCCTGAAGTCGGTTTTATTTTTTGTACTTAAAAAAGGTTTTTTTTTTAACTGTTTTTACGGGTTCTACACCCGTTAGTACAAAAAATGGTTTCCGACTTGTACTACTTTTGAACATTTATTCATGCTAGATTTCATTTATACAGGATGGAAATTATCAACGGGATAATAAGGGGAGCTACCTTAACCGTTGCAGCTACACGAAAATGGTCTTAAGAAACCATCCATAACACCAAATAAACACTGAAAATAGTTCAAAATAAATAACGGAACATATTGACTGACTCCTTTTTTTTGGGGCAGTCGTGTAAAAAAATGTTAGCAAGAAAATTGCCATTTACACAAAACATTTTTTTGATGCCAATGGATCCTGTTTCTAGTATTGATCAAAAAGTTCTTCCAGAACACAAAATGTATAAAAATCATAAAACTTTCACGAAGTCGACTGAATGCTGACAGCACAGCAATATTTAGCAGTCAGGTGACTCGCATGACATCATCGTGAAATACATGCCGTGCTGCCGTGCACCGGCAGTCGGCAACGTTCAGTTTCAGTTGTGTAACAGCTAACCGCTGCCGCTGACTTAGTTATACAAACAAAAGAGGATAATATGCACGGAAAACATTTGACATTATCGTGTGGGCAGGTGCGCACACGATTGTGTAGCAATGAGCGGAATATTACGACTAACAATATTAGTTCGCGGGATGAGGTGGGTCACGAAGTACAGACCACCACGAAGTACCACACCGTGACAGATTATAACAATTTGTTGATAAACAAATAGTGTAGTAGTGAGCCCGCTGATATCGACGATCGATAATGTTTATTCATGGAATCGCGAACTATCGCGTTCTACTGCCTTCAGATTATATGCACGTTAAATATGGCATCCGTTTTGATTTACGACTGTTATAATTATCTTTTCTCATGCGTATGACACTATAAATAACCAGTTTGTAGCAGAAACTGATCAACGTTTTTCACATGTTTGATCAACTTTATGCTGGGGATTTCTTGCGTCACTCAAACACAACTGAGTACACACACACTGTGTTTTAAGTTTTTAACTGAGAACAGTTAAAACACTACGAAGTCATAAAATGTGGGCATTTTGGGAACTGGTTTTGTTGTGGTTTGGAAATTGCTTACTCAGCATAATTAAGAGTCATAGTCTAGATCTAGACAAAATATAACCGTACGAGAAAATATGCTTTGTATGATGAGTGGTGTGGTGTCGTGTTGTAGGTGGACTTCAAGGAGTTCATCCAGGGCGTGTCGCAGTTCAGCGTGAAAGGCGACAAGCTGTCCAAGCTTCGGTTCGCCTTCCGCATTTATGACATGGACAACGACGGCTTCATCTCGAACGGGGAGCTGTTCCAGGTAAACAAAGAAAAACCGGGGACAGAAAATGTTACCCGTAGGTATTGGGGTTTCAATCGGGTAATAATAATAATAAGGAGGTGAGGAGGTTCCTGTCTCTGCAGCCCTAACCACCGGTAGCTTGGACCCTGCTCCCGATATCGGTGGACAACTATTTTTTATGTTTTTAAATGTATTTTTTTAGTTTTATTTTAAGATATATTTAAAAATGTAAATAATATGTTTCAAAATGAATAAACGAAATAATAATAATAAATAAATGCTTTATTTCATAATAATAAAGCATTTATTTATTACGTAATGTTTTGGGTTAACCCGTATTATAGGTAATCTGCCTGTAATAACTGGTTCCGCACAGAGAGTTCATTTTCGTACATCTCTAATAAATAAAATTGAAGTGTCTCTTTGTAATTTCAAGACAACAGCTTTTTACTGAATGTATGTGAATGTTTGTTCTGGCTAATCTCCGAAATGGTTGCACCGATTTTGATGGGACTTTTACTGGCAGATAGCTGGGGGTCTAAAATGGCCGCTTTAGCAGAATCGTAAATGAATCACATTAAAAAAAAATCTTAAAATGGTCTTTGCAACCATTACCATAAAGTCCATTTTAAGAATTTAAAAAAAAAAAAATGTTCAATAAAATCATCATCATCATCATTCTCCTGCCCTTATCCCAATCTATTTGTGGTCGGCGCAGCATGTCTTCTTCTTCCATACTGCTCTATTTTTCGTCATCTCATCAGTCACTTCTTTTCTTACCATATCCTTCTTAACACAGTCCATCCATCGTTTCTTTGGTCTTCCTCTACTCAAATACCCATCCACATTCATATTAATGAACTAGCTTCTGCCCGCGACTTCGTACGCGGATCCTATTGCTTTTGCCAGCGACACCGGGTTCGTCAAAATCAAAGATCTGAAACATCTAATTCTAAGAGCCCGGGGACGGGAAAATAATGGATCTTTCCCACCTGAGCAACACATACTGTTTGTTTCTTTTTGCCATTTAACAGCTTCACAAAAAGTAAAATTTTGAACCATACCTCCGATGGCGGAATATGTGGCGTATTCAATCATAGGAGTATACGTAAATGAACTCCGATTCTTATCAACCCAAGGAAGGTCATCATGCCCTACGACTATATCTTGAGACACCCGATTCTTCAGATGTTATCGACATTCTGTTCAGAGAATGTCGAAGTCTTCGCGCTCTTCTTCTGTCTCTTCATGCCGTACTCCAGCAATTCTTTCTCTCTCACTTTCTAACAGATTATGAATATTTTGTTGTGCGCGTGTTCGGCGCTCTTCTTCTGTCTCTTCATGCCAAAAACACTCAAATAACATAAGCTCGAAGACATATTTATTCGATAAAATAAAATAATAAATGGGAGTTTTGGCCAGTAGAGTCAAATTTTCAATGATATACCATCGTCATCGAAAATCGAAAATCAGTCCTAAACTGTTAACTCCTTAACCGCGTGGAGGTACTCCCAGTTTTTGTCATTTTATAATTATACAGTGAAATTAGTGATAGCTTTGCAATAATTTTCACATCAGATGTTTCTGATCTTCGATTTTTTATAAGTCAACAGGAAATGCCCATCAGACCGAACAACTTTTGCTAAGACGTCATCATTCCTATGTGTTATGGTTTAGCTGGGCTCTGGTAGTTCCACAACAGTTGTTCCAGATCTTCGATTTTTATAAGTCAACAGAGAGGGCTTATCAGATTGAACAACTTTTGCTAAGACGTCATTCCTATATGTGTTATGATGTAGCTGGGCTCTTGGAGTTCCACATCAGGTGTACCAGATCTTCAAATTTATTCTCTCAGCAGAAAATGCTCATCACGTGAAACAATTTTTGCTATGGTGTCATATTTGTATCTCTTATAGTTTAGCTGGTCTATTGCGGTTCTACATTATATGTATATATAATAATTAATAAATATCATAATTATAGCCTATATGTTGCCCAGACATAATACCTATACAACAAAAAAAAAATCATTCAAATCCGTCCAGTACTTCCGAAGATTAGCGTGTACAAACAAACAGACAAACAGATAAACAGACAAACAGACAGACTTTTTTTTTTGGATTCGTGCTCTATTACTGTTTCTAAACCCCCTTCAATTATTATTTTTTAAATATATTCAATGTACAGACACAGCTTTTTTACTCTTTTATTATATGTATATGTATAGATATAGTATAGATATAGATAAAATAAAATGAATCACGAAAATTAAAAATTCTTAAAAATGGACTTTATGGAAATGGTTACAAAGACCATTTTAAGAATTTAATTTTTTAACGTGATTCATTTACGATTCTGCTAAAGCAGCCATTTTAGACCCCCTGATGTTATAAGGAGTAACTTACTTAGTGCTTTTTTGAGCACCGGGGTTCCATGCAAAAAAAGTCATGAAATCGCTAAAAAAAAACAAAAAGGAACATTTTTGTATGGAGCGTAGCAGTATTTTTTTTCCGCCATTTTGATTTTTTTTCAAAGTAGCGGCCACGCATTAGTCGTATGTTAATCGATAGGTGGTATCAATACAAATAAGTAAGTTTTGTCTGAGACAAAATGTTCTAAAGTACCTAACTTGCCTTTTGTGATTGCAGGTTCTGAAGATGATGGTGGGCAACAACCTGAAGGATACGCAGCTGCAGCAGATCGTCGACAAGACCATCCTGTTCGCGGACAAGGACGAGGACGGCAAGATCTCCTTCGAAGAGTTCTGCAACGTGGTGGGCAACACAGACATCCACAAGAAGATGGTGGTGGACGTGTAGGCGCCGTGACGTCACGCTCGCGTCTCCTCCGCCTCCCCCACCACCTCCCCCCCTCCCCCACTCCCCCCTCCCCCCTCGCGCTCCGCTCTAGCTAGAACACTATTCAAATAGCGAGTCGGTCGCACCGCCCCCCCCCCCCCCGCGTCGCGTCGCGTCGCGTCTTGTACAATGTGACTGCGCAGAACGATCGTACGTAAGACACACGCGGGCGCGGCGACATGGCACGAGATGCGATGCTTCACTGTTCAGTGTGTCGGCTGTCGGCTGTCGGCTGTCGGCTGTTCATACAATCACGTCTGTGACAGAACAGGCGCGGTTCTCGCGAGGGTAGGTCTTATAAATAAATATCGCTGGACACTACACACACCGCCATCTAGTACCACACTAAGAAACGAGCTTGTGTCATGGATAACACCAGATAGTTTAAATACTACATAGAGACTTTATAGTAAAGTTTACCATTTAAAGATCGACACGAGTCCTATATTTTACGTACGCCTTATATAAAAATAATGTATATCCAGTCGCCCCTTCGCCTCATAATGACTGCGAGTCCGGTCCCAGCACGCGAGCGCGGCGACGTGACGCGTCTCGTCTCGTCTTAACTTTTTGACCGTCATTGTCATGTATGCGTGACAAGCAAGTGCGTGCCCTGGACGCCAAACGACTCAAATATGTGACAAAATGCATCGCTACAAACGAGCTCTAAACACGCGTTTGCTTGGCGCGATGCATCGCACAGAAAGCCGCCAATGCATGGCACACGTATTTGAATCTGCCTTTGTATCGATACAAACGTGTAAAATCTTCTAAAACGTGTTGACAACCCGCAGAAGCGCTGATCGAAAACGCGCATCCTCAGCGCATAAAAAAAACGTGGTGTGTAAAGGCTCCGCCAAATTACGACGCGATAAGTCTCTCCTGTGGTAGAGCGACACTCACACTGTCGCCGCTCTGCGTACTACACGTCGCTCAGTCCGAGAGGCACTGGTAGCGTGCAGCGTGACAGTCCGACAGTGTGACAGTGTGACAGTGCGACAGTGTGACAGACCGACAGTGCGACAGTGTGACAGACCAACAGTGCGACAGGTCGCGGGCGGGGCATCAGCGGCGCGACCGACTCGCGCTAGATCTATCGTAATAAATTTAAAAAAATCTATTTAACTTTAAGATATACATACATTATATTATTATAGTTATACATCATTAGACGATCTTTATCGTAGTCGAATCGGACGTAGATTTTTTATTGTAGATTTTGTTGCAGTAATTTTAGTTTATTTTGTTATTTAGTATTTTATTTGGACGGAGTTTGCGAGTCCATCACACGGTAGTTTGGGTAGATTCACAGGCAGTCGTCTGCCTGGCGTGTTGCGAGCTGAACTGGCATATCAAGTGCCCGGACGTGACGTCACACGCGCTCCACAGGTGACACACAGCAACCACTCGCAGATTCAAGTTTTATTGCCGAAAAAAGTACATTCTAAAGCCAGTATTCTTGACCAGTTTGTAAATGATAGCAAGTATAGGTAGGTCGTCACTCGGCAGTGGTTGCCGTGTCCGCGTCGCAACGTATACAATGCCAACACACAGCCGTGTGGCGTCAGAGAACAGCGCGGAGTGACGTCACTTCCGCGCCGCGCAGCACAGAGATGTTTTATCGTTAGGATTTAATCTATCCACTCTATGGTTTTATTAATGTTGGAGCCATACTTTGTTCTGTTTAGGCTCTTGTCCACTGACACTTGTGTTGCCATAATTATTTTACAACCAAAATTATATGTATATTTGTGGGTTTAATCACAAGCAGCGTAAAATATTTGAAGTGCTAGTAGGGACGGCAGGAATGTTCCAGAGCGAGACTAGTCGTCAGCGGTGTCAGCGGACGAGGCTCGTGTAGTAATCGTCGTGTACTTGTACTATATACACTGATCTTATCGCCTTATCCGAATTTTATACAATTAAACTTTTACGACATTAGCTGTTTAGACGTATCTGTATCAACACGTGAGTATAATGTAAGAGTGGAGGGCAATGAACGTGCAGTAGTGTCGCCTCCCCTCCCCTCCATACCTCCCCCTCCTACCTCCCCCTCTCCCCCGCAGGTGTTGACGGCCCTCAAGTGACGTCGCGCGCCGCAGTACTACAATACTACAGCACTACAGTAGTGCAGTACCCTCCAGTGTGCCACAACCCCAGTACCAGCCTGGCTCGGTCCCGCTAACAGTGAATGTACTAATATTAATGTATTATTGTTTTAATATATACCGGTTTTTGTAATATATTGTATGTAGGAATGTTTGTTCGTTAACCCGTTCGAGACTGTCTGTTCAGACAACATATTATACATAGTTATCTATCATGAAGATTTTAATGATTTAGCATAGTTACTTCTTATAGTCGTGTGTTGTTTATAATTAGATAATTGATCGTTTTACATGTTACCGAGTCGTCGGCGGCACCTCACGATACTTTAGTAGCAGTGAACGCACGTGAATCTTAATATCTAGTCACAGCTGTTGTGCATTATTATACAGACGATATGGTTACCTACTCGTTAGTGAGCGGATCAGCGGATAGTCGCTAGCCGCGGCCGCCCGGCCGGCGCCGGCGCGACAAGTTCCTAGTGGATATATTTGTGTCATTCTACGGACAAGTACGTAGGTATAGTCCACAGCTTTAACAGATTGAATGTTACATTAGCAATATAACATTGTAAAGCCTTAAAGTGGGCGCCGCGGTGTCCGCGGGACTCTTGCTACCTCGGACGTTTTGCTTCCAAGTCCTGATTATAACAATAGCATTTAGATTTTATGTAAGCGACGCAAATTACTTTCCTATGTTTCAAGCTTGCGAGATTTCGCACCAATTCAAATGACTCAAGTAATCAAATAGTCCATTGAACCAAGAACAACATTGAGTACCCGCGTGTGGTGCAGATAGGGTTGCCAACTTTTATTAGAAGAAATAGAGTACATCTGATTTCAAAGGGGGTAAATAAAGAGTACAGACTTACAAAGAAGAGTATCACTAATTTTATATTTTTTTAAATGTATTTTTTGTATTATTTGCAGCATTACAAATTTTCATGATTTTAAAATGAATTTTATGACTCAAAACATTTTAATTCGAAATTTATATACATCAGCTATTAGCTCATGTTTAATCCATTTCAATGGAGCTCTGTTTTCCTCTTCCAGCCACATTTCATGATTTCAAATTTTTGACCGAAAGGACTCTCTCAATATAAATAATACTGAAGTAGCGGGAACAGAAAGTATATTATAGCTAATGTTTTTTTTTAAACAAACAAATTCATTATGAGATTTTTTTAAATAAATTACCTTTTTCCTGCAGTGGACTTTAGCGTAAAATCTGTGTTATTTAACAATTTAAATGATTAAATTTAATATGAATTCTAACATTGTGTAAAAAGAGTATTTTGGCGTACTCTATTAGTGTTATAGATTATAGAGTACGCCTACATGATATAGAGCACAATACTCTATTTTAGAGTACGGTTGGCAACCCTAGGTGCAGACCGCCCGGCGCCTGCAGTGAGTCGGTGACACCTTCACTAGGATGAAGATAATATATGAGTAACCCTGTAAATGTTGATGTCGTGTCGTCACTCGTCTGCTCATCTCCATCGTTAGGTAGCGTGTCTTATTTAAGTCAACTCTAAATGAAACTGAACATAAGTTTTATTAAATTTTCAAATTTCAATGATTATTGTTGTTTTCTTTATATTTTCCCTATGATAGCGTGACTCTTGACAGAGATTCTTTCTGGAGGAAAAAAGCGTTGCGCCCTCGCCGAGCCTAAGTTACATGTGACAAGGGCAGAAAAATGATATGTTTCCTCAATCAAAACCTTCACACAAAAATAATGAACTACTGACGCTGT
This sequence comes from Xestia ashworthii, assembly GCA_950022955.1. Lineage (NCBI taxonomy): Eukaryota > Metazoa > Arthropoda > Insecta > Lepidoptera > Noctuidae > Xestia > Xestia ashworthii. Next base: position 729,460 of record OX465561.1, read on the forward strand.
AAAAGACTGGGCACAAATGTAAGGACTCTGGTCCTGGACCCAATAGATATAAATAGTATATCGTTCTAGAGGTATATTCTCATAGAGCACGAATAGGTATGGCGCTTGACCTGATAGGTATGTTGTCCGATCCGGAGTACCTCCGCGTACCTTTAATATTAAATCATTTTGTGATTAAAGTATTTTTTAAACGTGTGTGTCACCCTGGCAAAATGTTGTGCATTTGAGATGTGAGACCTTAACAAATAATTAAGAGTAGGTATCATGAGGAGCAATTTGCTTACTTATAGCAAAAGGACATGGCTAAATGGAAGTATTGGTATGGGCGCGGCCCCCGTAATAAATAAACATGGAACCTTGCGATAAGTATTGCTGAATAGGTGAATATTAGTATTTCATATGAAAAAAGTGTCAGAAAGTTGTAATATCTTTACAATCCCGAAAATATATTCGGGTAATTCCTACGTCAATAAGTATAAAAAACTGCAAACAAATGACATATTGCTATGAACTTTTTCCTAGGCGTTAGGATATTTCTGTTGAATGATTTACGATATTTTTTTGACTAGCGACACACCCCGTTTTCGTACGGTGGTACTTGAGTATATTACAAAGAGGCAATCACGGGCTTTTTACAATTCGCGCAAAAATCACTCCCGCCCTCCTGTATACATATACCTATGTAGTATCCTACCTAGCTGAATTTTTTATCTATCTCAAATACAAAAATCTATAGTTGTTAGGGTCAGTCTGTTAATATTACTCACTATTTTCAAATACGTTTATCAATTATCATATCATCCATCTATACATAGGTATAATAAAATCGTTGAGACCAAAAAATCTGTACATTGAAGATTTAAAAAAAAAAGACCGACCAGGGTGACTTAAAATAAGTTACTGAACATATTAAAACCATTTTTTAAATTTTTGTTTGTTTGTTTGACTGCGCATCACGTAAAAACTGCTGGTCGGATTTTGATGGAAACTTCACTATTCTATTTAAATAAACTCAGAATAACATATAGGCTATAGAAATTATGGAAAAAGGGGGGGGGGTAAAGCTTGAATGAAAAAAAAAATTAGATTGTTCTAGAATCATAAAACTCAGAGTAAATACTAATTATTAAAAATAAAGAAATACCTGTTTCAGCATTTTTTTAAATCTCATCCAGAGACGTAAAAAAGAGGGTTTTGTGTTTAAAATTAATTAACTTCATACACCTATATGATAAAATCCAATGAAGTGTAAACCTTTAAAAGTTGCTGTAAATACTTCAAATCTAATACAGGTAAATATAATTTCTCAATTTTTTTGAAATTTGATTTTTGAAGTGAATACTGTTACATCGGAGTTCATCGGACCTACTAGAACATTCGAGAAAGCACGTGATTACAGTATGTGTACGTTGGAATTTCGAGAGATTTCTATTATTAGGTATTACTTTCAAAGTTGGGTAGGTACCTACAAACTCGCGACCTCTTTATAAAAAGACATTAGAATTTCAACCGTACGCCTAGGGCATACGGTTCATATTTGTTTGTGTTGTACAAGTAGCTAGTAATAATAATTACCTACCTACCTACCTACTCTTTTGTTAGTGTTTTCTATGACCCTCTAGAATATTCGAGGTTATTCTGGTGTGTCTGTGGGCGAGTATAAATAGACCGCTCAGGGCCGCGACAGTCAGTCTTGTTTTGGCTACCATCGAAGCGAATCGAAGTGAACTTGAAGTGCGATACCTAAGCGAATAGTGAACAGTAGTGTATTGTAGTGTACTTGTGATTAAGTTCTAATTGTTTTGTGATTAATAAAGTGATTGTGTTGTTTAATCGGTAGTAATTAATTTATCTCATACCCAGCTCGTAACAATACCTACGCCCAAAATAGCGGAACTCAAGAAAATCGGCTTTCCTCGGTATAAGTAGTTGGTAATACAGGATGGAAACGGTAAACGGGGCAGTAAGGGGAGCTGCAGCTACACGAAAATGGTCTTAGAAAGCAACCCGTAATTTTTTCGAGAAATGTTGTTCACAGATTTAATAAAAAATTAAAGTACCTACTTACAGTTAGCAAGGAAATTGCCATTTTACATAAAACAATTTTTTTGATGCCAATCGATCTTCTTTCCGACACTGATCAAAAAGTTCTTCCAGACCAACCCAGGTTAGAGTACTCAAAAAGTCACTGCAGCTACATGAAAATGGTCTTAGAAAACCATCCGAAATTTTTCGTGAAAAATCATCCCTAATAAAATTAGATGATACTTATAGGTAGGTACTTACCAGTATTTTTTTATAAATAAAAAAATAGATTCTTTGCAGGTACGAAAAAATACACGTGATATAGTATAGTAAGGGGTAGGTACCTAGTCTTAAACCTCACCACGTATCACCAAGGGGGATGGGGGGTCAAAAAATTCCAAAAAAAAACATCACGTGATTAATGGATGGCCCCATGACCTAGCTGGAGTATGACTGTCATCGAGTGTCTAAGGATGAAGACGTTAGGACGTCGAGAGAAGCCCTTTAAACTGTTTTATAAACATGGTAATTTATCCTTATCAAAATTAATACGTTTTTAATCACAAGTATTTAATTTTAAACATAATTGCCCTTGGATACGCAATTTGATTTCAATGAATATCAGAGATACACCGTTTTAAATAACTCAGAAGCAAAATAATGATCATGTACCTACCGGACGCGCTTTTCATTATGCAGAATCATAGATATATAATATAGCTCAATGTGCGGAATGATGTGTATGATGTGATGTGCTCTTTGACAATTGTATTAGAGGTGCTTACGACCCACTCTCTGTAACTCTGTCTTTCACTTAGGTATGTGTCGCAGACGAAGTTGCGCGGGTCAGCTAGTTTATTTATATATTGTCTGTGAAAACTTTCTTCTCATTATCCTACACGAATGTAAGGTACCTATGCCTAAACCTTCCGAAAGAACCAATCTAACTCAACCCCCTCACAATCTATTTGTTGATACATCCGTAGGCAGACAGACTCACAGACAAACGCGCCAGAGGGACTTCATTTAGTAAGTAGGCACGTGGTGATTGATGAATCTTGCCTACGTTATCTAGTTTATGCACTGAGTAACTAATCTGTCAGGTACCGAATGAAACCACCGTTTGGATGCTAGTTTATTACTGTCGTAGCAACACAATATCATAATGCATGCACACATAATTATATGCGCATACATACACATCAGTAACCAAGCACATAGTAGATATTGAAATAAAACAACAAAAATACGATTTATTTGTGTATTCATTATTCTGTTATTCTTACAAGAACATTATCTTAAAAGGAAGACGGAGCTGATAATGTGTTCTGGTGTCTCGCCAACCCCAGATACCAGGTCACTGTCAGAACCTGACAGCAACAGCCCAGAGTTCTGTTTCTCACACAATAGTAAGTAGAACAGCAGGCAATGAAGAAGTGATATGCCGCCGAAGTCTTTGCGAGGCCACACCGCAGTTTATGCATCACATTATGAATTGATTGCAAGTCCGTAACGAGTAGTGACTCACTGACTCGGTAGATAGGTGATCACACACAATAAGTCCAATAAACAAGCGAGGGACACTGAAAATCCAAAATAAAATAGCACAACGAACAAGAAAACTGCAGAGCGTTGAAACGGCTCTGTTGTCTGACATCTGACTATAGATATATATTTTTTTTTCCTTCGCCCTTTTCGGGCAGGCTAAGGTCTTGGACCATACCGCCTCGTCTTTAGTACTTGTCATCTTCTTTGTCTAAAAGTAAGGCCGAAGCCTCGTCTTCAGTACTTATCGTCTTTCTTGTCTAAAATTAAGGCCGAAGCCTCGTCTTCAGTACTTATCATCTTTCTTGTCTATAAGTAAGGCCGAATATGGGAAAGGATAAATACGATGATGGGAAACAGTAAACAATCGGTAGATGAATTAATTCCATCAAACATGGGCGGACAAGGAAGTATTACAGACCTAAGCAATAAATTTGCGTCTACCTTCAGTAAAGAAATAGAAGACATAAAACATAAGTGTCATGAGATTTGGTTAGACAGGCAGACTTATGTAAAAGCCACGGACATGTCCATGAGGTGGCAACCAGTAAGCACTAAATATGTGAAAAATATAATAAAAAACATGAATTCAGATAAATCACCTGGTAGCGATCTTATGCGGATGTCCGACCTTAAAATAGTTATCGATAAAGTGAGCCCCGTTTTAGCTAAACTAATAAACCTAACTGTTAAGAACTACAAATTTCCTAGTAAGCTCAAAGAGGCAATAGTTCGCCCAATTCACAAAACCGGCCAAGAGCGTGTCGGGCCACGCTCACTGTAGGGTTCCGTAGCTTCCCAGACCATTAAAAATACCAACATTTTTCGTCAGCAAAAATAACTTTGTTTTTCATAGTATTTGTATGAAAAACAAAGTTATCATTTGCGTTTTTTTGAAAAAGTGCTATATAACTCAAAAACTATCCAACTCATCAAGTTGAAAATAATTTTCCTAGAAAGTTCATATAAAGGTCTACTTCTGTGATTTTTTTCATATTTTTTAAACTTATGGTTCAAAAGTTAGAGGGGGGGGGGACACATTGTTTTTGACTTTCGGAGCGATTATTTCCTAAAATATTAATATTATCAAAAAATGATTTTAGAAAACCCCTATTCATTTTTAAATACCTATCCAACAATATATCACACGTCAGGGTCAAAATTAAAAAAAAAATCGCTCCCCACTTTACGTCTGGGGGAGGTACCCTAATAAAAATGTTTTTTAAAATTTTTATTTTTGCACTTTGTCGGCATGATTGATATACATATTGGTACCAAATTTCAGCTTTCTGGTGCTAACGGTCACTGAGATTATCCGCGGACAGACAGACAGACAGACATGGCGAAACTATAAGGGTTCCGTTTTTTGCCATTTGGCTACGGAACCCTAAAAAAGGTGATCGTAAAAATGTATCAAACTTTAGACCTATATCAATTTTATCTAGTGTAGATAAAATCATAGAAAAGTGTATAGTCAACCAACTAAGTAACTATCTACAAAAAAATAACATCATTAACGAGTGTCAACACGGTTTTTTAAAAGGGAAAAGTACAAATACATTGCTTACAAAATTCACAGATGAAATTAACAGTTACCTAAATGATAAAAAATTTGTTGTTACAATATTTTTTGATTACAAAAAAGCATTTGATACTTTGCAATTCGATACCATCCTAAATGCAATGGAGGAGTGCGGGGTGAGAGAACCACTGAACCCATGGTTCCGTGATTGCCTCACCGCGCGCTCCTACCGTGTGAAGGTGGAGGATACGCTTAGTGACCGAGTCGAGGTGCGGAGTGGGGTGGCGCAGGGCTCGGGATGTGGACCAATTTGTTACCTTATGCATGTCAACAGCTTGTGCCGAGTGCTACAGCATTGCTCAGCGTATATGTTTGCAGATGACTTGTGCATACTTCGCTCCGGAACTAACATAGACGATACCTTCCAACTAGTTCAGCAAGATATAGACGCGGTTGTTAAATGGTCGCACGACAATGGCATTATATTAAATGCTAGTAAAACTAAATTATTGTTAATTCATTCCCCATACTTACGACCTCGTAGTGCGATTCCACCTTTATTTACCCATGATTATTTATGCCACCATAATAACCTATTGAGCTGTAAATGTAAACCTATTGAAAGAGTTGAATGCGTAACCTACCTTGGCATGAAAATAGATGAGAACTTTTCTTGGTCCCATCATGTAGACTATATTTCAAGTAAACTAAGAATATTATTAAGTAAAATGTACCACCTAAGCTTTAAAGTTCCTATTAGTGTATTAAGATGTATCTATATGTCATTAGTAGATTCTATTATGAGTTATGCTCTTGACAGCTATGGATTAACATTCAAAACTAACTTGGATAAATTAGAAGCTCTTCAAATTAGATTTTTAAAACTGCTTGTAACAAAAAAAACTAAAAACAGCTGTAAAGGAGATTATAGGAAACTATTTAAAATATGTAAAATTCTACCTATCACTTACAAACATAAATACCTTTTAGCAGTTAACCATCAAGGTACCCAAGAGCATAGCTTGACTTATGTTTTCAACAATCATAACACACGATCTATGGCTGCTGGCAGATTCAATGTACCCAGAGTCACCAATTACTTTGGTGACAGAACCCTAAAGAAGCGAATACCGTATCTACTGAACAGTCTGCCGGCAGACATAAGGAGTGAAATGAATATAAATAGATTTAGAAATAAATTAAAAAAATATTATTTAGATATCATGTGTTGAAAGTATAGGTTAACTTATTAAATACTGTTGGATGATGGGTGACGCTCTACGATCTTGGGGTGGTAGAAGGAGACTTTCCCCGGAATCGGGGTGCGTCATCCAGCTTCGAGTAAATGTTACTAACACTAGTTTATAAGTTTTTCATTGCTACTAACAAACATATTATATTATTATGTATATAAGTTGAAAATGTTTACTTCCAAGTGATGATTATACTAACAATACTAACATAATATCTAAGCACCATTGTTACTAATACTTATTACTAACAAAATTAGGTACCTACCTAGTTGTAAATAAACTTTAATTTATTTAGTGCATAAGTTAGTTTAAAGACTCGCCGACCCCACAGTCAAACCATGTCAATGGTTTTGTGGGGCTTAGTTTTTTTTAACCATACTTATTTTGTTTTGATAAATAAATAAAAAAAAAAAAAAAAAAAAAGCCTCGTCTTCAGTTTTATCCTTTTTTTCCAAAAGTATGTCAGGCCGAAGCCTCGTCTTCAGTTTTATCCTTTTTTTCCAAAAGTATGTCAGGCCGAAGCCTCGTCTTCAGTTTTATCCTTTTTTTCCAAAAGTATGTCAGGCCGAAGCCTCGTCTTCAGTTTTATCCTTTTTTTCCAAAAGTATGTCAGGCCGAAGCCTCGTCTTCAGTTTTATCCTTTTTTTCCAAAAGTATGTCAGGCCGAAGCCTCGTCTTCAGTTTTATCCTTTTTTTCCAAAAGTATGTCAGGCCGAAGCCTCGTCTTCAGTTTTATCCTTTTTTTCCAAAAGTATGTCAGGCCGAAGCCTCGTCTTCAGTTTCATCCTTCTTGTCCAAAAGTAAATAAGGCCGCAGCCTCTTCCTTAGTATTTTATTTTAGGCCTGAGCCATGTCTTCAGTATTATAATAGTGTCATATCCGTGTATTCTTCATAAGTAATCATGTTGTGTAATATGGTCATATCCGTGTATTCTTCATAATCATGTTGTGGAATAAGGTCATATCCTCTTCTAATAATTGCCCCGAACGGTCAAATTGCCCATCCAGTGCTGTCTGACTATAGATAATACACTAGCATCTGACGTTTGTGAGAGAGGGGATTGAACTTCCAGTGTAAAAGAATCAATCAAAAAATCGAATAGGTTGAAAGAAAAAATAGAATAAGTTTTTTCAACACACTTGCTCATAAAGTGGCTCTAATTTCACCGCAATTAGGCACATAATGACACCTGTAATCAAACTGTGACTTTTTCATTGCTATTATTCACAAGTGAGTTATAGGGTTTTTTTTTTATTTTATTGGTTGAATTGCTTTGTTCTTAAAAAAAGTTTCGATACAAAAAAGATCGTGTTCAATAGTACAAATAAATTAATGTACCTATTGCTTGCTCATTTCATACAACTTCGTATCTACATAGATAATTTCAACTTATAAGTTTTTAATAAATAAAACTTTCACTCAAATGCAACTTTTGTTTTCTTTTTTTTTTACTTTTTTTTTAATAATAAAACTTCGAATTCCCCATTTCGTACGTGGCTAAAACGCTATCCGCGAAAAGCCAAAAAAAAGGAACCTCATTCTTTTAGTCTATGGGCGATCGCCATTGTTAGATGCGCGCGCATAGGAAAACTGATGAATTATTCCCGCCATTGCGAAAAAAAAATCACAACTCGTTTTCACTGTTGAAATTATAGTTATTTTTAGTATTATTTTATTCTCAAGTGTGTTGAAAAACGTCGTATCATACACGTGTGTGTTGATGATTACCGTCTCGGCTCTCTTAAGAACCTCGCCTAACGGCTCGGTTCTCAATGGCGCCTCGGTGGTAATCACCAACATTACACACTTGTACCATAATGTACTATTATCGACCACTATTCAGTTCATGTATTTTTGACACAAGATATGTGGGTAGTAAGATTAAACGAAGAAGCACAGTCCGAAGCTTTCAGTTATTTTTTATTTGATTTTGATTAGAATAAAGTGAAATTGAGTAAAGTCGATTGTCACTTTAAAAAACAACCCCATTTTCCGAATCAAAACCCAGTGAAAATCTAATAACAACCAACTAAACAGGACACCGCATTGAAAACCTTAGCTTAAAAACATAAATCGATTTGATTCTATTATCAATAATCGATATAAGTACCTACAGTTTCGTTTGACATACTGGAAAAGTGATATGACCCCTCCCTAGCCTGCAGTATTGTTATTTCCCCTTGAACTTGTCAGGCAAATAAAAAACAATTTATATACTTTTTTATGTTTAACAGTTCACACAAGTTCAAGGAAATTATCAAATGCTAAATAATTCATGAATGATTTTTTAAATATTACGAGTAAATGTGAGATTCCTATTTATGCTTGGGGTATTCATTTAGCCATCTTCTTTGTTTTAAAGTTATTTGAGAAAAAAACGTTTTGCTACCCTAGCAAAATCGATTTTCAAAAAATCGTTTAGCCCGGAATCAAATACCATGAGAGCTTTTGTTGCGTAGTAAATGTTAGTAAGTAGCATTTGTGTGTGTTATGGTTCTCGAGTTATTTAAGATTTTGTTGCGGTAAGATTTTGGGATACCCCAGATCTCGAAAACGACTCAACGCAGAAGATTGAAAAAAATACCAACAAGAGACCTTAATTTGCTTTAATTAGTTTAAATATTAGTTTTTGATTTGGTCGCCGTAAACCAATGGAATTAAATGGTTACAAAAATCAGATAAAAACGGATTTGCAAGTAAACCAAAACACTTAGAACCAAACCACCAAACCGACGCGAAAATATAGTAAGTAGTTATTTGTTTCTGTTTATTATTTTTACTAACCTGACCAGAAAACTTTTGTATGCAACTGTACTAACAAAACATCCGTATTATCCCATTCATTTAAGGGCTACCGCACACTACAGACAAGACTGTCTTAAGACAGACTTGTCTCACACAGACAAGTCTGCCTCAAAAACTGTTTTGTCTACGACACATCGCACACCTAGAACGAAACTGTTTGGTCTTCTACGACTAGGGCATGCAATTATTATGCTCATTTTAGTATCCGGATACTTGGATTACGTTATCCGGATAAATCCGGATTATACTGATGATTCAGATAGGATAGATAAAATAAAATTTAACCACAATATTGCCACCACCATGGTCCACTACAGGGGTTAAATGCGGAAACCAAAACCCTTGTGGACGCTCCAGGGTATCCCGCCAAAGTCATTTTTTTTGCAATTTGCAGGCAAGTGCTAGGTTGCATGTTGATCAAAATATGATTCGTGACTATAAAACGTATGTAGTTACAGAATTATAATCATCAAAATCCACAATACAACCCTTCAAGTTCATGAAGGTCGATTGAATGACTATTTCATGAAAAAGTCATTCAATCGACCTTTATGAACATGTAAAAATGCGAAGACAAAATAAACCAAAAAATATCCGTTTTATTCGTATTACCTATCCGAATAGTAATGCAATTAATATCCGGATAGCATGCCCTAACTACGACGTAGCAAGGGGGGGGGGGGACTGCACTACTTGACGTAGGCGTCCAATTATTGACAAAGATGTCACCACCATGTATGAAATCCGCGTAAACTTGAGATTTAGTACGTAATAATGGCATAGATGGTGCTTACGCCAATTATCACCAGTTTGCTTAAAACGCCTTGTTGATTTTAATTAAAATTGAGCCAAGAACAATAATAAATAATAATTTATTTATATATTTGACGAAGTGAGAACTTCCGTAGTGTTTTTAAAAAGTGTGACGTCAGCGTTGCTGACGTCACGGTTGTTGTCTTCATAGTGATCACTCATTTTGGGTCTCCAAACTAAAACTTCACAAGTAACTTTATAAGCTTCGTTTATTCAACGGGCAGCGTAACGACGTCCCAGAGAGGTCCGTACTGTACGGCGGCGCGAGTGTAACTAACTCGATCGCCTTTTCTTTTTTTTTTTTTTTTTTTTTTTAGGTATGACCACTCGTAGTTGCAACACTCTAAGGTTGCTTGACTACTTAACCGAACGATCCTGTGGGTGGCCAAAAATTACTTTAAGGCCCCCAGCCAGGGCTTACAAACTAAAAATATTTACATTTAAATGACGATCACTAACTCGATCGCCTACAGTGCGGCCGTATTTATAGGATCGGCGCACGTGCACGATTTGTACTTAGTTTAAGTATTGAAATTACAAAATGATCTTAATTTTACATCGTAATAAACTCTGAAGTAATCAACCAATTTTGGGACAATCAAATGATTAATTAATTATTCTAATTTTTCTAGACTAATTGTTGTAGTTGCGCCGATACGGCCATTCTGACAGGCGGTGCGCGCTCTGCACCAGCCTCGTCGCTTCACGTAGATGGTTGTGGAGTCATGTAGACTGTTGTGGATTCTCGTAGATTTTGGTTGGTTCTCGTCGACCTGAAAGAAGAGAAATAATTTCTTTTGAGTAGTACATCTGTAAAGCGACTTCCGTTGCTTTGTCTTTTGAGCATGCTACTAAGGTTATTAGATTCTCGAAGATTTTATTGAAAGGTTCTCGGAGGTTCTCGTAGAGTTCTCGAAGGTTCTCGTAGAGTTCTCGAAGGTTCTCGTAGAGTTCTCGAAGGTTCTTGTAGAATTCTCGGAGGTTCTCGTAGAGTAATTGGAAATCTTTGAATTGAGTTACTTACCATTTATTCTGCTGTGTCGTTTTCGTGGTTTGGCTGTATTTGCAGCTCTCCTCGTGAGGTTGACGGGATGGGCTCGTTTTGTTCTGCCGTAAGATCTCGGTGAGTAGGCGATTCGTTTCCCGCCGATACGGTCAACTGATCACCAGGTTGTGGAGCACGGCGTAGCTGATCATGGGCAACCTTGCGAGGTCGTCCTCTGCCAACAACTTTCTTTACCAAATATCGGTCATTATCCAGTATTCTGCAGACCTCATACGGTTCGCTGTACTTAAGGTCAAGCGAGGTTTGGTTGCGAGGGTTATTCTTAACCAATACGTAATCTCCTCTTTGGAAATGATGGATTTTGGCTTTATGTAGGTTGAAGCGTTGTCTGTCTTGTTCGCTAGAACGAATCATTTTCTGTTGCACTTGTTGAGTAAGCGATTCAATGTCAACGGTTTCATTGTCAATATCCACCAAGTTGAGAAGCTCGGGAGGTACACAGTGCTTTCGTTGTGTAATAAGTGTCAGCGGAGCAACACCGGTGACCCGATGGGTTGTGCAATTCATAGCCAGCTGAAGTTCCTCGAGCACAGTGTGCCACTGCTCTGCTTCGTAATTTTTAATCATTATCAATGCATTCTTGAGAGTTGCAACGACCCTTTCAACTTGTCCATTCGCTCGGCTGACTCCTGGAGCGATAGCATGGATGTTTATTCCGATGTTCTCACAGTAATCTTTGAACTCGCCAAGGAACTCTCTTCCTCCATCAACTATGATTTGGACCGGTGCGCCAAATAGGTGCACAGTACGTTTTAGAGCAGCCAATGTACTGTGTGGGTTTTTATTGGTACTGAAGTACAGTAAAACGTACTTCGAGAAAGCATCAATGGTGACTATAACGTACTGCTGATCATCTGGAGTGCCCAGCTTCCCTGTTATGTCCATATGAATAACTTGAAAGGCGGCCGTTGGTTTTTGTATAGGATGTAATTGAGCTTGAATGGCCCCGGATCTCCCTTTGGATGTTCGGCATATGACGCAGTTATCCACAAATCTTCGAACGGTAGAGCTCATTTTGTTGAACCAATAAGTTTCTCTGATCTTCTGCAGTGTCTTTTCCCAGCCGGGGTGTTTTAGTGCAGTGTGAAAAGAGTTTATAATGCTCCATTGAAAGGACTTAGGAACGACAGTACTGAGCTGCTGACCGAAGACAGGATCATTGACGTTCTTCTTTAAGACATTGTCCTCCAAGACATAGTCTTCTACTGGGTTATTATCACCGAGGCTGTCCATTATTGGTCGCAGTTCATCGTCCCGCCGCTGTTCAATTTTGAGCCAGTTCAAGTCTTTTGTCATAACATTGACTGCAAACTCCGTTGGGTTTCTACTGAAAAAGTCAGCGTGTTGGAGACGTTCACCTTTGCGGTACTCCACCTCGAAATCGTAGTTTTGTTAGAATGCCCACCAGCGATGAATCCTTGGCAGGAGATCCTTTTTGTGTTTTGACGCTTTTAACGCGTTGCAATCAGTTACCACGGTGAATTTTCGCCCATATAAATACTGGCGAAAATGTTTTATAGCACGTACCACTGCCAGTGTCTCCAGCTCGTAGGAGTGGTAGCGACTTTCAGCCTCCGTGGTTCTCATGCTCATAAAGGCAACAGCATGTTGACGTCCATCTATCACCTGGACCAGCACTGCACCAAATCCGATGCTGCTTGCATCTGTGTATAGTAGTATTGGTGCCTCTTCTTGGAATAATGTAAGCACTGGAGCAGACGTCAGACATTCAATGATTGTGTTACGAGCTTTTTCGTGTTTGTCTGTCCATGACCACTTTGCTCCTTGTTTCGTAAGTTCGTACAAAGGCACCATTATACGAGAAAAGTCAGGAATGTACTTCCTAAAGTATCCAGCCAGACCATTGAACTGCCTGACTTGTTTGACAGTTTTGGGTACTGGAGCTTTGACGAGGGCCTCCACTTTGCGTGGGCTCGGTCGTACTTGTCCATCGGAAACTACGTTTCCGAGATATTCGATGGATCGTTTGAAGAAAGCACACTTGTCTGCGTTGATAGAAAATCCCGCGTCTTGCAGTGCTATGAGTATTCGCTCCATGTGTGAGATTCCCTCAGTGAAATCTGTACACTTGCTTAGCACGTCATCTACGTAGACTTGTGCAGCTGTTCCCAGCAATGATGTCAAAGCTCTGTTGATGCATCGTTGGTAAACTGAACAAGCATTGCTCAAACCAAACGGCATGGTGAGATATTCATATAGCCCGTCTGGTGTGACGAACGCGGTCTTCTCGATGGAGGTTTTGCCAATTGGAATCTGGTGGAAACCAGCCGCCATATCAAGGCTTGTATAGAAATGACCGTTTGCCAACTGGTCAATCTGATCGGATATCAACGGGAGTGGATAATGGTCACGTAGAGTATTCGAGTTAAGCTCTCGAAAGTCCACACAAAGCCGATCATCACCATTCTTTTTCTTGACCAGGATGATGGGACTTGAATAGGGAGATTTGCTCTCACGAATGATGTTATGTTCCAGAAGTTCTTTGATTATGGTGCGAACTTTCTCTCGTTCCACTGGGCTGAGGCGATATGGTCTTCTTTCCACAAATTTATCAGGATTTTTCAGTCTGATTTCTAGTTCTCCGGTGCTGACCCGAGTCTTAGGATATCCACGGATAAACAGGTGTTCATATTTAGTTAGAAGTCGTCGTAATTGCATGACTTCATCTTCATTGGTTAGGTCACAGTCCAAGTTGTCGAAGAGACAGGAACTGTCACTCACATGATTGATGAGTGTTTTATGGATTAGCTTCGTCCCGTTCGATGTGATTATCACACTTAGATTAGTATCATGGATCAGGTTCATGCCCACCAAAATGTCCGTTGACATTTCATAGTCAGGCAATACATAAAACTCAAGCTCAACACTGATGGTATCTACGACGCATATAGTCGTAAGTTTGGTTAACGATAGCGCGGGGAATTGACCAATCCCTTTCAAATAATTGACCACTGGTCTCCTTTGACCAGGTAAGGCTGTAGCAATCGATTCTCTGATAATTGAGCACTCCGCTCCACTGTCGAAGATGGCTTGCAAAGTCCTTTCACCTATTTTGATGTTGATAGGAGCCAACTTATGGCTAGCTACGCAGTTCACGTTTGAAGTCAACGAACGTTCACGTTTGAAGCAAGTTTCGTAAGTGTGGCCTGGTCTCTTGCAATAGGTACAGGCTGGTGCAGCTGTTGTTTTTGAATCCTTATTGCTGGCTTCAGGTTTAGACTCCGAAGGTTTGAATCTGCAGTCGTTAGTAGAGTGGTTCGTCTTCTTACATATACGGCAGCTTGTTGTTGGTGGTGTATTGTCCGAAAAACGTGAACGTTTGTCATATGTTGTAGAACTGGAGCTTGGATGACTTCGCTTCTTCCGTATGGATGTTGCAACCGAGATGAGCTCAGGGACAGTGGTTGCCCTTGCGTTCAACAGTTCGATACGCAAGCGCTCATCATTAACACATCCAATCACAGCTTCCACAGCGTGTTCGTTTCCCAGCTTGTCTTTGGTAACTCTTCGCCACAATATCCAAGCACGTGATAGAAACTCTGCGACATCTTTTGTTGCATCGTAAACATGTTCTCTAAACATGACGATATCCCGGGAGTATCTATTTTCGGGTTCAAACGTGGTGATGAGATTTTCCCGCAAAATCAAAAATCAAAATCAAAATCAAAATCAAAGCATTTATTTCAAGTAGGCCAGTTACAGGCACTTTTGAATTGTCGAAACAAAAATGAACATTTAAAGTAGCTACAGTCCCAGTCACAAGACATAAAAACTGTGAAAGTACTGTAGTTGCCCATTCCCTAGCGTAGATCTCTATGGAGAAGAACGGGCAAGAAACTCCATGGACACTCTTTTAAATCAAAATATTGTTACAAAATCTTGGTTACATCATTCATGTTGAGATGGTATATTATGTGAGAACAATGTAGCAAGATGTGCACGTTAAAAGTGTCCATAGCAAAACAAAAATAAAATACAACTCAAAAACTAAATAATTCAAATAAACCATGGCGACTAAGAGATGACCAGTCACAACTGACAGCGCCCGTTCACGAACATGACGCATGGATCAGCACCATTCAGCTCAACCATTTTGAAGGGAACTAAATGGTCCGACACACGCGCCACCATCAGCGAGACATTTGAGAGAGCATGACATACTCTCAACCGCCAGGGCACATTCAAGTCAAGAACTGCCGTAGGTTTCCAGTGAATGATAGCTTACTAGTACATAGTACTCACACAATATAGGCTATACGATTATATAATACTAACATTGAATCTATACAATGCAAAGATAAGTTTGTACAATCTTCAGCAGCTCCAACAATACCTATAATGCTATCAATTTTTGCGCCCCTGTCCATGTGGAGCAGGACCAGCATTAAGCCAAGCATTTTTATCAGCGATATAATCGCTCAACTTGTAATATGCTTGTTTACATAGTGTGCGTTTAACGCATGTTTTAAATTTCGTCTCATTCAGTTCAAGAATACTTTGTGGAATTTTATTATAGCATCTCAAACAGTACCCCATGAAAGATGAGTCTACTTTAGCGAGTCTAAAGCCTGGCTGAACTAGTTGGTCCCTATTTCTAGTACTGTAATTGTGTCTGTCACCTCTTTTACCAAAAAGATGCAGATTTTTTCTGACGTACATTATGTTTTCGTAGATGTATTGGCAATGAACCGTCATGATGCCAATATCCTTAAATAGTTCCCTTAGAGAATCGCGCCTACGAAGATTATATATGGCTCTGATGGCTCTTTTCTGCAGAATAAATATAGACTCAACATCAGCAGCCCGTCCCCATAGCAAAATACCGTAAGACATTATACTATGGAAGTAACTAAAATAGACCAGTCTAGCGGTATCTACATCAGTGAATTGACGGATTTTTCTAATGGCATATGCTGCTGAACTTAAGCGCCCCGCAAGCGATGTTAAATGAGAACCCCATTGTAGCCTTGAATCAAGCGTAAGCCCCAGGAAAACAGTTTTATCTACGAATTCGAGTTTTTCTTTATTCAATATTATCTCACAATCACTACTTTTAACATTTGGTAATGAAAATCTTATGCATTTAGTTTTCTTTTCATTCAATACCAAATTGTTTGCTGTGAACCAATTTTGGACCTGAAGTAGGGCATTATTCACTTCATCTAGATTTTGGGCCCGTCTATTTATCTTAAAAATTAGGGAAGTGTCATCAGCAAATAGCACCATATTTTGTGGTTGGTTTTTCAATAAATAGGGTAGATCATTTATATAGACTAGAAAAAGGAAAGGACCCAATATTGAGCCTTGCGGAACCCCCATTTTTACTTTCAAACCCTGTGAATTGACACCATTTATTTGAACATGTTGTTTTCTATCACTCAAATAAGATTTTACCAGGTTAAGTGCAAGTTTACCTAGTCCGTAATGCTCCAGTTTCAAAAGTAATGTGTCGTGATTTACGCAGTCAAAAGCTTTGGAGAGGTCACAGAAAATTCCTATTGCGTCTTGGGACTCTTCCCACGCAGCAAAAACGTGCTTTAATAAGGTTACACCGGCGTCAGTTGTACAACGTCCCTTGGTGAAACCATACTGTTGATCATGTAAGATTCTGTTGGTGTTAAAATGATAGAGCATTTGATTTAGCATTACTTTTTCAAAAACCTTGCTAAAAACTGGTAACACGGATACAGGTCTATAATTATTGGCATCTTTACTGTCCCCGGATTTGAAAAGAGGTATGACTTTACTGTATTTCATTAAATCAGGGAACACTCCTTGGTCTACACATGAATTAAAAATTAAAGCTAAGTACGGGGCTATGGTCTCAAGTATAGATGTACAAACTTTGATAGACATTCCCCATAGATCTTCGGTCAGTTTGATTTTAATTTGCCGGAAAGCTTTAATAACTGTCATAGGGTTAATATGTTTAAATTTAAATTCAGCCAGGCAGCCAGACACATTCGCCTTTAATAAGCCAATTGAAATTTCAGGTGAGGAATTAAGGGCCTCCGTAGTTTTTATTGGTATATCGGTAAAGAAATTTACAAATTCTTGAGCTACTTCCTGATTAGAGCTTTTAGGACCACATTCTGTATCTAATGTATAGCTATTATTACGTATTTTCTTTCTGTTAGTCTCGTTATTTATGACTTTCCAAACGGTCTTTATTTTATTTTCTGCTGTTTTGATCTTGTTGCTAATGTGCAGGGCTTTAGCAACCTTGCAAGTATTTCTAAAAATCTTTGAATACTTAGCAACATACTTGCTAAAAGTTTCTGTGTTTATAAAAGTCTTAAGGCTGTAAAGCTCAAATAGCCTTTCCCTACTTTTTCTGATACCTCTAGTTGCCCAATCACTAAATATAAATTTAGGGCATATACTCTTTGTCTTCTTTTCAAAAGTTTTGTTGAATTCCGTGTGAACTAATGAAAAGAAACGGTCATACAATTGATTTATATTAATATCCTCTTGGCTCATTTCACTTAACTTTTTCTGTAGGGAAATATTAAACCTATTTAATTTGCAAGAAGTTATAGGTCTAAATTTAATCTGAACATTTTGTATTGGAGGAGAGAGACACCTAAAAGTTACAGTTTGTCCGCTATGGTCAGACGGCAAACAATTCACTATGGCTTTATCTAAATAATCACAATTGCAGAAAACATTATCTATACAAGTAGCAGAAGATGATGTTACTCTAGTAGGTTCTATAAAAGTGTTGGTCAAGTCAAATGACTTAAAAAGATTTAATAACCGACTGCTATTTGGATTCTCTTCTAAAATATTGATATTGAAATCACCACAAATAATTGTAGACTTATTACTGGCTGCAAGTTTTGCCAGGACATCTTCCATTATTGATTCGAATAAGGAAAAGTTTTGATAGTTTGGGGGTCTGTACACACACACAACTACATGCTTATCTAGCTCAACACAGGACAGTTCGACGCAATGTTCAACTGAGAGACCTACTATGTCATTACGTTGCTTATATTTAAAACTATTTTTTATTAATATTAGGGAACCTCCACGAAGCATAGTTTTACGGTTAAAGCAGCTACCCACCATATAGTTCTCATAATTAATAAGCATTTGGTAATCCTTTAGCCAATGTTCAGTAAAACAAATAATGTCAAACTTACTACTTTCTAAAAACAATTCAATTTCTAATAATTTGGAAGAAATGCCTTGGATATTTTGGTGGAATAATTTTAAGGTGTTCTGCTGAGGCCCTTTTTTACTAACTAGTTGAGTGCAAGAAGATACCTTGTTGTTGGTAGGATTAACAATAATATTGTTAATGGTACCTTCTGTTGTCTCACTTTCTAGTTTAAATTAATATATGGAGTGAGGCCGGAGACTCCCGTGCCATCCTCTGACAACAAGACCCTATCACTAATAAACCCTAATTGAGAATTTTCCACGGTGACAGATGGATCCTCTCCAGTACAATGTGTGTAAACATTTATAGCACTAGTGCTATATTCATTCGTGCCAGTCACCTGAACATTAGTAGAATTACTAATTGTCGATGTATTAATAATATAACTAAACTTAGACATACTATTTATGTCTGTGTGAATACTATAAGATAATAGCCGAGCTATTTTGTGTCTACATACAATAGGTAGATACACCTTACCCCGTGTCGACTTTAGTTTACCAACAATAGTGTTGATATCCAGATATATAAGTCTGTCACTATAGTGACCTACTAGAAAATGAATATGGTTATTTAACATATGTATATAATTGTTTTTCCTATTACCCAAATTTTCAAAATGGGGAACTCTTCCCATGTTGTAGTAGTCACCATCCAATCATCAATCCACATTTTTGCACGCCCCTTCAACAGGCTGCAGACTTTCATTCGCACATCGAAATCACCAAGCTCGTACGCTTCAATCGCTTGATCTATATGCTGGCACCATTCGCGCACACCGATGTGGGTGTCCGGGTCGAATGATGGTAAATAGACGTCCTTGATCCTTATTTTCGCTTCTTTAGGTGGAGCACATAAGCGCTCCGACATTTTATGCATAGTCTCCATCATTTGCATCAGGAATTGTGGTGGTATCCCTCCCAACTGCATTCCATGGTAAGGGTCCGCTTGCGGTCTTGATTGTAGTACAGCTTCTAATGGTGCATTGGTGACCAACACCGGTTCTTGCTGCTGGGTATTGGTTGAATCCAGTTGATCAGGTGGTGGAGCTGATGAGGAACCAGCTTGGGTAAGGGGTTCTTGTAATCCCACTTCTGATGACGAAGTGAGAACTTCCGTAGTGTTTTTAAAAAGTGTGACGTCAGCGTTGCTGACGTCACGGTTGTTGTCTTCAGAGTGATCACTCATTTTGGGTCTCCAAACTAAAACTTCACAAGTAACTTTATAAGCTTCGTTTATTCAACGGGCAGCGTAACGACGTCCCAGAGAGGTCCGTACTGTACGGCGGCGCGAGTGTAACTAACTCGATCGCCTTTTTTTTTTTTTTTTTTTTTTTTTTTTTTTTTTGGATAGGGCATCTCGCAGTTCAGTCTACGAAGACTGGCTTCTGCTTAACCGGGCAAGTCCTGTGGATGCCTTGAATTTAAGGCCTCCAGCCAGGGCAAAAATGACTAAAAACTAAGCGACAGCGCTCTAAGGGCACCCCCTGTGGGGTACGGACCTCGGCTTAGGGCGTCGCTGGGGGCAGCAAAGGGACAGGCTGGATCTGGTTGTCTTTATTTAGGGACTGTTTTATTGCTAAAGGCTCAGCATCGCGGGCTGGCTCAGGCAAGGGTCGGGGAGGGATTGATTTGGGATTACGCGCCGGACCTCGGCGGCGAGGTCGGAAGGTCTTCGGTTCAAAATCAAAATCAAAATCAAAGCATTTATTTCAAGTAGGCCAGTTACAGGCACTTTTGAATTGTCGAAACAAAAATGAACATTTAAAGTAGCTACAGTCCCAGTCACAAGACATAAAAACTGTGAAAGTACTGTAGTTGCCCATTCCCTAGCGTAGATCTCTATGGAGAAGAACGGGCAAGAAACTCCATGGACACTCTTTTAAATCAAAAAATTGTTACAAAATCTTGGTTACATCATTCATGTTGAGATGGTATATTATGTGAGAACAATGTAGCAAGATGTGCACGTTAAAAGTGTCCATAGCAAAACAAAAATAAAATACAACTCAAAAACAAAATAATTCAAATAAACCATGGCGACTAAGAGATGACCAGTCACAACTGACAGCGCCCGTTCACGAACATGACGCATGGATCAGCACCATTCAGCTCAACCATTTTGAAGGGAACTAAATGGTCCGACACACGCGCCACCATCAGCGAGACATTTGAGAGAGCATGACATACTCTCAACCGCCAGGGCACATTCAAGTCAAGAACTGCCGTAGGTTTCCAGTGAATGATAGCTTACTAGTACATAGTACTCACACAATATAGGCTATGCGATTATATAATACTAACATTGAATCTATACAATGCAAAGATAAGTTTGTACAATCTTCAACAGCTCCAACAATACCATTTAATGCTATCAATTTTTGCGCCCCTGTCCATGTGGAGCAGGACCAGCATTAAGCCAAGCATTTTTATCAGCGATATAATCGCTCAACTTGTAATATGCTTGTTTACATAGTGTGCGTTTAACGCATGTTTTAAATTTCGTCTCATTCAGTTCAAGAATACTTTGTGGAATTTTATTATAGCATCTCAAACAGTACCCCATGAAAGATGAGTCTACTTTAGCGAGTCTAAAGCCTGGCTGAACTAGTTGGTCCCTATTTCTAGTACTGTAATTGTGTCTGTCACCTCTTTTACCAAAAAGATGCAGATTTTTTCTGACGTACATTATGTTTTCGTAGATGTATTGGCAATGCACCGTCATGATGCCAATATCCTTAAATAGTTCCCTTAGAGAATCGCGCCTACGAAGATTATATATGGCTCTGATGGCTCTTTTCTGCAGAATAAATATAGACTCAACATCAGCAGCCCGTCCCCATAGCAAAATACCGTAAGACATTATACTATGGAAGTAACTAAAATAGACCAGTCTAGCGGTATCTACATCAGTAAATTGACGGATTTTTCTAATGGCATATGCTGCTGAACTTAAGCGCCCCGCTAGCGATGTTAAATGAGAACCCCATTGTAGCCTTGAATCAAGCGTAAGCCCCAGGAAAACAGTTTTATCTACGAATTCGAGTTTCTCTTTATTCAATATTATCTCACAATCACTACTTTTAACATTCGGTAATGAAAATCTTATGCATTTAGTTTTCTTTTCACAATGGTTTGTATTTGTACAATCTACGAACTGTACTGGTATCTTTCCTACTCTCTTGCAAGATAGTGATCGGATCGTAAACTAACTCGATCGCCTACAGTGCGGCCGTATTTATAGGATCGGCGCACGTGCACGATTTGTACTTAGTTTAAGTATTGAAATTACAAAATGATCTTAATTTTACATCGTAATAAACTCTGAAGTAATCAACCAATTTTGGGACAGTCAAATGATTAATTAATTATTCTAATTTTTCTAGACTAATTGTTGTAGTTGCGCCGATATATTTTTTAAAGAATTTTACCCTTATCCTCGTAGAACTGTTTATTCCCTCATTTACCCAATGTTAACTGTCAAAGATTCATAGTTTTATGAATGAATAGGAATAGTAAGACAATTCAGTATTAGCTAAAACATTAGTAACCCATCGAAAGCAAAACATACACATTGAGAAAACATTTTCAGAAATTATGTGTAGGTATAAGGTGCAATTTCTCAAAAATATAACAAAAAACTGCAAAACATGCAGAAAAACTGTTATAAGCAGTAAAAATGATAACAATTCCAATAAAGAAAAAAAATCCTGACAAAATGTTGTTACGTTGTCGCTCTGAAGAATTGGAAGAATGTTGTCTTAGTATACAAAGTGTTTTCTTAGTATAATATAATGTGTCAGTGTATAATTACATTGTAAAAACCGTTAGGTTGTAATATAACTAGCGAGATTGTAAACTCTCGAAATATTGTCAACTGAGCATACTGTTTACAATACAACGCATTATTTTTCGGTAATCTATCGAAGTGAAATCGTTATATTGTGAAATGCATGCGACGGAACAATTTTTGACAATTTTACGGCGACATAATTATGTGATTCATATTAGAAAACTGATGTGCTGAAAGCTGGAATAAAAAAGATATAAAAGCAGTAACAAAAATATTTGTGCAGTTTCCATTCAAATTTTAATGTGTAAGTAACACAAAAAGAAAAATTAAAAGAATACTAAAAAAGAAGAAAAGAAGAATACTTTACAGAGTAGTAAAGAATACTTTACAGATAGAACAATAAATATCTTGATTTCTAGTTGATGCAAGTCAACAAAATAATTGGATTTTAGCAGGGAAGCTTACATTCGGTGGTGAGAATGAAACAAAAATACATGCTCAAGATTATTATAATAAACATCTCCAGACCAATATTAACACAATCATAGTTTTTATTTTGTGACGGCTTTAAAAAAACGTCCAATTTGTAAACATGAGCTGTATTATGCTTTTTTGTGAATTTTTATTTTAAGTTCATCAACTAAGCACGAAATGCTGTCGAACAAATACAAAATGTTTATAAAACAAATTTTTATATGGCCTACATTTCAAATTACCCGCCTACCCATAGCAATACCTATTCAATAATAAGGTATGTATGTATTCTACCTAAGTAGAATATAATATAGTATAATTTAGGGATTAGTTCAGGGGATATAGTACCAGAGGGCGACACCGTCCAACAAAGGTGTTTAAAATTCTCAAGAGAGGGCTGTCTATTCCATATAACCTCTTTGGCTCGGACGAGTCTACTAGAGAGGAGGTACGTCCCCGTCATATACGAACCGGTTTTTCCCGGTTCTCAAAAACCCGGGAATTTCCGGGTTTTCCCTTTGTAAAATAAACCGGTTCTGCCGTATGAAAACCCAGGTTTTTCGGTCTCTTTTAAATCGATCATTATTGATCTGTGAATTTCGCAGATCTTAGTGGTTCACAAGTGCTTGGTACACATGGAAAGTGCATACCGTTACAATTACAACAAGCCCAAACACGACTATGATGCATTGTCTCATTATGGAGTTCCGTGATTCTTGGCTTCATCGTCAGATCTGATGGTAAAATGGTTCTTATCGAATGCAAATGCTTTATTTGTTGTAGAAAATACCAAAATCGCTGTACATTATCCTATAAATTTGAAGAGTTCCCTCGATTTCGCCAAGATTCCAGCATCAGATCCCGACTTGGTGACTATGGGACCATTTGGAAAGTATACCCTTTCCAACAAAAAAATATTTTTTCAAATCGGTTGGCAAGCGACGGAGTTATGCGCGAAAAAACTGAGAACCTCCTCCTTTTTTGGAAGTCTGTTAAAATATTATATTTATTGTTTTTTAAAACAAAAGTATTTGATCACCTCGTTCCCGATGCGATCCCTCAGGGAGACTTCAAGCATTGCCCGCTCCATAGCTTCTAAGCGACTTTGAATTTGTGTCGGCCCCGTATGTCATAATAGCCAGGATGCACTTATTGAAGACCTTAGTCTTTAGGCTCTGTAGAATACGCAACGACAAGATCCAACGAAGATTGCTGCCCAGCCCAGCTGGAGTCTTCTCAAAGTTGTTCTTAACAAACTGTACAGTTGGCTCGAGGTAAATTATAACCTCTATAATAGTTCATTAATAAATAAAGCAAGAGCATTTAGTATTAATACTATTGTAATTGAAAAGACCATCTCAGATACTAATCGGCATAGTCCTCATGTGCATTGAGCAATGTCAGGACTTTAAAAGAAACTATGACCTCTGAGTTTTTTTCGACTGTTTCTCCTTAGAGTAGTCAAGCACGAAACACCGGCCAAATCTAGTTTAAAAAAATTACGTGAAAAGTGTCTGTAAAACCCTATTTGCAAAATAAAAATCATTTAATGAAAAAAAAACCCGGGTACCCGGTTTTGGACAAAAAACCCGTAACCGAAAACCCACTTTTCGATGCCCTATCCGACGACAGCTCTATCCTAAGCCGACAATCGGTAGTCAGACTTGTCGCGGTGTAGTTCTTGTAGGTATGAGACAATTTTGTCTACGAGACGTTTTGTCTCAAGTGTGCGCATCTTCATATATTTTGTAAAGCAAAAGTTTGTCTCAAGACAGTCTTGTCTGTAGTGTGCGGTAGCCCTAAGATGGTTAGGTACCAGTGGCGAAGGATCCATACAACCCGATTCCTACCGGATTCCCTTTGAAAATTGCTCAGGCAGTATTTCATAGTCAAATAATTTTATCCATAAAGATTATGTACTCCGTCTTACCTCTTACAAAAATTTACCCTTCGCCTTCGCTACTGTTAGGTACGTTTATGTATGGTGCGGCCGCTTTTTCGTGACCTTTTCGATTTGGTCGGCTTATTAGAGAGTTGCTGACTCTGTTGTTGTTGAGTTGGTGGCTGTTTCTGATGCGTTGCAGCCTAAGCGACAAACCAGAAAAGGGGAAAAATTGGCTCAACCTGCCCTGGCTGCGGTCCGTAGCTCCGTGCCAAGAACTAGCCAAGTTGATGAGGAGGGCTTCACGAAAGTGGAAAGGAGGAGGAAGAAGAAGCCCTGTTCTCGCAACCAGTGCGGTACCGCACCGAGTGGACCCAACATGCTGCTGCGTCCTGCTGTGCCTACGACGCAGCTGTACATTTCGCGTCTGCATCACTCCACTACAACTGAGGAAGTGGTGCAGTATTTGAAAGTGAAGATCAACTTCATTCTGCGGGTCGAAAGGTTGGAATCGCGTCACAACATCAACTTCAAATCATTCGTGGTACGAGTTCCAACCGATCATCTACAGATCTGCATGAAGGAGGACTTTTGGCCGATGGGTGTCGTGTATCGAAGTTTCCGTGGACGGTTACGCGACACCACGCAGCGAAACACGACGCCGACAACGTTACGTGTTTACTAATAGTTTTATAAGTTAGAATATGTATTAGTTTATTGTTTTTGTTGTTTTGTTATTTGTGTATTTTATCTATGGGCCTTAGTTGCCTGATAATAAAATGATTATTATTATTATTATTAATTCTTTTTTTGATATAACTTTCGTTACAGACGTAATTGAAAGCTGAAATTGACAGGAATTAATGTTCATTAATCATTTTAATTTGCTTAAAGTATGCCACGTTTCTTAATGTTTTAGGAATTGCGTATTTCATCGATAAAGTTCGACCAGTCTAAAATTAATCAAATTGGTTTTATCTTCATATCGTGTAAAGTTACAAAATCTAATTTTCCTGACGTTATAAGCGTCTACCATGGGTATCTTTTACAGCTGTTTATTTGGATTTTAAATCGATTTTCAAAAATTCGTTTGGCCCGGAACCAAATACATGAATAGATAGCTTTTGTTGCGTAGTAAATGTTAGTAAGTAGCAGTGGCGAAGGGTGAAAAAAGAGTCAGGGTAAGCCGAGAAAAAAAAATTAAAAAGATTTTTTTTTTTCTATTTTTGTCTATGTTTGTTTTAACCTCATTTTCGTTATCTGTAATATCGGGAACCATGAAAATGATACCCATGACGAAAAAACTAAAAATTTTCGTCGGCGCCATCTTTGATTTCTATTTTGACTTCATTTTCATTATCAGCGACCCCAAAAACCACGAAAACGACACTAATGAAGAAAAAACTGAAATTTTTCATCGGCGCCATCTTGGATTTTCCTTTTAACCTCATTTTCATTATTAGCGACCACAAAAACCTCGAAAACGACACCCATGAAGAAAAAACCGAAATTTTTCGTCGGCGCCATTTTGGATTTTCATTTTGACCTCATTTTCATTATCAGCGACCTCAAAAATCACGAAATTGACACCAATGAAGAAAAAACCGAATTTTTTCGTCGGCGCCATCTTTGATTTTCATTTTGACCTCTTTTTTATTATCAGCGACCCCAAAAACCACGAAAACGACACCCATGAAGAAAAAACCGAATTTTGTCGTCGGCGCCATCTTTAATTTTCATTTTGACCTCTTTTTTATTATCAGCGACCCCAAAAACCACGAAAACGACACCCATGAAGAAAAAACCGAATTTTGTCGTCGGCGCCATCTTTAATTTTTAATTTGACCTCTTTTTTATTATCAGCGACCCCAAAAACCACGAAAACGACACCCATGAAAAAAAACCTGAAATGTTTCATCGGCGCCATCTTGGATTTTCATTTTGACCTCATTTTCATTATTAGCGACCCCAAAAACCTCGAAAACGACACCCATGAAGAAGCTGAGATGATGATGATGATGATGTGAATCATGTGATACAGCGTAACCGCCCCTTCCATGTTTTCCGCGAAATGAATTATCGCGACTTCAAAAACTTCTCTACTGTCGCGATAATCTAGAACAGATTATCGCGACAGTAGAGAAGTTTTTTTTTGGTGTGGCCAAGCCTTTGTCATAGATCGAACACAAACTTTTATCGTGACAACGCGAACACGAATCTTCACCTTCAAGTCTGGCCGTAGTGTTACTGGTTCATAGCACCATAGGCACCCATAGGCCTCTGAATGATATCCAAGTGTGTAGGTAGATGAATCAAAATTACAGACTTTCTTTCCACTCATGAATTTACGCTACTGACAGACCTGGATATCCTGGACTCGTTACATACAGTGAGAGAACAAGATTACAGCCGCTGGAGAAGTTATTCAGTGAAATAGGATTGAGCACGGACGACGATTAACTTTTAGTAATTTAAAAAAGTAGTGTCAAAAGACAAGATAGGGTTCGAAACACCACGCTGCGTTCCAAAACGGGCATAGTGGACGTTGGCATGAAGTCTGCTAGGCTAAAATGGGATTGGGCGGGTCACGTCAGTCGCATGCACGATGACCGCTGGGCAAAGGTCTCCACACGATGGTTGCCGGAAGACGGACAGCGCCGCCGAGGCCGACCCAGAAAAAGGTGGCGAGACGATTTGGACGCGCATCACGAGGGTTGGTCCGAGGCGGCACAGGTAATGAGCACATGGAAGGAATTGGGGGAGGCCTTTGCCCAGCAGTGGGACAGTACAGGCTAATAAAAAAAATAAAAAAAGTAGGTTGTAGGTAGATCTAGTTCAATCGTCGTACGCACAGAAACACTGATGGCACAAGGTTTGCAATTTAATTGTTACCGAGATGTTGCAAAGGCTAAGACAATTAAATATGAGCGGCGAAGAAATAGATGTTAGCGAAACTCACCCGTCTGGGGTTGTCACTTCACTGAAGTTAATAAATTAAAATAAAAGTTGTGACCACAATAAAGGTGGACGCACACTTATCCGCGCCGAAGGAATCGACCGCGCCGAAAGAATTTTTTCTCATACGTATGACGTCATCTATTCGTCCGATTTGACGCGGATAAGTGTGCGACGTTTAGTAGGATTTCATACAAGTAATTTTAAAATTCGATTCTTTCGGCGCGGTCGATTCCTTCGGCGCGGATAGGTGTGCGTCCACCTTAAGACGTCGTTCGTAAATGATTCAAAAGAAGTGGACACTGTAAAAATACTGGGATTGCTGAAATCTCATATCCGTCTATTGTTTACACCAGTTCATAACCGAAAATCACGCCGGTAGGTACGCTGTGAAGGAGTAAGCACATGTGAACCACTAAAAAGTGAAAAATAAAAACTTTTTTACAAAAAATAAAACTGACTTCAGCGAAAACAAAAAAACGAAAAATAACTTCAGAAAAAACGCTTCAGAAGTCTGTGACAAAAAAACTAAATCAATTAAAAAAAGGTCACCGACTTGTTAAGTCCACCAAAGTGTTTTCTTCAGGCGCTTATGTGTATCTGTCCTAACAAGGATAATGGAAGTAAGTTGGCAAGAAGGCTGTCAGGCTGAATTAGGCGAGTCAAGTTAGCCGCATGCATGATGATCAGAGGGCAAATCTCCACGGCCCATAAAGAAGTAGCAGGGCGACCGTACCGTAAGGGCTGCTTTATGGTGGGGCGGGAAGAGTTTCTGGAAGAACTTGGGGGGAAACATTTATCCAGCAGTAGGGCAGTTTAGGCGGGCCAAAAAAAATACTACATTGCAAAGCCAATTTAATCTTTTGACCGCCAGAGCATAAAGGCACGCGCGTGCCCTCTACGCCAAGCCACAATTTCACCTAGGTACCATACCATTGTGTCAAATGTTTGTATTGTTTGGCTTACAGGGCACACGCTGGTCATAAGGTTAAAAAGATACTAAAATTATGAAACTACTTTCAAACTATTTATGTTACGTTATTGTCACTCAAATTAAAATTAAAACAGAATAGTGATATTCTTACCTTGACTTTTGCTTACGATAACCATTTTGGTTTTTGCAATAAGTACTAACAAATCACACAAAGGACATTTATAATGAGTGGTAATTTAATAACGATTTATTAGTATCTACAATATCCTACTTAAGTATATGAAGTACAACTACTATAACTAAACAAATCTTGTTGCGATAGCTAATAGCTTGGTGTAGTCTGCTCCCTTGGAGTGCGTCTTCTCCTTGAGGATGGTCCGCAGTATAGTGGGGATAGGCACGTGGATACGGTTGCCCAGCGGGGTTCCGTTGTCATCTATGAGCACAACATTGTTGCTATCAAACTTGGGCACTTTGACATTTTGTTTCTGTTTCATGCCTACTAAAATGCCTTTCTTCTTTTGACCCTTGATAGCTACTAACACTCTGTCACCTATATAGCCAACATCTGAAATATTCAAAATGACAATATCAGCAATTCTATATGCAAAAATATATTTTAGACTAAGAGGGGTAGACACAGCTAGTACCTAATCCAATTTTACTGGGTAACTTGTTCTGGGTGTTACTGGGTGGCTTGTTCTATTGGCTATGTGATAATTATTAGAGATCAGATATTTGGATGCATAAAGTTTGACTGTGGACAGTGTTGACTAGTATGGAGTGAGTATCAATATAATATTGTTATTTATTTAGTACAGCATAAACTTCTCTTTCTTGAATCTTTTCACAGAACCACAAACATTCGAACATTATCGTCTTCCATTCATCAGCAAACAAGTCGTACTCCAATCCAGGGATATAAACAGCAAGATTTAAATAGCAGCAGAATTTCAAGGTACAAGCAATTTGTTACATGTTTCCACAAAAAAGAATGGTTATTTGTGACCCAGTCTCATTTTTTTGTTACTTTAAATATGGCTAAAATATTTTTTTTTTATTTGAAATGTATGGCTAACACCAAAATATTGCCTTATGTTTTTGTTCAGGAGACTCAGAAAAAACATCGTAATTGTATGTAACTCACAATACAATAATTATGGTGACCTGGTTATGTAGCTAGATAATGTATGTTTAATTATAATACATGTATATGTCACCGTAAAAGTGTCAAACACGTTAGATTGTAATATAACTAGAGAGATTGTAAACTCTCGAAAGATTGTCAAACGAACATACTGCTTGCAATGAAATGCTTTATTTTTCGGTAGATTGTAATCTATATAAGTGAAACCATATACCAATAACCATATTGTGTTTAGGTGACTTTAAGCCTTCTGATGAGGCCCATTGTGAGCGACTGGCAACATACACTTTCGGTGTGACATTATATTATACACAACACACTATATTTTTTTGAAATTCCACAACATCTTGAAAGAAATATATATTATAAGAAGCCTTAGAACTTTGTACCCTTTGCTGGGAAAAAATGTAAATATGCCTCCAAATATCTGATCCCTAGTCATTCCATATTATATATTTTTGGTTTACATAGTCATAGTCAATTTTGCATAAACAAGTAATTGTATCTGAATTTAAACACAAAAATAACACAAGTACAGCGAGACAATTAGGCACAAATTAGACACACTAAAATAAATTAAATTTGATTTTCCTAGATTCAAACAACAAGTGTTCAACATCAGAAATTTAAAAATAATCAGCAAGACAACACCAGCAAGAGGTCATCACCTGATGGTAAGTCGTCAATATCACGGGCATTATGCTATTCAGGCACTATCAAGTCTCGTTAGTGCAAGCTCATTAGAACAATAATGTTTTTGAACTAAATTTTTTTTGATGGTATAGTTATTTATGAAATCTGAGGATTACGTACGTTTCTTGTTATAGACGCAGATAACTTTAGGGGGTTTGCCTTCGGCCATAGCTCGCTTTCCGATCTCAGAGTTATCAACCACTCTCAGGCGACTCAGCAAGCGCACTTCATTCATACAGGCAGTAGTATGGAACCCGCAGGATAGCTGTGCCGGGTTCAGCTTGCCAACCAAGGATTTAAACATTTTCTTTCAAAAACCTTTGATTAATGTAGGTTTCAGTTAGAAATGAGGTTATTATTTATTTTGACATGCAGTCAGCCCCAGTTAACTTTGTATGGAAGGAACGAAATGCCTAGAAGGGCAAAACCTCCAACTTGCCATTAGAGAAAAATAAATATGATTTTGTGTGGCAACACTTTTCTTCCGGCAATAACGTCATTTGAGAAATCAAAATGTTGCCATAAAGTTATGATAACTTCCATACAGTAATTTTTTATCCATACCGGGACCATTACGAAATAAACCCCTTTCGAACAAAAAAATAATTTTGCAAATCCGTCTATTTATATCAGTTAATAATACCGTTACAATCCACATATTTCACATTGTTTTCGATAATCCCAACTGTAGCAGAGTACTACCTTTGCGGTGAAGCGTTTGCAGAAACGATGAGAGGCTTTTAATAGGAATAAAAGTAAATATAATATCTGAAGAAAATGTATTTAGATGACAAGTTGAACAGTGACAGACAAAACTCAAAAGTCATACCAAAAAACGAAAACATTGACAAGTTATGTCTCTTCAGCTGTAGCTGATTATCAAAGAGGCTTTAATACTTTCCCTCAGCTGATAGTAGACCATTTGGTTTATCCGTCAAACCCAATTTCTGAACTAGGTCCTCTAGTCTGGGTCTGGGTAGGGCCTTAGTAAGGAAGTCTGCTAGCTGGGTAGCAGAACTCGTCCTCTCGACTACGATGTCGTTTTGAAGCACAAGTTCCCTTACGAAGAAGTGCCTCACACGAATGTGTTTGGTCCTACGGTGAAATTCTGGATTATGTGCCAATTTCACCGCGGCTTCGTTGTCCACGAACAAAACTGGTATTTCTTGTTGGCCATTCAAGTCTTTGAACAGTCTCTTTAGCCAAATTAGCTCTCTTGCCGCTTCGCTTGCTGCCACAAGCTCAGCTTCTGTAGTGCTAATGGCAACTGAAGCTTGTCGTTGGCTCATCCAGGAGATTGCTCCTCTTGAAAATAAACACAATACTCCAGTGGTAGAGCGACCTGTTTTCAAGCATCCAGCATGATCAGCATCACTGTAGGCTTTTATTTGGTTAGGAGAATTTGCATCATGAACATACATTATTCCTCTTGATAATGTGCCTTTCAAATATCTCATTATGCGCTTAACCATACGCCAGTCGCTAGAAGTTGGCTTTTCTAAGCTCCTCGAAGCCAATCCTACAGCATAAGCCAGATCAGGGCGAGTGCCAACCATCAAGTAAGCGAGCGAGCCTACTGCTTCTCTATAGGGGAATGATTGTGATTCTTTGTCAGCTTTCCCTTTTTCAATAGTTCCTTCTTTCTGTAAAGGAGTTGATACTGGGTTACAGTCTTTCATATTGAATCTCTCCAAGACCTTATTTGCATAAGCTTCTTGCTTAATGAAAATCGAGCCGTCCTTCATTTGTTCTATCTCTAACCCCAGATAGTATGAAACTGGTTTGCTAGTAATCGTCAAAATCTTTTCTAGGTCATTGATGAAACTCTTTGCAAGGTTCTCATCACTCGCTGCAACTAAGCCATCGTCCACGTAGAGTGCTATTAAGATTTTCTTATCTCCTAAGATTTTGGTATATAGGCATGGATCAGCGTCGCTTGTCTTGAAGCCTAAAGATTCGAGTATTTCTGTAAAACAGTAGTTCCAGCACCGTGGTGCCTGCTTCAAACCATAGAGGCTTTTCTTTAGACAACATACTCTGGATGTTCCATCTTCAAAGCCTTCTGGCTGTTTCATATAAATCTCTTCCGTTAAATTTCCATTGAGGAAAGCTGTTGCAACATCGAACTGAATAAGATGAAGTCTCTCTCTTGCTGCAATGCTGAGCAAAGATCTTATAGTTGCTAACCTCGCTACTGGGCTGAACGTTTCGTTATAGTCAAAACCTTTCTTCTGCTTAAACCCTTTTACGACTAGACGGGCTTTATACTTTTCTATTGTGCCGTCAGGGTTGGTTTTTACTCTATAAATCCATTTACATGGCAGGGCTTTTCGATTGCTCGGTAGATTCTGCAAGTCCCAAACTTGTAATCTTTTCAAAGAATCGATTTCACTGCTCATCGCTTCTAACCATCTATCTCTACTTGTTCCACTCGATATTGCTTCCTTATACGTCGAAGGTTCTTTTTCAGTATCGACTAGGAATAAACTATAGTCATCCAATTTACGTGGATGTTGAAGACTACTTCTGTCCCGGAGATTATATCTTGGAACGTCTGATAGCGAATCGTCTCCCTCTAAATTCTCTTCTATCTCAACATAGGCAGGAACGGCATCTTCAAATTGTTCTTCATTTTCACTATCTGAAAATGCGGTTTCGTCTTCTATAAACTCTATTTCTCTTTCTCCCTCTAATTGGACTGACTGTCTTTGATGTCCTGTTTTATTTGCCTCTATTGATGTCTCAATAGGCGTCCTTATATGTCTATCTTCTTCTAATTCTCCCTCTAATACAATAGATCTCTGTTCAGATTGGGCTTCCTGATTCAAGGGATTGTCGATTTGCGAATGCTGTTGAATTGTATTTTCAGGAACTGTATCGTATGATACCGTCCACTCTTTCTCAATCGGTTTTAGATCAGATTTAGCAACAATTCCTGAAGCTTTAGCTTCAATCCCTGGAATAGGTGTCTCTTCGAAGATAACATCTCTGGATCGGATCAGATTGTCAACTTTATACTGCGTTTCATACCAGATACGATAACCGTCATCATTGTCGTATCCTATGAGGATGCCTTTAGTTGCTTTCTTATCCAATTTTTTTCTTTTATTTTTCGGAACATGGGCATAACACGTACTTCCAATGATTCTAAGATGCTTTATATTAGGCTTCTTCCCAAACCATAACTCATGAGGTGACTTGTCTTTCTCTCTAGTAGCACCTGTTCGGTTTAAAATATAAGCAGCTGTCATAATAAGTTCCGCCCACAATGCTTTTGGCAGTTCTCTCTGAGCATTCATCAATGTTCTTACGGTTTCTACTAATGTCCTGTTTTGGCGCTCGCTACAGCCATTCTGCTCTGGCGTGTACGGCATAACAAGACGTTGCTTAATTCCTTTTTTGTTCAAAATATCTCTGACTTCCTTGTTGTCAAACTCAGTTCCGTTATCACTCAGCAGTGTTTTGATTACATGTCCTGTGACCGTCGCTTCTTGTAGCATTATGGTCAATTTGTCTTTGACTTCGTTTTTGTTTCTCATGCAATAAACCATGCAGTATCCTGAAAAATCGTCTTTAAACAGTACATAATAACGGTATTTTGAAAAACTCATTGGGAAAGGACCGCAAACATCTGAATGAATAATTTCTCCTGGCTGTGTAGATCTTTCTCGTATGCCAAATTTCAGTCTATGCATCTTTCCGTAGATACAAGCTTCACACGATTCTTTGTTTATAGGAAGTGTCAATCCTAACTCTCTTTGAATGACTTCCTTAACGTGCCTTTTGTTTTGATGCGCTAATCTTTCATGGTAGAGCTGCATCAAATCAGTTGTTGTAGTAGCAAGTACAGGTACCGGTGGCAAGACGTTGCGAACTTTCAACTTAAAAAGCCCTCCACCGTGGTTACGTTTGCCAACAACTGCTACTTCCCCATTCAAAATTACTTCGCAAGTTTCCGGGGTCGAAACGAACTTGCTATTCCTCTGTTTGTCATGCATAGCTAACACTGAATACAGACTTCGCTGGATCTCTGGTACATACCAAACGTCCGTGAGTGCTATGTTCGCAATATTCCCTTTGACATCTGCTTCCAAATATATTGTTCCTTTGCCTCTTGCTTGAACAATGTTACCATTCGCTGTAGTAACACCTTGGATCTCGTCAAACTGTTGGAATGTTTGGAACAGGTCACTCCTGTTGGTCACGTGACTAGTCGCGCCATTGTCCACGTACCATGATTCTTTATCTTGCGCTACGAATGCCATGACATCCACACTCATAATAGCCATATTCGCATTTTGACTTGAAGATGGCTTGTTATTACTGTCTTTAGGCGGGCAACCATCTTTCATCCACTTCTGGCAGGATCTTACTCGATGTCCCATCTCATGGCAGTAATTGCATCTAATATGCTTATCCTTATTCTTCTTTCCTTTACGAATGGTGCTATTCTTTGTCGTACTCGTCACTAATACCTCTTCACTCGATTCACCATTTTTCTTTTGAAGTGACTTCTCATGAGCGCAAAGGTTACTTGTTAATCCTTCGACTGTCCTCTGTTCTTTGGCTAACAACAACCAACTTGATTTAAATTCGAAGTATTTCTGATCTAATGTATCCAGAATTTTACAAATGAGGAATATTTCTGGTAGTTTCATATTGTGATTATCTTTACCAATCTCTCTATTCAACTGACACCAGAGAGTCTTCAATTTGCAAATATGTGTGGCCATATCATCAGAAGTATTTAATTTAAATCCGAAGAAATCTAGGCAGAGATTATAAGCTCGATTCTCATTATCTCCGTCAAATAACCGATGTAGTTCTAGCCATACTTCTCTTGGACATGTAAGTGACATTACCTTTCTAACGACATCTTCGTTCAAATTTGTTGAAAGCAGGATCATAGCATTATTCTCTGCCTGTATAAAACGCGCTAGTTTCGTTCTAAATGCAGTAACTTCTGCGTCTCCTCCACCTGCTGGCAACACGGGTCTCGTACATCTTCCTTCTACTACATCCAATGCATCTGGTATGCTCCTAAGCAGGATGGATATTTTATATTTCCAGGTATCCCAGTTATTCTTGCCTTGAAGTGGTGCAATTTGTACCTTTGTACTTAAATTTTCCACTTTTTCGCACATTTCCACTTTTCCGCTAGCACATAACCTGTAGCAGAGTACTACCTTTGCGGTGAAGCGTTTGCAGAAACGATGAGAGGCTTTTAATAGGAATAAAAGTAAATATAATATCTGAAGAAAATGTATTTAGATGACAAGTTGAACAGTGACAGACAAAACTCAAAAGTCATACCAAAAAACGAAAACATTGACAAGTTATGTCTCTTCAGCTGTAGCTGATTATCAAAGAGGCTTTAATACCAACAATAAAATGGAAGGAAGTAATTATAAAGAGTAGGAATTTTATTTCAGTATTACAACACCAAGTTGACAATTGACAATGGCGTCGTCTGCAAACTACAAAATAGCGTCGGTTGTTTTGTTGTTTGTTGTCTCTGCGTCAATTTCGTGGTATTTTCAGATCTGGTCTAGATTTGAAGATCTTCATCTGATCTAACCAACGTCGAGTCGAGCTAATGCTCCTCCGTTGCAGCGATTGAATGAGAAATTGACTCTTGTGAGAAAGTGACTCTATTGTGTGTATCGTGTTTATTTGAAACCATGGAAAACAAAAGAAAATGTTTTAAGTGCGGCTGCTCACCTGCTAAAGACGGCGTGAAGTTGTTTCGATTTCCTAAACCTGGAGTAACTAACCTGATTCGGTACGTAACATTACCCACTTCTCATTTTCTCGTACTTCAAACTTATGAACCCTCGCTATTTAAGGGTTTGGGAATGGTATGGAATTACTGAAAAGGAAACAACCTACAATTTGATAAGCAAAGAAGCCCACTATAGTAAAGCTATAACCTTTATATAACCTAACCTAATGCTAATTTCTTTACGTAATATATGGTAAGGATAAATTAGCGTACAATGATGAATATGACATTTTTCAAACTGTCCCAACATAATTTTTAAGCATGTTTTATTTTGTGCATGCTTTGTTTTACACTGTTGAAAGAGTTTTTTTTGTTTTTATTTTCAGCTGCTTACTGTGGGCGAAGTACATTTTCCCTGAAAAGGAAAATGCATCCTTAGATTTTCAAAAACAACTGCATAGTGAGCACAGAATGTTGTGTCAGCGACATTTTAAGAATGCAGATTTTGCTGACGATTCAAAGACAAAGCTACTAAGAACTGCTATCCCAAATGATGTAAGTAAAAAATATTAAAACAATTTAAAGATCTGACATTTCAAACAAGGTCCCATTCCAGGCAGAACCAGTAATATACAGGGTGAATTTTCCAAGTGGGTGTGGATGGCCAAATCCGAAACTATGAGGAATAGCGAAAAATACTCAAAGGAGTCTCAAGCTTGAACTTGGAAAATTCATCCTGTATGTATTAGAGACACCAGACACATAACAAACATCTATGTTCTTCACATGACTCAATGTTTGTCATTGGCGGGTATCAAACCTTAACCCAAGGCTCAGGAGGCAGAACTACTACTCACTGCGATAATAATTGACTTCAACCAACATTTATTTATTTATCTCTCCATCTTACGATGTTATAAATTATGCCTAAAAATATTATTTATTTTCATTTCAGGGAGAACCTGCTTTACGAATGTATTCCTCTGTAGGACATTCGCAACAGAAGCCCTTATGCGACATTTCAAATTTGCAGAATACTGAGACTGCACCACTACAGAACGCAGAAGGTAATGAGCCAGTGACCAGACGATCAACTGTGCCCTATGACCATCAGGCAATAGAAAATTTTCAGCCAGTGGCAGGACCATCAACTGCTTCACCCAGTCAAGCACAACAGACTAGAGAGAACAAGTTATTAGGAAAATGTCGCAAATACATGCAAAAAGTTTGCCAGCTACGAAACCGATTGAAGAATTTCAAAAAGAAGGAGATAATAAATGTCATTTCTGAAGATATAGCAGTCAAAAAGTTGTCTGAAAAAATTACACCTGTATTTGCCCTGCTTTTACAAGGACAAATAAGAAACTTTAAAAAGAAAGTTACTGGCCGGAGATGGTCGAAAGAGGAAAAAATTACAGCTTTGAGAATTTATAAACGCTCTCCAACGTGTTATCGACTTTTACGACGGCTGTTCCCATTACCATCAACTAGTACACTAAAAACTCTGTTACGGAAATTGCCATTTGGAGTTGGAATAAATAAACCAATGTTTACAGTGCTGAAAAGGTTTGCAGTGACACAAGCACCAAGTGATAATTATTATACTTTGATGTTTGATGAAATGTCCATTAAAAAACATTTCCAATACAACCCCAAGGATGACATTATAGAAGGTTACCAGGACCATGGAACCCATGGTAGGTCATCAGCTATAGCGTCCTATGCTCTGGTTTTTATGATCTCGGGCATAAGGAAAAGGATCAAACAACCAATTGCCCACTATTTCTCAAGTGGATTTTCAACTGCAGACAGACTTGCAGTGCTTATAAAAGAGGTGCGCATTTTTTTTATTCTTATTCATCCTAAACTGTACCACAGTGGAAATAAAGCTTAGTAAAAGTATCATCATTCATCATAATTACCATCAAGGCCCCTTTTAATATTTAATTTTTAATTTCAGGTTTTATACCAATGCTTTGAAGCAGGCATAAATGTTGCAGCTATTGTCTGTGATATGGACGGAGTCAATAGACGAGCATTTTCAATTCTGGGTTCAACCGTAGAACACCCATACATAAAATTTAACAACAAAGAAATTGTAACGTTTTTTGACCCGCCGCACCTACTTAAATGCTTCCGAAATATGTTTATAAAATATAATATTGAGATGACTACACACATTTCTTCTTATGGCTTAGTTGGAAAAGGTAAGATTAATGTAATGTATATAATAATAATTATTATATAATAATTATTTACAAAACCTACCAATTATATTAGATTCACATAATGTATTAATGTTTTAGTTAATTTAGCATGCTATTTTTAGCAAATTGTGTGAGCAACTGTAATAAAACTTGACCATCTATTTCTAGCAAATAAATTTCATTTCATTTAATTTCAAAAATGCTTGTCTTAAGGGGGAAGCTCACACCCTGCCCGCGAAATTCAAATTTTCTTACGTTTTTTGCAATTTGCAGGCCAGTGCTTGGTTGCATGTTGATGAACATTTGATTCGCGACTGTAAGACGTATTTAGTTACAGAATTATAATCATCAAAATCACCAACACAACCCTCCAAGTTCATATAGATCGAGAAACTATTTTTTCAAGGTCAAAGTTATTCCTCGATCTATATGAACTTGGAGGGTTGTATTGATGATTTTGATGATTATAATTCTGTAACTAAATACGTCTTACAGTCGCGAATCAAATGTTCATCAACATACAACCAAGCACTGGCCTGCAAATTGCAAAAAACGTAAGAAAATTTGAATTTCGCGGGCAGTATGTGAGCATTCGCCTTAAGGTAAATACATAAAATTATTCTACAGATATTGTAAGGTGGTCCCGCAAAGATAGTAATTAAATAATAATAAAACTACCCTACTATTGTCCCACTGTAAGGCAATGGCAAAGGCCTCTTTTCTTTCAGAGAAGGCACAAGTATTGATCATCACACCTGCTGAGAGTGGATTGTCAATATTAAATTATAATTTGTCTACAGGTATTGCAAAATGGTCTCACATTAAGGAATTTTACGAAGTGGACAGCACCAATCCCAATTTTGTATATGC
The DNA here is from genome assembly GCA_950022955.1 of Xestia ashworthii. Classification (NCBI taxonomy): domain Eukaryota; kingdom Metazoa; phylum Arthropoda; class Insecta; order Lepidoptera; family Noctuidae; genus Xestia; species Xestia ashworthii. The sequence goes on from OX465561.1 coordinate 768,352, forward strand.
ACCAGTATTAAAAAAAGACCATCTAGATCCCAACTCAAAACAGAAAATGAAAGTGAACCTAGCTGCACAAGTGCTGAGCCACTCTGTCGCAGGAGGAATGTTGGCGAGAATATCAAATGGTAACTATAGAATGTTAAAATACAAAATTAATTATATCATTGTATTAATGCTAAAAAGCTAGGTAAATACCTATCCAGCTATCCTGTTATCTAGCCTCACACCTCATTAGCATTTTTTTTTACCATAACAAAATGTTTAAATTTCAGGTTCAATTGGTACTGAAGCTGCTGTGACAGCCAGTCTAGTGGCAGACATGGACAAGCTATTCGACTTAGTAAACTCTGACAGCCCAGACTTAAGGCGAGGAAAACCTCATTCCACCAATTGGTCCTCAACAAGCCCACACACAGAATTCTTCAAGAAAATGAAAGTATTTTTTCAAACAATGAAATTTATTGGGAGTCGCCGCCATCACAAGATGGATGGCTAACAACTCTAAATGCATTTTTAAGACTTCGAAAAAATTTGGAGGCGGGTAATATTACCAGGCTGGCTACCAGAAGGCTGCAGCAGGATCCAATCGAGAATCTGTTTGGGTGCATACGGGGCAACTGTGGGTCCAATACGAACCCTACGTGTGGCCAATTTGTGGCAGGTTTAAAAACAGCTATTCTCAGCAATTTGTCCCACATTGGCAAATCGGGAAATTGCGAGAATGATAACAATACAATAATTAATAACTTTGATACTTTTTTATCATTCTCGCAATCGCAGCCTACACACACAAGCACAGAAACTAAATTTGTTATTGAGGACATGCCTGAAATATGTGAAGAAAATATTGAAGAAGGGAATGCAGAAATTCAGGCCTGTGCTTATGTGTGTGGGTTTATTGTGAAAAAAATTAAAAACGTTTGCAAAACCTGCCACAAGACTTTTTTGACACAAAAAATGGAACCACAACATTTATTTGTAGAGTGCCGGGAGTATAATGAATTAAAAAAAAGTTTAAATTATGTTACAAAGCCAATGATAGCTTGCGTTGAGTGTTGTGCAACACTTATAAACAACATTTTAAAAGAAAATGGCCATGCAAACACTTTAAAAAAAATATTAAAGAAAATATAATTTCAAAAATTAACTTTGATTTCCTAAATGAATGTGTAGAACACAAAGAATCAAACATTGAACACATTATAAACAGTGTTTTTAACATTTGTACCAAACGTTTTTGCATCCTTAAAAACAGATCTTTTTCCCAAGAAGCATCAGCAGCTGCACTCAATCGCAAAATGAAAATCATTCTCCACAAATAGTAGTAGTAGCAGCTGTATTTCTTTATCACCACAATGTTTTATGTTCACCAATATAGGTACACCGTAAGGTTCCAAAGTTTCTGGCCAACCCACATTAGATTAATCGGAGATACATTTTTGTCATTAAATTATCTTTGTAACAAAATGAATATCAAATATTTTTTGTTGTGGGTAGGTAATGAAAAGTAGTATTTTAATGACTGAGAAGTTTGGTATAATACATCTAACATGGGTAGGCCAGAAACTTTTGGTCCTTACCGTGTATTTTTATTGGTGAACACAAAACATTGTTGCGATAAAAAAATACTTACACTGTAGAAATAGTACGAGAACTAATATAGAATACGTAACTCTCAGCTAATGTAACATAGAGAAAATGTCTCAACTTGTGTGTTGATGTCATCTGTCTGACAGAAAAATAAATAATTCTAATATAATGTCCTATGTTGTTTTATTTTCTATTTTTTCTAATACTTGGAGCACTCTCACTTGTAAGAAAACTCGAAACACGTGGTGATTCGAGTATTCTTGCAAACGAGAGTGCCCAACTACCCAAAATAGTCTAAATATCAGAAAAACGTAGGACGTTTTAAATTTCGCGGTGCAGGATAGTTAAATGGGTGCAAACTAGATGTCGCTAGAAGCGACTTCCGTTTTGTCTTTTTTATTTGAAGTTGACATTCTTCTCCTTAGAGTATATAGAGTATATATGTTCTGTGCATGCAGTGACACTAATACCAATGACAACAACTGACAGTCGGCAAGTGACTTTAATTTATTCGGTCGAAAATAAAATGGCAAAATACGTTCAGAAATGAAGTGTTTTACCAAGAAATCACAACCACAGATTACTATATTAGTAGCTCAGCTGTCAGCAAACAAGCAAAGAAAAAGCAGAGGGTATAAAAAACTTTGTAGAGCCTCCTGCTAAGATTGAGTGTTATTCTGATTGTAACTACTTCACAAACTTTAGAACAGAAAAGTATGTAATCCGTCATTATACAGAGTGATTGTTCTGGACCCGCCATAGCAAATTCGCATAAAGAGGGGGTCATTTACTATATATTGAACCTTACTTTCCTTAAAGTTTTGGATTCGCGTGGGCACTGCCAGACCTTCCAGCAGCTCATCCCTAGTAGCAATTGCCGTTGGCTTCCTTATGCCAACAGTTGGGAATGTATTGGCAGACGGTTAGTTGTTCCGCCAACCTAAACTTAAAATAGGCCCATTGTCATAAACATGCACTATTTGCCCAACGAATAGCCAACAAAGGGCCTTCTGTTACTATTCCTACTGTTGGGTGATTTTTGCAGGGATTTCAGTTATTATAACACCATTGGGCCAACTAACGACGGGCCTGCTGCATCTATTCCTACTGTTGGGAGATTTTTGTAGGGATTTAAATTACTAAAACAACATTGGGCCAACTAACGACGGGCCTGCTGCTTCTATTCCTACTGTTGGGAGTTTTTTGTAGGGATTTAAGTTATGATAACAACTTACATCAGTCCAACTTAAACCTTTCAATGGGCCTGTTAGGGATGATACGTATATACTGGTACACCCAGTATGAGCTTACTAGTACTCTCTTAACTCTTAGTAACTCTTAGATTTACGAAACATATTTTTTATATTTTTGTTTATATTTGAGATTTATGGTTTATATTGTAAACAAAGTGCAAAATTGAAAATTAAGGATAATTTAAGAAGGACATTCCGTCACTAAATGTCCTTGGTGGGCGGTATGTTCATGCCGAAACCGTAATGATAATATCGTAAAGGTTCAAAAGTTGTACCCCAACCTCGATAGATGGCGTTGTAGTCCAATTAGAAGTCGCTATCGTTGTGTTACCACGATTTGGTTGGGTTCGAGTGAATTTTAGTAATTAAATCACCAGCTTGGGCGCCGGACAAACACGAGTGGCGTACGGCGTATGGCGGTGGCGCCGAGTAAGTGGCGCCGCTACTTGCTACTGCCTCGCCCCCCGCGTACCTGCACACGCGCCAGCGCCATACGCCACTTGTATATGACCCGCGCCTTAGATCAGAAAGCAATTTGGTTTTATTTCAACCCTATTAGTGTGTTCACACAAGGTTATTAGTTCAACACTGCTAGCTCGGTAGTCTAGTACACATTGGTAGTAGTTGGTTGGTTGGTGGTAGGCAAATCCACGTTGGCCCCATCGCAAGTTGGGCCTTCGTAGGCAAATCCACGTAGGCCATCAGTTTTGGGCCCAACCCGCAAACTGCCCGCCAATTGTATGCATTTGCCAACTAACCAGAGGTATGTGGCCCAACTAAATGCCAACAAAAAATGCTACTAGGGATGGTCCTCTCCATTACATCTTGCGCTCAAAAAAGACGAGTCTTATCGCCCGTGCGGTGACTACAGAGCGTTGAACGCCCGCACAGTCCCAGACTGCTATCCTGTCCGTCATATAGGGGATTTCTGCCAGAACTTATCCGGATGCACAGTTTTCAGTACCTTAGATTTAGTTAAAGCATATCAACAAATCCCAGTTAATTCTGATGACATTTGCAAAACAGCCATAATTACACCTTTTGGGCTTTTTGAATTTCCCTATATGACCTTTGGCCTGCGAAATGCCGGGCAAACATTTCAAAGGTTCATTGACGAGGTTGTGCGAGGGTTTGATTTCTGTTTCGCTTACGTAGACGATATCCTGGTCTACTCAAGAGATCCCCAGCAACATGCTGAACACCTAAGGCTCTTGTTTCAACGACTACATCAGTATGGCGTGGTCATCAACCCGGCGAAGTGCGTACTTGGTGCAGCCGAGGTAACCTTCTTGGGCTACCGTATAAATGCCGCAGGCACACATCCTCCCGAAGACCGTATTCGCGCTTTAGTGGAGTTTCCCCTCCCTAAGACCGTGCAAGGTGTTCGCAGATTCTTGGGCATGGTTAATTATTACCGCCGATTTTTGCCAGACGCCGCTAAATATCAGGCTCCCCTAATAGATGCAGTGGCCGCAACTAACAGTAAGGGTGCAAAACCATTTCCATGGACACCCATACTGGAGCAATGTTTTAATGACTGCAAGAACAGTCTAGTCAACGTTACCAGCCTTTCACATCCGAACTGTAAGGCTCCCTTAGGTCTCTTTACTGACGCATCCAGCATGCATATAGGCGCATGCTTACAACAGAAAGCTGACGATAGCTGGCACCCTCTCGCGTACTTTAGCAAAAAGCTGACTGAGAAACAGTCCCAGTGGCCTGCTTATTATAGGGAACTTCTAGCCGTGTACGAGAGCGTCCAACACTTTCGGCACATACTAGAAGTGCAAAATGCTACAATTTTTACCGATCACAAGCCTCTGGTTCATGCCTTTACACAGCGCCGTGACAAGCTCCCACCAATACAACTTAATCAATTAACTTTCATCAGTCAATTCACCACCGACATACAATACATAAAGGGAACTGACAATTTAGTCGCAGACGCCATGTCACGGGTAGAATCCATCACATTGGAGGAAGACTATCAAGCCCTTGCCAAGTCCCAAGAGGAAGATGACGAACTAAAAGAGTTAGTTTCTTCTACCTCTATGAATTTAGAAAATATCTTGGTCCCTGGAACAAACACTTCCATTCTTTGCGATACGTCGACAGGTAGACCCCGCCCGTATCTTACCTTACCATTCCGTCGAGCAGCTTTCGATCGACTGCATAATCTCAGTCACCCTGGCGTGAAAGCAAGTTTACGTTTGGTGACTGAGCGATACGTGTGGCTGAATGTTAACACCGACTGCCGGAAATGGGCGAAGTCATGTTTACAGTGCCAGCGCAGCAAGGTGACCAGACATACATCATCACCGCTTACGACTTTCCCGATCGCATCAAGCCGATTCTGCCATATTCACATTGATATCATAGGACCACTGCCGCCCTCTTGCAATTTTAAATATTGCCTAACCGCGGTTGACAGATTCACGCGTTGGCCTGAAGCGTGGCCTATGACATCTATTACGGCGGAAGAAGTGGCAGATACGCTGGTGTCTGGGTGGATAGCCCGTTTTGGGGTACCAAGCACTGTGACAACCGACCAGGGACGTCAGTTTGAATCTGATTTGTTTCGGCGCCTCATGAACGTGTGCGCAACAAAGCGGATTCGCACAACCAGTTACCACCCGTGTGCAAATGGCATGGTAGAACGGATGCACCGTCAGTTAAAAGCTTCATTAATGTGCCATTCCCAATCATGGAGCAAAGCACTTCCATTAGTACTCCTTGGCATGAGGACTGCGCTCAAGGAGGACTTAAACTCTTCGTCTGCTGAGCTGGTCTATGGGGAACCTCTCCGCCTTCCTGGAGAACTAATCATGCCGGCGGAAGAACCCAGGAGCCCACACGACATCACGGATTTCGTCACGGAGCTGAGGAGCCGGATGGAAGTTTTACGTCCCATACCAGCCTCACGACACGCTCGACCGTCAACCTTTGTATTCAAAGAGTTGGCGACAGCTACTCATGTCCTGCTCCGTGACGACACTGTTCGGCGGCCCTTGCAACCTCCTTACACTGGCCCATACCGCATCCTGAGGAGAAGGGACAAAACCCTTACCTTGGAGATTCATGGAAGAGAGGCAACGGTCAGCATAGATCGCGTTAAGCCAGCGTATCTGGATTCTGAACCGATAACAGTTCCTGTTTCTCCTTCCCTTCTAACACCTGCACCGCAATCGTCGTTACAACCACCTATTCCCACTCCAACTACTCCACCGCCTCCAACTGCTGTCACCACCAGAACTGGCAGACGGGTCAAGTTTAGGGACATCCTAGATTTATAGTTAATTAATTGTTTTATTGGTTAGTATTTTTTATCTCTTTTCTTGTTTTAAATTGTATTTCATTAGTTAGTTTTTTTTTGGTTATAAAATGTATATATAGTATAAGTTGCCCTGTTTTTATGTTCTGTTTTTATGTCATATTTTGCGTGACACCTTTGTTTTCTCCGTAGGGGGGTGGTGTGGCGAACCATAAGTTATCTATATGTATATATTATCTATGGTTCCCACGACTATTTTCATTGGGTAGTAGCTGACACAAGAGGTTTTTACTCTATGGTCAGAACAAAAAACTTAGGTTTGCTGGACAGGACTTCAGCAAGAGTTTTATTGAGAGTTAACACTTATCCGTTTGTTTCTATAATTATATTTGTTATCTAAACGGATATATATATGATTGAAGAATATAGTGATGATACAGTAATACACCTGTGTTTCATTGGAAGAACGGCGCAAGTAGCCGCCTAAAGTTTCATAGTTTAGGTAGGAGATATGCCAATTTTTAGGGTTCCGTAGCCAAATGGCAAAAAACGGAACCCTTATAGTTTCGCCATGTCTGTCTGTCTGTCTGTCCGCGGATAATCTCAGTGACCGTTAGCACCAGAAAGCTGAAATTTGGTACCAATATGTATATCAATCATGCCGACAAAGTGCAAAAATAAAAATTTTAAAAATCATTTTTATTAGGGTACCTCCCCCAGACGTAAAGTGGGGAGCGATTTTTTTTTTAATTTTGACCCTGACGTGTGATATATTGTTGGATAGGTATTTAAAAATGAATAGGGGTTTTCTAAAATCATTTTTTGATAATATTAATATTTTAGGAAATAATCGCTCCGAAAGTCAAAAACAATGTGTCCCCCCCCCCTCTAACTTTTGAACCATAAGTTTAAAAAATATGAAAAAAATCACAGAAGTAGACCTTTATATGAACTTTCTAGGAAAATTATTTTCAACTTGATGAGTTGAATAGTTTTTGAGTTATATAGCACTTTTTCAAAAAAACGCAAATGATAACTTTGTTTTTCATACAAATACTATGAAAAACAAAGTTATTTTTGCTGACGAAAAATGTTGGTATTTTTAATGGTCTGGGAAGCTACGGAACCCTACAGTGAGCGTGGCCCGACACGCTCTTGGCCGGTTTTTTATACTTTATTGAGATTTTTCCATTTGACCTTCAAGTACGTGTAAGTGCGTACGGAGCATACCGTTCTAAAACAACAAGTGACCACACTTCGTGATGACATTGTGGGCCTGCAAACCAGTTCTCAGTTCCAGTCAGCAGAGCATGACACCCTCAAAAAGCGTGTTGATGTTTTGAGTAGTAACGCATCGCCAGCTGAGTTTGAGTCCACAATCTGTAGCCTGGAAACTAAAATTGACGTTCTTGAGCAGCAGGCTCGACAATGTAATGTTGAGATTTGTAACCTGCCTGAAAGGCGTAATGAAAACTTACCGTCCATCATTGAAGCCATAGGAAGCGTCCTTAAATCACCAATCTTACTCAATAATATTGTCGCTGTGCACAGAGTGCCTCATGCTCATCAACAAAGCACAAGACCTAAGAATATTATTTTAAAGTTCACCTCTCGTCTACAGAGAGACAATTTACTTAGCGCGTATCGTAAAGTTAGCTCGCTAAAAACTGAACAAATTGGTATGTCCGGAACTTCCACATCTATTTATATTAATGAGCACTTGACCCTAAAGAGAAAGCAGTTGTTTCGTAAAACCCGAGAAGCTGCAAATAACCACAATCATAAATACGTATGGATCCGAAATGGTACCATACTGGTACGTGAGCGTGATGGTGAAACTGCCTTTGCGATTCGTGGAGAAGGTGACCTTATTAAAATTAAAAAGAAGTCAACTGGCTAACTGCTTTCTCTTTATCGTCTTCAACGCTATCACCGTGAAATATTTCCAGCATGAGTTAGTGTGCTCATCATTACTTGAGCTCAATTATCATTATAATTGTATTGTGTTGTATGTTCCTATAATTGTTTTAATCCTATCATTTTTCAACTATTTATTAATGAAATTAATTGCTATTCAGTGTTATTCCAAAATTTACTATTATTTACATTCCTTTATATTTTACTTTTCTGACATCATTATGCAGATCTTACATTGTGAGTACGACATGGTAGCTTGCTATAATTTATTACAACGACTGAACCCTTTGTACACAATACCTGCTGCCTTATATATATTTATGTTAATTATTTTGTGTAATGGATAATAACGACATAACTATTTACTACCAAAATTGCAGAGGGTTGAGAACCAAATTGCAAGCTTTGTATTTGTGTATTCTGTCGTTTTCCTACGACATAATCATATTGACTGAGACGTGGCTTATACCCGATATTGCTAGTGGTGAGTTTGTGGATCCTCGATATGTTGTGTACCGCTGTGATCGAGATCGCGACACAACTCGTAAACGTGATGGTGGTGGGGTTCTGGTCGCGGTGTCGCGTAGACTCCAGTCATGTTTACTTGACATTTCTGGTCGACCGACGTGCATTGAACATCTTGCAGTTGGTATTCCGAGTAAGGACAACAGAGCTAAAATGCATGTCTTTAGTGCTGTATACATACCACCCTGGGCTACAGCCGATGTATATGCCACTCACTTTGATACACTGCAGGACATGTTAATTGAACCATATGTCAAAAACATATTTATTATAGGCGATTACAATCTTCCTGATATTGCATGGAAGGATGGAAAGTCTGTCGGAGTACATCAGCTTGCTGGTGGAACGTCACCTGTGTGTTCACAATTGGCACAGCTCATGTCAACCCTGAATGCATACCAACACAATAACATACCTAATGCAAATGGGAAAATCTTGGATTTGTTTATTTCTAACGTCACGTGTTCTATAAGCCATCCATTAGACTCACTGCTACCCATAGACACACATCATCCTCCGTTTGTTGCTGCAGCCCCAGCGGGTGTATCCATACAATCTCTGAAAAGAAAACCGTTGACTAAATATGACTTTCGCAAAGCTAACTATGATGAGATTAATAAACAAATCAGTGAGGTTGATTGGGTGAACCTGTTGGGGAACCTTCCGGCGCAGGAGGCCGTGCAACGCTTTTATGATGTTCTCGATGGCATTACTGAACGCAATGTACCGCGTGTCAAGTCTCGGACGCTTGATTTTCCAGTTTGGTTCTCTGCACCATTAATAAAAATTTTCAAGAGAAAACAACGTCTCTGGATTAAATGGAAGAAATTTAATAACATCAAAGACTACAATGAGTTCTCGGAATACAGAGCAATTTTTAAAGAGGCCTGTGATGCCTGCTATTCAAACTACATTAAATCAGTTGAAGACAATCTTACCACTAACATTAAATACTTCTGGACATTTATTAATAATCGCAAAAATAAATCTGGTATTCCATCCACTATACACTATCAAAACTTGAAATCAAGTGCTCCCGAAGAAATCTGTGATATGTTTTCAGATTTTTTCCAGTCTGCATTTGAACCTTGTTCACCATCACTGTCCACCTGGACCCCGCCTCCACACTGTCATGCCAATGCTAGGTTGATCGATAATTTGCAAATTGAGGAAGACAAAATACTTAAAGAGTTAAAATTACTTGATCCTTCCAAAGGAGCTGGTCCTGATGGGTACCCAGCCCTGTTCTTTAAGGCCGTCGCCGGCAGTATCTGTAAGCCACTCTCTATCATTTACAATAAATGTTTAAGCGAGGGTGTTTTCCCGGATGAATGGAAACGAGCTAACATCACGCCTGTACATAAGAACGGCTCAACACATGACGTGGAGCAATACAGGCCTATCTCGATTCTGTCGATCTTGTCAAAACTTTTTGAGCGACTCGTACACAATGAAATCTATCCAATCTTACACAGCGTCATCATCCCAGAGCAGCATGGGTTTGTTCAGCGACGTTCGACTGTTTCCAATTTGTTAACTTTTTCCAATTATCTTTTTGAAAACATGGACAGGCGATTACAAGTTGATGCGGTTTATACAGATTTCAAAAAAGCTTTTGACAAGGTCGACCATGTAATCCTACTGAACAAAATTTCATTTAATGGTATACGGGGAAATCTGCTTCGCTGGTTCTCATCCTATATTAAAAACAGAACTCAAAGAGTTGTCGTTAATGGCCATCAGTCTGACGAAGTGCATATAACCTCAGGAGTTCCACAAGGTTCAATTTTGGGACCACTATTGTTTATTCTTTATATCAATGACATAGACAAATGTTTTAAAAATACTAAGTTTCTTGTATACGCTGATGACCTAAAAGCTTATAGGTCTATACAAACTGTAGAGGATTGTCGACTGTTTCAACAGGATCTTGACAGACTTACTGACTACTGTCTAGTCAACAAACTGCACCTTAGTCTCTCCAAGTGCAATTGCATCAATTTCACAAGGAATAAAACTGTTATTCACTTTAAATATGCATTGCATAACACAGTACTCAGTAATGTAACTACTGTCAAAGATCTTGGTGTGTTGATTGATGATAAGTTGTCCTTAAACCAGCATGTAGAAAAAGTTATAAACAAAGCGTTTAGGATGTATGGTTTCGTCATGAGGTCGTCCACTGAGTTCAGGCGGGTCTCCACATACCTTTACCTATATAAAACCCTTGTGCGATCGCAATTAGAATATGCCGTCCCTATCTGGAACCCGTTTTACCAGAAATACATAGACGAAATTGAGAAAGTCCAGCGCAAGTTTCTTCGAGCCATGCATTACAGATGCCATAAAACGTATTTGTCGTACTCTCAATTACTGGATAAATATGGGCAGGTCAACCTAGAATCTAGACGAAAGTATCTAGAGGCCTCTGTGCTGCATGGTATTGTTCATGGTGATTTCGACTGTATTGACCTCACGAGCAAACTATGTTACGTAGTCCCACGCACTGTCAATATACGTAGTACCCGTGCACTTACCTTATTTGCTGTCAATTCCTGTCGAACTAATTCTGGTTTGCGCTGCCCTGTCCGGCGAATGGTTGAATCTTATAATTGTAATTTTGTTGATATTGATATTTTTATATGTTCAAAATCCAAATTTAAATCAAATGTCATGAAAATTATTATGAACCTATGATGTATAAATTAGGAATGTAAGCTAGTTTGTGTTTTATTGTTTATTTGTTTTTAGTGTTTAAGTATTGTTACCCTGCAAGCAATTAAATTGAATCAATTTGAACATCTAATTTGCATGAAGTAGTTAATATTTCGTTAAGTTTATTGTTTAAGTTTATTGTTTAATGTTATTAATTACTTATTTAATGTTTATTAATTACTAAGTTATTTAATGTTTAATCATTAATAATTAACTGATCTCTCTTGACTTATTTGGTATTTCTATCATTATTTATTAATTTGATGTAAGTTTTAATATTCATTTTGTTTTTTACCTATCTAGTGGCACTCATTATTATATTCGTTCGTGTCAATATGCGGATAATGTAGTGGGCTGCAATATTGTTAATGTTTAGTACTATCTTTACTCTATTCCAACACATATTGTAGCTGTTTATTGTCCCTGAATAAATAAAATAAAATAAAATAAGTATTCATAACTTTTTTTGCAGTACTTTTGTAGTTTTTTTTACTATATTGTTAAGTCTTAAACATTGGTTAATAAAATACCTCTGAACTTCCCTCAAACTGGGGTCAAAAAATTTAATAGTACACTTTTCAAAAAAAAAAAACCAATAAAAAATCTTTACGATCGAATTCAACCTGAAATAAAAAAAGCTTTGGTGTTCCAATGATTATCTAAGTCTTGTTTGTCACCTTTCCAACGGCAACGGTTGTCGAAAGTAATAACTAACCAAAAAAAAAGATTTTGCTTAGTTATTACTTTCGACAACCGATTTTGAAATCTTTTTTTGGATATGTTATCATCAAATGACAGGGGGGGGGGGGGGTCATTTGATGATTTCCTATCCAAAAATGTCGCCCTGTCAGACTTTTACTGACTTAAACCCATCAATTTGCCTTAGCCCTTTGTGTTGGGCCGCGGTTTCTTTTTCGGACAGTCCCGCAGCCCGTTCGAGCAGAATTTTTAATTTTTGCTTTTGATGTCCGATATCTTTTCATAATTTTCTGTCCTCCGGGTCCCGACTCGGTTGAGTCCCGCTGGAACGTTTTCGTTCCACCTCGTACCGTCAAATTCAAACCTTATTTTCATCAAGCATAATTATGGCTCTAAATCGAATGCGAAAGGTTTCCTTCTGTGGCCAGATAATAGTCGATTCAATGACAGCAATCTTTAGTAACACTAAACGGGGCAACACTTTTAAAAAAATAAAAGAACGCGCCGTAGTCGTTGAAAAATGTCAGCACAGAGTACATTTTTATACAGTATGTTAGTTTCAACGAGGGACTTATTCAAACCCGCAATAGTCCATGCTTACATGATACTAATCAACGTATGAACAAAAAGAAAACACTAGTACATAACAGATAGATCCATACCAAAAACTTCGCCTAAGTTTCGCAACGTGTGCGCCATGCGCTTATCGCAGAACATGTGTGCGGGTCAATGACCTTTCTAGGTGTAATCATTTCATTTTTTTTTTCATTTTTGCGCAGGGATGTGCCCTGTCGGTGCATCGGGGACATTACAAAGGAAAGGGGCGGAGTTTGCGCACGGAGCTCAGGACCGGCACGTGTTTTGCCGCGTGACACCTACTTGCGCGCTCAGTGTCCATGAGTAATGTATTTAATTAGACAATTATGTCAAAAATTAAGGTTATAGGTTTTTTATTTATTTGGATTGAGAATCGAATACTGAATACCTTCCCTCAATATGTCCCTCGTTTAACCTAACACGCTGTATAGGGTATAGCATAGGGGTATAGAGTCGTCACTCACGTCATTTAGCTGAATGTATAGCGTATAGCGCCATCTGGTGCTTTGTGCAAGGTACTTTTGCACTAGGCTACTACACTAAACGATTTTTTTTTTTAAATATTGCGATTGGAAATTAAATAAAACGAAATGGATAATACCAAAATCTGTTTTTATTTCTTTAATCTTTTCGTACAGTACACCTGTGCTAATTTTTGTATTTCATCGTTTTCATCAAAATCAGTTCTGGACCCTGTTAATAACTTATTTGTGTTTTTGCACCAGTTGTAAACAAATAAATTTACAGTAATTTGCTCAATTTTTGAAATCACCTCTTTTTTGTGCTCATCGTATTTTATAAAACTGTAGTCAATTACTATTGATAATATAGTTTTCATGTATTGCATTACATTATTTATATCAGATTTTTTTCTTAATATATTCATGACCACATCTTGAATATTGGAAAAACACTTAATCAATGTAAGTGCTGGATATGTGAGACAAGTTTTATTTTTAATAATAATAATAATATAATAACATCAAGAAACGCAAAAAGAAAATACCTGTAACCCGGAATGACATACGTCATGTGAAAACCAAATCATCGGACAAAATACGTAAAATGTAACGACTATGTTGACGAGATCAGCAGCTCGTCGCGCACTCCTACCGCCTCCGGACCCGTTGCTCAGCTCCGCCTCGCCGCCGCCGGAACCCAGCCCCATCGTGAGTGCTGTGACACCGGCCGCGGCAGTTGCGTCGAGCTCGAGCGACGAGTATTTCTCTCCGCCCACGACGCCACCACCTGCTCGTCGACGGGGAGGACGCCGGCCGCCGGACGGCTTAGGACCTCGAGGCCCACCGGCTTCTGATAGGGTCCCAGCTCCCGGCGGAAGTGTGCAGCGCATGCGATGGACGCAATCAAACAATGAAAACGTCATGCGCGCATACTATGGGGCTACAGAGGGGGGAAACAACCTGACCGCGTACCGTGTTAGGATGCTCTCTCTGTTTCAGGTGCTTGAGCCAGCTGTCAACGTGTCAGCACAACGACTGTCGGATCAGGTGCGAGTCATCCAGCGTAATCGTATGTTGGATGAAACCGTACTTGATCGCTTGCGGACTGAAGTGCAGAGTAGCCATGTCACTGCCACGCCGCCGTCACAGGCTGTGGTTCCACCACAGTCAACCATAATAACAAATCGCGATGACGACGTGAGTAGTGACATGATTACTAATGTAGGTACCCAGTGTAGTGAGGATATGAGGAGTGTTTTGGAGGGTGCGATTCGAGAATATCGGTTCGTGACACCAGGGCTTAGACCGCGTTTACCTCGTTTGCCCATGCATAACAAAAATAGAATGCTGGTGGCTGTTCTGGATTCGCAGTTGTCAAATTATTTTGATAACTGCGAAGACCTCACCGATGTTCATTCAGTCCTGTATTGTGCGGCCGTAGCGGCATGTCGTGTAGCTCGTGTCAAATTTTCTGATGACAGAGCTACACGGCCAAAACCAGCCGTACCGGCATGGCAGTACAGGATTGAAAAACGTATTGGTGGGGCCAGAGCACTCATCGGCAAATTGATCTGCTTCAGGGAGGGCAATACTCGCCCTAGGGTGATGCGTTTTGTGAGGCGAGCGTTCTCGGGGACTGGTATCAGTCCTCGAGACTACATATCCCGTGTCACAGAGCGCATCGACTTCCTGAAGCAGAAAGTGTATGCATGGGCAAGCCGTATACGTAGGTATAAGCGGCGGGTGGGTCGATACACTCAGAATCGCACATTCCAAAGAGATGAAAGGTGGGTTTATAGGGCTTGGGAGCGACCGGACCAAGGTGTGGCTGACGGGCGCCTGCCGGATGATGATGCAATGTGTTCGTTCTGGCGCAGCATCTGGTCGGTGCCTGTCAGCCATGCTGAGGGTGAATGGACTCGGGTTATTGAGCGAGCGTGCGATCCAGTACCAGAAATGGGGGCAATTACTATCAGCCCCCAAGACGTAGCTTGTGCAGTCCGTCCGTTGCCTAATTGGAAATCTCCAGGGCCGGATGGGCTGCACAATTTCTGGATTAAATGGTTCACAAGGTCGCATGCTCGCTTGGTGACCCTATTCCAGTCAGCCTTAGAGTCGGGGTCGCTGCCAGAGTTCCTGACAACAGGTATAACCCACCTGCTCCATAAATCGGGTAGTACTGCGGAACCCAAAAATTATAGACCTATCACCTGTCTCCCGACAGTCTATAAAGTTCTTACATCCATTTTGAGAACAAAAATTTGTAAACATATAGATGACAATTCTGTCCTGTCTGCTTTCCAAAATGGATGTAAGAATGGGTCCAGTGGTACTAAGGAGCTACTCCTCATTGATATGGCCATTAGTCAACAGGTTCGTCGTTCCCGAAAGGATCTGTCGACATGTTGGATAGACTATAAGAAGGCCTATGACTCAGTGCCACATACATGGCTCATGAGGGTGCTAGAGTTATATAAAGTTGATGCAACTCTGCGCACCTTCCTGATGTCGTGTATGGGGCAATGGAGGACAGTCCTTCGCTATCCAGGATGTCGGCAAATTCAGAGGAATAGCGAGCCGATAAGGATAGAGCGAGGTATATTTCAGGGCGATAGTTTGAGTCCACTTTGGTTCTGCTTAGCCTTGAATCCTCTTAGCACACTGCTGGAGGATTCAGGTCTAGGCTATCAGTTGCGGAAAGATGGTCGGATTATATCTCACCTCCTTTACATGGATGACTTGAAACTCTTTGCCCCCAACGATTTGCAACTGATGGAGCTACTGAAGGTAACTGAAACCTTCAGTAGCGCCATCAGGATGGAATTTGGTGCGGACAAATGTGCGGTCATGCATGTAAAGCGAGGGGAGATTGTGGAGTCTGTGGGAACCCAGCTCTCAGATTCCATAAATCTTAGATCCCTCTCAGCAACCGAAACCTATAAGTATTTGGGTATGTCGGAAGCGCTGGGCATCAATGTGGCTGACATGAAGCAATCGTTGAGGGAGCGCTTCTTTGGCCGCCTGAAAAAAGTATTGAATAGTCTTTTATCGGGCGGAAATAAGGTGCGTGCCTTCAACGGTTGGGTCATGCCAGTTTTGATGTACTCTTTCGGCATACTCAAATGGACTCAAACCGAACTAGACGCCCTGGATACGAAGGTCCGTAAATTGTTGACGGCATTTCGAATGCATCACCCACGTTCTTCAGTTATGAGACTGTATATCCCGCGGAAGTGTGGGGGTCGTGGCTTTTTAAACGCTAAGACTCTCCACAATCGCGAGATATGCAGTCTCAGGGAATATTTCCAAGCAGCCGACGTGGGAATGCATCGAGATGTGGTCGCGATGGACAAGGGCCTCACCCCGCTCTCCTTGGCTAAAGAGAACTGGCGCAAACCTATAGTACTTACTACTGATGACCGCAGGAAAGAATGGCAGGGCAAGGAGCTTCACGGGCGCTTTTACCGGGCTCTTCATGGGCCCGATGTAGATTTTCTAGCGTCCGTGTCCTGGCTACGTTCCGGGGACCTCTTCGGAGAAACCGAAGGTTTTGTCTGCAATTATGGATGAAGTAATGATGACGAATAACTACCGGAGATTTATTGTGAAGGACGGTACGGTTGACATATGTCGGGCATGCCACCGTCCAGGCGGATCAATCCGTCACATTATCTCCGGGTGTTCTCGTCTAGCTAACGGAGAGTACTTGCATAGACACAACCTTGTAGCCAGGATTATCCATCAGCAACTTGCTCTAAAATACAATCTTGTGGAATCGGAAGTACCCTACTATAGGTATGTGCCCGACCCAGTTCTCGTTAATGGCAGTATCACACTGTACTGGGATCAATCCATCATCACTGACAGGACTGTTATAGCCAATAGGCCTGATATAGTGGTGATGAATCGATCAGAGCGGCGCGCAATGATTGTTGACATAACGGTCCCGCATGATGAGAACCTCGTGAAAGCCGAGAAAGATAAACAAATAAAGTATCTTGACTTAGCTCGCGAGGTTGTCGACATGTGGGAAGTGGACTCAGCGATCATTGTGCCGATAGTCGTGTCAGCGCATGGCTTAATTGCCAAGAGCTTCGACCAACACCTGAGGAGGCTCTCGTTAGGCAGCTGGATCAAGGGCTTGATTCAGAAAGCGGTACTCCTGGACACGGCCCGTATTGTTAGGAGGTTCTTCTCTCTGGAGCCCTGACCGCCGGTAGCTTGGACCCTGTTCCCGATACCGGTGGACTACAATTTTTTATATTTTTAAATGTTTTTTATATAAATTTTTATATTAATATTTAAAAATGTAGAAAATTTGTGTAAAAATGAATAAAGGAATAATAATAATAATATATTTTATTTCAGACTAGGTCCATAAATTTGTTAGTTACAATGTTCTTAACCTAGTGTTAGTAAGTAACGATACAAATCTAAATCTATAAGTTAGTAACAATGTTCTTAGCCTAGTGTTAGTAAAGGTACAATGTAGTCAGGCGCTCCCTCTTGCGTGAAGGCCTACCCAATGTGCCATCAGTACAGAGTCCCAGCGACCAGCACACGCGGCCAGAATGGCGCTGGGGCTGCCGCGCACCCGCGCCATCATCGAAGCACAGCGCTTACGCATGATGGCATGGAAACCGTCCACGTGCGCCTCTGCGAACATGCCACTCGCGCTACAGTAGCGCGGCAGCCCCATCAACACTCTGAACGCATTATTATACTGTACACGCAGGGCGTTGTACGTCCCCTGCGTGTATTTAGCCCACAAACTGCACGTGTAGAAGGTCTGACAGAAGGCCTTAAACAGTGTGACCTTCACCTGTTCCGTGCAACGAGCGAATCTGCGAGCCAACATATTACAGCGGATACACAACGCCCTACGTTCTCTCTCCACATCCATGTCGTCTTTGAGGTCTTCGGTGACCCAGTGGCCCAGATACATGAAATGAGTGACCCTGTTTAAAGGTGTACCATTGAGCGAGACGGGTGGTACGTCTGATAAATCTTTTTTGGGTGCTCTAAAAACCATAACCTCACTTTTTTTCACATTGTATCTGAGCCCATGGGCCTCCGCATACCTTTCACATATACGAAGCAGCTTACGCAACGCGCCGATTGAAGGGCTGAGCAGCACCATGTCATCCGCGTAGCTAATATTATTAACGCAAATCCCATCTATATGACATCCGATTCCTGTGCTGCTCAGCTCTCCAACCAGGCGGTCCATATACAAATTAAAAAGTTTCGGTGAGGTCAACCCCCCCTGCCTCACCCCACACTCCAACCTGTACTCGTCCGATCTACTTTCCGCCCACCTAACAGCATTTTTCTGATTATTGTACCAGTACTCAAATATTGATACAATCTCAGGGGGCAGACTAGTGTCTTGTCGCATTTTTGCCCACATTTGGTCGTATGAGACCATATCAAATGCCCGGGACAGGTCCAAGAAACACGCGTATACTGTCGTTTTACGCGCGGTGTAGTAGTGCACGGTCTGCTTGAGGCACAGGATCGCACTTTCCGTGGATAGCCCAGTCCGAAAACCGAACTGACCATCGTGCAGATTTATGTTTTGTTAAATGGCCATCAAGCAGACCGTCCATCACCTTCGCTATAACCGTAGCTAACGTGATAGGCCTATAATTGCACCTATCCGAGACATCACCGGTCTTATTTTTTACAATAGGAACAACCACAGTAAACATGAGGTCGTCAGGTAGGTAGGAGTGGCTAACACACAGGTTAAATAACAGAGCTAGAACCCTAGGCAGATGTACCCCAGCATGCCGCAAATATTCCCAAATATTAATATCATTTTTGAAATATTCCCTAACCTTTATAGCACTTTCACTAAGGTCTTTATTATATAGTCATTCTCTACATAAATTGCACTTTATTTTTAACTTGCGCAGCACATATCCAGTCACATAGTCTATTTGTGCTCTTATTTTTGGATCACTCCTTTTAATTTCTAAGTCCTTAAAGATGTGGTCACTATCAACGTCTTCAAAATCTACTTCAGTTGTGCAAGCTGGTCTATCACTTACTTTAAAAAACAAGGTCTTTAAAGATTTAAATATGGTGCAAGAATCCACTTCACAATTGGCCCCTGGTGAATGTACACTACTCATATTATTAATTAGCAGCGAGGCCAAAGCTGCTTCAAAGTAAGCACATGAAGGAGAATTATTTCGGTACCCATGGCTTCTTATGCTTCCGAAAAACGACTGGCGCGCGGAGGCACTACGCCGGGGGGAAACTCCGCTGCCGCGGCAAATTGCCGCTCAGCGGACAGACCTCCGGCGCGATCTCATGGCGACATGGAGAGAGCGACTGTCGCAACCCCGTGCAGGGCACGCCACGATAGTGGCGGTAAGTCCCCTCTTTGAGGAGTGGCTGGAGAGGCGCCACGGCGTCCTCACCTTCCGCCTGACGCAGGTCCTCACCGGACACGGATGTTTCGGGAGGTACCTGCACCGAATCGGGCGGGAGGAAACGCCCGGGTGCCTCCACTGCGAGGATCGACCGGAGGACACGGTGGAGCACACGGTGGAAGTCTGCCCTGCGTGGGCGGAGCACCGCCGTGTCCTCGTAGCGGCGATCGGCGGCGGCGACCTCTCGCGTCCGGCCCTGGTTCGAGAATCCATGGTCCGGAGCGAGACGGAATGGGAAGCCGTCACCTCCTTCTGCGAAGCAGTCATGCTAGCGAAGGAGGTGGCGGAACGAGAGAGGGAGAGAGCCTCTCTTCCCGGCCGCCGCGGGAGACGCACCGGGCGTCGGGGGCCACGTGGTGGCTACCGGCCACCGTAGACCGTAGATGCGGGCCCGTGGACGGTTAGCTATGGGCTACCTAGCCGTCCGTCCGTCTAGTGACGACAGGCCGTGTCGTCGGCGCGTTCGTGTTCCACGCGCGCCTCAAAGAGATGTCAGCAGAAGAGAGGGGCCCGCAAGGGCCGAAGCCTGCCGGGGTTGCGGGACTGTTCGAAAGAGATACCGCGGCCCCGGAACATAAAGGGCGAGGAAGGAACATGGATGGGTTTTAGTCAGTAAGAGTCTGACACTCCCTCCCGCTCCGCCCAGAGTGGGAGAAGTCATTTGATGATTTCTCATCCTAAAAAAAAAAAAAAAAAGGTAGGAGATAAGCCAATTTTTATACTTTATTGAGATTTTTCCATTTGACCTTCAAGCATTCATAACTTTTTTTGCAGTACTTTTGTAGTTTTTTTTACTATTTGTTAAGTCATAAACATTGGTTATTAAAATACCTCTGAACTTCCCTCAAACTAGGGTCAAAAAATTTAATAGTACACTTTTTAAAAAAAAAACCAATAAAAAATCTTTACGATCGAATTCAACCTGAAATAAAAAAAGGTTTGGTGTTCCAATGATTAATTTTAATCTAAGTCTTGTTTGTCACCTTTCCAACGGTACCAAATTTGTATTAAAAATGTTGCTAGTTTAAAAAAAACAATTCAGTAAACGTTTGTTGAAGCGAATTGTGCAAAGTATTTTTTTTAAAACGACTAGGCAAGGTAGGTAGAAGTTGTGCACTTACATTATTTATTATAAAAAAATACTTTTACAATGTAAAACAGGAAATCAGGAAAAGATATCGGGCATCAAAAGTAAAAATTAAAGATTCTGCTCGAATTGCTGCCCGCGATTTGTGATACATGCTTTTCCTAACTTCCGTGGTGGTAAGACAAAGCCTAATTTCTTCATTAATAACTGAAAAAGCATTATTACATTTTCCGTTAGTGGGTGGGCTGGTGTTATTGGTCGTAGCATCATTGAAACCCACCCCATTTCCTACCAGACACTTTAAATGGGGAAAATTACGTCATTTAATGGACGTCTTGCCTGATCTGCTGTCGAAAGTAATAACTAACCAAAAAAAAAGATTTTGCTCGAGCTTCTGCTCGAGTAAAATCTTTTTAAAAAAAAAAGAAAAAACGCCCCTATTCACGTAAGTATTTGCTGTCAAATTACATTGACCAAAACAGGAATGATTTGACTCGCACTAAAATATCATAACATAGCTTATTTATTATGATTTTAAGATTTCGTTTTCAATTCTACGTAATATTTCGTTTACTACCATAGTAAAATGGTTACTTTTTTTTGGTGTTATTATGAATTTGTAATAAATGCAATGACCTGGTGGGCCCAAAAAAAACTATCTCCTTTGGTACGGTTGGAATTAAGGTGACAAACTAAAGAACTAACTTAGATTTAAATTAATTATTGGAACACCATAGGTTGTTTTTATTTCAGGTTGAATTCGATCGTAAAGATTTCTTTTCGGGTTTTTTTTTTTTAAAGTCTGTTATTTAATTTTTAGAACCAGTTTGAGGGAAGTTCAGAGGTATTCTAATAACCAATGTTTATGACTACCAACAAATAATAAATAAACTACAAAAAAAAAGTTATGAATGCTCGAAGGTCAAATTTTGGAAAAATCTCAATAAAGTATAAAAATTGACATACTCGTATCTCCTAAACTATAAAACTTAAGTTAAGGAAAGTAAGGTTCAATAATTAATAAATGACCCCCTCTATATATGCGAATTTGCTATGGCGGGTCCAGACACAATCACCCTGTTTAGAATTCCTAGGAAATGTGTACAATTTCTAAAATAGATAGGAAATCTATGATATTTTCTGTAATGTGCACTTTTCCTAGGAAATCTATATGTTACCGGCCAAACCCGATTTCAGGACAAACTAGTTTTGTCTAGGCTAAACTGAATCTTGAGCTCGTTCTTGCATCCTAGTCGAGGGAGACCTGGTCGACGTAGCCCCGCTTTGCGGGGCTCCTACTTCTGAATGGTTTATAAAAAAATAACCACGAAGGGTATGGCGGGGTCTATTCGATACCTTTCTAACCTAATCTGTCCGTGTCGGGGTGCCCCAAGTCGGTATAGTTTAGCCTAGGTGTGGCCTAGGCAAAACTACTTTGTCCTGAAATCGGGTTTGGCCGGTAACATTTACATTTCTTAAGTAGCGATCGGAAATGTATTACAGCGGGGACAGTACAGCGGTGCGGAGGGCGACTGGCACAGTCGAGAGCGTCTATCGTACTCCTAATTTTTAACCGACTTCAAAAAAGGAGTTCGACGTTTTTTTATGTATGTTCACCGATTTCTCACCCATTTGTGGATCGAATCTAAAAAAATATTTTTTTGTTGAAAGAGTAAGTACCCATAGGTACTCCTGAGGTGGTCGCATTTAACTTTGGAGAAGATCTGATGCTGATCTTCGGAGATATACAATGGAACTCTTTAAAAATAGACGGCAAATCGCGTGGTACTTCCTGGCCGTGCCACAAAAGTAATTTGGATCGGAGTAAATACAAAAAATGATGAATGTGAAGAAGATGACTAAACAATAGACAATCATTTGTTTGCCAATTGTTTGTACATTATTGGACTATTATTTGCTGTATACGTGGTGGTGCGGCTAGGAAGTATACTTCCTGGCCCCGCCACCAATTTTGTTAAATATCTCGAAAACCATTACAGTACATTTTTTTGAATGATGCATGAACAATAAAGAACATATTACGAACATTTTTTTGCATTTATACTCCGATCTAAATAACTTTTGTGGCGCGGCCAGGAAGTACTACACGGCAAATCTGTCGTGATTACCATCGCTTGAATGTTTATTGTTAATACAACATCATGCAGAGGATCTACTCCGATCGGAGTAGGTAGATTGAATTGGGGTCATTGATCGGAAACGTCCGATTAATATGGACATTCCTCTGGAATTGGTTGATTATTTTTTGTTTAAGTGCAATAATTTGTAAAAAGCTGGTCATAAAAGGCTAAAAATTAAATAAAAAAATTAATTCTTCAATCGGAATTCGATTGTTATTATTCAACAGATAAATAATAAATTAATTAAGTTTTCATACTTTCCTTTAAATTTTGAATTGAGTAGTAATAATATCACTACCAACATCAACAATATTTAATTGAATCCGGAAATACCGGAATTACTTTCCGGAAAAATGGCTTATCCATGTTAATCTTTCTGTGTGCATTTATGATACAAGTACCAAAAATCAATCTACCTAATACTCCGACCTATGACCATGACGTAACATCACGCCTGTATGCTCATGCTCTGAGGGGTTATATACACCCAGATTTCGACAGCTTTATGCAGCGGGCACGGATCAGGACTGTTCAGGACTCCGTGGCTGAAGAAAAATTCCTGATGGAAAAATCTAATAGGTAGCGCTTTACCCGACCCGGTAATCAAACACTGCACCTCATGCTCAGAAATCGCGCTATGCACACTCCACTCCACCACCGAGGCAGTCAGTTCAACCGTTTTAATATTTAAATATAGCAGCCACGCTAGTGTACATCAATGACCTCTGTCAGCTCCCTCTACTGAAAGGCAAAATCGTCACTTTTGCAGATGACACCGCACTGTTCTTCAGTGGTGGTAGCTGGGACGAGGTCTTTGATACTGCTCAACTGGGCGTTAACACAGTCAGCGAATCGTTACAAAACAACTTACTGACACTAAACGTTTCAAAAACTAAATATGTAACCTTTGCACATAGAGCTAACCTCCTTCCTCCGTCAACCCTTTCTATTTCGGTGCACACGTGTTGTTCTCCAAATCCCGAGTGTACTTGTCCCACCCTCGAAAGGACTTAATATAAAATATTATGTATCATTATTGACTCACACCTTTCTTTTAAATCTCATTTTGAAATGCTTGTTCCGAGGATGCGCAAACTGATATATATTTTTAAGTCATTAAGACACTCTGCTGATCGAAATATCATTAAAATGGTTTACTTTGCCTTATGTCAGTCGTTAATTGAGTACTGCATCACAACTTGGGGCGGCGCAGCCAAAACCCATCTCATCCAGGTAGAGAGGGCGCAGCGTGCTATACTCAAGGTGGGTGCTGGTCTTCCCTTCCGCTTTCCAACTAATGAGTTGTACAAAGAATGGGACATCCTTACGGTCAGACAAACTTTTGTCCTGCTTACAGTAACTAAAAAGCAGTCCCAGCTACAGTTTGACTCCAAATTAATTAATGACCAACGACGGAAGGGAAGAATCTGTCCCTCATTGCAGTTCAAATCTTCACTCCCTCAGAATTTTTTTTTGCTTTCTTGGTCAATTTCTGTACAACAAACTCACTCTTAATCTATATCCTAAAACCTCCTTTTACTGTCAAAAAACGGTTAAAAATTTTCTTAAAACGCTTGACTACCAAAACACTGAGAACCTTTTGACAATACCCAAGTAGATTTTCTTCCCCCCTTTTATAAAGTCTATCCTTCTTTCTCCCGTGGCTGTTTTACATCTCATACTCGCTCCTGTACACTCCAACATACATTCATACTCATACACGACACTACACTCTCGTGCAAACCATTAGTTCTCCATTTTTTGTTATTTTTTTTTTATTTTGCCTTTGTTTACTATCTGTTATTGTTTTAAACCTTTAAACTGATTGTCTCTTTGTGCTTTTTTTGGTAGGTACCATGAATGATGTTTCACAATGATCGTCTTTAAATCTATTACGATATTGTTATGCTGTGGGGGGGGGCCTGGTGACCTGTAACACAGGCTTCTTCGAAAGCCTAGGTACTTCAGGCACCAGTCTCTTCCAATGGTGGAATATAACCTTATAAAAAACATTGTTAATCTTTAAGAACCAATATTGTGAAGAGAGAATAAATGAATTGAATTGAATTGACTAGTAGGAGCTAGTTTTAGTTTAAACCTACATTCCTTAATAACAAAAATACAAGCAAGTTTTGTACAAGACCAAATCTTCCAAAGCTTATCAATTCAGAAATACTTATATTAGTTATCTAAGTTGTACTGATCGTAAGATTGTAGCTCTGGCTTCATACTTCACTTGGCTATATTCCAACCTCTTACACCTAAATTAAAGTACCTACATAACTAAATAAATTAACATACCCATTATATCGATTTGCGTTCCATGTCGCCTTATTACAAGAGCCAAACGACGGCCTTGCATGAATATCACGGACACGAAGATTAGGTATATATCCTACGATCTATTTTATTATATTTAGAATACAAAAATGTTTTATTCACGTTACAAAAAATTTAAGCAAAAATAAGCAAAAAAAGCTTTTTCACCTCAAACAAGCAGGTTTTGCTTTTAACAGACAGTGAGCAAAATTTAATTTTGTTGCGAGCGCGTGAGACAAAGTAACCCTTTATTTTTTTTTTAAATACCGATAACTCTGCAGGTCTACTCACAAAATTTGAAGTTTTTAACTTCACTTTGTTCTGTCACTTTCACTTCGACAAGAAAAAAGCGAGAGATAGAAACAAGTCGAATCCAAACGCCATATCTAGTAGGCCCAAAAAAGAAACAAACAATAACACGTTATTGTAAATCTATAACCGTAATATTGTAAATGTCGCACTTAGGTTTTAGGTCGTAGCACACTTATTAACTCGGAAAGGGATCGTCGAATATTTTTTTTTTATAATTAAATCAAGACGAAGAATGTTGAAGAAAAAAATACGAAGTTTATCATGTATCTACTTCTTTATTTATTGTTTTGACAAACTTTTATATTATGCGAGTATACCGCGAGTGCAGTTTCAGTACCTACACATTTAAAAAAAATAGCGGTATTGTTTTATTCTTTGTTACGCTGTCAATGATTAGGCCAATGTACGCCAACTACAAAGTACAATAACATTTGATAATAAAGTAATAATAATAAATAAATATGAGTGAGTACAGTGACGAATTTAATCAATCAATCAATCAATCAAATACTTTATTTCGAACAAGAGTCCATATGGGTTAGTAGCAAGTACTTAGGAGCTATGTTAGTATAACAATAAGAATAAAACTCAATTCAACACAACATCACACAACAGCCCAAATTGGACAGTCCAAATTAGTTCGTTAATACACTGTAATCTACTCGTAATTTAATATAATCTAATTAATTCAATCTATGTACCTAATTAATGTCAAATCATTTAATCTAATTTAAATTAATCTTAATTTAATTTACGTACTTTATACCTAACTTCTAGGGGAAACAAAAACAAACTAATTTAAATATCTTTCCATTCTTTCCTCAGCACCAGGCCCGCAGCTATGCCTACGGGACCAGTGCATCAGAAAAGGGCAGTCTGGCCTCTCCACAATAACCTTCAGGATGCTGTTGGAGCTTCCACGTACCCTACGCATTAGGGATGCCGTTCTTTTGCGCATGACAGCCTCAAAACTGTCTATGCGAGCCTCGGCAAACATGCCCGACGCACTACAGAACCGCGGAAGCCCCACCAGCACCCGAAAAGCATTGTTGTACTGGACACGGAGGGCGTTGTGGGCTCTCTGCGTATATCTGACCCACAGGCAGCAAGTGTACAACGTCTGGCAGTATGCCTTAAACAGCGTAGTTTTCACGTCTTTGGTACACCTTGCAAACCTGCGGGCGAGCATATTACATCGAACCGACAACGCCCTTCGCTCCCTTTCTATATCCTCAACATCAGGCAGGCTCTCTGTCAAAATGTGCCCAAGATATCTAAAACGTGACACTCTTTTAAGAGCCACCCCATACAAGTACACAGGAGGGACTATAGCTGGTTTTCTAGAACCCACACGAAACACCATGACCTCACTTTTCCTGACATTGTATAGGAGACCATGGGCCATGGCATATCTTTCACACACTCCAAGCAGCCGTCTGAGAGCATCAATCGAGGGACTCAGCAGCACCATGTCATCTGCATAGCTTAAACTATTGATAATTTTACCATCAATGGAGCATCCGACACCAGTGCTACCAAGCTCCTCCAACAGCTGATTGACGTATAAACTGAAGAGCGCCGGGGAAGTCAAGCCCCCCTGCCTCACCCCACACCATTTAAGTCTGCTATTTAACACCCAAAGAATTGAAGCATAATGTAAAAAATGCAGGATTAAGTTTACGATGTTGTCTTTGTTTACTTTCAGGTAAATGTTCTCGCTGCTGAGGTGCAAAGTTGTATGTGTTACACGAGACCAAAGTTAGTCTTTGAATCCCTCGCTACGCTCAGGATTCTAACCTAGAATCACTCGCTACACTCGTAATTCAACTATAGAATCCTTCGCTTACTCGGGATTCAAAATCACACTCGCAGCAAAAACCCACTTTGCTCTTTTGTTGCACAAGTAAGTATTATTGTCGGGTGACTCAGTTTTTTTTTTATTTTTTGGAATGGCATCTCGCAGTTCAACCTAGAGAGGTTTTCGTCTGCTTAACCTGACTATCCTGTGGGTGCCTTGAGTGTAAGGCCTCCAGCCAGAACATACAACTTACAAACTAAGGGACTACACGCTAAGGGCACCCCCTGCGGGGTACGGGCCTCGGTTTAGGGCGTCGCTGGAAAAGAACAGCGAGGGGTCAGGCTGGATCTAAGTGGTGTCATTATTTAGGGACTGGTTTTGGACTACAGGCTCAGCCACGTGGGCTGGCGCGAGCAAGGGACGGGGAGGGTTTGAATCGGGGCATCGCGACGGGCGTCGACGGCTGTTTTCGTCTGTGCGTCTTGAGCGTGCTAGTTTCCTTCCTGCTCTCTTGGAGGAGGGTAATAGCGTCATCGGGTTCGACTAAAGCATGCTTTGAAGGGTTCGTAACGGGCGGCCGCTGCGATCAGGGGGTTATGGTGTTTGATGCGGAATCAAAGAAGCGCTTGGAGAGGCGCTTCATAAACGGGGGAGGGTGGGTGACTCAGTAGAGTTATGGAGTAAGAAGTACATAATATTATGTAATTTATAACGTGAATTCGTTCATCATCATCAATACAACCCTGAACCTAAGGGGGGTTAGAATCTCGGACTTCTTCATTATATCTATGATCTCGGACAACTATTGAGAAACCATATAAATATTTATTGTTATTATAATAAAGAAGGCAAATTGGATGAAAAGCGCGACAAAAAAAACATACTTAGTTTCCTTCATTTCATGGCAAAATACCTTCTTTTCTTTCTAAGTACCGTATGTACCTACCTATTATTTTGTTTCTTCGTAAGTGTATTGAAAAATGTCGTTTCATACGTGGGCATTTTGTTATTGCACTTCTCGGCTGAATAACAACCTCACCTACGGCTCGGTTGTAAATTACGCCTCGAATGCAATAACAAAGTTTCCCCACTTACATCAAAATGTACTATATTTTGTAATACCAAACCCAAACTAAATTCTTTTATAAGGTTGAAAACAAATTCTTTTATTTTCTGGAACAATCAACATGTGTAATGCTAATGTATTTAATCAAACGTTGTTTTATGAGATAACACGAAAAAATAATTCATTATTTGTCAAATAATACGATAGTAAATAAAAGTTTATGTGATAATTATTTGCGAAGTGAATTATTTGTTAAACTTGTTGTTGTATAATGATGAAATGACAAATAATGTGTTTGCTAATCGTCGCTTGTCAAGTAAAAGTTTGTGAATGAATGTTTGGTGAACTGACTGATCACCAAAAAAATTCACCAAGAATATTCGATAGGTAGGGTAAGGTAGGTCCTATTTTGCTTTCTGAGTCTAATAACAAAATTAACTAAAAATAATTTACCGGACATTATTATGTCCGTTGCGTTTATAAGCTTTTCTTTGTAAATAGGCAGAATGAGGCGTATTTCTTTATTAAAGGACAAAAGGAAACCTATCAAATTGGAAGTGGATGCACAAACATTTTCAAGCTGCGCTCGCTTTTCGAGTCCTACTTTGCTGGCTAGGCTTTTCTGGATAGATCGGCCAAGTTACTCCTAACATGTATCCGAGTCGTAATGCAAAAAAATTCAAGCTGTTTTCATGGAATTGAAGGCGCGCCTCCCTGGAAAAAATTGTGCCGGGCGCCCCGGCGCCAGTTCTCATGATTGTTTCAATGTTTGTCCCCCCCCGAACCAAAAGTCTGGATACGTGCTCAGTATATACCTACATTCACATGCACGCGTCGGATCTTAATTAAGTTGAGTTGAAGGTTTGCACCTTTCTGGGTGTTGTATTAATTAAATACGAAGTAATTCGAGCCATTGCTCCTTTGCTCGTAGCACGATTATGATGAATTTGCGCTTTTCTTGGTAAAGTTAACGGAAGAATTTCGTCATTTCGTCATTAACAAATTGCTTTACCTCAATACAGTAATCAGACACCGCATCGATAGGAAGCAGCCTCCTTTCTGATTTATCTTCTCAAACGACCCCTCAAGACATCCAGTTTGTGCAATCTTCAGGGTAGGATTCAATTACTAATTTTTTTTATTTGGTTGAATGAAAGGAGTATTGATGACACAATCGTGTCAGTGCTGGCGGCGCGCGGCGCGGTGGCGGGCGGAGGTGCGTATTGATTGCTCGTCGTTAGGGGCCCAGCTCGGTTACAGAGCTGGCGTCAATGATTAAAGGCGGTAACCCAATAAGGAGCGGATTGCGGCGGTTATCGGAAACAAAACAAAAGAGTGCGGGCTCGATTTACGTCATTAGGGGCGCGCCGGGACGCGACACCTCAACTCAATGCTTTTAAAGATTTCTAAGTTCCTTTATCGTTCTTATAATGGTTCGTTTTCGCGTTCGTATCCGCCGCTATTGTGCCGCTGTCCAAACACCCCCCTCGCCGCCGCCGCGCCGCCGCGCCGCCGCCCGTCTTCCGCAGTGTGTGCCAGAGCGTTTGTTTAGCTTGGTTTAGCTGATGGCTCGCTGCGCTGCCTGTCACTTCCTTTTATTGGGACAATACAACGTTTTAGTAGAACTATTAGTGGATTATATCTCAATGTTTTGGGTATCTCATGTCGTATTGTATTAATTGCTATTGTGCTCTTATTATTTCTCAAATAAAGTTACGGAAAGTCGGTTTAAATTATATTGATTGTGAATATGATTAAGTAGGAATGAAGTCAAAAATCAAGTAAGTATGTAGGTACTTAGGTATCCAACAGTAACAGCGCGTGTCGCCTACTTGACGGTTGTCAACTTGTCAACTTAGATGACGCTCCGTGTTCTCTTAGATAATAAATAAATAAATATAAAAATCGAATAAATTCGGAATTAGGTAGGGTGCTGTCATAAGAAGTAGGTAGGTACTTGCCATTCGTTGGGCCTGCTAAAGTGGCCGACGGAGCGCACAGCTTTTTATGAATGAAGGCAAGATCGGTCAAAATTGTTTTCTTTTTTAAATAACGAAAACTATCTTAATAAATTACACGAATGCTCAAAAAACAAGTAAATTATAATTTTTGGGCAGTTGTGTAACAATAGTAGAGCAGAAAGCCTTTGCTACCGAAATTTCTACCAGCACAACGGTCATGCGACGGGAAAATTGGGTGGGCATGGCTATCTTGTTTCGTTTGAGAGTTTCTTTGAACATCTTCCTGCGCCGGCGGATTCCCATTCAATAATCAGACCTTGATATGGAGCTATAGAAAGTACTCACTAAGACAAATACAACTCCACTAACATGAGTAAAGATGTAAATCTGGCTGGCAGTGGGTATCCTCAGGCGGTCTCTATACTGACCTACTACACTATCTATATCTATCTAATAAGTAGACTAGCAGAATAATGCATATTATAGTGAAAGGTAATGAGGAATGTTAATTAACGAAATGAAAACTAAAAACTTAAAAATATTATTTTTGTCTTATCAAAGACCTAGATGGAGGAGGGAAGTGGAATGATGACTAGTACCTAAGTAGTACCTAAGTAGGCCCTAACGAATAATTTTTTATTTAGCGTTTTGACGGTTGAAAGACCTGACTAAACACCACATTACCTGAATCTTAAAACACAAAAATAAAAGAAATAAATTAAAAAAATTAAGGACTCCTCATTTATTTTTTTATTTTTGCATTTTTTTGTGTTTTACTTCAATTCAGGAATTATCTAATATAGGTACTGGTATGGAACAATAAATTAATCTTATTCTTATTCAGCTGCATCAGTTAGACTGGAAGCCGACCGCAACATAGTTGGGAATAGGCAGGCAGACGATGATGATGAAAATAGAATTAAACAAAATTCAGGAATCATCCAATTCGGTGTGGAAATGACGAGAGAATGTGGTAAACTAAACAAACAATAAAATTGACTTTAACGTAGTACCTATAGGTACATATCCATAGTAATATTTTAATGCAAAAGAAACTTTTGTCTGTTCATCTGTCTATATTTTCCTTTTTACGCCTAAACCAATCCTTATAGACACAATAGGTAGCCTACAACCTGGGGAACAATCCTTATACACAATAGGTAGCCTACAACCTGGGGAACAATCCTTATACACAATAGGTAGCCTACAACCTGGGGAACAATCCTTATACACAATAGGTAGCCTACAACCTGGGGAACAATCCTTAGACACAATAGGTAGCCTACAACCTGGGGAACAATCCTTATACACAATAGGTAGCCTACATCCTGGGGAACAATCCTTAGACACAATAGGTAGCCTACAACCTGGGGAACAATCCTTATACACAATAGGTAGCCTACAACCTGGGGAACAATCCTTAGACACAATAGGTAGCCTACATCCTGGGGAACAATCCTTAGACACAATAGGTAGCCTACAACCTGGGGAACAATCCTTATACACAATAGGTAGCCTACAACCTGGGGAACAATCCTTATACACAATAGGTAGCCTACATCCTGGGGAACAATCCTTAGACGCAAATAGGTAGCCTACAACCTGGGGAACAATCCTTAGACACAATAGATAGCCTACAACCTGGGGAACAATCCTTATACACAATAGGTAGCCTACAACCTGGGGAACAATCCTTATACAATAGGTAGCCTACAACCTGGGGAACAATCCTTAGACACAATAGGTAGCCTACAACCTGGGGAACAATCCTTAGACACAATAGGTAGCCTACAACCTGGGGAACAATCCTTATACACAATAGGTAGCCTACAACCTGAGGAACAATCCTTATACACAATAGGTAGCCTACAACCTGGGGAACAATCCTTAGACACAATAGGTAGCCTACAACCTGGGGAACAATCCTTATACACAATAGGTAGCCTACAACCTGGGGAACAATCCTTAGACACAATAGGTAGCCTACAACCTGGGGAACAATCCTTATACATAATAGGTAGCCTACAACCTGAGGAACAATCCTTATACACAATAGGTAGCCTACAACCTGGGGAACAATCCTTAGACACAATAGGTAGCCTACAACCTGGGGAACAATCCTTATACACAATAGGTAGCCTACAACCTGGGGAACAATCCTTTGACACAATAGGTAGCCTACAACATGGGGAACAATCCTTATACACAATAGGTAGCCTACAACATGGGGAACAATCCTTAGACACAATAGGTAGCCTACAACCTGGGCAAGAAATTAGGCTACTTTTCACCCTGGAAAGTGCAAACGAAGTGGCAGCGCAGGCAACAACTAGGGAGTTTCAATGCTCACACGAGTACATACACAATCATACCCTGCGCAATGGTCTAAGTGATGGTGAAAACCACATGAAAAAAACCATTGTGTAGGTACTTACCGGTAATCCGGTAATCCGGTCGAAACGTCGGGCTTAAATTAAAGGTAAATTCGCGATAAATACCCGTCTTCATATGTTTTATAATGTGTAGGTACTTTCTTTATTGAAGGTCTAATTACTAATTACCACAGAGACAGTACAATAGTGACTTTGTGTTTTTTAAACTAAGTACCCATAACAAAAAGATATTAACTGATGCCGGCGGCTTCACCCGCGTTCAAATTATATGCTAAAACCTTCCTCGAGAACCACTCTAACCATTGGTGAAAACAGCATGAAAATCGGTGCAGTTTTTGAGTTTATCGCGAACAGACAGACAGATGCGGCGGAGGACTGTTTTATAATATGTAGTGATAGTGATTAGATATCGATATTGATTATAAACATATATTAAATTAATGCCTTAGTAATGAATAGTAGCTAGGTACTTATTATTTGTTGTGCAGCAACGTTGTAATCCGATAGCGCTGGGCTATTTTCTAAAGATTCTTATTTCTTGTCTGTGGATACAGTCGTACGAAGCTTCTTATTGCGTTTTGTGTCACATCTGACTATTGCATTTTCAGTAATTCGATGATTTGTGGTTGATTACTTTTATTGAAATCAAAACTGGCAAAATTGATTTAAAGCTTAAAATATTAATTATCTAGGATAGCCTGCGGAGTGTGCAAACCCAGTTTGTGTCATTTTCGTCCAGTGCAAACTGACTATAGGGTCAGTAAGAAAGTACCTACCTGTGATGGAGTCATGGAGTTTGTTGCCCGTTCTTCTCCACACGATAGAGATCTACGCTTTGGAATGGGCACCTACAGTACTTTCACAGTTATTATGCCTTGTGACTGGGACCACATCATTTTATTGTTGCCATTGTTTCGTCATTTCGAAGTGTCTATAACTTGTGGCCAACTTGAAATAAATGCTTTGGGTTTGCATTTCCATAACTTGAAAAACTTATAGTAGTGGAAAATTCAAACTTCTAAGACAACACAATTAACAGATCGGCTATGAATGAGCACATACCTAAGCATTTTAAGATTATCTCACAGCAAATTGTTCGGTATAGTTTAGAAAACAAAGTTGTTTATAGGTACTCATCGACTAAGCCGTGCTTGCCTAGGTTGGTCTGTGGATGGGTGACCACCCTTACATACCGAGTTTCCTCCGTGCCTCGGAAAGCACGTTAAGCAGTTGGTCCCGGCTGTCATTTGTCCATCTTTGACAGTCGTCACAGGTAATCAGTGGCCTAAGAAAAAGTTTGACAACCAGTCTTACCAAGTGGCATCATATTACCCAGAATTAACTGGGTTGTGGAGGTCAGATAGGCAGTCGCTCCATGTAAAATACTGGTATTCAGCTGCATCCGGTTGGACTGGAAGCCGACCCCAACGTATAATTGGCAAAAGGCAGGCAGATGATGAGGTAGGTAAGTTCGTTAAAGTATGCACTATGTTACGAGTACAAACTTAAAGTATGCACTATGTTACGAGTACAAACTTAAAGTATGCACTATGTTACGAGTACAAACTTAAAGTATGCACTATGTTACGAGTACAAACTTAAAGTATGCACTATGTTACGAGTACAAACTTAAAGTATGCACTATGTTACGAGTACAAACTTATATTTACGAACGATATTTTAGAACGATATCATTATGGGAGGGAGTCGGTAGATGTGTGATCGTGGACGAAGTTAAAGGAGTACCTAAGTATAATGTCAGGTGGCGCTGTTTCTGCTTACCCCGCTAGCAAAAAGGTATTTATATAGTTTATATTTATTATAAACAGTAGTTTATATTTGTTTGATATTGATTTATTTAGTTTAGGTTGTCAATAGACCCTTAACGAATACAAAAGGTAGTTGTTCTCCTCGTCACGCGTCATTGCGATATTCTTTTTGTTCTACACCATATATTCTTTTTGTTACGGAGATATTGAAGGTCGAAGTTCTATCTTTTTCACAAGTTTTCTTTCTACTTAATACTAGTTTTTAAGGTCAAATACCTCCATAACCCGTTTACTATTAAATGCGTTTATCAGTTGAGTTTGAGTTTTACTTACCGTAAAACCTGTTTTTTTACCCCAGAAAAAAAAAACTAGTTTCCTAGCATTAATGTTTCCATAAAGTTACTTAGTTTTATGTACAGAATGCTTGGTTGCCGGCTTCGTGAATGGTCCGTTTACATCCTGTGTAGAAAATGAAACATCGTAGTTAAATAATAGCTGGTGATAACTTACCTACTTACTTGAAATAATTACCTTTTTAAAGATACTTGGAGAGTCAGAGGTTCAATTTTACCTATTACTGATGTTTAAGTTGTATGAAACGTTTCAATCTAACGTTAACGTTATTAGTATGCCACTAACCAGGCCTAAAACCAGACTCTCTGTAACAATAATATTTGATTTGTACGTTATAACTTATATAACTGGTGTCCACCTATTGCAGGCAAGCATATCGCTATCAACCAGTCATGCTGATTTAGTAAAGTGTCTGTCTGGCAGAGCCCAGCGCGCAGCGAGGCGACTTCCACACATCCACTGATCCACCTACAGCACATGCTGTAGTACTAAGTGTAAGTACCCACTTAGCCACTCTTGACATTTCGCTAATTAATTCTCTGCCCGTGTGGTGGCTTGCATGTTGTGGTGCGCTCGGCGCTCCCCACATCACATCACGGTGATTTTTTTGCCGCCATGTTGAAAGAGGTGGCGAATCAAATAATGGAGAAATAATTTAATCAACACGCCCTCGCGGCCGATTCGATTCTAAGTAGTGGTGTTAGGGTGTAATGTCGCGCGGAGACTCGCGGAGGGAGGCGAAAAAAGTGCGGCGCGTCGTGTGTGCAGGCGCCTTAATAGCCACCTCCCGTACACCCCAAGCGCCCCCCGCACCTGTCCCCCTCCCCGGAGGCCTCGCGAACTCTTTGCGGTCGCAAATTGAAATGAAATTGCATAATTCGCGCACGCAGCGCCGCGGCGCCGCCGCACCGCCGCCGCGCCGCTCCCAGCTACCGACGGCTGTGACAAGATTTTTGCGCCTAATGAAGTCCTTTCGAGTTCCATTTATGAGCCGACGAACAGATTTGCATGAATTTTGGTTTGTTGTGCGGAAATTACATCATTATTCATGGTGAAATATGTTTTATATTTAAGGTAAAGAAAGGGACTTATGAAAAGCGGTGAATATAAAACTTAAAGGAGTATCTAGGACTTGCGTGGGGCATGTCAGGCAAATGAGGTTGCAAAGATTTGGTTATTGAGCACGTGACTGCACGTTACTTCAAGTCGTAGAACAGAGCCTGTTAGAAGTCTGCCTCACCAGGTAAGGGGCTGGTGAGAGGCGTCAGTACTTGAACACTTCCAATGAACAACACGACTATATGACGCGACGCGCGCTCGACAATTAGGTACCAGACACTGATTTTGTAATCAATCTGTTATTGACTCGAGTGGGCCTCACACCACCTTTGCTGCGAAGGTAAAGGTACTGTTCGGAGATGCACCCAGGACAGCAGGGCAGCCGCTCTCGCTTGTTACTGACTGCCTACTTTACCCGACAAAGAGTATCTGTTACAGGTCGAGTATGTTCTGTAATCAGAGGATAGCCTTGAATGAATGTTTAGTTAAGTACTAGCCACGTGGAAGTTGACATGTCTTCGATTTTTTTGTAGAAGGTTAAGCCAGTTTTCTCATGATGTTTCCTTACATAATAAGTTTATAAAGCCTTTGGAGATCGGAGCTACGACTTAAGGCGCTTAGACGAGCTAAATTAGCAACTCTATTTGTGGTGGTTCAAACTTCGTTTGAAATGCTGTTAGAATAAAGTTCTAATCAGCTTGCACTACAAAGTGGTTGTTACGTCAGCCACTGCGGGCCAAATAGCGCGAAATGAGTGGTTTCGATCAATTTACAAAAAAACTATTGATTGGATTAAAAAACTTAAACAGTATCACGCTAATACATATATTGCTTGTAGAATTATTTGCCAAAAAATCAGAATGATCGCATGCATATTAGTTAGTTTTTTATTGTTTGAAAGATATTTTTAGAGGTAAGTTCGTGATTTCTTTTCATCGAGCCAAATTAATTGTATTATGTTTTCAAAACAGTATCATGCTAGCATATATCCTGAAGAATATCGTATATTTTTCTGGTCTTGTTTATAGCAGTGAATCATATACTTTTAGTAATTATAAAACTCGCGTTTAGCTCGTGTAATCGCCTTAACACTGGTAAGTAAGCTCCGCGATCCATTCCTCTGCCCGCGAATAGAATAGATTATAATTATTTGTATTTTGGTGAAAGTGGTATACTTGTGGGGGTATCTATGGATAGGTCTTCAAAAATGGTATTGAGGTTTTTATTGTAATTTTTTTCTAAACTGAGTAGTTTGCGCGAGAGACACTTCCAAATTGGTAAAATGTGTGCCCCCCCCTGTTACTTCTAAAAAAGAGAATGATAAAACTAAAAAAAATATATGATGTACATTACCATGTAAACTTCCACCGAAGATTGGTTTGAACGAGATCTAGTTTCAAGTTCAAAGTCGTTCCTCGACCTTTGTGCCGAGTCGGAGCCGAGCGTGGGTCGTAGCACCGTTGCTCGGTAGCGG
Organism: Xestia ashworthii; assembly: GCA_950022955.1. NCBI lineage: Eukaryota > Metazoa > Arthropoda > Insecta > Lepidoptera > Noctuidae > Xestia > Xestia ashworthii. Next base: position 805,547 of record OX465561.1, read on the forward strand.
CTCGGAAGCGTGAGTGTGTTCATACAAAATTGTACGGCCGACACTCGGCTCGGTCCCGGCACGGTCTAGCGTGAGTCATCTGTTAATCGTTACTGCAAGCGGGTAACAAATAAAGTACGTTGGTAACATGATTTTTCAGTACCTACCTGTCATTATCATTCTAGAAAAATGAGGGTCTACTTCACAGGTACCAGCTATTACACCACTGCCTACTCTTGCAGGGAATTGCTGCAATTTTATCTGGACAGGGCATGTAACGGTATAGTAATGGCTCGGCATCGGCAATGCCTCGCGCCGCGCGCCGAGGTGCGATGTGCTCTCACTAGGTGGCACTGCTTGCACGTCTTCCACCGACCGGGGCCGACCTCGTCAACCGTTACCTACCTACAAGATGGAGCCGACGACGCGGTGACGTCACGCTGTGGTGTTTATTTAGCCACTGTGCAGTATATGAAAATCTCAGATGCAGTCACCAGTGCCTTTCGCTATAAATGCGAAATTTTGTAGGTATGTTTGATACTCTTTCACGCAAAAAGTACTTAACTGATTTCGATGAAATTTAGCACACAGATAGTTTATAACCTGGATTAACATATAGGACACTTTTTACGGGATCGGAGGACCGGAGGTACTAAGATCTACGATACTACGATCGATTACGTAGGGCAGTTATATCGAACACCACACAGGCGTAGGTTACGTACTTATGTAACCTACGCCTGAGTTAGTCATTAAAAAAACTTACACAATTTGTATTCTCTTTTTAGTATAGGTATGTACAGATTGATGAAAATAAACACAACTTCATATACATAATGTGTTAATTCGTTAAGAGGCAATTTTCCGCCTCATAAAACGGAGTGACAGGTTAGTGACTCATTGAGTGTTAATATTCACGAAGTAAATAACCGTCACCTCTACAAATGGTGTAAACACCTCTTAACGAAGTCGAAAAGCACTGGTGCTTCTCGTATTTGCGATTAGTTTTTTGTTCTACACCACACTTGGGAACCTTCTAGTTACGGAGATATTGGGGGTCAAAGTTCCAACTTTTCGAAAAGTTTTTTTAAATACAAGTTTTCATTGTAAGTAATAAAAAAAGTCGTTTCCCAGCAATATTTTCTGCATAAAGTTACTTAATATGATGTACAGAATGCTTGGGTGACGGCTTCGTGAGGAGGTCGTTTACACCCTGTATATATGTAGAATATCTTACAGTCTGTTTCCTCAGAGTAATAACATACGATGCATAAGAAACATCTCACTAATTGAATGAAAGGTTTTGGTTAATTGTTGTAATTCTTTGAAGGTAGTTACTTGTTATGATGTATAGACAGTTACTCAATCATGGAGGATATACATCTTCCCCGGCTCAACACTTTGTAAAAAAAACAGTCCAGGAGAAGCATGTCACAACAACACGTCCTTACGCGTAAATCTGTTCGTAACATGTCGGTAAAACTATCGCACGAAGACACGTCATTTGGGTCACATAGCACATGTTAACTCATTTTTCAAAATACTAAAAAGTGACAGTGAAAGAAGTAAAGGGGTTTGAAATTTTTGGCCGTATGACTTCCGCCATTTTGTTTATTTTTTCAAAGTAGTGGACACGCGTATTATCTATGTCAATCAATAGCTGGTATTACTATCAATACAAACAAGATAAGTCCTGGGCAAAATGTTCTAAAGTATCACGTTTCCGAGATATGAGCTATCAAAGTTTAACTCCACTCACTGATGGTATCTTCTTATCAACTTTGATTTGATCAGACACGCATTAAACTGTCTTTGTCTTATAAAAAACTTGTTTGTGTTGATACCAGCTATCGTATCGTATAATATAGGTTTTGTACGAGGCAGCAACTTTAAAAAAAATAATGGCGGAAATTAGGCGTTCCAGGCTTCATACAAAATCTTCCAAGGCCTCTGTGTGTTACGATTTCAAAAATTCGGCCACTTGACGACAATTTAGCTTCCTGTTATTGAAATATTTCTTGGAATCGTCCAAAACTTCCAAAACTTACTTACTTCGTCCAAAACTTACAAAGGTCATCATTAAATAAGTAAATACTTAACTGACTGTAAATAAATAATGAATGACTCTACCACAAATGTATTTTTATTTAAAGTGAATTTCATAATATAAAAAAATACAGAATTTAAAATAAAAATACCTTAGAAACCATTTTTAACGGTTATAACAAAGTTCTCCAATTTTATTAACGGGGGGACACGGGGGTTAATGCAATATTTGGCTGGACATTCGTTTAAAGTCACAAACAATGTTAGTTCGCTGTATTTAGTTGTTCTAAGCTCTTATTAACTCGTAGGTAGGTACTACTATGCCACGGACACACTTGGGTGACACCATAACACACTGTTCATACAGTAGGTAATAGTTATTAAAATTAAGGGGACAGACCAAGTCTGTTACTTAACGTAACTCAAAACCTGGCTGGCTTATTCTAATTCGTTGAACAGTTGCATTTTTTGTCTTCAAGAGATATCCTCAGACCCGCGGACGGTCAATGATGGACTGGATTTGCAATGTTAGTGGTAATAAAAATAGGTCTTAACTTTTCTATGAAAGCAAATAATTTAAAAAAAACATGTGTTAATATTTACACGGTTATACCTATATTCCATTTGTCGGAGGAAGAGGAAGTAAACGACGAGTTGATAGTTGGTTGCATACGATCAATTGATTAGATTGATTGTTAATTTAAAATAACTTGTTAAATCCTAATTTAATTCGATTTGATTTATCACATTTTAACATTGTGTAAAATCTAACTAATTTCTTTAAAAGTCATTGCATTGTATCATGTCTAATCAGAGCAGAAGATAAAATATCCAGAGTGGGGTCGAGGCGCCATCTTTACTGTTTTGACACATGTGATGACAGAGCAAGGATTGCTTGGAGAACGATGGTGGATCGAGAATCCAGGTGGATCGCTGGTGATGAAGTTAGATTGGTATCGCGAACCTGCTGCTCGAATATAATTGTTTAGCCAACTAGTTATTGTGAGATATTGCCATTAAATTGTGTGAATCAGTGAATACTTTGTTTTGTGCTCGCATTTGGCAATTTCTCTGACAAGCTTTACAAACACTAATAGAAAGTTACTCGTGAAAGTACACGGAGAAATAAGTTGCGTTCTATCCTTATACAGTTGTGCGGTACGAACCGATTTTCGGGAAAGTATATTGAAAATGAATAAACGGACTAAAACAGAAACTGAAAAGCCAGAAAAAAAGACCTTTGTTATTAAATAAGCTTTTAGCTTAACGTTAGTAACAAATGTTTTAGGCGCAGCTAAATTAATAATCAAGGAAGATCAATCAAGCTACCATTACGCTGCATTATTAGGGATTTAATTCATTTGTTTGTGTATTAATCCTGATTAAAGATGATTCTAGAGCGAGTCTGAAACCTGACTGAACTGATTGGTTCCAATACCAAGTATCATGTACTCTGTAGGTAGGGTTATGTTTTTCGCGCGTATCTTGTATGTTTGTTTTCTATATAACCTTTTATCTTCCAAACGGGTGGTTGGATTTCGACAATTGAGGTTATTTGTCTTAAAAACTCAAGTTTCTTAAGACAGGGTATTGAAAAATATAAACAAAGTGGATCTTTGGCGCTTTTGCGTGGTATATTCTCGGCCAACCTACCGCAGTGTCTCAAGACGAAAAATTAAAGTATCTTTGTCGCCTGGGTCTTTGACCAGTGTGTGTTGTCAAAGATTACATATGGGACTGAAACGTGGTCGCTCTAAGGGTTTTATCAGAAGGCGTAAGTTACCCAATAGGCTATGCGTGATCGAATCAGAAATGAAGACATCCAAGGGTCCAAGGTTAGCCCGAAGAATTGGCAAACTTCAGTGACAGTGGGCAGAGCACATTGCTCGCAGAATGAATGGCCGATGGGGCCGAAAAGTTCTGGAGTGGCGACCGCGAACCGGAAGACGTTGCGTTCGATGGCCTCCCACTAGGTGGAGCGACGACCTGTACGAGAAATAATAACATTTTTCAATTTACATCACTTACTTTTGTTTTTAACCCCCGACCGCAAAAACGACGGGGTCTTATGAGTTTGACGTGTCTGTCTGTAGCATCACGGTTCATCCGTTTAGGAGCTACGATGCCACAGACAGATTTTGATTTGTTTTGTTTGAAAGGTGAATTAGTCGGGAGTGTAATTAACTATGTTTGATGAAAATCGGTCCAAGATATCCACCACATAATGGCGAATTACATTTCTTTTTTTCACAATTCCTTCAATATGGGTATCAAATGTAAAACCTACTTACTATATTGAAAGAGAATGAGGAATACTAACTAACGAAATGACATGAGACAAGTGGACTGACGACTGCTACCTAGGACCGAACGATTAACGAATTATTTTCTATTTAACTTTTAGTACATTTTGTGTCGGGGTGTTTTTTAATTTTTTAATTTAACTTTACTGGTTATGGAATATAGTTACGGTTCAGTCAAACTGCGCACAAGTTGCAGACACCGGACGAATTATCAGTCAGAAATAAATGAATAAAGTAGAGTAAGAGAGTGACAACAATTTGCAATTTGCTTGTGATTTGTCTGGCGTTCCTGTTACGTGTTATTTTCAATCGGCGACTGTATGTCGTTATCCCGCAGGAGGTGGGCTGCGGGGGAGGGGTGCTCTCAGGGCTCGCTTGATCGACACTTTCTTGATATGGTAATTCAGGAACCGAGGGGTAACAGCGGGGTAGCGGGGGAGGTAGGGGCGCGGGAGGGAGCCGCTTGTTGATCGCTCTCTCTCAATAGGTTACTTAAGTCGAGTGAATCTTGTTGATAGCTTATAGTTAGTATAGTGCCACAAAGCGCTGCTGCTGGACACTAGGTCCTGGGTGTGATCCCCAGGTCGGGCAGTGTTATTGGGTTTATCCTTTAGGAATCTTTCAGAAGTAGCTCGCGCTCTGGTGATTTTTAGACTTCCAAAAGGAGCAGGTTCTCAATTCGTCGGAATCTTTTTTTTTTTATGTAAGAACGTTCCCCGATTACTCGAAGATGTCTTGACCGATTTGGATTATTTTTATTTTGTTTGAAAGGGTATGCTTCACAGGTGGTCCCATAATCATCAAATCAGGATCTGATGATGGGATCCTGGAGAAATACATGAAGTGATTTGGATAGTTTTCGGAAGAATACTTTCTCGGAGTGGTCCCCCTTCAATTTGGTGAAGATTTGATGAAAAACTTCGGAGATAGGTATCGGAACTCCTCAATAAATAATATCAAATAGACTAGGATTGCTGAAATCTCATGTCTGTCTATTGTTTACACCAGTTCATGACATAACATCACGCCAGTACGCTGCAAAGGGGTAAGCGCATGTCAAACACTAAAAAATGAAAAATAAAAACTTTTTTGTTAAAAATAAAACCGACTTCTAAAAACACAAAAAAGTGAAAAAATAACTTTATCTTCAGAAGTCGGTGGCAAAAAAACTAAACCAATCAAACAAAGGTCACCGACTTCTGACTTACTCTTACTCCACTTTTCTGAGTACTCATGTGACCAGTTCAACTCCATGTAAATTGGTCTATCTTCGTAAGTACATCCATAACTCTCGTCTTGGCTCTTATAACGGTGTTTCGTTTCCTATCTTGTTTCATCAAGAAGCCTATGATGCTTCTCTCCATCGCTCTTTGATAGCATTGCAGCATATCTCTGTGGTGTTTTGAACACATGGTCCCTATCCTGTGTCACAGACAGCCATATTTGTGATGCAAGGTAGAACGCAAGTGTTCCGTTTTGTACTAATAATAAGTTGTTTATTTAATAGACGATAAATTTTGCATGGTACTAGTATTTGTAGACTAGGCATCTAACCTATAGGCATTGAACCAATTTGGACTAAGTGTAGGTATAGTTTTCACTATGTTTCTTTTTATATTTTTCAATACACTTCCTCGAAAACTGGTTCTTTTCGCACTACGATTAGGTTCAAAATGCAGTGTATTTCACCCACGTACGTTTTTGGACATTTTTTCCTCATGTGTACGGGAATTAAATTTGCCACAGATAACTATACTTAGTCCAAATTGGTTCAATTCCTACAGCCGGAGGTGAATGTTTTTTTTTACGGCGTAAATATTTTTTTCACTTCTCATGCTATAAAAGTACGCCAATAAATAGCCCTACGAAGCGGGACTAAAGTGACCACTTTACTCCCTAGGGAGTAAAAAGTAATTTAAATACAACGATCTTTTACTCTGAAACATGGTAACAAAAGAGTAACTTATCAATCGTTTTATTTAAATTTCGAATTGGCTTGCAAATAGAAAGCGGTTTATTGAAAAAAAAAAAGAAACTCTTCAACGCGAGAAAAAGTATTGTTGTTTGTGTGCATCGTATCGGTAATTGTATTAATTTCCTCGCATTATTAATTGAGAAAAGTAATTTACGCTTTGATGGACTTACTTATGTGTACCTCGGCTTCTCCTCGACCCACACTTACATTACACGTTCGTTCATCAATGCCTCTGTTGCCAGCCGCTGCAGTAATGTACTAATTATCTGTGGGGTGTGGATCATCTTCATTGCGAAAATGTTGGGAGTTTGTGTTGTGTAATTGTTATTCTGTGACTAACCTGATAGAAGAAAAACTAACCGCTCAGTTCAGAATTTAAGTCGAGTGTAAATTTATTTGGTTTTAAATTACTGTTTTTTCACACTCAAAGTGAAAAGTACAGTTTGCACTTCGAGACTAAACGCCAACTTAATATACCCTCGGTTTCATTGACTCCCTCGCACGCTCGGGAGTTAAACCACCTCTGGTATATTATGGCTTCGGAAATAATGTAGTCATGTATTAGAATTAGAATAAATACTTTGTACCTACATTTACGTTCAAAATGGGCCCTAAATTCTCATACTCGTTAAAGGTTACAACTCAAATAAAATGATTTCATTAACTTACAGTTACTATTTGAAATCCAGGTCCCCATTTCTTGTGGTTTAAAAGTTATGACCTGGATAAAAATTCGAGCCCTCAGTTCTCCATTTATTTTGTTTTTCCTGTAATTACAGTTAACATAATATTTTAGATATTAAGACAAACACAAAATTGTCTCTTTTTGTGTTATTAATTGTGCAACAAATACGATACCAGGAAGAAACTTAAAATCATATTTTATTCTCTGAATAAATTAGGACTACGATTTCTTTTATACTGCAACAAATAGTAAATGTAGTGTCATAGGATATGTTCGTACATCTTTCAAGTTATGCTTAATGTGTGTGGTACGAGTATACCTATCCTTCAAGCAATACTCATAAGTACCATTTAAATCAAATGCAATAACAAAATGTAATTCGTAGTTGATTGCTACGTCAGAACCATTAGGAAATACATAATTATACAAAAAATTCAGAAAGGAGATCACCCATATCGGGCTTTTTCAAAAGTTATTATTTGGATAGAGCATAACATAACAAACCTCTTTTATTATTGCACCAAAATCGTAAGTCAATTCACCGAGAAGTTATTCAACCGCAAAATATCTGAGATCACCCAGGTTGGGGTAGTTTTGGTTTTGCCGGCAACTAAAATAAATGCAATAATTAAATAGAGCTTATGGGTATAAACATTTTTATTATGCCGCCCAAGTTTATACCCAAGTTAACAATAAATAAAAATGATTACTATAACATAAATGCTTGATTAAGATGTTAATCGAAGGATATCTGCCGATCTTCTTGAAACCCAAACTCATCGATCGAGCTCTGACCTAGTCACTCAACTTATTGCAAAAATTCCGACTCTGCCAAAGAGCGGCGGAGCGCAGCATTCTGGGTGTAAAGAGAACAGAAAAAACTTTTTTACAAAAAATAAAACAGACTTCAGAGAAAACAAAAAAGTGAAAAATAACTTCAGAAAAAACGCTTCAGAAGTCGGTGACCTTTGTTTGATTGATCTAGTTTTTTTGTCACCGACTTCTGAAGCGTTTTTTCTGAAGTTATTTTTCACTTTTTTGTTTTCTCTGAAGTCGGTTTTATTTTTTGTAAAAAAGTTTTTATTTTTCACTTTTTAGTGGTTAACATGTGCTTCCCATTCAAAGCATACTGGCGTGATTTTCGGTTATGAACTGGTGTAAACAATAGACAGATACGAGATTTCAGCAATCCCAGTACATTTGCTATCATTTATTGAGGAGTTCCGTTGCCTATCTCCGAAGTTCTTCATCAGATCTTCTTAAATGGGATCACTTCGAGAAAGTACACTTCCTAAAACTACCCAAATCGCTTCTAGTTTGCCTATAAAATGTGAAGAGTTCTCTCTATTTCTCCAGGATTCCATCACCAGATCCTGATTTGATGATTATGGGAAAACCTGAGAAGTATACCCTTTCAAACAATTAAAAAAAAACAAAATCGGTCCAGCCATCTTCGAGTAATCGGGGAACATTGCATTGAGAACCTCCTTATTTTTGAAGTCGGTTAGTAACGACGTTATGGTAGGTGACTCAAATATCTGGATAGCCTATATAAGAATCGGCCGAGTATCGTTAATTTGCTCTTAAGAATTTAAGAGTTCCGTTCCTTTGTCATAGATCCCATAATCAGAAGTAATCAGAACCTAACCAAATTCTCATCAATGTACCCTTGAAGTACATCCATTCCAATAAAAAAAAAACCAAAACATGTCACGGTAATAGGGCTTATCCCCAATAAATGGAACTTAACACACCCAACTGTCGAAGTCTGGGTGTATTATACACTTCTGACTACCCCCTCAAAGCATACAGGCGTGATGTTACGTCGTGATATTGTATAAACAATAAACAACCAACCGTTTGCAGCAATCACTGCAGCTTTGCCGTGTATTTTTGAAGAGTTCCATTTATATCTCCGAAGATCGTAAGTTCTGAGGTAACAAACACTGTCGAAATCTGGGTGCATTGTACACATCTGCGTACCCCCTCAGAGCGTGATGTTACGTCACGATATGGTATAAACAATGAACCTACAAGCGATTGCAGCAATCACTACAGATTTTCTGTGTATTTTTGAAGAGTTCCATTGTATATCTCCGAAGATCAGCATCAGGTCTTCAGCAAATTAAAATGGGACCACACGGGAAGCACCAGCTTTCAAACAAAAACAGAACCATCAAAATCGGTTCACCCAGTCGAAAGTTCTGAGGTAACAAACACAAAAAAAAAAAAAAAATACAGATGAATTGAGAACCTCCTCTTTTTGGAAGTCGGTTGATAAAATACGGAACACAAGGGTGAGCTCAAAACAGGAATTACAGATGTAGGCGAAAACGCTGCCAGGCTCAAATGAGATTGGACAGATCACGTGCGCCGCATAAAAATCATAAATTTTCCGTCTGTTGGTAGTCCAGTGTTTGAAGCCATATATTAAGTTTCATCTTAGTTTTAGTTTTTGTTAGAGGGTTGAAGTTGATGATAGTGTTTATTTTATTATATAAATAAGTAGATAGGTACTTATACGTTGCGTTCGAGCGGATGCGGTCTTACATTTGACTGTGCTACATACATTACTGATGGTTCTCTTATGTTTGTTTGCGTGATTAACCGGTGTCTTTTCATGTTGTTTCAATATGATATTGAGCAGGTATAGTTGTCTCACCGTAAGTACTTGGCAATTTTCATACAGGGTTCTTGTGGGGAACCGGCACGGCTTAAAGGTCATGACTTTTAACAAAGATCGTTGGGCTCTCTCCAGGTATATCATGTGGGTTTTACAAGCACCTCCCCATGCAGTAATGCAGTAACCTATGATTGACTGTGCCAGTGCCAGATAAACCAGCACGGAGAAGCTTAAACTCGACTACTTGTCGTAGTTTTTTGAACGCCCATATAAGTTTCCTTACACGGGAGGAGGTCTGTTCAATGTGGGGACGCCAGCTAAGTCCGTCGTCAAGTATCACTCCGAGGTACTTCATTGTTTTTTGATGTGTGGTTGATTGTGACGTCACAGGAGTGTGCTTTAAGACTTATTTATTACCTTAGGTTTGGTTTTGGCGAAAGTGAATTGTAAAAAAGAGGTTTTCGTGATGTTAAGTGTAAGCAAATTAGCTTCTAGCCAGTGGATTATTTTACGTAAGCCAGTCTCGGCTGTTTCTCGTGCCGCGTCCCAACACTCACCGTGGAATATTAGTACCGTGTCATCAGCATAGCTAAAGATTTTACAGTTAATGAGAGACTGCTGGCATAGGTCATTCACATAGAGTAGGAAAAGGCTGGGGGATAGGCAGCTACCCTGAGGCACACCGTAATCAACCCTGGCTTCGCTGCTAACGACCTCTCCAATATTTACTTTTTGTGTCCGGTCGTTGAGGAAGTCTGCAAAAATGCCTAGAGCCTTTCCCCGGACTCCAGCATACTTTAACTTGGTCACAAGGGTGGGAATGCAGACGGTGTCGAATGCCTTGGCTAGGTCCAGGAAAACACCCAGACATTTTTGCTTTGCGTCGAGTTTCCCAGTCACGTAATCAACGAGTTGACTTACTGCATCTGCGGTGCTTTTCCCGGGCCTAAAACCAAATTGTGTGTCGGATATTGTTTTGTAGTGCTCGAGGTATTTCATTAGTCTACGGTTTAACAATTTTAACCGACTTCCAAAAAGGAGGAGGAGGAGAGGAGGTTCTATACTTTTGACAGTGCTGACAGAACTGAGATAGGTCTATAGTTTTTTATCTCGTCTTGGTTTCCACCCTTGTGAATAGGTGTGATTAGGGATTTCTTAAAGATTCGTGGAAAAACACTTTGTTCAAAGCAGGCATTAATAAGCTTTGTAATAGGTGGAACTAGTACTTCTTTACCCAGCTTGAGAAGTTTAGCCGGAATAGAGTCCCATCCTGTGGCACAATCATTTTTATAAGTTATTAATGACTGCCTCTACTTCAGCCTCGTCCGGAGGAAGTAAGACCATTGACTCCCGCGCGGGGGGTGTTTCAATGACGTATGGGGCTAGTGTGGAGTTTTGGTTTTTAATTATATTGTCCGCCAATAGCTTACCGATGTTAGAAAAGTAATGGTTTATTTGCTCAATGGTATTAGGCCCGTCCGCAATTCCAGTGGCAAGTAGAAGTTTGTCAGCTGATTGTTGATTCCTAATTTGATTGGTTATAGATTTTATAACATTCCATGTTTCTTTATTGCCCTTTGCAGATTTTAAAGCGGAGCTTTCGTGGGCGTTTCTTAGTTTCCTGAGTAATAAGTTACAGTGATTACGGTATCTATTGTATGATAGCTCAACCACTCCGTTTTTTGGGTCTGTCAGGAATTTTCGGTGGAGGTTATCCCTGTGTCGAACACACCGTAAGAGGCCAGGTGTGATCCAGGGCTTAAGGACTACTTTACGGTTAGGAACCTTTGTTACAGTTGGGTGTTGGGATACCGTGGACATAAGACATTCGACAAACCTCAGAGCGGCTTCGTTTGCATCACAATTTGGTGTAATAAAATCAAAGTCCATAGTTTTTAATTGTTCAACAGCGCTCTCATAGTTTATTTTTGTAATTGGTTTATGATTATTGTTTTTAGAGGGAGCGCTACCAAGACATAGCATTACGGAGGCGTGGTCACTGACTGTGGAGTCTATAACTGTTTTATATATACTATTGAGGGCCCATTTTGAACGTAAATATACAAAGTAGGACAACGTTTTGCTATAAACTCTTGTTTTCACTTATTTTCTTTGGCATTAAGACTCTTTCTGTAGTTTCCAGAGTTTATCAGGTACAGGCGGGCCCTCAATCCTCTATGTGTGAACTAAGGGCCGATCTTTGCAGTGTATTACTAGCTTATTTGACTATCTCAAAATCTGATTCCAACTTTCACAATTTTTTGGGAATGTTCACTAATTTCTAAGCATATTTTCAGAGAGTTTTAACAAAGTGGCCATGATTGTCGAGGTCAGATAGGCAATCGCTCCATGTAAAATACTTGTATTCAGGTGAATCCGGTTAGACGGGAAACCGACCCCAACATAGTTGGGATAAGGCTTGGCAGATGATGAGCCTCTTATGAAATCCTAATAAAATAAACATCAACCCCACGAATCGATCGACGTCGAATGAAAACAACACTATTGTTTGGGATCATAATACAACTGCGATGCATCTCTCTAGTCGAGTAATCGAGTTGATGCCACCTTGTTACCTTGAACCAAAAGTGCAGCCCTATGTACCGAACAATGGTAATGGTGGCATAATTATAATAAAGAACAACCTAGATCTTGTGCGATACGAGAGTGAACGATCATCGATTGGTGTTCTATACGATTCTAATCTATATTATTAAACTAGCGAGTAGCGACCCGCAACGGCTTTGCACGGGTGCAATAAACCAAAACTATCCTGAAACCAACCACATTCATTCACAAATTGTAATGAAATCGGTAGCCGGTTTCTACCGCCACTATTTTCAATTTGTTTCTTTAATTGATCAAATGCGTACGATACGTTACTGGGCCTAGCCTATAGCCTAGTAGTGTGACTGTTGGACTGACAAGCTCTCGAGTTCCAACCCAAGTCTTATCACAAGCTTAAGTGAAGGAAACTATCGTGCGGAAACCAGTACCTATACTTGAGGGATATTTTCTCGTCGACATCTAAAACCAAGTGAGAGGCGTATAGGCGGCATAAGAACTGACACCAGGCTGAGGCTCCGACCTCCACACGATAAAGAAGAATACCAGGTAATTATTTGATCTATCTGTTGTCAGAGTACGCGAGGATGCTGCCAGCTCTGCTAATTCTGCTGTTAAAATGTACATAAATTATAAATAATGCATAAGGAATTATGTATATGTGTATGTAATAATGTATGTAATTTGTAATTAATAAGGAATACATTAATCACTTGTGTACTTTACTGTACTTTTTGTAGGTAGGTACTTCATTTGCATGATATTTTACGCATTAAGCGTTCATAGGAAGCTTTTGTAATGAAAAGCGTACATTAATTTTAATTGTCATGTACTTATCGTGTTTCATTATGTAATGCTCAAGAGTTTCCGCAGACGAAGGGCTGAACACCCACACAAAATAATAATTTGCGTTTTACATCGCGGCCGCGGAATATTTCCCCAATGATGAAAGCCGTGCAGTCACTTCACTCCGCACTCCATTATGCGAAACTGTAATCATGAAACTATCCACACAACCTTACCATGCAACGTTGCAACCAGTCGAACGCGCGCGTTAACGTTAGACCTCCCCGCGGCTCTCGGGGCGATGCGAACGTGAACGCGGCGCCAGGTGATGCTGACTACGAAACCCCCGCGAGTTCGCCCACATAATTATTTAAGTTAATGATATACTACACCTTTCTTGCTATAAATGATTTCTTTTTGCAGTGCGTGCGAGCGGGACCGGCTCACCTGTGGCGGTGGGTGTGAGCGGGAGCGCGCGAGGGGGTGGTGCCTCCCGCGGTGGTAATGCGGGCTCTTTGGATTATAATATCGCCAGGTCCGCGGCCCTCGCTGGAAGCAGTGGGCTGCTTTTAATCTTGCTTACTTATGTACTCGCCAACAAGTACCTATGTACTCCGGTTGTTCTCATTTGAACATAATTTTAGGCATCTCTGTTACTTTCATAATAATATTTTTTCTTAATGGTTTTAGGAAAGGCGTTTAGTAAGAATAAATGTGATTGAAACCAACGCTCAAGCTCTACGCCAAAGCTCATTGGTACAGACGGTACAGTGGATACAAACACGACTTCTGAGCATGAGGGTTCGATTCCCAGGTTGGGCAGAAGAGTTTATTGATTATTTTATAAATTTAAACGTCATTTACAATAATAGAACATTGGACTTAAACAAGTGGCGAATTGTGGGTGGATGATTAGGTTCACTTCTTCCTAAGCTAACGGTTCCGGTTCCTAACAGTTTACAGGCGTAGTGTTATGTTAAGTATGATTAGAATGTTAAACAATTTAGAAGAAATTGACTGATACTCGTCGGTATTCTGGTGAGGGATTCAGAGGAATCGAAAGAAATAATGGCTGTGTAATAAAAGAGGTAAAAATGTAACAGATTGCATTAATGGATGATAAGTCTCCGTCCAAATTAGTTAAACAATAATTATGTCGTTGTTTGTATTATCAAATGAAAACAGGCGGTTCTGTTCGAGTTGCTGTGTCTAGACTTCTCATGGGATGGCTGCGCAGCTAGCAGACTCCCCCGATGAGCAGCGATCACAGATCATTGATGCGTGTCGCTGCACGGACAAGGCTGAAATGTTTCATCATCGTATGCTTGTCTTACGATCACAGATCACTGATGCGTGTCGCTGCACGGACAAGGCTGAAATGTTTCATCGTCGTATGCTTGTCTTACGATCACAGATCACTGATGCGTGTCGCTGCACGGACAAGGCTGAAATGTTTCATCATCGTATGCTTGTCTTACGATCACAGATCACTGATGCGTGTCGCTGGACGGACAAGGCTGAAATGTTTCATCATCGTATGCTTGTCTTACGATCACAGATCACTGATGCGTGTCGCTGCACGGACAAGGCTGAAATGTTTCATCATCGTATGCTTGTCTTACGATCACAGATCACTGATGCGTGTCGCTGCACGGACAAGGCTGAAATGTTTCATCATCGTATGCTTGTCTTACGATCACAGATCACTGATGCGTGTCGCTGCACGGACAAGGCTGAAATGTTTCATCATCGTATGCTTGTCTTACGATCACAGATCACTGATGCGTGTCGCTGGACGGACAAGGCTGAAATGTTTCATCATCGTATGCTTGTCTTACGATCACAGATCACTGATGCGTGTCGCTGCACGGACAAGGCTGAAATGTTTCATCATCGTATGCTTGTCTTACGATCACAGATCACTGATGCGTGTCGCTGCACGGACAAGGCTGAAATGTTTCATCATCGTATGCTTGTCTTACGATCACAGATCACTGATGCGTGTCGCTGGACGGACAAGGCTGAAATGTTTCATCATCGTATGCTTGTCTTACGGGTGTACTATTGTAGTGCTTATCTCGTTTGTGACGCAGTACCTGCGCCGGCCGGGCTTGATAAGTTCTGTAATGCCTACTAACTACCAAGTTTAACATATCTTATTCATTTGTATAAACTAAAATAAATGACTATTCGCTGTCGACTAACGTGTTGCCATAATAATATGCCGCATAAACAATTCATTACAAAACATCCTCGCTAATATGTATTGCGTTCGTTTCTCATCTATCAGGTTGTATGTTACCTTTTCAGCTGATTTGCATGAAATTTGGCACACGTTGACTAAGACCCGTGTTCCCTTGATTGGATCTCTGATCGCCTTCTCTCGGTTGTGTTTCAATTTTTAACCGACTTCCAAAAAGGAGGAGGTTCTCTATTCGACTGTATGTATTTTTTTTTTTTTTTATGTATGTTCACCGATTACTCGAAGACGCCTGAACCGATTTGAAAAATTCTTTTTTTGTTTGAAAGGGTATACTTCCAAGTTGGTCCCATAGCCAACAAGTCGGGATCTGAAGATGGAATCTTGGCGAAATCGAGGGAACTCTTCAAATTTTATAGGATAACGTACAGCGATTTTGGTATTTTCTGCAACAAATTTAAGCACTTGCGTTTGATGAGAACCATTCTACCATCAGATCGGATGATGAAGCCAAGAGTCACGGAACTCCATAATGAGACAATGTATCCTAGTCGTGTTTGGGCTTGTTGTAATTGTAACGGTATGCACTTTCATGTGTACCAAGCACATGTGAACCACTAAAAATTGAAAAATAAAAACTTTTTTTGCAAAAAATAAAACCGACTTCAAAAAAAAAACAAAAAGTTAAAAATAACTTTAGCTTCTGAAGTCGGTGACAAAAAAATTAAATCAATCAAACAAAGGTCACCGACTTCAGAAGCTAAAGTTATTTTTTACTTTTTGTTTTTTTTTTGAAGTCGGTTTTATTTTTTGCAAAAAAAGTTTTTTGGTGTCCAATAAACTATATTCTATTCTATTCTCCTCGCAGATGAAGCCGATTGGAAGAGAGAAGAAGCGGGGCTCTGGAGAAGGGAAGCCTAGACCGAGCTGAGTGCGTAGGTATGTGCGCAACGTCAAGGTGATCGACTGCTTGTAGGTTCCTATTAGTAAGACAGTTTTCGGAATCCGATCAGAACCGCCGAAGACTACAGCCTTCAACCAAAACAAACTTTACCTCTTTGTAATCTATAAGGAAATGACCCATTTATATAAATACAAGTTATAACACAGCGTTTAGTTCGTCTACCCAAAGCTATCGAATAAAAAAAAACACTGATTAAAGTGATTTTTAAACTATTTTTTTACCTACTGTCTTCTACTTATCCTTACAACACTATTTCACTAAACGTGATGAGTAGTCAACTGAAAGTTACTGCCGTTGAATACAGAGTGATATTAACAGAATAGACTGGGTAGGTACCTACGATTACTTACGAGAACGTGCCCATAATGGATGTGTTTATGTTAGAGTGACGGCAATTTATTATTTTAGGTCAAAATCTTTTTTTGCTTGGATATCTTTGGTTAGACGTACTTAGCGCTGTGTAAAAACTTGTCCATCTATTTTAATGGGACTTTGATATTTCTAGAAACAAATAAAATCGGAAGTGTCTGTTTGTTATTTAAAATAAATGAATGAATATGACAAGTGAGAACTGTTCATGTGGTGGTGAAAATTACAAGTGGACGTTTCATTTACAGAATGTAAGTAGGGTACACCCTACTTACATTCCGTTGTTTTAAACATATTTTAAATTCTGACGGGAAGCAGTCTGTGTGGGACGAGTTTTACAAACACTGGTTATTTGAGTTGAGCAATAACAACTAAATTGGATTTAAGCAATGACGTCCGGACTTGTGGGGCGACCGCTGTTAACTAATATTGTACATAAGGTTCTGTTGAGCCTTAACACAAGGTAGTTCAGGCTGAATTTTGGGTTTGTCTATAGGGGCCAAAAATAATTAGGTTCTATGAAAATTTTTTACGTCAATCAATGCAGCAATAGTCGTGATATTAGGATATAAAGGAGCTTCTAAATAACAGTGGCAATCTAGTTTCGGAGAGCCCGGGCCAGGTGATCGTGTGGAACAGCTCTATGAGACTAACGTTATAACTTGGAGTCATTGTATCACTTGCAAGAATCTTTTTGTTGAGTAATTAGCTTTGCATTCATGCTTTACTTATAACCTAGAGGTTTATTGAAACCAATGCAAGAGATGCAGATTATTTTAACAATTGTCACGGGACTCAAACGACTCAATGACCCTGAATAATTTATGATTACAATTAATATTCACTACAAATACTACATACACTACACCCCTGTTCATGTCGTTGGCCGCTAAGTGCAATGGCCAATACCATTCCCACCAAACTGTCACTGAAAGTACATGTTTCATCTATTCTTATTATTTATTGCACACAAAAATAATAAAAAAAATATACACAAAATTAGAATATATAGCTTATGTACAACGGCGAGCTTAACCCAGAATTGGTGGTTTGGGTGGTTGTGGTGGTTGGGTGGTTTGGGTGGTCTACGTATCTTAGCGCCGATTAAAGTTCTCCGTCTACCTAAAATTTGTTCATTTTGTTAATGATTTATGTTGAAATGAAATATTTGAGATTACACGCAGTAGTAGTACTAAATTGTTGCTAAAGTTTCTTAAAAATATAGTCAAGGTGAGAAAATGTTTAGCAAATGGTCAATTGCATAGATAATATTTCTGTGGTCAATTGCCTTTTCGAACTGTCATTTTATACGAAAAGTTGGCAATATGTACTTACCATTACTTCTAGGACAATCAAAGATCAATTAAAATATATAATCATACATCCATCTCTATAAAGGGTAGCTCGCGGCTAAGTAACAACAGCCGCTCGGGTCGATCTTTAGGTTAAGCTGTGTTTGCCTAGGTTGCTCTGTGGATGGGCGACCAGTCTTACCAAGTTGTATCGTATTACTCAGTAAACTGGGTTGTGGAGGTCAGATACGCAGCCGCTCTATGTAAAATATTGGTATTAAGACGCCTGCGGAGCATGCGTTGTTCATACAAACGTAATACAAAATTATTTGTAAATAAAACATATTCTTAAGGTATCTATTTATTTCGATTGGATTACAGAATATCTAGGTTTCCAAATATACATTTTGAAGGGACACTGATTTAAACAAGAGTTATGAGAAAAGTAAGTTTTTTGTAGAAATTTTAAATTCCTCATTACTCTTCTTTATATCATTGTCCTTTCAAAATATACACACATCAAAAGTGTCTAGGGATCAACATATATTTTTGCAATAACTTTTCTCCTGATTGATATTAATTAAAATTTTCTAGGATTCATCAAATAAAGTGTTTTCGTTTGTCACAGTAACGATAAACCAAGTCACCTTTGCATTAATAAATAAATTTGCCATTTTCCTAATAAAGGGATTTTTGACATTTGAACCACTAACATTAAAGTTCGAAAAAGAGACTGAATAACAGTTTTCTTTAAAATTTTATTGGGTAACTTAAATAATTAATAATCCGTGTTTCTACCGCGAACACTAACAACACAAGAACATCGGTTTGGCATACTCAAAATGAGTTCATCCAAATCACGCTGTGGAATGGCCGCCCATGTTCGTTGCAACAACAAAAAAAGGTCTTCTTGCGACTGGATACCCTCCATATTCGGCAGAACTCTTCTCTGTAGCATATCCCATGCATGCTCAATCGGGTTCAAGTCTGGCGACTGAGCAGGCCAGGGCAGGACATTGATGTTAGCTGCGGCGAGAGTCTGTCTTACAACTCTTGCGGTGTGCGGTCGTGCATTATCATGCATTAACTGAAATAAGGGACCGATTTGCACTTGTAGAGGAACGATGACGTCTGATACAATCGTCTCAGCATAAATTTGAGCGTTGAGGTTGCCTCTGATCCAAATCAACTCAGTTCTTCCGCCGATCCAAATACCCGCCCATACCATGATGGTTCCACCACTATAAGGATGGACTTCCTGGCAGGATTTTAATCGCTGTTGGCGTCCAGGGGTTCTCCAGTGTCGTATACGTCTTGTATCCGGTCTCATACCAAAACGAGACTCATCAGAAAAGCACACAAAGCCACATCTCAATCTCAAGAAATCCGCATAAAAATGCTTGATCCCTAGACACTTTTGATGTGTGTATATTTAGGAACATAGATATTCTGTAATACAACCGAAATATATACACAGTACCTTAAGAATATGTTTGATTTACAAATTATTTTGGTATTACGTTTGCATGAACGACGCATGCTCCGCCGGCCCCTTAAGCTGCATCCGGTTAGACTGGAAGCCGATAACAAAATAGTTGGGTAAAAGCTAGGCAGATGATGATGACATCCACCTCTATAAAAGTTTATAATATGTCGCGTGCGGCTTTGCCCGCGTTCATTAAAAATAATATAATTCAAAATCGTGATTCGAAAGACACGTGGCGTCATCTGTTATCAAAAGAACGTTATTGTTATTTTCTTTGGGAACAGTTATTTTTCTGGGATGCAAGGTATCTTAGGTGCGTTTCTGTACACCTGACAACGTGTATATGTCACCGTAAAATTGTCAAATACGTTATATTGTAATATCTCTAGCGATATTGTAAAATCTCGAATTATTGTCAACTGAACATACGGAAGTATCTCTGCCCCCATAATCGGGACTTGGGGCACCCCCCCGTTAGGTTAGTTAGGTTCCTTTAAACCCTGCACTCGGAAATAGGGGCCCCGCGAAGCGGGGCTCCGTCGACTACGCTTTTTAGGGGAATATAAAGTGTTTTAAGGTAAGGTTATAATAATCGGTATTTCTCAGGAATGGTACAATATCTTTTCATGAGAGTTGTTCCACTGGGCAAAGGGGACCCCTCGTTCCCTCCACACCGCGTGAGTTGACTACCATCGCATGCATTTCACGAAAGATAATGCGTTTTGTTGTTAGCAGTATGTTCATTTGACAATATTTCGAGATTTTACAATATCGCTAGAGATATTACAATGTCGCTAGAGATATTACAATATAACGTATTTGACAATTTTACGGTGACATATACAAAATTTCAGGAAGATCGGTTCAGTGGTTTAGGTGTGAAAAGGTAACAAACAAACAAACTGTAAGGATAAGGATTTTACGTTGACTGCAAAGAACTAACACAGTGTAAGAGTACATACTCACAGCTACACGCGTACATAAGTGCACACATATCAGTACGCGCATATCAGTACACGCGAGTGTGACCGGTGAGTGAATGAATGGGTGCGGTGAATGAGCGAACGTAACGCGCGGTCTACACCCACGCACTTTCAACGACTCATTATGTAAAGCAGGTGCTGCGTTCACATAACATAATGATATGTGCACGAGCTTTGTTTTAATTTCATGTGCCTCAAGAGTTGTATGTAATTTGACAAGCGAGTACCACATAGGGCACGAGTCTTTTATGTGAGCTTCTTTGTGTAAAAAGTCCATTGTTATTGATGTCATATTTAATTATCTATGCTTGTATTTCATTCGAAATGTGACGACAATTTATTTACTCATGTAGAGACACACAATAGAAATTATATAGAAAATTGCATTAAGGCGACTGACTACATGAGCTAAGCACGTGTTTTACAATGCCTAAAAGTATATGTTTCACGGCAATAAACAAAACCAGAAAAATATATGATATTCCTCAGGATACATGCTAGTATGATAGTGTTTTGAAAACATAATAGAATTAATATGACTCGATAAAAAAAAAACACGAACTTATCTCTAAAAATTTCTTTCAACCAAAAAAAAACATACCTACTAAAATACATGCGATCATTCTGATTTTTTGAACTTTATTCTAACAGTATTTCAAACGAAGTTTGAACCACTACAAACAGAGTTGCTAATTTAGCTCATCTAGTCGCCTTAAGGTAGAAGTACTTTTGTGCTTGAAGTGTAAGAAGTGTTAAATAGATAAATAATCATCATCATTCTTAATCAGTAACAGTTATTCAATTGACCTCGTTTAATTGGTACAAGAAAAGTTGTCGTAGTGACCAATTCAAATTTCTTCAGTTTTTTCCTTTTTAAAACTGATACATTAAAAGCGCTGCAATCATTTAGTTTCTGTCGGTACCCGGTGACTGGGAGGAGCCGAGTGGCGCCGAGCCGCGTATCCACAGGTACACGAGTACACGAGTGCTATACAGTGCCGTGAATGTTTGTACACCTCCTGTATACAGTGCGAGGTACTCACTACTCGTCCTATGTGCCCGAGTCATGTGACGGTGACTAGTGACAGCTTATATAAAAGGAAGTTGCTGTTATGTTCGCGGCTTCACCTGCCTGAAGTTCGGTAACTGTCCCACAGGATCATATTACCGGGATGGAAAGTATATTATATCTTAATCCAGGTTATAAACTACCTATGTGTCAAAGTTCATAAATATTCGTTCAGTAGTTTTCGCGTAAAAGAGTAGCAAACATCCATCAACACATCCTTAAACTATCGAGTTTATAATATTATTAAGAAGTAAGATTAGCTGGGCGATACCTTTTCATCGTCGTCGGAATCTATTCTCAACATTTTCAGCTCCAAATGTAATGTAAGTAATGTTTTAGAAGTGATACATTCAAATTAAGACAATCAAATTTGTGTGAAAACTTTTGTTCCGAATAATTTTGTTCGTAACCTCCGTGAGTTCTTCTCGGATCACGTCAATATCAAGTATCTGCCAACAGATTTCTCTGCGAGTGAACCTCCGTGTTGATGTAACATAATTAGATGATCCCGCGAGCCCGGCGCAGTGGCGCCCTCTGCTCTCCACACATAATCTAACTTAATCTCGTCAAATGCAATCATCTTGGCTTTCACCTACCACCAGCGCTGCACCACCGACAACTGAATATGCACCTTATTACAACGCCGCAGAGATAACGGAAAGTGATTCAATATTTTTGGCTTGTTTCGAAAAGTTAGGGCTGTCAGTAGTGAAAATTGCTTCCGATCTTGTTAACTTTAGCGATAGGGGTGCCTGCTGTGGAGTTAGCTGTGAGCTCTGCTTTGTTTTTATAAGATCAGAAACAATATTCTGCAAATAATAAAGTTTCACGAAAGACATAATATCTTCATCGCGTATCTTGTGGCAAGAATTTAATAATATTTTTCTTTAGCGTGAGGACAATTACCTACGAGCTTTAGTTAGGAATCTGTGTAAAATGTATGCTGCCTTCTTTGAATTAGAAAATCGTAAAAAATTGTCATTTATAATAGTGTTTTTTTTTCGACTTTTTAGCTTTAGCTTTGAACAGTTTAAACGATGTCTCGTTTAAACTGTTCAAAGCAAAACTAAATACATCTAAATACAAAGAAGCAATTCTATTCCCAGTTGAATAAAATATGGCGCCATGTTTGTGTATTTATGGTCCCCTGTAGGGCGACGTAACAGGATTAGTGCGGTGACGTCACGGGCAGCCCTACCAGCCCCACTTACAGTATTAGGGCTCCTTGTTCGTGTAATTCGATAATTTGCGCCGCCATTTTGTGAGCTCGCCGATTATTACGAAGCGCGTGCCTGATCGAGATATTAGGTTATTTATAACATAAATAACATTACCGCTAACACGCTCAAATATAATCCGTTTTCCACTTCAGATGGAATTATCTTTTAATAGCTGTACTTACTAGAAGCTCGCAGTCAAGTGCAAGTCGTTAAGTGAATTTTGTAACACTATCATTAATGTTATATAATTAAGTCAAACAAAGAATAATTCATCGATGACTATGTCGCGAGGACTCTATGAATAAGGCCACGCTTCACAACTACGGAGTTGTGGTTTCAAATCCGGGTAAGTAATAAACATTTCAATTCA
Source organism: Xestia ashworthii (assembly GCA_950022955.1). NCBI lineage: Eukaryota > Metazoa > Arthropoda > Insecta > Lepidoptera > Noctuidae > Xestia > Xestia ashworthii. Next base: position 828,462 of record OX465561.1, read on the forward strand.
TAATATGTAAATTTTATTAATAATGAGTAATATAAAAGGAAGTCTGAAAGTGGCGCCGGTGACTGAAAAGTTGTGTGGTAATCGGTTGTCGTGGTATGGGCATGTGATGCGCCGATGAAACCACGCACACTTATCCGCGTCGAATCGGACGAATCGATAACGTCATTCGTATGAGAAAAAATTCCTTCGGCGCGGTCGATTCCTCCGGCGCGGATAAGTGTGCGTCCACCTTTAATGCTCATACCTTCTATGTATGAGAAGAGGCCTTTGCCCAGCGGTGGGACAAACATAGATTAGTATTACTTACTATTGTATCCCAAAAACTAGAAGTAGTAAGAAATGCGACAAATGTGCACAAATGATTGTAACCGCCGTCACCAGCACGTTCCTGGTGTGTTGATGCTCGGTGGGATCCTACTGGTTCTGTTGGGGAAACCAAAAAGAATATTGATCTTACTTCTTACACAACAACCTTATCGTACATGATGCACTGAGCTCCTTGATTATCCTTTTAAGGTGTTTAATTTTGGGTCACAAAATCAATCAAATGCGTATCGTATCTTCGGTCAATCAATAAATTAACTACTGCCTATTGAATGCCTCGAATCCTCGATTTTAACCTTCATTTTTTTCGATCACTAGCAGGTAACATTTTTAGGAACTCGTGGCAAAATAATAACAGCTGCTCGGGTCGAAATTCAGGTTAAGCCGTGCTTGCCTAGGTTGGTCTGCAGAAGGGTGACCACCCTTACATACAGGGCTTACCGGGCATTAACGTGCTTTCCTCAGTGCCTCGGAAAGCACGTTAAGCTGTTGGTTCCGGCTGTCTTTTGTAGATCTTTGACAGTGGTAACAGCTGGTTGGCAGAGGCCCAAAAAGCCTGACAATCAGTCTTACCAAGGGTATTACCCAGTATTAACTGGGTTTTGGAGGTCAGGTAGTCAGTCGCTCCATGTAAAATACTGGTATTCAGCTGCATCCGGTTAGACTGGAAGTCGACTCAAACATAGTTGTGGAAAGGTTAGGCAGATGATGCTAGCGGGTAATATTTTGTTAGATCATTTGCTTAGATAAGCATTAACTTAACCCTTGTAAGTAAATACAATTTAGCTCAATTTGGCGTGAGCGTGTGCAGAACCCAGACATGTAATAACTTAACATAACAAGGTACACTCCAGCGAAATTGTAAAGCTATTTTTTTTTTTGGGACAAGCCCGCCACACACGCCCGAACCACTGTAACTCCTGAAAGCCAGAATCAACAGTGGCGACCACCAGAAAAGCGCCGAGACATGAAGCTCGACGAACTCCCAGATAATGAATTTAACTGTCTTGGATCCCGCAACGAAATTAATCAGAAAGTATAGCGGAGGAGTAAACTGTAATTTCCACTTCCCTCCATATCAGCAGGAGACAGAACGAAACAAGGCCAATAGGCACAAAGGGACGTTTACAACTAGGATAGGCCCAGTTGCCTAGCACCACGGATAAATATTAACGTTTAATGGGTCCTAAGTTGAGAGCTGTTATATTTGATTCCAATAATAGGTATGGCAAAAACGCTTGAACGCACGGAAATTTGCTCTAGTTTCTACAAGGTCCGTATAGTAAATAACTCTGGATGTAACCTGTACACTATCCAACATAATATTGCGTTCATTTTGCCAAAGACTACACTCCCACAAAATGTGATGTGCAGATTGTTCATATTTGCAGTCAGATGTTGAACATTGACAAAAAGGCGAGTCAACAAGCTTGAAGGAAAATAATTTACTCTTAAAGTTGCCATGACCCGTGAGAAATTGGGCAACACAGTGATCAACCTCCAGCCATGTCCTGCCCAGCCGCTCACGAACGGATGGAAAGAACTGGTGGAGGTGTCTGCCCTTGATGGAATTGTCCCACCTACATTGCCATTCAGATAAAAGTTCCTCCCAGACGTCGGTCAGTGGTTTGAATAATCTAGAAATCCTAGCACGATCACGTATGGTTAAAAAGTCTGCGTCCGTGGTCTCACGCGCGTTATAGTACATTGCAGCCCGACGCTGCACCTCAAGATCGACTGGAAGTACACCCGCAAGCACCGGTAAAGCTTCAGTACTACCTAACCGTCCTATACGCTTTGCATAAGAATATCAACGCCAAACGCTGGCTTTGAAGCAATTTACGTCGCACCGCTCCTATGGTGGCCCTATCGGCCCAATAAGGTGCCCCGTAGCACATACAACCCAAGTAAGTAGCCGTAGTAGTAGTAGTTTATTTCATCACCGCTGCTCTCAAACGGTGAAGGAAAACATCGTGAGGAAACCGGCATGTCCTAGAACCAAAAAATTCGAAGACATGTGACATATACCAATCCGCACTGGGCCCGCGTGGTAGATTATAGCCCACTCCCTCTCATTGAGAGGAGGCCGTGTCCCAGCAGCGGGGGATCATTATATAGGCTGATGATGATGATGAAGTAGCCACATAGATGGTCTTTAAAGTTAAAAATGACAGTCCCCACGTAGATTTGGATAGCCTCGTTAAGGATTAAAAGTTCTTTTTAGCTTTTTCACCGACATTGTAAAGCTAACAAATAGTAGCGCAGCACCGCCGCGCCATACTTCACAGCGCTCGGCTCGTTACACGCGCATACCACGGTGAGATGTGCGACCCGTACCTTAATATACTTTGTGAACCGCTTTTTCAATGATTACAACATTCTCGATTTCACCTACCACATTCAACTTGACGCTTAGGTTGCTTATAATATAATCTTAAAAATATAATGTTATATTTGAATATTTTTGAATTCAGCAATAAATTGAAATTCATTTAGTAACGAAATAGTAAGAATTTTGAATTAAAACTGTAGGTTTATTGCGTAATTAATGGGCTACGAGAATGCGACGTTCATGTCATATCGAAAATATTCTCCCATCGTACCCGCTTACTTAGCTTCTGCAAGTAGTAAGTAAGTAAGTAAGTAAGTAAAAATGTATTTGTTTAAACATGGTGTACAGGATACATTGCGTGCAAGATAATAATGTTATACAGAGAAGTTGTAACATGTTCAGCCGCATATCGTGGCGTACAAACACCAAACAAAACCAATCATACTAATAGAACAACTTTTAAGAGCACAGATATTACACGGAGTAAGCGGACCCTCCACGAAGCCATCAACCAAGCATTCTGTACAACACATTAAGCAAAACTTATTGCTCATTTTTCCATTTGTTTTGAGTATAAAAAGTGATGATCGTATAGTCTACGCATGGTTCGTAGAGCGCTACGAGGTGCTACGCCGTAGCGGGGGCGCTACGTCACTTATGCTCATGCCAATTTGTCATGTTACAAAATTAACCCCGCCCATTGCAGATAGGGCTAAATTGAACGACTAAAGATAAAATAGACAAATCAAAACTTCTTATATACTTGGCCCTTCGAAAAAAAATCTTAATGTGTCATAGAAAATGTTACTCTAACTGATAAATTATTATCACTTATATACGAATCCTTAATAATAGAGAAGAAGATGAGCACCGAGGTAATCTTAATGTATGCATACATATAACGTATAGGTAAACGTTTCAGAGCATCGTTTGGTAATCAATGGCAACTTTATTTGAAATAGCAATTAATCGAAGTAGATATGTTCAAATAAACAGCAAATGCTCGCTAAAGCTTTCAGAGCGAGCTCGTGTAGTTTGATCTCGGTAATGTGGCCGTACATCGCGCATTGTGCCGCAGACGCATTCATCTGCTTTAGGTAACTATTAGGAAAGGCTTTTACGGTAATTGGTAGTGGAGTGAGCTGCGGCTGACGATACATACAATATTACACAGAGTAGGGAACAATTGTAGAAAGGACAAACGTAGTCGATGTCATTTGCGTGTATTAGTTTGAAAGACCAGGGGCCTGCAAATATGGCCATATCGTTCAAAGTTTGCTGAACACATCAACAATGTAGAAGTTTTGAATTCCAGGTTAGTTATTTATGTCGACGCGATACAAACTGGTCCAACTGTCGTGAAACAACACTGCAATTGCAGAAATTTACACTTTTGATATAATTTACCACACGAGTAGATCGTAGGCATAAACGCAATACAGTCGCTTGATCGCTTCTACAGTCGATTGTGGAGCGTAACAGCGCAATAGGCTAAGTGCGTGCTCAGTTGGTACGAGTTGGTGTGTCGTGTAGGTGGCACTCACCGTAATGACTCGTATCAGCGACCAGGCGGCCTCTGTCACACACACACACACACACATACACTCGTAGCCGATCGTTGTTTGTCGATGTGCAGCGATCTATCGGTCGAAGGAAGTTTATGTAGTAGGTACTGATTGTACGAATGACACTTCTAGCGCGTTTCGTAGTTTTTTTTATTGAAAGAAGAATGGGCGAAAATACATGGGTATTTGCTGTGAAGTTATTGAGCTAAATAGGTTACTAGTTGGATAATGAAGTTAAGGGGTCGGCGGAGCAGGCATTTTTCATACAAACGTAATACCAAAATAATATGAAAATCAAACATATTCTTAAGGTAGTGTGTATTTATTTTGATTGCTAATTCCTAGTCTGTTTGGTTTTGTTGATCTAACTAGGTAGTTGATTAGGTACTGAACTGTAGCTCCTCTCTGACTCAGAATTGGGAAAAGTTGTCCAAGCAAGAAACATTCTTCTTGAAGAGATAAATCCAATAAAACATATCTTAACACTATTGATGGTTGGGGTAGAATTAACGCTCTGTAAACCCACTGTGACTTTAAGGATTTGTTGCTGAAACGGCAGTTACGAGTAACATGTCAATGTTTTCTAAAAGACGTTTATAGGCTAGTAATATGAAGTTAGAAACGTACAGTATCAATGAAAGTAAATATTTTGACGAAATAAAAGTGTTTAATTTAAACCATTTTCTCACACTTAGAGCTCCGTAACTCCTCTCTAGCTCTGAATCGAGAGAAGTCACCGTAATAAAAATGTTCTTTTTAGAGTTATCTATCCATTGGTACAGTCACGACCTATAATATGTAAACACTTGGGAATTTTTAAAAGTGTGTTTCTTCTACTCTACTGATTAAAACTTTATGTGCATATTATACTGGAATTCATAGTTTTATGAAAAAAATCATATCTCCTAGTTACAATCGTAATTTCTCGCGAAAATAGCTATAATATTAAGGAAAGTGTATCCATATTGGTGCTCGTGACTGTACATATTTTAACGCTGTTGGACACTAAGGCAATTGCGCCCATTTTCCTTTTTAAACTGAATTATCTTAGATTTCCGTCTGTAATGTTGTGTATGTTTTAGATAGTTTTAATTTTATGGCAATATATATTTTAGGCTGCTCGTCCGCGCGGCCGGCCGGTGTTGTGTGAGGATCGCCTTAGCGCTCGTAAGTTATATTAGAAAGCATTCAGCGACGTTTCCAACTTACAGAATGCTGATAATGAGTAAACGCACAGTGAGATACGGCGTGTAGGATGTACGCATCGACTTATAACTGGCATCAGCAGGTGATCTCCAGCACCACGCCAACAATATTACACGACATTGACCAACACTGAACACTCAATCTTAAGGTAAAGCCGTGATTGCCCCGGTTGGTCTGTGGATGGCCACCCATTACGTACCGAGTTCCCTCCGTGCCTTGGAAAGCACTTTAAGCAGTTGGTCCCGGCTGTCATTTGTAGATCAATGACAGTCGTTACGAGTACAGGTGACCGTGAGAACAGTCTTACCAAGGGGTATCGTATTACCCAGTACTAACTGTGTACTGTTTTGGAGGTCAGATAGGCAGTCGCTCCATGTAAAATATTGATATTCAGCTGTATCCGGTTAGACTGGAAGCCGAGACCAACATAGTTGGGAAAAGGCTAGGCACACCAATACTGAGATATAGCCACGATCAAGATCGAGTTAACTATAGCCAGTTGATGCTGGATGACATACCAGGGCAACGCTTATGTTACACTTTAGAATTTTGATGCCTTCCTTAAAACTATATCCAGGAAACCCACTGAAATTATAGTTGTTTAGAATTAGTAGGTAATTTTCCGATAGCCAGATGAAAGCAGGCACTTAACCAGTCCAGCATTCATTTTATAGTGGTTCCTTCTACATGACGTTTTTTCGTTTAACGTATTTCTACCATTAGATCTTGCTCAACAGCAACTATTGCATAGTCACCAACAGCACTCTTTATACAAAAATAAACAATTTCCATTCCGTTCACTTGTGAAATAATTACAGAAACTATGTCCCCCACATAAGTTGCATATAATTGCAGTACATTTGTCGCTCTCATCATTTTCCCGCGCGTCGTCGGTAACACATAATCATTACGATGTACATAGTTCTGCGCCTCCTCGCAGTAATCAGTACATAGGGTTATGCTCACATAACTAGTGTATATGCTCACATGTGTGTGTGTGTGTGTGTGTGTGTGTGCGGGCGAGGCGGTGATTGCTGTGCTCATTATCGTGATGACGCTTACTGGCGCCTACCGGGGAGGCGTCAACAGCGATACTCGACGAAAATTGTAGTTACATTTTCAGAAACCGATTGATGTTTTCTTAGCGCGACGATAGACAATTTGTATTAGAAATGATAAAGTTTAATTGGGGAAGGAAAGAGCAGCAGTTATTATTTTTAACCACTGTTTGTTAAATTTAAAATTGTGTTGTCTGGAGCTATTATTATATCAAGCTAGACGAACATCATTGCTGACGTTTGAAGATGTTATTGTCCGATAGTCATTACTACTCAGTGTTTGCAATAAAAATACAACATATTCAGTTCATACTTGCTAGTCGACACGGACAAGCGTCAGAAAGTTTCGCCGGTTGCGATAGCGAACATATCCCGGTTGGGGCAGCGCGAGAAGGCTCCACATTACTTGATAGTGCATTTGATATATTTTTACATTCGGTATATTTGCATTCGGTACAAAACGCTCATTACGGACGCACTCGCTAACGAACGAGCTGTCGCTGTCGCGGCGATACGCCGAGAGACGCCCACCCGCGCCCGCGCACTACCTACCTAACTAGTCCGGGAGACTACTACGTACACGTTCTACGTTCAATGTATTGAAGGTCGTAAATAGTTTCTGGGGTCGTTTAAGAAAAGTAAACATGAAATAAAATTCTAGACATTTTGACGAGTGATAAATTGTTTGCTAAGTGTTTCGTATTTTCAACATTTTGTCATTAGGATACATTTTTAATGTCGGTTTGTAATGGTTCTGAGTCATGAAGTACGAGTGTGACGTTACAAGTTATTTCTTAAGTAGTTTGAAATGTAAAGAAAGTTTTATGAAAGGATATCAAAGTCATTTTATTTTATTTGGCATAATATTACTCAAGTTCTTAACGATTGCACTGTTATTTGGGTTTGAACATGCTTGAAGGAAATTCTCGTTAACATTGATCTTTAAGTGCTAATTAGTAGATGCTAGAATATGTACAAATGCGGAATATGCACACGACGTTTGATATAAGATACATATATGAATTTCCTCTTCTTATATATAATTATTACATAAGTAGAGTTCCCAGCTCCCGCGCTATTCGTCACAAAAATGGCCGGGTACATAGCACAGGCTTTGTCTATAGCTAACGACGCGGTTCCGGCCCGTAACGATGTCCTCCCGGTAATGACACCCCCTACACCCCCTACACCCCGTCATCACCCCCCGTCACAATGACATTAGCGGGAATAGTTTTTATACACCCACTCTGACAGGCGAGGGGAGAGGGGACCTCATCATATACCGTAATGCTAAGAGATTGTGCAGGTATTGTTGTGACTGCACCATATTGTATGTTCACTACAACCCCTCAGGGGGAAGTTGATGTTGCTGTGCAATGAACGACTGCGGGTGGAGTAACAACGGATGTCAAATAAAGAGTTCTGGAAAACACATTTTATTGAGCTATTTAAAACTTGATGGATAGGATGAAGGCAAAATCACATCGGCATACACTGGATGTGTTCACTACTCTTTCTCTAATACCTCACTACTATAAGTATGTAAGCATGGGCAAACACATAATAACTAAAGAAATCAATACATAAACAAACATGAGCAAATTGAACATGTCTCCATAATGTATGAAAACACACTTTATATTCAAAAGTGTTGGTGAATTGGATCGCGCGCTACATAACTTAGTTCTAAGTTATCGTCAGTATTCGGAAACTTATTGAAGTGATTTGTACCGAAGTCACAACAAGCACACACCCCGCCCTCCCCTCCCCTCCCCCCCCGTCACCCCGCCTCACGCCTGGCCGACATCGCCGAGACTTATTTACATTTATATAAAGTGGAAGATACATTAGACCTGACTGTTATATACCCATTTTCATGCAGAATAACGCTCTCTCTGAATAAATGAAATTAAGGTTCAGACGAAATAAAATATGCTGATAAAATAAGAAACGAACGACTGATGAGATTGAAAGGGGAGAGAACCCCTTCAGGACTAAACCCTTGGTTTTAAAATATAAGCGAGAGTACTTCCTGTACTTACCTATTAGGTACGTAACTGAATGCTGAAAATGACTTCACAACTTACGTTGTTGTATAAAATAATTAGTTCTTAATGTTATCATTTTGCCATTGTTTCAATCGGAGAACAAAAGACATCAACGCACGCTGCGGGTGAAACAAACATGACATGAGGTGTGTGTGGTTCAATGAATGTTGGTAGAGCACCTGTATGTAAGAGAACTCAACTTTGGAAACTAGTCGATGAATCAGAAAAAGGATATTCAAAACATTTATATTAGAAAAAAGTAGAATTGTTGTGAAAATTTTACATAAGCCAAAATATTGAAATGAACCTGTACCCACCTTTAGCTTTGAAAGTACATAAAAAGCATATAAATTATCCAAGGACATAATAATGGCGTCCAATTTTCAAAGAAACCTCTCATTTGAATGAAAACGGCGCGTCGGTGGCGCGCAGCGTCTCGTTAGCCGCGAGGGGCGGCCGCACGGCCTCCACACTAATATGGAAATAAATGAGAAAACATCAAACGGCGCCGACACTGATCCACTCCAATCAGATAACAATACTGCTTTGTGGAGCACGAGACACTGATGCTGTGCTTCAGGACAGAATTACAACAACTTGAGTTTGTTTTCTCAAAATTATTTTGTTTGTGCAAGTACCTATGTAAGATAAGTACGTAAGGTTAGGATGGTAAGGGGAAAATCACCGAACAAAAAAATAACAACCGAATATCAACGTTAAACAATCAAAATAACAACCGAATATCAACGTTAAACAATCAAAATAACAACCGAATATCAACGTTAAACAATCAAAATAACAACCGAATATCAACGTTAAACAATCAAAATAACAACCGAATATCAACGTTAAACAATCAAAATAACAACCGAATATCAACGTTAAACAATCAAAATAACAACCGAATATCAACGTTAAACAATCAAAATAACAACCGAATATCAACGTTAAACAATCAAAATCAAATCAATGCGACATTTGTCATCATCTGGCTAGCCTTTTCCCAACTTTGTTGGGGTCGGTTTCCAGTCTAACCGGATGCAGCTGAATACCAGTAGGTATTTTACATCGACTGCCTATCTATCCTCCACAACCCAGTTAGCAGTGGGTAATATAACACCCCTTGGTAAGACTGATTGTCAGACTTTTTTGGGCCACTGACTATCTGTATTACTGTCAATGCGACATTTTAATTGGAGTAAAATGTTTTTAAACACGTAATGTTAAACCGTGGAAAAGTATGATTTGCGGTAAGTATTATAGACGACACACGTAAACATATAAAACAAAGTATGTCGTTTTCCTAACAATTCACCTCACGAGTGTGTTTTTAAATATTTTCCTAATCTGCCCGCATTTTCATGTCCCGCAGTGTATTCAGCAGTGAGTAGGCTCTCGACTTCACATTGCGTCACAAAGCCATTGTCTGCGCGCCGGTAGGTACTGTTGGATACTCGTTGGTGACCGGCGCGGCGGCACCCACTCGACAGCTGAGGAAGAGGGCATCATTATGAGGAGCTTGCTCATTAATCACCACCTCCTCATGAGGTAGAGAGTTCTGTGCTCGCAGGTGTAGTCAGAGTGGGTTTGTATTTGTTTATCAACTTAATCGCGTTGAGGGTTCGCATATTAACTTGTTGGTTAAGGATCAATCATGATTTTTCATAGCTTTTCACTTACATGGATATATTACTTATATTATTTACACCATACAAATTACAGGTATGAAGATGAAGTAGACACTTTATAAAGGCTGATACAAAGGTGGTCTTATACAAATAAACAAGATTCATTCTGTTAAGAGTCCTATTACACTTTTTACGCAAATTCATGATTTTTGACGCTGTCATTTTCAGCAGCAGTAAGATATTTTAATTATTTGCTTATGAATAACGATAGTGCCATTCTCTTTCTTGAATGTTGGAGTTACATATTTTCATATTTCTTTTCGTGTAATTTACTATAAATATAAATATCGCTGGACATTAACACACAGCGCCATCTAGTGCCACACTAAGCAAGGCTTGTGTCGTGGACACCAGATAGTTGATATACTACATATATACTTTTTTGTTTGTAAATACATACTTATTATACATATAAACATCCATGACTCGGAAACAAATGTCCATGCTCATCACACAAACGTTTGCTCCTACCGGGATTCGAACCTAGGACCCTATGAACGTAAGGCAGCCTCATTACCACTACGCCATTCGAGTCGTCGAACTATAAATATTTTACGAACTCAATTTGCAAAAAGAACCGTTGGCGATGGAAGTTTGACGCTCAAATTCACATAGTTACACTCAATTATTATAAAAGCTTTAATTATTAAAAGATAAGTTGAATGTTTGAAAGTTGGAGTTCTAGAATTTCGTTAAATTAATTGAGTTTTCACGAATAATATCGTAAAGAAAGCCTAATTTAAGCCATAAAGGTCTTGATTCAGCTTCCACGATATTCCAAATAAACTCAATTTCATCAAATAAATGAATATGATATAAAACTTCTATCTACAATGAATACGTTTCATTACTTTTCGTTTGTCAGTATAATAAGACAACGTTACAATAAATAAAATTAAAGTACTCTAAATTCTGCGTTAATTCAGCTCGCTCCTCCTGTTTTTGTCGGACGAGGAAGGACCCAGGTCCTTCCTCGTCCGAAAATCGACAAAAAATTTCGTTAAAAACAATCCACTCGTGTACGCCGATCGATTTGATCCAGGACGTAAAAATCTAAAATTTGCAAAAAAATATGTAATAGGACGCTTAACGAGACATAATCGTTGACAATATTATATGGGGATGTTTTGGATATTTACGCGCAGATTTGCTACAGTCACGAACTGCCCATAGAGCGAAATAATACAAATATAACATCGTCATCCATGCCATCATAATATTACATTCGCTCCCATGCCCCGCCCCGCTGTCCATCACGGTTTCCACAAACAAAGGTGTCTCCTTACAAAACTGCTGCATTATATTCTGTCGCAAAACATCGCTATGTGACATGTGTTGTGACATTGTGACACATTGTGTACTTGTGACAGTAACGTGAGCGACGGTCGGCGGCGCAGATACGTGGGTATCTTTGTTGGTGAAGCTGTTAATACGATGGGACAGAGATAATATGTATTGATATATTTTGTAAGTGTCCAAAACAGAGGTGTCAAATTAATTTGCGAGGCCTTCTATTATTCGATATAACTATAATTTCCAAAGATCTAAACTTTTTTAAATGTAGTAAATGTTTAAAAGATAATAATTGACAGTCTTTTACGTAAACTGTAAACGTTTTAAATGACAGCAGGTCTTCGGGCAAATTGAAAGACATTAAAGCCCGTTTTCCATAACTTACTTACATCTGTCAGTTAATATGCCACGTCCCGCAGCTATCGGTGTTTCTGTAAACAAAGTTAGCTTGAAATATCCTCACCGTCACCTACCTGTCACTTGATTCATAGAACAATCAAAGAAAGATTTTCTGTGACGTTTTGTTTCTAACCGTTTGGTAAGCAAAATTTCAAACAGACAGAGATAGTAACTTACCGAAACCGAACAGTAAGTTATTGGAAATGTCCGTAAACCAGATTTATCCGTCCGGGTAGAACGCTACTGAACTGAGTAGAACAGAAAGTTACCCCAAATGCCCCCGATATGTCGTTCAGCGAGCTAAGTTTTTTTGTTTTATATTTTTATCTTTAAGCCTTTAAGTTAAGTATGTATAAGAATATCTTAAAACCTACCTGACTTTTTTGCTATGAGTAACCAAGGTATGGTTTTTTTTTTTTTTTTTTTAATAAAAAGGTATGGTCCTAAACGATTATACATGTTTACGATTATTTCTGAATAGGAAATTAACGACCTCTTACAAATAATTGTGTTAACTGAAGTTTTTCCAGCACAGAAATAAAAGGCAATGATCTGCGGTGCAGCTGAAGATGTGCCTCCCCCCCCACTGGCCCCACTGCTCAGGGCCGCACACGAGTAGCGCCCCTTAAACAGTTGACCGTCGGCACGTAATGGCCGCTACACACCGCCATCAAGAGCCACACGAACATCAAAACTTTTCAATTAGAAGCCATTGTTCGGTTAGCCAAAGAAAACTTCTGACTTTGTTAAGTTGAACTGTGTCGCAAACGTCTTTATTTTTGCAAATAACAGATATGTTACATTAAACGAGTACTTACGTTACTTGTTTTTTAGTAAGCAATCTGAAGAAAGTTTTCCTGAAAATACTTGTAAAGAGTGAATTAAAACTCCTTTTGTAAGGTATGTTTGTTTTCGGCAAGCGAGAGCAGAGCAGAGAGGGCAGAGAGGGTGCATTTTACAAATATTATTTAGGAGGCAACAAGAGGGAGGTTCTAGGAAACTGTCTTGCTACAGATTGCGATGATTTTGTTTTCGTTGACACTTTGCATATTGTTTGGTTTATTCACACAGTTCCAGCTTCTAGGTTTCATACAGTGGTATCAAGCGACTAGTAACTGCGGAAACTGAGTTACCACCACGCTGGCTAACGCTCATGTTACAAAACGTGTCATTCAAAGCCAATTTCAAAGTTGTTTCGAATAGTTTCTGGGTAAGAAACCATGTAAAAAGTATCAGCTCATCATTGTTCAACAAAGTAAGTGCCGTCATCCTTAAAAACACGAACCAGTTGCCATATTCAAAACCAATAAGTTCGCACAGGGCGCGCGGCGGCAGGCGGTGAGCGTTCAGGCGATTTGCGATTTTCTAAAGAGTGCTCACACGAAGCACCCTCCACGTAACCGTGCACCTCACCCCTCCCGCCCCCTCGAAGATCCACCGGAGAGCATAGAGGGCACTTCTTTAATCGCACGTTGTGACGTGCCTCCTTCGACAAAGGCTTTATTGAGCCAGTTACAAACTTTCACAAAGTGGGAAACGACTTAGATTTAAAGTCTAGCTCTTGTTTGAAGACTTGGAAGTTCTCGAAGAAAAGGTTCGTATTAAGAGAAACTATTAGCTCACGTTTTGTACAGTTTCAGGGAGACAATGAGTTCTGCTACAATCAGGCACCACTTTTTGTTGTTTTATTTTACTTTCTATCTATTTTAGGTGGCTTATCGAGTTAGAAGTGCCTCAACATGTTTTGTGCTGTTCACGGTAACTGTTCTCTTGTTAATTCTTTAATTTTAAGTAAGTTTACAAGCTAACAACACACACACTCGCAAACACTTAATAAAATTCAGTTTTACATAATTTCGAATCCAAAATCAAAGGAATTTTTTTAACAGGTAGTTCATGTACCCTACACCCCTTACATAACACTCACATAATCCAATATAGCTCAGTGAAGCGAGAAGTGCGTAGTACGCATGAAGCAACCAGCCAGCAGTGCCTCCAAGTGATCCCGCATTCTTCACGCGTGGCCGGTCCCGCTCATCCCGCAGTTTGCTGACTGTGCGGGGCGGATCTGCTGATACATAGCTTTGAGCTGAAGACGTGAGGAGTCTGTGTTATGTACCTTGTAATGTAGGGGTAGTAACAGGATTGCACTTTCATTTTTATGGAAATGATAGTGGGGTGCTGATACATACAGTTATGTAATGGAGGGAAAGTGAACACGGTAATACAATTGAGTCTGCAGTTTTCTTTGCATGTTTCTGTGGCGCGGGGTTGGGACTTGGAAACTTGGTTTATATGAACTTAGCTGCATATTGGATAAGGCATTGTGAAGTAATATGTAAATAAATTAGATTAAATTATGTTTGGAAGACCGATTTTTTTCTTGCAAAATCAAGTCTTTCAGAAATATATCCATAAGAAATAAAAAAATCTGATGATGATAGAGCTGTTTTCTGGGTATAAAAATAACGAAGGTGAAAACGTCAATAATGTCTTAAAGCTTAGGTATGGGCTTATGGAGTGTTGTTGTAAGTCGCTGTAGGAATACGAAAGCGATGGCCATTTCTCTAGGTTCCTCTTGTAATACGTGTCTTTCGTTTATCCATCAAAGAATTTCAATCTTCGAAATCGTCATTACATTACAATTTGATGATATCAAATAAATCCATCAGACGAGGGCGCGTCTAATGTAATAGCGCACTGATTGGACACGTTTACGTCTTTCCGATCAAATAAATAACTAAGTTGAACAAATTGCGTGCTAGGGAGGAATGTTGTGATCGGCTCTCCGCGAGGGCTCCGAGAGGGTCGTGCGAGGCTCGTGAGGGGCCCGTACAGCCTCGTAACGTAATCAGAGAGATTATTGGCAATCTGTGGCGACATTTGCACCCTTCACAGTTACATCCGTTGCGTGGCCCCAACGACTGCAAAACTAACTATTCTAAGAGGGTAATCCCTTATTCAGAACGTACAACTACAACTGCATCTCTATAGACCTGTCCTTCATACCTGGCCCTGGCTCAGTACCAGTTACAATCAATAGTTAAACAACTCTGACACCAGGTTGGGCTACACGACAAATAAAGAATAAATAGTGTCAACTATTTGTTACAGTATTAATAAATAACTTACAGTATTAATAAATAACTTACAGTATTAATAAATAACTTACAGTATTAATAAATAACTTACAGTATTAATAAATAACTCGCCAGGATTAATCGTTTTCGAATTCGTATTTTTTTTTCTTAAAATTTGGCTAACCAATAAATCATTCTTAATTTTCCAGGTCTGAAAGTAAAGAGTTTCCGTTAAGACTTCTGTTTGTTGCCTTTTCACGCTTTATCAGTTGACTGATTATGAGGTTGTCATACACTATTGTCTGTGTTAGAACATACGGTATATAGGACTTAATGTCGAGGAAACATCCTCATGGGATAATTTCTGAGATTTTTCCCAGGTATAAGCTAGTAGAAAGTAAATGTATTGAGTGTTCACCCCGTCGCCGTCGACGTCATCGGCGCGGTGATGCGGGACTCACTCACAAGTGGTATTGCGAAGGTTCTTGTAGATACTCGAATGTATGGTATTTCAATCACGCCACCTGATTGGCAATCTGTCGCTGCGAACAACTCGATTACGTCACCCAGTGCCGCCGGCTAGTGGTACTGTGCCTGCCTAAGAAACGTTCGAAAAACGATGTTATTTGTTATTTTAGCGACATTTCACATTTAGTTATAAAGATTGCGTATAATTTGAATGTGGTGACGTTTTTGTAACGTGTTATACCATGGCGCCTGTAAGTCTGAAGGGTCAGACAGTGTGCCAACAGTACCTTCATAATGTAATTGGGGGCGAACGTATTACCACGAAATGCCAATTCCTGATGAAAACCCACTAACTCTTCACTTCATCATGTGATTTTTTTTGTCTCAATCGACACAAACCCAACAAGAATTAGATAAGTAAATAAACAGTTATTCTTTCTTAAATTGTTGTTTAAAGCGGTCATTGGGCGGGTTACATATAAAGTAGCGGTCGGTGGTCCAAATCAAGTCCATTACACCTAATTGATAATAAAACAAAGAATTTCCAGGAAAATTATAAATATCTCCATGTGTAGCAGTAAAAGTAATATACTTCTCACAATTAATGAACACCTGCGTACGAGCGATGACCGATAAGTCTCAGCCAACATTAAATAACCCAAAATATAATTATACGAGTGCACCAAATGGCTTTTTATTTATTTATAATGGACATTATCGGGCATCTGACATGTTGTTAGCGAGGCGTCGTGTTGCGGGGGTGTCACCGCGACACATACATACATACACACGTCTGTTGTTCTGTCTCGTGTGACATGCTTTGTGTTGCCAACAATAGTGAAACAAATTATTATATTTAGTTATTTACATAATGGCCGCGAGCGTGATAAGCATTTTAATAATAATCGCAGTCACGCTGTCACGTACCGCTTTGTTGTACCTTGAATATAATAAATAATGTGAGTAATAATATTATAACGTCGTGAATAATAAACGAGTGAAGCTTCAACATAAGTACAGAACTCTTTGTGCAATGATTTTAAAACTGAAATAGTTTATTTGATGGGGCTGTTCAAATGATTTAAATGTCAGTATTGTACTGCTACTGATCAAGTATATAAAACTTTGTTACTTTCATTGTTATTCTGCTAATAGTAAACCGCGGGCAAATCTCCATTGAAAGTTCGTTCATTTTTTTTTGTGTTATTTTATTTAAGAGATTCAAGGTAGCCGTTCGGTGTCTGCATGCATGATTTTGTTTGCATAGTACTGCGTTCAACTCTGCCTACCACTTCGGTGAGTATATACTTAATGTTAGGTAATTCCTATAAAATAGAAATAAAGTTAAGTACAACTTTGTTTGTATTACTCACTTGTAGATCGTAGAACACCTGAAAGGGTTACGCGTTTCGTAGCACGGGGTCTACGAAAGTGCTACGGGCTACGGCCTACGCTGCCACGTGTGATTAATCTGTCTAATAACACAACCCGATCACTTTTCAAGCAATACTCATTCATTCACAAAGGTTTTACTTGTTTTGTGAATGAGGTGAAAGTTGATTTGTCTGTGCACAACAATCAATAAAGACTTTCTCAAGGATCGGCAAAATAAAATAAACCGTTGTTCAGTTCTATACGCCGGATATTTGTATCCGGCAATGAGAGATCAAAACCGTTCATTCAATAAGAAATGAATCGCTTAAGGAATCGATCGTCAATCAGTCAAAATAAAACACTGATCCGCTGGTGTCGGGTAACGCACTGTCGTGTCGTGCGGACGGGGCTTTTTAATAATTTTTTTTTACATGGTAAAAAAATCTTCGATTAGAACTCATTTTAGCGAAAGAACAACAGATAATATTGTGTTTTTGAATAATGTACGTAGGTACTGTCAATGAAGACGGAACGAATTTTATTTAAACAAATGAATGTTTTTTATTGTCACTCCGGTTAGACCTTTTTTGCTGAAAACGAAGAACAATCATTGGTTATAACTACACAACAATAGATGACAAAATCAGACCTATTTAACTCAATTAATTTTAGATCTGTTTCAGTGTTATAATTTCTGCACCAATTTGATAAAGTAATTGTTACCAAGGCATCGTTTCTCGACACATGTCAATTAGCGAGCTGTCACAACTCACAAGTATCAGAGCACGGACAAAGACGGACACAATGCGTCGAGTGTTCCTGTCAATACAATTAAATGTCGGTCAGTATCGCAGCTGCAGGTACACCTTTGTGCGCATCGATGAAGAGCGGCGTGTTGTGGGACATTGTGGGATAGTGCCGACTCACGCCACCGGCGACCGGCGACCGGCGACCGGCGCGGCTGTGAGGAGAACATCGTTATATTTGTTGTGAAATTGGACACAATGAGCCCTTTTGTGCGACATTGTAAAGTGCGGACGTTAATGTGACAATATCTGAACTTGAGATGTCCATTGTAGTTGCAGTCCAGTGAGGAAACAAAAAATGTTGAGCTCTTCTTTCTTAATGTTGTTCGACAGATCGATACAATTGACAGAATCTTGTGAATGAGACGATTCTGATGTTCTGATGGCATCGAATTATGTTATTTCGGCGACAAGTAAGCACAATATTATTGAGTGTCTATTGTTGTGACATTCTGTTGTCGATAAGTTGACGTCAAAACATTGCTGTTCAAGTTAAAAGGTTTATTCAGTTTATCAAAATATCAGAGAACGTGTAGTCCCCGTGGCAGCAGGGTTGTGGCTATTAATAGTTTAGGTACTAGTACCGATAGAAAAGGTTTATTTTTTCATGATAAATCATTTTTGTTAAGGTAATTAATTGTTTTTAGATCACAGAGTTTTAAATTCATAAATACTTTTTACATTTATAAAACTGATTATTTTCTACTCTAGTATTAAGATAACTTATTAACAACATCCGGATAAACCAATTGAGGTTTTTGTGATGTTTCTCTGTTTAAATTTTGTTTTGTTCTTCATTTAATAAAACATATTTCTCAATTTTGTGTCTTCTTCTTTTTGTGATTGAAAACAACTGAATTTTAGTTTTTTGTGTATTTTGTCAACATAGTAAGTATTTTTATGTGTTTCGGGGAAAGAATTGGAGTGCACTTGAGAAATTGTCGTATTGATTGTATGTACGGCAGTCTCAAGCATTATGTTGTGCTACGAAGGTGTACGGAATGGGACTCCTGCATGCTTTTGGATCTAATAACAATCTCTTCAGAGTAATTTTGTGATTTGATTAACCGTACGTGTCCCTCGTCACCGCCGCCATTTGCAATCGCAATTACAATTACTGCCACCCTTCCTCAGTGCTGCGTGCTTGTGACGTTAGTGCGACCCACGTCGATATAACAGTCTGTATTGCGGGGGAATAGGGTGTATATTACAGCGTGTGGTTTGCATTTTCTCTTGTAAAAAGAAACCGCGACCCAAAGCCCGAGGCTGAAGTGTGCACACGAGAGGTGAATTGAGCCGAGCATAATGTTGAGTTTCTTTGGCGCGTCGCGGCCGCTGATTGGTGGAGGGCGGTGGCGTCACGCGCTCTGATTGGTGGGCGTTGGCGGGAAAAAAGCAGGCTTTGTGCCGCGCGACGATTTATTCACGACTATTAGTTATGGTTGGGTGAGCGGCTGCTCCGGGGAATAGTGATGCGCGCCGCTTGTCGATGTGGCGACCACTCGATGTGGACTTACATGCAAACCTATCAAAAAGTATATCGGACAAATCATCGAATTAGGATGTCATGTCTGTTAGAGTTTTACATGTTTTTGCAAGTTATTTTGCGTACCTATTCTACAAGTTTCCTTGAAACCTTTACTTACATGATGTACTGGTAGGATCCAGTTTATTAAACATGGAAACTCTTATTTCCTTTTTATTATTTGTTAATATATTGCAATCGATTGTAAGTAAATTGATATTAATTAAAGTTGGATTTAGAAAAACAGTCTTTAATTATTTACGTAAGCTACTGCAAACATTATTGCATTGAGTAAAGTTTACTCCTACTGAAAGTATCACTAAAAAACTAGTGCTAAGCAACGACACTAAAATGTTATTTTAATGCATCGTCCCAGTGCACAGCTGCACAGCGCTCGAAGCTAGGTAACAGTCCAGCACAGCTGTCATCGACAGCGCACTCTGTATCGACTGGTGCTCATCACGCGTGTTTACCAGCGCGCGGTGTAATGGGACCAGTGCCAGTTGCCAGTTACGTCTCAATCATCCCACCTTTTACTTGCTGCCAGAGCGAGACCGACGTACCTTCCTTACTGGATAGAAAGAGATGGGCGATACGCATTCAAATACTTTGTGCATTCAATTTTATGAGTACTATTGACGAAGGAAAGAGACTTTGGACTTTATGTAGGAAATGTTAAGTTGAATTTTGACTGTGCGGTGTTAAGTATATTTTTCGTTCGCAATATTTAGCATGTATGTTTTATTTAGATATGAATGCAAATAGTAATGGCGCATTTTTATTTCGATGTTTACA
Organism: Xestia ashworthii; assembly: GCA_950022955.1. Taxonomy (NCBI): domain Eukaryota; kingdom Metazoa; phylum Arthropoda; class Insecta; order Lepidoptera; family Noctuidae; genus Xestia; species Xestia ashworthii. Next base: position 848,423 of record OX465561.1, read on the forward strand.
TAGAGGGTCTGACGTCGCGGCGCGAGGGGAGTAAGCTCCGCCATCTTGTTGTAGCGTCAGCAAAAGAAGCGAGATTACGTGGCGGGCACGAGTGCTGGTAAGTAAAAGCCACTGGGCCGAAGGGTGCTCCTCGAGGCACTCCACGTCGATCGGAATTGATTCCGATTGCTTTTGATGTGCGCACCTTTGTCATGATGCGGGTACGACTGTACTGTGCCGGCTGTGCTACACAAACTCGCAGATTAAAATCTGGTTTTATTATAGTAATAGTATACTTACCTACTCATTTAAAAAGCCGTAACCGTGTGTAACTCTATCTGTAAGATGATTGTGAATTTTGTTAAAATCATTTCAAGCCATAACATAACCGCACTTATAAGGCAAAGATTATTCAACTATAGTCAATGAATATCTAAGTAATAACTAAGTTAGACTAGTCAAGTACGCAGGAGATACAGTGTAAAAGTGTGTGCGCAAACATTGAAGCACTCTCAGTTTCTGCCCGGCCTGGTCATCGAAACCAGGTATCTAGATTTGTGTCATGGTCATGAGAATAGGATCTCTCCTGAAAACAACGCATGGGACTCAAACATAACGGGCACCTCTGCCTAATATGTGGACGGGCGTGATGTTTGTACAGCAAATCCTTTTTTCAAACACAGAGAATGATGGTGAATGTAGACCACCGCAGTTGTTCTCAACAAATTTATTCACGACAGAAGGAATACTTCTAATTGTTTGAACTCGTTGAGTCAGTAGAATATGAGTTTCCTAATACTATATTACTGGTTTTTTATCCATCAGCACCCTCCTTATTAAACATAATTCCTTACAGAACCCATTCATCTTCTTTTTGAACAGAGCAGGGTCGATGTAATGGCAAGCAAACAATACCACCTCTTTAAAGATGAGTTTCAAATGGTTGATGAAATGGACACAGTTATGAGAGTCGAAATCCTACAGAAGCAGAAATAATTTACAAGAAAACATTTAATGCTTTGGACATAAGCATTTCATTGTGTACTCGAATGTTGTTGTGTCGCATTTGCAATTTCATTTCAACACCATCAATAGCGCACAGACATTTTAACGACGGGTCAAAGACATTGACGCCTAGTATAAAACAGTGATACGTTGCAATTTATACTAATACTGTACTGTACTGGAACTTGTGGCTAATTAATAACAGCAGCAGGTTAAGCCGTGCTTGCTTAGGTTAGTCTGTGGATGGGTGACCACCATTACATACCAAGTTTCCTCCATGCCTCGGAAAGCACGTTAAGCTGTTAGTCCCGGCTGTCATTTGTAGATCTTTGGCAGTCGTTACAGGTAGTCATTGCAGTGGCACAAAAAGTCTGACAACCAGTCTTACCAAGTGGTATCGTATTACTGGGTTGTGGAGGTCAGATAGGCAGTCGCTCCATGTAAAATATTGGTATTCAGCTGCATCCGGTTAAACTGGAAGCCGTCCCCAACATAGTTGGGAGGCAGGCAGAGGATAGTGACTGTACTGTACTGCTCTGTGGAGGCTTTTAAATGGCTGGTAGTTGATTGCTTCAATCTACATTTTAGTATTGCTAGCTGTAAGCCACCCAAATGCAATAAAATAAAATTATAAATATGAAAGTAACTGTATCTGTCCCGTCTGTTATCTTTGTTTCTGAGGGATCACTTCCGACCGTCACGGGTGAAGTTGCAGGCATAAGCTATATCAATCCTTATTCTAGATTCAACGTTATAATACTACAATAGTACGTAATACCTAGCTTTCTAGTTCTACAGGCGCAATGTAACTGCAAATTGTACCATTTCTGAATTTTAATGTTTACTTATTTGCTAGTTTTGTCGTGCATAGCGACGGCGAAATATATCAGTTGCATGGCAAAGCAAAGCATGGATGAAATGGCGGCAGGTCACAAAAACAATACCTATGCGGCTCCCAAATGTACGCCATTGTTTTTTTCTGATGGGATATCATAGACTTGTAATACTGACTTAAACCCATCCATCACCTTCCTCCCTCGCCCTCTGTGTTCCGGAGCCCAAAGGAAGATTTATAAAACCATGGTTAGGTCTGCTGTCTTGTCCTGGGGGATGTGTGTTTTTACGCGAATAGATAAAACATGGAATGAAAACATTAAAGGAAATCTGTAAGGGACGCCTCTGGCTGAAAAGTTGTGTGGTAATCAGTTATCGTGGTATGGATGTCACCGTAAAATTGTCAAACACGTTATATTATAATATCTCTAGCGATATTGTAAACTCTCGAAATATTGTCAAACGAACATACTGTTTACAATAAAACGCATTATTTTTCGTGAAATGCATGCGATGGTAGTCAACTAACGCGGTGTGGAGGGAAGGTGGGGTCCCCCTTGCCCAGTGGTACCACTCTCATGAAATGATACTGTACAATTCCTGAGAAATACCGATTAATATAACCTAACCTTAAAATACTTTACATTCCCCTAAAAGAGAGTTTACAATATCGCTAGAGAGAAACACGTTATATTGTTATATGACGTGTTTGACAATTTGACGGTGACATGGATATGTGATACAGAGGGAAAGAGGGAAAATGTCGTGAGACAAGTTTTGAGTATTAATGTGTGTAAATGTGTCTCTAAGAGTAGAAGAAGACCAATGAAACGTTGGATGGACTGTGTGAAGGATAATATGCCTAGGAAATGCGGCGCCAACCATTCATAAATTGGGGTAAGGACTTTTATGTACTCATAGCAACTTTTATATGCAAGATAAAGAACTTTTATATGAATTCAATAAATAAAGTGTTTTGGTTAGCATGTCTAACCCAGGATCGAGTTCATTTGGTTGCAGCCAATTACTGCGACGATGTCCTCCGCCAACGCCTACCGAACCATTCACCCTGAGTGCACTGAATCCACCACCACTGGCACCAGCACCTGCGGAAAATATTTTGCTGAGTGAAATTTCCAGCACACCAGAGATTCAGAAACGGTTACTCTCTATTGATGGCATTCTGACCGTTGTCTGCACTGTGGTTGGTGAAGGAAAAATGTGTCATTAATCATTGCTGGAAAGTCCAAAAGTGAGACTTCTCGAATGGCTGTCCTTTACTAATCAGTGAGCTGACATAAACAGTAGTGCACCTACAGCTTCAAAAAAACACAGCGAACTCTCTGGACCAGGTCAAAGAGGATATCGAGTCGAAACTGAATACGTCCGAGAATTCTTATGGTGAAGAATAGTATGGCTTCTTCACCATAAGAAACTTCAATCGCTATCTACCCCAGCGATAAAACTAAAACTGAAAGTACTGATTAGCATTGAAAATAATGACAATTTAGATAAATTGTAGAATTTGGAGAAGATATATTCACCTCGAGCCTTACAATAGAAGAACCTAAACGACGCCCTAGGGTTACTGTCACTGGTGGTCTCATGATCCTTACTGAGAAGGAGGTATTCGACCGTATTTTTGAGCAAAACCTAGCAGATAAATTGCTGAATACAAGTCGTGAATCCTTCGTTGATACCATTAAACTAAGCCATAAATCGGGTAAGAATGGCGTTCCTACTTGCTACTACATTCTGGATGTACCCGCTCGCATAAGAAAAATGCAGGTCGACCAAAGCAGATTTTTTCTTAATTTGACTTCATGCCCGGTAAGAGAGAGTTTACGATAATCACCAGGTGCTACAATTGCCAGAAGTTTGGCTAAGCAGCTAAGTTTTGCGGTGAAACGAGTCCTATACTTGCAAACACTGTGCAGAGACGGGACACTCCGTGCAGGAATGCAGTAGCAAATCTTTTCCCCCCCAGTGTGCGACGTGCAAAAGATTCAAGAGAAATTGTGACCATCCAACCGTTGATGTAAATTGCCCGGCACGTAAATATGCAGAGACCAACTACATCAACTCAATAGATTGAGGGGGCGCCTAAGAGCACCACAGTATGTTATATTTAGTGGGCACACAAACAGCCTGTCACTCGAAAATGGTGTTGAAATGTCTTATGCGGATGATACTGCTCTGTTGTTTGCAGCTAAATCAAGAGCTGCGGCCTATGAGCATGATGTTAAACATTGTATCTAATTGGTTTCAGAATAATCTTCTGATGCTGAATGCTGATAAAACAAAATACATTTCATTTACAATGAGAAATACTAACACACCGCTTACTAACCTAATCATTTGCGCGCATACCTGCAGCACGTACGCTGACACTGCATTGTCCTACTTTATTTTTCGTACCAATTTGATGACCTACAAATATGTCTCTAACCATATTAAATGTATGAAACCGATATGCTTCTGGCGCGCCACGCCACGCCCCGACACGTAAGTGTGTTTCCGGCATTATAGGGACTCAGCCAGACACGGGTGGCGTCCGCGGAGTGGAAGAGAAGTGTTGGTCTTCCGGCAGCGAGATGGGCAGACGACATTACTACCATCACGGTTATATCCTGGATGGGGCTGGCACAGAAACAGTGGAGATTGACACAAGTAAAAGTAGGCGTGTGAAACATCACACACCTCTGAAACAAATCGATGATCCAACATAGAAAGTAAAAATAAAAGAAAACTTTGATTTTTAGGGTTCAATAGGCCAGTCGGCCAAAACGTAATCATTATAGGATCACTTTGTGGTCCGTTTGTACGTCTGTCATGGCCCGCGTTTTCAGGAACGCGTGGCGCGTTTTCAAGCTGAAATTAATATCAAAGGTATACTCAAGTTTGGTACCTCTTGGAGAAGTGAAACAATCAAAGTTGTAGTCAACGCGTTCAAAAGATATAGGTATGACCGTTCTACAGGAATATACGGAACTACTCTACTTCAACTCGCCATTGGCGGGTGTTTTCACAGTTATATAATATTACTGCATACCTTTTTTTTTTTTTTTTTTTTTTTTTTTTTTTAGGATGGGAAATCATCAAATGACTTCTCCCACTCTGGGCGGAGCGGGAGGGAGTGTCAGACTTTTACTGACTAAAACCCATCCATGTTCCTTCCTCGCCCTTTACGTTCCGGGGCCGCGGTATCTCTTTCGAACAGTCCCGCAACCCCGGCAGGCTTCGGCCCTTGCGGGCCCCTCTCTTATGCTGACATCTCTTTGAGGCGCGCGTGGAACACGAACGCGCCGTCGACTCGGCCTGTCGTCGTTAGACGGACGGACGGCTAGCTAGCCCATAGCCAACCGTCCACAGGCCCGCGTCTACGGTGGCCGGTAGCCACCACGTGGCCCCCGACGCCCGGTGCGTCTCCCGCGGCGGCCGGGAAGAGAGGATCTCTCCCTCTCTCGTTCCGCCACCTCCTTCGCTAGCATGACTGCTTCGCAGAAGGAGGTGACGGCTTCCCATTCCGTCTCGCTCCGGACCATGGATTGAACCAGGGCCGGACGCGAGAGGTCGCCGCCGCCGATCGCCGCTACGAGGACACGGCGGTGCTCCGCCCACGCAGGGCAGACTTCCACCGTGTGCTCCACCGTGTCCTCCGGTCGATCTTCGCAGTGGAGACACCCGGGCGTTTCCTCCCGCCCGATTCGGTGCAGGTACCTCCCGAAACATCCGTGTCCGGTGAGGACCTGCGTCAGGCGGAAGGTGAGGACGCCGTGGCGCCTCTCCAGCCACTCCTCAAAGAGGGGACTTACCGCCACTATCGTGGCGTGCCCTGCACGGGGTTGCGACAGTCGCTCTCTCCATGTCGCCATGAGATCGCGCCGGAGGTCTGTCCGCTGAGCGGCAATTTGCCGCGGCAGCGGAGTTTCCCCCCGGCGTAGTGCCTCCGCGCGCCAGTCGTGCAGGCGCGCGAGGACTATCGCCTCCAGATCCCATGGCGGCAATCCGGCAAGCAGGCCCGCTGCCTCGCGGGAGATCGTGCGGTACCCACGGACCATCTTTACGGCCACCACTTTTTGGGGCGCGTTCAGATAATGGGCGGCTCGCCGCCTCAAGGAACGCGCCCACACTGGGGCCCCGTAGAGGGCCATGGACCGCACGACCCCCGCGTAGAGCCTGCGGCAGGAGGCGTTTGGCCCCCCAAGGTTGGGCAGGAGCCGCCTGAAGGCAGCCCCGGTCCGTTCCAGCCTGGGGGCCAGACGTCGGAAGTGCTCCTACCGTCAGTGTGGATCCCGACGGTGGCGCATTCCGAGGCCCATGAAAACACATGGCCTCGGACTTGTGCAATGCCACCTCGAGACCCAATTGCCGGATCCTCTCAACGACTATCGCAACCCCGCGTGTCATGTTTTCGGCCGCCGCCTCGTGCGACCTCCCCTGTGCCAGCACCAGGGTGTCGTCTGCGTAGCAAACGACGCTGACACCACTAGGGAGGTCCGCGCGCAGCACCCAGTCGTAACCGATGTTCCACAGGGGCGGTCCCAGAACCGATCCCTGTGGGACACCGCACGACATCTCTCGCCGGTTCCATTCTCCGCAGCGACTGGGGTAGATGACGGCCCTGTCCGTCAGGTAGTCCCCGACCACACAACGGAGGTAGGTCGGCACCCGGTGATACCGGAGTGCCTCCCTGATGCAGCTCCAGGGCAGGGAGTTGAAGGCGTTGGCGATGTCGAGAGACACCGCCAAGACGACTCCGCCCCGGGATATCGCATCCCCCGTCGTGAGGGCTCTCACGCGCATGATGGCGTCCACTGTGGAGCGCCCCTTGCGGAAACCAAACTGATTCTCCGCAAGATTCGGCCCCATCCCATCAAGGTGCTCGGCGAGGCGGTTTGCAATTACTCTCTCAAAGAGCTTGCCCACCTCGTCGAGCAGCACGATGGGCCGAAATGCGGACGGAGAGTCCGCAGGGCGCCCCGGCTTTTGGATGAGGACCAGTTTCCCCGTCTTCCAACGAAGCGGGAACTGGCCTCTCTCCAAGCATGCGCTTAAGAGCCCTTTCAGTCGGGGCCCGAGAGCCTCCGCATCCGAGGCCAGGACCCAGGCTTTGCCAGGCAAGCCATCGGGTCCCGGGGCGGTATTTTTTGCCTTGAGCCTCCCTACCGCCACTCTCAGGTCTACCCCAGTCACTTCCGGAGTGTCGTCGTCGTCGCTTGGGTCCTCTTCCGGCACCGCAGGTGGCGGAGCCATAGGCGGGGGCGGATGTTCCCCCCGCGAGGGGAACAGAGCGCTCACCACGTCCTCCACGAGGTCAGGCCGGAGACTCTGCGTCAGCGGGGGGGCCCAGGTGCGGAGTTTATTCCGCACCATCTTGTAAGGGCGCCCCCATGGATCTCTGTCGAGAGTCTCCAGCATCTCCAAGCGGGCCAGATCCCTGGCCCGCAGGACCGCCTCCCGGAGGGCGGTCTTCGCCGCTCTGTATCCCTCGTACAGCTCCGCCTCAATGGCTGCCGCATCCGGCGGGCGAATGCGGAGCCTGCGATGCCTGGCGTACGGGCGCCGCGCAGCAACACACGCCTCACGGAGAGACGTTATTTCGCGCGACCACCAGTACACCTGACGTCGGGCGCTTCCTGGCCGGACTCGGGGCATTGCCACGTCACAAATGTCGGACATGGCCTCCCGGAACCACTCTGCCTCACTATTAACGTCGGCAGGCCTGTCCGGTGATGTCACCCAGGCCTGCACGATCGAGGCTTCCAGGAGGAGCTCCCGGTCTAGCTGCTTCAACGCCCAACGCGGACCACTCGGGGCCTGTTGGACCGGCGCGCTTGAGGACTGGGTGGAGACGTCAAACCGGATGTACCGGTGGTCGGAATAGGTCTCCACCCCCTCCATGACACGCCAGTCAGAGACACGCGGTGACAGAGCGGGGCTAGCGAACGAGATGTCCACCACCGACTCGCCCCGCATCCGCACACACGTGGGAACAGAACCCCGATTAAGGACGACCAGGCCCTTCTCCAGGGCCCAGTCCTCCACCATCCTTCCCCGCACATCTGTGTAACGAGAACCCCAAGCCAAGTTCTTGGCATTGAAGTCCCCGAGGACAAGCACGGGGAGGGAATGGTTTCCGACGACGACACTCAACTCTTCCAGAGAGTTGTGGAACTCGGCGAGAGTTCGGCTCGGGGAGAAGTAGACTCCCACCACGACGATCTCCCCGAACCGTGCTGCTACGCACCCCCGACCCCTCCTGACATTTTCATGGATCGGGGTACCGGCGGCGGCCGATGACACTATAGTCACTGAGCCGTCAAGGTCCGCCACCCAGTCTTCCCTGGGCAGGACAAAGTACGGCTCAGCGACCACAGCGATGTGTATCGACCACTGCGCCATGCTCTGGAGCAATAAATCCTGAGCACAGGCGCAGTGGTTGATGTTCGCCTGGAGGAAGCGTAATGGCGCCGTTATTGGCAATCCATTACCGCTTCCTCCCCCTGGGCCCCCTGTGAGGGCCCCTCCGCAGGCGAACTTGTGGTGCTCGGGGCGGCGGCGGTGGCGACAGCGGCAGCGGCTGTGGCGGTCGCGGCAGCGGCAGCGGCGGTCGAGACGGTGACGTTGGCGGAGGCGGCGGAGGGCCTTCCTCTGCCTCTGGCTCTGGGCCTAGCGGGTGCAGCGCAGGCCTTGCTCCCGGCGCGGTGATCGGCCGGCTTGCGAGCCGCCGCACATGCAGGACAGTGCGGTGCAGCGCTGCAGGTCGCCGACACGTGGCCGGGCTGACCGCAGCGGAAGCAGAGACCGCTGCGGTCAACCTCTGAGGCGCACTGCACTGACACGTGGTGTCCCACGTGGCAGCGATAGCACCTCAGAGGTCTGGGCTCAAGCAGTTTAACCTGCGCTGAAACCCAGCCCACCAGAAGCCTTCGGCCCTCGACGATAGTTTTGGCCGCCGTCACGGGGCAGCTCACCATTACGGTTCGCATTCCCGTGGGGTCCGGACGTAGGGTGCCTGCCTTGACCTGCTCGGCGGAGCACCCCCCGGACCTAGCGATGGCGGCCACCACCTCCTCCTCGGTGACCGAGTCGTCCAGACCCATGATGCGCAGGTCTGCGCACCTGACGGGTCTGGACACTCTGGCCTCGTCCGCGTTTAGGGACGCTCTCAGCTTTTCAGCCAGAGCGTCAGCGGACGAGGCGCTGGTTTCACCGGGGATCTCCAGCATACGAGCCCCCGTTGCGGTGACTTTGAGCCGGAGGCCCCCGGTGATCCCGAGCTCCCCGAGGTTCACCGTCTCTTTTGCCTTTGCCAGCAGGTCGCGGTAGGACACGCCCCTCTTCTCCGCCTCCGGCTGTAGTGTGATCACTACAGCTGCGGTCTTTGGGGCGCGAAGCCTAGCTGCGACCTTTCGGGCCCTATTCTGGCGCTGCCGCTCCTTCTTGCGGGCCTTTTTGGCCGCCTTTCGCCCCCTCTGCTTCTCCCCGACTAGCTGCCATCCGGCTTCAGCTGTGGGAGGTGTAGGGGGCTGGGGAGGCGGCAGCGACGGCTGACGTGCCGCAGGCACTGGCCCACCCGCCACTGGCGCTGGTGCAGGCACAGTTGCAACCTGTGCCGCTGCCATATTACTGCATACCTGTAGGTAAAAGAAAAGATTTAATCTACATTAAATTTTCACGTTATAATTCGTGAAAATAATGTGGAGGTTAGATAAGCAGTCGCTCTATGTAAAATACTGGTATTCAGCTGCATTTGGTTAGACCGGAGGCCGACCCCAACGTAGTTGGGCAAAGACAGGCAGACGATGATGGTGATGAATTCGTGAAATTTTTGGCTGGAAATGGCTTCATAACATATGGCTTCATATTCCAACGTTGAGTTTGAACAGAATTGACAGAAACTTTTTGGTAGCTTACGTCAATCCAATGCAATGTACCTAATGGGGGTTTTGGCTAACATAATAACAGCCTGGCGGGTCAGTCTTCAAGGTTAAGCAATGTTTTCCAAGCTTGGTCCATGGATAGGTGTCCAATCGTCGATCCACTCCACACCGACACCACGCCGGTCCTGGCTTTCATTATACAGGTTGGAAGGATACCACGTAGTCAGCATTATTCCGAACCCCCTACATAGATATATTCCGTGGGAAATTTTATAAAAATGTGATGTTTGTGAAAGCTTAAAACAGTGTTAGATGAAGCTGGTGTTTCATTCATGATTACTTTGAGAAGGAACAGCCCAGTATCGTGCAAGTAACGGGTTGCTAGACAATCGTTTCTTTTAACATACTTGTATTCAGCTGTTTCCGATTCCGAAGGATAACTGTAAGCCGACCCCAACTAACTTGGGATCAGGCAGGCAGATGATGAGATCAATCTAATGATAACGATGATGGAAAACTCAATATTGCATTGGATTAATGACAGAATGTCACTTTGTATGAACCGGAACACTTGACACATCATCACCGACATGAACTGACATAGCAAGTGATATTTGTCTCTGATTTTTCTTCAAATACCTGACTGTAGAAAATCCAAGGCTGTGTTATTGAAGAACTTCGACAAAATCTATTTCAGTTATTTTTTAAAAATGTTCTTCCAATCAATGAAGAGTTCATTAAACTTGACGATCTACCTTAAAGTTGATAATGTTCGCTATCCTTCTGTTCGTCCCACACAATTTATAACAATAGACAGATAGAATATCCGATCACCGCAGAACAAAATTAAATGATCATAACTTTTCATTTTACCGTTAACGTTCCATTTTCTGGCTTAAAATCGGTTGTAGTAACAATTAGTGGGGCATGACAAAGTGCGGGTAGGCCGGGGGGAGGGGGGTTGGGGGGGGGTATGGTAGGCAGGGCTCTCATTAGCAACTTGTCCAAACTCGTTATAAGTTGACACCGGCACCGCGCCGCGATTGACTCGCTCGCCGTAAAAACTAATTCCTCGCTCTCGATACAGGGCTGCCGGCTGTCTGTACAGCGAACTGGACACGATATTTATTTATTGTTTCAGTGTGGCGAACAAACTTATTAGTTTTAGTACCTTTAGTAACTTTTTGCACAAGATGTGAGAGGGTTACAACATTCTGAATCATCATTACTCATGATCAGCATCCTACAAGATCGTAATGTTGGTAAGTAAAGTCGTCAATACCATTAATGATCCCCTAACAAGCCATGCCCTTGATAGGTAGCTTCAGCCTCCTTATAAAAACTATTGGACTTGGTCAAAAGTCTATCTGCCTCGCGCTCGTGTTCCCCTTTGTCTTCTAATTACCAATTACTACGTCAACTACGTGCCATCACAAGGCACTGGAACTTTGTACTGGCCTGTGTTAAACATGCTCTGCTGAGGAGGATATCATGAGGATAATCTCTTATAAATTGCCTGAATCAAGATGTTAAGTCTGCAAATCAGACTCTCAAAAACATGTAAAGTAACAACTAATCGAGTAATTAGCGCGTTGTCTCATCGCGCGTCACTCGGCGCGTGGATTTGGGCGCTCCGTGTCACATCGCGACAGAGTGGGGTGATCACGGCGTCATTAGCGACAGCCCTGCGGCGCGCGGCGGCGTGGCGAAGTCGCGCGCGTCGCGTCGCTCGAGTCGGGTGTAGCGCACCGGGCGCGGGCGGTGCGTGACATCGTGACGTTCGACCGCGACGCGACGCCCGCCGACAAATTATTTTATATCATAATGTATTGCCGATAATTTTCATGCCGAATCGGGGTACAGGGTGTGTGACTTTATCTTTGAATTTCACTAATTAAACTGTGCGTTCCACATATCTAAACCGTTTTAGATGTGTGGATCGGGTGCAGTTAATTTTATAAAATTTGCCGATAGTGGATTTGCAATTTAGATGACAAATCTCAGGGTACCCTTTGGTTTTTCTTTGTGAAAACTTCGATGATCACAGATACATAATTTCAGATCCTTGATTATTAATGTTAAGTGGCCAAGCAGCAGCTATCCATTTTTATAAAAGAGTATTTCAAACGGAAACTTAATCTTTCTCTCACACACATAACATCACGCTTGTAATTACTGAATTAATGGGTTAGGTAGAGGCGTAGCTAATAGTACAACCACATTTCGCCAGTTATGTTTCAGTCAAATGTAAGAGGGGACAAGTTTATTGCCAACAACCGGGCACGAAGACTCCGTGGCTGCTACTGAAAATCCTGATGGAGATACTCCATAACACTTTTCCTGTCCCGGGAATGAAACCGGGACTTCATGCTCTGCAGTCATGCTTGCGGCCGCTAGATCAACGAGGAGGCCTCTTACCTTCAAGTTAGAAAGGCATTGCGACGTGATAGAATGCGGAACTGGTAAGGGAAGTGTTAATGCATCCCCTTATAACTTCTTACCGTTTCATATGAATTTAGTCATTTATTCAGTCATACCAGGAGTTTCGACAATCGTACTTAAGTATTCCTAAAACATATTGCGTCAATATCGTTGAGACTGCCAGAGCTTTCAATCCGCCTACCAATTGTGTACCTACTTAAAAAAGTATAACAAATATGAACGTTTTCAGCATCACCCTGTGGCTGTGATTGAGGGTATCGGCACGGGGTCGCTCGTTAGTGACGCGGTAATGAGCATTACGTCGCCGCACCCGCACCGCTCCCACGCCGCACCGCACCACACCACGCCGCACCCGCACCGCTCCCGCCACGCACCGCCGATCGTGCTTATTGAACTCATTCGACAGCTACATACCTAGCCATGATCTTGTTACAGATAATTGCGATGTTGCCTCTTCACGACATTTTTGGGTTATTTCTGACGAAGAGATTAAAAAAATTCGAGAGAATTTTATTTTAGGTGACAATAAAATTTTCAGATTTCGTTCATCAGAAATAGATGATCGCTGATTCGATTTTAATCCAAAAATTTTTTTTTGACCATTGTTTTTTTTGTAATAAAATAAAATATGTATGTGATACTAAATTCGTGTGATTCGTCTCATGTATATAGTTTTTGTATACACTTCATTTAGCACAACTATTGCTAACCTACGATATTACAATATACTATATCTGTAGTTTCGCTAGTGTCGAGGTTCAGTTCACAAATGACCATCTCCTTTGGTACCTAACCGCCTCTACCTTGTCGACTGAGTCGTGTGTTCGAATCCAAGCGGGCGCATGACTGTGTGTCACTTAATTCATAACCACTGTTTTCAAAACGGCGCACAGTATACGATTTGACCAAACTAGAGGGACAAAAGTCAAAAATCATAATGTTAAAACAAACCGTTTTTTTACTATTATTACCCATTTAGACGAACCCTACAGCCGATAATGACGTCAGAATATGCTATTGTGTAGTGATCCCTTCAGTAACAATGCGCGAAGTTACCGCGTCGAACTCAGGTAGCCGCCCGCACGGTCAGTGCAGTTGTGAACGGTTCCGTTTGTGCATGTGTTTCGAGGTTTTGTGTGGTTTAAAGTATTTTCTAGTCATGGATTCTGTAACTCGAGGTAATTATCTGTATATAAATTGATTTTAATCCATTAAATTGTTTTAAAAGGCGTAGTTACAATGTATCTTAATAGATCGATTATAAAACCACAAAAAATAGATATGATCTAAGTTTACCCAATCTTAAAGTAGGTAGTCAAGTTGAGTCAAGGTGTAATTACGCTTTTAACATATTCTCTTAACATTTAAGTTTGTTAAAATCATAATTTGGAAGTGCGACTTTATGCGATTCTAAATATTTCTTATTATTTCTTTAAAGGTGCCCGAATTCAGTGAGAATCATTATTTGAATTTTGGCGTTCTACACCGCCTAAAGGCAAATTAGATCAAGTTTTGACATTTATAAAGTCAAGATTTGTTGATCTGAACCTCCCGGAAGATCAGGAGAAACCACTTAAGGCCTATTAGAAGAAGGAATGTGAGAAGATTCGTTTGAAATGGCTTCGCAAACAAAGGCGATTAGATTTATTTTTAATTGATTGCGAAGAATGGTTAAATGAAGAGTTGGTGCTCACAATGTTTCGTGAACAGCCCCCAAAACCGAGTTCCAGTTTTGGCAGACCAAAAAAGAGTTTTGAAGATTAAGCCTCCATGCTTACATCCGCACAATGGAATGCCTATTAAATATTGCATACCGGATGAATATAGGTCAGTGGCAAGTTAGGAGAGATAAAAACAAAGAAATCTTTAAAAAGCAGAAAGAAGAAATCAAGGGAAAATTTAAAGAAATCGGTCTCATTATAGACAAAGTTAAGCCGGGTTTTCGAACGAGCAATGATGGATATACTGCAAGAACGTTTCATCCACAAATATAAAGAAACTGCTCGTATCACCGGCCTCGACGAAAATCTGCTCTACCGCCTCTGTACAGTTCTTACAGCCATAGCTTCTGGCTATGAAATTGACCCGATAAAGTTTGATTCATACTGCTCAGAAACGAGAGGCTTGTACCTCTCCTTATACCCATGGTATAACATGCCAGCTACATTACATAAATTACTAGTTCATGGAGCAGAGATAACAAGACATTCAATCATACCAATAGAACAAAATGTCCGAAGAGGCTTCGGAGGCCAAAAACAAAGAAATTCGTAAAGTCAGACTGGGCCACACTTTGAAAACTTCTCGTGTCCGCACAAATTTTGATTTAATTTAGTATTTACTCGTGTCATCTGACCCTTATATATCATTGTTGAGAAATTTACCAAAAAAAAGCAACTTAAAACATTGTATTGATTTAAAATCGCTTTTAAAGTCAGATTAAAATTTACATAATTGAAAAAATGTGTTTAATTTGCTACCACATCATCACATAACTTATAAGTTATAACGTTGACCCATTACAAACCCTTTAATTGTCATATAGACTTTTGTCCCTCTAGTTTGGTCAAATCGTATACTGTGCGGCGAAGAAAAAGTTCGAGAGGAAACCGGAATATCGTAGAATCAATAATTGGAAACCATGTGATATCCACCTACGTACACTGTGCCCGTCGGGCTGTTTCCTTAGAAACTTGGATACTTAGATACGGGGATTAACTGAAGGAAGTCGTCGCGTCGTCGAAATTAATTTCATGTACCTACTTACATACATGAAATCTAGACACTAACATTAGTGTCTAGATTGCACTCATAGTCACACGCCAGTTCTCACAAATAAAACAACAATGAGACGTAAAGGTTAGTTTCTTTACATTATGTGATCGTGGGTTGCCCCGATATCACAAGATTTAAGTACTTTTCGTGGTTAGATTTGGTAGGCAGGTGGACATTGTAGCAAAGTATATGATAATAACAAGTGCATGGCTCGATCTATCAGGTTCAGCATATTTTGTTAAGGTAAAAATCTTCCGTTCAGTTGTTACAGGTAGTCAGAATATCGAAAGACTTAGTAAGACTGGATGTTGTGTTACACAAAGGTATCTTATTGCGGAGGTCAGAAAGGCAGTCACTGCATGTAAAATAGGTACTGGTACGCAGCTACATCCAGTTTGCTGGAAGCCGAACTTAACTTCGTCTTTGATAGGCGCATAGTAAAAGGAAAACGATTAGCAATTGTAGTGATAGTTTTTTACACTTGTATCGCTGTGTAAGTCCGCTGTGACGCCATACAACTCAGGTGAAGCACGGGAACGTACAGATTGGCACTAGCGAAGAGAGGTCAGTGTACCCAGCAGTGGGTGGAGTCAGGCTGTGGAGGTGATGGTGTAAGTCTTCGGATGTATTTCATGCCACCTACGGACAAGCGGCGTGTGGAACTGTTCAAGTATTTTATAATTCTTATGTATTATTTATTATCGAGAGTGGCTGATGTCATGCTTTATTAGTTCAGTTAAACGTCTATCTACATGTTCTCTTCAGCCGCATGGAGTGGCATCAATCAGACGTTCTTTGTATTTAAAGATTTGTTGTGTTGCAGTTTCTACTTAGTAAAAAAGGAAAAAAGAACATACCGGATTCTAATAGTATATTTTATAACGAGGGACTAAACGAAGCCATTATATACCCGAGGTGGTTTGACTCCCGAGCTTGCGAGGGAGTCATTAAAAAGCGAGGGTATAATTAGTTGGCGTTTAGTCTCGAGGTGCAAACTGTACTTTTCACTTCGAGTGCAAGAAAAATAGTCATTTGAAACCGAACAAATTTACACTCGACAAAAATTCTGAACTGAGCGGTCAGTTTTTTCTTCTATCAGGTCAGTCACAGATTAACAATTTAAAACACAACACAAACTCTCATGAAGATGATCCACACTCCGCAGATAATTAGTACCTACCTACATTACTGCAGCGGCTAGCAACAGAGGCATTGCACATACTTTTCAAAATCAACGATGCACATATAGAACAATATTTTTTCTCGCGTTGAAGAGTTCATTTGTTTTTTTTTTTTTCAATAAACCGCTTTCTATTTGCAAGCCAATTCGAAATTTAAATAATACCTTTGATCCAAGAAAAAAAAAAGTTACTCTTTTGTGACCATATTTCAGAATAAAAGATCGTTCCATTTTTAAATTACTTTTTACTCCCTAGGGAATAAACGGTCACTTTAATCCCGCTTCGTAGGGCTATAATGGCGTACTTTTAGAGCATGAGAAGTGAAAATATATAAGTACCTTCGCTACGAGATGACTTGCGACTTGCGATTAATATTTAACGAGGGCTGATTTTCTAGTCTCGTTACAGTTATTTTGGAAAACCTTAGAACTTAATACTATCAGACTCTCCAACTGTACCTAGACACTCGTCATCTCTATGTCGTGACGACAGATAATCGTGTACTTTGAAGAGTCGTGGCTTGTGTATTTAAATGGAGGTGTTCATTAGGACATAGTTACATAAGTATATGCATTGTGTTGTTTTATGTAGGACGACGCGATTACTGTCGTCCACGACTTGTACCATCTGAATACCAACGATAAATGAATTGTCATGACTTAGTGGGAACGGGGCCTTAGCCACCACGATTTACTTTAAATATTTTATTTTGCAATTGTTGATTGTATCTTTCTACTCTACATCGTTCTCATATAAATGTACCTATAATCTCAACATGAATGATGCAATCAAGATTTGTTTAACAGTATCTTGATTTAAATGAATGACTGAAACCTCTTACTCGCTTTATATTGGACAACTACAGCCCATTCGGATCTTATACCCAGTGGCTGGGACTGAAGCTTCATTTTTTTCTTTTAGAAAAATTAGAAAGTGCATGAAATGGTCTTTTTTAAATGAATGTTCCGAGTTTAATCTGAGATAGTTTCGGATTTGTCAACATGTCAATGTATCTTCAGGTATTTTACGAGAAGGTTTTTTTTTAAATAAAATGTTGTCTATTCGTGCTAGGTGCGTTCACGTGAAGAGAGCAAGTAATGTCATGTCATCAAATTTTTACGCAACAGGCGTAAAACGAAGTAAAATTATTCCTCAATTATCGAACTTACAATTTGATTAAGCTTACCTTACATTATATGTATGCAATTTAGGTATAGCAGTTATGTTTATTGGCCCGACCTGGTAACCAAACCCAGGTAAGGTGCTTAAACCTTTTTTTTTTTTTTTTTTTTTTTTAGGATGGGAAATCATCAAATGACTTCTCCCACTCTGGGCGGAGCAGGAGGGAGTGTCAGACTCTTACTGACTAAAACCCATGTTCCTTCCTCGCCCTTTACGTTCCGGGGCCGCGGTATCTCTTTCGAACAGTCCCGCAACCCCGGCAGGCTTCGGCCCTTGCGGGCCCCTCTCTTCTGCTGACATCTCTTTGAGGCGCGCGTGGAACACGAACGCGCCGTCGACACGGCCTGTCGTCACTAGACGGACGGACGGCTAGCTAGCCCATAGCTAACCGTCCACAGGCCCGCATCTACGGTGGCCGGTAGCCACCACGTGGCCCCCGACGCCCGGTGCGTCTCCCGCGGCGGCCGGGAAGAGAGGCTCTCTCCCTCTCTCGTTCCGCCACCTCCTTCGCTAGCATGACTGCTTCGCAGAAGGAGGTCTCGCTCCGGACCATGGATTGAACCAGGGCCGGACGCGAGAGGTCGCCGCCGCCGATCGCCGCTACGAGGACACGGCGGTGCTCCGCCCACGCAGGGCAGACTTCCACCGTGTGCTCCACCGTGTCCTCCGGTCGATCCTCGCAGTGGAGGCACCGGGCGTTTCCTCCCGCCCGATTCGGTGCAGGTACCTCCCGAAACATCCGTGTCCGGTGAGGACCTGCGTCAGGCGGAAGGTGAGGACGCCGTGGCGCCTCTCCAGCCACTCCTCAAAGAGGGGACTTACCGCCACTATCGTGGCGTGCCCTGCACGGGGTTGCGACAGTCGCTCTCTCCATGTCGTCATGAGATCGCGCCGGAGGTCTGTCCGCTGAGCGGCAATTTGCCGCGGCAGCGGAGTTTCCCCCCGGCGTAGTGCCTCCGCGCGCCAGTCGTGCAGGCGCGCGAGGACTATCGCCTCCAGATCCCATGGCGGCAATCCGGCAAGCAGGCCCGCCGCCTCGCGGGAGATCGTGCGGTACCCAAGGTGCTTAAACCTGCATTTTATTCCCAGGTCTCAGAAGCAGCCATAGATTTAGGATGTGTTGTTGTTGGCTATTCGCTCGCCCTCTAATATAATATGGATTTTAAAAATAACGTACTAGAAATAGAAATAGGGACCAATTAGTTCAGCCAGGCTTTAGACTCGCTAAAGTAGACTCATCTTTCATGGGGTACTGTTTGAGATGCTATAATAAAATTCCACAAAGTATTCTTGAACTGAATGAGACGAAATTTAAAACATGCATTAAACGCACACTATGTAAAAAAGCATATTACAAGTTGAGCGATTACATCGCTGATAAAAATGCTTAGCTTAATGCTGGTCCTGCTCCACATGGACAGGGGCGCAAAAATTGATAGCATTAAATGGTATAGTTGGAGCTGCTGAAGATTGTACTTAACTATCTTTGCATTGTAGATATAGATTCAATGTTAGTATTATATAATCGCATAGCCCATATTGTGTGAGTACTATGTACTAGTAAGCTATCATTCACTGGAAACCTACGGCAGTTCTTGACTTGAATGTGCCCTGGCGGTTGAGAGTATGTCATGCTCACTCAAATGTCTCGCTGATGGTGGCGCGTGTGTCGGACCATTTAGTTCCCTTCAAAATGGTTGAGCTGAATGGTGCTGATCCATGCGTCATGTGCGTGAACGGGCGCTGTCAGTTGTGACTGGTCTTCTCTTAGTCGCCATGGTTTATTTGAATTAATTATTTTGTTTTTGAGTTGTATTTTGTTTTGGTTTTGCTATGGACACTTAACGTGCACATCTTGCTACATTGTTCTCACATAATATACCATCTCAACATGAATGATGTAACCAAGATTTTGTAACAATATTTTGATTTAAAAGAGTGTCCATGGAGTTTCTTGCCCGTTCTTCTCCATAGAGATCTACGCTAGGGAATGGGCAACTACAGTACTTTCACAGTTTTTATGTCTTGTGACTGGGACTGTAGCTACATTTAATTTTCATCTTTGTTTCGACAATTCAAAAGTGCCTGTTATTGGCCTACTTGAAATAAATGCTTTGATTTGATTTGATTGTACGAATTGTGTGTATTATTGAGTACACTTCTGCCAAACCCTTCGGGGATTGCAGTTGTGATGTTATTACATATTTTGTGTGTTTTAACTAGAATTCTCGTCAGTTTTTTTTAATATTAAATATAATTATGTGCGTACATGTATACTTTACATGTACAGGTACTCAGTATACTTCATACAATCTTGGATGAAGTAAGAAAGAAGTACATAATTATATATATTTGAGAAAGTTGAAAAGTGGTGGCCAATGAGCACGCGATGAAGCGGGATCAAGTGATGTATAACCAAATAAGGGATGAATATAAATGTTTATAGGTGGAGAGGGACAGAAACATCTTAGAAAATATGAATGGATTGAGTGAGAAATGGTAATGTGAAAGATAAATGAGTGAATGATAGAGGTTATCACTTTATTTAATCTCTCGGATCTAGGTACATTTACTTTCAAAGATGGTTGATATCAATAAAACAATCATCAACAAACATCTTTTATTGTTTTTCGAATTTTCCGAATGCAAACTACAACAATAAAAGATTGTTATTATTATTATTAATAAGTTTATATGTAAATGATCTGCCCGAAGAGGTACTCACTATACCTGGACTACACTCGGTAACAGTCATGCAATAGTGCGTTGCATCTGTGCCTCGGAAACCACGATCTATATATTTTATTTATCTATTTAAGGTAGCTACTCATGTTGCGGGACTGTTCGAAAGAGATACCGCGGCCCCGGAACATAAAGGGCGAGGAACGAACATGGATGGGTTTTAGTCAGTAAGAGTCTGACACTCCCTCCCGCTCCGCCCAGAGTGGGAGAAGTTATTTGATGGTAGCTACTCATTGGTGAAAGTATAATATTTTCGAATTTTGATGAGAAGTTTTAGAAAAACTTGTCTTCTTCACAATAT
The DNA here is from genome assembly GCA_950022955.1 of Xestia ashworthii. Lineage (NCBI taxonomy): Eukaryota > Metazoa > Arthropoda > Insecta > Lepidoptera > Noctuidae > Xestia > Xestia ashworthii. Next base: position 868,750 of record OX465561.1, read on the forward strand.
TAGTGTAGATTTGTATCTACGTGTGCCAAAAGCAATATCAAGTACTTTCAGCGTTTACCCTTGTCTTTACCATACCTTACTATAGAAGAGGAAAAGAGGGGCCATAACTCGATACTTTGGTTGATTTACTTACAGACATGGCGATACACTGAGTATGGAACTACTCGGCTTTTGCAAAAGTAAGTTCATCACCTGTGGTGGCTGCTGACGTTATGTTCCAGGTAGGTGCTGTTGAATAACTTACTGACTGAATAACTTAAGTATTATAAAAGCTGGCAACGATGAGAAAACTGTCAAGTATTTTGCTGTTTTGTCATAGGTGACATGGCAGTTGTTTTTGTAATTGTTACATATTTTATGTAGGTTCGATCGTTTGCTGCAACATACCTACACATGTGGTACAATAATTGGCATGCGATATATTCAAAATGTTATTTTATCGATAATAATAAATAAATAAATAAAATGAAAAATTATTCGTAACTTCCCGTAACTTAAAATGTAAATAATTCTTACTAAATTATTAGTTTAGTTTCCATTGTGTTATTGAGTACACTGTCAGTGTAACTTTGTTAGGGGTTTCTGAATAGAAAAAGATTTTTTTGAAATGAAGTTTAAATATGACTTTTATTACGCTGGTAACCCTATTATTAACATAACTGTACGTTGTTATAATTCGTGTTTTGTTTTGTGCCAGACTTAAATCTGTTTGTGTTAAGCAAAGAGAATACATACTCTGCTTTTCCTCAGTGCTCTTATTGTTACAAACGAATAGATTGTCTCATTTTGAAGAATAATTGTCTCCAAGTGTGTGTTATGTCTTTTTAAGCAATAAACTGTGTTTATTAAATGCCTGGGACAGACATTATAAACTTAATATACACTAGAATATAGATAAAAGTCTATAGACGTAGTGACTTCTTTAAACCTCTATAACTTTTATCGAAAACTGCGGAGCAAAACGAAAAAAAAAAAAAAAATTTTTATTTTTGTTATTAGAAGATTTTTACTATTAAATGACATTGATTTTATATTTGTTCATGCCCAAAAATTGCCCAAAAATTGCCCAAAAATTGTGTGTTTTGGGCAAGTCCGGTCGGCACTTTTTCATTACTAACACAATGTCTTCGCAGACTTGAAGGCAGGTTACTTAGTTAACCGACGCGACGCGACGCTGCCGACTGGCCGACGTCCCACCGCCGCCGCGCCGCCGGAATGTTGACGATGTTTTCCTAAGTCACAGTTTGTCCCGTGAACCAACCTAGACGAAGCTACTCGTAGTCTCAAGTCAGACAAAATCTTCACAATTATTCTAAAACTGTGTAAAAAAAGGGATTGGTATACCAAATCCATCTGCTTTCTTTATTAGACTAAAATTTACTAAAAAACGATGACGTGTTTGGCGATAGGCTCTCCCGCTATTAATGGGGCTTACCTACGACATAACTGGCGAATAGGGGGTGTACAATTGGGAGTTACAGCTCTGCCTACCCCTCTGGGATTATGGCGTAATGTTATGTTACTGTGTTAGCAGGCTTAATGAAGTTTATATTTTAACTATTTGATAATTGATGGCCTCATTGCTCTAGTGTCGAGTAGTCGCGCAACGCTACGACTGAACATGAGCCGTTGAGTTTGATTCTCAGGTTGGGCAAAGTGTTATTACGTTGTTTCATTATGGATTTCTCAGTGGCAGACTACTGACTGTCTACCATGATGTATTGATGACATTAATTATGTTTATAAGCATTTATAGTTTGTTGTTGTGTTCTGTTGTATGTAAGTACTTAAAGTCACGTCTTTCTCCTCTGACTGTAATTGGCAACTAGTACAGAACGCCACTTTCTACTTAGTTCATATTTTTATGGTTTAAAAGTTGTTGCAGCCGAGGTGGCTAACTGGCACATATCAGCAAACAATTGATACAAAACGACATCAAATTCAAGTCTTTGAAACGGTATGAGCATGAAAACTAAAATAAACGGATTTACAGCGACGGGAATAAAGCTTTAATCTTCCTAGTTTCAGTAAAACCAGAAGACTTTTGTTAAGGAATTACTCTACTGCATACCTTTTTGCCTCGCTCTCCATCAGGCCTTTACTTACATCTATGTGCACATTACATAAGTACATACATACATACATCCTTAATAGGTACGACGCTGGTCGTTAGGTATTTAAACTCATACTAATTTGTTCACTCTTTCTTTATCGAATAACATGGTGCCTACATGTGGTGATGTCATTGTCCCTAAATTAATACTTTTCAAAAATACTATAACGATCAATGAATGGCTTTGTAATAATTTACACAAACGACTCCAAATGATTTTGAATGCGTAATTTGAACATTATGTAACAATTTAATAACCTCCCTCGGCGCTTAGCTAAAAAATGTGCACCCCCTTCCGCGTGAAAGGCTTCTAATTACGAATTAGAGCGCATTGTATCGTAACGAAGTAACCGTCGCCGGCGGCCGTCGGCTGCGCTCGGCTTGCGTCGCTCGGTGATGTTCGGCCGCGCTCGCCGCTCGATACCCAATCAATGTAATTAGCGTTCGCTCTCAACGGTTAAATGTTCAATTTGGCACGTTGTCCGAGCCAATGACTGGCGCGCAGTGGGCGAGGGCGGCGCTGATTGGCCGCGCGCTCCGCAGCTCCTAATTATTGGCCGCGGAGGAACAATAGCGCGGTTTGATGTTCGACCGCGCTAATATGGCCGCCGGGACGTGTGCATTGTTTTACAATTTATTAGCGCGCAGTTGTAATGGCGGCGCGTAATTTATCGGTTGTTTACTGATGTGACACGAGTATGTAATGTAAAAAGCTGCTCTCTGATTGTAGTGCTCTTCCCTGATCTGTCATTTTCTGGCATCAATTTATTGTCAACAGGTAAGTGAAGTTGAACGATTACATTATTTTTCGTTTTTTTAATTCTGCCTACTTATCTTCATGGGAATGAGGCATGACTTTAGTTTGTGATTTGTTCAACAGTTTTCTCTAACTGTTCAAAAAGTTTCACGAAACATAAACTTGCTTCTTAGTGGTGTAGGTACTTTTTATTTTGATATTCATAGGCAATACACACCTTTTTTCAATTCATCTATTTATCAACCGAAATGTAGGTATTTATATTGAAAGCTTACATTTCTGTTCACATTATGTTAAAATAAAATCGACTAGTGTAGGTAATCTATTAGTGTGAGTATTTAATTGAATCGAATCCTGAAAAGAAACAACTTGATGGCTACATGTCTCTTTTTAAACGAGATAGACGTAGTTGTGATTACGAATGTCTAAGTGGATATTGGTGTATTAGGTACACTTAAACTGTTTGTAGCGCAGGGGTAGGTACCTACTTAGAGTTTATGTATACCTGCCTCCTGCCTGAGGTAAATAAATGGCCTACGTTGCTTTACTGCCCTTTGTACATCAACATTATTGTAGAGTAACAGGAGGTTACATTTGTAACGGTTGTGTTGGGAAGAATGACTATGAGTACCTACTCTTGATTGATCTTACTCTTGATTTAAATATTTTCTTTAACAAAAATCGGATGGATCATGATTTATGTGCAACAAAGTGTAAAAACAATATCGGTCCAATCGTTTTTTAATCTACAACTGTTAGCTTTTAAGTAGATCATATTAGAAACCCAGTTAGATGCAAATATAGATCTAAACTACGCGTGTCGAGTTAAACAGAAAACATTATTCATAAAAGTGGAGAACTACCAACACAACATTTTAGTTAATTTAGTTTAAGAAACTGAGTTTAACTGAGCGGGTACTAGATTCTGAGTAAGGCATGAAGAAGAATGTAAACAGGAACGCAGAAACGTCTGTTACGTTAATAAGTGGGATTTAAAAGTTCTCAAACGCATTGAACATATAAGAGAAATACAGCCAAATGGCATACAGCCAAATGTATAGGTTTACAGGCATTGAATGAAAATCGAAACAATGAGATGGGAAAACTGAATGTGTACTCACTTCTGTTGCCAGTATTTTATCAAAAACTTAAACATAAATTAGATGTTTTGTCGGTTTTTGAACCTCCACTGTAGGTACCTATGTTATCAAAAGCTGTTCTTCTAATCTTTGCCGTTTCTCTAAGGTTGAAGCAGGTAAAGCATTTACAACAACTCATGCGCAATATTGTTGCTATAAGTGCAAGCTTCGTTCTTGTATCAGGCTTTACTTGTGACTATCACAATATATTCAAGGGTCTTTCGATTGTATTATGTTATTAATTTTCCGTGCTTAACAGCAACTATGTATTTGTTTAAGTGTAGTCAATCAAGCTATTTTAGCATACAGTCATATACTCATATTAATTTTTCTACTACTTTTACAAAATTTGAGAGAGTGGTGTAAGCTAATAGAATGCTCAGTACACTCGCAATATTATTTAAAAGAGATTGCAACATATAGCTGCTTGTAAGCAGTACCTCCACCAGATCCGCTTGTGGGACTCACACATCACCAGCATCTTCCTCTTCCCAGTGCATGTGGTTGCGATCGAGGCTGGCTTTCTTTATTATCAGCCATTATCGTTTCTCATCTCATACACTGTCAGGGTCCCTCAAAAATACTCATTTAGGTATAATTCTATCCATTTACATTTGGAGACACAACAATGCTTGCAGCTATCTAAGAGATATAATAAGAGCTACTTCTACACGGTCCATACTTTATGCATCACAAATGAAAACATACTTTTACTTCAAACGTTGTGTCAAGCCATAGGTACTACATGAAAACATGGTATCAGAGAAAATCAAGCAAAGAAAAACAGTTTTGAAATGTTCTGCTAACTGGTTCTTTTAAATTGAGGGAATGCGTCTGTAATCACCAAAGAGATAGGTAGAGGTGTGTAGGTACCCTGATGAAAGACCCCAAAACAATTTAAGACAAGAACCTAGGACGTCATGCTCAGCAGTTTAAGCGCTTGTTAGAAATGTTCGGCTTCAGTACAACTTGTATTATACTATTGTATAATTAGAAATGTTCGGCTTCAGTACAACTTGTATTATACTATTGTATAATTATCACTGCTTGGGTGATGGAAAACATCGTGAAGAAACCAGCATGCTTGAGAGATATTTCTTGATGTAAAGCCAAGTCAGAGGCCCTGGGCGGCATAAAAACTCTGACACCAGGTTGGACAACTAACTCTGTCACCAGGTTGGACAACTAACTCTGACACCAGGTTGGACAACTAACTCTGTTACCAGGTTGGACAACTAACTCTGACACCAGGTTGGACAACTAACTCTGTCACCAGGTTGGACAACTAACTCTGACACCAGGTTGGACAACTAACTCTGTCACCAGGTTGGACAACTAACTCTGACACCAGGTTGGACAGCTAACTCTGTCACCAGGTTGGACAACTAACTCTGACACCAGGTTGGACAACTAACTCTGTCACCAGGTTGGACACCTAACTCTGACACCAGGTTGGACAACTAACTCTGTCACCAGGTTGGACAACTAACTCTGACACCAGGTTGGACAACTAACCACACGAAAGAAAGTAAAACTTCTGCCTATTAACCACCGAAAGAAACAAGAAAGTTAAACTTTTGCCTATTTTGGCTGAAAGTGCTTTTTTTAATCAAAGGTGCCCGAAACCGAGGCTGAATGTTGGATCGGTATAAAAACCAGATAAAAAGCTGTTAATAATTCACATAACTAAAATTTGTACTGACTGAACTGAGTTCCTCGCATCTCATAAGATAAAAAATAACATCAATCTAAATTGGAAAATGGACAGAAAAACTTTGTGGAGACAGTTAGTTAACCTTTTAATAATGTTTATCTCCTGAATTCATATTCAAAGGAAAGTTGTCGTCGGCCTTGCTTGTGCCGTGGATGCAGGCAGAAGCTTACAGATTGCCGTAGCTTTAGGGTGTGCCGTTCATTTGTTATTCAATAAAAAAAATCCAATAAGTACGTAAATACTAAAACCAAAGTATTATATGTAATGGAATATATCATAAACTTGAGACTGGTATCCTTGAAAGTAAAAGTAACCTTTCGCTCACAGTTTCAGCTGTCATGATCATTTTCAACTTTCCCAAAGCCAAAAACAAAAATATATTCCTAATTACATTAGCGTGTAGCGCGTGGCGACAGCCCTGCGTGTGGGCGGCGGGTGGCGGTAGGGTTGACACGCCCCGCAACTTAGGTTTTTTAATCAACCGCCCTCTGTCATTAGTATGCCGTATAATGGAGAGCACATAACCCGCCGTAGCCCGCCATAGCCCCGCTAGCCCGCCGCACTCTAACGCGTTTACACTACACTACCATATACTAATATATCATTATGTTATATAGCAGCTGTCAGCGCTCAAGGGTGGAGGCTTCATACTTGACAATTAATAAATTAAAACCTCTAACTATTGGGCTGAAATTTTAATATCTGAAATATTATTTATTCAGTACTGTCAATGAGTATTATATTATTGAATTCTATGAACGAAAAATTACGTACGTACCTATGTATAATTACATACGTACCTATGTATAATTGTACACATGTTACATGCACACCCTATGACATTAATTAATATACAAAATTAATTAATCTCTACCTAGGTAGGTAAGTATGGGCCCCTCTTTAGAAACAGGTTGAAATATTTCTGTACGAGTATCTTGGTCAAGTTTATACTTCTCCTTTGCTAAGTTTAAGAACCTTCATAAAATACTACTATACTTAACGTTTTTTTTAAGGAAATAGAATGTAAACGTGTGAAAAGTAAAAAGGAAACAACGTATTCATATAAAGTGTCCTAATAACTAGTCGTAGTGGTGAGGAGCGCAGCGAAAAGCCAACTCGTTGACAGTTTCAAATATTTGTCGAAAATAAAACTCCGCCGTCGATACAAAACGATCCGCGACGTAAAATGCCTATAACTGAGTTTCTGGCTCATAGGTTGCATAGAGGTGCACCCAGTGCGCAATTATGCACCCTCCGGTCGGGTGGGACCCCCCTCCCCCTGCACCACCACCCTACACCCCCCTGGCCCCTAACGGCACCCGCGACACTCAATAAAAAGTAGTGTTGCGCGAATTTGTGGTGCCCCTACGACGTAACAGGGCTGATACCAACGTGAAAGAATTTGCCTTTACAAAAATCTTTTTTAATTTTCCTTTTTCAGAAGTTTTCAGGGTAGCGGTATGGTTTTCACGTTTATTTCAGACAATAAGTTCTTAAAAGTATATGTTTCTGTGTAGGTTGATGCCTTGTGGTGATTGGAAATAGTACATTTTGATACAAGTGGAGAAAATTTGTTATTGTAGTTCAAGGGGGTATTAACACACGAGCCGTAGCTTAGGTGAGGGTGTTTTTGAGCCGAGAAGTGCAATAATAAATGTCCACGTATCAAACGACGTTTTTCAATACACTTTTGAAGAAATAAAATAAAAGAATATAAAATATTCGTGTCATGAATTATTACGAGACTGATTTAATTTTTTTTTCCGCGCTTTGCTTTCGCCAGGTTGAAGGAGAGGCAAAGGTATGAAGCCGTTGTACAGCCTAATATAAAAAATTGTTTTTTTTATATGTTTTCAAATTTAGAACACAAATAAATGTTAATTTGTTTATAAAAGAAAATATTAGTTTTAAATAATCATGTTTATCTATGATATTGAAGTTATAAACACAATTTGATTATTCAAAAAATGTTTACGCCGTAAATACGAAGATCGCTTTGACAAAATTAAAAAAAAAAATCACCTCCGACTCTACCTATATCTCACGAAAAAAATTAGGCTTAGGCATTGCGGTGGTTGGAAATAGGGCACTTCTTTTTCTTCGTGTCGCCACTTCCGTAGCGTGTAAGTACTTAATGAGTAAGATAATACTACTGCTAAATTTTATTTACGAGTAGGTACTTAACTGTTAAAATATTGGTCAGCAGTCGGTTTCATAACCTACTTTCCAAAAATCTATATGAACATTAGTTGCACCTTGATCTATGTTATTAGATATGGTCGTCATTACCATGCGTCATAAGGTAAGTGCAGACTATTCACATGCATTTATTAAGCAAAAGAGAAACCTCTACCAACCTCTACGAACCAAAGGCCTAACGTGTTTTTCTAAACGCGGGGGAAACTCGTTACGTATTATAAGTATGGTCACCTCTCCAAGGAAAGGCCCAAGTGCTGTATTAGCCACGAACTGCTCTCATCATCTATTTTTTGGTTCTAGGACATGCTGGTTTTCTCACGATGTTTTCCTTCGCCGTTTTGAGAGCAGCAGTGCAAGTACGTAGGATTCGATAGGACTCGATTAGATAAATTTGACAGTTATTCTCGATAAAACAAGTTTTTGACTCCATAAAAACTCGGCCATAAAATCTCCATAAAACATACTTGCATGGCAGAGGTGATAAAATAAATACACAATAGTTATTTGACAAAAGTTGTTTTTAAACACGTATACTCTTTTGATGACCGAGCAAGCGAAGGATTTTAAAATTGAGCGCAGCGAGTGATTTAAATATTAGAATCCTGAGCGTAAGCGCGGGAATTAAAAGAGCACGAGATGAAAAATCTTTGCACTCGAGTACAACACGTTACTTTTCATCCCACCTCAGCGAGGAAATAACTAAATGCAAAAAAAAACCACCACCGCCACGTCGCGCGTCGCCCGCTCCGATTAAGACACAGTTGCTACAAATTGTTCCAGGTATTTTACTAGTCATCATCATCTGCTTAACTTTCTACCAACTTTGTAGGAGTCGGCTTCCTGTGAACTTGAATTATTTAGATTAAAGGTGTGTATGATCTGGTCAATGCATCTTGAGTGCATGTCACTTTATCTGTAACTTGAAGGCAACTGTATTCGGAACCCGAGCGCAATGCTAACTAAATAGGGTAGACAACCATACAGAAATAATGAGTTCGTTAGTTGGATTATCAATAGGTATATTTCATGACTTATCTGATAAATGATATTTATTCAGCAAGAAGGTTTTCTCAAACACTTTTAAACGTCATTTTTTTAAAACTAGATGGGGCCGGTGTTTCGTACCTGACTACTCTGAGAAGAAACAGCCGAAACAAACTCAGAGGTCATAGTCTCTTTTGAAGTCCAGACAATCTTACTTAATTCTCATGAGGACTATGCAGCTATAGAGGCAGCGACAGCAGTATCCTAAAAACATTGTTGTATTGCACACGCAGGGCATTAAACGTTTTAATGCCCTGCAGACTGCAAGTATAAAAGGTCTGGCAATAAGCCCTAAACAGTGTTATCTTGACATTGCTGTCGCACTTAGCAAATCTGCGGGCCAGCATGTTGCATCTTACGGCCAACGCCCTACGCTCCCTCTCAATATCACAGTAATCAGTGCCATCCTCTGTAACCCAGTGACCAAGGTACTTGAACTGTTTGACTCTGTTTAGAGTGGCACCACATAGGGAGACTGATGGTACTGCTTCATAGGTCTTGCTTTTTATGTCATAAAAAGTAACAGCTAGCTTTTCTTGGCATTATACTTTAGTCCATGGGATCCAGCATAGCACTCACATATATTAAATAGCTTCCTAAGTCGTCTTATAGCCGACGCAAAAAGAGGAATGTCATAATTGTTCACATTCAAAGTTCTTGCACCCGGTTTAGATGTGGTGATTACTTTTAGTTTTTTTTGCAGAAATTGAACTTCACTGGACCGTACTATAAGACTCTCATTTATATTTGGTGGCTCCTGCTTTATGAAAGGCAGTATCCACCAGGTATAGGTAAATATTAAGAGCCAGGAGCCTATATAGCAAGGCCCAGAAACTTCCTGGGACTACAACAAATTCCTTGCAGCTTGCAGTTTTAATGCGCCCTGTAAAGAAAGAATATCGAAGGAGTTCGTGGCTAGATAATAACAGCCATTCGGGTCGATTTTTAGGTTAAGCCGTGCTTGCCTAGGTTGGTCTGTGGATGGGTGACCACCCTTACATACCTACCGAGTTTCCTCCGTACCTCGGAAAGCACGTTAAGCTGTTGATCACGGCTGTCATTTGCAAATCTTTGACAGTCGTTACAGAGGTAGTCCGTGGCCCAAAAGGTCTGACAACCAGTCTTGCCAACTGGTATCGTATTACCCAGTACTAACGAATTATTCGTTAGTACTGGGTAATGTACTAACTGGGAGGGGAGGTCAGATAGGCAGTCGCTTCATGTAAAATACAGCTGCATCCGGTTAGACTGGAAGCCGACCCCAGCATAGTTAGGAAAAGGCAGGCTGTCATTGTAAAGAATGTTTTTTCAGAGGCAGAGAACATTAAATTGTATTATAAAATACTGAAAAATGGGTTTAACATCAATGAAATTAGCTTTAATCGACTTATAATTTTATGCCATAAAAACTTGAATGACATGGCATAAAACTAATTTCATAGTTTCGATTTTTCAGTATTTTTGTTTCAATTCAAAACTCACCGCCTTTTAAAAAAACCGGCCAAGAGCTTGTCGGGCCACGCTCAGTGTAGGGTTCCGTAGTTTCCCGTCCGTCACAATAAGTGTTCAATGCAAACCGATTTTAATAATTCTTTTTTTGTTTGAAAAAAGATACGTTCAGGATAATAAAATATGTAAACGAAGTTAAAAAAAATGCTTGCGATTATACTACAAACTTAGTCCAGAGATTACTTTGTACACCTTTTTGTCTTTTTTGTACAAAAATTTGTTTCCATCCAAGTTCAAAATAATTTTCCTAGAAAGTCCTTAAAAAGTTCTACTTTTCAGATTTTTTTCATATTTTCTAAACTTATGGTTCAAAAGTTAGGGGGGGGGAATCGCTCCAAAAGTAAAAAACAATGGGTCCCCCCCATTGTTTTTTACTTTTGGAGCGATTATTTTCGAAATTAATGACATTATCAAAAAATTATTTCAGGAAACCCGTATTCATTTTTAAATACCTTTCCAACAATGTATCACAAGTTAGGGTTGAAATTAAAAAAAAAATCACTTCCCACTTTACATATAGGGGGGCTACCCTAATAAAACATTTTTTTCCAATTTTTATTTTACCACTTTGTCGGCGTGATTGATACACATATTGTTACCAAAGAACATTGGCCAAAAAACTATAAGAGCTGGACCTCAATTTTATTTTTCATGTCCCAAAATAAGTTATACATAGATCGGTTTGTTTTAATGTTGTAAACATCATCCCGTTTGAAAATCATATCTAAATGGCCACATTTTTTTATAAAAGCGGCAATTTACTTTTGAGGTTAGAATCAACAACAGAGTAGTTATCAGTCCGTAAAACAATGCCAGTCAAAATCAAAGGAAAAAAACAGAAGGAAATCCCAAATAATACAGCGCGTATCACAATATTCACAACAACAAGTGCAGCAAATACGTAACATGTGCGTATGATTGCCGGGTGTCAATCGATGGCGCGGGTTGATGACCACAGATGATGTAACTTTTCAATGACAAATGACGTTCCGTTGTAAGTAGTTGAACAAAACGCTTTCACATAATTATTTTTTATCACAAGGATTCAATGCATAATAAATAGCAATAGTTGACATGTGATGCCTAAATACTAATTTATTTGAATAACAGTTTACAACTATTCAGAAAAACTTGAATATTTAATAGTCTTTGAGTCACAAGTCTTTCATACGCGAAATGAATCGTCAGAAGGTGCGTTCTGAATCTACTATACGAAAATAATTCCGATAAAATTACAAAAACTAAAACAAGGATAACTTTTTTTTGTGGCCACTTAAAAATATATTTCTTACGTTTCTTATGACCTTATAAAATAAGGGTATTTTTCATATCTCTGGCATATAGGGACGCTATCGTTTCGTCACCAGGTACGCTTTGGCCGACCTTCTTTCAGATTTCTAGTGCTAACGGTCACAGAGATTAAGCGAGGACGGACAGACGGACAGACAGACATGGCGAAACTATAAGGGTTCCTAGTTGACTACGGAACCCTAAAAACCACCTGTTATTATACACAGGCCTTTATTTAGTTCCTTCCCCGTCAATGTATTTTAAAGCTTGTAATTGATTTTAATTTAACTACATCTGGCTTTCGCTTTAGAGGTTTCCTCAGATTATCTACATGCAGTAACGATTATTTTTTTGTGAATTTGTTGCAGAAACACTTTTGGTACGTGCCAAAAAAAACTATAGACTATATGAGGTAGTGTAGTTTATCTGACTACATAGTCTGAGAAGAAACAGCCAAAACCATCTCAGAGATTCTCTTTTTAAGTCCAAACATCGAACAGATCAAAAATTTTAAACTTCTGCATTTAAATTTTATCTTAATCCAACATCGAGGTCGCAAACTTTTTTTCTTATTTGAACTAAAAAAAAAATTTCGCTGTTATCCCTAAGGTAGTTTTTTCTTTTAATCAATAATATTGGATCATTTATTCATTTATATAAATAATCTTGGTCAGGTCATATGAAGACTACACAGATGATGATGATGATGGATGAGGTCGTCTACTGATGATCACTCATCACTCATTGCAGCTCATTTGAGGATAGAACCGCACAGATATGAGTGAACCTGTCTCAGTCAGTCCAGACTATTGGATGGATGACAACATTTTCTGTTATAATAAGAACTATTGGTGTCAACGCAGCCCTCAAGATGGGTGGTTAAGAAGTTTGATGTAAATCCTTCCAGTCCTCCCGATATTTCGACGCTGTGGAAAACGCCATGACTTCTTATCCATCCACCAGCATCTCCAGTCAACCTGCGATCATGCGGCGGATATCGGTAGCTCAAAAAATATATTAATCACGAAAAATATCTCGTAAGGGCGTTCGGTTATATACCGTGAAAGCTTAAAACAGTATTCGATTTATATATGTATGTAATGTTAAGAATTCTAAACCAAGAGTGAATATGGCATGAGTCTTTTCGTTTTAAGATCAAGATCTCTTGATTCTATATATTGTTGATGTTTACCTAAACCTCTGTTACTTTGATTCTATCTTCTCCTCTGTCAATGGTTCCGCACTCCATGAAAGCCGTAAATGTGTGGTGACGTGGTCCACCCACTTGATTAGTTGAACGGAGAGTGCCTGAGTCGCGCTCTATAGTTTATTTATTCAAGTCAATAATCGTTAAATGGAAGGTATCTGAAGGTAGTAAGGCCATTTGAATGATATTTTGACAGTAACGTTATTATACGCCTTCCGTAGTTCATTCTGATGATCAGGTACTTGATGACTTGCATTGCTTCGTATTACAAGTCATTGTCAGTAACCGAATAAGTGCTATTAAAGTGTGTGTGTCGGAAAGGTTAATACTCGTTTTCTCTATTTATATGCCTACTGACTCTTCTGATAATCTCTTGGAATTTGTTCAATGTTTAAGTGAAATGATGTCAATAGTTGAGAGTAACAATATTGAAAATGTATATATCATGGGGGACTTTAACGCTCATCCGGGGCAATTGTTTGGAAATGAACTCCAAAATTTCTGTAATGAGCAAAACTGGACATGTGTCGACCTAAAGATGTTGGGCTTAAATTCAAATACCTATACTTTTGTAAGTGAAGCGCACGGCAGCCGTAGGTGGCTGGATCACTGTGTTGTTACTGATGCTGCATTGAATACGGTTTCTTCAGTAAAGGTGTGCTATGACATTTTCTGGTCTGATCACTATCCAGTCGAGATTCAGTGTAACTTAAAATCAGTGTGTCGAACCATTAAGGCACCGCACCCCAAAACAAATATGGTTCACTGGGGAGACAGGGATTTAAGCCAAACCGAAAAATATACTAAATATTGTAACAATAAATTAAGGGAATTTGGCTTCCCTCGTGAATTCCAGCAGTGTTGCGATGGCATGTGTAATGATAGTGGCAGGGTTCACTTAGCAGCGATAGACGCGCTTTATGGTGACATTGTGGAAGCATTACAGGAGGCGGCTGTTGATAGCTATGGGGGCCGTGTGGGTAGTGGTGGGCGGCACCGTGGTCGTCATCTTGTCGGCTGGAACAAGTATGTTCGTGACGCTCACAGGGAGGCTAGGCAAAAGTTTTTAACCTGGGTGTGTTATGGTCGACCTAACAGTGGCAACATTTATAATGAAATGTATGAATCTAGAAAGAATTTCAAAAGCAAACTACACTATTGTCAGAACAATCAAGAACAAATAAAAATGAATATCTTAGCTACCAAACATAACAATAAAGATTTTAAAGGATTTTGGCAACAAACAAAAAAGTTAAACCCAAAACCTAGCGTCCCTGTGAGTATCAATGGTAACAGCGAACCAAAAGACATCGCGAATGTTTTCAGGTGTCACTTTCAAGTGGAGTCTCCGCTTAAAGGGGAGCATGCCAGGGATGCTGGGGTCGTCGTGTCTGCGGTGCCAGAACGTATCTCAGCAAAACAGGTTGCTCTAATAATTAAGGGTATGACGCGAGGGAAGTCGCCCGGACACGATGGCCTCAGCATTGAGCATTTTCAGCATGCGGGGCCGCACCTCCCGAGGCTCCTCGGACTGTTGTTTACACTCTGTATTAGGCATGCATACCTGCCAGATGAGCTGATGAAGACGGTGGTAGTGCCTGTGATTAAAAACAAGACTGGAGATAACTCCGACAAGTGCAACTACCGCCCGATATCATTGGCTACGACCACAGCTAAGGTGCTTGATGGCCTGCTTGAGAGACAGCTTAAAGAGCACTTAAATTTAAATGACGCACAGTTTGGTTTTAGACCAGGACTTTCGACAGAATGTGCGGTTATGTCTCTCAAGCAGTCTGTCAGGTATTACACGGACAGGAGGACGCCTGTGTATGCAGCTTTTCTTGATCTCTCCAAGGCTTTTGACCTGGTTAGGTATGATATTCTCTGGCGGAAATTGAAGGATACGGGTGTGCCGGGTGAAATAATAAATATTTTTAAATATTGGTATGATCACCAAACTAACCAGGTCAAATGGCTCGGTGAGCTTTCTGACGAGTACGGGTTGGAGTGTGGAGTGAGGCAGGGGGGGTTAACATCCCCTTCACTCTTCAACTTGTACGTGAACGGGCTTATTGATGAGCTGAGGGACACCGGAGTGGGATGCTCGATCGATGGTCACTGTATCAACAGCATTAGCTACGCAGATGATATGGTGTTGCTCAGCCCATCAATATCAGCGCTCAGAAGGCTGATTAGCGTGTGTGAGGAATATGCGAGGGTACACGGTCTCCTGTACAATGTTAGCAAGAGTGAGCTCCTGGTTTTTCAAGCCAGGGGTCGTAAACTGGAGGATGTGGCACCCGTGCTGCTTAACGCTGTCGCTCTTCGAAGAGTGAGGGTGTTTAAATACCTCGGTCATGTGGTTACCGAGCATTTAAAAGATGATGAAGACATTGAAAGGGAGAGGAGGGCGATGGCGGTCCGCTGTAACATGTTGGCACGCAGATTTGCGAGGTGTAGTTTAGAGGTAAAGATAACTCTGTTTAAAGCGTTCTGCCAAACTCTCTACACCTGCAATCTCTGGGTCAACTACACGCAGCGGGCCATCAACGCTCTCCGAATACAATATAATAACGCGTTCAGGGTGCTGGTGGGGCTCCCCCGCTACTGTAGTGCGTCTGCGATGTTTGCGCACGCGCACACCGATGGATTTCACACTGTGCTGCGGCGCCGCATCGCTTCGTTGATGCTCCGTACGCGTGGGAGCCCCAACTCCATTCTGAATGTGCTCAGCCACAAGCTAGACAGCCCCCTTCTTGGGCACTGGGTTCAAGCACAAGTGCTTGTGCCCGGGGTCTCACAGGGTGGCAAATACCTAAATTAACAATTTCTTTTTTAATAATATAATGTAATTTTTAACTTGTTCTATGCAATTTTATTATAATTTTTAATTTTAATTTTTATAACATTTTTTATTGTAATTTTTAATTTATACATGTTATCTTTGTCTAATGTAATTTAATTTTTAATTTAATTAATTTTAGAATTTCAATGTAACAGATTTAATTTTTGTTTATAAAGTGGTTTTACCATCACTCGATATGGACTAATGTCTGAAATAAAAAGATTTTATTTTATTTATTTATTTATTTATTGTCAACAATGGTGTAAGTAATACGTACCATTACTTGCAGTTGATTGATTGGGATTGTTTTATAATACTAGCAGGTGTCAGTGGTTCCTGTCAACGTCTTGTCGTGGACAAGATACTTCTTCGCAAGTTATCAATATTTCATCTATAAGTAAAACAATCTTCATATGAAATTGGAACTGACTGTTTAATATTGTTGCAAATTCAGCCATTGTATCTCCTACGTGCTGTCTTGGAATAAAAGAAATGACAGCGGGCATTGGAACCGACTATACTTAGCTAACCAAATGAATTGACTGGAATTGTATCTTATCTATTTATGCTACAGGAAAAGCTACCCGCATTTGTTAATTTCGTTAGAGTTACTTACTTTTCTATGTTAGCAGAACTTTACTCACAATCCATACCTACGCAAGGGTACTTATCTACCCAATTTATACCAAAATCTGTGGTATACAGCAGACATCCATGGTATCGCCGTCAGTAATAGACACCGTCACGTCAACAATATTTGCCAACAAAGCCATAGAGCGCACAAAACGTCTTCACTTAGAAACTTGGCAAAAGGAACAAGTCGTCGTGTGAACGCGTCGAGCTGATCCGTCTGTCACAACACAAAGGCGGGGCCTGCATTGTGCGCCGGCGCGTAAGCCGAGCCGCTCCGCCGCGCACCGCCGCCCGCGCCTCCTGCTCCCGCGCACTGCGCGTGAGAACACACCTTAATGCTCTGTATGACTATTGTGTGCCAGAAGGTAAAAAAACATTGCTGAAAGATATTGTGGTTTTGAGTTTAACTAATTTTGGCTGTGAATTGATGACTGATTTCAATAAATATAAATGACGAAGGTTTCTATTGTTTAGCTTTTTTACCGTAGACAGTAGACTATAAGTCTATTAAGTAAACAACCGTGATGCAATTTAATATTATTTCTTCTTAATTATCATAGTTGGCATTGGCTTATACTTAAAAAAAACTGGTTAGGTAATCACCTAACCAGTTTTTTTAAAGTATAAAATGCCCTAATAGTTAATTGTAGGAACATAGACACTTTTCTGAAATCGGTGCGATCGAAGGTGCGCTTATCAAGGTTGCTCCTTGGATGGGTGAGCATTCATTATCGAGACTCTTCCGTGCCTCGGAAAGCATGTTAATCAGTTGTTCCTGGCAGTCTTTTGTAGATCTTTAGCGGTCGTACAGACTGACAGTGCAATGGTTTGAAACTAGTAGGTACATGCACTTGGATCTGGAATACTTTGAAAGAACCACGTAGCACCGGGTATACCCGGTACTTTTATGGTGTTTGTAGAACTAGATGCATACTCCGAATTCTGTCAACCAGTTCTACCGAGGGATTTAATATTACCCAGAACTAAGTTTCTAAGGCCAGATATGCAGTCGCTCCACGTAAAATACTCATATTCACTTGCGGTTAGACTAAACGTCCCACGAAAATTATAGGCAGATTAAAGGTGTATAAAATTCAGCTAATGTTAGGCAAATACTTTGAAGGCTCTATCAAAGGGCGCATTTATTAAGTGTAACTTTTAAATTATGTATCTGTACATAATTACTCTAAATAATAACAGCCGCTCGGGTCGATCTTTAGGTTAAGCCGTGCTTGCCTAGGTTGGTCTGTGGATGGGTGTCCACCACGTTCAGTCGTTGGTCCCGGCTGTAATTTTGTAGATCTTTGACAGTCGTTACAGGTAGTCAATAGCCCTAAACAGTCTGACAACCAGTCTTACCAAGTTGTATCGTATTACCCAGTATTGACTGGGATGTGGAGGTCAGATAGGCAGCTGCTTCACGTAAAATACTGTATACCGGGTATTCAGCTGCATCCGGTTGGAACGGTATTGGAATTTTGTATCGGGCCGTTGATTATTTTTCACGATTACGATGTTGGTCCCATGGAGAAAGTTGTTCAGTTTGCAGTTTGATGTACTGTATCACACCCCTGAATTTGACTAGGATGCAAAGCGATAGGTACTATATTATCGTGAGACGGAACTTGTCAGAAACCTGTGAATAATTAGCATAACACTTCAGAAAATATTTGTGTAGAATCATCGTGTGTCCAGAAAACATAAGCACCGAATTTAAAACAAATTCTTAAATTTACTAATTTTGAGTCAAAAGTAAACTTAAAGCCGGAAAGTTTGTTTCTTTTAAGATACTTAACGTCATAATAGGTAACCTTTGATCTATCAATCAAAGCCATTCTATAAGTAACATGGGTCAGGTAGCCTCCACTTACTACTACGTAGGTATCTATCTAAACCATTGTTTTATGTATGTACGCAGTTACGGACCAAACTTAAACATGTATTAAAAAGTTCTTCATGAAAAATAACTAAATGTTTGATTTGTTATCTTTTTCGTTTACCATAGGTACACCATGCCAACTTATTTGTTTCCGCTACTTTCTTTAACTAAGCTTTTCCATGTGTGAATGTTGGAATTATTGGCAAATCATCAAAATGAGTGTATTTGTAGGGATTGTGGGTATTGTATAACGGGTTCAAAGCGCATATTTTGCGTATGGGTAAATTACTTAGTGTATAGGAAACTTATGCCGCTGAAAAAAAAAATAACATGGGGCCTTTTCTTTACGAATTTAAATATTTACCTATATTGTTTTAATTTAGAAACTTCAACTTACTTTTTCCTACTGGGGCTCATAAATCTGACATACTTATAAAAATCTCGTTTCACTCCTCAGAAACTGCTCGACCGATTTTTATGTAGGTATTTATTTGGTAGGTCGAAGGCTATATTTTAGTCTCACACATAAACATCAAAATTTCCACTCGAAAGAAGTCGCGGGCTAAGATACAATGTATGTTATGTAAGTACAAAAGTTACTTTCCAAAACTGTGACCTACATACGAGTATATGGTGATTCCATACAAGTGTCGTAAAGTAAATTATTTTCATCGAATGATTTCCCCGCAAAAATACTCCTTCTTTAGACTTAGGTACTTAGGTACTGGATGTTACAATACTGTGGCTTAACTGTGGCTTAACAACGTACCTAATATTCTATTATTTTTAAGGGATTTCCAGGAAAATGATTCAAAATATATTATCAATTTGGTACTTAGATAAGATTTAAAAAGTCCAAATGAGAAAAGTTTCAACTTAAGCTGTTCTTAAATAACTTGAACAAGACTTCGCTCTTATTTTCTTACGCTTGTTGCGCCATCTGCAGTCGTAAACTGTGAAATAATTATTAATAATAACAAATAATAAAAATATTTAATATTAATATTTTGTTTATTTGGATAATTAAATAAACAAAATATTAAATTAACATATATTAAATAGGACCAATATCCACAGTTAAACATTACTTACAACAACTATGATTGAAACCTTAGAATACTTTTTTCTATTAGGTAAGTACTGTTTTTTCCCAATATTCATTTACATAATTAATTCTTCACAAGAATCTTAAATGATATTGATTTTACAAAGACTGCCTATAATAGGTATGCTGACAAAGATCCGTTTAAACAAGTGTAATGTAAGCCGCAGGTAAGTGAGTATAATGCGTCATTATGTAGAGCTGTACGAGCAGCCGCAGGTAGAGTTCCAGCGAAGAAACGACCAATCGTTGATAATGCAGCTCTATGAGCAGACGCAGCCTTTCACGCGCCGCCATCGAGTGCCCCCCCCCGCCCCCCGCCCCCCGCCCCTCCGCACCCTCCACACCACCGCGGACACCAAGCGAGCCTATTCATTTCTTACAATTAATCAAAATTAAATCAACCACCACAATACAACACACTTTAGTATTTAAGAGCCAGCGGTAAAGTTCCATTTCAGGTGGCAAGCCGTTGAGTAGGCGTGTCCCCGCGAAGAAATCTGGCCAATACAGTGCGGTAACAAAATATCCGTATTGGCTATTAGTAGGCTCCGCCCGCGCGGGGTGCGGGGGGGCGGTGGCAGGACCGGCGGGGCGTAAGTGTGCGCCGAGCGGCGGCGCTTACGACGTGTTGCCGCCGAGCGAGGTGCGCGCCTCAGGAGCGGAACGTTGTAAGGTGGGGCTCGCGCGCTGGCGCTTACGTCGTGTGGCGCCGCGCCGCGTCCCTCACCCGCCGGGGTCGCTGGGTCGCGCTGCGCTCGGGCGGCGCCGCACAGAAGCGCTGCATACGCCGCGGCGAGCGCTCGTGTCGCGACTTACTTCACCACAAACGATATTTTTCGCGAATTTTCCACCGCCTTGGAAAACTCATTATATATTTTTCTTAATCTTCTGCCTAATACTTAGGCCTAATTTTTATGTAGTTAAATAGTTGTTAGAGTTAGGAAGTGTGATAAAAAAACTTTTAAGAAAGTGAGTTTCCGAATAATAAAAACATTAGCAATAAATATTGGGTATCTTATTGAAAACACGACCTAAGTAAAATTGTGATAAATAAAACTTAATTAAATGTTCAATAAAATAAAAGCAGTAATGTAAAGTTAAGCTGAGAGTACCTACACAAGCGAGAGAGCGCTTAACGCAAGATGCAAGCGATGAGCGCGAACGCGAGCGCGCCGCGTGCGCCGCAGAGGTCGCCGTTTGCGATCCAGGAGCTGCTGGGCTTGTCGGACAACAGAGAGAGCCGAGAGAGATACTTTGAGAACAGAGATGGCGACAGAGTGTTGAACTTGTCGGAGAGCCGAGAGCCGCGCTCTGCGTACACGCCGCAGTTCCCGCTACCGGCGTCCATGGCCAGCCGCGTGGCGTACGCCGCCGCGTTCAATGCGCAGGCGGCGGTGGCGGCTGCCTTCCTGCCAGGACCGCCACTATTACACCCTCCACCAGGTCAGTTCACTACTCATAGCAGGAACAGTCCGTACACCTCGTCCTCGTACCTAAGTTGCAACTTTTGAATCAATTAAGCAACATGCACAATCACTTAGAGCTTCGAAAATGTGACTTGAATAGTCAAATAGTTTCGATCTTTGTGGGCAGCTTTAAATAGTTCAAATGTACTCTGTATACTTTACAGGTGGTTGGGCAATAGTTGTAATAAGTAACTAAACTACATTACAGTGCGAAAAATAGTGTTAGACACACTCATTGGCTTTTTATTAAAATAATGGTTTCAGATGTTTGGATAAGTTTTAATGGAAGAGAGTCCTCATAAAGTGTCTTCAATCATAATTGTTAATGTAGGTAAATAAATTAAATTCTAAATTACAATTCTAAATCATATTTAGGTAAAATATTAAGACAGGTAGGTATAGGTATTTGAAAATGAAATGAATTGAATGGAAGAGAAGAAACCAAATAAATGTTTTGGAGCGCAATAGTTTTTTTTATATTTATTTCACAATTTATGTACACACTACACTACATACAGAAAAGAAGAAAGGAATAGAAAATAGGTACAAAGGTGATGCTTATTTCTAAAGAAATCTCTTCCAGCATACCTGCGAAAGGAGAGTAGATAAAAAGAGATGTAGACATAGTGTGTAAAAGATGAGAAAATAGAATACATACAAACTTAAAGCCAATTTTAATATAACAAGCGATAAACCTAAGACTATACTTACATACATACAAGACAAAAAATATATAAGACAACTATAAACTACATTATAATATATAATAAAAAATAAAAATAAATACCTATGCAACTATGGCGAATTGGACAGATAGTGTTCTTTTACTCTTCTTTTGAAGACTGCAATAGTTTGGCAGTCTCTAATAGTTTGTGTCAATGAATAATAAATTATGTCTTAAAATGTACGAGTATAAAGGTGATAGATAAGTATTTGTAAGTATTGGACGTAGCTCGAAGCAGCCCGTCGGAGCTCATACTCGCTCCGGCGGCGGTGTGTCCTGAGCGCTAGGTCGCGGCTGCATCGCTCGCGCATTTATCGCGGCTGTATTGTGCCTCAGTTTAATTAGGGTTTTGTCTTATTTGTTAATTAGCGTACAATGCCGCCTGCTTTGACGTGCCGCCGGCTCCGGTTACAGCCCGACTGGCCGTGAATGTGCGCCAACCAGCTAATTGTTTGTTATAAGTAGGTACTAAACTGCCAGCACTCGTTTTAGCAGAGAATTATCCGCGATCATTTGGACAGATTAGGGCACGATAGACTATTCTAACGTATTAATGAAACAGTTGAAAAATGATACGAATGTTATTAACATAAACTTATATTGTCACTTATGTACGAGATATCTTACGTGATTATTCGTTATTTTGAGCTCCCGATATTTGGACGCTCTGTTGCAAGCGCCATGATCGCGAGTTGACCACGGATAATCACGGAAGATATCCCGTAAGTGGCAATATAAGTTTAGTTTTGAACCGTAAAAGCTTAAAACAATGTTTGTTATTAGAATGTTTGATGGTATAATTGAAAGATAAGTTTCTGCTAAAATATGATGATTCTAAAAGCTTAAATATTTATGTTGGCGACTAAACTAAAGTCACAAGTAACTTCTACGAACAAACAAACGTTGTGAACGCTGAGTAAGGAATGAAAACAATAGCGTTATTATTTGATTGGTGAAGTAGTTGTTACTTTCGTGTATTTGAACAGCAGTTTGCAACAAATATTTGAACTCGTTTTATTAGGAGAGTGGGATGAAATGTAAGCGGCAAAGCGATGTGTGCACGTTTGCCGTCGGCGCGTTGCGTCGGTAGCACACCTCCATGTGCGGTGTCGTGTGACACCCGGTACCTACATTATTATAAAATGCATGTAGTTTCATAAAATGTAACCTACTTATTTATAAATATTTCTTTTAAAAATACTATTACGTATTTATATGAAGATTAGTATTAGGTACTTACGATTTCTGAGAGAACTTTAATCCAGTTTTAGAGGAAAGCAATATTTTAGTGAGTATTTCGGATTATATTATTTTAAATTACAGTCCATTGCGATTAAAGTTCAGGCCTTAGTTAGTTCGCTAACAGCTATTCCTATTCGAACATACTAGAGTTAATATTCTTGTTAGAAACAAATTGAATACAGCTTATGTATTGGGAGAGGCCTATTTTCGATTTTTCTCACCATTAATTTCTAATCTCTCCAATTTCTCGCCATTTAAGTTGAAATGCTACGTTTTAGAATCAAATGTATTGGATTTATTCATTAGATTTATTTTTATCTAAGTAGGTCCGTATAAGAGCACCTCCTGTAATATGTAGGTAATCTGTCAGTACGCTATAGTGAAATTAATGATATTAATTTGTGTAAACGAGTTCCTACTTCCTACTAACTTGCTAGATAATACAAAATTACAATTAAAGTTATTATGACCAGATATAGAAAATTGGCACTCAATTAAACTATATTTTTTACATTAACTACCTACTAGTTAACGTTGCTTGTAGTAAAAAGTATTAGTTTTTGTGGATATCATTGTGAATACACACCTATCATTAAACTACCTTTTGTAATGAGCTTGTTACCAATCAAAAAAGTAATTGGACAAGTTTTAAAGAAAAACCTTAGTATTAGAGGAAGGAAGTTGAATTATAACAAAAACTAAAATCTAATTAAGTCATTATTATATTTTCTATGCATATTTGTGGCATGCTTAGGTATTATTGCTTATTAACCAACAGACTTTATGTATGAGTAGGAAGAATAATAGTAAAGTAACACTACTCGCAGATCCAGAATGTCGTGTCACGAGAACCAAAACAAACATCATTTTATAATAATATAGCTCATGCCCGCAGCTTTGCTTGCGTATATACAAATTATATACCTACTAAAAACTTCCTCGAGAACCACTTTATCCATTGGTGAAAACAGCATGAAAATTGGTGTAGTAATTTTTGAGTTTATCGCGAACAGACAGACAGACGCGGCGGAGGACTTTGCTCTATAATATTATGTAGTGATAGTGATGATAAGTGAAGACAATTTATTAGTACCAGCACGCTAGGCACGGATTGATGAACAAATTCGCAAATAAGCAGCCAAGCCCATACTGTTCTTCCTCTTGCCTGTTGCTAAACTACAACATTTGCTAAACTACAACATTTGGCTACAACGGCCAGCACCATGCTTAGTATTCACCTTCGTTTTAATAACACCTTAAACAGCTGGCACTTGAGTAGTTTTAGTTATTACTTAATTATAACCAAGTCTTATCAAAATATGATTTGATCTAGATTTTGATAAAATTTACTAAGATAGTTATCATCAATCCTACGGTTTTTCGGATTCATGTAGGTATTGTATAATTAATTGCTTCAGTGAAGGAAATCATCTTGAGAAAACCAGCATACCTGCCAGAATGTAATACCAAGTCAGAGGCGGCATAAATACTCTGACACCAGGTTAGGTAGGCACTAGTTACACGAAAATAAGAAGATTTTCATCCTAATCATCAGAGATCGGAATAGATAGAGTTTATTAGACCAAGTTTCAACGAAGTAAAGTCAATAAATTTCACAGCTTATTTCCGAACTTAAAAATCATTCCGGAATTTCATGCGGGGATTTTATCGACATGTAACTTCCTTAAAGTTTAGGCAAATACCTCCACATGTTCCGATCTCTGATATAATCTTTTGTTAGTGATGGTACGAGTACCACATCACACGTGTCTCATTACAAGAGCTAAAACAAAGCGCCGGCGCACAATGGCCGCCGGGAGATGCGCGCGCGTCGAAGTCTTCGCTATTGGCGCACCGTTATTATCAGACGCGGGATTAACTTGAGGGGTCCTCGTTGAACGCTTCACAAGTTAAGTAGGTAATCATCTTGGTTAACATGAGATATCCGATCACTTGTGAAGGGTGATTAAAGTAGAAGTAGGCTACTAGATTTTGTCAGAAGATTAGGTTTTCTAACACCTTAAATGTAATGCTTAAATGCTTGTTAGTGATTCAGTGGCTAAGTAGGAGCAGACAAAAAGGTCACATATACATTCATTCATGGTTAGATAACATATACCATTAGAGTTGTTTTAATATATTACAATAACGATAACACCTTTCTACCTTTGGTATTCTTTTGCACCCTTGGTCCCTCCCTTAGTTGACTTGGATTCCTCTGTGTTTTCGACTGTTAAAGTTTTAAACAATTTGATCATAATCAAGGTGGCTCATTATAAATTTCACACAAGAGAATTGGCATAAATCCGATTCTCTTTTCAAAAAGCCACTAACAATTAAAATAATGCCGTATTAAGTTATAAAGCATGGACAAAATGATAAATCGGTTAAATAATGAACTGGTCTAATATCGTTAGCATACAATTATTGTGGTTGAACAAGTGTGCTACCAGTCCACAAGTGTGCTACCAGTCCACAAGGCCGACGCTCAACACGGCGTGCGCGGGTCGCTGATTTTTTCATCATTTTTTCGTCATTTAGCTGTCGATTATTAGAACCTGTCATTAACCTTCACATTTACATGATACTTATATAATAAACGGGTACATAATGCTTGCTATAAAGTATCTACTCACCTATATCAGTATAATTGATGTAGTTAACCCAATCGTTGTTCATCCGGCGTTCAAATAACCTCGAGTTTGGCCTAGAGATGAGGCCTATTTAAGTAAAACTTTATATCACGGTACTGTTGATTATAGGAAGATTTAAAGGACTCTTTTAATATGTCCGTAAGTTTAAATGTATTTTAAATCGTTTTTTTTATTGTAATGTTGATACATGCTTCTTAGGATATGAAGCATCTTTTGATATGTCTTGTGTATTTAGGATGAACACAATGATCGGTTTGTTTGGTTAATATAAACCTCACAGTACGGAAAAGATTTTTTAGGAAACCAAAGTAAACATCTAGTACTCAATTACTTTACTCTTTGACCTCATGCATTTTCAGTCGACATTATAATATGATCAGACTAGTTTAGAGCAACTACTGAAAGTCTGCTGATGCCAAAATGTAATTGAATATTAAAACAAGCTAATCTTTTACTGATTTTCCGTAAGTAGTATCGAACACAAGTACAAAAATAATCCAAACACTTAGAACCTAACCCAAATCTGTGCTCAACAGACAAAACATCTCACTACATCCACTTACGGCACAAAGGAAATTCACACACCTACTTATAGAGAGACAAAGAGCCTACTACCTCGCGAGCTGATGGCGCGATGGAACAGCACAATCCAACACCTCGCCAAAAAAACAAGCGCCTTACAAATACTGCTTGAAAGAGGCTCACACCTCCCAGAATGGGCCATTGTGGGGCACAAAGAGGGCCAGATAAAGCCTCTTTGTGGGTTGTGTGTGATAAAGGGGCAGCGGATCAGAATGAGGGTATTCAGGTCGTTAGTGGTCATTCGCCACCTTTGCTGGTGATTGATTTGAGGTCTCGTGTGACGACCCTTGTGTTGGATCCAGTTGAGCCGTGCTCCACTGTTCGCTAGTGAGACGTACTGCCAGTAGGTTAACCTTGTATGTCGTTTATATGTGGTCTACATTGATTTCACACTTTAAAATAGACATACAATAAAATTAAGTTCTTTGTCCCCATTGCGCTAAATGTACAAACTTATTATAGTTAATGACGTTAGAACAGATTTCGGGTGTTATGTTCTTAATGTTCTACGTGGAGTTGTCACAAGACAGGTATGTAGCAGATAATAAAACAGTGACAGTTTGGTTGAGCCCAACATTACATAAACTACTTTAGTACCTAATCATTGACGGTAACGATAACTACAAAATACATCATTCAGTATAACGATGTTAGTCATATTACTATAAACAAATTAATTGAGTTAGTAAATGACAAATTTATTTAATTGAATTTCTCTAATAACCTTAATTTCCATTTATTTATAAGCAGTCCAACAGTTTCAGTAGCAGACAAGTTCGCGATGTGGGTCATACGTTGACGGGTTCCGGGCCGTATCGATCGCGGGCTACAAATGAGACAGGCACATTAGCGGGGTATTAGTGAGCCCGCGGACCCCCACTCCGGCGGGGTCACACTGACTGATGTTCTGTCGCCAGACTTCGCTTGAGCATAGCTACGTTAAAGTACTTAGTTAAAGTAATTATGTAGTTCAATGATCGCTAAAAGTTGATGCCAATTCAGAGGTTTGGTAGGCAATGTATATATTTTCTGTTGTTTATAAGCATTAATGATTGAGGGAATTATGTTTTGTCTCATTTTTCATTGAGGAGCGATGTCAAGTTTGTGTAGTGCTACGCCGTAGCACGTAGCTCTACGCGTAGCACAATGACGTTGTTAGAACTTTGACGTCCAGTCTGTTGTTTTACGCAGTCTACTATTATTAGTATCGTGTATCCGCCGCTGGTGGTGACTCCTAACCCGAAAGGGTTGTCGGTTATTGGTTCGCATAACCGCTGCTACACACACACACACACACACGCGCGCATGCTCACATAATGAGTTCCGACGCGGTGCGCATGTGTGTGCGCGCTAACCCTTCCCTCCAACCAGTTTGTTGAGGTGTGGTGCCGGTGACGGCAGGTAGCGGGTAGCGGGACGCGGGTAAGCAGCTGATGTGAGCGACTTGGGATCTTAGTTTTATTTGACACTAGCTATTGTCCGGGATAATGTAGCTACCTATTTTTGAAAGAATTTTTGAAATAGGATCAGTAGTTCCGAAGATTAACATCTACATCCAAACTTACAAATACATAACCTTTAACTCTTCAAATGTTAGTATTGATATCTTAAAGGCAGTTAATGGAGTAACCATGGACTTTCGTGCAGATTCTTCTCCATAGGAAACAACCCACCTGAACCGTGCACCCTTTTTATGTGCCCATTAAGGGCTATGTGAACGGAAAATATTTAATTTTTTGGAGCAATCTTTCATTACTGCATTGCTCGCAAATACATGTTCGTTAAAGATGGTGTAAGCTCTTTCAAAAATGAAGACAATAAAAATCGGAATATCGTAGCGATCAATATTGAATATAGGTACCTATGTTTTTTGAAATAGCCTCTAATGGGCATTAAGTCAGTTGTAGGTAGGTTGCATTGGAAGACCGGGACGTCATCGGTCCACCTAGTGGGAAATAGGTGGACCGAAGACCTGGTGATGCGAGTCGCACAGGACCGGTCAATGTAGGAAGTGTGGCAACACTTGGGAGAGGCCTAAGTCCAGCGGTGGACGGTCACTAGGTCTGAATGCTCTGAAAGATACAAACGGTATTATCAGTTTTTATCGCAATTGTCTAGTTTATTTAATTACGTTTAGCAACATGTTATTTGAATAGACACGACAATCGCTGCATCTACTGACATGTGCCGTATCGTAATTTGTCTCGGTGTTCTGGTGCTTCTACTACCAGCTTACACCGTGTCGTACAGAGCCGGTGACTGAAACGGACAGTTTAGGTTATTATTGGTATATGTTGACAACTAGAGTAAGCAGGATATGGTGATCAATTTTGCATTTAGTAAGTAAGGAACTTTTGTTAGAATAATTAAACTTAGATTGATGTTATACTAATTTCTTAAACTACTCTTCGAGTTAACGTGAGTACCAAGTTTCTCTGTTACATGATTACTACATCATCTGATCACCTCACTTGATACTACTTTAATGTTATAAAAATCCTAGAAAATACACTCGTTCAAATTGAAGTTGTGTTTCGAGTAGCTAATAATATTCTATTCATCCCGGTAAGGTTTATCTACGACACTTAAACAAAGCGAGACAACTTATTTGGTATTCCTATTGTATTCATGAAAGTCAGGAACTCACTAGGTATATGTAACGAGCCAGTCAGTCCCAGAAATAACCTACTCATAACCAACGCAAACCATCAACAAATCAAAGATAAAACAACAATTAGTATTTGCTGAACAAAGCTGCGTCCCACACACACATGCACACACAGGCATGGTGTGACACACTCGTGTGTGTGTGTGTGTGTGTGTGTGGCGAGGGAGTGGAGAGCGTTCGGGCCGACACCTCGGCACAAAGCACGGCGCCGCGCGCCTCTAATAGCTAGTTTCACACAACTAGGAGAAACGCCCAGGTGTGCCTGCATACTTCATTTTAAACTAGGAGCACTAATACAAACTATGTAAGAAAATCTAATGAAAAACTCATATTTTTCGAGAAAAAGGAAAGTTTTGGGTACAAATGTGAATGGATACATTAGATTATTAGGAAGAAGAAGCATGCTGCGCACACTTCAAATAGTTTGGGACCAGGACTGGAGAGTGACGGTAATGATTTATTAAGAAATAGCAGAGTATGGGTATAGCTTCATAATGCAACTGTTTCAAATATTCATAGCATTTTGCGTAGCACAGGCGTAGCAAACGTGTAGCGTCGTAGCAGTAGTGCGAGTTTTGACTATATTTGTAATATCTCGTTGAATGGACTTATCTTTTATTCACTTCATTGTAATGACTCGTACTAATATTCGCTTTGTTGTATTCTATAGAACTGATGCTGGATAGTTAAGTGTAGCGTAACTTAGAGCGAAAGGTGGCTAGACTGCGTTGACTGGTTTAATCCGAAATGGAAATATGGCACCAATTTAACACAGATATAACACATTAAAATGTATGGAAAATATTTGTGGGCCTGTGAAAACTATTCGGATCACAAAATAACCAACCGACGTATTAAAGTTTTGCTAGCAGTTAGCAAACAAACAATAAGTCAGGCGTGAACACCAATTTATATTCTAGTGGCGGGCGTTAGGGTTCAAATTTATTTAGTCGTCGCGCAGCCTCCCTTGCCTCTAATTAGCCTGAAAACGAAACTATCAACGCGCTTACTTGATATAAACCTTAAGACGTAAGTAATAGGGTTTAATTCAGAGTGCGGTGTGTGTAACAATAATAGAGGACACTCGACCTCTCAGAGGTGCGAGATTTCCCGCGCATTACTTTTTAGAGCAAAGTGCTGAACACTTTGTGCACAGAATTAAGAATATACGTTGATAGTAACTATGTGAGTGTTGCTGCAACATGCTTGTATGACACTCGGGAACTTTCCTTGTTCTACTACTTCTTTTTTGGGAAATTAAAGTATAACATAATTCGTAAAGTTAATTAATGACTAAGAAATATTGACTTATGTATGAAACATGTTTGCCCCCTGTTATCAATGTATATGGAACTAACTGACGGAAGATGGGTATATACTTACTTACTAAAAGAATAAGAATAAGAGTAATATATTTAAAAGTAGATATTCCAAAAAAAATACATTTAGGTGCAGTAGTGTTATTTCTTAATCAATTGTATAAGTATATAAGTAAAACTATAACTACAATATACATATATAACAGCTGCAAGTTTTTTTTGGAACGAAGTTCCTTATCGCGCGTTGTGAAAGGGGGCTAGACGGAACAAATTCTTACGAAAAAGTTGTCACGACACTTTTAAAAATAAATGAAGGTTGCAATGCGTTTGTTTCATTTCTATTTCGCATTGAACAGTGTGGTGTCGCGACGATTATTTTTGTTGAGTGAACATTATATTTGTTAATAATAAAAAAAATATTATTATAACTTAAAAAAAATAAAATTTTGTTACAATTCCTTCACTAGTTAATCGAAAGAACTTCGTTCCATCTGGGTGTCCCTTGACACCTCTCAAGTTTTTTGTATTTTACAACGGGCTGCATGGTGTCCGCAATTCCACGTCAAAGCGCGTATTTTGCGTATGGGCTATAATCCACCACGCGGGCCCAGTGTGGGTTGGTAGATGACACATGTCTTCGAATTTTTGGTTCTAGGACATGCCGGTTTTCTCACGATGTTTTCCTTCACCGTTTTTAAGTAACGAAAATGTCGAATACAAATGTTAGGTAGCGACCGACTATAGGTATTGTACACCTGTCCAAGTCTTCGGAGATATCGGGCGTGATGTTATGTTTGTTTTTAACCGACTTCAAAAAGGAGGAGGTTCTCAATTCGTCGGAAACTTTTTTTTTATTTTTTTATTTATGTTCCCCGATTACTCAAACATGGCTGGACCGATTTGAATGATTATTTTTTATTTGAAAAGGACAAAAAAATTATAATTCCCAGGTGGTCCCATAATCATCAAGTCGGGATCTGATGATGGGATCCTGGAGAAATTGAGAGAACTCTTCAAACAGGCTTGACACTTGATGCGATTTGGGTAGTTTTTGGAAAAGTACTTCGGAGATGGGCAACGGAACTCCTCAATAAATGATAGCAAATGGACTGGAATTGCTGAAATCTGTCTGTCTATTGTTTACACCAGTTCATAACATAACATCATGCCGGTACGCTATGAAGGGGTAAGCACATGTGAACCACTAAAAAGTGAAAAATAAAAACTTTCGGTTTTATTTTTTGCAAAAAAGGTTTTTTATTTTATGTGATATGAAATAACTCAAAAAATGGGGTAATACTTTCTGTTGAGACTATAAAACATATGGATGGACTGTGCGGAAGATCTCCTTCTTATCGTGCCGTTGACAATTTAAATCAAGTCAGACCATAATGTGACGACAAGTTTGTCACTATCAGTAGCGTCCATCAGCTCCTGTGGTGAGCTAGCAGCAGGGCAGGCAGGTCACAATTTCAAGTGTCCCATCGTGTGTGGAGTAACGACACATTTACACTCTGCTACTGCTACTCTGAATCTCCACCTGAACAGGTTTTCCTTGCTTCGGTCGACCTGAGTGGAAGATGATGTGGATTAGGAAAGGAAAGAGAGGTTGCTACTGTCTATCTGCTACTGTCTGCCTGACACCTGGCATAAATTGCAATCGTTCTAAAAACTATAAGAATCAATAAACCCAAATTGACTAAAACAAATTAAGCCTCTTAACTGTATATAATACATTCAGTTTGTAATTTAAAGTGAACAAACGTAACTGAAACATAAGTTAACGTCAGTTACGAGTAGTACTAAAATTAACATAAACCGGTTTATTCGCTGAGCAGAAAGGCTTTAACTGCGCGCTATTTAAAATTGTAATGTTGCAACTTGAAAAGACAACAGTATTAAACATAACTTGGCTATTAAGTTTTGAAAATTAATTAATTCAGTTTCTTACTTTAACATACATCAGTGAAAGACTTAAGGACCACATCCAACAATGACGATCAAAATACAATATTGAATAGGTACTTACTACCTCATACCTGTAACCCCTGGAGGGGTAGGCAGTACCTGGCAGTACACCCACATTCTCATGTAGTAGAGGTCGACCCTTTTGCCATCAAGCAGGCACAAATACAGACTCCGTGACTGCTACTGAGAAATTCCAGATGGAAAAAGCTAATAACACTTTGCCCAGCTTGGAAATTGAACCCAGGACTTCATACTCAGCAGTCGTACTCGTGCTTGCGACCACTGCACCAACAAGGCAGTCCTACCTAACTAGTTACTACATACAACATTAAATACTTTGATATAGCAATTGACAGTATTCTCACAGTTATGTCTCAGATAGTTATAGCTATATCATAGGGTATAGTCCTATAGCAATCGTAATTGTGGATATTTATAAAAGTATTTCCCCTTAATTGATTTGTAACATCTAACCTAAGGAAAAGCCAATCCTTTAGCATCTATGTGCTGTGAGTGCTGGTCAAGATCAATAATAAAAATGTATACAGGGTGTAAACAACCTCATCACGAAGCTGTCAACCAAGCACAAAATTATTGCAGGGAAGCGACTTTTTTTTGGGGTAAAAATCATGTTTTGTGGTAGAACTTAATGTAACGCACTCAAAACTTGCGGATGGATGGATTGAATAGTACGGGGTTTGTGGAGGTGTTTAAAGTAAAAATCTTACAATAAAACTTGTACTTATTTAAAAAAAAAACTTGTCAAGAAGTTGGAACTTTGGCCCCCAATATCTCCGTAACTAGAAGGTTCCCAGGTCTAGGTATGGTGTAGAACAAAAAAAAATATCGCAATGATGGGGAGAACAAGTGCTTTATTATAAAAAGCACTTATTGCTTATTTTCCTATGTTCATCCCATATTTGAGCACAAATTCCCGCACAATAACTCATGATCTGGCTAACAGACATCAATGCGCACAGAATATGCCCCTAATACATACCGCCATTACACACTGAAAACTCCAATAAAAACCTAACATCTCGCTCATATTTCAGCTGAAACCAAATAGCCTCACTCCATCTCTGTCGAGCCTACAGATCAGTGTATCTTGCATCTCGTTTCGACTCGTGAGGTTGGCAGAGCAAGGGCCGATTATGATAATACCCCCGGCTGAATATAAATTGGGCAGTTATTTACAACGAGTTATTTAGCGCAGATGATGTTATTATGTAAATGTTATGAACGTGAGCACGTAATGAATTTCTTATAGTCGTTATTTATTTATTAATGGTATTCATTCGGTCGTTGTCGTGAATGTTTCGAGATGAGAGTGATTGACGGTAATTGGGTGATTTTTTTTTGCTTCTCCTAATTTTAATGTATTTTAGACTATTTGTTTGGTAAAATTATCACAATTAGTTTTCTTTCGCTTATGTTTTTATAACTGATATAATGCGGTGACTAAATATTATTATTTAACCTGTTTCTGCAATATTTTTATTGTACATATCATATTCTAAAAAAACTTTTTTGCAAAATAATAGAACCGACTTCAAAAAATTGAAAAATAACTTTAGCTTCAGAAGTCGGTGACCATGTTTTGATTTATTAAGTTTTTTTGTCACCGACTTCTGAAGCTAAAGTTATTTTTCACTTTTTTGAAGTCGGTTCTATTTTATTGCAAAAAAGTTTTCATTTTTCACTTTTTAGTGGTTCACTTGTGCTTACCCCTTCACAGCGTACCGGTGCGGTGGCGTGATGTTATGTTATGAACTGGTGTAAACAATAGACAGACAATAGATTTCAGCAATCCCAGTCCATTTGCTATCATTTATTGAGGAGTTCCGTTCCATATCTCCCAAGTTCGTGATCAGATCATGACAATATTTCTATGGGACCAACTTGGAAGTATACCCGGGTTTTCAAACAAAAGAAGAATTTTTCAAATCGGTTCAGGCGTCTTCGAGTAATCGGTAAACATAATTAAAAAAAAAATACATACAGTCGAATAGAGAACCTCCTCCTTTTTGGAAGTCGGTTAAAAACAGATTAATCGTCTCCACCGTCATCTTCCTGCCCTTTCCCCATGTGATTGCCTCCGAACACTAAACGTAGTCTGATTAAAAATATAAATAATTATCTGGGATCGAGCAGTAACAAGTCTTAGAAGTAGCTGATATCTTCGTCCGAGCCCAGTATTTCAGTAGCGACGTGACATGTTTCAGAGCTCGCCGTGTCGCGTCGTGTCGGATCGCATTACTTGGTAATTGTAGCAACAGTATCGTCTAAACGCTTGTTTTCACCCGACGACAAAACGCACCCCGAAAAATCTATAGCTCACCCCCTACCGCCCCCCGTACCGCGCCACCCTGCCTCACCCCCGCCGGCGCCCTCGCGACACACTCCACTTTTGGACTTTTTAACCCAAGATGGCTTAATTTTCTTCTCGCAACGATTATTCTGCGTTTCTTAAAAAACTCCATTAGAATTGAGCCCAGCGGGGCGTTACGACGATAGCGGGGTGACGACTGAAGTGGGGGGTCGAGTCCGGGTCGAATGTTCCGGGATTAGCATTTAGCAGGTTTTTGCGGACAATGCGTGGAGCAGGCGTCGAGCGGAGCGGAGCGGAGCTGAGGAATGCGCTTTTGTTTAGGAGAGCGCGCGAGGGTTAAATTGCTTCATTGAAATGTTCCGAATATCTCGCACCTCCGCGTGTTTTATTAACTGAACAGTTATTTGGTTTATTAAGTCGTACTCCTGCACGCTCTAGTGGCCTGTTTCTGTTCAGTAGCTTATCATGTTCGTCCTCTTTTGTAAGTCATTTGAGAATGTCGTTTGAAGGAATATGAAACTCGGTATTTCACTTATACCATCTAATGGATTCCTCATGTGTCATGTGAAATTATGTCTTTCTGTTTTTAGTTTCCTCATTAAATGTAGAGGAAACCGGATGCTTTGGTTCCATAACGTAACTAAAAGGTTCAGGTTACTTTTTTGACCTGCAGTTAAAATGTCATGTTTCAGAATTCCCAACTTTCGTAAGAATTGGGGTTACCTTGGTTTTCTCCATGTTTTAAGGTAGCCCAACTTTCGTCTTGCTGAAAATAACAGCTTATTTTGCATTTTGTCTCAGCTAGAGGCTGCTGAAAGAGTTCCATTTGGGCCACATTCGCAGTGTTGTGACTAGGTGTGGATCAAACAGAAGCAGCGCGCGCCGGCAGATTTAAGTTAAGTGCTTAACTGTAGTCAAGCTTTTACACAAGATTCAGACTAGGTCAAATAATATCCATGGCAGGACAGTTGATCTAAGGATCTTGTTTAGTGCTGCACCTACTCAAGTCTTACGCAGTAGTATGACGAGTCTACTTGAGAAAAATGTAGGGCTATTTTGTGGAATTGCAGTCTGACATAGACCGGATGTCAGAGAAGCAGGTAATAGCAATGCTGGTGTTCAGTGGTGGATTTTGACTGGTTAGGAGGTGGTGGAAGTAGAGACAAATTGTAATCGGTATATAACTACGCTTCTCACTTTCCGCAGCATTCATAACCATCTCACAATCTCGGGTTAGTGGATGGAGATGTACAGTATACCTACTTTATTGCACGATTTGGTTCACCACTGATGAGATCAGTTTATGAAATGTGGTCCAGAGTGCGAGCTGCCTCTATTAGTGTTATATAAGTATCGCGGCGCAGAGCGGTGCGGCACCGCGTCCGGCTCGGATGCGCCTGGGGCGGCGGCGCGGCGGCGCTTATTGTTAATTAATTACAAACGATTCTGCCGGGAGAGAGCTCAGCCGAGCCACCTACAGATATAGACAGGCTCCAGGTACACTGGGCATGAGACAGCCGGAGCTTTCAACTTAACAATTTTCTTTCTGAAACGGCGATATATACTTTTGGGCCCATTAGGTGGCCAGTGTGACCACATTCTGAGTAACAACTACATACACCACTCACTCATTAGATGATAGAATATCTCGATATTTTAAATTGTCCTAGAATATTGAAATGTTTTTTTTTTCTACTTGATCAGTATTTTCCCAGAATGTAGGTGTATTTATTTCGTGTACTCGATTTGATATTGTTATTTATTATCCAACACAACTTTCTCAATCCATCGACCCAACCTCTCTCATGCAAATATTAACATATAAACGAATGAATACCCTCCCCTAGTGTACCTCAGTTCTTACGAAGTGGGATCGCTTCTCTTCGTCTTTGTATGGGCTGGCATTTCTTCAGCTGGAGAGGCAATGAGGCGGCTTTAATGAGGCCTTCGGAGACACCCGCTAATTGATTAACTGTCGCACAATCACGCGCCGCACAAAGCAACGCGAAACGATGTCATTAAGCCACGGTAAAGTGTTTCATGCTTTACGCGATATTGAATATGAGGCTAATTTGATTAGGGAATGGAAATATTTGGCAGTCCTCAGTGTTAGGGTCGTCGGTGATAGAACTATCGTACGTAACATGTAAAGTTGTGGTGTAAGGAGGTATGAATACAAGCATAAAATACACCAATAAGTAGATAGTCTACATGCATGTACAATTCGCACCTTTTTAGCATGGGCTTAAACAGTAACTACGGAATGATCCTTGGACTTCTTGAGAGAGCTTCTTGTTAAATAAATCTAGATCTATTTTGTCAGCTTCTTTAAATCGGGAAACAAAGCCAAGTCATAAAGGTTTCCTTTGGTCATCAACCATTACAGTTCTCATACAGAGAAACATTTGCATTAAAACTTCGTTGAAGAATTACGTTCTTCCTACAAGGTAATGAATACAGCCAGCTCCATAAAACGGGTCAGTAATAAGTTGGTCGACATATTGGCCGTCAATTGGTAGTTAATAGTGGAGCCCTGCGCGGGGCAGGAATGCGGTCAGGGAGGCCGGCGTGCGGCGTGCGGCGTCTGCAGGCATCTGGCTAATATCGCCACGTTTTACTACTGAGCCCTGTTCCAAGATAATTCTAATTATTGCCAGATACATTTTTGGGTCTCATTGGTGCAGAAGTCTATTGCTTATAGATAGTAGTTTATATATAAACGAAGTAGGATTGTAGTGTGATTGTGGCGTTGTATTGTAGGTACACATAATTACAAAAGCTGTCAGTTCCAGGATTCAGGTCGATACTGTCTTAATTGCAGAATGAATGAATCTTTCTTGTTTGTAAAATTATTTTTGATTTTGTTACTGAAATGGTTCCTCCAGCTAAGTAGATACCAACATAAAGAAGTTTGACGAGAATTTATCTCTCTGGCGAAGCATCTAAAGTTTCTATGTGTGCGTTGTCTCCATACAACAAATATTATCTGTATGTGTGTGTGTTTACGAGGACATCAAAGCTCGCCGGCGGCGTGAATGCCAATTGGTTTTTTTATCGTTTTCTCTAGGCTCGTGATAAAACCGCCCCCCTCAATCCCCCGCCCGCCAGCCCTCCCCCCTGCGACGTCTTACGGCTTCGTCTGCATACTTGGCAAGTTTGCCCGTACATCTAGTTTGTGTAATGCTGAGTTGTGGGCAGATAGATCATAGCGAGCGAGGATCACACGTAGCACTGCTTGTGTTAGTGTGTGCACTATTTAACACCTAAAACGGGATATTTACCTGCCATGTTTACAATTTGTTTTGAGTTCCCGGTAGAGTTAATGATCATGTCAGTTTAACAACTTAGGTGGGTATATGCGCATTATTTGTTTGTCAGAATAGCTAGATTCTAGATAGGTATCAGGTATGGGGATTTTGGCGAAGTTCTTTGAGACTCTGACTTTGGACTAAAAGACAATCTTACGATGTCTTTGGAGCTGATCATACATTTTTGTGTGTCATAAGTTGCAGAGGTGGAATAAGGCCAGAAAATACTATCCATACCCTTTCTCCAGCAATATCTCGTTCTAATTAAAACCTCACTCTTCAATTACACCAAAAAACGCAAACAATACAAAATCTCGAAACCAAACAAAATTAGTTGATCATGTAAAAAAAAAACAAGCGAACCAGCTTCTGCGATACTCGCCTGGGGCTTGCTCGCGACTATACGTTCTGCAACCATCACACGAAGACCCCCGAACGTTTGCCTATCAAGTTTTTCCTGCTCACATTTAGAACAGGAACAGAGGTCAGGATGGCTTGGGCTTATGACAGAATTGACTTGTGGCTAGTTAAGCTTGAGCTGCGTGGTTTCTTGGGTTTGCTTCCGCGTGGTCTTGGTCCGGGTGTGTCCGGGGGGGCTGGGGGCTCCCGAGTGGCTGGTGCTGGCTCGTGGCGTGTACTAGTGCTCACTTCACACGTCGTACAAAGCGCGCTAACTGCCTGCTATTAACTGCTCGACCCCCTACCGCCTAGTGATGTACTCACTGCTGCTTGGTTATCGACTTATGACTGTTGGTGGTTCAATACATTTTTATTGTACATCAATGAAACACGAGACAGAGGAATCACAGAGATCCTTCCAGGAGTCTGTGAATGTATTATTGTGTCAATTTGAAATAATGAAATTGATTTGAATGTAACTATTGTGTGTAGGGTTTTAAACTAGCATCCCAACTTACATATTTTTAATGGTTACGGCTCAAAGCTTTTGCTTGGATTTTGTGAATTATATGTTTTAACCTTTTCTCTTGAAAAGTATGGCTCTAACAGATATTTTCAACTCAAAAGTAAGGATAGAAGGGCTATTATTAAATCAATAAAACTAAGCTTTTCACCCCAATAATAATCCATCATATAATCCTGCGAACTCTGTCATTTTCCGAGATTAATCAATCAAAACAAATAATTGACGATAACAAATGAAAATCTGCGACGACTACGATTTGTGCCATCACTAGCACTCGCACCGCCCGCGGCTCCTTTCCCTGAGTCTAATCAAGCGAAACAAAACCATACCACCTACATATTAAGATCTTAATTTCATTGTGTACTTATCTTATTATTTTTTCTGCAGTTCTGAGATCTAATTTGAGCTCTATATGTAGTAAGCTTGGGTGGATATTAGAGTATGGGTTCTGTATTGTATTGAGTCAATCATTTCGGTAGGAACAAGAGCTGTGCCCCCAATGGTCTCGATAAATTATCCGCTCTCGCTTGTTTTATAATAACTGAACAGATACAATCAGCGCCACTAATTACTTATCAATTAATTGATTAATGTCGTTCACTTTCACTACATTTCGTGGCCGATACATTGTTTTGATGATAATATGTAATTGAAGGCCTTACATTGAAAACGTTGACGTTCAGTATAATTAAACATGTTGGAATCAGTCAACTTTCTATTTGGCGCCTCCAATATAATATACGACAGTGAATAGTAATCAAGGGTACCTACTCTTGAGCACGGGTACCTTGACGCCTTGACGAAAATACTGGACGTGATTAACACACCCGCAGTATTGCTATACATATTTTGATGGTAAACACAACGAAAGTTTGTACAAGCCAAAACCAAATATGTAGAGTTACCACTTTCATTTAGACATTTTGCTGAAATAACTAGAGAGAATGCATGCATGGTTATGTATCGTAGGTATAACAAAATACATACATAGGTACTATTCAGACACAGCATGAAATCACAATTACATACTATCGTTAAAACGCCTTCCGTATTCAAAATACCTGCACCTAAACACACATGCAACACAATAAAATAATCATAACTCAGATAATTCCTAAATTATACCTCCGTCCGTGAGGCGGGGTTACCCGTAACCCGGTACTTACAACGGGTTAAGTTAACCCTTACGCTAAGCCCCATTGTGTGCTGTGTCACTACACACTACACCCAGTCCTGCCGACCCACAATATTGTGACAAGCGACACGTCCGCGACAAAGGCGACAAAGGCAAGATTGTCGCGGCGACAAAAACGGCACATTATTGAGCTGAGCCCATTGTGGCACCTTTAAATGTCTTTTTGTTATTTAAATAGGATTTGTGGGTTTTTATCCAGTTTTTTTGTGTAGAGCTTGGTATTGATAGCGCGATAGCGCCATCTAGATATAGGAAGAGAGAGGAAGTCCTTTCAAGAGACTTATAGAAGTGTTTATAATGGTCTTGTGTCCGTTTACAGTATTGAGAATAACTTTGTTAGTGGTTCAGTTAAATGCAACAAGATCCAATTTGAATGTATCTGATTTACATAATTGTATGGCTTCTCGCTCTTTCATTTTGTAATTCTGAATGTCAATTTTCGTGACGCCCGTAGGAAGGAAATCCATTCTCTTGTTCTACTAATTCCAAACTTGTGCTAATATGAGAAATATCGACTATTGCCTGCAGGGAAACAACAACGAATGATTGTTATTATTTCTCATGACGTATTTGCTGAGTTCGTTTAGTTAGTACCTACCTATCCGTACACACTGCCCCGCACTACTGGTCTGTATCTTAATACAGACCTAGCTTAGTTTAGGGGACAGAGTTGAATCTATTGTATTTATTTTCTAATGCTAAATTAAGAATTTTAATCTGTAATAAGTGTAATATAATTATACTTTGTGGTAAGAAATAATTTATTTATTTATACTGTTAGGCACTCACACCCTTATTATAAGTCAACATTCACAAGTCACTATTCCAAAAATCACCCTAAAATTACTAATTATTTTCCTGCAATCCCCAAAATAACACAATTATTAATATTTGAAGTACATAATGACGTGCACTTGACAGTTTCGCGGAAGCGTGTGTTTGTGTAGGCACCGCTGCACCGGGACGCGGCGGCGGCGCCCGCGCACCTACCGGGCAACTGTTGTTGTTAGACACGGTGTTGTTGTAATCTTACCGCCACACTATTTGTGTTACAGTTTATTTTTTTCCACCTGTTGAGGGACATAATTGGTTGGGAAGGAAATGTGCAGTGGCCGTTAATTGACCGTTTTATTTAAAATTAAATAAATAAAAGTTCTTATTGATTATAGGAAAATAAAGAAATCCATAGAGTTTTATGACTAATCCTTTTGGATATCTTCATATACATCTAACACCTAGGCAGAAAAATCAGTTTTAGTAAGTCATTTGTGATCCTCATTTTGGTGAAGATTGATTCAGATATGGGTTAGTTTTGTAAAGCTTCAGCTCTCAGAAAATGACTCCACACTTCCACCCTAGTCTCGATACATTCGTTATTGACAACATTTGGTCATCATTATCTGCACAAGCTGCCGCTTCATCAAAGACTCTTGCAATAAATTTTCAATTACCTTAAACCACGGACTTAGCTTGCATCTCAAATTATAAGAGCTCTTTTGTTAGTGGATTAGCCGACAAAACGCGGAGGGCACGCGGCTGATGCGACTCGAAGGCCGGCGCGGTAATTGAAATAGCTCAGCGCATTAGATGGTGTTATAACTACCAGCGGAACTTGGAACACCACGCCACCCCCCGCAAGGATCAACCCCGGCGACCGCGGCGTCATTGCATAGCTCGTTGAAGGTCTCGCAGTACTGGTTGCTTCGTCCACAGTGGTGTGCAGAACATTCTTGCAGGATTATAAGTTTAGTGTGACAGCCAGCTCAATTAAGTAACCCTCTAGTCGATTGGATATTAATTTATTGGCGTCATATAGTTCAGTAATGCGGCCGGAATGCGAATCGTTTACAACTTCTATTCCGCACTGAAGTTTATTGCTCGTTTCGAACCCATTGTTAGAGCTTTGTGGAGCTTATGGCGGAGTTAATTTTCAAATTAGATTTAATGGTGATCATTTCACAGTAGGTGATAGAAGGTCTATGCTACATATCGTTTTATACATGAGTGTAATAGGTAGGATTTTTAAAATGTACATGATACATTAAATGTACATAATTTTTATTATTTCCATGCCTCGGAAAGCACTTTAAGCTGTTGGTCCCGGTTGTCAGTTGTCCATCTTTGGCAGTCGTTACAGGTAGTCAGTGGCCCAAATAGTCTGACAACCAGTCTTACCAAGGGGTATTGTATTACCCAGTATTAACTGGGTTTTGGAGGTCAGATAGGCAGTTGCTCCATGTAAACGTATTACTGTTATTACAGTATTCAGCTGCATCCATTTAGACTGGAAGCCGACCCCAACATAGTTGGGAAAAGGCTAGGCAGATTATGATGATTTTACATTACATACAATGTGGGTAGAGCAGAATTATTAGAGTCTATTGGTACCAATCCTGCCACAAAATTAAATATCATATATCATACACACCAAAAAAAAAAAACTCACAAGCATGTAAATGTAATAAATCAGCATGTTGTCCCGATAACATGTCATACTCGTAGGACGCCCGAGCACACACTACACAGTACACAGCTCGGTACAACAACTGCACGGAACAGCGTACGTGTCCGGAATCGTAATGTGACGTTTAATCCAAGATGGCGCCGCCCCGCGCTAATGAATTGTGACACGGGTTAACGGCAAATTAATATACATTATAAGCAGTTTACACGAACAATCTGCG
This sequence comes from Xestia ashworthii, assembly GCA_950022955.1. Taxonomy (NCBI): domain Eukaryota; kingdom Metazoa; phylum Arthropoda; class Insecta; order Lepidoptera; family Noctuidae; genus Xestia; species Xestia ashworthii. Next base: position 911,251 of record OX465561.1, read on the forward strand.
GGATGCTGCTGCTAATTTTATTAGAAGTTTAGTTCGCTAGAAACTTTAGTTTGTGACAGCTTAATGTGGAACTTTCTGAGATCTTTGCATTTTGTTGTTTGATATCATAATCCAAATTGAATATATCTGCCTTATTCACTTTAGATGTAGATGTTCATTAAGTAGAAGAAATAGGAATGTCAGAACATCTTAGATCTAATTACACTCAAGTTTCAGCTAACTTGAATTTCCTTTTCAAAGCCACACCAATAAGATACAACAATGAAGTCAACCAATAAAACAGCTGACAGCCGAGTGTCGATAGAAAAAAATAAAAACTTTTTTGCAAAAAATAAAACCGACTTCACACAAAAAAGTGAAAAATAACTTTAGCTTCAGAAGTCGGTGACCTTTATTTGATTGATTTAGTTTTTTTGTCACCGACTTCTGAAGCTAAAGTTATTTTTCACTTTTTTGTGTGAAGTCGGTTTTATTTTTTGCAAAAAAGTTTTTATTTTTCACTTTTTAGTGGTTCACATGTGCATACCCTTTCACAGCGTACCAGCGTGATTTTTTGTTATGAACTGGTGTAAACAATAGACAGACATGAGATTTCAGCAATCCCAGTAAGAGACATAATTGCTACATTTAATGAGTAGTTCCGTTGCCTTTCTCCGAAGTTCTTCATCTAATCTTTACCAAATATAAACGGGATTACTCCGAGAAAGTACTCTTTCTAAAACTACCCAAATCGCTTCTGGTGTGCCTATAAAATTTGAAGAGTTCTTTCTATTTCTCCAGGATCCCATTATCAGGATCCTGACTTGATGATTATTGGACCTTCTGGGAAGTATACCCTTCAAACAATTAAAAAACAAATTCGGTCCAGTCATCTTCGAGTAATCGGGGAACATTGAATTGAGAACCTCCTCCTTTTTGAAGTCGGTTAATAACGACGTTATGGTACGTGACTCAAAATATCCGGATAGCCTTTAAAAGATTTGGCCGAGTATCGTTAATTTGCTTCTAAGAATTGAAGAGTTCCGTTCATTTGTCATGGATCCCATAATCTGAACCTAACCAAATTCTCATCAAACTACCCTTGAAGTACCCTTGCCAATAAAATAAAAAAAAAAACTATACATGTCAAGGTAATAGGCTTATCCCCAATAAATGGAACTTAATACACCTAACTGTCGAAATCTGGAAATATTGTACACATCTGCGTACCCCCTCAGAGCATACAGGCGTGATGTTACGTCATGATGTTGTATAAACAATAAACATTCAAGCGATTGCAGCTGTTACTGCAGATTTGCCGTGTATTTTTGAAGAGTTCCATTGTATATCTCCGAAGATCCGGATCAGATCTTCAGCAAATTAAAATATAACCACACGGGAAGCACCAGCTTTCAAATTAAAAGAGAGTCATCAAAATCGGTTCACCCAGTCGAAAGTACTGAGGTAACAAACACTGTCGAAATCTGGGTGTATTGTACACATCTGCGTACCCCCTCAGAGCATACAGGCGTGATATTACGTCATGATGTTGTTTAAACAATAAACCTACAAGCGATAACAGCAATCACTGCAGATTTGCCGTACATTTTTGAAGAGTTCCATTGTATATCTCCGAAGACCAGCATCAGATCATTAGCAAATTAAAATGGGACCACATGGGAAGTACTAGCTTTCGAATAAAAAAAGAATCATCAAAATCGGTTCATTCAGTCGAAAGTTATGAGGTAACAAACACAAAAAAAAAAAAAAAAAAAAAAAAAAAAACATACAGACGAATTGATAACCTCCTCTTTTTGGAAGTCGGTTAATAAAATAATATAATGATGATGAGTCATTACGGGCGGGTTCTTGTTGAGTGTTGGCTCCGTTGACGCGCTGTCACGCCGTCACGCTGCCTGAACGAGCTGATTGACTCGAGTGGGGGCAGGCTCAATTAAATCCCTAACATTTGTATTAATTAAAGGAAAGGAATTTGATACGAATCGACAACGGCGCTCGATTGACGGTGAGGCTTACTTATTGAGCTATTAGTTGAGCCTCCAGCCTATTGTCAGTAAACAATTTTATGTTTAATTATGTTTGAAATGTAATTGGTGGTTCGATGTGAAGATCTTCTTGTTAATATTAAACGTTATTTATTGAAAAGGTTTAGTAATTTGTACACTTCGTTATTATAATTTGATTAAATGTTATGTCAGATTTTAATTCAATTCCAATTATCATTATTTTTTAATCCACACCTATCAAATGTATACCGTATGTTGAGCGTATATTGTATGATGGGTAATCGGATCTCTATTTTTATCTTCAGTTGAGACAAAAGGACTTGCGCAAGAGCATTATGTTCTAGTGACAGCAGCGTGTCAAGAATTGGCCCAATGAAGTGTTTGTCACGTTCAACATGCTGTTGACTTCAAGTCAATAGTGCCATCCTCTGTACACAGTTTTTTGTCACTTGTTCACAAGAGTTTAGAACTTGAGGGCACAAGAATCTGAAGTCAATGATCTGTTCAAGTGAACTAATAAATCACTTTTCATAATCAAGAAGGTTAAATATTTTGTTCTTAAGTCTTTTGCTTGAACAACATATTCGTGCGCATAGAGAAAAATGTTGTTATTCGCAATAGTTGGAATGTGATTTAAATAAAAAAATCAAGTAGCTTTAAGAAAAGTTTTCATTCTCATTTAACTATGCTAGAATTCTAGACTGTAGAACGCTCACTTAATATGACAAACGCAACAATAGCAACTTAACAATACACGCCTACAAATCTTCGCCACAAATGTTCCATTATACTCTCATTATGTGATGCATACCAGAAGTCTTCACGAGACAAGATTTCAGGTCAGATCTGACTTTCACAAGCCCCGGCTGACCTAACCCAACAGCACACAGCTGGGAGCGCACTGGGTCGCAACTCTCGCCATTGTTCGCCACAACGCGGTCACTCTGCACCCGCCTTTATTTATCTTACACCTAACATAATTGAGGAAGTATTTAACTCGCCTTTTGTTGCGTTTTTTCTCTTAATATTGTTAAAATTGTACGACAATCAGGTAACTGACAGCCGGTTGTAGTGGCTGCCAGCTGGGTATGCGGTGTGGGGATATTAGTTTTGAAATTTGTGTGTAACCGACTTTATCTCTTTAGGGGTCATGTATGACCCTTAAAAGAATCTTAAGTTTTTTTTTTAACAGCTATCGTTACTAAGTAACTACGTTGTGGAGGTCAGATAGGTGGTCTCTCCACATAAAATACCGGTATTGAGCTGCATCCAGAAAACTGAAAGCTGCATCTAACTTAGAAAAAAAAAGGCTGTGTAAGCAAATTGTAGTTAATAGTTTTATTAAATTAAACTCTCCGTGGCAGCCCTGACTGCGCGTGCGCCTCTCCTCGTTCAATAGAGCTGTCTTCAAGTTACGCGCACATTGTCTATGTCTGCGCGTTTCAAACGATTGTCCCTTCAACGAGCCACAAGACGAAACTTTTTGCGGGTAGTCGGTAACCCAATCGTGTTCCTACTAGCTCTCATTGTTCCACTGTAAATATTGAAACGTAAGACGATTTCACAACCATTGCTTCAACGTCAATACGATTCGAGTTCTTATGCGAAATGATTATGTTTTTATTTAAGTAATTCTCCTGATCCTAAAAAAAGTTTATACTAACCGTTTTGGGCATAACTTTGTTACTTACATTATGATCCAGGTGCCAAAGTCAGTATCGCAGTAATGCGATGTGATCACGTTAATTATTTAAAAAAACACGCAAAAAATCTTTTGACAGTAAAAGCACAAAGGCACTGCTTGTTCATTCAATTTTTTCCAGCATACCTGCGACAGTAGGTTTAAGGCCCAATAAAATAGATGGACTAATTTTAATACAGCGTTCAGTACGTCTAACCAAAGGTATCCAAAAAGAATAGCAAAAAAAACACTGATTAATTTTTCATAAATTGTCGGCACTCAAGAATAAACACATCCTCTCGTGAGTAGGTATCCAGTCAGTTCTGTTAATATCAGTCTGTATTAAAGCATAGTACAGTAACTTTCAGTTGACTACACAAATCACTTTTTTAGGATAGTGTTGTTAGGATAAGTAGAAGATAGCGCAAAATAAAATCACTTTAATCAGTGTTTTTTTTTGGTTGGAGATCTTTGGACAGTACTGAACGCTGAGTTAAAATTTGTCCATCTATTTTAATGGGACCTTATAATATATGATGAAACTTTACCTTCCTTATATATGAATGGTCTCACCAATATATCAGTTCAAGACCAATACAGTCAGAGTGAGTGACCGGTGTGTATGTCGTTGGTGCTGTATTACACCGTTAAAGAGTATTAAATTAGCTCTACGATGTAATTAGTGCAATTTATGTTGAAGAAATAATATTGCGATCACCAAGTTGTATTAAGTAGGTATTGTATTGTATAATGTATTGTATAACGGGCTGCTGTCCGCAACGTCAAAGCGCGTATTTTGCGTATAGGCTAAAATCTACCACGCGGGCCCAGTGTAGTTTGGTAATTAATGTCACATGTCTTCGAATGATGGTTCTAGAACATCCGGTTTCCTCGATGTTAGGTAATGTGTATCTTATATATCATAACCACCCGAAGCATCATCTAGTTAAGGCCTAACCTAGCCGGGAAGAACACTCCTTAATAATCATGCCAAAAAACCAGTAATTGCCAATTCCCACCCCGCAGCATAATCTCTAGTAAAGTGAGTGTGGCCCAGCACCAGGTGAATCCTCTAGCATTTTTAAATTGGAATTCCTGGCGGGCGTTGTTTGTGCTTGTACTTAATGAATGGATGTAATTGTTGCAGGGTTCCCGCAAATCAAGTCGCCGTACAGCCCTGGCTCGCAGCCCCATCTCACCGGTGAGTCACCATCTTGTCACTCACTCGAGCCACGCTTTACTAATATCAGTATTAAGATTTACTGCCGATGACAGGGAGAAGATTAGCTTGGTTTATGGTTGTTGATGGAAGAAAAATATTCATCAACAATGGCTACTTTCCTTTCATTATGGCCTTTAATATTCAATGCCATTTAACTATTGTAAAAGGCTTTATTTGTCGTCAAAAAGCTTAATTTGTATTAAAAAATACTAAAGCAATAGTCAAACGGGATACAAATTGTTTTTTTTTTTATTTCGATCGATACACGAAAGTGATAATTAAAGAGTACGACATCTTAGGAATGAGCAATTTGCTTAGCTATGATAAGCTAGGCGTCAGGCTTTTCAGAGCCAAGGGCAAATGCCCGCCACGAGGCAAAATGAAGTAAGCAGGAAGAGAAAGAAGCCTATAGTTTGACTTACTAGTTAATCTGCCTGTTCTGACAGTGAAATGGATACTGTTGATGAAGTATAAGTAAACGTTTACTTAACAACACCATCACACAAAATTTCCATAAACCTTCTTAACATGTGTTGTCATAATTACAAGATTATGAAAAGTTTGCTGCAGTGTTTAGATCGTCAAAGTGGCAACGTAGAATCGTAGATAGGTAGGTAGGTAGTTATCCCAGGCAGGCTTATTGAAATGCCGAGACAAAAGACAAGGTAATGAACAGCCGTGAAAAATGATCACCGAAGTATTTTGATTAACAGAGTGGATCGGCGATTAGTTCCTATAAATTAGAAGCGTCGCTGAAACTATGGAGAACAATACATTTGCCGGTGATTTAGGAAAGTGGCTGTGTGGCGGGGGTGAAGCTTACGAGTGGGGAGGGCGGGAGGGCATCCCTCGTGTGAGCCCCCCCCCCCCCCCGCGTCTAACACACCAGTGCACCTCACCCCCGGCTTTGTCTCAGTAATGAATCCGGCAAACGCCAAACGTCACCGCGCAGCCGCTCGACCCAGCCAATATCACAAATCATACTCCTATCTATTAGCAATCGGAAACTGAACTCTATGCTTACGCTCGTAGAGCACAACCTTCATTAGCCCTTATTGGACATATTACCCTCTTAGAACAGAAGGGCAAATTCGCTTAGAATGTGAGGTTTTAGAAAATATTCTGTTGAATGCAAATTAGTTTTCGAGATAAAGATATAAGTCGGGGCTCAAATTACTTAATATAACGAAGGTCACGGAGACTCGAGGAGATTAATTGACGTGAAGGGTTAATTGCGAGTTGCGACTAATGAAAATGGAAATCAGCCGGTGCGGCTCATCCAAACATGTGTTTATGAAGTAGATTAGACGACCGTACTGTTTACAAGCGTCCAGACTACACGTGACATATAACGACGTGTGACGAGTCTTTCTTCTGTTCGTAACCGCAGTGTTGTTGTGGTAGGTGCGTGTGTGTAACACAGTACACACAGTGCACGCGGAGTGCGGTGTGCGGTGTGCGGTGGGCGCCGTGTGTTCAACTCAACCCCAGCGCATGAAAAGCGTCACAGAAAACAAACCAGGCTCCCGCCGGCAGCCATTTGTAAAAATTACCTCCGCCGCCATTTCTGTGCGGGAATTTCATATTTGGAACGCCACGGGGCGGAATCCGCGAGTGGATTTTGACATTTCCATCATGGCGGCAAGTTTTATTGTTTTCTAAAACAATTGCAGCGGCGGGCGCTGCTGTGATGCCCGCTTTGGAGCCATTGTTTAGCGGCAGACATTTTTAATTTGAAAATTAGGGGTCTATTATTTTGTGTGTGCCGAATAAAAGTCAGGAGTGTAATGAGGCTGTGAGCTCATTGGTTGCACGGAAGGAAGTCGACAGCGTCTCACTCATTGATTGAAGTCCTCTGGTATTCATCACTTTACATTCTCTCCTACCTGCTTCAGCATTCCGATGCTAAACCGTCAGTAGATTACCTACCTCTCTGAATTTTTTGACACACCGTCACGTTTTAACTTAATGTTTCAGATTGACTACACGGGTTCAATATACCTACCTATTTAGAAATAATGTAACGTCGAAACTTTTTAGAGCTTTTATCTTCAACATGCTTTGCTATCACGAATGCAGCTAAAGAGTCACTAAGAAACATCAATGATTGCTTTATTTAACAACTTATTCAAAAGTGTCGTCAAATTAATTTCCACTCAGTAAATCTGTTGACAGTTGTCACATCACTTGAGTGTTAACACCTCACCACCGTCTACATTACACCAAACATTTGTCACAAACGTTGGCGCCCAACACCAACAACGAGGAAATTATTTTTTTGTTTCTGTCAAACTGAGACGAGTAGCGCCTGTGGATACAACACTTCTTCACCAACTTAAAATCTGCACGCTGTAACTGTCTCTGTTGGCTTGTAATAAAGGTCAATGTTGAACGGCAGCGTGTCGCAGTAAAGTGGTGGTAGTGATGTATCAAGTGTCAGAAGAGCCGCAGTGTTTAGTCACATTAAGTGGCGACAAGTTGTAATAACAAGCAGTATATGAAGTGCGCGGCGGCCACTTGCCACTTTCTTCTCGTAACGAAGCGTGTCGGGTTTCTGCGGTGTGTCCACGGTGTTTGGATACAACGCTCTGATGTAGCAACTTGTTTGGAAATAACTCAGTTGTCGGTACATTTTTGTCACTATTTTTTTCGTAGCGGATGAGTAAGAGGAATTCTAAAATAACTTGATACAGTTGTAACGTTGCGAACAATATTTTCGTATCAGGCTGGGTGAGTAAAAGTTTACCTCCATGCTTCATCCTAGCTCCTTGGTCTCAATCATCAATCCGAATAAATTTTTCTGTCGACATTGTTACACTTGATATCTTACCTACTTCTACCTTTGTTTCTAACTAGTCACATGCGTTTGCGTAAACTTACTATCAACACCCATTTGTCATTTCAGTGTGCAAAAGCACTTCATAGATTATACTCAATCTTGAGCTATTGGAGTAGCTCGTGACTAACAGCCGCCCGCGTCAATCTGCTTGCCTAGGTTGGTTCGTGGATGGGACCACCCTTAACATACCGAGTTTTCTCCGTGTTTCGAAAAGCACGCTGTTGGTCCCAGCGGTCATTTTTAGATCTTTGGCAATCGTTTACAAGTAGTCAGAGGGCAGAAAACCTGACAACCAGTCTTACCCAGAGGTATCGTATAACCTAGTAGTAAGTAACTGGGTTGTAGAGGCCGTTTTACAGGCCGATAAAAATACTGATATTCAGCTGCATCCCGGTTAGAGTAGAAGCTGACCAAACATAGTTGGGAAAAGGCTAGTCTATACTCAAAATGGAACTCATTCGGACTGAACTGTAACAATATATTGCACTCAACATGGATAACACGGAAGAATCAATCCTGCAACAAATGTCGGCGATGTCCGTATTATAGAGCGAATAGAGCGGCACCGACACAAGTGTAGCACAAACACGTGAGAGTGGCGCTAATTGTGCGGTGTCCGGTGTCGCGGCCGACTGTCCGCTGTCTGTGGGACACCACATGTTCGATGCTGCAACTGTGTCTGTGTACTTTCTCGCACACCTTCTATTCTTACCCAGAACTGCATTATTAGCTTAGTGGATGTCTACTTACTAGGCGTGCCAAAGACCACCCACTCACTCTTGTGCTTTTACCGCTTTCACTACCCATTTAAACTCTATAGGCTTGTTTGTGGCAGTAGGCAGGTTTAAATCTCAAATAACAGCAGAATGAAATGTTTCCGTCACAGAAAGTATAAACATGTGTCCAATAATCTGATGATTGCTCTAGCTGCTTGTTACAATAAGTTGATAAAACATCTGTTCAGAGGACAAGCTCGTACAAAACATATTTGTTAACTTGATAATATTGCCTCAGTAACATCTTAATTGCTAGCATTGTCCTCATCGAGCACTTTATTACGCACGTATGTATGTGAATATATTAATAATTAAACAATACACACAATTATGCAGGTCTGAACAAATATAGCGTCTTAGCGAGTGACGAAACAAAATTACCGAAATTCAATTATGTGTTGTATTGTTTTATCAATTAGTGTGTGTTCATTTGTTTGGAACAGATTTACGTGCGTGTGTCGTGCACCTGTGCGTGACGTCACAACATTGGGCAATAAGTATCTGTTCCACGACACGAGCTCATGCAAACGTTTCTTTAACAGTTTTAAGTCAGTAATTTAATACTAAAGAATGTCACACCAAAGTGTTTGAAGCCAATTCAACAATCAAGTTTGAAGTCATAGAAAGTTATAAAGCTTACTTACTGTAGGTACTACAACTAGTCCTAAAGTCTAGACTATCAACTATTCACGGAATAGGACGGTACCTTCTGCGCTCGACCTTCTCTTCAAGATGCAAAACTTTTTTATTCCTACTCTTGGTATGTTTCATTTTTTCACCGCAAAATTGCGTATTAAGGGTGAGAAACATCTGTTCCAAAAATATACTAAGAACAACATTATTTCATTTGCAATTGGATTTGCTTTTACTTCGCTAGAAATAATGACCCAATCCAAAAAGTAAAAATAAACAGCAAAGTTGTCGCCTCCTAACCTAAAATGACGACATAAATACATTAGGCTTTAATACAAATAATTTGTCGCTTAACAAGTGAAATGTAACGCGTTGTGAGGGGCTGCCGCATGGCGGATGGCGGATGGCGGATGGGATGATTTGGGCAGCATCCATCCCCCGAGGCTCGTTATGCGGCACTTTCCGCAATTTTTTGAAAACGATATTGTTGAGCCACCCCTGGTAATGATGTAAGGATATCTTGGTGCAGCGGGTAGGTACACATTTCAGCCCAATTTGTTAAGTAAATAGTTTTTGTCGAGGTTAGGGAACGCCGGAACGTTATTTATTTCTCGTTACTTTGAGTTTAAAAGGCCGAGCAACATTCTCAAAAAAAACTTGATCAATGTAAACACATCGGTCAAACTTTCCGAAAAAGATTTTACAGTACCTATCTTCTTTTTTGGATAACAGACATGTAGATAACATGAAAATTAAAAAAGTGGCCAAGTGCGAGTCGGACTCGCCCATGAAGGGTTCCGTAGCACCAAGTAACATAATATAAAAGTTCTTGCAGTTAAGGTAAGGTAAATTGCGGTTAACGATTTATGACGTGTTAAAAAAATTACTTAGTAGATCTCGTTCAAACCAATTGTCGGTGGAAGTTTACATGGTAATGTAATAACATATTTTTTTTAGTTTTATCATTATCTTATTTTAGAGTTAAGTTAGTTAAGTTAGTTAAGTTACAGGGACACACACACACACATTTTACCACTTTGGAAGTGTCTCTCGCGCAAACTATTCTGTTCAGAAAAAAATAATGTTAGAACACTCAATATCATTTATAAAACCCATCCATAGATACCCCACAAGTATGAGTTTGTTTTATTTTATATTAGTATTTATTTTATTGTTTACCTATTTTTTTCTATTTTGTGTGAAAATCCTAATGCGGTTCACAGAATACATCTACTAACCAAGTTTCAACAGCATAGTTCTTATAGTTTCGGAAAAAAGTGGCTGTGACATACGGACGAACAGACAGACAGACATGACGAATCTTTATGAGTTCCGTTTTTTGCCATTTGGCTGCGGAACCCTAAAAATATCATTTCAAATATGAAATAAAAACATCAACAAATAGCTTTGAAAACCTTGTATCATAAATGCCTACAATGCTTAGCCTACATAAGTACCTACTACAGGTACGTATGACAAGGTTAGATTGGATATGGCAACTTATAATTTCATAATTAATGTCAATCCAAGTCTTATTTATAGACCGACTCAATTGAAAAAGCAATCTTAGTTTTTTGTGGGTGTATTTAAATACATAAGCAGGTAGGTAGAGGGGTGCGGGGGTGCGGGGGTGCGGGCGTGCGGGGGTGTCAACAAGCCGATACAATTACATAGCGGGCACCCGAGAGGAATAATTTAAAAAGCCGCGGCTGCCCGATTCATCGCACACACCCGCTCAATTACACCATTTTAATGCCCACTCTGTTCTCGTTCTCGTATTATAAGACGGTTCTCGTTAAGTGTTACATGTTTATTGTTCGGAGGGTGAGCAGTGAGCACGGCTCAGGTTGTTCTCGTGGCAATTTTTGCAACAATCCAGTACATGGGTAAATACGAGTACCTACTAGTCATTATTCGAAAATGTGTACATATACGCTCATTAGAGCTTGGTTGACTCGTATCGTTAAAGGCGTACTATATGTATGCTTGTATACCTACTAACTGGGATGACTCTCTCTACCATGACAAGGTTGAGTCAGATCGTTGCTGGAGATCTCTATGTTGTATGGAATTTAGCCAAAAATTAAACAAGTTCCCCCGATGACTGCTAACTCAACGCCTGCGTGTTTCGTGTCCCAAGTAGATTTAAGTTCTCTATAAAACCTTCTACCCGTATTATATCTGTCTACCTTTTTCCCAATTATATTGTAGTCGGCTTAGGCGGTCTTCAATGAAAATATAACCACGTTGGTTTCCTAAATATCAATTATTTAGATGCAAGAGCGACTATTCGACGTTCCAACCGTGAAACCCGTTCATACAATAGGTACCCGTACTTATGCTTGCACTTTACTTATAATGCGCATTATTTTATATTCTATTAAAGTACTTAATAAATGGAGTCCAATCAAGGTGGTTGTCTACTTCTTTAAGATCCTTAGGACCCCAACATCACAAACCAAGCAACCTAAACTTACAAACTAGAAGCTAATATGAGCGGGTTGTTACATCTCACCCCCCTGCCCCCTCCCCCAGTGTGGAGGGGTAGGGGGGGGGGGTGTGGGCGTGGCCTGGCCGGACACTGTGACTGCCACTTGGTTATTGGCTTCTTTTCATAGTCCTTAGCCGTTTGGCCGGCTTGCTATGTGTGCTTCTGTGGTCGCCGATGCGGCTGACATCAATCATTTCATACGAGTTATTGGTATAGTTGAGCTACTGTTTACCGCTAGTTGAGTAGAAGGTTACCTTGTTAAGGTTTCCGATCTTCTATTAGGGTCCTGGGTTCGAATCCCGGTAGGAGCAAATGTTTGTGTGATGAGCATGGACATTTGTTTCCGAGTCATGGATGTTTATATGTATAATAAGTATGTATTTACAAACAAAAAAGTATATATGTAGTATATCAACTATCTAGTGTACACGACACAAGCTTTGCTTAGTGTGGCACTAGGTGGCGCTGTGTGTTAATGTCCAGCAATATTTATTTATTATTTATATTTATATCTATGAACTTCTTTTCTTTATACAAACGAGCTTTATAGTAAAGAATTTTATCTAAGATGGAAATGTGGTCATTTCCATGTTAGATAAAATTCCAGTCCAGTCCATAAAAGTCCTGTTATGACGCAAATCCTAAAACGAGTAAAACGATTTACTGTCATGCCAGATATCGTAACTATAACAACTTTCATCCAGACCTGCACCTCACACCGACCCACTTGTTACAAAACTGTGCCAAAACATGGTCCACACTAAAAAAACTAAGTAAATACATAAAAGCTAACGCGAACTTGTACACAACAACACGCTCACTCCGAATCCATTTCCTATAAAAGCAACAATAATATTTTACGATTAGACCCTCCCCCCACCCCCCACCCCCTCTAAAGGCTACTGATCGCATAATGACTTACTTTGCCAAACACACGCGTGCCACTGGAAAATCGACCTTGCGGCCCTGTGATAATGGGAGTTTAAGGTTAGCAATACGCTCTGTGGATGTCCTCCGAAATATCAAAGTGAAGAGAAGCCCATTAGCAATTATAATGGCTACTGTCCTGGGCTGAGTGCCTGCTCATTACCGTCGCTCGCCGCCCGCTTGCCACCCGGTTGCCGGGCGCTTGCCGGCCGGTTGCCGCCAGTAGCCGCCCGGTTTTGGCTGCAGGTCCTACCTTGCCAACTTTTTTAGGTAATTACTCGGCACTTCTACAAGTTCAAGTACCTCAATGCTATCTCAATTTTTTGTGTAAGTTTAGTATTCTCTCCGCTGCGCGCTGTATGAATGAATATGGGAAAAGTTGAGGTCGGTCTCTTGTTGCCAACGACCAGTTCGGAGTAACAGCTCATACTCTATAAAGCGTCTGTGACCATTCGATCAACAAATAAGTTTTCATTAGAAAATTTTAATATTATACTACTTTCCAGTATTAGCATTATATCTTTTCCCGAAACTGATAATAGGCAGTTTACTGATGAAATATTTTACCAATAATCCAATACTCAATATTAACTTCAACTGACATCCATGCACTCTGACACCAAATAACTTAGCTATGTGGTTAACGGGGGGATATAAGGTAATTTACAACGCTACCGCTTGCAGACTACTTGCTGCTCTGGAAGTCTAAAAATACACTCAATATACACCACCAAGCAACACATCACACGACCTTTAAACGAGCCTTAAATCTTTAAAACAAACAAACAGAACTGGTTGACCAAAACGGTAGAAATAAGAAAAAAAAGAAACGCTTCAAGATCATAATATCTGTATTGTGTAGTTCGTCCTGCTCGACACTCCTGCGCATTGAGCGGACCTCGCTTTGTGGACTTGCTCTATTTTTGTTAACACCTGCGCTGGAACAAGCACGGTGTAATGCGATAGCTGTGCACGCACTTAGTGAGCGTTCGCGAGGTTTGTGCAGACTGTTAGATCAGTAGTGGGACGTGACGGAATACTCGTATATAGATCGCGACGAGATTTTGATGAGTCCGTTAAGATCCAAAGTTTTGCTTTCAATCTCAAGCTTGAAGGAAGGCATTATATCTAGGTACCCATTCATCCAAATCTATTATACAGCTATTTTGTTCTGTGTTGTGTCCCTTCCATAATTAATGATTACTCCTTGTATGTATGCTCATGTCTGGAACGCTTTCTATGTTAACCTATCCTTCTATGTTTATTATTTCCCCTATTGTTCTGTTTTAATTATTATTTTTTATTTGTTTCATGTAATTCGTAGCGGTCCGACAGTTTTATTCAGGTAATTTATTAATTATTTGCTTTCATGTTTGTAATATTATTGCTGAAATTAACGAACTGTACTTACCTAAATAAAGGTTTAAGTGTGTGTACACATGCGTTTTTCCTCATGTTAGATGCTGCTGGAGAATCCCATAATTTCTGCTAAATAAACCGTGTAAAATTGTGTCCAATTTCATCGTAAATTATTCAAACATACTTCTAGTGGCAAATACGGTAATCATCTAGGAACATACTCGCAACAAACGTGACGGTATGTCGCGCGCGACACGCGACACTCGTCGAATCAAATAAGCGGCGGAACGCGCGTCAATTGGCTTGTCGCGACAAATTGGCAATTCGTACGCGCCCTAATTGCATCACGTCTTATCGCGTTAAGCTAAGCGTTTTACCTGCAAGCATTCTTGTTAAGCTTTTTATTTGAATGAGATAGCGACTCGAGGATCCGTATCTGGCTTAAATTAGATCCTCAGGGATTTTATTTTATGTTTGGTTCTTCCTTTTTCTTGTTGAGAACGGCGCGGCGGGTAAATATTCTATTTTATTTATTCGTGTAAATAAAGACATCGTTTTATGGAAAGTTAGGTGTACCTTACAAGTCTCTATAAGCACTAGTTTTGCGCTAGGGATCTTGTTAACCCAATTGTGGTCTAGCGCTTCGACGCTTGTAACGTTACATATAGACCATCAAAAAAGTAAACAGAGGTAATTTACATAATCTTCGTATGAGTAAGAGCTTAGTTTATTCTCATAGCGTTGTAGTGGTGCGACCGAGTCTGGAATGGGATTTTGAAGTTTTTAGAAAGCAGCACATAGAGCATGTTGTACACAAATGTAAGCTTAACAAAAGAGCCACATTTTTCATCAAAAAATAGCTCCTCTAGCAAAAGAAAATTCAGATATGAGAAACCCAAAATAACAAAACGAGGGGCATGCCTAACTTCGCGCTCCTTTACAAAACAACGTAGGCAAATACAGGCAATAAAGGATTTCGTTTGCAAATCTCCACGTTTGCTGATGTCACGTCATGTCGCGTCACGACGCACGTACACGCGGCACGCTCACGCACGCATGGGGGATACAACATTACTATTTCAGAAGGCTTACTCACTAAGATCCCCCGTGCCTCGAAGATTGTGACAGATCTTACACCGAAATGGTCGAAAGGCAATCGTCACGTATTAACAAAATTCATGCTACTCTTTTGTATATCAATGGCTACTCTGCAATAACCACAGGTGTAGGGTAACATTGTGAGGTGAATCTTGAAAACTAATTCATAATGAAGCAACTTGGCTAATGATAAGCTAACTGATTGTGTCGGAATGCAACTTAGATTGAAGTTGCTTAATATTCGACAAGGGGTAACAGAAACTTGTTCAGTTGTGAAGTAATGTTGATGTTGTAATTAATTGCTTTCTTAATCGAATTGCTCTACTGATAAAATTCTTCCATTTTAACACATAATATCTTGATCCCTTGGGGGAATACAATAGGTTTTAGGAATGTATGACGTTGGTATCGATAGATGCTACTTTGCTTAGGATTTATATAAACAGAAGAACTACTTAAATCGAAAATATTTTTCTCCATGAATTGTACCTTCTTTAATATCCCTTTTGTGATAACCTGCGAATGAGAACACCGAATAAATCTAATCGTCAGCTGATCTCGACAAATTGGCCGCGCGACGATTGGCAATTTGTGCGCGACTCGCGACTCTGTGATTGTCGCGATTGGCTCAATATGACGAATAAGTGTTCGCTCTGTTGACGCGACCCGATATATTACATTTGAAATAAATATACAGCAATACTTTGTGATACGATTTTTCAATTTTCAATACTGAAAACCGTCCATAGGTTACCCTGCTTTTATTTGCATTCTTTCCTAAACGTGTTTTAGTTGAAGCAGTACACACATCATCTAAATAATAGACGCAAAATTAAATAACTTCCTGCGATTCTTCCATTTTAAAAGCAAGTTTATGTATCTTACGCTTATGTTTATATTTTTCACATACGAAATATACGAGTTTTTGTTTGATATGTTTATTTTAATATATACAATAATAAATTAATTATCGTATGAATTTAAGATCACCCTACTTCTAATTTACTCGATGTGGTTCATTTTGCATTATTTTCTTTCAATAATTTTAATAACGTGACAGTACACGGATATTAATTTCATATAAATAATATCGTGGCATATTTCCTTGTAGTACTGTTTAATAAATAGGCATAGGTAATAGGCATTATTTAAAGCGTATTAAAATACGCTTTAAATAATAAACTTCACAGTTCGAAACCACTTTATTAAGTAATTAAATTGTAAATATTAATGCACTTTCATAGGTTTGCGTATTAATTATATTATACTGTTGAGGGTTAATTATAAAGCTAAAAAATGAAAAGTCGTTTATTTGAAAATATTCGTATTTCAAGTATTTTTACGTGGTACAAAAAGTGTTATTTTATTATGACAAATAAACAAACCGACCAAACTCTCGGTATCATTAATTATATAATAATAATAACATTTATTTTGCACATATCACTGGCTATGCTACGCCGTAGGCGTACACGTAGAGGGTCTACGAAAATCGTAGCAGTCCTTAATCAACTTTTAAACTAAACACCTTTCATTAGTATTCAAAAATATCATACCCGAAGTAAAACCGTAGCTAAAACCAATACCTAACGTACCATTTAGTCACGCCACTGCCATGAAAACACAAACATAGCTAAGTATTTACATACAACATAATTTTTTCCAAAACACATTTTCATTTGGAGCACAATGCCGCCGGCAAAAGTGGCAGTGTTCTTCACAACAAGTAGCTTTCCTTCAGCAACACTCGTGCCTCCCCTCGCCCCTGCCCGAGGGGAGGGCTCGCAGCTATAAATTATACTCCTCAACGAGTCAAAATGAACTTTATTCTTCAAACCCTAGGTTTATAATGAGTTGTGGGTAGGATTCGTGTTAATGCATACATTATTGGTTCGTTGGCGTCGTGTCGTAATGATCGTATTTTATAATGATACAGTTTTGTTCTGGCGTGGTGGGAGCTGGTGGGAGCTGGTGGGTGCTGGTGGGTGCTGGTGGATGCACGCGTGCTTCGGTGCTCGCATGTATTTAGTGGTGGTGGTGGATGGTAGGGTGGGTAGGTCGGTGGTCGGCGGTCGGCAGTCGGTGGTGGGATCAGTATCGTTTTACTATCATGCTGGTGACTAAGAAATTATAGATCCAATATATCGTTATTGTTAATTTGTTTCACTTGATTTAAAACAACGTCCATTGCAATTGGTCTGTGAGCACATAGCGGGCACGATTTCGTACAACTCTGTTAAATTAATTCTTATCCATCTAATAACTGCACATATTATTATGTAATATCGTCCAACTCAAATACTATGACAGTTTCAACTACTTTTCTGTCATTACCTAATTTAGCTAAGTACCTGCTTTGTTTATTGTGGAGCTTACTTTCCGAACTGTTTTCTAATCTGATCTCAAGCTGCCCACTACACAAGTGGTCCTTTACCCAGGGTAAGATAAGTGCAGTATCATAAAACGCACATTTCAGAGGTCCGTCCCTACGGCCGACGCCTGCCGAAGAGCCCCGACCGCCTCCGATCACTGCCGAGCTCTCCCGAGGGACAGCCGAGTGTATTGCGGCACAGTTTAAGTGATTACCTCCTCACGATACTGCCTTCACTTACTTTGACACCACCAAGCAGCCCATGTTGTTCTGTCATTGTAACATTTATGAGAGATATGTTTTATAACTTAGAGGAATTAGGAATGTATCAATGAACCCCACCCAGTTGTAGGCAGTAGCTCGCGAAATGTTGGGTGATGTACACCTCTGCTTACCCCATTGGGGAATACTAGCGTGATGTGTGTGTCAGTACAGTGCAGATCTACTGTGGCCAATCGATTGCGCGGATACATCGGACACGCCCGGACACGTTACCGGACCAGAGTAATTGGACACATGCTACTGTTGTCCGCTTTGTAAGAATACTGTTCATGGATACGTTTGCTAAGTGGAGTTTTTTTGTTATTATTTAGGTATTTGTTTAATTGGTCGTGGCTATATCGAATTAGGTATAAGATGGGTACTGCAACTACAATGTTTTGGTGACAATTCATCACTTAAAATATAACTTATTGTTCGACAAAACGTATTTTTTCTTGAGATAATATCGCGGATTTTGAACTGTACCGCAAAGTTATTAAGGTAGTACAAAATTGATGAGTACATTTTTATATCGATTATCTCGTTGTCCAGCTGCCATAAAAAACGATTACTTTCGAAACATTAATAAAATGAACACATCTATTGACCTCATAATGTGTCTGACAAACTCGCACCCTTTACAAAACATACCATTTGCGATCCGTCACGCACCATCGCAAAACAAATAACATGTGAAGACAGCTAGCTCGCCGGCGCTGTACATCACCGCGTCTCCATCAAATATGCACGGAGTTGTAGGTGTGAGGCAGTAATGGATGCTGTGCAACAGGGTTGCAACGTTCAGCAGTTTCTCGGCAGCTCCGTAAGGGAACCGCTCTAAATTTAATAATTCATTGTCGTATTCATTGGCGCCAAATTCAATTACCCGTGGTCCCGAGGGCTGCGCCCCCCCCTCCCCCGCCTGCCCGGCCGCCCCCCGCGCTCGCCCCCGGCCGGCCGTCCCGAGGGATGCGCTCGATCTATTCTATTAACCCGCCACCGCGCGCCTGTTTACTAATTCATTTGGCAATCACATTCGGTAATTATGTGACAAATCCCCGGGCGAGTATTGTGTCGTGTTGTCACACTACTTGTTAAGTGGATTTGGGAGCGGGTGGGCGATTTGCGCCGATTATCCGCAAGTAAGCGAGCGAGTGCGGCGGGCGAGTGGGCGAGTGGGCGAGTGGGCGAGCGAGCAACTGGCATGGACTGGTGTTAACGATAGTCTTTGTTTCGGCAGGCGTGTCGTCACTGGAGGCGGCGAAAGATTTCACAGTCGACGGTCTCACCGGATACAACGGGAAGAAAAAGAAGAAAAAACGTAGACATAGGTAACTAACACTTATTTAGTCACAATCTTATATTTTAAGACTATTATTATAAGTAACGC
This sequence comes from Xestia ashworthii, assembly GCA_950022955.1. Lineage (NCBI taxonomy): Eukaryota > Metazoa > Arthropoda > Insecta > Lepidoptera > Noctuidae > Xestia > Xestia ashworthii. Next base: position 930,305 of record OX465561.1, read on the forward strand.
GCATTAAAATAAACTTACCTTAATTCACATTTTGCAGCCACCTGTAGTTACTAATGAGATGGAAAATCTGTGTATTTTCAGTTATTTTCTCAGAATACTTTACATTCTGTTGATAGGGCAAAGTAAAGTTAATTAGCAAATGTTGTCGAAGTTAATAGAAGAGAGAAAGAGAATGCTTTCAGAAACCAAAGAATGTGATAAATCCAGTCCGGGGACTGATCCAACTGCTCTGTCATGGGTCTTTACTAGGGGCACTTGAAAATAGTTGGATCACAGCACCTTTTGAGAATTCCAGGTCCAATTCATTTAAAAATAACTTGAAAACTCAACAGCATCTTGAAGTCGGCGCATTAATGCAAAAAATGTTACAATGTTACGTCTATTTATTCAGAAAAACTGAAAACTTTATCAAGTGAAATCGCACACAAAAGACGTAAAGTTCAAATTGAGAAAAACATTAAAGTTAATCAACCATTGCCTGCAAGTAGCCCACTAATCATTTTTACACGACTGCCCAAAAAAGGAGTATTATGTTTTTTTCTACATAATCTAGAATCTAGATTATAATCATAACATCCAATGGGTCCCGAGTATTGCAGTCAATAGGTATAATATATGTTCCGTATTAGAATTTATTATTGAACTTTTTTTTAGGGTTCCGTTGCCAAATGGCAAAAACCGGAACCCTTATAGATTCAAAATCAAAATCAAAGCATTTATTTCAAGTAGGCCAGTTACAGGCACTTTTGAATTGTCGAAACAAAAATGAACATTTAAAGTAGCTACAGTCCCAGTCACAAGACATAAAAACTGTGAAAGTACTGTAGTTGCCCATTCCCTAGCGTAGATCTCTATGGAGAAGAACGGGCAAGAAACTCCATGGACACTCTTTTAAATCAAAATATTGTTACAAAATCTTGGTTACATCATTCATGTTGAGATGGTATATTATGTGAGAACAGTTCAGCAGCATATGCCATTAGAAAAATCCGTCAATTCACTGATGTAGATACCGCTAGACTGGTCTATTTTAGTTACTTCCATAGTATAATGTCTTACGGTATTTTGCTATGGGGACGGGCTGCTGATGTTGAGTCTATATTTATTCTGCAGAAAAGAGCCATCAGAGCCATATATAATCTTCGTAGGCGCGATTCTCTAAGGGAACTATTTAAGGATATTGGCATCATGACGGTTCATTGCCAATACATCTACGAAAACATAATGTACGTCAGAAAAAATCTGCATCTTTTTGGTAAAAGAGGTGACAGACACAATTACAGTACTAGAAATAGGGACCAACTAGTTCAGCCAGGCTTTAGACTCGCTAAAGTAGACTCATCTTTCATGGGGTACTGTTTGAGATGCTATAATAAAATTCCACAAAGTATTCTTGAACTGAATGAGACGAAATTTAAAACATGCGTTAAACGCACACTATGTAAACAAGCATATTACAAGTTGAGCGATTATATCGCTGATAAAAATGCTTGGCTTAATGCTGGTCCTGCTCCACATGGACAGGGGCGCAAAAATTGATAGCATTAAATGGTATTGTTGGAGCTGCTGAAGATTGTACAAACTTATCTTTGCATTGTATAGATTCAATGTTAGTATTATATAATCGCATAGCCTAATTGTGTGAGTACTATGTACTAGTAAGCTATCATTCACTGGAAACCTACGGCAGTTCTTGACTTGAATGTGCCCTGGCGGTTGAGAGTATGTCATGCTCTCTCAAATGTCTCGCTGATGGTGGCGCGTGTGTCGGACCATTTAGTTCCCTTCAAAATGGTTGAGCTGAATGGTGCTGATCCATGCGTCATGTTCGTGAACGGGCGCTGTCAGTTGTGACTGGTCATCTCTTAGTCGCCATGGTTTATTTGAATTATTTAGTTTTTGAGTTGTATTTTATTTTTGTTTTGCTATGGACACTTTTAACGTGCACATCTTGCTACATTGTTCAAAATCAAAATCAAAATCAAAGCATTTATTTCAAGTAGGCCAGTTACAGGCACTTTTGAATTGTCGAAACAAAAATGAACATTCCAACCCAGTGTCTCTGGTTAAAAAATACAAACAAATAACAAATAGTGTGCCCGGTGGCGCGGTACCTATTTCACACCAACAAGTATTTATTCCCTTTAGCTTTTCAATGATTAATGTCCTCCTCCATTCTACTTAAAGGAAACTCTTGTTAAAGTTTAAAGTCTCTTGTTAAAGCTAAAATCTTATCCTTGTAGACACATGCGAGTTATGTGACTGTGCGTCGTCTCACAGTAAATGGATGAAATAATAATTGCGAGACACGAAACACTTTTTTATCTCATTCCTAACGGTTTTGAAGAATTACATAATAATATTGCTTAATACATATTTGTAATATTCGTCTGCTACTGCAGGACGACGTACAAATGCACGCTGTTACCCCGCAGATCTACATTGAGTTGTACCAATTATTCCTAATTTAGAGGTATCCGTATGAAGATCAGGCCATAAAGCTCCTCATTCATTGAAAACCGAGAATGAGCCGATCAGATGAGTGCTGTCTGTTGGGTTCTGCCTGAAGGTTGTTGTGTAGGTATAGCACAGACTCCTCTTGCGGATAACTTTTAGCGTGATGTATGTATTAATGCTAATGCTCCAAGTTCACAAAGGTCGAGGAACAACTTAGACCTTGAAAAATTCGTTCTTCGATCTTTATGAACTTAGAGGGTTGTATTGATATACCCTGACGCTTTCACCTTGATTTAGTTTGTTGCGTAATTGATGTCCTACAAGTGGTGGTCTCCCCGCAGCCGCACGATCTTCACGTCGTACCAACTGGACGAGCTGGAGAAGGCGTTCAAGGACGCGCACTACCCCGACGTGTACGCGCGCGAGATGCTCTCGCTCAAGACTGACCTGCCCGAGGACAGGATCCAGGTGAGTTGTACATTATAGCTTTCACTACCATACGAACAGGGTCTAACGTTACTTATCGTCCATAAAAAGGGAGGATTCTTCGATCAAATGGTGATGTGACCGGTTAGTAGTATTTCGAACGGCTCCAGTTGAAGCAATCAGCAAACTAGTTCTTGAATTGAGGGAATGATTATTGCTTGTTCAACGTTTGTTCAACTTAAGCTGTGTGTATTGAGCTGGTCACCGAGAAACAGAAAACGCTCTGCCTGTAAGGAACCAAGATTCTCTCAATCTACGATGAAGAAGTTTCTTAGTATTATGTGATAAGTTTCTGTCATAATTGGAAGCTCGGGTTTAATTTGCAATAATGTTTTAGGCGGAACCAAAATGGATCATGCTGGTTGTTTCCTATATAGGCACAGTAAATACATACACCTACTTACTTATATTGTAGTCATTTATTCGTTTGATATACGCATACTCAATTCATTTTGAAATATGTACTCAAGTAAAAAACCAAAAAAAAAAGACTAAAAGAAGTAGACCGCTGTTGTGAGGGCAGGGTCCAAGCTACCAGAGACCGGAACCTCATCACAATGCGAGCCGTATGGAGGACTGCCTTCTGATCGGGCCCTTAATCCAACCTCCAAGCGAGACCCTCGAAAGGTCTTCTTCGAGTTTCTAAGTTCTCAGGTCATTGGCCGTAACGACAATCTGTACAATAATATCAGAGTTCACATTCGACAAGCCGACATACTTTATTTGCTTCTCTTTCTCGACTTTAACGAGGTTTTCGTCATGCGGTATGGTAAAATGGACTATCATTATGTGGCGTGCTGATCGGTCTGTAACTACTATATCAGGCTAATGGGTGACAATAGTCGTGTCTGTAATGATACGCAGATCCCAGTACGGCTGCGTCGAGCAGCGAGAATTACTGGGTCGGCACATAATATACTTGTAGGTACATAATTATAATACGATAAATGTAAAATATTGGTATTCAGCAACATCAGTTAGACTGGAAGCCGACCCTAACATAGTTGGGAATAGGCAGACAGATGATGAGGTTATCAACCTCAGATTTCACAAGTTTGTATTTCAAAGCAAGTTGCTGGTGAATAATACCTACTGGCCCCTTGGTTGTGCCTTTGCAAGTACTCGCCGAGACGAGAACAACCAGAAATAATTATAATTAATATCGATACTATTTATACTTTAATATTCATTAAAACATTACTTTACCTTCACTTAAGATCATAACAGCCAATATCGATAGAATTTATTTGTGCCGCTTCAAGGCTTCAATAATTCGCTTTTAACGTTTCAACAATTAGAGTGGGATCAAAACAGTCGTCCCACCATCAACAATGGTGTACCAAAATAATAATTTCACGACAAAGAGCCGCGGGTGACGGGCCCACGGGCCCACGGGCCCACGGAGGCTGGAAGGCGCAAAAAACGCGCCTTTATTGAGCGATTACGTCAATTGCCATCGATTGATGTCGACAAGTAACGTGACACCGTCTCAGTTAAATATCCGAATATCCGAAACGAAGGACGAAGCAACAGCGGTTTAATACTGCCACAATTTTGCAGCGCGGATAATAGGATTTTTTTCACACTTATGTTAACCTGTTAAAGTTCCATATATTTTTATTGATTTATTTTTAATCCACGGGGTTACAGTGCAGGTGTATGAATTACAGTGTACTTAGTAAGGTAGACTTAAGTTCTCATTCGTTTCTATGCGTGTGGATGTAGTACTTCCAAAACAAAGTAGTAACAACACATGCACTGAACACACTATAGTGGATACAGGTTTACATATTGTAGTCTACTACAACATTTTGCAAAGTGGTACAATTTAGATCAACACCACCCTGTTCACCTAAGCTATATTGTGGAGCGTTTAGGTTAATCCTAAAAATTCTCAAAACTTGATCAGACGGGCAATTATTAGTGGCGGTTGCCATTGTAGATTTTTCACAGGTACTTTAAGGACATAACAAATTGGCCAGTTCATGCAAAAACCACCTCAAATACTTATTTTTGACATCAATACTATTTGTTAAACTATAATTCTTCGCCAAATCTCTTAATCCTGCATTTTTTGCTTTCCCGGTGCGCATTTGTTGCCCAATAGTGCAGTACCCGTCAGGACACATCAATCGAAGTTGACAGGAGTTCGACACCCGATCCTGGCAACACGATATTTTATGCAAACAATTGCTTCAAAATTTCGCGGAAGTAAGTTTTTTTGTACAACAATTAAAGCACAAACGATTGAATTGCACAGTTTTTGTGCACATAAACCTATTGCTTTAATAGTGCATTAAATTTTGTCCGACCCTTTGTTTCGCAAAAAAATGCTTGTTAAGTAGGTATTCGTAAATATAATCTTCATAAACATAAAGTAAGTTATGATTATCAAATATTTAGTACAAACACCTTTGAAAAGTAAAGTTCACGTAGGTTTTAGCAGCTTTACATTGATGTCTATTGAAATAAAATGAGGTTATAATCACGTTTATGGATGTAACATGCTACAGAACAAATCTATACTTTGCATTTAGGTCTGCAGAGCATAACTAAACTATAGATCTTTGGTTTAAATCACAAAGTAAATACACTATTGTTCACAGTCCTAAGCAGAGTCTTCACAGAATCAAACAAGTACATATTTCAGTGAAAGTTCTAGAAAAACCCAAGTATGTAAAAACATTGCATGCAAGGTAAGTTTAGGTAGTTGTTGTCAGTAATTGCTAGTCATAATTATTATTAATAGTTTTTCGTTCGTCGGTAACACACAACAAGGACTCAAGTGTCGCGACTTCCCTACTCGGAAGCTGCGGGGAAAACACAAATATGGCCACCCCCGTTCAAAACCCTGCACCCCCCCCCCGTCACCCCCGTCACCCCCGGGAAACCCCGCACGCACCCCGCGACCACCGCACATTTATGAAAATTTCATTTCCAAACTCACAGTCCTCACAGCAAACTAAAATAAACCCTAATCTGACCACCTAGAGTTTATTGCCACTTAATATCCTCAAGCAGGAAAATTTTACGACTTAAACCAAAATGAAATCTATTTCATACGTTTCAAAGTATGTTTTCCAGTTGGAATGTAAAGTTATGAGTGATGGTAGTTGAATTTTCGGTATAATGGCTTACTGGGGATTAGGTTTCCCCAATTTCGGGGCGCGTAGTTTGTGAGACGTTGCAATAAATGGATTATTATGCAATCAAACGTTTCGTAGGTACGGCAGTACGGAACTGCTTAACTGTAAAATCTTTAATTCATGTAAGATTATAGTTAAGTTTAATTGGATTTCAAATGTATGTTATTTTTTTTTTCGGAAATAAACAGATTTTATTATTATTATTATTATACTTTAATATCCTTCATCAATACAAAGTAGACTTTACAAATTTTTTGTATTTCTTGTTAGATAATTAATTACGATTTGGATTTTCATTTAAGAACAAACCTACTAAGTACCTATTTAGGTACCTACCACCTATTTAAAAGTTATGCACTGTGGAAGTGCTCTCCGATTCGAGTTTCACTACGCGCGTTTGTAAAGTTCTAGGTACATACTTAGGTGTACTTTTTTAGGCTCTGAATACCTTATTTTAGTTTAAAATAGGAAAAACTAAGGTGTTTTATAGAGTGTAATAATGTGTGTATCCCTAAGTTTCTTGTTTACACACTAATTAGGAATATAGCTAGTTCATGTCACAGACACACAAATGAAGTTGAAGTGAACTCAAACTGATTACCAATTAATTTTAGACAATTCACATTTACGTGACACAGTCGAGTGGCACCTCGAAACTATTTCCAATCCATTAATTAGAGCGAGTAGTACCCAGCGCCATCTATCAGCCTCTCGCGCCAACTATACGCGTCGCTATGGCAACCGCGCGCTGATTGGCCACTTCTGTGCAAGTAAAACGAGCCAGAACGGTGTAACCACCACCTGAGGCTACTCAAATCTCAATCCTAAACATTTGGTTTTAAGGTTTATTTTAATTAGTTAGTTATAGGGAGTTGTTGTGTTCAGGTTTCGTGCATTTGTATTATTAGCTCCGCCCTTCTTAGTGGCATGGCGGACTGGGTTTTGTCTTGGCACGGTTTGTCTTTTTGCGTCCGTACACCTGTATACCTGTGCACAGGTAGGCATAGGTGGTAGTCTGCGAGGAATATTAAACTATAATATGGCTACGACAGACGGCCAAGCTAATCTAATTGGACTCTATTTGTTGAGTGAATTGGTGAAACTGCGTTATTACTCTTTGATATAATAATTATCCTTCTTATTATTACGAGCATTGTTTTTTTTAGATATTGTTACTAAACACGTATCAATTGTAAATTTTCATTTAAGTATTTTTCGTAAAAATTAAATGAAAATTTAGAGCATGTCAACGGAGCAGCTCATGGACTTGGATGAGCACGCGTTGCGAGTGTAGCGCAATATCCGCAATATCCGCGAGAGGTGCGCGCGCCGCGGCCGTGCGCCCGACGCCGACGGGCGACAGAGAGCCCCTAATGAGATAACTAGTCCGATTTTATTGTTATTACGTCATTTGTTAATGGTTAATGTAAGTAGGCATTACATCATTGCTAATTATTTAATTATATACTATTTAAGAGGAGCAATAAATGTTTAAAATTATATCAACGGTTCTAAGAAACACTCATACTTTAAGTATGCAATACTTACAATATCTTCTGACATCTGGTATTTGCAGTATCACTGCCACCAATTTAAAAACCATATGTAAGTAAATATGTAGAGTACCTACTATACTTCGGGATTTAATGATCTATTTTAATAAATAAGTAGGTACTTACACTTAGATAGTAAATCATATTTCAAAATTAAGTAATAGGACCTACGTCCTGGAAGTTTCATTCATAAATCATAGCAAAAAAGTAATTTCCGACCCATGAGGAATGGCTCTTAATTTCATATCTATAAGTAAAATAATATTATTAAAAGCTAAAGTTTGGAAGAAGGAAATAATCTCCGAAACTAAAAGGCTCATCCGATTTAAAAAATTCTTTCACTGATATAAAGCTACTCACACTATTGCCGGGGGTCAAATGTTATGTTTCTTTTGTGTAGGGTAAGTCACGGGCATAGCTACGAGTAGTAACTAATGAATTGCATTTAAAATTGCAACCATTCACTTGATAATACCTTCACCTAAAAACAACCTGATCTGTCGTCTGTCCGAGGTGTCCGCAGTCGGTCTGCGATCGATACCGAACACTTTACAAAAACAGAACAGGTACCTACTCAAAAGTCAGCTTTGCTACCTACTTACGGCAATATGACGATATACTATTATATTTATGTAGCTACATGACGTACCAACAGTAGTCAGGTAGTGCGGCACAGAGCGCCGGTAACCCGGTAACAGCGCGCCCGGTGGCGGCGCCGATCACATTTCTCGCCAATTACGCGCCGATAGCGGATATATCCGCATCTCCGGCGCACACTGCACCTCTCTAATTGTGCCGTGTCCGCTCCGCTACGGATGTTACAGCAACACGCGATTGCTACGTAAATGCTTTCATAGATAAACTAGTTTACTGGGTTCTGGAGGTCAGGGAGGAAGCCACCCCGCCCGCTACATGTAAAATACTGGTATTCAGCTGCGTCCGGTTAGAATGGAAGCCGAATCTAACATAGTTGGGAAAAAGCTAGGTAGATGATGTCGATTTAAATAAGTTTATTACAGGCACTATATCCATATATAGGATTTATTAAATAAGTTTATTACAGGCACTATATCCACATATAGGATTTATTAAATAAGTTTATTACAGGCACTATATCCACATAAAGGATTTATTAAATAAGTTTATTACAGGCACTATATCCATATATAGGATTTATTAAATAAGTTTATTACAGGCACTATATCCACATATAGGATTTATTAAATAAGTTTATTACAGGCACTATATCCACATAAAGGATTTATTAAATAAGTTTATTACAGGCACTATATCCAATATATATAGGATTTATTAAATAAGTTTATTACAGGCACTATATCCATATATAGGATTTATTAAATAAGTTTATTACAGGCACTATATCCACATATAGGATTTATTAAATAAGTTTATTACAGGCACTATATCCACATATAGGATTTATTAAATAAGTTTATTACAGGCACTATATCCACATATAGGATTTATTAAATAAGTTTATTACAGGCACTATATCCACATATAGGATTTATTCAATATAAAAAGGTTCATTTTGTTAGTTTCATCCAAATGATTAAATATGGTTTTGAATAATCATTACAAACTAATTTGTTAGTTTGTAACATGATCCTATCGCAGGCGGTTTTCCTTGTTCTGAAACTTTTCAAAACAAACCAACAGTTAATTGGGGTATCCCTACTCCTAAGTCCTACTTATCCTTCTCCAGCATAGGTATGTGTTACTTACTTGTTAGTGCAAATTACTATGATAACAAATGAATACCGAGGGCATGATTGTGATAACACGGGGTCATGTGTGCTTACCACGTGCACATGTCAATAATAGAATAACTAATCAGTATACTTTTGCTTCAATTGTTTTGAGAATATCGTTTGCTCAACGAATGTAGAATGTAGAATACCCCAATGATGAACGGTGCTTTATGTATACTAAACGGCTGGAAATGAAGTTAATTGGCATTCTTTCACTGGGTGGAAATTCTACTAAAAAAAAACAAGTCTTAATTACGGAATCTCCAAGAAAAGGTTAAGGTAAGGTAGATGGAGAAGGTGTGGTTTTAGTGTAAATGTAAATGTATGAAACCGATGCTCTCAATGCTCTCGATGCTGTTCAATGAGAGATTTAAGAGAGCCCATACGATGTCGAAAGTTATTCAAAATTATCCGGTATTAATGACCTTGAAAATGAGTTAAATAACTTAATGTGTACAGCAGCACGGGTTATCAGAAAGGAGGTGTCATATTATACACCGTGACTTTTTAGTCGTGTTACAAGAGCGGTCTAGTCAATGTACGCGACATAAAATACCTCTAGGCGCGATTATTTATTTTTTATCATTAAGTAATTAAGATAATAGGTACGAAGAAAAATAAATAATACATTAGAAATATGAAACACCCTGTTAAAAATGTTTACGTATCAAACTGTAGAGTAGGTATACCTACCTAGCGCACGAGTCGAGTACCTAGCCCAGATCATTCCATCACCATTTTCAACGAGACAAAACTACGCCTTGTGTCATAATAATGAATAAAAAAATTATTTTTAAATTATTCAAATCTCATAAATACCTATTTTTTTATTATGAACGTTTACTAGTCATTGGATACATGAACTGGACTGCCGTTGTAAGACGACTAAAAAGTCACGGTGTATACCTAACAGAACTATGTGTACCTATAATATTAGTTTTGGTTCATGTTCGGGATTTTTGGGAAAATACCTGGATAAAATAAAATACTATTTTTTGATTAGTGTGTATTTCTTAATGCGATTTAACAAAAACCCGAGAAACAAGGAAATATGGCTATTAAATAAGTATAATAGTAATAATATAAATATATAGAAATGGATACCATTAACTTAAATAATGATAATAATTTTGGGTTTGAAAATACACAATATCTGGATGACCGAGCTTTGTTCGGTTTTTTTGGTAAAAGACGTTTTCTAAAAATGAAACTTAACTAGATCGATTTTTCGCTCCCGCAACACCCTGCATATGAACTTCGTTGGAGCCATTTCCGAGATTCAGATAATAAGTATACATACTTATACATATACAACGATTGCTCATTCAAAGGTATAAGATAGACATCAATCTATCTACTTATTATGATAACAAAACTATTTGAATGACTTTCTATCTAGATAATCTAGAAAACAGTTTGTTTTATTACCTACGTGTTACATTTTACCTACCACTATACCTACCGGTATACCTAACCTAAAAAGACCTAATTAATATGTCTGTATGCCCAAATTGAATCAATCAAGCGTTATACCAAACTGAGCATTCGACCTCCCAACAGGAATCACAAATATAAACGTCATCGCTAAAACTTGAAATGAGTTGAACACAGATAAAATATACATCACGGTTTCACTATCTGTAAAATATTTCATAATAATAGAAAGATCCAGGATCAATGAAATGGCGATTCTTTTAAAGATATTGACGTAATTATTATGAGATGTCCTGCTTATGAATTGGAACATGATTTCACAGTATAACAAAACGTTACATGTCATAATGAAGAATAAACATCCTACGTAAACTTTTAAAATTACACTCGCATGAGGTATTTCAAAACAAAACATGATGAAGTATTCCAGAGCCGCTAGTATCGATAAAAACCAAACAAATGTAAACACAATTGAGTAATTCCACTTTTGCAACCGAGACTTTGACAGCACTTGGTCGCGTAGATTGTTCGCGTATACAACCGTCAGGCAGACGAGCACGGAGAGCATCCTTCATGTACATCTTATAGTGCTCGTAAGTTGAGCTCGTTGTACTAAATACTTCTAGGAAGGTTTGCGCCAACCGCGCCACTGTGAGCTGCAGCAGGATGCTCTGCTCCACATGTCTTAGCTTGGGCTTGATCGCGGAGAGCACACCTGCAGCATCAAGCACAGCGATGGTAAGATGGTGCCTGCGACCCACACGTAATCCAGTGCAGAGAAGGTGTACGCAGTCGTGGTGTCCATTTGTCCAGCTGTGCTGCTGAGTCGCCGGTCAATGTGTTATTAGGTACATTGTATTTTCCTTAACTAAAATGTGTGGCAGGTTGCTATATATAAATGTTACTAATCTGTGACGCATACAAAACAATCAAATATGTCATCAAACATACAGAATGGAACAGGGGTGATTCAGACAATGCAAAATGGACATTTTTCCCTATGGAAAATGGAACAAATAAATTACTCTTCATACTTATTTTTTTTAAGAAACCTGTTATGTTATATCCATTTTGATATTTTGATGACCTGAATTGCCACATAAGAAAAACTTCATAAGAAAATACAAAAAAAAAAACAATACCTACTTAATAAAAATAAACCAAAATTATCAACTACAGCGCCAACCTGCGAGAACACGTATAGTAAATTAGAAGGTTTTTAATATAAAATAAAATGAATTAAAATGACTATCCTAAAGAGCATTTTGGTTTTAATATTCCACACCACAATAATGCATTTAGTGCGAATTTACGTGACGCGTAGTATGCGCATTCGTGCGAAGCTCACCGGTCCCAGCCGGAATCACAAACATGATTGTATTCAGTGGCACAATAAATACATTTAACACATTGAAAACAAAGATTACTGTGTCATTGATGGTATGATAGCCATTGAAAATTATACACGCCATCAAAATTTCAAATATAAGCATAAAACAAGCCAATATGAATGAAATTACTAATTTGATAGCGATATTGGAAAAATTCTTAATAGATTTCTTTATTATGATTAGATAAATGATTACACAATTATACAAAACGTTAAGTGTCAACACGAGGACTATTAGGACTACGAAAACTTTATTATAATAAATATTATGAGAACGGTCCATATCAATAATGACGAAGGACGACAGTCCGACCGGTATCGTAACTAACCAAATCAGTAGAGACACAATCATTATATTACTCTGTAGCGACACATTCTTTGACAGCACTTGATTACATAAATTCACCGTGTACACAAACATCAAGCATACGGTTACAGCGAACATTTGACGATTTCCTGCCACTAACACTTTAAATATAAAGTTGTTCTGAGAAGTAAATGATGAGAGAATTAATGACAATGATCGGAACACCAACCGCAACACTGTCAGCTGCAGGAGGATCTTCTGGTCCACATGTCTCAGCTTGGGCTTGATGATGAAGAGCACGCCCTGCAGTATCACGCACAGCGATGATAGGACAATGCCAGCGATAGAAACGTAATACAATTCTTTTTGGTAATTCATGGCTTTAAAAAGATGCGTGTTTCGGTGCCGCCGGTCACTGCACAACTATGAACTTTATAATTTCCTTAACCAATACGAAGAGTAAGTAAGTGAGTGCAGTGCTTTATTATTCCATGACGTATTATACAAGGAAATGGCTCACAATATTGATAGAAGGCTGTGGCAATTGCGCGACATGATCTTAAAACCAATGAATGATTTCATTTGAAATAATCTAATTTCTTATTTAGCCGGTATGACTAACGTAACCTCATGCTACAACTACAATTACAGATATTAAAACGAATATTAGTTCGTAACATGCTCTTTGTAGAATTTCTAAATAAGTCTTTATAAATGTAATTCATATGTTATCGCAAATAAAGGAGGAGCTCGTGGCTAATTAATAACAGCCGCTCTGGTCGATCTTTATTTTAAGCCGCGCTTGTCTAGGTTGGTCTGTGGATGGGTGACCACCCTTACATACCGAGTTTCCTCCGTGCCTCGGAAAGCACGTTAAGCAGTGTTGGTCCCGGCTGTCATTTGATCATCTTTGGCAGTCGTTACAAGTAGTCAGTGGCCCAAATAGTCTGAAAACCAGTCTTACCAAGGGGTATCGTATTACCCAGTATTGGCTGGGTTGTGGAGGTCAGATTGGCAGTCGCTTCATGTAAAATACTGGTATTCAGCTGCATCCGGTTAGACTGGAAGCTGACCCCAACATAGTTGGGAATAGGCTAGCAGATGATGATGTTATCGCAAAATAAAATCAAATGAACATACTAAACGAAACATGGATAGGGAATAGACATACTATTTTTTCTTCACTTTAATCAATAAAATACCGTACTATGAACCCAAAATTTTAGTGAACCTTTATCTACTTTTCAAATGACAGTGTGTTTTGTTGACGTTACTACCGGGGTTATCGACGACGATGCGTTTTGAGAGTGCGTTCCGTGTCACCAAAACATGCCATACGTCATAAAAAAAGATTATACTAGTACTCTAGTCATGTCAATGAAACTTTGTAATAAATTGCCAGAAAGAAATAATTAAAAAGGAAAAAAACTTTAATACTTTCATAAATAAAGTACCACAATTTTTAGTATATACGAGTAGATAAAATACTGTTCATGAAAATCTAAATGACAAACTTTAAATTAAGACATCTCATATTTTGAGGTATTCCATGAAGCACACCCATATATTTTTATATCAAATGCTGTTACTTTTGTATTACCTAATACCTATTACCTACTTAATAAGAAAAATTTAACCCCTTTTTCTCTGTCCTACTTTGATGTGCCCTTACAGGATCCATATTTATGTACCTAGCTTAAAACCCTCTGTAACATGTTTAACATTATATGGAATGCAATATAAATGAATATGAATATGCTACTTACATCCTAAATTCTAAAATAAGTGATGTTTTAGAAAGTAATACAAGTGTACCATAAGTTTAATTAATAAATAAATAATTAATCGAAAATATAAATATCCCAGAGAAAATTTTGTTTTGTTATTTTCTAACAAGCATTGAATAGTTAGTTTGATTATACGGAACGCGTTCTCTTCGTTCGTTTAAGGCTCACCGGCACCAGCAGGAATCATAAACATTATTGTGATCGGCAGCACTTGAAATTTATTTAACACAACCAAAACAAAAAATACTGTTTCACTGACTTCACAATATGTCGTCAGAATAATACTTACATCAAGTAAAAGAACTAGCATGAATGAAATGATGCATTTTATTATAATATTTGCAAATTTTACTTTCTTGGCAATGATTTGGTAAATAATTTCACAGTTTAACAAAACGTTAAGTGTCATAACGAGGACTCTTAAGGCTGACATAACTGAATTATAATAGAACAAAGAATTACCGTCCATAGCTCTAAAGACGAAGACCAACAGTCCGACTGGAATCGCTAATAACCAAATCCGTAGAGACACTACTTTTATATTCCACTGTTGTGACACAGTCTTTGACAGCACTTGGTAACGTACATTTTTCGTATACACACACATGAGGCAGATAACCACGGTGCCCAAAAAGGAGTACACTGCTAGCTTAGGCGCTACTATACTTCCATGCACGACACCTAAGAAGCAGACAACTAGCCGCGCCACTGTCAGCTGTAGGAGGATCTTCTGGTCCACATGTCTCAGCTTGGGCTTGATGACGAGGAGCACGCCCTGCAGCATCACGCACAGCGATGATAAGATGCTGCCGGCGATGGAAACGTAATAATATTCATGTTCGTAAGACATGGCTGTGATACGATGTGTGCTGCTGCACCGCCGCTCTCTACACAACTAGGTATATACTTTAATTTTCCTTAATTCCGACTGATTCACCTTTAGAGTGGGTAATGCACATTGCAAGTTTTTTTAAACACAAAGAAATATATACAAAATTAATAGTTAAAAACGTTATACACTATTGTATAATAGTGCGTCCAGTATGTTCGCATTTGCGCATACTGTTGATTTTAACGCCCCAATGCGCAAAAAAAACTCCATCTTGTCAAGACGCGGTCTAGTTGTAACGGCTGTTGATAGATAAGTTCGACGCACCTTGGTTGTCGCACGCTATGGAGGTGCTGATCAAAAAAACCACATGTAACCTCACAATTTTTTTTTGTTTGTTTATTAACAATTGTTTTTAGCAACACTGTTACTGTAAATTTTGCCTAGTTGCCTTATGTAGACCATTTTTTAATTTATTTTAAAACTAATTTAATTACCATTTTACTCTTCCCTAGCGGATACGACCAACGTCGCCTTAAGCTACAACAGATATTCAATTCAACAATAATTTGTGACATGTTCTTTACAGAATGTCTAAATAAGTCATCGTTATAATTGTAATTGATTTGAAAATACAAAAAAATAACAAATAACAAAGCTGTTACCCAAACTTGCGAACGTCGGTCACCCTTGCTCGAACGTGCGACGATAATGTTACGTAAAATCGATCATTTTTTGAATCGAAATGATGTATGTAGAGAGCTTTAGCTTTACTTCAGATTGACGCAGCGCGTAGGCCGCGCGTTCGCGCGAGGCTCACCGGCCCCAGCAGGAAACAAAAACATAATCGTGATCGGTAACACTTGAAATACATTGAACACAAAGAAAACTAATGATACTGTTTCGCTGACTGTAAAATATGTCGTCATAATAACACCTATATCCATTAAATAAACTAGTATGGATGAAATTACGAATCGTATTACGATATTATTTGCGAAATTTAATTCCTTGTATAAAATAAGGGAAAAGATTTCACAGTGAAACAAAACATTAAGTGTCAAAACGAGGACTGTTATAGCAAAGTAAACTTTGAAATACATGTTCAGATAATAATCTTTTCTCTCAGAAATACTAAACACGAAGTTCAACAATCCTACTGGTATCATTAGTAACCAAATCAATGGAGACACACTCTTTAAATTCCACTGTTGCGACACACACTTTGATAGCACTTGATCACGTATGTTCTTCGTGTACACACACATCCAGCACACGACCACGGCGGACATATAATAGAACCCTGCATTCACCATGAACTTGTTTACTTCTTCTTCTTTCTTCTTCACGATCGTATGATCGTTAAAGTCCGCGTAGAACGTTTTTAAAACGAATTCCAGGAAGGTGGTCACCAACCGCGCCGCTGTGAGCTGCATGAGAATGTTCTGGTCCGCATGACTCAGCTTGGGCTTGATCGTGAACAGCAGCCCCTGCAGTACCAAGCACAGCGACGACACGACGACGGCTATGATGGAAGCGAGCTCCCGTACAGTGTATCTAGTTTCGTCGATAAACATGGTTTTGTTGTGTCCAGCTGTGCCGCTCTGTCGCTGTGTCACCGCTCAATTTACACGTCTGACAAACAAATAACAAGTTCACAACAGAGATAATCTACTCATTTATGTCACAAATACAAGGAAAAGTGGGCAACAAAATGAACTGTTTAGGTTACGGAAAATTAATGGAACTGATCAACATTGTATTTAAAATAATAGAATGGAGGGAACAGAATGTTGCAAGATATTTGAGTTTTCTTTGGTTTGGGGGTTTCAATGTGTACTGTCGGACTAACTAGACCACGATGTTATGACAAAACAGAAGGTATAAGGAAAGGTTAGTTGAAAACGCTCCAATGTATTGTTTTTAACCCCCGACGCAAAAAAGATGGGGTGTTTTAAGTTTGACGTGTATGTGTGTGTGTGTCTGTCTGTGGCATCGTAGCTCCCGAACGGATCAACCGATTTCGATTTTGTTTTGTTTTGTTTGAAAGGTGAATTAGTCGAGAGTGTTCTTAGCTATGTTTTATAAAAATTAGTCCAAATGAAACCTCAACGAATGTTGCATACTCTATTGATGAACGGTAGGTACTTTATGTGTACTGAGAGGCTGGAAATGAAGTTATTTGGCATTCTTTCATTGAGTGAGTAAGGCAGATAGAGAAGGTGGGGTTTTAGTATAAATGTAAACGTATGAAACCGATGCTCTTGTTCAATGAGAGATAAAAGAGAGCCCATACGATGTCAAAAGTTATTCAAAATCATCCGGTACTTTACATTAGCAAAGACGTTAAAATTGAGTTAAATAGCTTAAGGGGCCGGCGGAGCATGCGTTTTTCATACAAACGTAATACCAAAATAATATGAAATGCAAACATATTCTTAAGGTAGTGTGTATATATCTCGATTGTAGGTAATTATTATAGAATATCTATGTTCCCAAATAAATATTTTGTAAGGACAATGATATAAAGACGAGATACTCGTATGAGGAATTTAAAATTTCTAGAGAAAATTATTTTATCTTGTATAAATCAGTGTACATTCAAAAGGTATCAAGACAGTTGTGCGAAAGACATTTGCGCGAAAGACACTTGCGCGAACCCATTTGCTCGAAAAGACAAATGCGCGAATGGAGTTTTGCGCGAAAGGACAATTGCGCGAGTGGACATTTGCGCAACTTAATGACCACAGAGGTTTACTCTGTAGAGTAAACATAACATCACGCCTCAAAATACTTGAAGGGGTTTTTTTTATTCTTTCATCATGGGTGTCATTTTCATGGTTTTTGAGGTCGCTGATTTCGAAAATGGGGACAAAACGAAAATCCAAGATGGCGCTCATGATGTTTTTTGGTCTCTCTGTCATGGGTGTCGTATTCATGGTTTTTGGGGTCGCTGATTACGAAAATGGGGTCAAAGAGAAAATCGGAAAAAAACTAAAATTTTCCTTGGCCATCTTCGATTTTCCATTTAACCCCATTTTCGACCCGTAAAAATAAATACACACTACGTTAAGCATATGTTTGATTTACAAATTATTTTGACATTACGTTTGTATGAAATTCCCATACTCCGCAGGCCTCTTAAGGCGATTACATGCGCTAAATTAGCAACTCTATTTGTGGTGGTTCAAACTTCGCCTGTTACACTGTTAGAATAAAGTTCTAATCAGCTTGCACTACAATCTGGTTATTACATCAGTCACTGGCGGGCCGAATAGTGCGAAATGAGTGGTTTCGATCGTTTTACAAAAAATCTATGGATTGGACTAAAAAATAAAACACTATTATGCTAATATGTTGCTTGAAGAATTTGCCAAAACATCAGATGATCTCATGTAGTTTAGTATGTTTTTTACTCGTTAAAAGAAATTTTTAGAGATATTTTCGTGATTTTTTTAATCGAGGAAAATTAATTGTATTGTGTTTTCAAAACACTATCATACTAACATATTCCCTGAAGAATATCATATATTTTTCTGGTTTTGTTTATTGCAGTGAATCATATACTTTTAGGCATTATAAAACTTGCGTTTAGCTCATCTAGTCGCCTTAATCTGTTATCAGAAAGTAAAGGTCATATTATATAACCTAACAGAACTATGTGTAGGTACCTATAATATCAGTTTAGGTTCATGTTGAGGATTTTTGGGAAAATACTTGGATAAAATAAAACCCTGTTTTTTCTTAGTGTGTATTTCTTAATGCGATTTAACAAAAACCCAAGTCACAAAGAAATATGGCTACAAAATGAGTAGGTATTATTTATAGAAATGGATAACAATAGAAAATAATTTTGCGGTGAAAAATCTACAATATCTGGATGACCGAGAATGGCTCGGTTTTTTTTGGTAAACATAGTTTTCTAAAAATGAAACATATCTACATCGATTTATCGCTCCCGCAACACCCTTTTTTTTTTTACGGTCGGAAGCGGAGCGGGAGGGATTGTCAGACTTTTACTGACTAAAACCCATCCATGTTCCTTCCTCGCCCTTTATGTTCCATGGCCGCGGTATCTCTTTCGAACAGGCCCGCAACCCCGGTCCCGCAACACCCTGCATACTACTCGTAAAATTTCATGAACTTCGTTGGAGCCATTTCCGAGATTCAAATTATAAATACCTTCTCATTTAATAAACATATTCAAGGATTGCTCGTTTAAAGGTATCAGATAGACATCAATCTATCTGTTAAAAAAAAATCTATTTGAATGATATTCTATCCAGATAATCTAACAAGAAAATATTTAGTTTTATCATAATTTGTTGGTTACATTCAACCTTATAAGAATAAAATATAATTAGTATTTATTGTGCCCAAATCAATCAAGCTTTAACGCTTGATTGATGACCAAACTGAGCATTCGAGCTCTCAACAGGAATCACAAATATTAATGTCATCATCAACACTTGAAATGAGTTGAACACAAATAAAACATATGTCACTGTTTCACTATCTGTAAAATATTTCATAATAATAGATACATACGTTATACAAGCCAGGATCAACATAATGACGATTCTTTTAAAAATATTGGCGAAATTTTTATGAGGTATCTTGCTTATGAGTTGGTACATGATTTCACAGAATAACAAAACGTTACATGTCATAATGAGGACTATTAAACCTCCTACGTAGACTAACAAAAATGCACTCGCGGTAGAAAATTCAAAACAAAAATTGATGAAGTAGTCCAGAGCCGTTAGTATCGATAAAAACCAAACCTTTTTAAACACAATTGAGTAATTCCACTTTTGCAACCGAGACTTTGACAGCACTTGGTCGCGTAGATTGTTCGCGTATACAACCGTCAGGCAGATGAGCACGGAGAGCATCCTTCATGCATCTTATAGTGCTCGTAAGTTGAGCTCGTTGTACTAAATACTTCTAGGAAGGTGAGCGCCAACCGCGCCACTGTGAGCTGCAGCAGGATGCTCTGCTCCACATGTCTTAGCTTGGGCTTGATCGCGGAGAGCACGCCCTGCAGCATCAAGCACAGCGATGATAAGATGGTGCCCGCGATCCACACGTAATCCAGTGCAGAGAAGGTGTACGCAGTCGTGGTGTCCATTTGTCCAGCTGTGCTGCTGAGTCGCCGGTCAATGTGTTATTAGGTAAAGGTACATTGTATTTTCCTTAACTCTATCGAGCGGGAAATGTGTGGCAGGTTGCTATATATGAATGTTGCTAATCTGAGACGCATACAAAACAATCAAATATATGTCATCAAACATACGGAATGGAACAGAGGTGATTGAGACAATTCAAAATGGACATTTTTCCCTATGGAAAATGGAACAAATAAATTACTCTTCATGCTTATTTTTTTTAAGAAACCTGTTATGTTACATCCATTTTGATATCTTGATGACCTGAATTGCCACATAAGAAAAACTTCATAAGATAATACAAAAAAAAAAACAATACCTACTTAATAAAAATAAACCAAAATTATCAACTACAGCACCAACCTGCGAGAACACGTAACGTAAATTCGAAGGTTTTTAATGTAAAATAAAAAGAATTAAAATGACTATCCTAAAGAACATTTTGGTTTTAATATTCCACACCACAATAATGCATTTAGTGCGAATTTATGTGACGCGTAGTACGCGCGTTCGTGCGAAGCTCACCGGTCCCAGCCGGAATCACAAACATGATTGTATTCAGTGGCACAGTAAATACAGTTAACACATTGAAAACAAAGAACACTGTTTCATTGAAGTAGCCATTGAAACTTTTATACGCATTCAAAATTTCAAATATAAGCATAAAACAAACCAATATGAATGAAATTACTAATTTGATAGCGATATTGGCAAAATTATTAATAGATTTCTTTATTATGATTAGATAAATGATTACACAATTATACAAAAAAATAAGTGTCAACACGAGGACTGCTAGGACTATGTAAACTTTAACATAAAATATAAAAAAATAACCCTCCATAAAACTAAAAACCAAGGACGACAATCCGATTGGTATCGTAACTAACCAAACCAGTAGAGACACAATCATTATATTACTCTGTAGCGACACATTCTTTGCCAGCACTTGATTACATAAATTCACCGTGTACACAAACATCAAGCATACGGTTACAGCGAACATTTGATGACACCCTGCCATTAAAACTTTGAATATAAAGCTGTTCTTATAAGTAAATGATGAGAAAATTAATGCCAATGATCGGTTCACCCACCGCGCCACTGTCAGCTGCAGGAGGATCTTCTGGTCCACATGTCTCAGCTTGGGCTTGATGACGAAGAGCACGCCCTGCAGCATCACGCACAGCGATGATAAGATGGTGTTGGCGATAGTAACATAATACCATTCTTTTTCACTATACATGGCTTTGATTAGATGCGTGTTTCGGTGCCGCCGGTCACTATACAACTATGAACTTTATATTTCCTCATTACCTACCAATACCACAAAATTTGTAGCAAGTGCCATGCTTTATTAACATATGACGTATTATACAAGGAAATGGCCAACGATATTGATAGAAGGCTGTGGCAATTGCGCGACATGTTTTAAAACCAATGAATGATTTCATTTTAAATAATCTAATTTCTTATTTATCCGGTATGACTTACGTAACCTTATGCTACAACTACAACAGATATTAAAACTAGTATTAGTTCGTAATAATTATGCACTTTGTAGAATTTCTAAATTAGTCATTACAATCATATGTAATTCATAAGTTATCGCAAAATAAAAACAAATGAAAATAGTAAACGAAACATGAATAGGGAATAGGCATATCATTTTACAGTACTATCAACCCAAAAACATAGTGAACCTTTTTTCAAATGAATGTTTTTTTTTGACTCAAAGACGTTACTACCGTGGTTATCAACGACGATGCGTTTTGAGAGTGCATTCCGTTGCACAAAAACATGCCATTTCGTCATAAAATTAATAAACCTACCAAGCTCTAAGCTAAAATTGCAACAACAAGTACTCTAGTCATGTCAATGAAAGTTTATAATAAATTGCCACAAATAAATAAAAAGGAACAAATATTTAATTATTTCATAAAATAATTACCACAATTTTTACGATATAAATGCTATACAACGTGTAACGTTAAATGCGCAAAACCAGAAAATAGTATCAGAATCACGAGCAGAATCAATTGAACCTCTTTTAAGGTCACATTTTTCAAAAAATCTTCATCAAAAATGTTGCCCTGTCAATTTATTGATATGTCAAGCCATCACGTGCGCAAACCCGCCAAAATAGGTAAACAAACAAACACAAATGGTTGTCGTCTAATTAAAATTTTCTCATACGTGGGATAATAATAGTTCTTGCCTGTAAATCTAATTGCCAATAAACTAAAAAGCACATAAAACCTTTATTTTATTTATTAGGGACATAAAACAGGTACATGCTACCAAAAATACATAAAATTATTTTTTGAAATGTTTTTTTTTCTCTCAAAATTAGGTCAATTAAATTAAAAATCATTTGGGGCGTCTGAGGATTTGCGCATTTAACGTTTCACGTTGTATAAGTACTAACTATTAATGATTATCTAAATAACAAACTTTAAATTAAGACACATATTTTTTTTTAAATATTGTTACTTTTGTATTACCAAATACCAATTAATAAGAAAAATTAAAGCCCTTTTTCTCTTTCCTACTTTGCTGTGCCCTTACAGGATCCATACTTATGTACCTAGCAACCAACAATTTTGCCCTATAACCAAACATTTTATCTCAAAAAAGCTGGGTAAACGTTGTATAAAGGTTTTGGCGGTGATTGCTTGTTGTGTAAAAGCGTTTGCCAATACAGTTTGGCTCTATAAGTTTATACAGCAAAAAGGACCTATTAGGAATTGATGTAAAGGTTTACTTCGTGACTTTGTATAGCTGTTATAGTCAGGCGTTATTGCAACCACCAATGTGACTAGTATACAACGATAGAACTTTATTACAGTGTTTACTTTCGCCCTAATGCGCCTGATTAACGCAATAAAGGTTCTAAGGTCCATGTTCACCAAAAAGATGACAGTCTGATTATTAAAAACAGCTGTTTAAAACACACTTTTGTACGGTAATATGTCACAGTGACAGCTGTTTTTAGCTAATCAGACTGTTATCTTTTCGGTGAACATGGACCTAAATGTACTATAATGGATCTTTCGTTATAGTAGAGATGAAAACTCAAGAACTGGTGGGTTACCACAACCTCTAAATGCGATTCAATTCAGGTCCTAAACTGAGTCGCAAGCTGTCAGTTCCATAGAAAAACTGTCAGAAAACTGACAGCTCAAACCTAAATTGAATCGCATTTGGACGTTGTGGTAACCCCGCAGGGCGATATTGTGATATGGTGGGTTTTTAGATAGTCGTTATAGTACATAGTACTAAAGTGAGCAAAAAAATCTACAACAGAGTGATTTGACGATATAGCTGAGTTTCAAATTACATTTATGTAGCCCAACTTGTCTTAAAATGGTTTGTTAAAGATCATTATAGTCATAGTGATAAACTTATCACAAGGATACTATTTTAGAACAGGATATTTTTTTATAACTGTAATAGTTCCTATTTTACACAATAACGGAGATCCTTTCGCTTTTAAAACATAATTACTGTTAAAGGTATTCTATCGCTCTTCTACAAATGTGACATTTTGATTCCCACTATAGAGAATTGATCCAATTATAGAAAATGGTTCCGTACAAAATAAATTTAACGTACTTAGCTAAAGAAATTAAGAATTATTTAAATATGGACAGTATTTATTCCAGTAGTGGTTTGGTTCCCGAAGCTTAATTATTCTATTAAGGAAAGTCAGTAACTTTATCACAAAAAGTCAGAGTATGAATAAATAATAACTAATAAGTATGACTCTGGCTTCGTAGTAGTGCTGATTTAGAAACTCATGTTTTCTGACGTGTTTAATAAACACAAAAAAGTGAAAAATAACTTTAGCTACAGAAGCCAGTGACTTTTGTTTTGATTGGTTTAGTTTTTTTGTCACCGACTTGTGAAGCTTAAGTTATTTTTCACTTTTTTGTGTTTTTAGAAGTCGCTTTTATTTTTTGCAAAAAAGTTTTTTTTTTTTACTTTTTAGTGGTACACTTGCACTTACCCCTTCACAGCGTACTGGCGTGATGTTATGTTATGCACTGGTGTAAACAATAGACAGACATGAGATTTTAGCAATCCCAGTCTATTTGCCATCATTTGTTGAAGAGTTCCGTTGCCTATCTCCGAAGTTCATCATCAGATCTTCACCAAATTGAAGTGGGAGCACTCCGAAAAAGAACGTATTCGAAAACTACCCAAATCGGTAGATGTGTGCCTATAAAATTTGAAGAGTTCTCTCTATTTCTCCAGGATTCCATCATCAGATCCTGACTTGATGATTATGGGACCACCTGTAAAGTATACCCTTTTAAACAAAATAAAAATAATCCAAATCGGTCTAGCCATCTTCGAGTAATCTGGGATCATACTTACATAAAAATAAAAGATTCCGATGAATTGTGAACCTCCTCTTTTTGGAAGTCGGTTAAAAAACGACTAAGGTCTATAAAGAAACATCACATTTATGGCACACGGACGAGCTCAAAAGGAACCTGGTTGTTATCGGTCGTAACGAGTGCTTTATTAAAGTTCAGGAAGCTGGAAGTGTGTTTATGACTTCAAATTTGTAATTGTTTAAGTAAAACCTCAATAGTTCGAGGGGGGCGTTCAAATATTGCCGTAAACCCATACAAAGTTTATCAGTAAAATTACAGTCGCACGTCATTTTCCCCCTATGAGATGAATAATTGAATTACAATATAATTAAAATTAAATTAGGTTACGGAAAATTAATGGTACTTATCAACATTGTATTTAAAATAATAGAATGGAAGGAACGGAATGTTGCAAGACATTTGAGTTTTCTTTGGTATGTGGGTTTCAATGATGTGTACTGTCGGACTAACTGAACCACGATGTTATGACAAAACAGAAGGTGTAAGGAAAGGTTAGTTGAAAACGCTCCAATGTATTGTTTTTAACCCCCGACGCAAAAACGACGGGGTGTTTTAAGTTTGACGTGTATGTGTGTGTGTGTCTGTCTGTGGCATCGTAGCTCCGGAAAGGATGACCTGATTTGGATTTAGTTTTTTTTTATTTGAAAGGTGAATTAGTCGAGAGTTTTCTTAGCTATGTTTGATAAAAATTAGTCCAAGATGAAATCTCAACGAATGTTTTATACTCTATTGATGAACGGTACTTTATGTGTACTGAGAGGCTGGAAATGAAGTAAATCGACATTCTTTCATTGGGTGGAAATTCTACTGAATAGAAACACACTTTCACAACAAGTCTTAACTAAGGAATTTCCAAAAAAGATTGAGTTAAGGTAGATAGAGAAGGTGGGTTATAGTATAAATTTAAATGTATGAAACCGATGCTCTTGTTCAATGTATTAGTTTAGGTTCATGTTGAGAATATTTGGGAAAATACCTGGATAAAATAAAACCCTGTTTTTGCGTTGTATTTTTTAATGCGATTTAACAAAAACCCGAGTCACAAGGAAATATGGCTATAAAATGAGTATTATTTATAGAAATGAATAACAACAGAAAATAATTTTGCGGTGAAAAATCTACAATATCTGGATGACCGAGCCTTGCTCGGTTTTTTTTTTGGTAAACGAAGTTTTCCAAAAATGAAACCTAGCTAGATCGATTTATCGCCTCGAAACCCCCTGCATACTAAAATTTCTTAAAATTCGTTGGAGCCGTTTTTGAGACTCAAATTATAAATAAACATAAACATTTTTAAACAAAAGGGTAGTTCCACTTTTGCAACCGAGACTTTGACAGCACTTGGTCGCGTAGATTGTTCGCGTATACAACCGTCAGGCAGACGAGCACGGAGACCAGGTACAGGTACACTGCGCCGAGAGCATCCTTCATGTACATCTTATAGTGCTCGTAAGTTGAGCTCGTTGTACTAAATACTTCTAGGAAGGTGAGTGCCAACCGCGCCACTGTGAGCTGCAGCAGGATGCTCTGTTCCACATGTCTTAGCTTGGGCTTGATCGCTGAGAGCACGCCCTGCAGCATCAAGCACAGCGATGATAAGATGGTGCCTGCGATCCACACGTACTCCAGTGCAGAGAAGGTGTACGCAGTCGTGGTGTCCATTTGTCCAGCTGTGCTGCTGAGTCGCTGGTCAATATGTTACTAGGTATAGGTACATTGTATTTTCCTTAACTCTATCAAACGGGAAAATGTGTGGCAGGTTGCTATATTTAAATGGTGCTAATCTGTGACGCATACAAAACAATCAATATTTCATCAAATATACAGAATGTAACATAATAAGCGCAATACCTCTTAGATGGTGACTCAGACAATTCAAAATTGACAAATTTCCCTTAGGGAAAATGGAACAAATAAATTAGACTCTTCATACTTAAGTTTTTAAGAAACCTATTAAGTTTGTAATATCCAGTTTGATATTGATGACCTGAATTGCGACATAAGAAAACTTTATGAGAAATACAAAAAAAATAGTAGGTATTGTTCTTTTAATAAAAATAAACCAAAATTATCAACTACCTACAGCACTAATCTGCGAGAAAACGTAACGTGAATTAGAAGATTTTTTAATGTAAAATAAAATGAATTAAAATGACTGTCTTAAAAAGCATTTTTGTTTTATATTCCACACCACAGTAATGCATTCAGTGCAAATTTACGTAAGGCGTAGTATGCGCATTCGTGCGAAGCTCACCGGTCCCAGCCGGAATCACAAACATGATTGTATTCAGTGGCACAATAAATACACTTAACACATGGAAAACAAAAAATACTGTTTCATTGATGTTATAATAGTAATTGAAACTTATACATGCGATCAAAATATTAATTATAAGGATGAAACAAACCAACATGAATGAAAATACTAATTTGATAGCGATATTGGCAAAATTATTAATAGATTTCTTTATTATGATTAGATAAATGATTACACAATTATACAAAACGTTAAGTGTCAACACGAGGACTGTTAGGACTATGTAAACTTTATTATAATATGTCATATGAGAACCCTCCATACCACTAATGACGAAGGACGACAATCCGATTGGTATCGTAACTAACCAAACCAGTAGAGACACAATCATTATATTACTCTGTAGCGACACATTCTTTGACAGCACTTGATTACATAAATTCACCGTGTACACAAACATCAAGCATACGGTTACAGCGAACATTTGACGACACCCTGCCATTAAAACTTTGAATATAAAGCTGTTCTCATAAGTAAATGATGAAAGAATTAATGCCAATGATCGGTTCCCCCACCGCGCCACTGTCAGCTGCAGGAGGATCTTCTGGTCCACATGTCTCAGCTTGGGCTTGATGACGAGGAGCACGCCCTGCAGTATCACGCACAGCGATGATAGGACGATGTCAGCGATAGAAACATAATAAAATTCTTGGTAATCCATGGCTTTGATAAAATGCGTGTTTCAGTGCCGCCGGTCACTGCACAACTATGAACTTTATATTTCCTCATTACTAACCAATACCGCAAAATTTGTATCAAGTGCAACTTTATTAACATATGACGTATTATACAAGGAAATGTCTCACAATATTGATAGAAGGCTGTGGCAATTGTGCGACATGTTCTTAAAACCAGTGAATGATTTCATTTGAAATTATCTAATTTCTTATTTAGCCGGTATGACTAACGTAACCTCATGCTACAACTACAACAGATATTAAAACGAATATTAGTTCGTAACATGCTCTTTGTAGAATTTCTAAATAAGTCTTTATATGTAATTCATATGTTATCGCAAAAAAATAAAGGGGGATGTCGTGGCTTATTAATAACAGCCGCTCGGGCCGACCTTTATGTTAAGCCGCGCTTGTCTATGTTGGTCCCTAGATGGGTGACCACCCTTACATACCGAGTTTCCTGCATGTCTCGGAAAACGCGTTATCCGTTGGTCCCAGCTGTCATTTGTCCATCTTTGGCAGTCGTTACAAGTAGTCAGTGGCCTAAATAGTCTGATAACCAGTCTTACCAGGGACAAACTTTAAATTAAGACACATATAATTTTTTTATTTAATTCTGCTTATATTAAATATTGTTACTTTTGTATTACTAATACCAATTAATAAGAAAAATTAAGGCCCTTTTTTCTCTCTCTTACTTTGCTGTGCCTTTATAGGATCCATAGCTTTAAGCCCTCTGTAACATGTTTTACACAATACGGAATGCAAAATAAATGAACGTGAATATGCTACTTAAATTATAAATTGTAAAATAAGTGATATTTTAGATAGTAATACAAGTGTACCATAAGTTTAATTAATAAATAAATAACTCATCGAAAATATAAGTATCCCAGAGAACAATTTGGTTTGATATTTTCCGACTAGCATTGAATAGTTAGTTTGAGTATACGGAACACGTTCTCTTCGTCCGTTAAAGGCTCACCGGCACCAGCAGGAATCATAAACATTATTGTAATCGGTAGCACTTGAAATTTATTTAACACACTCAAAACAAAAACTACTGTTTCACTGACTTCACAATATGTGGTCAGAATAATACGTACATCAAGTAAAAGAACTTGGTCACGTACATTTTTCGGGATCCCTTCTTTTCGCAAAATGTTCTTTGTCCTAATATACTTCGGCATAACGATTTTGGCACCATTTTATTTTGGCATACTAATACTTCGGCATAATTTTTAGGCATACATTTTATGTTGGCATAATCATCATAAAGACTAATTTGTTTTGGCATAAATTTAATTCGCATAACGTTAGTAGGCCTAATGACTATTAGCATAACGTTAGTAGGTCTAATGACTATTAGCATAATAATATTTAGGCATACAATTAATATAAATAACAAAAACAATTTTCATGCAAATGATTTATTATTATACATAACATTATGTAACTTAAACGATTTTTCAATCGCGAGATAACTTTTATCTGAAGAATATATTAGATGTTGTGTAAAAATTTAATATGCTGTGCAACAAAAGTTAGTGGCAGAACCAAATTGCTGCAAAACCGACTCCACGTAGTCTTGTTTGTCCTACCCCTAGAGTGTAATTTAAAATCGCGTAGGCGCGTAGGGGCGAGGCGACCCGCGGGCTGAGGAGCAGGCGGCTGCGAGCGAGCGTGAGTGGTGAGCGAAAGCCGTCTGCGAAGATTAGGACGCGTGGGGCCGCCGGAGGCCCGCAGCGCCGGAGCCGTGACAGAAACGCTGCCTGCTGAATGTTGCATGCTCGCTTGAATGCTGCATGCTACATGCTTGCTTGCATTCTGCATGCTTGCTTTTTTGCTGCATGCTTGCTTGCATGCTGTAAGCTTGCTTGCTTCATGCTTCCTACAGCGAAAAATAAACCCATAAAATTGTTCAATAGGTACGTCACCGTCTACTTAGAAAAATAAGAAAATAATTTCTATTCCACCTACAATATCAAGTGCCTACAAATTTCATTAGAGCAATATTGTATAAACGTGTAGTGTCATCATTATGCGTAAATAAATTTATGCTTTAGGATATTATGCTCAAAAAATTTATGCTTTAGAACTTTATGCTTAACAAATTTATGCTTTAGAATGTTATGCTTAATCATTATTATGGTTAGAGAAACTATGCTTAAAAAAATATGCGTTAGCTGTCATGTGTAATTATATTATGCGAAAATATAATTATGCAGAACAAAATAATGCTAAGTTATATTAGGTCTTAAAATTTTATGCAAATGGATAGGGAACCACATTTTTCGTATACACACACATGAGGCAGATAACCACAGTGCCCAAAAAGAAGTACACTGCTAGCTTAGGCGCTACTTCAGCGTGTGTAAAATATGCACTTTTAACAACACTAGTTGACTCACCAACGCGCCACCGCTCCGGCCGATTGTCTGACAACGACTGACCGCCCCACCACTCGGACCGGTACTTATAACCGAGCGACGTGCGCGCATGAGGCAACTTGTAGTGTGATATCTACATACACTACAGCGTGTAAACCACCTCATCACAAAGCCGTTAACCAAGCATTCTGTACATCAAACTAAGTAACTTTACGCAAAAAAATATTGCTGGGAAACCACTTTTTTTTGAGGTTATAAATCATGTTTTGTAAGAAAGAAAGAAAGAAAGAGGAGTGTTCGTGGAGATGTTAAAAGTTAAAATCTTGCAAAGAAAACTTGTATTTAAAAAAAAACTTGTCAAAAAGTTGTAACTTTGACCCCCCATATCTCCTAAACTAGAAGGTTCCCAGGTATGGTGTAGAGCAAAAAAATGATCGCTATGATGGGGAAAACAAGTGCCTTTCGGCTTCGTGAAGAGGTGTTTTACACCCTTTATACTTCCATGCACGACACCTTAGAAGCAGACAACAGCCGCGCCACTGTCAGCTGCAAAAGGATCTTCTGGTCCACATGTCTCAGCTTGGGCTTGATGACGAGGAGCACGCCCTGCAGCATCACGCACAGCGATGATAAGATGGTGCCGGCGATGGCAACGTAATAATATTCATGTTCGTAAGAATCGTAAGACATGGCTGTGATACGATGTGTGCTGCTGCACCGCCGCGCCGCTCTCTACACAACTAGGTATATACTTTAATTTTCCTTAATTCCAACTGATTCACCTTTGTACCCGGGTAATACACATTGCAATTTTTTTTTCATCGTAACTAATAAGAAATAGGTACAAAATTAATAAGTAGTAAGGTTATGTTCGTACAATAATTATGCCAATATTGTTGTGTTTTGGTTTAAAAAAATATTGCTCCTATATCTTTTGAGGTGAAGTAATTAAATTTTCACAAAACAAAAGATTGTTCACGCCGACTGCGTGCAGAAGATTGGTATTGATCCAATACATTCTAACACCACTTGTTCCGTTTTGGTCATAGCGAGTAAATTTTATTCGCGCCTATTATATTTACTGTCACTGGAGGGCAGACTTAAGGAGTAAATAATACAACGAGTGCTGTACTATACTGCATTTAATACAACAGACATTGATTTATATAAGGCAATTACGGCTACTTCTTCAGAGGGCACTAGGTGCCCTGCGTATTCAATAAAATAACTGCTTCAGGATGCTGTTGGGACCACCACACTATTGTAGTGCGTCCGGTATGTTCGCATTTGCGCATACTGTTGATTTTTACGCCATAGCATTTTCTGGTTAAAGAACGATACAATAATCATCATCATCATCTCAGCTGAAAGACGTCCACTGCTGGACATAGGCCTCCTAAAAGTGTCGCCACATTGACTGGTCCCTTGCAACTCGCATCCAGCGGATTCCCGCAACCTTCACCAAGTCATCGGTCCGCCTAGTGGGAGGTCTTCAAACGCATCGTCTTCCGGTTCGCGGTCGACACTCCACAACTTTTCGGCCCCATCGCCCATCCGTTCTGCGAGCAATGTGACCTGCCGACTGCCACATAAGTTAAGCAATTCTTCGGCCTACGTCGGTGAACTTGGTTCTCTTGCGTATGTCTTCGTTCCTGATTCTCTCCGAAACTCCAAGCATAGCCCTTTCCATTGCCCTTTGGGTGACTTTCATATGACCTATTGTGAGCGACCACGTTTCGGTCCCGTATGTAATCACTGGCAACACACACTGATCATAGACTTTCGTCTTGAGACACTGTGGTAAGTTGGACGAGAAGATACCGCGCAGCTTCCCGAACGCTGCCCAGCCGAGTCGGATTCGACGATTGACCTCTTTCTCAAAGTTAGACCTACCTAACTGGACCGTTTGTCATAATCGTCTACAATTTTGAGTGTAGAGTCTCCAATGATAGGAATGTGTGTTACAAGGGCATCCAACATGACCTTCGTCTTGTCCATGTTCATTTTTAGACACACTCTTTCGGAAGCTCTACTAAGGTCATCGAGCATTGTACTGAGGTCGTCCATGGTCTCAGCCATGACCACAATATCGTCGGCAAACAGAAGGTGAGTGATATACTCGCCATTGACGTTGATGCCTAGCCCTCTCCAGTCCAGAACCTTGCAGCGGCAACCACATCCTCCTGTGCAGCGGTGAACAGTTTCGCAGATATGACGTCTCCCTGTCTTACACCTCGCTGCAGAAGGATAGGTTCCGAGGCTTGGTCCTGAAGTCGGACTGACATGGTGGCGTTTTTGTACAAACACTTCAACACCTCTATGTACCGGTAGTCAACGTGGCACCGTTGGAGAGACTGCAGTACAGCCCAGGTCTCGATCGAATAAAAGGCTTTTTCGTAGTCCACGAACGCTAAACAGAGAGGCAAGTTGTACTCTTCGGTCTTCTGTATAACCTGCCGAAGCGTATGTATGTGGTCCACGGTGCTAAAGCCTTTTCGGAAACCGGCTTGTTCGGGTGTCTGGAAATCGTCAAACCTGCGCGCGAGACGATTCGTAATTACTCTTGAAAACAACTTGTAGACATGGCTTAGAACTGAAATGGGCCTATAATTCTTAAATTCTTCAGTAATTCTTCTTGAAGAAGAGTAGCACCACACCCCTGCATCATGCCTGTGGCGTTTTCCCCTCGAGTATGATGGAACTAAACAGCTTCTGAAGGGCCTTAAGTATCGGTTTTCCACCCGCCTTCAGGAGTTCATCGGGTCATCCTAATCTCGGACAGTCCGGGATGTCTTCGGTATAGTGTCGAGTTAGTCTAGCTCTTGGGTCGTTTGCTAGGTCGACAATGGGTTTGCTGGTTGACGTGTACAACTGTCCATAGAAGCTCTCGATCTCCCTCAGTGGCTCCGGTTTGGCGGATAAGATCCTGCCATCGTCGGTCTTCAGTTTTGTGAGCTGGCTCGGCCCAATAGCTAGATCTCTTGAGAATACTTTGGAGTCTTTGTTCCGCTCGATCGCGTCTTTAATACGCTCCTTATTAAAGCGGCGGAGGTCGCTCTTTAAGGATTTAGAGATTCGTCTATTGAGCTGCCGGGTATTTCGACGCCTCGATCGTCTCACGCCGCTCCTTCATGAGCTTGAGAGTTTGATCGGAGAACCTCTTTTTCTGATCTGTACGACGTGTCTTGAAGAACTTAGACCCGGTCGTATGGACAGTTTCCATGAACCCATTGTTGTATTCGTCCACTAATAATAACCATAATAACAAACGACAAAAGACTAATAATAACAATAAACTAAGTTGAGCTAAAATTGGACGACAAGTTAAAGTTACGTTGAGAATTGAATTAAACGATTTAAGCTATGGGCAATGGACATAGCTTCACCAGCGGTCGTTGTATTATATGATTAGTTGCAGTTTTAACGACTCGATGAACTCGACTCGAAAAAAAGTAAAATGTGCCCTGGACTGGCCTCACTTTTTTTTTTTTTTGGCAACACTGGTTGAGTGACATGTCTAAATTTCGCTCTGTAATTTAAAATTAGTTTTAATTATTTTTTAAGTGTTAAAATCTTGTATTATTGTAATTAAATGACTACTAAGCGTGCAAATACCCAGGATTATTGTTTTCACGGAAAAATACGCCATAAAACATAGTGTTTGGTTGCCTACCTCAACCGGTAACATATATCAAGAACAGCTGATGTTCCTGTGGATCAATCTGGGGAGTATAATTGTTTCCTTTTAATGTATAAGCTCACTTTGGTTAAACTAAAATCATTATTCTGATTAATCTGGCACTCCTTTATAGTTGAACATAGGTTCAGTGTCAGTTATCACTTGTTAAATAATAAGTAGTTGTGCAGTTTGTAATAAGTTAATGAAGTAACTTTCTATCTATTTAAAACTAAAAACAAAACAATAGAGAAAATTGCTTTTTCTTTATTAAATTTTAGCATTATTTAGTCAATTAGGTCCAATAATTTTAAGCCAAGAGTCCTACCCACAATAAGAAAAAGTAAAAGACTTATGTAAATCAATGTAAATTTCAACTTGATCTAATCTTCTTATTGAAGTATTTTGTGTAAGACTCATAAGCCTACTTCAGTTACCAGTCTATTAATCACATATTCTACTCTATTCTCACTTTCACCTTTCATTTCTAGCTTTCCTGATTTTGTCCATCCAATTAGTTCTCACCATTCTTTGTACTTCTACTTTCAGTTCATTTGCCTGAAACCATGCCTGTGATGACCCGTAAGGCTACTACCCAAGAGTTGCAGGCTAAGTTGAGAACGGCCCTTGATGAACTTAAGGCATCTAACAGCAAATGTCAACAGCTGTTATTGGATAGAGAGGAACATGAGATCGAAATTGAGAAGGTCATTCTCAAAAACACAAGCTTGAAACGTGAGCTAGTGGACCTGCACCAACAATACATGGATGTTGTCGATGAACGGGACAAACTGCGGGTGGTCACAGATGGTTTCAACGACTGCAGTAACTATTATGAAACGGCTTTATGTAAGGTTAGGAACTTAGAAGATGAACTGCTTCATGCCAATAAACAAATTATTGAGTTTCAGAAACAAAGAGAATGTACTCAGTTTAGGGAAACAGATCACCTATATAATCAATTATTAAATTCAAATTGCAACCCACATTCCTTAACAACAATAGATCTTACTGAAGATTCTATTCTGAAATATAACTGCAGCAGTTATAAAGTAAGCCAAAATAAAATAAAAAAATATGCAAAACTGAATAGAATAATAAAGAAATGCAATAAATTTAAAAAACAACAAAAACATAGTTCCAACAATATAAAACTAAGAAAAGAACGTGTTTTTCTGATTAAAAAGTTAAATAATTATCAAATTAAATTAGAGGACAGTAAGAAGTTTTATGAAACAGACACTCAACACTTACAGTCAGAAATTCAAGTTTTAGAGTGTCAACTAAAATTATGTTATTCTAAGTATGTAAATTCACAGAAACAAATTAAGGAACATATACTTGCTGCAAACGAGTTAGTAAATGGTAATGCAGACTATGTAGACATGATGACCATCGAAAACACTCAATGTACATCACAAGGGGAATCCAGCTCGGACACTGTCCTGCCTGAGGTAACGGAGGACCCGACCCGGTTGGGCAGTGTTCCGGGCTGTATCCCCATTGAAAATTCACCGCTCATTGTACAAGGTTCTATACCTATAGGACGAACAGAAAGTAGTTCTCCCCTTTCTAGTAGTTCACAGTGTGGTTGCTCCATTATGTTTACAGACAGTATCGGAATAGGATTAGGAAAATTAATAAGTAACAATCTGAGTCATTCTTCCCAAAATTATTGTGCACCTCAGGCTTCTTACAACCAAATAATGACATCCATAACTCGGAAGGAATTAGATCCTAATGCTATATTAACTGTATTTGTTGGGAATAGTCTTAACGTAAAAATTGATGATATCACTGACAATGTCACTCAACTGTTGCAACTAAATTGTAGGAAAATAATTCTTTGTGCCTTTCCATACTTTGAGAAGTTGTCAAGCAGGCAAAATCATTATATTCATAAACTTAATAATCACATGCATTTACTGAGTCACTATTGTGACAAGTTGGTATTTTTTGACACCAACAGTTTCGTTCAGAAATTAAAGTCAACGAGGAATAATGCATATCTACCGATTAGTTTTAGACGTCAAATAGCGAGGCTATTAGCTTTTAATATAAACTCAGACATAAGTTGTATGTCGCAGTCTTTTGTAAATAGTTCCACGGAAATTAGTAATTATACTAATTGTAATTATACACATTTTAGCTTAGATTTAAACTAGTCAGTAAGACAATAGAAGGTAATAGAGACAATTTAGATAAACCGATATCTTCTAGCTCTCCATCAACTATTTGTAAAAAAGGGGCTGAGCAGAATACCTTGAAATTATTTCACCAGAATATTCAGGGATTTTCATCCAAACAATTAGAGATAGAATTGTTTTTAGAAAGAACCAAGTTTGATGTTATTTGTTTTACCGAACATTGGATGAAAGATTATGAATCAATGCAAATAAATTATGATAACTACAACGTGGGAAGTTGCTTTAACCGAAAATCTAAGATGCGAGGGGGTTCCTTAATCTTAGTTAACAATTGTATTAAATCTAAGTCTCGAAATGATATAGTCGATCTATCGGTCGAACATAGCATTGAATTGTCTTGTGTTGAGCTTGATAAGCATATAATAGTGTGCGTTTACAGACCCCCAAATTATCTGAACTACTCTATCTTTGAGTCAGTAATGGAAGATGCTTTAGCAAAACTTGTAACTGGTAATAAACCAATAATTATCTGTGGTGACTTCAATGTTAATATCTTAGAGAATAATGTAAATAGCAGTAGATTTTTAAGTCTTTTTAAATCATTTAATTTGTCAAACGTTTTTTCAGAACCAACCCGAATTACTACAAATACTGCTACATGTATTGATAATGTGTTTTGTTGCTGCGACTACATAGATAAATCTATCGTAAATTACCTTCCTTCAGATCACAGCGGGCAGACAGTTGCTTTCGCGTACAATAAACAATTACAAAAAATTCAGATTCAAACCAGACAAATAACACCCAGCAATTTAGAAAAGTTTAATAATAATTTAATTAGCAAGCTAAATATACCAGGCCATATTAGAAACAATGTAAATGAATTGTATGAAGAATTCTTTTCGGTAGTGCACACTGAGTTCAATAACACTTTAAAAAAGAAAACTAAAACTATTGGCCCAAAGTTTATTTTCAGTGACTGGGCAACACAGGGTATTAGGAAAAGTAGGGAACGATTGTTTGAGTTGTACGGCCTTAAGCCTTACATCAAAACAGAATCTTTTAATAAATATGTAGCTACTTACTCGAAAATTTTTAAAACCACTTGCAAGGTAGCCAAATCTTTATTCATTAGCAAAAAGATTAAATCAGCCGAAAATAAAATAAAGACGGTTTGGAAAATAATCAACAGCGAAACAAATAGAAATAAAAAACAAAGTAATGACTTAACACTAGAGACCTCACGTGGCCTTGTCAGCTCCAACAGTGAAGTTGCTCATGAATTTGTAAATTTCTTTACTAGTATCCCAATTAAAACTACAGAAACCTTAAACTCTTGTCCCTTGCTTTCTATTGATTTACTGAAAGCAAACGTTTCAGCCTGTCCAAATGAATTTAAATTTCAGCATATTAACCCCATAACAGTCTTAAAAGCTTTTAAGCAAATCAAGATCAAATTAACTGAAGATCTATGGGGTTTGTCTATCAAAGTTTGTACCTCAATTATTGAGACTGTAGCTCCGTATTTAGCCTTAATATTTAATTTGTGCGTGGATCAAGGGGTCTTTCCGGATCTAATGAAGTTCAGTAAGGTAATACCGCTTTTTAAATCCGGGGACAGTAAAGACACGAATAACTATAGGCCCGTATCCGTGTTGCCAGTTTTCAGCAAGGTGTTTGAAAAGATAATGCTCAATCAAATGCTTCACCATTTTAACAACAATAAAATATTACACGAGCAACAGTATGGTTTCACCAAAGGACGTTGTACAACTGACGCCGGTGTCACTTTATTAAAACACATATTTACTGCTTGGGAAGAGGCACAAGATGCCATAGGAATCTTCTGTGACCTTTCGAAGGCATTTGATTGCGTAAATCACGAAACCCTGATCTTGAAACTTGAGCATTACGGTTTAGGTAAACTTGCGCTCAGCTTAGTAAAATCGTATTTGAGTGATAGACAGCAGCAGGTACAAATCAATGGTGTCAATTCAATGGGTTTAAAAGTAGAAATGGGTGTACCACAAGGTTCGATATTGGGTCCCTTCCTCTTTTTAGTTTATATTAATGACTTACCCCATTTATTTAACGATCACCCGCGCAAATGGTGTTGTTTGCAGACGATACTTCTTTAATATTTAGGATAAACAGACGTGCCACTAATCTTGACGACGTAAATAACGCCCTACTGCAGGTTCATAATTGGTTTACTGTAAATAATTTAGTTCTAAATGGGAAAAAAACTAAGTGCATCAGATTTGCTCTACCAAATGTCAAAAGTAGTGATTGTGACATAGTATTAAATCAAGAGAAACTAGAATTTGTCGATAAAACGATTTTCTTGGGAATCGCGCTCGATTCAAGGCTACAATGGGGCCCTCATTTAACATCTCTTGCAGGACGCCTAAGCTCAGCAGCATATGCTGTTAGAAAAATCCGTCAATTTACCGATGTTGATACCGCGAGGATAGTTTATTTTAGTTATTTTCATAGTATTATGTCATACGGTATTTTACTATGGGGACGGGCTGCAGACATCGAGTCTATATTTATTCTGCAGAAAAGAGCCATCAGAGCCATATATGATTTACGTAGACGCGACTCTCTAAGAGAGCTGTTTAAGGAAATTAATATCATGACAGTACCTTGTCAATACATCTATGAAAACATCATGTACGTTAGGAAAAATCTGCATTTATTCAGTAAAAGAGGTGACAGACACCACTATAATACTAGAAATAGGGACCAACTAGTTCAGCCAGGTTTCAGGCTTGCTAAAGTAGATTCCTCTTTCATGGGGTACTGCTTAAAATGTTACAATAAAATACCTCTCCACATTCTACAACTGAATGAGACGAAATTTAAATCTTGTGTAAAACGCACACTATGTAGTCAAGCGTATTATAAGTTGGTGGATTACATTGATGATAAAAATGCTTGGCTCAATGCCGGTCCTGCTCCACAACCATAGGAGCAAACTAATTGATTCCCAGTCAAGTTATTGTGGAAGCTGCAGAAGATTGTAAAAAAGATCGTTGCATTGTATAGATTCCATATATTAGTATTATATAACTTCATAGCGCATGTGTGAGTACTATGTACTGTAAAGCCACCATTTACATCTAGTTATTTTATTTTTTCTGACTTGAATAAGCCTTGGCGGCTGAGAGAATGTCATGCTCACTCAAATGTCTCGGTGATGGTGGCGGGTGTGTCGGGTCATTTAGTTCCCTTCAATATGGTTGAGCTGAATGGTGCTGATACATGCGTCATGTTCGTGAACGGGCGCTGTCAATTGAGACTGGTCAACTCTCGGCTGCCACGGTTAATTTTAATTTATTTATTTTTTAATTTGTTGATTTCATCTTTTCTCTGGACGCTCTTAATGTGCACGTCTGTCTACATCGTTCTCACATATATGTATAATCACAACATGAATGATGTAACCAAGATTTTGTAACAATATTTTGATTTAAAAGAGTGTCCATGGAGTTTCTTGCCCGTTCTTCTCCATAGAGATCTACGCTAGGGAATGGGCAACTACAGTACTTTCTCAAGTTATTATGCCTTGTGACTGTGACTGTAGCTTTGATTTAGTTTTGTATTTTTGACATTCAAAAGTGCCGTAATGGTCTAATTGAAATAAATGATTTGAGTTTGAGTTTGAGTTTGAGATGCAAACTACCCCATAAGATCCAGGTGCACGATTAGTAGTTAAATGTGAGGAACTTAATGAAGAAATGACCTGGGGTCAGAGCTATTAGATCGTTAGGATTTGAGCAAAAGGATACAACGGTCAAGAATTCATAACGGCTTCAATTTGACTGAACAGAGTGGTGAGTTCTTCAAAAGTAAGGACTTGATCACCAACGATACTGTTAAGAGCTGGGTATGAGATAAATTAATTACTACCGATTAAACAACACAATAACTTTATTAATCACAAAACATTCATCATTTAAACTTAATCACAAATACACCACAGTTCACTATTCGCTTAGATATCGCACTTGTGGTTCACTTCGATTCGTTTCGTTGTGTAGCCAATACAAGACTGACTGTCGCGGCCCTGAGCGGTGTATTTATACTCGCCAACAGACACACAAAAAATAACCACGAACTAGAAGGTTATAGAACTGCTTCACAAAAAACACTAACAAAAGAATAGTAGGTAAGTAGGTACAAGAGTA
The DNA here is from genome assembly GCA_950022955.1 of Xestia ashworthii. Classification (NCBI taxonomy): domain Eukaryota; kingdom Metazoa; phylum Arthropoda; class Insecta; order Lepidoptera; family Noctuidae; genus Xestia; species Xestia ashworthii. The sequence goes on from OX465561.1 coordinate 970,437, forward strand.
GTAGGTATAAGCTACTTGTATAAAGCAAACAAATACGAACCGTATGCCCTGGGCGTACGGTCGAAATTATAATGTCTATTTATAAATAGGTCGCGAATTTGTACCTACCTAACTTTAAAAGTAATAATAATGGAAAGCACTCGAAATTCCAACGTACACATACTGTAATCACGTGCTTTCTCGAATGTTCTAGTAGGTCCGATGTAACAATACGTAACAAATGAGATTTTGCTGCCTTCATTTGAATTTCTCACACTTCGCCGAAGTGTGAACCCGAAGGAGGACCTACTAAACATATTCCTAACCAGTACACATCTTAAAAAGAAAAATCTCGAGTCAATTTGTTCGTATTTCGTACACGCTGTAGTAATCTCCGAGGTCTAGTTGAGTGTGTATGGTTGGTCATATCTTGCAAGATAGGAAACTTTTGACGCCCATAGGCGGCGCTGTTGTTAGATAATTGCAGCCCCGTGAAATCTTGGCAGGTTGTTAGTTAGGCGATATTTTCGCACGTTTTCTAAAGAGCACAAACATTCTGCTTCCAAGTCCAATCAGGTAAAATTTTTGCTCAAATGTTTATCGAGAAATAGGTTGAATCTACATTTAAGTGCAATAGAATGAGTATCAATAGTCCGTGCAGGCAAGCCGTTGGCACCCCGGCTACGGTTCGTCTCCGGAGCGCTCTCAGCCGGCGCGCCGGAGACGGCACCTGATCGCGTTTCGCGCCAATTACGCCCCTTCAGCCGGTAACGAAAAGCCGATACCGCGGCATTATGTACCTCGGGAATACCCCTCTAATAATCATGGTGGCTTAGTATCTATATTGAATTCGTTTAGTATTTATATAACATTAGCGATGTTACGGTATTCGAGGTAAATATAATCCAGGAAAATGTTAGGTAAACATGGAAATTGATAAGAGCATGAAACCACGCCTTATTTGCAATATTCTGCGTTTCTACATGTTAACGAGAAAAAACTAGACGTGCTGCGGACACAGGATTATTACAGTGTCTACTTATTTAATCAATATACTAATATAATAAAGCTGAAGAGTTTGTTTATTTGTTTGTTTGTTTGAAATTGTTTGAAATTGAAAAAATCCTAATTCTTAGGTAATTCTCATTTTGTGTTGGATAGCCCATTTATTGAGGAAGGTTATAGGCTATATAACATCACGCTACAACCAATAGGAGCGGAGCACAAATGAACATTGTTGCAAAAACGGGGAATATTTGTTCCTTTTGTGGGCTTTTTCTGTTTTATGTGACGCAAATGAAGTGGCGTGGGTCAGCTAGTTAGATGTTATATGTTAACTATCACTGAAAATGTCTAATACATCACTCTACATAAAAAAACGACATCTAAGTACTAAATATATTATGCGCACTTTGATGTCACCCTACTCAACACACAACACGTCATTACGAGAAAGCCGTAACTTTAATAACCGAAACAGTGAAGTATTCGAGAGAAGCGAATAACCGATAAGAACGTCAGTTAGCAGGCCGGCAGGTCGCAATAAGCCGGAGGGCCCCCGCCGCCCCCTTCCGGGGCGAATTTAGCAATTAGCGTGCCGGACACGGGGGCCGGCCGCGTCCGGTAATAGCCACCTAGCTGGCCGGCCGCGTTCCGCCGACTGATTACTCAGAGCAGCAGGCAGGTGGAGGCAGAAGTCTCACACAATGGGAGACTAACTAATGTTTACAAACACGTAAACACTGAGAAATTACACAGAATAGGCCAAATGGTTACGTTTCCATTCGTTTTATTTTATTCAGTGTTGTGTTGATGCATTTCAATTATATTTTTTAATATAAAAAAATAATGTTTTCCGCCGCGTCAGGAGCCAGGTCCAAGCTACAGGCGGTAAGGGCTTCAGAGACAGAACCAGACTTTTACTGACTAAAACCCATCCATGTTCCTTCCTCGCCCTTTATGTTCAATATGGATATCAAATGAAAGGGCTTGACTAGTACTCGTAGTACTATTATGTACACTAAGTATATTGAAAGGGAATGAGGAATACTAACATGCGAAATGAGATGAGGAAAGTGGAGTGATGACTGATATCTAGGAGCTAACGAATTATTTTTCATTTAATAGTACATTATTTACTACATTATTATGTGTCAGGGGTTTTTGAAACTATTAATTTAATTTTACTTCATCATCATCATCATCATCAGCCTATAATGTTCCCACTGCTGGGACACGGCCTCCTCTCAATGAGAGGGGATGGGCTATAACCTACCACGCGGGCCCAGTGCGGATTGGTAGATGTCACATGTCATCGAATTTTTGGTTCTAGGGCATGCCGGTTTCCTCACGGTGTTTTCCTTCACCGTTTTGAGAGCAGCGGTGATGAAATAAATTACACTAAGTAATGCGCCTGTCTGGGTTCGAACCCACGACTTACTGTTCGTAAGTCGGGGCCGCCACCACTGGGCTGCCGCTGCTCTCCACCACTGGGCCACCGCTGCTCTAATTTTACTTGTTTTATAATTATTCCTCATTCCTACGCATTGAATAGTACGGGAGTCGTGGTCAAAAAGTTGTATCTTTGACCCCCAATATCTCCGTCATAATCATATCTCCGTAACTAGAAGGTTCCCAGGTATGGTGTAGAACAAAAAAAAATATCGCAATGACGGGGAGAACAAGTGCCTTTCGGCTTTGTTAAGAGGTTTTTTATTCCCTTGACGATGTGTGATGTTGACTATAACATTTGGACGTTTTCCGTATTTGAGGTTTGTCTAGCTATCAGATTATTGAGTGTTATCCTTCGGACCTTACTACTTGGTGTGAGGTGCGCCGTATTTGGGCCATTATTTGCGTATACCGTGTTGTGTGCGGGTTCACATCCAGATGTAATTGATTGGAACGTCTCGTTTGTGACTGTGCCTGAAACATTCCATGTTCAATACTAAATGTATGTGTTCCAGACGAAAAAAGGGTTTAATATAAAATATAATTAAGAGTAGATTGAAATTGAAAAATGTTAACAAGGGGTAACGTATTTTTTTGTTATTATATTGTCCCACTGCTGGCCAGAAGCCTCCCCATAGGCTTCCAATCTCTTCGTGTCCACAGATTGAAATTGAACGCGATCAGTACAAAATGACGGCCTAGCTGTCATTGTGTATATTTCATAACAATCATTATCACACTGAATGAACCGCGTTTAGTGTAATAAGTTGAATTCGCAAAAAAAAAACGCGCAAACATGAGGCGTACCTAATTGATACCTAATATGAAATTTTGAAATATTTGATTTCAATTATCCTATTAGTTTGGTTTTGTTCCTAATCGGAAAATGATTATTTAAACAATATATTATTATTTTGTTATTACAAAATGTAGGTACTATGGAGGTTTAGTAGTGTTACATTTCCCGCACAGTACCTACATTATAAGGGCTCAACTGTCTGCTTTGGCAAACATGGGCTTTTGGTCATTTCAATCAAAAAATCAAACAAAAGTTTACAAAACTGAATGCATTATGAAGCGTTTATGTCCCCTTGTATCCTCGGCCTGGCTCGAGTGGCCGCTGGAGTGCGATTCACTAAGGCAAAACACCTTTACAACCGAGAAAACATCGTTGAAACATTAGTGTTTCAACGATGTTTTCTCGGTTGTAAAGATGATTTGCGTTAGTGAATCGCACTCCTGATCGACACGTCGTATGTTATAGTACGGTACTACTTGTCCCAACACGGCTCTCACCCATCACTGTAGTATCCGCTTATGTTTTGGGGGCAGCCTGTTGGAAGATATAGTGAAATCATAATTAAATTCATTAGCTCTGGCAGGCAGGTAGGTACAACTATACTCTACGCAGAATGTTTTAGTTTATAAAAATCTTTTATCCATGAATTTCAGAGCTGATCCATGTCGTTAATAATTACCCTAGGTAGGTAACAGATTTAATTTCTTAAAAATTATCGTGTGCAATAACTTTCTTCTTTCTTGGAAGAAAGTACCGAATTGACAAGAAATACACACACACACAGTGCTTTTACCCTCGTCCTTCTACTTTCAGTTTTATTGTCCAACCAGATAGGATGCCTAGGTAGTTCCCACACGATGCAGAATTTCTTTATAATTCTATTACTCCAGCATTTCTCATTACAGTCATTGCTGCTATTAATATCAATTACACTCAACTAACAAACAAAATGCTGAATGTTAATTCGATTACGTGAAATAAATGGCGTTCCCTAGTCTCGAGTCCCGACATGTGAACGTATAAAAACAATTGAATAACCGCAAAACATCACAAACAACGACTCGATACAATCGCATTACAGCTGATTTATATCACCACTTGGACTGTAATAATCTATTTATGAGATAAACTATAAATTATCTTAGCACAAACTTAACAACACACTTGTTCAAAACCTTACAAACTGTACTTAAAGCTCAAAATGGAATGTGCTAGCTTCGAGTTGAACGTGGTACAAGCACGCCCCCAAAGCATTTCGGCTAGGGCGACTACACTGCGCGCCCGGCGCTGCCTGTCCCCTAATAATGAACTGGTGCGACTTAAAAGTCGTAATGCGTATTAATGGTTGTTTTTCAATGACTGCACTAGTTTCATTTTAGAATTCATATTTATTGGCAAGTTATAGCTGTGAAATAATTGTGTTAAAAATGTGTAAGTAAGTGGTGTTATTACATGATTTAAAATTCTACTTGTTTTGTCAAATTGTAATATAATTGTTGCTTTACACTAACTATTTATATAACCATTTATATCTACGTAGTGGAACGCAAATAAAATAATAGAAACATCAAATCAAACTCTATGTTGATAGGTATTTCAACAAGTAGAGAATGTATGTAGGTAGGTATGTTTATAATACTTCTTCATTCATTACTTTACCCTTTATAATAAAAGTAAGGTTGTTAAAAGTAAGTTTATCTTAAAGTAGTCGATACACCTACTATTAGGTATTATTTTAGCTTCAAATGAATTATGACTAAAATAAAAAGTCAAAAATATTTTAACGCATAAAAAGTAACAAATGGTTTTCACTTAAAAATCACTACGAGTAACTTTAAGTACAAACCAATTATACTTTAAAAGTTACAAATAGCTTAACTTTATTAAACCAAAAAGCACTTCATTATAAATTAAAAGAAGTTAATATGACAAGACAAATGACATCTATAGCCCCTCTGCAGTGTGCAGTGTGCAACTGCACAGTGCAGTGCACGCGAGACATGCTGTAAACACTACGACCCCCATTAACCGATCAACCAACATTACCTGAGACATCAGGGAGCGCTGCTTGCTTTGATAAACGTCAAATTCAAGACATTTCAATCGTAGTTCCAAGTTCCACCGCGTATCAAGTTGTGTTGGTCAGTGATACAAGCTCCCTCAACGCATAGGATCATCATGTTCATGAGATGTTTATGGTGTAACGACATCCCCTAATCACATTGTTGAGTTCTGAGAACTAGAGATTGGTTTTAGCTGGTGTTCTTTTTAGTTCGTCAGTGAGTACATTTGTAATGGCAGTTTTGGTTCATGGACAAAGCAGCCCCTTCGACTATTAGTATTAAATATTTTGAATTTCAAACATTTTTAGGCAAGTGTGAAAGTGACATCCCAGTAGCGATAACGATCGTCCAGATGGAAGTCGTTGTAGGTACCATTACGAATCACTTTGAAAGCGATCGCCATTTGTCTACGCTCTTAGAAAAGAGTGTCCTAGGTGAAAATCCACTAAAATATTCAGTACCATCCACAATCTATAAACAGACTCACTAACCCAATCACGTAGAACAATTAACACAAATATCCGCAAACCCTAATCCGCCATTAATACAAAACAAGACAATAACGTGCCCACGCGCACGTAGCGTCGTCGGGGCTCGTCGGGGCTCGTCGGGGCGCCTCGGACAATAGTCGCGTGTGCGCCGCTGATAATGATGATCTACTACAATAGCCCGAGGGAGCTTTGTGGACTATTTTATTGTAATTACTGTGTATTTAGTTAATGTGGTGGTTTATTTAGAAGATTTTTAAAAAAGAGGGCTTGACGTATCCAATTTTAAAACAAATTTTGTTTCGGGATACAGCCTAATGATTGTTCAAAATTTCTTTACTACTTTGATTCAGCTTTTAATTTAGAGAGTCTCATGTCTCTACAATATACGAGTATATTTATTTATTTATATATTTATTTCTCCATCTTACGACTATCTTTACAGAGTAATGCGATAGTGTGATGTGTGTATAGTGTGTGTGTGTGTGTGTGTGTGTATTTTCTTACTTTCTTGGATAGAGTTAATGTTAAAAGAAGAATCTTTTCTTCGATTCTGAATCAGTTTAGATTTTTTTATAGTTAATGGGGTGCATAATGATACAAAGTGGAACAAAATGTTTACCAGGTCACTCTCAGAAAAGACGAAGTTTCCTGCTTCATTTGTCACAGAAAGATCCCATAAGTAAGACTGAGTAGGTACCAATCTGTGCAACCCTGAGGCGTTAACACGATTACAACAGACACTATCATTAAAAAGTGCTCATTTGTAGTAATTGCCGGGGCACGTGCCGGCCGCGCGCCGTCCGGGTGCCGGACGGGTGCCGTGCGGGGGTCGGACGCGGCCGGACTAACGACGGAGATTCCCGGACACCCGCGGAGCTCTTGTTAAACGTTTTGTTGCTTGTCTACATGTTATTGTTGCGGATTTGTTTTTTTGTAACTGATCTGCCGCATTGATGGGTGCTTTTTTTTTCGTCATAAAGAGTATTTTTCCATTAGAATGAGTTAAAGGCGTAAACCGGACACCTATTATGAGATATCAGATCAGAAACCATAGTAGTTACGGTGTACCAATCAATGTAATACCTAGGTACTGCTGTAAACAGAACTTGACCGTTCTTACAAAAGATTCAGTTAAAGTTAAAAAAAATGTCTCAACAAATTCGCCTTATCTGACCTATCATTTTCATACAAATAAAATAATGTTACATTTAGTTATCTTTGCGTACAATTACGTAGAACCTTTCGTTACAATGTTACGAGTGTGTAGCCATCAATAACAATTTACTAAAGTAATAAAGTTGATCAAATCTGTGAGCTGATATTAAGTAATGTCCCGTATAAGTTGACCTGTACGACATCGGATCGCCCTCCATTGTCCAGTGAATCACGTAAGTAATGGAGACGCTTATATTGTCAGCGCCGCGGTCTCACTCAATAGGAGGCTGGGATGAAGATATAGCGAGCCTTATACACGATTATTTTAATCCTAGAATTGTAGATAGAATGGCGTTGAAATGAGTGCAGACTGAAGCAGCATTACCATGGGGTTTCACCTAACCCGATTACCCGTTTGGGTTATAGAGGCCAGATAGGCAACCGTTTCATGTAATTAGTATTCAGCCTTATCCGTTCAGACTGGAAGCCAGGCCAAGCCCAAGCCTAAGTCATATTCAATCTGACCTGGAGTATTCCTATATCCTCAGCCAAACAATACGGTTGTGATTATATTATTCAGTTGAAATAGCGAAATTACGGTTTTCGGATTTCTAGCAAACCTGCGAATTATTTAATTCGTGCATTCCTCATTATTTCGTCAAACATGCTTTATAGCCTATTCCAGTCTTCCTATCGCTCCAGTAAACACAAGCTGACCAATCAAACGTCGCGCGTCGTCAGTCCACCACATCCACACTGGGTGTCATCGACCGCTTCGCCTGATTGCTGACCACCCGTGACCACTGGTCCACAGCTCACTTAGCTATATTACCGATGAGTCGCCAAAACGCAATGTATTGTGCGACGAGCTCAATTGTCGTCGCTTCATTGCGCCCGATATCTTAAGTGAAATTTCTGATTTAATTATATTAGACGGGCACTACGGTAGTGGTTTTATTTACGAGTAAATGGAATGAAGGATACGCCTACGTAGGAATTGGAAATGGTTACGCCTCATATCGAACATTTATTTTAGCTGAAATGTATTACTTTGTAACTGACAATAGTAGATCAATGGTTTCTTAGTATTCACTGAGATATTGTCACAACAAGCAACACTAGGTCGTGTAGTGCCGTCTAGAGCTCACTGATACTGGGGATGTGTCGGAGAGTTTAACTGCTAAGATTTAGTAGCTATTTGTAGTAGTTTAAATAGATTTTAAATTTTGTAGTGATTTCTTCATTGTCTTGCTTTTATGCTATGGAATCATACACTAGGTGACTAGCAAAGTTGATTGCAGAACTTGAGTACTTCAATGTTACTGTTCAGTGGTCAATAACAATCCATTCAGTATCTCTAATCCTTCAATTGCTGTGATACAAAGTTCTTCTCTCCTGATTGTGATATTTCATAAACAATCCTAGGGAAAGACAGCTTTTTAGTTGGGTTGAAATTACTGGTGGTACGTACTTGGTTTTTATTATAATATTCGGAAGTTCTATTGATTTTACGTCAAAAATAAAAAAATCAACACACAACTTTTTACTTGAAAGTTCAATAAAAATCCAATTACCTACATGGAATAGGTACCGCGCTGTGAGCCTCGACTCAGGCAGGACAAGTTTTAACAGGCGCGCCAAGTTCGCAGACTGTTTACTGCCTTCTTATTCAGAGCCGTTGAAACCCGTTCAGAGCCGTTCAGTCGTTCACTAGCTCCTACAGTCCCACTACACGAATACTACCTACTTATACGGAGAGCGCTCGATTAGCGGATTTGCAGTATTGGATGCTGCGGTATATTACGAGTAGAGAATATAGGGAGGTTCATTTTGTACTACGTAGGTAACTTGCGTTATGCTCATTTTAGTTGTCTTTCTTCCATTAGGTACAGTATTCTTTCAAAAATCAAATCAATGATTTGTCAAACGGAAAATAAACATTTTCAGTAAGCTGCTAATGTTAATTTCCCCGTTCCTAGCTTGTTGTCAAAAGTTTGTGTAGGTACTAGATTTTTTAGTCTTCGTTGTCCACTTTTGTCTATAATACTAAGCTATGCCATTCAACATCAACATCTATGTAGTACCTACTAGAAGTAGCTTGCAATTTAACAAAGCTAAGCTAAGAAAGATTATAACGCGACAGAACAAACATTGTGTTAAAAAATTGTGTTTGTTTAACGGCCTTCGGTACTATGATAAAAATCATCCCCAGTAAAAAGTAACATTATCATTATGTTTTAAAGACCCAAACACGATAAACACAAGTGAACATCGAGTGTATATCTTTATTGAATCATTTATGTAAAGCAGCCGGTAAATGATGCGACACTAACCTGATAATAGCCCCCCTTCGCTGTCTCCCCTCGGGGGTGTAGGGGTGTAGGGGTGTAGGGGTGGTGGAGACAAATGATGGGGCTAAGCAGAGCTGATGGTGCGGCCAAGATGTAGCGGACGACCCATTGTGATGTGGTACGGAAATGTTATGGGGTTATTGCTGGTTATTGTTCTGAGGGAAACTTGAGAAGAGTGAATAATGTAAGAGGAAAACAAAAAAAATATGTGAGGAGAGAAGTAAAGAATCTAAGATAATTGAATGATCCTGCAACGGTGACGTGTTCTAACACACGGACCAATACCTACAGGCTTCACATCTGCCGGTCGATTCTGTAAAATTCAAACAAAAAATCGCATCTCACATCGCTATTCACTCTTACTTCGCATAAGGCTCTTTTTATTTGCTACTTTGAATCGGGTTCGACTGCGAAGTGAGCGTCGAAGTGACGAGTGAATTATCATACAGAATGCCACTTCTTACGTCATCTCATATTATATCTGTCAAAATCTACCTGTCAACTTAGTTCAACTCGCTGATACGCTCGCAACATTGGCGCTAGTGTAAATTCAAATTATCAACCGAGTTTTTAAAATGCCAATCAAGAAACTTACAGCGGATTCAGATTCGAAGTTTAAAACGTGTTTTACAGAATCACACGCCTGCTAGCTTTGCCAAACTATTTATTTATTCGAGGTCAATTCTCCGACCAGTATTTTTTAATACAAATATGTACTACTATACGTATTAGTATCTACATAATAGGCTAGACAGAGCAAATATCTTTCTCAAATAAGAAAATCAAGCTGCTTTTAGCCACTAAGTTATTGAACAAGTATGTTTACAAAGGGTCCTTACGTCCCATAAATTAGGAATCTCCGCCCTCTGCCATTTAAATCACAAAATAAAACTGCACCTCCAACAAATGGATTACATTTAATTAAGTTACAAGTCATAAAACTACTTCCCTAACTCGATTACCGGAGTGAACAATGACTCGATTGCCGCATCGATTATGATCGATTAGCGGTGACAATGGCGGGACGACGGCGGGACGGTGGCGGGACACGGCAGGACAATAGCGGCGACTGTCATGTCTGCCACGCTGTCACGAAGATTCATTACGTAATGTAACGTGACAGAACTGTGTGCCCGTCACGGTGCCGGTGCAGGTTATTAATTGTATGGTTAATGCTGATGTTTGATTTGATGTTTCTATTAGTGTTTTTACTTCTTGTTGTATGGGAGCTGGTGGAATACTGAAGTGCCGGCCCAAACTACGGCCTTAGAAGTTTCACTGAACCTTTAAAATTTCTGTGGCTTGTGTAGGTATAATCCGCCAATAATAAATAAAACCTAATATATTTATCGTGGTTAAGGAAATCCACATTATAGTCATTAAGTATTGAGTGTAATAAATAATTATAAACATTAAATATACCTAATTTGTAATACTTCAAAATTAATTTAAACCCATCGAATTCAAATCAACTGATCACCATAAATACAGGTTTATACATCATCATCTGCCTGCCATTTCCCAACTATGTTAGGGTTGGCTTTCAGTCTAACCGGATGCAGCTGAATACCAATATTTCGGGTTAGAGATATTTCCCATTAGAAATGTCACTTAAATGATTTTCATGGCGCGATTGCCTGCCGGACCTCCAACACCCAGTTACTACTGGGTAATACAATACCCCTTGGTAAGACTGGTTGTCAGACTTTCCGGCCACTGAGCACTTGTAAGTAACGACTGTCAAAGATCTACAAGTCACGAGCTCCTGCATCATATAAATATATAATCTAAAAATAATGCAATTACGACCTGAATGGCGTAGTGGTTGTGACGCTGCCTTACGTTCTTAGGGTCCTGGGTTCGAATCCCGGTAGGAGCAAATGTTTGTGTGATGAGCATGGACATTGTTGCCGAGTCATGGATGTTTATATGTATAATAAGTATTTACAAACAAAAAAAAGTATATATGTAGTATAACTAACTAACTATCTAGTGTCCACGATACAAGCTTTGCTTAGTGTGGCACTAGGTGGCGCTGTGTGTTAATGTCCAGCAATATTTAAAAAAACAAAAAAAAAAATTGTATACAATTCGTAGTGCCCCAACTCTGTATGTAAAGGCGAGTACACGAGCTAAACGCGAGTTTTTATAATTACTAAAGTATATGATTTACTGCTATAAACAAGTCCAGAAAAATATATGATATTCTTCAGGATATATCTAGCATGATACTGTTTTGAAAACATAATACAATTAATTTGGCTCGATAAAAAGAAATCACGAACTTACCTCTAAAAATATCTTTCAAACAATAAAAAACATACTAATATGCATGCGATCATTCTGATTTTTTGGCAAATAATTCTACAAGCAATATATTAGCATAATACTGTTTTAGTTTTTTAATCCAATCAATAGTTTTTTGTAAATCGATCGAAACCACTCATTTCGCGCTATTTGGCCCGCAGTGGCTGATGTAACAACCACTTTGTAGTGCAAGCTGATTAGAACTTTATTCTAACAGCATTTCAAACGAAGTTTGAACCACCACAAATAGAGTTGCTAATTTAGCTCGTCTAAGCACCTTAACTATGTAAGTTATTGAAACACAACACCTAAATAATAAATTTTATTTATTTCCTCAAGTATAGGTACGTTTATACGAACACTTTTTCCCTGTCAATTGTTTTGTAGAGTTAATTTATTATAATATGATTATAACCAAGTATTCCGATGTTTCAGAAGAAACACCGACACAAACACAATGTTCATACAGAAGGCTCTTTTTAAGTCCAAACATTTTGTTGGTCAAGTTATGTGAGGAGGACCATGCAGATTAGTGATTTGACATGATAAATATAGCTCTCGGGCAAAATTTTATTGGGTATTTCCATAAGCAGCAGTCCCTAGGTCTGGAATTGTGCCCGGTCGATGGCATTACGCTCGCCCCCTATTACTTACATGAAACTTAAACGCAACTAGAGAAATGTGACTGCACTATTTGGTACACATTTGCCTAGCCCTCCGTGGATTACAGGAGTAATATTACGTTATGTACATACACACCATACATTTGACTTCACAACCTTCATCACAAAGTCGACACATTGTCTTTGAAACAGTTCACAAAGCCAACAGTATACGCATAACGCGTATGAGCACACAGCAGTTCATCCGTACACTGCACACTGACACAACACAACTACACCATGCACTTATTTACCTGTGTTACAGCGTTACTGATTATTGATTACGGCGCACGCACATCTGCACAAATAAGCTTTGTTTCTGCGCTAATCGATTATTGGTAATCGATGATAAATTGTAACCTAATGTTACCTACACGGTTTGCTCGTAGCAGTATATATTGCAGAAGTTTATGGAAAATTTGTTAAAGATGATACGGAAATTTTTGTCTCAGTAACCCAGCTGTCATGACAGAGCTCTTGTAGTTATTATGTAACCGCATTGACAGTAAGCAATCAATAAAGTTACTTAGTTTGATCTACAGAATGCCTGGTTGACAGCTTCGTGATGAGTCTGTTTACACCCTGTGTACTTTCCGATTGGTCTCATAGAAATAACCTCAAAACTTACTGTTAAAATCGATGTCGTATTGTTTGACAGCTCTAAAATAAGAGCATCCACCTTCGAAGTTAACGCGACGAGCACATCATTACCTCACTGTTCATCGATCCGAGTCTGGTACAAACAGACACCATCGCAGATATTTAGTTAATTAATTATGTCACCTGCACCACCTATTGTTGTGTTGTTAATTATAAATTATAAACAGTAATATTACACAAAAAAAGCATTGGCCGCGACAAAAGTGACTGATTACATTTGTACCATGACATGGTTTAAAATTCAAAGATCTTCACACACAAATAGTTACTGATTTACCTACTGACAAATGGTCATAAATCAGTTAATCATCTGTTAAATATTTTACGATTTCAAACTAAAGTTAGTTATTTTTTCTTAAACACGCCACGTATAATCTTGGCCGCCCGTTATTCGTCCAGCCTGACCCACATAGCCAGCCACATAATATAAAACAATTGAATAAAGAATAAACAACGACCAAGTCGCAATCCAATAAGAAGCTAACTGTCCGTAAGGGGCAGTAAATAACCGCTTAATATATCCGGATATACTCGTATCTCGTACACTCGGATCTCGTAAACTCGTGTTCTCGCAAGTTCTCGCAGACTCGCTGCAGTCCGGTAATCAGGTTATGATAGGGATGCCCCCCGCCGCGAGATTTGTAACCGCGCTCACATTGTTTATGTCTCCACCATCTAATACTCCTTACTATGTCGTGTAGCGAGTTTTATTATGTAATAATAGTCTGAAGATGCTCACAGCATGACGTTGTATATATGGCTGCTTTCTTTGTGTAGGAAAAAAGTATTGGTAAGGATGTCAAATTATCAATATTGCTTTCTGACCGTTGCGCGTTGGAGATTGTGAAATAAGGAAAATGGTTCCTTTTAGTTATTTGATAAACATGTTCTTTGTGATGCCTCTCAACTATACGATTTTTTGAGCGAAAGTTACTTAACACAATTATTATCTCGTGTATTTCGTAATATTTAGAAATCCATTGAAATAAAGACAGCGCGACAGCAAAGACAAGGTTATGTTTTTTATAACTGAATCAATAGAAACTGATTCAGGTACTTACAGATAATATTCGAATGGTCTTTTCTGTTTTGTCTCGCCTTTGTAAGATGTCTCGAGAACGCTTGTAGCTCAATTTTTACCCGATTACGGTTAAGCAAAAAGGAGGGTTATGATTTTGACTGGTGTGGTGTATGTATGTTCATCTGCTCCCACATAACTTTTAAACTAAACGTTGAAAGCATCGTGATAGTCCGCTGGTTATGGGCTACTACTACTCTTTGAACTATCCTTTGAAAATTTTCTTATTAAACTTTTTAGAGCGTGATTCGTCAGTAGTCAGGTTTTACTTTTTACATAATGACTACTTCATACTAATCTTTAATTTATTTATTTATTCGATCACAGACAGAACGCTCGGATTACAACCACGTGGTACAAGGGTTCCTCAATCAGATGAGTAGTCTTTTTGTCCACAGATTGTTAATAATATGTAAATAAAGTGTAAACTCCGAGTAATGTATTAATATGGTATTATGTGTGCCCACTAATGACTCCTTGCTCGTAGGCTCAGGCAAAACATTAATAATTGCAACAATGGCAAGCGTTAATTAATTACGAGCATTTGATACGCAAGCAATACAAACACAAGATAATAGCACGTCTTATTATTGAATTGTTCTTTATCAAATATTACCTACATCATTATTAAAATTAATGATGATTGTTTCTAAGCAATAGTGAAAGTGCTTTGTTTAATGAAAATAACAAAAGGTGTTATGGCTTCCCATGTTTTAAATTTCATGTTCAAGGGCAAGACTAAATGGGTGCATTAAGAAGGTTTCATGTTCTTTTCAACTTCAACATGAGTTACGTATTCTAAAATGTCAGCTAACCTGTTTGAAGTTTGACGTCAAGTAAATAAATTCAATTCACACACATACACCCACACACAAACACATACACACACACGAACTCACACGCAAATACTCCCTAACGCAGTACAAGCTTCTTTTAAAAACGAAAAAATATATAAATTAGTTAGTATAGAGGTGAGTAGTGCTGAATAAATGGGCACCACTCTCCTCTAACCTATACCCATTTACCATTTTCCACTGGCCAATGGTCATGTGTTTAAAATAGAAAACAAAATTCTAGAACCAATTAAAGAAACCAACATCTGTTAAAAATAAACATACCTACGTGATATTTACAAAAAAAACTACACTCTGCAAGAGATTTTCGAAGATAAAGGTCCATTGACGAATTAACATAGATAACTACGTATTTTATAAATAAAAACTACTTCCCTATTTATTATTATGTAGTATAAAAAGATTTAAATCGTATAAACGCTGAATAGAAGGCATTGGCATTGTTTAAAAGGCATTCCTACTTATTTACTTATCTGTAAATATTGCGGTGCCCTAATCGGTATCCGGTTTGGATCATAATCACATTTAATACGGTTAAAAACAAAATAATAGTCACACTATAATGAGGAAATACGTTCATTAAAAAAACACCAAATTCCGCTAAATAATTTATTGCATTTCAATCTTAGACAAAAGGCATTCAAAACTAACGAATAGGTGTGAGATGCTAAATAAAGTTGGTCGTTCTTATTATTTTATATAGAATTTCACGTGTTTTAAAAAAAAATGTGTGGTTTTACCAGAGTGCATTATAGAGGCTTTACCTTCACCAATTTATATCGCCTACTCGACGTCCGTACGTCACTGCACAGGGATCCAGCAGAATATCAGCGTCAGGTGCACGCCTGACACATGCTGAGCTGGACTCCCATTTGGTGCAACCCTGAGACGCACACCGCACCTTGCATTCCTACTTGTTATTATTTTATTTTGTTTAAATTTGAAGTCTGTCACGGTGTTACTATATTATTATTTCGTAAATATGTTTTTCTTTTTGTATATTGGCACCTTGCTTTTTACTATATCATTTTGTTTTAACTATATCATTTAAGTGTGTTGTGATAAGTCTTTTGTGTGCACTAAATAAATGATTTATCTATCTAACTTACAATTTACCAAACATAAACATTACATTCGGTAATACTTGACAAAAGTAGTATTTAAAGAGTGTAAAAAGACTAATAACGAAGCTGAAAGGCAAAAGAACACATAAAGGCTGTGAAAAATAAGGATGAGCAAAAGTCATAGCTGAGCATCTACTGCAGTCAGGGCCCAATCACTGGATCGAATTTCACAAGCCACGTATTTTGTCCAAGGACAAACATTACCTACCAAGGCTGACAAGAGAAGCAATTGAAATAAGGAAGTATAAAAATTTCAATCGAGAGGATGGCTTCAAATTGTCGAGTACGTGGAATCCAGTTTTGAGTATGCTCAAAAGTAGCAGCCGTCATCATACAAAAAACTCCAAAAAACCTGGTGATACTGTGAGTGCGTTTTGTCGTGACTTAGTGTCTTAGTGTCTAAATGTTCTAAGTAACCTTTCAAATGCTAGTTTTGATTCAAAAGACCCCAATTTAAACTACGGCACATTATTTTCTACAGTTTGCCAAGAATTCAATAAAACATGTCCTTTGAAAACAGTTAAAGTCAATTCTAAATCAAAATTTAGTGAGTGGGCTACCGCGGGAATAAGAAAAAGCAGAGACAATTTATACCAACTATATCACGAAAAATCTCTAACCTCAGATCAAGTTTTTCATACTTATGTTAGAAATTATTCAAAAATATTCAAAAGTGTCTGTGCTCAAGCAAAATCACAAATAATAATTAACAAAATTGGTATTTCTAATAATTAAATAAAAACAGTGTGGCAGGTTATTAACAAAGAAACTGGAAAGACACAACAACGAGATCAGAACGAATTGTCCTTGAAAATAGATAATCAAACCATTTCTGACAAGCTAGAAGTAGCTGAGACACTAGAAAGTTTTTTCACTAATATTCCGCTAGAAGTTACAAAATCTCTCCCTTCCTCATCTACATTAGCTGAAGCTTTTCTTAAAGAAAATTTTACTGCGGATATACCAAACTTTAAATTTAAACCAATATGTATAGCTACTATTATAAACGCGTTCAAAAGTCTCAACATAAAAAATACTGAAGACTTATGGGGCATATCCGTCAAGGTTCTTGGAGATATTATTGAATCAATCGCTCCTATCCTAACAGGCATATTCAATCAATGTTTGGATAGCGGTAAGTTTCCTGATCTAATGAAACATAGTAAAGTAGTACCAATTTTCAAATCGGGTTGTAAGAGTGATCCCTATAATTATAGACCTATATCTGTCCTTCCAGCATTGAGTAAAATATATGAAAAAATCATGCTGGACCAGATGTTATCTCACTTTAACTCAAATGGGATTCTGCACAGTCAGCAGTTTGGATTCACGAAGGGCAGGTCAACAACGGACGCGGGAGTAAAACTCATCACTCACATTTTGGAATCCTGGGAGAAGTCCCAGGATGCCATTGGCATTTTCTGTGATCTCTCTAAAGCGTTTGACTGCGTGGACCACAACACACTGATGTGTAAATTACACCACTACGGAATTCGTGGCCAAGCTGCTGATCTGGTTCTTTCTTATTTATCAAACAGGCAGCAAAAAGTAAATGTAAATGGGGCGACGTCCTCCGGGTCTCTAGTCAAGATAGGCGTGCCCCAAGGTTCAATTCTCGGTCCTTTCCTATTTCTTGTTTACATTAATGATCTCCCTTATATGATGGCCAAATTATCAGATATAATTTTATTTGCTGATGACACCTCGCTAATTTTTAAAGTAAATAGAAAAGATACGCATGTCCAACATGTTAACGAAAGTCTAACCGTTCTCTCGAAATGGTTCGCTGCTAACAATCTTTTATTGAATGCAAGCAAAACGAAGTGTTTAAAATTTTCCTTACCAAATGTACCACAACGTGATCTAAATTTAAATCTTGACGGCAATAAACTTGATGTTATAGCGGAAACTGTATTCTTAGGGATTACTATAGATTCAAAATTGCAGTGGGGCGCGCACATTAGAACTCTTTCGGGTAGGTTAAGCTCAGCTGCATATGCAGTTAGGAAAATAAGGCAGTTAACGGATGTAGCCACAGCTAGGTTAGTTTACTATGCTTATTTCCACAGTATTATGTCTTACGGCATCCTGCTGTGGGGATCAGCAGCAGACGTTGACTCCATTTTTATACTACAAAAGAGGGCAGTCCGCGCGATTTATAAAATGGGTCCTCGCGAGTCACTCAGAGAAAAATTCAAAGAGATCGATATACTAACTCTGCCTTCACTTTATATCTTTGAATGTATTTTATATGTCCGCAAAAATCGAGGGCTTTTCAAAATTAGAAGCGACTTCCACAACAAAAATACACGCAGTAAACATGAAATTGTAATACCTAAATTCAGATTAACAAAAACTAGCAAGTCTTTTATTATAAACAGTATACGCTTTTATAACAAGTTGCCAAAGTCAGTTATAGAACTGACCGATGGAAAGTTCAAAAACTATATCAAACGTGTCCTTATGAAAAAAGCATATTACAAAATCAAGGACTACGTTGATGACAAAGAAGTTTGGCTATGATTCCTTCTGCGCATGCGGCTTCCCTGGTAGCTCATAAACGGCACAGATTTGTGGATGTCTCTAACTATTCTCAATCTCATTATTCTTTTTCTTTTGATTCAGTTTATTACAGTAGTTTTCAAATCATTCTTTTTCTCATATTTAGCTCAGAATAGTTACAGCACTGATGACAATGTTTGTGTCACTTGTTTAATTTAGTTAGTCCTTTAATTAAATATTCTTTTTTTTTTTTTTATTTACTTACATTTGTATAGATGCTTTTTTACCTATTATTTGTGAATGAGTGAACATAGTAGGCCTTTTAGATTCCCGGATGCTGTTTAACTTTTGTTAAATATTTCCTTTGTTTTACATTTTTTGTATAGCAAGCAACGACCTATTGTCGGGCCTACGCTGTTCCCCCATACTTTAGTACTAATGCTGTAATGAAACATAAAAATATTGTAATACCAAATGATTTGAAAAGAGTAACCATGGAGTTTCTTGCCGGTTCTTCTCCATGGAATCGACCAACGCGAACCGTGCACCTTTTTCGACGTTTCATAAGTGCCCATCTAGGCCTATGTGAAATAAAATATTTTGATTTTGATTTTGATTTTGATTTTGTCGAGTTCCAATAGTGCGAGTAGCAAAAGACAAAGAAAGAGGGTAGATAGATTTGTCTGCTCTTAACAATTTTATTTTCCATCTACCCGCAGTCTCCAGTCAACCCGCGATCTGCTTGCAATAGCGTCGAAATATCGGGAGCTCAAAATAACGAATAATCACGGAAGATATCCCGTAAGTGACAATATAAGTTCAGTTTTAAACCGTGAAATCCCAAAACAACATATTCTTCACCACTATTTTTCACCACAAAAAAAGTCGTTTTCCAGCAATATTTTTTAAGTAAGTAAAGTTACTTACTTAGTTGATGTTCAGATTCGGAGTGCTTGGTTGACGGCTTTGTGAAGAATCTGTTTTTCCCGTATAGGCAGTGAAATAAAACTATCTTATGTTCCATTTGTTATTCATGTGTACCTAGTTAAACTACATTACTTTATGAGAATAACAATCTAAATAAAACGCAAGCAAAAACGCGCTTGGACGTGGAGTTGCGGACACCAGTCCGTTATAATATAATACGACAACTACTAGAACTGACATCATGATATCTAATATTGAAAATCCTCCCTAGACAAGCATATGCATGCAGACGTTTATTACATTACCGTCCTCAAACTGACCTCTTTATGACCATTAATACCTTGGTCACCATCGCACTGCACATAAATAAGAAAGTTCCATAAAATGTACATTTTATTGCAAACGTCTCGGAAGTTCGTCTTGTGTATCGTCAATACGATTGAGAACGAAGTGGATTCGAGGTGTCCTGACGGCCCGGGAGCCGGGCCCCGGTCCCCGGGCCCCGGCGCTCGAGGGCCCTCGCTGGAGATGTTTGTCCGGCCACCAGCGCCTTTTACACCCAAACAGATGTTATGTCCCGAACTGTTTGTACAGGTTAGGGTTCAATATTTGAGCGTTTACATTTGATACTGTTTGTGGTGTGGGAGATGTAAATAGAGTTTTTCTGGCTCATCTTGTTTTCAATTAAGTTAATTGTTACGCGCACGCCATACACAATATACACCATACATGGCATACGGATACACAAATGTTGACTTTTTATGTTATATCGCCTCTGGAAGTCTGTATCCTACTGTTAATATCATTCATATTTGCTCAAGTAAAGCTACTGAAGAACTACGAGTTACGACTATCCGGAATAAGAGTTCACGAATCCTCACGATCCCTTTGTTTAGGATTGACGACAGGATATCTGCAGTCTCACCGTTTGCAACTTTTATCCGACCTAAACCTTTGTTCCACTCACAGACACAGCTATCATTGTATCCCCAAACAACAAGTACCTAAGCTTGTACATTTGGCATTCACGTGTGACTGTACAACTTTACAAAAAAGGTCGCGTCCAATTTGTGGCAGCTCTTCAAATTGGACGTCTGCTGAAGGGTTGTTTGCTCCAAAACTATTCAGCAATTGGACCCCTTTCGGGCCCCGGGAGGGACCCGGTCATTATTCTATTTTCTCATCTCTTGACGGCACGCACTCGGACCTCGAGACGGGTTGTGGAGCCTTCAAAGTGTTCTCTACACTTTTCTTGAGGATAAACAACGTAATAGGGGTCGGTGTGTCTTGTTGTATGGCGGTTGTTGTGAGCAACTTTATGTACATGCGGAATACAAAAGAACAGACTACAAACAAATCTTTGCTCGCTGGTAGACATTCTCAACAACTTCCTTCATCTTGAATCGTGATCGCAGTCACAAGTGCATTTTTGATGATGCATTCAAAAAATATTGAATTTTGTTTTAACAAATTAATTAATATGAGTGACTCACTCAGTTGGTGGTAATGTATTCGGACAATTACTAAATATTGAGTAACAATAACACTATAGTGTGTTCAGCCGCTTGTTAGCGGTAGAGCTGCTGTTCTGTTGCTATCTCTTATTGCTGTTGCTTTTATTTCTACAGATAGGTACACTTTGTATTATGGTTTTGATACTACACGCTTCATGTAGATAAGGTGTTTTCGGCCATTCACTATCACCTGTAAGCTTACGCTAAAAAATACAAAACCATAATCTCGCTAACTAAAAGGTCTCAGAACAACAATTTTATAAATATGGCTGTTAATAAATCCAAAGCAACGTGGAAAGTAATAAATGACACTAAATACAACTATCCTAAGGACGGCATTGAGAAACTGATAATCAATGACGAAGTACTTACTGATCCTATGACTATAGCAAATACGTTTAATGACTACTTTACTGACATTGTTAAAAATAATAATAATATTTTCTCTGACTTAACCCGATTCTATTCCTCTAACTTGACATTTAACACTAAATCAATATCCATGCCCCCAACAATTCCTCCAGACATTCTTAAAATTATAACTTCTCTCCGGAATACAAATAGCGCAGGTTATGACGGTATTATTACAAAGATCGTTAAAGATGTAGCAACTTCAATTGCTGCTCCTTTAAGTTACATTATTAATTTGTGCATAGAACATGGTATTTTTCCAGAGAAATTAAAATTGACAGTAGTAAAACCTGTACATAAAAAAGATGACAAATGTTCCATCAGTAACTACAGGCCAGTTGCATTATTAACAATTTTCTCTAAAATTTTTGAAAAAAACATATATAACTGCCTCTACCCATTTCTCGAAAGTAATAACATATTTAGCTCATGCCATTATGGTTTTAGGAAAAATAAATCGGTCAACACAGCAATGTATAACTTTTTACACAAAGTCCTTCTAAATATGGACACTAGGTCGCCAGCCATAGCTCTTTACATGGACATGTCAAAAGCATTCGACCGAGTCAGCCATAAAATATTGTTGAATAAATTATATGCATGTGGCGTAAGAGGTAACGTATACAAACTAATCGAATCATATTTAAGTGACAGAAAACAGATGGTAGAATTAAAAAGAGTCTCCCTAACTAGCCGAACTGAAGAAACCGTTATTTCTGAGGTTAGAAATATCCTTTCCGGTGTTCCTCAGGGCAGTATACTAGGCCCACCACTTTTTCTAATTTATATAAATGACATGTCGACACTGACAATGCACCATATGACCTTATTTGCTGACGATAGTACTATTTTATTTACTGGTATTGACAGAACTGATCTAAAACTTGACATAAATAACACCCTAACAACAATTATAAAATGGCTTGATAAAAATGACTTAAAAATAAACCTCGAAAAAACTAAAATCATGAATTTTAAACAGCGAGTACAGCCAGATGCCAACCTAAATATATTTTACTCTCAAACCAGCATAGAAGAAATCGATGTAACCAAATTTCTGGGACTCTATATTGACAGCAAAGTGAATTGGAAGTCACACATTGAGCAAGTCTGCAAAAGGCTGAGTCAGAGCGCTTACGCTCTTTACAGACTAAGAAACACTGTCAGTCAGTCTGCACTACTAACCGCCTATCATGGATATGTAGCTTCAATCATACGCTACGGCATCATATTCTGGGGTAACTCGGTAGAAAAAAAGCGTGCTTTTAGAGCTCAAAAGCGGTGTATCAGATCGATGTGCAATATACACCAAGTGGATTCATGCAGACCACACTTCATAAATTTAAAAATATTAACTCTCCCTTGCGTATACATATATGAAACTGTAATGTTCATGAAAACAAATTCAAACTTGTTTGACTTTTGCACTAGGGCCAGACACACAGATAAGCTGCGAACCGTAGCCAGTAAAACAAAGCTTTTGCACCAAAGCATCTTTTGTATGGGCCCACGTATCTTTAATAATTTGCCACCTTTTCTCAGAACTATGAGCGATATATATACCTTCAAAAAAAAACTACACGAATTATTGATAAATAAATGTTATTACTCCATTAGAGAATTTCTGGATGACAATACATTAAAGCAAATGAACAATTAGTTAATTTTGAGTTAAATAATTCTTGTACTAGTCCAATCATAATGTATTGCATGGCAATTGGATGTATGTTTATTTAATTTGACTATATACGAGTATTTACCGGACCTGTGACATGAATTTTGCGGGACTTATCAGACTGTATCCACAATGAATTCTTTGAATTTGAAATCCATTGAATGAATATTTGCTAATCTGACATAAATATTTTGCTAATTTAATTATAATGTGCCTGACAAAAATGTATTGTATTTTAATTTTATTGTAATTTTATCATTTTTTTAATTGAATTTAATTAATTATTTCATAGTATTGTAATTTAGTTTTATTGTAATTTTATCTAAATTTAATTGTATTTAATTAACTAATAGTATTGTATTTTTGTACCAAACTTGTGACACGAATTTTGTATGCCTCAATGGCGGGACATAGCAGACACCTATATTTATCACAACATCTTATGAACCTGTGATCCACAATAAATTATTTGAATTTGAATTTGTAAATAGGTAACAAAAGTTTCCCATGTTAGATATTGCTCTTACAATAACTACCTGCCAACTGAATGCAGCTATATTTACGTGACCGTTTAACTAACTATTGTGTCTTCACTTCGCTACAAAAGAAAACTAAACACAATACAGTCTTCACACAATTGAGTGTCCAACTAGCCGCCGCCACACCGCCATTGTGTGCTGAAACTACAGCAACAGCAGTAGTCAGAGTGTGATTACGTGCGCACTTGCGCAGGAGTCGTTAGCTGGCGCACTGCGCATGACCGCCGCCATTACGTGTGTTGTTGCACCGCTGCACGGTCGCTGCACATCCACTAATAACATGCGTTTCCCACAATGGTAGATGCGATTATTCGTAGGTACATAGAATTATGTGCAATTGGTTTTCCCATGTTATATAAACCTTATGTAACAACTTAACAAGGGAAATCCAAATGCACATAACTTCACATGTTCTAAGGTGGAATATTTCATAAAAAAATGCGTGCTTTTAGCTTGTGTGTCAGGGATCGTTTTTAACATCCTCACCTTCCAGTTTTGCATCATTCAAGCTAAAAATCTGCATTTCTACTTCATCATCTGCATTTGGGGTCGGCTTCCAGTCTAATCGGATGCAGCTGAATATCAGTAGATTTCATGGAGCAACTGCCTAACTGACCTCCACAACCCAGTTAGTACTGGGTAGTACGATACCTCTTGGTAAGACTGCATTGCTGCTTGGTGATCTGCATTTATACTTACATTGTTATTTCCCAATAACCACTACAATAGTCAAAAGACCAACGGCAACTAATCATATTCAATTTGTTGTTATACCGACTGGAAAAATAGAGTGGCTATGCGTCACCGAACGAAGGTATACTTCAACAGTGTTGCCTAAGTCTGTTGCTTAATTTCCGATCAGTTTTACTCAACACACACTCGTCCAAAAATAGCTGCTCTCAAGCAATAGATAACATTACGTGTACTTCAGCTTTACATAATCCCTGGGCCTAATAACACAACACTCGACCGGCCAGGCCCGGCCAGGCCCGACCAGGCTCGGCCACACACGCCATTCCTCGAACACTCGACAATATTCCACTAATAATAATTACACATTTATTTTCATTCAAAACTTCGTCTGACACCAAGAGATGCACCCCGTGTCACTCTTTTGTCCGATAAAACCAACACACTACACCACTCTCAAATAATCACAGAGCTTAACATTCACACATGTAAGGTTGAAAATCGATTGGTTTAAATATTATCGGTTGTAAGATAAAGTTGTCGAGCGAGGTGCCTACACGCTCATTAGTGTGTAGGATAAATAATGCGCGTCAGTTATTGTAGTATTGCAACAATATTAAAATAATATGGAGATAATAAGGCGCTTTGTGCGGAGTGCGGGCAGTGACGGGGCGCACAATGTAGTGGAACGGGGCAGCGCGGCCGGCCTCGTATACATATACTGCTTGTTGAGTGATACAAAAAACTGACAAAGGGATAAGTAATTTGAATTTGAGATCGTAGACTAATCATTATTATCATTTAATTTACTAGGTAGGAGTATGTGTTAATATCGAGTGGTGTGCTCTTTTTTTATTTTTTGTACACATTTCAAATGAAAAGATTTTTACAATATATGAATTGGTAGTAGTAAGTTCGCAGTAATAGAAATCTTGATGGATTTATCGTTCGTGAGAGACACTACAGCACAATAATAGTCGTAGCAGAACACTAATACGCTAACCGAGCAAGACCCATCACGTGTAACACGCTCTTCCTTGCAAACAGACGTGTCATGAGTTCTACACGAGCACTTGACATCATTCACAATCACAGAGCATAATATATTTAGCTAAAATACAAAAAATGAAAGATTGTAGTTTTCGTAGCACAACGTAGCCGCCTACGCGCTACGAGCTACGCCAGGTTTTATCTGACAGTTCGCGTAGTAATGTTTCAGAATATTACACTGGTGGTGATTTAATACTTCATCTAGTTCTTAGCTTTCAAATCAAAGATTGTTTTGTAATGTGAAACCCAAAATGAAGTATCAAGACCTCTTCAACAATTAAACCCACATCTTCCACACTTAAGCCAATACACTTAACTAAAAACTTGCATTTGTCCACAAAAGGCACAGTTAGGCTAATATTGTAACAATGTTGGTGATTATGTTGGCTCAAGTGTTGGGCGTGACAATCGTGTGTGCGGCCAACATTCCGCGCATGTTTGCCCAATCATATGGCGCTCTGTTTGGATATCGTTACTGCGGCCGTCACGCTTTCCCTGAATCACTTGTTCTAGTCCTATAACATGTTACACGTGTTCTGAGGCGAGCGTGCGAAGGGATCGTTCTACTTTGTGTCTAGACGTTTTACAAGTCAAGGGAATCTTGACCCCGATTCATTGATTGGCATTTCACCCAATTATTAAAAATAAAGACCATTCAACATGTTTGTAAATGGACTTCACTCAGTATCGGGATAGAAACGCATAACTATTCTATCTATCTTTCTATGCATTTATATTTATCAAACTAAGCAACTTATTTATATACACATAGATTACCTAATGAC
The DNA here is from genome assembly GCA_950022955.1 of Xestia ashworthii. Classification (NCBI taxonomy): domain Eukaryota; kingdom Metazoa; phylum Arthropoda; class Insecta; order Lepidoptera; family Noctuidae; genus Xestia; species Xestia ashworthii. The sequence goes on from OX465561.1 coordinate 996,504, forward strand.
AGCATACCCTGCATGTATACTATGAAACCATTACAACACCACTTGACAACCAGCCAATACTTCCACACGCTGCAATAATAATCCAATTGATACATTTTAACAATTTCCTCCTCAAAACGAGCTATCATAGTAATCTACATTAATGAATTCCTGCATTAATTCCCGTAATCGCTTCGGAACTACTGGATCGTCCCGTATTCAAGCAAATCCCACTGAATATCATAATCGTGTATGATATTCAATGCGAATGCTCACGGATGCCAGTAATTAAAAAAAACATATTAGACATCTGTGGGGGTCTGAGGGGGTCCGTGGGGTCTGTGGGGAACTCAATCTGCTTGGACTTAAGTAATCCGATTGCATCGCTTTCAAGTGCCTTTTTAAAATAAGATTATGGAAAATGCTGAGTAGTCCAGCGATTGATAAAAACTTTGTACGCGAATGTACCATGTGTATTTGGTTTGCACTTTTTTCCGTTTCTTATTAAAGAGCGTTAATTCTTTCGATTTGATTAAAGTATAGAACATGGTGTAATTGTAATTATGTTAAAATTTTAACGATACTCGTTTTTGTAACTGACCTGTCAGTAGCCAATCCAATAAGCCTGTCAATTAAACCTGTATCTAAACGTACAAGTTATTATGTCCAAATTACCGTGTCAGTCCGAAACATCCACAAAACTCGTAATGAGCACAAAACTAACTACCCAATCACAGGCGGCACCCAATTACGCGATCTCGTTTTGATTCGTCAAACAAACACTTCGATATTAGACGTCCGAGTCGATCAGACCACTATACAATTATAACACAGAAGGTCTACACTACACAGAGCGGAATTAGCGGTAGAGAAATTCATTAGTGGTTATTATTATGGTAGTCACTCATACTCTAGCAACTTATCGCTTTAATCAGCTTTTCCAGCATCTCACCCACCAAACTCTGTAGCGTAGTTACTTTTTTGGTAGCCCGAACTGTCCTACTCCTGCCCAAATGCCTCCCCCATTCCTTCCACTTTTCTGTGTTGCTAATTATTGGATGAACTGGACAGGCCGATTACAAAGTTAGCTTTTAGTTAGTTAGCGCCACAGCTACAGGGACGAATCAACGCAAACGTGCTGATTACGTGGATCACACAGGTACTATGTCTGAGTAGTTTGAAAAGCTTGTCTTGTGTCAGTTAAAACTTATGGAATAGGCCTTCTGCACGTTACTCTTGATGTGACAGTCAAATTGTGTGCATAATTATGTCTGTGAGCAAATGGCCGGTCCGTGCGGAGCCGGGCGGTGCCGTGCGGTCGCAGCGCCGGACACGGGCCGGGACGGCCGGGCGTGCGCCAATTGCCCGAAATCGCTTATTCACGGCCGCTAGTTGCCTAGTTAGCGCAGCTGTTGGGCTGTAGGGTGGGCAGACCTAGTGGTAGGCTGGTGGTGTGAGGTAAAATATACCAATATAGTTGAAATAAAACCAAAATATTTTTTCCATGTGGAGAAAACCGAGTATATTGGTACATCTCGTTAGATTTTGAAGACCACACAATAATCAGCTAGTGTTTAACGGAAGAAATAAAAAAGGATTCAGAATAAAACTGAAGGACTGATGGAAAATGTTCATGTTTCTCTAAACAAAAATTAAGTTTGAAATTAACCGAGAAAAGCCTGCCGGACATTTGCTTTCTACCACTGGATTTGAAAGCAGCGGTGGCCCAGTGGTGGCGGCCGCGACTTACGAACAGTAAGTCGTGGGTTCGAACCCAGACAGGCGCATTACTTTGTGTAATTTATTTCGTCACCGCTGCTCTCAAAACATTCAAGGAAAACATCGTGAGGAAACCCGCATGTCCTAGAACCAAAAAAAAAATCGAAGACATGTGACATCTACCAATCCGCACTGGGCCCGCGTGGTAGATTATAGCCCATTCCCTCTCATTGAGAGGAGTATCCCAGCAGTGGGAACATTATAGGCTGATGATGATGATGATGATGATGACTGGATTTGTCGCAACTCCCGCGTCCGCTAGTCACTCAGCCCACAGCTCTCAAGCTTGTATCAAATGGCTTCTTGTTAACTTTACCTGCGGCCGCCTCACTTCTCTGCTGTATATCGTATAGCCCGCTCACGCTCTCGCGCCCGCTCCTCACTCAGGCCGCAGCTCACACAGGCGACATGGCGATGGCGTCTTGTTTACTTTACCCGCGGCCGCCTCATTTCTCTACAACATTATATTTTCATATGGTTATTACGTGATTATCGACCGCCATTGTGCGACGTGACTCGACGTATTTGCGTACATATTACTGCCTTTTTATCGTGTTTCAGTGGCTTCCGTTTCCTCTCAATCATGCTTAATTAACGTTTCGTGTTTTATAACGTTTATTTTTTGTTGTGGGCTGTAACGGGAATGTTGGCTGATTGGCATCATAAGTATGGGTTTGATGGGTTCAATCGTCATCTGTGATAACCATATATGGGAGTTCAATTAGTTCTGCTTTAGAACAACTAATGACATGCACTGAAAAACACTTTTGGAATCAAAAACCCGTGATAAATTTAAATAGGACTACTTTATTTTCGTTTGCAATCATAACCAACATTTGGCAAAATGTAACAGGCGATAATTTCCTAAAAGAGCTTTCTCTAAAATATAATCGAAATGAAGTCTAAACAATCGTTTTTGTGTTGACTTAAAGGCTAAAATGCCTTGGTTCTATAGAAACGGACCACAATAATTAGTTATCATAACGAACGAGTCGTTGGTATTAAACGGAAAAACATTGTAGCTTCATATTCAAGTCAAAAACAAGTAGGTAACTAAATCCTACTGAAAAGATTATTCTGAATAGCCAGTTCCCCGCATCAGTCCTAATATAATGTAATACGTCAATAGGTTTAAAGCTATCGGTCGCTTAGAGAGCAGCACAAGGCAGGGTCGAGGGTCCGCTGAAATACAACTCAGTTATGAAGTAAATCCGGGGAGTATTGATTTTATACACGAGGACGTAGGAAGAGGACGATATTTGTAGAAAAGTTATGAATTGCCCTTTTTGGGTCACTGGGGGCTTACGAGACTGCAGTTGACCAGACGGTTTCTTACATCACAACTATTAGATAACGAACATAAATCTGGGCAGGCACCCATGTATAATCTCACGGTTGGTGAGGTAGGTTCACTCACACTTTTCGTACTAAATAAGTTTCTTTAGTTAAGTCTTTGTTATTACAAGGATGTACTAACTACTTGATCTATGATTGGACGTCTACTAGTCCAAGTCCCAGTCCTACACTAGACTTAACGGAAAATCTTCGGAAAACCCATTTTTAATTTGTGCAACAATAAAATGTCTTATTTCTCCAACGGCTGTCAGCGGTTCCATAATCAACGTAACAAATGAACGGATCAGCCAATAAGTAGTAGGCGTGACTGCAGATACAACCCAATCACTAGTGAAAGCGGCAAGTTAACCTGCCGCAGCTAACCGCGTATTAACTTGCTACCTAATCAAAATGTGTCGGACGCACCCCAAATTGAATAATAACCTGTTAAGGCGAGTCGGCGACAACAGAATGACGGCATTGTGGCGCAAATTGCCGCCAAATTGGGAACAGACTCGGCGCTCGCAACTCCATTTAGCCCGCGCCTGCACGTGATTGGTTGGAACGCCTCCGTCCCCGCGCCCCGCGCCGCGGCCCGAACTCCATTGAAACACGACCAAAGAAATGAAATTATGCACTACGTAAATAAGAAGCCCTTTGTGGATCTCACTTGCTTTATTTAAACTGTCAGCGGTTCACGAGCGGGTATTTGCGCTTAATGACATCGTCCGCTTCGTCACGACTCGTCACGACTCGTTATCACTCGTCATCACTCGTCATGACTCGCCCACTGCGTGACTACACGCCTCCGAGTCCGATACGTTGTTTAGATGATTGCTGCTCGTATCTATTGGCGGGATAACAAGCTCGTTGTGCGCTAAGTGAGCGAGGAATGTTGCCAACCGTTGTCATTGAAGTCGCTTCATTAATGTTAATGATTTTCATGTTTATATAGAGAGTATGACGGCAATTTAGTCATCATTTTATTGATATTTTGAAATTCATTATGTGTATAATAACTTCATTTATGTTGCGTGTTGCGATACTTATACTCAACAGCACACAAACACACAGTCTGGTGGTTATGCCAAGGCACTTTATCTTGATGCCAATTTTGGGCACCCAGTTATTCACAATTATTTTAGGTTAGATCATTTATTAGATTTTGTAACACATTTGTGATGAGAAATAAATAAATAACATAATAAATTATTGATTTGAATTCTCACCTAATTTACAAGCCTCTCACTCAAACTTCCAAACCGTAGTCCACCCGGCACCCTATAGCAATACAAGCAACCGGTTAATCAATTGCGACTGTTTACAATAAAACGCGTTAATAGTCGCAAATGTTCGTCACCCCTGTCCCTAAGGGCCGGCGTTCACTGCGACTTACGTCACGTTATCCCCTTTATTCACTTGTTATAAGGATTAGCGCACACTGCGGCCTATTGTGGGGATTTGGGAAGGTTGTAACAGCTTGCTGATAATTATCTCAAGTGTTGCCAGTCCGGCGGGATTTGTAATGTTGTATTGTTTTTGGGGTGTGTAATCGTTTTTGATTGAAGTGTTAATGTTAGTTTGTATTATTATGTTATCGGATCGATCAGCTTACATCAAAGGTATAATTGCTCAAGGGCACCAAATTATTATGACCATGTTTTATACTTTTTTAAAGTTGCTATACAATCAGAATTTGTATGATGACTTAACACTAATTAACTGTAACACTGGCTGTCATTGTAATGTAAAAGTAAATAATTCAGATTTCATTTGGGGTAACTGTGATTAATAAGTGTGCAAACAGTGCAAATCAAGCACCCGACACTGAAATCTTCTCATAGTACGTGAAGGTAACTTTCTACGTTAATTTCACAAAAACATTCCTCAAACGAAATTACCAGCTCATGTTGAGAACGAAACTGTAATTTTAAAATTAGTTTCCAAACGAAAGTAGCACTCAAAACATACGAGCCTACGCAATCACACAGGCGCCCGACAAATTGTTTCACAAGCAACATTACAAATACTACCCTAAATGCGTCCAGGTGACGAGGACCCCTCGCGCTGCCCGCCCCGCTGTCTCTGGCGCCTGTCTCGGGAACATTCGCAGGGAGGTGTGGAGGTCAGCGTGTGGCGGTAGCTGCCACATACGAGTAATAAATTGTTGGAGCGGCAGTTCCCCGCACCGACGTTACGCATCATTAAAGGGCGCGAATGTGCTGCCAAATTAACAATTACGCCGAACCTTTGTGAGCGTATGTTAATTAGGAAATTCGGAGATCCGTCGGAATGCGGGCGTCGTTGTGCGCCGAATTAATTAAATAGTGCTGAGTGTTGTGTGTTGTCTCTACCTGCGAGCTGCGAACTAAGTGTGTGAGATTTTAATCTACTGCCGATCGATATTAGCGGTTCCATCTCACTTGTTGTAAAAGATTACGAGCATTATCAATCCTGCTCTAATCTTCGTCAGTATCAAGAACGACGGTTCCTTAGCTGCCTGCAACCAATGATGTTTTCCAGACCATGTCCAGGTTTATTTAGAAAACAGTATTTCTTGTTAAAAATAACAGTAAGTAAGAATAAAGTTGTATACAGCTTTCAAACGGTTTTGACGTTTTGTTACTCTCAAGTACTTACTGACTTTTTCAGTTTTCGGCGTCATTTTGTCTAAGCCCTAGGGTCTTACAATATTAAACCAGTATAAGTCGCTACAAGCTCCTACCCTTTTGCCCACACTCGGGGAGTCACCCTTAAGACATTGTAACACTAGGATCACGGCTGGTAATCCCGATAACTCCTCTAATTCCGTGCCAATAAAACAATCCGCTACTAAGCCAGGCCGCGCCGCGGGCGATGCTAGTAATTGTCCACAAGCAATCACTACTAACTCTGGTAATCGCTGGAGGATGGCGTGAACTTGCGCAGGATTACTGATAGGCTTACCTAGTCTGTGCTAAGGTTTGGATGGAATGGAAACTGGTAATGCAAAGCAACATTTCCACGTGTTGCTTTACATTACAGTTAGTGTTGTCGGAAATAGCCTCCACAAATAAATCTTACATAGCTCGGCTTGCTACCAAACTTGCTGGTTGGCTAATAATTTTACACCACGGTTGGTAGGTATCTATTTATATATATGTCGTCCTGAGAGAGACGGGTGAGAGATAAATATTATGATCTTTTAGCTCTCCCTCCAGCTTCTAGAACAAAGAATATTTGTGTGTATGCGAGAAATATTGTTTTGTATTTCTATATTTTTGTTTAAATACATGTTAGCTACTGTTACTGTTACTGCTAGCCTGCATCATCCCACTGCTGGGCCTTTGCCCAGCAGTGGGATGATGCAGGCCTCTCCCCATGATTTGTAGTTGTTTCGATCTAGGGCTAATATGGGCCACTGGCCATTGGTTTTGTCCAGCTCGACCCGCCATCTTCTGCGAGGTCTGCCGCTACGCCTTTTAGCTATATCAGGGCTCCAGAAAGTGGTTATTTTGGCCCACAACTCATTGGGCACGCGGTAGACATGAGCAGTTCAGCTTAGCGGCTATTTGAGCAACGTCAGTAATCTTTGTTTTGGAGCGCAGTGTGGTGTTGCGGATACGTGGTCGATAAGTTTCACACCTAAAATGCTGCGCTCCATAACTCCATTGCACATTGGCAGACCTTGAGAACAAAGGCCAAATCTGGGAGCCATATGTCAAAATGGGAAGAATACACATGTCCATGATTTTTCGCTCTAGTGACAAAGGAGGGTTTCCCTTCATAAGCTCCTTCATGGACCAGTAGCTCTTCCAGGAATTCTCGGTTCGTCTTGTTTTGGCTGGACTGGAAACAGACTAACTGACCCAAGTAGATGTATTAATGGACATATTGGAATTCTTCACCATTCACTTTGATCCTATGCTTAGTGGTGTTTGACATCCGTTTGGTCTTTGAAATGTTCATCGCAAGTCCAACCTCAACGCCATGAGTAAGACTGGAAAAAGTTAAATGGAGTTTAAAATTGCAATTCCCAATGGGAGTTAGCACCTCTACCCATTCTTGCAATCACAAAGTTCACAGATATTGCTAACACATCGTATATTTTCGTACACTCTAACATCCAGTACGGTTTGTATCTCTGCTAACCCCGCTCCCCTACAGTGGGCTCGCATATCCACATCGTTAATCTGCGGAGTACAATTAGTAGTAGTCTGTTGGTGCAATCAATACCAGCACGTAGGACCTATACCGACTGCACGCGGCAGGCGATATGACTAATGGGCTGAGATACCAAGGATTAGAAGGATTGCTTCAAGAAGGTAAGTAGCGTGCAGCTGCAAACGCCATTTCATATTGTAAACATGGTGATTTCATGTAGTACATAATACACTACAACTTCAAACGATTTATTCTTCGTTTGTCCACATTTCAAAAAAATCTTGTTGTGTCCTGACGTTGTGCTTCGTCCAAACTATCAATAATCGTCTTTAGAAAAACAAGCAGCAATGGAATTGAATGCATTTCGTATTTCGGTGGATTATGTCAGTTGTCATCCGTTGGACGCGAGTCGCACGGGACCGGTCAATGTGGCGACACTTTGGAGAGGCCTCTGTCCAGCAGTGGACGTCTTTTGGCTGAAATGATGATGATGATGATGATGTCAGTTCAGTACAATTTTAATTATCTGGTATCGTTGCCAATGTGAGAGCTCTATCTGGTAGCAGGAGGACCTAGACAAGCGACAATCATTGGGTAGTGCACGTTACTCTCAAGATAATGATGAACCCTGATTATAATTATGTAGTTGTAAATCACACTTATCCTAATAACTTCTGTATTGACAAGAATTCTATGGTGCAAAAGTAAGAGTGTGTTTGATAACAATCCCGCAGCATCTATCAGCAGCTGCACAGATAACACCTGTTTGAGTGGATGACTAGAAGTGCAGTGACCCTTTCCATCCGGGAATACCTGCGGGCTGATCTCTCAAAATGAGTCTGCCATGCGCCGCGCCGGCCAATCAATAACAACCCGCCGCCGGCCACTGCACTGCCCCATACATGACGTGGTGGAACATGCTGCAGAATTGTAATGTAATTTTCTTAAGGGATGACGCTAAGTTTTAATTATGAATGTAAATGGATTAAAGAGTAAAGGAAGACCAAATAAACGAAAAATGGATAGTGTGCCAAGGATAGAGGTAAATACTGAGATGACTCAGAAGAACATGTGTAAGTAAAGGAAATCAGAAAAGATGCGTTAACTGAAGTTCAACAAAAAACTCGAAGCTCATCTAAATAGCTACAGGAATCAATCACCCAGGCGGTGAAGCAGGATACCATTTCAAACTAATATCTCAAATATGCAGATGCAGGACAATCAACAAAACAGTGATACGAGCTAAGTGTCAGTCAGACAAAGTTTTCCATATTCAGGCCACTTCAGACGTCGCTCAGCATACGACTCTGCTCGCACACATCGCGACTGCTGCACAAATTCGGGTGCATCGCATTACCATAGTCAACATGCAAGCTTGCTGAGTTGGCGTACCGAGTACCAACCACTTACTAGTGTAATTGTGGGGCATGCAAAATGATGCAGTGGTACTTGTGGACCAATACAGATTAGTAATCAATTATTTCCTGGTTCGTCCCTATTTTATACATCCTAATGTTAATTGAGACGTTGTCAATTTTGTTACGCAAATAATGCCAGTGCAAGATGATGTGTGTGCAAGAATAGTTTGTTTAGTGTGTAGCTATTAGGCAAAGGGCTGTAGACACATTTAAGTAGTCCAACTGTTCTTTCACATTGTTGATAGAGCTTTTCTGCTTTTATCAATTAATTTAATTCAATAAATAGGGAAATTTAACACGGAAATATCGTCAAACAGTCATACTACTCGTACGTAATTATAATGCGCCATTAACATGATTGCTGTTTAAATATTTATTTGTCCATCGGTATAATTGTTTGTTATTGTCAGATAATCGCAGGAAACATTCGTTTATCATTTTCCTGTTAACATACCATTACGCACAGTTCAAGACGTGGTTATCCAATAAGATGCTGTAATCACATCGGCATTCGCACTCATTCGTATACTGAAGCTACTAATAAAAAGGGTTTATTGTCTCGATAGTATAGCTTTGATAGATATCAGGATTACTATTTCTGCATCCAAGCTTGAAGCTGACGAGGATAATACTATGTAGGTACCTAGTACATTGAAACAAAGTAGAATTTTTATACTGAGTGTTATCAACATTTAAGTAAGTCTGAAAGTCGTGTGTTCGAACCCAGACAGAAGCATTACTTTGTGTAATTTATTTTATCATCACTGCTCTCAAAACGGTGAAGGAATACATCTTGAGAAAACCGGCATGTCCTAGAACCACAAAATTCGAAGACATGTGATATCTACCAGTCCGCACTGGGCCGGATCCGGATTATAGCCCATTCCCTCCCACAGAGAGAAGGCCTGTGTCCCAGCAGTGGGAACTTAATAGACTGATGATGATGATGATGATGTAATCACCAAGATAGTGTCCAGCATCTACAAACCAGACTTCAGCGTCATCAGATGAACTCTTTCACAGGAGTAATGTTCACGTTATACCTATAGCACCAAGGCTACTTACCTATGTTAAAAGATTGTGTTCCTTGAAGAAAACTTTAACATGATTGCAATGGTGACTCTATACCGAACACCTGTGCTTACCCTTTCTCACACAATACTATTTATTATGCTAAATGAACACACGCAACAGTACTGTAATGAAATCCGCTGGAGGCTTCCACATAACTTATATACGTATACATATGTACACAAGACACATACATAGGAAGACAGTGCTCATAGTAATATAATAGGGGCGGTATTAATTTGCGCGGAGTACGCCGCTATCGGGCTTAATTAACAAATTTAATTAGAAATTAACCGTTTTGCGCGCGGCGTGCGGTGCGCTCGGGCCCACAGACACAGGGCTGCCACGGTGCCGAACGTATTAGGATTTATTCTTGTGGAGGTTCCCACAGCTGGGACACATGGCATCTTCCTGTACGAGGGAGTGGACCAGAATCCATTTCGCGGTTTAGTGCGGATTGGTGGTGGTCGGTTTAGTTTGTTTCTAGGACATGCTGGTTTCCTTTAAAGTTCTCTTGATAGGTATTTTATACGAATTGATCGTCTTTTGTTCCGGTGTGAGTGAAGTTAAGAAAGTAGCTTATCCTAAGTAGAACATCAGGAGCAAAAATAGGAGATACTATGCTTTATTTGATTGACTTTTATTGGTGTCCCAAACTGGGAATTTTTCCACCACAAGCTCGTTTACTTTTTGCAAAATAATCTCAGCAGTCTGATATACGTATTTTATACTAAAATCATTTTAAGCCTGCTAAACAAACAAATAGCCCCATACCATTCTGGTCAGAGTCAACCCTACCCCGCTGTGTGTACAAACAGCGGCCGCTCGGCGGTGAATTTGAAAATTTAATTTAGTTGCGTTTTGTTCCCGATAATTGGTTTGTTTTCCATGCTTAGTTATCTCGCCGCCCGCCAGAGGGAGCTAGCTTACTGCGCTCTAATGGTTACAGACGATCGCTCATTCTAATTAGAACCAAGGCTTTGTGCCTGGTAAAGGTTTTCTTGTAGTTCAGATGAAATATGGATACTTGTTTTACTAACGATTTGATTTGTTCTTAAAAAAACTTGAAATAACGTTATCGGTAATAATTAGGCAGATGCAAATTAAAACTCAAAGAGCTCGTTTTACGGAAACTGTAGTCACCAGGCTGCCAATATCAACCTATCCCTGTGCCCTCATGTTGGCACCACACTAATGACAACATTCCATCTGTAGTCAAGTCATACAAGGGACCTCGTGAGGAGTGGATACTCTTTGAAACATCCTATTTGCTACAACTTCTTTGATGTAAAACATTTATGAGCAGCAGTCTATAGTCTGGATGGTCTGGATGGTCTGGATGGTGGCTGCTTGATGGCAATTAGGTTCCCGCTTGTTACATGGGACTTGATGTACTATCTGGTAAAGTGTGGAAGTGCGGTGGAATTTTTCAATGCCACCTGGAGGGAAAGTACCTACTCGAAATACTAGAGATAGCAAATATTACTCAAAGGAAACATTCCTTTATTTTTAAAAAGAAACAAATCTACATTCATAGATTTTCAAAAATTCGCTTTCCACACTCGGAAATCGAACCGAATAAACTTCGAAAAAATAACATCCTGCAGTTTTTTGACATCCAGGTGGCACTGTAAAATTCTACCCTGTGTATAAGGTAACATTAAAATAGATCAACACATAATTTTAAGACAGCGTTCAGTACGTCTAACCAAAGATTATATACAAGCAAAAAAAAACGCTGAAAAACAAAGACATGGATCTTTTTATGCATTGGGGTAATCAACATTTTTTGTGTATTTCCGTTAGCTGGTTTATTTTTTTTTGGAAGTATCTAATGCGTTTTTCTTTTTCTTTTCCATTGTTCTTAATATGGTGGTCTGAATGATTCCTAAAAGTTTTTGCATAAGTATAATTGAATGGGACCTTATACAATACTTCTGCCTAACCCTTCGCTGACGGTAGACGTGATGTTATGTTATCTTTATATCTACATAAATACTGTTTATTCAATATTTTGTTTCCACGACACGTCTAACAACACAATCCTTCCGCAGGTCTGGTTCCAAAACCGTCGCGCGAAATGGCGCAAGACGGAGAAGTGCTGGGGCCGGTCGACCATCATGGCGGAGTATGGGCTGTACGGGGCCATGGTGCGCCACTCACTACCCCTGCCGGAGACCATCCTCAACAGCGCCAAGGAGAACGACGCCGTCGCGCCCTGGCTACTCGGTGAGTTCGGTGAGACTATTCATGTCACTTACACTTATATACACATCCGTCTTAGAAAACCATTCTTTAATTTGATAATGTTAATAAATCTTTAAGTGCAGCCCCCGACTCCAAAATAAAACCATATACCTAACCAAGTCGAAGCCACCACGAATAACCATTGTTTCGGTAAAGTACATATATTTACACGATTACATTCCACATAATAAATGAGACCTAAAACGATGTGAGTCGGACTTCAAAATTAGTTATGAAGCAGTTCCGTATCTGAATCTGGAGTCTGTTAGATTCCATATTTTCATTATATCTTGAACTGATGCAAACAGCCTTGTAGTATATTTTTACATACTGATGAACACGTAAATCTCGGGTTCAAAATACTTCAAGTCTATGATAAGAATGGTTTATTAATACGGGTTTATACTTACATAGAAGCATAAATGTCATTAATTGACTATTTTACTAGAGCTTGTTGTTAATCCAAATAAGATTGATGATCACATGGGCCTTAACCGGGGATCTTAACATCATGTATTCAATCATTTTAGAATATCTGCTTCACAGTAATAGTTCCATGTCCGCGTAAGAAATGGTTCTGAAACAGGCATTTCTAGTATATGCTGGAATATATGTGTCCGGTCTGGTCTTAGTACTGCCAGGACCGGGTAAAATTGGATTCGTGTCGGTCCAACAATGATGATGAGTAATATATAAAAATACAAAGGACTGACCGATTTATGGAGAAAAAGTGTGGAAACGCTCCGGGTTCAATTCCCGTTATTTCAGTGTTTCTATGACCATTTGGGGCAGTCAATTTATATTTAAAATAATACGACTTCGTAGCACACAATACAAAAAATATTTTCCACATGAATGCACAATATTACTCAATACCATTACGATTTTTTTAAAAGTGTAATACGATACTGTGCATTTTGTTGAAACTGTAGATCTGTAGTGCTGTAGATCGTTTTATCAATTAGAATGTATGTGATGTCGACGTGGTCGCGTCTGAAGGTAAGTTTATTGTATAATTTAGATAGTTTATAGTATAGTTCAGATAGTTTCCCCTAGGAACCATACCTTAGCCGAACCCATAAGTCGTAGGAACGCCTAGCTTAGATCTCTTACTTTTATTGAATACCTCATCATGAGCATTACATCACGCCTGCAATACCTAATGTTCCTCAATTATATCATGTGCCTCATAATGATTTAAAAAAAATACTCTACTCGTTTGAGGTACAGTCCCAATGCATTGGGCTATTCATAGGCCATAAGAAGCCTCACCCAAACTGGTGGACCATAAACTATGAACAATGTCTTACCGTGATGATTTTGTTCAAGAGTCGAGAGCCGTAGCCGACGGGGGGCGGCCGTAGCGGCGCGCCAACCCCCCTCCCCCCCGACCACCGCGCCCACGTGAGTCATACAAACAAACATACAAGCTATCATACAAACATACACGAGTCGTGGTTGCACGGAGACAGTAATTAGCCTCGCATCTTGAACAAAATTGTCACGGACTTACAATTAGGTTGAACATCCAGTTCTCTCGGTCGAAGCTAATTTAGGTGTTTGAGTAGTTAATTTTTGGGAATTTTATTTAAAATTTATTAGGCAAGCAATAAGATCAATATTCATTAGCTTTTTCGTTAATGAATATTCATAATTGGTCCTGTGACTCTCATTATTAAGAATAGTTACAGCTCTGCGTACTGAGAGACCAATAGAGGACCTATATTATTGTGATTTAAGGTGTTTTTGTTTACCCACGTTTTTTCGTACCCATTTTGTTTTAATAAAAAGATATAAATATTTATGGTTTTGAAAAAATATAACTTATTTGATGTACCTAATTACATCAGTGAAAGACATTAAACTGAACTAAATACTCTTATTTATCATACCTATAATATTTTATCGGCGGATGAAAGGAATAATCGAATTTTAAAGTTCATCTTTGCTTTTTGTATTTTTAAAGTCATAAGTAAGAAATTTTTAAGACCTTGCTTGCTCTTTTTAGGGTTCCGTAGCCAAATGGCAAAAAACGGAACCCTTATAGTTTCGCCATGTCTGTCTGTTTGTCTGTCTGTCTGTCTGTCTGTCTGTCCGCGGATAATCTCAGTGACCGTTAGCACCAGAAAGCTGAAATTTGGTACCAATATGTATATCAATCATGCCGACAAAGTGCAAAAATAAAAATTTAAAAAAACATTTTTATTAGGGTACCTCCCCCAGACGTAAAGTGGGGAGCGATTTTTTTTTTAATTTTGACCCTGACGTGTGATATATTGTTGGATAGGTATTTAAAAATGAATAGCGGTTTTCTAAAATCATTTCTTGATAATATTAATATTTTAGGAAATAATCGCTCCGAAAGTCAAAAACAATGTGTCCCCCCCCCCTCTAACTTTTGAACCATAAGTTTAAAAAATATGAAAAAAATCACAGAAGTAGACCTTTATATGAACTTTCTAGGAAAATTATTTTCAACTTGATGAGTTGAATAGTTTTTGAGTTATATAGCACTTTTTCAAAAAAACGCAAATGATAACTTTGTTTTTCATACAAATACTATGAAAAACAAAGTTATTTTTGCTGACGAAAAATGTTGGTATTTTTAATGGTCTGGGAAGCTACGGAACCCTACAGTGAGCGTGGCCCGACACGCTCTTGGCCGATTTTTTTTGTATTGTGTAATTTACATTATATCACCATAAAAACGATATAGGTAGATGTGGTCTGGGTGAGAATGATAAATATTCTCAATATCGTGAGCCAATTTCATGAAACTGATTTTTTACTGAAAAATCAAACAAAGATAATAATTTAGTAACACCGTCGTGTTCATTTCATCTCAACTCCACCTTAACCCAAGCTACGATACAATTGAGGTCAAAACGTTACAGTTTTATCCCTCAACTAATCTAAACTGTCAAAGGTAGAACAAGAACAAAATGTCTTCACTAGGCGATGTCGACGACGACGGCGCGCCGGTCGCTGGGACCGAAACAAAGCGACGTATAATTTTTAATCCCAACAACAAGAGATGTTCATTTTTCACTGCGGAAAGGCTTCTCGAAAAAACAAAAATAACTTTACTATCTCGTTACGGCATTTTAAACCTTGTGTCGTAGCTACAACGGTGTGGTTGGTTGTGTGAACAAAATTGTTTTCAGCATGAAAACAAGAATCCGTTGACAGCTTATGAGGAGGTTTTATTTGTTTCAGTGGAGACGAAGGACGTTTGTCTGTGCCGAGCTGTTTGTTTGTTGTTCGGAGTATATCTACACTAATTTTATGTCGATGAATTATATTTTACTTTTATGTAGAGTAAGGATGTGTATTAGAATATCTGTTAGATTGTTTTAGTATTTTTTAGGTCATGAATTGGGACAAGGCCTTTTTTTTTTGTTAAAATATTGTAGATCAATTATTTTAAATTTCACTTTTGTTATAAATCTCAGTTTTCATGACTGAATATAAGATTTACCTAAGATAACAGTTACGTGGCATCCTCGTAGACAACTCGTAGCCGTCGTAGCAGAGTGCTACGAAACGCCTACGGCTTATTAAAAAACAAACAAGTCGTCAGTTCCCACTCGCATACTATACTTCACGTCGCTACCTACCCGCTCCTTCACAGAACGCGTGATTGTACAACATAAACACCATAATTTGAATAAAGACGCCACACAAAAACTGAAACGAGATCTACAGATATGAATTAATAAAGCCTAAGTTCTCCCCTAAAGCCTGCGTCGCGAGTGGGGGGCGCTAGGGAGCGAGGGGGCGAACGCGGGGCGCTGGGCGGTCCGTGGGAGGGAGGGGGACGCAAGATGGCGGCCGTATTGTCTAAGCCTTGATTAACGTTGATTTAAGGGTTGCCAGCGGCTTACATATTAATTATGTACTTAACTGTAGTCGCGCGCTGTTTTTCTACCTGACTGTATTTACGTGGGCTGCCTAGGTATTTGTAATGAGGGCGTTTTGTGGCCACTGCTGGTTCGAGTATTGTTGTCATTAACGATCTACGTGTATACCTATATACGCCGCTTATTGTACACATAAATAGGGGACTACTATTTTCTTTAGGTAAATTATAGTTAAATAAACAAATTACAAGTATTCCAGAAAATTTATGAAGAATTATCTGTAGTTGTTATTGAATCATATTTAGGTAATTAGGGTTTAAATAACAACAAACTATTACATAACATAAACAAAACTTCAGTTCAATCAGCTTCAAACTAACGTACAATTAGTAATTATATGTTTAAGTAAAACTCTAGCTTCAATACAGTACTTACACACTTTACACTTCTACTATATTTAAACAAAGTACATTCAAACAAATTTCACTTTTAACTAAAACAAAACACAATCGGAGAACAAATCAAAACAAATGTAATATTGTCAAAGAATGAGATATGATAATGTACACAGAGATCGTTCTGCGTGAAGCGCGCAATACATTGACAAATGGACAGTAATGCACGGCGAGTACGTTACTGAATTATCTGCCTATTACCCACTCGCTTTGTGCAGCTCGCTTTCATCTCGTCACGACACTAAACCATTATCTAAAGTGAAAAGTATGGCTGCGGCGACGCAAGAGAACACCCGCCTTCTGCCATTGAATTTTATACTTTATACCTCACAAACACCGGACTAAATCATACAAGTGTGTCGCAAATGTGTCTGACGTGGTACAGTCAACAACATGAGAGATGAAGTGATGGTGCTGAGTGGCTCGCCTTTGATTTGGACGCTCTCGAGGTCTCAATGATAAGTCATCTTTAGTTGTAAAGTAAGTCATCCAGTCAGTGCTCCGAAGTGGCCTGTATTGGGCTCTTAGGAACATCTAAGCAGCTGCTAAAAGTCAATTTGTTTCTGCATTTCAAAGGTATAAAGAAGACTATAAGTGCGTGCAAATGGATGGAGATAATTATTGTAATATTTAGAGTACTCGACATAAAAAGTCTCCCCAGAAAATCCATAGCTATAAATAGTTTTATTGCCAAGAGAGACATTGCGGCTAGATTGGGATGAATTAATCTTAAATTAAAATCACACAATAAGGAAAATTATAAAGTTATTTTAGTAAAGACTCCTTAAATACAACTAAGTAGATATCAATCAAAAGTTAGGTAATACAAGAATAGTTACCTAATGTACTGGCCAGGCCCATTCAAACCAGAGTGTGGTGGTTTATTTTTTCGAGACCACTCTAGACATAAATCAACAGCATGTACCGCATATTATGTAAGGACTTTAAAATATATAAAATGTTTTAGTGGTTCATCTCAGAGTTATCAGCCACGAAAAACCATCCGTATTTAGTTTTAATCGGAACCGTCGATCGTTTTAAAAAAAATAAGTTGTTGTACTGCAGTACTACGGAATTGAAAAAAAGATGTCAAAAGTCACAGTAACCGTAACGTGACGAGTTTAACAAAATCGTAATCAGACTACCAGAGATATCCTCGGGTATGATTTAAAGGTCACGAAAAGAAACAACAGAACCAATTTACATACTCGTAAATGCCCGCGCTGCATCAAACTAAATTTGGTTTCTTTCCAGCCAGCACTTCGTCCCAACCAGCTCGTCGAAAGAGGTTGATAACTGTCCCAGCTTTTAGACTTGATTCACGAGATAATTTATTTCAGACAAAATACTGTGAGAATCGTATTTCCACCTTACTCCCTCACTCAACTTCCGCGATACATGGTAGAATTCCAATGCAGCGTCTATAATATGATACTTAGGGGTTGGTTATTTAATATTTGAGGGATGATTGACAGGCTGCAGTCCAAAACTATGACTGTAGAAGCATGAAAACTAAGTAGATAAGAATTACTACTATCTACTAACCTACTGATAAAACACTTTGAAGCAAAATAAAAGCTTGCCTAAGGTCAGTTTTTATTTTAAGACATCCAAAAAGACGAAAGAGCAGGATTTTTGAACTCCTTATCCTTATTCCATCCATTTTCCAGTTGCGTCAATAAAACTTTTCGTCCAACAATGCTTGTGATATCTACACATATTCTTAATTAATCTTCATCCTTCGTACTCACACATATACATGCAGTATATGTAACTAACTCAGTTCTAAATCAAGTGGATTTACAGCGCGGTGGGGCGCTAATGGACAAAGTTGTGCTAATGGCACACAAATCACATAGTATTGGAGCCCCGCGCCCCGAGCCAGCGCCAGCGCGCGCTCTATCGGGAACGCTAATGCCCAGTTAACTTTGTTACCTACAAGATTGATTAGGGTAGGATAAGCTTTGTGTTGGCAGGCCAGGTTTTTGTATCTAGCCTCACTATCAAGGAAAGGGTTCCAGCTAGCATAGACAAGGAGCAATCGCTTTCGAAGCATTTTGTATTTCAACAGGATTGGTAAAGAATTTAGGAAGATTAGTCATTTTAAATCCAATGCATTTTTGCCTTTACATAATTTTCACTTTGTCTTGGCTCTAGATAGTTTATATGGATGAACCTCGATAGCAATTATTCATGAACGACAAGCATTTTCTTCAAGGCCTGCGTAATCAAATTTTCGATAAATTGCAAGAGTTGTAATCGTTTAGGTAGTTGTGATAGAAACATGTTATTTGTATTTGTCACAACATAAACCAGATTTTTTCGTTAGAGATGAAAGGCTTAGAACTTGGAATAAGTCTGAAAGGTTGTATATATTCAAATCACGTGTAAGTACACATATACAGACGCACGCACGCGCGTATACGCTCATCTTTGAAACTGCCCAACCGATTTGAATGAATTTTTTGAACCCGATAGCTGGCGCCGCGTGAAGCAGGGGCTGGTCGCTAGTCATCATCATCATCATCATCATCGGCCTATTAATGTTCCCACCGCTGGGACAGGCCTCCTCTCTATGAGAGGGAATGGGCTATATAATCCACCACGCGGGCCCAGTGCGGATTGGTAGATGTCACATGTCTTCGAATTTATGGTTCTAGGACATGCCGGTTTCCTCACGATGTTTTCCTTCACCGTTTTGAGAGCAGCGGTGATGTAATAATTTACACAAAGTAATGGGCCTGCCTGGGTTCGAACTTACTGAACGTAACTCGGGGCCGCTATCCACTGAGCCACCGCTGCTTTCGCTAGTACATATAAATATAAAATAGCCCACTGTACTTAAGTATTTACAGCTTTATACTTATAGTACTTTAAACCATTTTATAAGTTCAACATCGTAAGTTCTGTGCCGACTCAATATCGTCAACATTCAGAGGAGTGATCATGATTCAAGGAAAGCAGTGAAAGGAATAAGGGGTTAGCGGCTTGTTCCGTTGATATCAAGATGAACAGCAACACGGGAAATTGAGTTTACTTTTTCATCTTGCTTTTTTCTTCTGCCAAAACGGGATAAACGGTGTTATTTTTTGTAACAAAATAGATATACTTATACCGTGTGGTCCAGATGCACAACTTACGACTCGAAGGTATACGGACACAAGCATTACTTGGTGTAATTAATTGACACGGCTTTCAAAACAATGATTGAAAACATTGTGAAAAACAATCAGCCAAACAATCAAGCAGACGTGACATGACATCCATCAGAACTCAATGTTCCCTCGAGGTGTATTACAGTTCCGGAAAAGGGAAACTTATTATAGGCTGATTAAAGTGAGACTTCATCTTTGAGCCAGTAGCTGGCTCATGAAGTTTTACCAGAAAGCTCTCCAGTTCCTTGTTTTATGTAATATTTAAAGTTATCGTCCGCATTCGTCCACAAATTATTTGTTGCCATTACGAGTCTTTTATGTTGTCTAATTTAACTCAATCGAGGCAGTAAAAGCAAAAATAATCTTGTCTTCAAACAGTCATCAAGGTCTAAAACATAACTCGGAAGTCAAGTTTTCGAAGTATGGCATTGATATTTAGTTCTCTAGTTATGTAATTATGTAAATATAAATGTGAACGGAACTGTGGGAACAGCCAGCACAGTTGGTACCTAATAATACCTAGTTATCTGTATCACACCGTTTCTTTGAAGATCATTGGCATCGCACAATTATAAACGGACGAGCAATAAATAGTGCATCACCCTCATAATTCACATTTTAATATTCGCGTCGCTGAAGTATTTCAAACAACAAGACGATACGTGTCACAGTCAGAATGTGGTACATTACATACAGCCAACTGCACCTCAGTGGCAACGATTAGACACTGTTACTGTCTTTAAATCGTATAGCAGTAAGGTTGTTTTTCAACTCACTTCCGATATACAGTTGCCTGTACATCAGGCGTCAGTTCTTAGAGATTCTCTGGCGATAAATAACGTCGACGTGATTAGATATGCGCCGCAGACGTCGCACAGATCTCGTAAAAATACTACCCCCACTGATAATAATAATAATAATAATAATAATAATAATAATAAAATTTATTTCAGACCATCGAGTCCATATTTGAAACATACAATTTTTATCGTTCATACATAAAACACATACACGAAAGAACACAAAACATACATAAAATGAAAAGATACAAACATACATTATATAAACAGAATTTCATTTTAAATATATAAATGACGCACGATGAGTGGTCATCCAGTGCCACATCATTGGACTGTCCATTCTGTTGGCCATGATAGCCACCAAGCTGTTAGAACTACCACGCACTCGCCGCATCAGGGAGGCTATTCGTGATCGCATAAGAGCGTAAAAATCAGGCACGCCGTACTCCGCAAACATCCCTGATGCACTACAAAAGCGTGGTAGTCCCAACAAAACTCTGAAGGCGTTATTATATTGGACTCGCAGAGCATTGTACGAGCTTTTTGTATAGCCGACCCATAGGGCGCAAGTGTACATAGTTTGGCAATACGCTCTAAAGAGTGTAATTTTTACCTCTTCTGTACAACGTGCAAACCTATGGGCCAGCATGTTACATCGAACTGCCAATGCTCTGCGCTCCCTCTCCAAGTCTTCATCGTCAGACAGACTATCGGTGACCCAATGCCCCAGGTACTTGAACTTAGTCACCCTAGAGAGCTGAGCGCCCCCTAGTGTGACTGGTGGGACAGTGTCGTAACATTTGTTACCCGCTTTGAATACCAGAAGTTCGCTCTTTGTCGCGTTGTACCTGAGACCATGAGCCACCGCATAGTCCCCGCAGATGCCGAGAAGCCTCCTAAGTGCACTGATCGATGGGCTCAGCAATACCATATCATCCGCGTAGCTGATGTTATTTACGCAGTGCCCGTCAATGGAGCACCCGATATTGGTATTGCTGAGCTCACAGATCAGCTCATTTACGTACAGATTGAAAAGCTTAGGTGAGCTGAGTCCCCCCTGCCTCACTCCGCATTCCAACCTGTATGCATCTGACAGGACACCCGCCCACTTAACATAATTGTATTGGTTATTATACCAAAACTTCAGCATTCTTATGAGATCGCTTGGAAGGTCCTTAATATTTGATAATTTCCTCCATAGGCAGTCGTAAGACACGAGATCGAAAGCCTTGGAGAGGTCCAGAAAACATGCATATACAGGAGTTTTCCTACTTGTATAGTATTGAACAGTCTGTTTGAGACATAGGATAGCTGTTTCGGTGGATAAAAGCGACTTAAACCCAAATTGGGCGTCATGGAGTATTAAGTGCTTATCCAACTGCCGATCAATCAGACTGTCCAACACCTTTGCAATGATAGTTGCCAGGGATATAGGCCTGTAGTTGCTCTTGTCACTCGCATCTCCAGTTTTGTTCTTGACTATGGGCACAACAATAGTTTTGAGTAAGTCAGCTGGAAGATAGGAGTGACTCAGGCACAAACTAAAAAACATTGCTAGCACTCGCGGTAAGTGCTTACCTGCATAACGTAGATGCTCTATACTAAGGCTGTCATGACCAGGTGACTTGCCTCTCTTTAATCTACGTATGACAGTCGCTACTTCCCTGGCCGAAAATCTGATAGGCATGTCTTCGGACCCCCCCACTACCTCCGACCCATCCGATGACGAACCTAGGGGAGACTCGACCTTAAAAGTTCGTCTAAACAAATTGGCGATCTCATTAGGATCACTAAGACCCTCAACACTCACGGGCTGACTCGACCTGGGATTTAAGCTATTCGTGGCTTTCCAAAAGCTACCAAAATTCTTGGTGTCATGATGACTCGCAATGATGTTCATTTTTATTTGGTCTTTATTATTTTGACACCATTTTAATTTATTAAAATTGATAATAAACCAGGGCTGTTCTGAACAACGTGGGGCTATGTCGAGCTTGTCTGTAGTCGCTGTAGTCTTGTTAGATGTTCCTTGACTTTTCTAAAAGGAATGAGTTATAACTAACATGAGGGCCTAATTTCGTTTTCAACAGCGGCTTCCAACAGGGTTAACATATAATCTTTTCGGTAGCATAAATAAGTCAATGCAATTTATTTTTGCCTTAGAATGTCGTTCTGTTAAGAATCTAAACTTAATTCATAGAGCAATGCTATAGTCTAAACTTTAGACTATAGCATTGCTCTATGATTTAAGTCATACCATATTAGTACCTACCTATAACTTACACATACTCATAAAACTTAGTCGTACTCTAAGTTATTCAGTACAATCGAAATAATAACGTGGTTGCAACGTTATTTTAGCTACATCTATCCAAGCGCTTCAGTTTTCGCACATAAAAACGTTTACAAGAGTTATTGTTTCGAGACACTTCAGCCTTAAATGGATGTCAGTTCGTCTATCCCTAACGTTACCACTGCTACCCACAGGCCTACTCTCTGTGAGGGAGCCGAGCATAATCCACTTCGTGGTTTCAGTGTTGGTAGATAAGTACGATTGAATACGTTAATTCGAATAACACATGTCTATCCCCCAGAATATCATGCTTGAATATTTACAAATTCGCTGATTGTATTTCCTGTTTTGATTTCTCGCAAAAAATCTCTTGCAAGTTGCTTGTCAAACCCTCACGCTCGTCACATTCATAACCCCGAGCAGCCGAGCAGGGCGCCATATTAGCAAGTCGTGATGCCTCGCGGACGCCATCCATCTCCGCTCGCCGCATATCATTCATTAACATTTTACGTCCCTCAGACGTACGCGTTATGGACGTAGCACGTCTCTGCGGCGGCGTGTTGAGGGTTGACTCGTACATTGTTGCGTGTTAGGGCTGCAGTCGTAAAAGATGGGTTATGGAGATGTGACTTACAGTATGCGTGATAAGTGGACTTTAACTCGGCTGAACGTAAGGTTTGAGTTAGAATTCTGTAACATTGACATACGAATAATATACCACATGGCTTTTCGTAGATATATACTGGGCACTTGTTCTTCCCTAACTAGAACTAGAGAGAATAATTCATTCAAGTGAGGAAATCTTGTACATACTTTAAAAGATGTATTCCACGGATTCACTTGATAAGATTCTTTCTTCGATGATCAGTGAGAATTTAATAAGTAGTTGTGCCAGAAACTTTATAAAGCGTGTTTGGTAACCCAAATAGGTACAACGCGTAGGTATCGTATCAATTTGGGTTCAGTGTGTAGAACATACTCGCAACAAACCTTATCCGCTCCGTTGGTCTCGCGGTCGCAGTTGTGCAGGCTGAGCGACACGCAAACCAAACCCAAGACCCAAGACCCCCAGGTCTTGGGTTTGATTCCCGGGACGGGCAAAAAGTCATAGTACTTATTCGATTTATCCATTAGGAATTTGTCAGTAGCAGCCTGAAGTTTGGAAGTTGACAGTGTGATACTCCTTGGCGTCGGAAAGTCGTTAACCCGTACCTAGGTCCTAAGTCTGATCTCTCTCCGGTCGTGCGGGATCGCCGCGCGCCGTCCCATCGGACTATGAGAGTTAGGGAAGAGAGAGTTCATCTGTGCCAGCACACACTTGTGCACTACGATTTCTCTCGCACCGATTGCCAATCTCCGCTGAGATTGACCGCCGTGACTGAAAACAGCAGGACTATTGTTATTAAACTAAAAAACATACAGTACAATGGGAAAGTCTCCACTCTTATTTACTGATAAGACCACTACGGATTCTCTCAGCACTGCACAGACAACGCGTCGGCCAGTACCATGCACCAGCTCTTCAAAGTTTACTCCACTAGGCTGAAATCAGTACCTACTATGTTTTTATTCACCTTTTTGCAAAGAGAAAGATTTAGAATGCTTCTTTTTCTTATTATCTACTAAGAACACATTGTTTTCGTTGCTGAATCCATCTGCTGATGTAATATGACACAGACCATCGTATCATCTATCAGCGTAACTGTTTAGGAGGCTATCTTTTTGCAAGCCATGCCAATAAACCTATCTGGACGTCTCATTCAAAATACTTAGGTCCAGCCTAATGGAATAAGCCCTGCTTGTGCACGACCGAAGTTACCGGTATAAGCAGCGGTCACGCGGTCACACATAATCTTGTAAAGCAGGCCGCACACCAGGCATACATTTGTTACTCGATAATTGTAGCGCCACATTTGAAACGCGACACATTTAACGCCCCCATATATTTGTACGTGAACACGCACACCGAGGAAACATTTGTATCGGGTGCACTTTGTAGCGAGACGTTGTCCGCGCTACACGAATTCAAGATCGAACACGTTCGTTTTTTGTGTCGCGTTGGTTTGCGATAATGAAAGACAACATTGAATTTTACGTTGAGTTTATTGCAGAGGTTGAAAAAAACCCTGTATCATACGCTCAATGATTATAGTAACAGACGGATTATATAAATTATTTGCACTAAGATTGTCGAAAAATTCAATGAAAAGAGTAAGTACCTTTCTTTGTAGGTACATTTAAAATCGTGCTACACTGTGTAATTATTTTGCCATGACACCAGCCCGTATGGTTTTTTATTTATTTATTTATTTATTTATTTGGCTCATCAACAATTGAGTACACTCAAACAATTCTGTTTTAATGAAGTAATTACACAAATATTCTCGATTTTTTGTATCATCGCCACATCAAGAAATCATCGTCATTAGACGATGATATCGCCATTCTCAAAGCGGTGCCACGCTACAACTGTGCTCCCGATGTGCGCATATACAATACATTTGTAGTAAGCTGAATTGTAGCGCAATGATTGTGGCGACGTAAATGTTCGATGCGTGTAGCATGTGGCGTTGGTGTGCGGCCTGCTTAACTAAGCAAGAAGTTAATTTTGACTACTGAGGTAGTCATTTAACAATGCACTCTCGTAACCCGAAGTTGTAATGATTTCGTAACCTTCTTCAACTAGGTAAAGAGTTGTTGTAAGGGCATGAGCCTTTACACATAATGTTAAATGTTAATGATAATTAATGTTCAAAGGACTACTAACGCACTAAACAAGTCCGAAATTGCACTAAAATAATGTAATAAGAAAATAATAAAAATGTTAGAAAAAGTCGCAAAATGTTGGATGTGGTGCGAGCTCGATATTAAACCGAAGACTGACGTAGGTACTTGCGAACGTGACGATACTGCAAATTTTGTTATTCGATACATTTTTATAGAATAACAAAATTTGCAGTATTTTAACTAGGCTAACTAAAGTACAATGTGCGTTTGCTGACCGTACAGTTGTTGTATTATGTTATGAGCCTTAATTTACGTGTTTGTAAACAAAGAGGTTAGTTAAACAGTTATCGTTTGTTATAATCTTTGAAATCTTAAAACAGATTTTTAGGTACTGGTAAAAAAAAAACTAAGAGAAGCAATACAAAACGGGCAGTTAAAAGGGCGGGCGTTCTATTTTTTAATTATAATTTTATTTGTTTTAAGTTAGCTATGACTCCTATAACCACCTTGGATGGGTTTTTTTCGCGTTTACGTTTTAGTATTGCCTGCCTATAATTATAGACACTCAAGGAGCCTCTTATTATAAACCTAATATCCATGAGCTGATTACGAGGTCACTAGTGGATCAGTCTATCTAATATGAACTTACCATGACTCCTAACCCTACACACATTTTACTTATAGCCAATTCTAGCCACACTTCCACCACGTCCTAACGTTTGAGTTTCTGTGTCAGGCATGCACCGCAAATCGATCGAGGCGGCGCGGCACCTGAAGGAGTCGGGGTCGGAGCGCGAGGGCTCGGAGGCCGAACCGGAGCGCCCCACCTCCGCGTCCTCGCATCATCACGACAACCACGACACGCAGGTAACGACCATCAGGATCTAGCACAAGAATAGACTGAGAATAGAGGAATAGGACGAAGAGTGAATGGAGCATAAGGCATAACGGGACAGTGCCTTGCCATTTGTTTTAAGGTGCCTTTCCGAGACGGGCTGCAAGCGACACCGCACTTGTTTCTATGAATCTCTATGAAATTGATTCCGAGCGCGGGGAAAATCGACCAAGATACAAGATGATGAAGATAAGTCATCCTCTTCCTCTTCTAAAAAAATACACAATAGAAACTATCGATAGCGTTGTCCGACATTCTGTCTCGCAAAAAGTTACTGGAGTGACTGAGGCATGGTATGCCGTGGCATACCGCCGCGCTTGGACTAGAGGCCGCGATGGCAGGCTGCACCGCGGTTCAACCGCAGCCGCTAGCAGCAGTGTCGCTTGCGGTTGCAGTCTACAGCCCGTCTCGGAAAGGCACCTTTAGTTTAGTTTGGGAGCTTCAAAGCTTTAAACATTTTCACTACTATTTCAATTCGGGACTGATGATTTCTGGCTTTCCATGAAGGTTCTTTAGTCAAGCTAACTCAAAATGCATACCCACCGCCTTCTCTTGTGCCACCATCTGTTCAAGAACCAACCTATACAGAAAGAAATGATCGTTTCCAGGCGCAGAGCTCCCCAGCGAGCTCGACCACGGCGTCCTCGTCAGCCAAGGGCCGCGCGTCCCCGGAGGCCGGGCGCGAGCTGTACGAGGACGCGGAGGCCTTCCGCAACAACAGCATCGCCTGCCTGCGCGCCAAGGCGCAGGAGCACCAGCAGCGCCTGCTCAGCCACAACATGCTGCTGCAGGTAACGTGCTCCAAACATTCCTATTGGTCGCCATTCTTTGAGGTAATTCAAGCAATGACTTTATTTTTTTAATATTTTATGTACAGCCTAACAAACAAATTAACCGTTGGTGATGGACTGATAGCCTATATGCAATAATATAATTTGTTTAAATGAACTACCTACTAAGTATACTTATTGAAAATGGGTACCACGTTTAAGCAACTGCACGGGGGCCTTGTCTTTGTCAAACCTAAAAGTCAGAATTTTGCACTGGAATTATCTCCATCTGTCAAACCTAAATAAATTCAGTTTTTCGGTTTAAGTAGTTCAGTAGTTTTAGTTTTCAATACTGCTTGCGCTTCTACTTGTAACTTCTTTTCCTTTCTCGAAGTCGGAATGATTGATGTAGGTTTCGAGAGAGGTCAATCGTGGTGTATTTTTCGATAAGATCAAGGTCTGACCTTTTTGGCCTGCCCAGGGCTTAAGTTGACGGGCACTAGCATTTTTTTTTTTCATTTGTGATGTAAAATGTTGTGATTTTCTAAATGTTGCCCTTTTTATCTAGTTTAGTGTTAGTCTAAGTGTAAGAAAAACACGGTGTTAGAAGATATTTGCTAACAAAGTCGTTATTCCCTTAGGTCCGAGGCATGCCACGCGCCGGCAGCGCGGAGGAGGAGGCGCCGGCGGACATCGACGTGGGCACGGAGGCGCCGCCGCCCGCGCACCACCACCTCGCGCACCTCTACTGACCGCAGCCTGCGCCCCCCCCCCCGGGACACGAGCCGCGCAGCTGCAGGAGACCACCAGTAACACTGGATGATACGCAACAGGAATACTGAATGCTGGACTCAGTATTAAGACGACAAATGTCGTTTCTATTGGATTTTCGCAATAGTTACTGTAATCTGTCAAACCATATCAAATTGGTCAACCTATTTTCAGCACATTGCTGAACAAATGGTTGGTTAAATCTGCGTTACAGCTTACAGCTCATAGCAAACTTAAACTCTTAAACACTATGTTAGGTTACCATCATCTCAACTTACTAGCCGAGCCAGATCCGAAGGGATGCTGTTCCGATACTTTTTCTTAAGTATAAATGTCGGGTTACAATAGTTATAAAAGATTCCAAAACGGCTCAAGTTGAGGTGATGCTGTATAACTGTGCGTTGGCCTGAGTTTACCTAGATACAATAAGTCAGAAAAAGTACCTAGATTGTTAAGCATAGGTACTAGCAGATGAACGGAATAAGTCAAAATTCCTATGGTTTGAATTCATTGTAGTCAATTTAGATACCTACGCAACAATTACTTTGCCTGATTAGGTACTGAATACCTACACTTTTGTTTGTAAGTAATCAGAAAGTTATGTTGCTAATACTTGCTGGTATCTATTTGATCTGGTCATAAAGTGTTATAAAGTTTATCTCGTGCTCCTATCTATGCGCGTGTGCGTGTGTCTCGTGTCTCGTGTAATTATGTACATTACTAGCCCCGTCTCGTGCAATATCTTAGTTAAGTATTTATCTGTGTAGCCCGACTTGCAATGTATAAAGTTCCCCAAGCTTAGTTTAATGTGCGGTGCGAGTTCGTGGACCGAATGCTAAGTGTCGAACTGGTGATCGGCCTATTACTATACCTACAGTATAAACTATTTATTTTTTAACACTAACCAATCGAATTAGTAACTAAGGAATGACAGCTTAAAGAGAGATAGACTTCAATTGGATTCCATGTGCCGTTTAGGTATAGGTAACCCTGTTTTTTGAAAAAAAAAAAACAGTGTTTGCGATTACCTAGATTTTGGCGATAACGCTTACGGTTCATCAAACCGAGAATTAGTTTCATTACCTAAATCCTTATGAAAACGCCCTGTACAGTCACGTCTAATAATATGTATACCTACACTTTCCTTATTATAGCTATTTTCGCGAGAAATAACGATTGTAAGTAACTAGGAGATTGGATCTTTTTCATAAAAATATGAGTTCCAGAATACTATGTACCTACGTTATGTACATTAAATTTTAATCAGTACATTAGGAGAAACACAATTTAAAAATTCTTAAGTGTTTACATATTATTAGACGTGACTGTTTATTCATACACCGTCTGATATTAGCCTATCACAGATAGCTGCTGAAAATAAGCTTTCTTATTGTGGATAACTGAAAAAACTTATACAAATTTTAAATTTTTATTATATTGTAAAAATCCTGATATTCGTTGGTAAGTACTTAACTTGTGTACTTAACTATCCTATAAGAGTAGGTAATATCAGTTTCCTTCAGTTCAGCGACTCGCATCTCCCCAATAATATTGTATAATGAATCCTTAATATAACTTAGATTTATATTTGTGCCCAGTGTAGTGTAAGTCGATGAGACAAGGAAAAGACTATGTAAATCGAACTAGCTGTATAAAGGTACTAATATCGTTCAAACTGTAGTTACGTTTCATCGGCTTTGATATTTGTTAGTACATTGGAAAACATATTTATTTATTTGTGACATACAGAGGTGTATGGAACAAGCCTAGAAAGTACTTCTAATGTTACGAAAATTCTTGTAAATAATTATAACAAGTTAAAATTGATTGTCCTCTTCAATCAGAAGCCTTTCTCAATATTTTGTGGCAGATTGGCAGGTAAGTTTTTTATTGAAAAAAAAAAAACGTATGGCAACTTATTTTGAGTACCTACCAAAAGTGCAGCTCTGTAGGTGACGTGTAATGTCTACAACGAATGTGAAACCCCTGTGTATTACGACTTATTCTTCGTATTTCGTGTTGATGGCACTTACTGAACTTACCTTTTATGTCAATATTGGCTCTAACACAAGGAGTCCATGAGTCTTTATCACTCGAAATGTTATTATGATCAGAAGGTACAGGAAGTCTCCACCTACTTTTACCATCAGATATTTCAGCTTTGTGGACTCTCCTTATTACTGAATCGAATGAACATCGAATACATTCCAGTAAAGACTATTTTCTTATTACTACAAATATATCTATCTGTAACTACAAATTTTATGTAAAAGTGTGATCTTCAAACAATAGTAACATGACCTTATCAGTTTGAAGAACATGATTGCTAAACACTTCTCTCCTGAAGCAATTTGTCAATAAAACAATAAAATAAAACTACATTTTGGAGTAACGTGTTTATCAATCACTTATGTAGGTACCTAAATCTTGATTGTTAAAACGCTCATAAAGATCACCGATGCTAACCCAGCCTGATATTAGCTCAGTGTAAAAAACTGTTTTTAACACGGTTAGGTACCTACGTAAGAATTATTCTGCAATTTGTACAATTTGTGTGTGAAGTTACAACTTGTAAAGATTCAAGCTAGAAACACAATGTCATACATAGATAAGTTATAAATATAAACTTAGAAGCAACTGTTCTGTCGTTGGTACCGTACCGTACTTATGCATAGAGTTGTAATATATTTATTGAAATTAAACAAATCTAAAGCAACTAAGTAATGTGGATCATCGTAATTAAACTTATTCCGATGAATAAACAACATGTATAAATTATTGTTCGAAGTTTTTTTTGTACCTACCCCATAGGTACCTTGCCATAGGTTAACCGGTTATACCTAACGCCTGTATATTTGATTAACCACTACATTATACCTACCTATATAATATAGGTACGGTGTTACATTATACGAGTTAACCCATATACCTTTAGTACATATTTCTGATTAACCAGAATGAAAAAACAAAGCTCCGAGCGCGGCCTATCTCCGCCAATTTCTTGCATATTTTTATAAACAAAACTGACTGATTAACCCCACAATACAGGTAAACTTTTACTCTATAGTTTTTCACCTAACCCAAAGTAAACATTAAAAACCCCCTACACGGGTAACCCTTTCTGACCCTGCTAGCAGGTCCTAGCCCAGAGACATCGCGGGCTCTCTAGCTTGCTTGAAACAGACCGCATCTGAACCTGGCTATGAAAAGAGGCCTTTGCTTCGCACTGAGAACGAAATATACTGATATTATTTATAAGATTTCCGTAAACATAAGTCACATCAGCAAGACCTCTAATTTAATTACACATCAGTAGGTACTGCGGATTGCTCCACACGGTGATTACAATTGCCCACCTCCTATAGGCAATTAGGCACTAATATTCCGTAATTATAGAAATTCAAAAGTCATTGTGTCTCACCGCGTAGATCTACGTTCCGGTACACGAAGGCTTAACAATCTTGATGGACGGTCGTAGGAATGAAAGTTCGCGAAATCATTTTCCTAAGGTTCTTGTATTACTTTTTTTTTTTGGAAATAGGAAGGGCTTCTTTCTTGCCTACTCGATTAGGAACATTTCAGGCTACCGATAAATTAATTACCTTCCAATTCGGTTCAGCTAGGATCTAAGAATTCGCATGCCAAGCACCAATTCACAGCCCACTTCGGTATGTAAAGTAAAAATTAACCTACGCTGATTCCAAAACCATTTGGAGATTTTAGGGTCTTATGCCTTATTTTTCTATTTTTAGCTTTCTATATCACAAGATTGTGTTTATTTTCACAATAATACTTGTAATCATTTGACTTTCATTTGACCTCTAAATTACGTCATAACGTAGCCTGAATAGACTACTTCCTTCGTGCTTTTCAAGATAAATTAAAAAAAAAATACTTTTGTTTGTCATACCGTCAGTGTCAAATCAAAACTGTCAATGCTAGTTACTGTGTTATTTATTTGAATGCATCGCGCGCTGATAATTTCGCGTTCAAATGATCTTCGCAACAAAAAAGACGACGCCCAGGCTTGTATTCCATATTTACTTCCTTGCACCACTTCTTTTTTAGCGTTTCTTTCACATTTACAAACAATTTGTGTCGGCTATTTGTTGTAGTGTTTTTACATGACGGTACGAAGCATTTAGCACTAGTTGTCGATGACAGATTCATTGCACGGATACGCAGCACGGATAATGGATAGAAATTAAAATTTGGTAAAAATCGTAGGAAAAGAAACTCAAACAAAAAGTTCACATCACAGTCACGATCACAGCATTCACATTTCACAACAAAATAAAAACACGTATCTGTCAAGCGTCAACTGTCATCAATGTCAACTTTGAAGTTATTTAGTGTTTTTTGTATGTACTGAAAACGTGGCAAAGACTATGTGGCTCAGGTTGGCTGGACAAATCTTCAAAATAGCTCGCATTTTACTAGGTCAATAGGGCACTTTATGTGACGGCTAAACACCCTTATTTCAGAATTTGTGACGCTACAGAATCTTAGATAATCGATCGAATACGGGTCCAGCCATCTTGAAAAACCACTTTTCGCTGGTCTCTCAATCTCGGTAACGGAAGTGATTTTGACGACTTTTTGCATATCAACGGGCGTCACATAAGTTTGTGACAGGCATCGAGCTAAAAGTTTTGTGATACGTACAGTGGTTTAGTAGAGAAATGCAAAAAATCTGTGCCAGCCATCTTGAATTTACGTAAAAAACTTTTGGCTGGCACTTCCGAATCTCAATAACGGTAGCGTTTTCGAATATGGTTCCTTTACTAAACCTTGGTGACGCAATGTGTGACAGTAATAACGTTTGATTTATGGCGTCACATGCAAGGGTTTACGAGAAATCAATAAAAACCTAATGTCCAGCCAACCTGAGTTCAAGCTGGCTGGACACCTGTATCTCCGCTGCCTGATGATCTACGACCTTCAAAATGTGTTCAAAATGTTGTGACGGGGACGATAATGATAACCTGAATTTGTGACGGAGAAACTTTGCGTAGTTTCAAAGATATTGATCATTTAAAATTTCCCATACAAACATCCATTAATATTGTGAGGTGACCATATTTTTTACATAATTATAGGATTTCTTTTTAAAATACTAATCAGCCGGTAGCAGCCACGCCTGCTTTGTATTTGATTTATCCGTGGGAATAAAAGGTTTTCCTGCAATAAAAAGCGTAGGTAAGTATGTGTTAATTCAAAATAATAATTGACTACCAGCGCTGCAAAAGAGAGCCCACTTGTATTTCGCGTTTAGTTCATTATCTTAGATAACTGAAAATGAGAACTAAACTCGACAGTCTGCAGTGTATGTACTTTTCGAAGTGTTATCACTAATCAGAGTTAGACAACTTTTAATTAATCTGCGGTAAGACAACAAAATAATAAGAGAAGATTCGACTAGTTGTCCTAGTAGTACCAACTTTAAGCAATAGATGGCGACACCAACATCAGCTATCATGGAAGTATTACATTCCGTTCACAGATATTTTATACATTTTTTACGCAACTTGTTGATTCAAAATCACCTAGCTAACTAGGTAGTACCTACGTATTAAAAAACCAAAAATGAACACTGATGCTGTGATTGATTTTGTGTAATAATTGTCTTTTTTAGATAGGTAATTATTGAAGAATATTTTAGTATATTCAGCTATATTACAAATGACGACCACCGACTTCATTTGCGCTTCAAACACTTAGGGCGGTGGTAAAAACAACGTTGTGGTACAAGGCGAGGGTTACTGAAATGGAGTTGATCGTCGTCATTTGAAACGCTGTATAAGTACAAATAAATGTGATTTTATTTACAGCAAACATTATTTTTTCATTTTAATACCTTAGACCATTAGTTATTTAGTTATCCTGACACATTAACTACCTATGTACTTACCATGAAAAACACCAATACCTACCTACTAAAAAGAGTAAAAATCTGCACGTAAATAATCAATAACATTAAAAAATTACCCCCATTCCTCACTTCTACACTTTTGTCTTCTATTGATTTAAATATCTACAGTTGTTCTTATTAGTATCACCAGTACACGGATTTTCGTCCATTAAAGAAAACACCATAAAATATACTTCATCATTCATCATTATCGGCCTATTAATGTTCCCACTGCTGGGACAGGCCTCCTCTCTATGAGAGGGAATGGGCTATATAATCCACCACGCGGGCCCAGTGCGGATTGGTAAATGTCACATGTCTTCGAATTTATGGTTCTAGGACATGCCGGTTTCCTCACGATGTTTTCCTTCGCCGTTTTGAGAGCAGCGGTGATGTAATAAATTACACAAAGTAATGCGCCAGCCTGGGTTCGAACCCACGACTTACTGAACGTAAGTCGGGGCCGCCACCACTGGGCCACCGCACCGTAAAATATACTCAGTCCTACATAAAACCTACAATATTGGTAACCCTACTGCAGTGTTTGTATGGGAAAATTTAAATGATTAATATCTTTGAAACTACGCAGTTTCTCCGTCACAAATTCAGGTTATCATTATCGTCCCCGTCACAACATTTTGAACACATTTTGAAGGTCGTAGATCATCAGGCAGCGGAGATACAGGTGTCCAGCCAGCTTGAACTCAGGTTGGCTGGACATTAGGTTTTTATTGATTTCTCGTAAACCCTTGCATGTGACGCCATAAATCAAACGTTATTACTGTCACACATTGCGTCACCAAGGTTTAGTAAAGGAACCATATTCGAAAACGCTACCGTTATTGAGATTCGGAAGTGCCAGCCAAAAGTTTTTTACGTAAATTCAAGATGGCTGGCACAGATTTTTTGCATTTCTCTACTAAACCACTGTACGTATCACAAAACTTTTAGCTCGATGCCTGTCACAAACTTATGTGACGCCCGTTGATATGCAAAAAGTCGTCAAAATCACTTCCGTTACCGAGATTGAGAGACCAGCGAAAAGTGGTTTTTCAAGATGGCTGGACCCGTATTCGATCGATTATCTAAGATTCTGTAGCGTCACAAATTCTGAAATAAGGGTGTTTAGCCGTCACATAAAGTGCCCTATTGACCTAGTAAAAGGCGAGCTATTTTGAAGATTTGTCGAGCCAACCTGAGCCACATCAAAGACTTGAAAGCTATTCAGGCTATGAAATGACGTCATCACGAATAATACTTTAAAAAATAATAAAAAAGAAACTGTAACTTGGAAAAAAAAAGCTTAAAATTAGTTGCTTAAAATGAAATGTTTTACGAAATAAAAATGTAAAAAAAATACCTGAAAAATACTTTAGACGGGAATCTAATGTTATTGAGTATTTGTGTAGCTGTGTAGGTCTATCAAGCTTAACTCCAACTCAAAGCATTTATTTCAATTAGACGGCACTAAAAAAAACAGCAAAAGAAAAATGCAAGTTAAGCCACAGTCACAAGGCATAATAACTTGAGAAAGTACTGTAAAAAAAAATGGAAGTTGCAAATTCCAAAGCGTAGATCTCGATATAGAAGAACGGGCAAAAAACTCCACGAACACTCTTTTTTAAATCAAAATATTGTTACAAAATCTTGGTTACATCATTCATTTGAGATTATACATACGGTATGTGAGAAGGATGTAGAAAGACGAACACGTCAGGGTGGCCCACGAAATTTAAATTTTCTTGGGTTTTTTGCAATTTGCGGGCCAGTGCTGGGATGTATATCGGTAAAAGTACCATTCGCGGCTGTGGGGCGTATGTGGTTGCAGAAATGTAGTCATCAGAATCATCGGTGCAGCCCTCCAAGTTCATGAAAGTCGAGGAATGAATTATTCACGGTCAAAGTCGTTCCTCGACTTTTATGAACTTTGAGGGTTGTGTTGATGATTATAATTCTGTGACTGCATGTCTTGCAGCCGCGAGCGATGTTTTCATCAGCGTACAACTTGTCACTGCCCTGCAAATTGCAGAAAACGTTGGAAATTTTGAATTTCGTGGGCTAACCCGGAGAGCGTCCACTTAGCGCCCTATATCTAATTGCTGATGATAACACCAGGTCTAGATCTACCGAGTTTACATGTTTGTATCAAATCGAAATAGTCTGATTAAAATAAAACACAGTATCTGGCAAAACAAAGCCATAAAATAGCACATTTAATAAATATAGCTGGCGAAAAGTGATACAAAATATCTTAATATTAACTTATAAGTACACTTAGGTTACTGCACTAAGGTGTTGCTACTTGTATCAAAGTCAAACTATACGCGGTATATTAATCATTGAAGTAAGAAAAACTCAAAATTATGAGTAAAACAAACGCTCCTAAGCAATAAAAAGTTTCTCAGACATATTTATAGCCTATTGGCTACAGAAACTGTAATTTATCAAATCGCCAATGTTTCAAAATCATTACTCTCCCTTCGAGCTGCCACTTCAAGAGTTCTACCTACTCAAGTTTATATAGTAATCACCGTGCAAAATTTTAATGTAAATGTTACATAGAAAATCTGCAAATTACGTCGCAAAATATTTTGTTTTGCCGCCCCTTGAGCGACATCTATTGGCACATTCAACAAACTTTTACCTTACAATGGTTACAATACAAATAAATGCAACTCTTCATAATATTTTGTTTCATTGACATCGTAAGACACTTTTCGGACGATTTTAATCGGTAATGTGGTAAATATAACCATTTGTTTTAAATATTTTTCATAAATTCTCTGAACATTAAGATTGTTTAAAAATCCAAAACAGGATTTGTTGTAAGATTAATTTAATAATATACTCGTTACCTCGTTAAAATATGTAAAAGCATCAAAAATCATTGAGGCAAGTTTTAAGGAGCACTTAAGGGGCCGGCGGAGCATGCGTTTTTCATACAAACGTAATACCAAAATAATATGAAAATCAAACATATTCTTAAGGTAGTGTGTATTTATTTCGATTGTATTACAGAATATCTATGTTCCCAAATGTATTTTTTGAGAGTACAATGATACAAAGACGAGATATGGGGAATTTAAAATTTCTATAGAAAACTTATTTTTCTTATAACTCTTGTTATAATCAGTGTCTAATCTAAATATATATTTGGGAACCTAGATATTCTGTAATTCAATCGAAATAAATACACACTACCTTAGGAATATGTTTAATTTACATATTATTTTGGTATTACGTTTGTATGAAATACGCATGCTCCGCAGGCGTCTTAACGTCTCAAAGAACCTCAGTAACCCGAGGTATTGGCATATTTATGAGGATAAACGTCTAAAACTATAAAAGAATAAAACGACAAACGCCTTGATAGCCCAAATTATCACGAAAATATACTTAGTCAAGACAATTTATATTGAAAGTCAGGAGCTTACGTCATGGAAAATTATTGTAATATTACTCGTACATGGAGTTTGACAAAATGTAGGTGTAGTGTTATAGGTCGTTCTGTAATAGGTCAATGCTGCTTACCCTTTGGGGAAAACCGGCGAGATGTTCTGTCATGTGCTAACCTTGCAATAATGACAAACCCGTGCATTTGTGTTCCTATTCCAAAACTGCTTGTTTTTTGGATAAACATGCTATAAATTCTCATAGGCAAACTTTTTGTTTCATCTGCACTAGTCAAGGCGTTCTGTCATACAAATATTTCTATATCATCGTAAACGACGATTAAAATTGATCGTAAGTACAGATTCCAGCATTAAAACTAACAAACAAATGGAATTAAAGAAGTGTTACTAACCGAGCCAGCAAATATTCAAGGTTATGCTATCCTATCATATAATGTGTGTGTTGTTCCTTCAAACATTTGACTAGAAATGCTTACGCTTTCGTTCGCGTAGTTCGAAGTAATTTTGGACAGTTGACAACATTAATAACATAAGTAATTTCATAAGTAAATATTTATCATGATTTTTTTCAAAGATTCAATTCCATTTCAATTTGCGCATCGGATGCCACATATTTTTTTTTGTTTATCAATTAAAATTGTTAGGCCTTTTAAATAGTTTTAATTGGTAATTTACCAATACAGTACTAGGCACTACAGTAAATTATCTAAGCATTAAACCCACATTTATAAAAATGTTACACTTACATATAAGCCCTGTTGCATGCTGTAAATGCAGAACTTGTCTTAATATAAAACAAAAAAAATATTATTGTAGTAGGTATTCGGAGGGATTTTAGCTAAGGAAGCACAGATAACATGGACATACACATAGAAAACATTTAACAATGCCTTTATTTAACTTATTTGCAACCGAAAACAATCGGAAGGATTCCCAATTCGAGCCTCGTAACCTCGTCTGACATTTTATACGGTTTTCGTTGGAGTTCTATGACATCATAGGTTGTACTAATATTAGTCTATTTGGTATGCAACAGGGTGTTCAAACACAGAACATTATAATATCAACACTTACAAATACAACTAAACTTATAAACAGACATATTTCCAGCTTCATTTTATTTAAAATTAACAGAAGAAACTTGTACTCATTTAACACTGAAATGCAGAATTTTTTTTTGAAGCAAGTTTTAGAATATTTTAAGTATATTTACCACATAATATGCAGGTCCTTTTCTCAAACCAGTTGTCACTTTATTGCAAATATCGAATAACGAAAAGTGAATCTCCCTTTTCTTTTTTTGTATGCAAATGTGTTGTAATGTTACACTGTTACAAGAAAGAGATTATTTTTATCGAGGATTAATATGGCCTGGCAAAATAGACATCAAGTACATTCACCATTAAAACATTAAAGTAGGTATCCGCATGTTCGTGCTTTGTACTAGTTTACAAATAATATTTATCTTGCGAGTCGTACCGCCTCAGACCAAGATAGAAGGAAAGACAATGTCATCGCGTACGGTTTGAATAGCTCTTAAAATTAGAGGAAAAACTTATGAACAAGTAAACAGCGATAAGGGCACTTTACAAAAGCCCAGCTTAGATCTTGGCTCATTGATGCCATAATCATAGGCATTTTATGTAAGTACCCGGCAAACAAAGGTGGTAGATAATAGTTCCAGAGCCAATGGTACAAAATAGTAGTATTAAGGTACATCCAGTTAGACTGGAAGCCGACCTCAACGTTATTGACAAAATTTGCTGGGCAGATGTTGGTGATGTATGTTTACGCTCAGGCTGAGATTTTATAGCGATAAGCAGAGTGCTCTCAACAAACAAAAATAATAGCTACTTTTGTCCTGACTTATGGGTAAGTATATTATATATATTTAATTTACCTAGTAACACAGTGTCTTAAAACTTATCTTTCCTTATCTTAGTCTGTTGCTACAAAACCTTCGTAAAAACAAAATATCATCGTTTCCTTCGTTGGGTGCAGTAGTTAGACCGTGACTATCAAGGTGTGATGTGATCATCAGCTGGTGTGCCGATGTCTAGTAGACAGACTTGTGCGGGCCCTCCATGTCCTCGGCGCTCTTCAGCATCAGGTAGTAGCTGTTCACTGCCAGGACGCAGTATGCGATCGCCCCTGGAAATAGGAATAACTTTACTTAGATTAGGTTTTCTACATGACGTCATGGATTCGATTCCCTTACTACTTACTTTACTTATCTTAAGTTTACTTAGATTGTGTTATTGAGTTTTTCCACCAGGAATTTCTCAGTAGCGCCCGGTTGATGGCAATTGGCAATAGGCATTCTATTCTATTCTATTCTACTACATGGGACTTAAACATAACTGGCGAAAGGTGCCTTAAATGATCACCTCTGTTTAAACCTAAGGGGACCAAAATGATGTTACGTTACTTGGTTTTTATTTTAAACCGAGGCTTGTTTTGATGTTCTACTCTTTCACAGAACATCATAACGTCCATCATGGTCAATTCTTGGTAGGTACTGAATTGAGGTAGATGGCGGACAGTCACAGTCACTAAACATATTGATCACAATGATGTGATCATATTACGTTGAAAACAAAGAGAATGGTGGTCAACTTGGTCACCACAAACCATCGCAAAAAAACAAACTATTAGCAATATACAAATAATAAGAAACGAGGAAACTCCGAACATAGCTCCAAGCAGAAAAGTTCATCTGATAATAATATGCAGAAAAGTGTAAACACATTATTGTAATGTAACCTTGCAGCCTTACTTTACAAGTTAAACAGATAAATTTAAAATTAGTAGCTCGGATGCATTTCTGTGCCGTTCAAGGTGACTCGGTGATCGTCTGCGAGCTTGCAGTGTTCTTTGTTTTGCCTTGTAAGCATAATTATGTACCACTCAGGTATCGAGTTTAAATAAATAAATAAGGGTTATGTGTTATTTCATAAACACAACAAAAACGGATTTTAAACATCTTGTTTATATTTGGGAACATTATCGTACTAATTTTTTTTTGTGTTACACAATGTTTTATCATCGCCTACAAGTGCCAAATATCGAACAGAGATAAAGAAAGCCGTTTCGGTTCAGATGTGACTCGGTCGCGGTCTCTTCGCTTCTATTGGAAATAAAGATATTACTGATGGGCTCGAGATGATTTGTGACCACTTTCTTGTTTATGGCCAGTGAACTCATAAAGGGCGTAAAATTACCCCTAACGAAGCCGAAAGGCACTAATTGTTCTCCCCGACATTGCGATTTTGTTTTGTTCTAGACCATGCCTCAGAACTTTCTAACGGAGATATTGGATGTCAAAGTTCCAAGTATTTTTTCTTAATTACAAGTTATAACTTTACTTGAAGTCAGTATCTCCATTACTCCTGTGGTATTCAATGCATCTATCAGCACAGTGTTTTGAGTGCGTTACATTCGAGTCTCACCGGAAATCGTGATCTACCCTAAAGTTTTTTCGATGTACAGAACGCTTGGTTGACGAATATGGGAAGAGTTTTTCTTAGGGACAAGGCCGTCACACTATTCCCTGCCCACTGTAACTCCTGAAAGCCAGAATCAACAGTGGCGACCATCAGGAAAGCGCCGAGACAATGGCTCGACGAAGTCCCAGACCGTCTTATTATAAAAACTTCCGTAAGTACCAGGTTTAAACCAGAACTAAAAGGTCTTGGTTTAGTACGGTACTAACGTTAGTTCTTACATTCGTATTACAAATCGTAGACCAACAGAGGACTACTTAGTACCAAAGATAGTCCCTAGTTCAAACATTATCCACAGATTATAAGCAAAAAAATATTTAAACCATTCATTCATTCGTTCAGCGTTCTATGTGCCGCTTCTTTTTACACAATGTTGTTACGTAAATTAAAGAAAAACTATTTTATAAATTGTTATTTGTAGTGATAAAAATTAAAGCTTTGTTATTTAAAGGTACTTATTTAAATATTTCGACTTGTATTTTTTTTTAATGCATGTTCACAATTATTTTAAATTGTTCTGGTTTGGAACAACTATCGAGCTAGCACGTATAACGAAGTGAACTTGGCGGCGCGCGTAATTCGAGTAATGTTAACGAAATGTCTATGTTACAACTTAAAAGTAAACTCAAGACAAGAAAAACATCAAGATTATTAAAACAAGTAAAGGTAC
The DNA here is from genome assembly GCA_950022955.1 of Xestia ashworthii. Classification (NCBI taxonomy): domain Eukaryota; kingdom Metazoa; phylum Arthropoda; class Insecta; order Lepidoptera; family Noctuidae; genus Xestia; species Xestia ashworthii. Next base: position 1,037,699 of record OX465561.1, read on the forward strand.
AGTTCTTTGTGGTGAGATCGTGTGTGCATTCGTGGGATAAATCTTCACGTACTAAATCGACAGTCCTTTCGCCAAAACGTTTAGTAAATCTTTAATTATATCGAAAATCTGCGTCAGGCAATTCAAATGGATTTCGTCGCTGACGAACTCTGTTGGGTCCCCGGGAACTAGCAAGTATATCCAACACATCCAAATCTTTCATATTTTTGGTTTTTATCACAAAATAATACTTTCCGAAAGATAATTTGCTAACCTCAAAGTTAAGAATTTGACTGAATTTGACGTTTGACAATTTAGTACCATAGTTAAACTAGGGGTCGCGATGGTCTAACTTTGGTACCATAGATAGTTCTAGGACTAGCGATAAACTTCCTTTTGTAATAACGTTTTTTCAAGTTCATAGTTTAGACCTAGTACTAAACCCGGTACTATTTTTAAGACCACGTTTTGTAATAAGACGGAGAGAGTATAGCGGAGGAGTAGGAAAAAACCGTAATTTCCACTTCCAATAGGCACAAAGGGAGGTTTACAACTGGGATAGGCTCAGTTGCCTAGCACCACGGATAAGTATTAACATTAATGGATATTTTATATTTGAAGTACTCACCAAAGAACAGCACTCCCTCGAGGAAGGAGAGGAAGATCTCGGAGCCGCGAGCGGACAGTCCGTGCAGTGCCACCAGTACCACTATACACACCAGCGCCGCCAGCGCCAACACCGACATCACGCACACCCACACGCGGATACCGCACGTGTGACGCTGTACACAGTACACAACCTTGTTACTATACACACCAGCGCCGCCAGCGCCAACACCGACATCACGCACACCCACACGCGGATACCGCACGTGTGACGCTGTACACAGTACACAACCTTGTTACTATACACACCAGCGCCGCCAGCGCCAACACCGACATCACGCACACCCACACGCGGATACCGCACGTGTGACGCTGTACACAGTACACAACCTTGTTACTATACACACCAGCGCCGCCAGCGCCAACACCGACATCACGCACACCCACACGCGGATACCGCACGTGTGACGCTGTACACAGTACACAACCTTGTTACTATACACACCAGCGCCGCCAGCGCCAACACCGACATCACGCACACCCACACGCGGATACCGCACGTGTGACGCTACACACAGTACACAACCTTATTACTACGAGTACAGAACCACACACACCAGCTGGACAACACCTCACCTAATTATTACTAACTGATCAAGATCCAAGGCGATGCTGTCGCAATGCTTGTAAGTTGGACATTATAGATTTAATCTCTACCTTTAGTCTGTCTTTAAATTGCGTTGCAGTATAATAATATTACATTTACCCAAAGAGATTTAAAAGACTTAGTCGTTACAGGTATAGTCAGTGGCTCAAAAAATCTGCCAACCAGTCTTACCAAGGGGTATCGTATTACCCAGTACTAACTGGATTGTGGACGTTAGTTAATAGGCAATCGCTGCATGTAAAATATTGGTATTCAGCTGCATCCGGTTGGACTGGAAGCTGACCCCAACATAGTTGGGGAAAATGCAGGCAGATGATGATGATGCAGACCAGTATGCGAGATAGTATGAAAAAGCTCTGCAGCATGAGTTTTTAAATAGAGATAACTAAAGAATCTACGATGGTTGTTTTATTTGGAAAGTTTTTTATTGTAATTAATCAAACAAGAAGTAGACAAGAAGGAAATCATTAATCCAATTTATACCTAGTGTTAAATTGTATTCCAGCACACAGGTATCACCGGAGGTACTATGCACGCTTTAGATGTTTTTAGAAATCTAGACACTGTCAGTAATCTGGAGCAGTCAGTTTGGCTAGATTTATAGGCTCATAGCAGAGATCTAAGTGACAGATAGATCTTTTGAGTTAAACGGTTTAGTAGACTTTGAAGAATCACAGATGACTGGACAGCCGTGAGATGGCATTCGTCACTGTCAGTTAAAAGCTGACCAATACAACCATAGGTATACCATCATCCGATTGCGATAACCAACGGATTCGTGGCATATGGCATGTAATGTATTACTAGTCCATCGCTTCACTAGGATATGGAGGAAAATGTCGTAACTTAGAAAGTTTTGAGTATGAGTGTGGATGGGTTCAAGAGTAGAGATAAACCAAAGAAACGATGGATGGACTGTTTGAAGGATGATATGGCAAGGAAGGAGGTGTCGAGTAATAGACAAGTATGGAAGAAGTCCTGCTGCGCCGACCACAAATGAATCGGGATAAGGGCAGGACAATGATGATGGTTCACTGGGATATGCCACGATGACCTGTGCCGAATACAGAAGCTAATACGTTTTATGATAATATTGAGGGTGTTACTATTAGAGAAACATTATATTTCTAGGATCACATATTTATTTTATAACGGTCATCCTGCACCAGATTCACTTCACACTTGACAATCAGTCATATTCCATAGACTCGTACACATAGACTAGCCATAGGCAAAATACACACTTAACACCCCACCTCGATTAATAGTGCTTTTATTAAAAAATCAAACACTGTTAATCGCTCACAAATATTCACATTAAAACTTGAAATCAAATTAACATTCCGCTTACATTGTCAAAACAAAAAAATATAGTATGGTGACACTAATATTATCCAAGAAAAAACAAAATCATGGTCACCCCCTACTTTATCAAACAATAATTATCATGAAACATTTTACAGGATAGAAACCATTTACCTACCTGCTTTCATGAATACTATCATAGACTTAACACCCTCACACATGGTGCTTGTCTACCTATGTTAAAATAATACCATAGTTTAATATTTACGATATAGGTACCGCAGTCACCTATTCTTTACAATAAATATTTAACCATTCACAAATTTGTCTAAATCTATCAACTGCTAATGTTTTTGTAAAAATATCAGCTAAATTCTTTTCTGTATTAACATATTCAATTCTTAGCTCCTTTTTGAATATCAAATCTTTTATAAAATGAAATTTTATGTCGATATGTTTGGTTCTCTTGCTATTCTCAAATGTTTTCGATATGTCAATAGCTCCTTTATTGTCCATGTAGAGAACACACTGCACATCTTTGTTTCGATTGAAACTCGTGCTTAGTCCCTTTATATTGATATTATCGCACGCACTTGTGGCTCCAGCGACATACTCCGCCTCTGCTGTCGACAACGCTACGCAGTTTTGTTTTCTTGAAAACCATGCTACAACATGACCATTGTATAAAGTAACAGAACCGCTGATACTTTTTCGATCGACGTGATTACCTGCCCAAACAGAATCAGAGTAGGTTTCAATCACATTTTTCTTATTGTTCTTGATATAGGTCAGTCCACTTGTCTTTGTTTCTTTTAAATATCGTAGCACTCGTTTTGCTTGCGTCCAAAGATTTAAAGTTGGTTTATCTAGGTACTGACTCAGAAATGTTGTACTAAAAGCTATATCCGGTCTTGATACCGTCGCTAAAAACATTAAACCTCCAATCAACTCTCTGTAAGGTGCATCAACACTCTTACTATCAGCATCTGCTTGAAAACCTTTCGTCATAGGACATTTTGTTCCGTTTGCCTCAGTCATATTAAACTTTTTCAACATTTTATCTATTTGTCTTTCCTGAGTTATCTTTAGAGTATTTCCATTTCTCTGTATTTCCATTCCAAGAAACTTTTTAACTTCACCAAAATCTTTTGCATTAAATTCTTTCTTTAGCTCTTCTTTTACGTAGTCTATCTCTTTTTTACATCCTGTTACCAAAATATCATCTACAAATACTATCATCCAACATGTGTCATTATAATACATGCAAAAATCGTGTTTTGATCTATTTAGTCCAATTCTGAGAATAAATTGATTTAATCTATCATTCCAGCATTTCGGACTCTCTTTTAATCCATACAAGCTTCTATTCAGCTTTAGAACTTTACCTTTCTCTTTACATTTTACTCCTTTTGGTATCTTTAGGTATACATCTGTTTCTAATATCCCATTTAAGAATGCTGTTGGGATGTCCAATTGATGGATTTCAAAATCATTTTGTACTGCATGTGATAAGAAAGTACGGACTGTGCTCATTCTTGCGACAGGGGAATAGTTCACAGTAAAACCATCATCTCTTTGTAGAAAACCTCTCGCAACCAGTCTCGCTTTTTTTAGGTTATTGTCTTTCTTCACAAAAATCCATTTAGCATCTATTGCTTCTTTTCCATTTGGTAAATCAGTTATTGACCATGTTTTCATATCTTCTAATGCTTTCAGCTCTTTATTAATTGCTTCACTCCAGCCCAATTTTATAGCTTCGTTGTAACTTTTAGGAACATTTTCCATATCTGCGCTATAAGCATACTGTGTCTCATATTCTTGTAGTTCTTTCGGTTTAACTACTTTTCTTCCACTTCTTGTATATATTTCTTGTGGTAACTTTTCTTGTACTTTTTCTTTCAATTGTTCAGTTGCATCATCAAATTTATCATCATCGTCATCACTGTCTTGAGTATTTTCAGACATAGTAGGACGTTCTCTAACTCTTAGTCCTGATGTACTTGGTATATTTCCTTCTTCATCTATTTCTCTATAAACCACTGATCTTTCATTGTCTCTTTCTATTTCTCTAATTCTATCATATCTTACATTTGTTTCATCAAAATGTACATCTCTCGAGATTTTAATTTCATTCTTCTCTGGATCCCACAATCTGTATCCATTTGGACTATATCCAATAAATCTCATAGCTCTCGCTCTTTCTTCAAATTTTGATTTTCTTGGTAATATAACCATCCATGCTTTCGATCCAAATACTTTCATATTTGCTATATGATTTTTACCATAATACAACTCTGCTGGGGTTTTAAATTTGATAGCTGCTGATGGACATCTATTTATTTGATACATTGCACATTTCACTGCTTCTCCCCATAACTCTCTAGGAAGGTTGGATTCCATCATTAATGCTCTTGCTTTATTATATACTGTCCGGTTCATCCTTTCTGATACTCCGTTCATCTGTGGACTGTATGGGTTTGTGTATTCCATTTTTATCCCATGATTTATTGCAAATTCGTTTATTATTCTGTTCTTAAATTCTCCACCGTTATCACATCTAATTCTCTTTACTTTGTTTTCTTTCTGTCTTTCCAAATATCTTACATAATCTATTAAGTTTTGTGTTGCTTCATGTTTGTACTTTAACAGATATACGACTCCAAAATGAGTATAATCATCTATTATTACTTGGTAGTATCTTTCGTCATTTAGGCTTGGAATATTTACAGGACCTGAAATATCAGTGTGTAAAAGTTCGCACACTTTTTCTGATCGTGGCATTTCAACTCTAAGAAACGGTAATCTAGTTGACTTTGCTTTTATGCACACATCGCATCTCTTATCACTATTCGGTAAATTTAAAGTGATCAACCCATTTCTATTCAAATGCCCTAGTCGTCGATGCCATAAATTGGTTTCTTTTCTTGTCATATAACATTCATTCTCAGTTTTAATTTTGAATTGTATTTTATATAATTTTCCATCTTTTTGTCCATATAATCTCATGTTGTTTTGTATAATCTTTACCACATTGCCTTGAAATATCACATTACAATTCCTTTCAACCAGTTTACTTACCGACAGTAAGTTCTGTGAGAGATTTGACACAATTAAGGCTTCAATACTTGAGCTTCTGGCTTTTCCTTCTGTTTCTATAATTCCTCTCTCCTTGGCTTCCAAATATTCGCCATTCGCAACTTTTATTTTTACTGGTTTTGTCAGTGTAGTTATTTCAGTCATAAATTCTCTGTATTTTTCTTGTATCATATTATCCGAGGCTCCCGAGTCTACTATGAACTCTATTACGTTTGACTCTAACTCATTGTATTCGTTTGTTAAATTGGTTTCATCATATGCAGTGAACATATACTTAGACATATTTGCATGTTCTCTCTCATCTCTTCTTCCTCTTCTATTAAAATTTCCCCTTATGTACCTACCTCTTTGGTGGTTACTTCTGCATTGATATGCTTTATGGCCTATTTTCTTACATTTATAACATACTACATTATTTTCAGTTGTAAAACTTGTTTCTGTGTTTGTATTGTTATTTTCATTTACACTTTTTTGTTTCATCTCAGCATCTAATAATCTCGCTTTTACAAAATCAATTGTTATTTCCTTTTCTGTTGACATAGTTTCCAACGACGTTATTACATTTTCGTAATCATCTGGTAGTGTTAATAATAAATGACACACTTTATCGGACTCAGACATTTTTTCGCCGATCTCAATTTCTGCTATTATCTCATCGAACCGTAGATAGTGGTCTTGGAGTTTAGTATCTTTTTGACATTTTAAATTTAGCAATCTTCTCTTTAGTTGCAATTTGTTAAAAACTGATTTTCTCTCAAAAATTGCTTCCAAGCACTTCATCATATCTAATGATTTTTCACATTTTTTAATATAAGCAATGTACTTATCTGATACACATTGTACGATAATCGATCTCGCCTTGACATCCAGTGTACTCAGTACTTCCGAAGATTTTATAGCCTCTACGACACCTTTTTCTTCTAATAATAAATTCAGTCGAAATTTCCATGTTTGAAAATTCACTCCCTCTTTCAGAAATGGCATAGCTTCGTATTTTCTCAAGTCCATTTTTTTCTTTTCTTTTGTTTTCTTTGACAGTTCAAAATTTTCTTCGTATTTTTCTATTTTAATTTATTTTGCCATTTTTCCATATAATAAATCATCACAAATATAGCCCATAACCTTTTATGATAATATTGAGGGTATTACTATTAGAGAAACATTATATTTCTAGGATCACATATTTATTTTATAACGGTCATCCTGCACCAGATTCACTTCACACTTGACAATCAGTCATATTCCATAGACTCGTACACATAGACTAGCCATAGGCAAAATACACAAGACAAGTATGGAAGAAGTCCTGCTGCGCCGACCACAAATGAATCGGGATAAGGGCAGGACAATGATGATGGTTCACTGGGATATGCCACGATGACCTGTGCCGAATACAGAAGCTAATACGTGCCTAAATATATAACTCGGCCTAATGCTTGGTCGAGTGCACTCGATACGTGTAAGTAAGGTATATACAGGCATTGGTACAGGTGGTGGTTTATCCTTATTTGTGGTATACAATTACAATTGGCTTGTGTCCTAAAAAAATCTAATTACACTTAAAGTACTTACGGGATTATATCCGTGATTTTCTTTCTGTTTCAAAATCTAATTAGTCCGTCAGTTAGATAATGAAAACATATATGACCCGTATTTTTTCTTTTGTTACATAAACCAAAATTGACGAAGATACGACGCTTTTAAAATTCGCATTACGTCACGCCGTGCTATAGTTTTTAGTGCGTTGTGACGTGACGAGCCCCCACTCCCGAGTTTTGATGCGTTTTATCTTTGTCAGTACTCAGTGATTTACAAAAACAAAAAATACGTGTCCATTATTTTCCAATACTCTAACTGACGGACTAATTAGATTTGCAATTTATTGATGGTGGAAACTAGCCTATTAATTGTGTACCACAAATAAGGATAAATGCTTAAGGAAAATCGCATCCATCCAATTAAACAGTTTTTATTAATTACACAATATTTTTCAATAGGAATGACGCTAACCAATGATTTATTATTAGAACAAAGACAGGAAGAAAAACAAGATAAGAGCGTTTTAGGTACCGTCTGAAAAGCCCCTAGTTGTACAACAGGCACGGATATCAGGGTGTGAGTCACTGAGGACGGGACTTTTATTATTATTGATAACTATTCGCAGTTGATAGTATACATTTCCAGAACGAAACCCGTCTATTTGTCATGAAACCTACGTTGGTGTGAGTGTGGCGATTCCAGATCTATAAACATTTATGTTTAATTGTTGCTGCAATAAGCTCGTTTATAACAGTTTTGTAGGATCTATCGAGAGCCACCAGCTTTACGATACAGCTGATGAAAAAGTGACATTAAGTCATTCTCTTTTCTTACAAGGCTGTTTTTAAGAAACCAAAGGGTAAACTTGGTTTCTTTAAGGCCTACGGAGACCGAGACATACCGACATATATTTCTGTAAGTACTTCAAAGTGATGCCGATGCCGTGGCGTCGAAAGGGATTACATTGCACGGCATTGAAAGACGCTCCACGGTCGTATTTCTATGCCTATATGTTTGAATGTCCATTGGTCAAACTTTAAATACCTTGCTATGCCGTCCCGGTCTGCGTATAAGCCTTTATAGTCAGATTTACCTTTTGGTGTATTTAAATATTTGATAAAATATCTTTAGCAAATGCTGATTTATGTTTTCATCAGTTTAGCCGGCTGCTCCGAAGTAGACACAATTGGTATTTACAATCGTATGTCATGGATCATCATCATCTACCTGCCTTTTCACAATTATTTTGGGGTTGGCTTCCAGTCTAACCGGATGCAGCTGATCACCAGTATTTTACATAAATATAAATACTTAAATAAATAAAACTAAATTGGTAACACTGGTTGTCAGACTTTTTGGGACACGGACAACCTATAACGACTGTCTCAGATGTACTAATGATAGCCCAATAGCTGAATGTGCTGACGAGGGACCAATAGCTGAATGTGCTTTCCGAGGCACGGAGGAAACTCGGTATGTACGAGTAAGTCATAGACCATGGGACAGTAAAAAGCTGAATGAGTAGTTTATCTCACCTTGTAGACGGAGTAGATGAGGGTGAAGGCCAGCAGCACATGCACGACGGAGACCACGGCGACTGTGACGGAGATCTTGTACCACGCGCTGTACACGCCGTCGCCCACATCCTCGGCAGTGCCCGCCAGCGAGCCGAACCCTTGCGCGTACACCGAGCACATGATCATCAGAGCGAATGACACCAGCTGCGGAACAAGGGGTTACAGGCTTAGGTGGTGAGCTGTGTATAAGGAAAGGGGTAAACACCGGTGTAAACACCTCTTAACGAAGCCGAAAGGCACTTGTTGAACAACGGGCTGGTGTCCACACCTCCACGTCAAAGCGCGTATTTTGCGTATGGGCTACAATCCACCACGCGGGCCCAGTGCGGGTTGGTAGATGTCACATCATGTCTTCGAATTTTTGGTTCTAGGACATGCCGGTTTCCTCACGATGTTTTCCTTCACCTTTTTGAGAGCAGTGGTGATGAAATAAATTACACTAAGTAATGCGCCTGTCTGGGTTCGAACCCACGACTTACTATCCGTAAGTCGGGGCCGCCACCACTGGGCCACCGCCGCCCGAAGAGTAAATGCTTATACAAGCTTATACAAGGTTGGGAACACGCTCAAACGATTTCCACGTCTTCAGTACAGTATTTCGAATCCCTGTTTTTTTATTCCAGCCTGTACTTTTATGAAAAGTAATGTTATTTTGATTGTAGTAAATCATCGTTGCCTTGAAGCCGTGTTCGCGCAACGACTCGACTGTATGACCAAGATGCAGATTTATGCATCCTAAAATATGTTAGTTATGTCTGTAAGGGAAGTTGTCTGCGTGTATTAGAGAGAAGGCTCAACGTATAGTAGGTACCTACCTATAACAGTTGAGAAAGTATTCAGAATAATCCAAATAAGTTAATTACACAAGGATTTCTCCATTCTGATATCAACTTTTAGACTCATTTTGTAGTGCACTGTTTTAGACTTTCACAGTTTTTCACTACACTTAAGAGGCCGTCCTATGTACTTTTGATGATATTGATTGAACTTTATCTCGAAATCCAAATGACCTAAGAGTTCACAATTTGGACACCATTAACTTAGACTTAAGTATAATCTTTAGTTCTGCCGAAGCAAAAAATCTCGATAGAAAAAAACATTCTAAAACATGTTGTTTTGCACATATTTTGAGTTAGATCTCTGAAACCTTATGGAATTTAATGGTGATTTTTAGCCCAATATATAGGTAACATTACTATCTCAAATCCTGCCATAAAAAGATCTTATTTTTCTACGTCGTTTTCTTGTAATTAGCATCAAGGCTAGGCAGGCTTACGTTATTTTATTCTAAGCGAGCACAAACACTCTTTCTGTCTCTCGTTTCGCACGCGGAAGTACCTAATAGCGCTATCCTTTTCACACTCTATAGCGAGTGAACGCGCGCTGCAGACTCTTAAAGTACCTACTTACGGGATTAAATCCGTGATTTCGTGTACTCATAATACATCATCATCATCATCATGTACTTTGTCTGCTCATAATTAATAATTTTCGTTCCACGCGCATGCAGCCTACCTCTTCAGTATTCCCGCGATCATGATGCTTGCAACAGCGTCGAAATATCGGGTGCCTGGTATAAACTAAACCTAAAGAAAATCACGGATATAAAGTAGGTAGGTACCTACTTACGGGATTATAATTATTATAATCCCGTCATTTTGTAGTGTCGTATTATTGGAATGTTGTCATTCCATCTGAAGACAGTCCTCCAAATAGAAAACAATTGTCTAGCACAACCAAGAGACAGTTAATTTGCATATTCATGAGCTGCCGAAAAGCTAACTAGCTTAAAATGCGACACTTGACCAAAGCAGATGGCGCGAATGTGGTCTCGAATATTAATCATTGAATCGAAATTCGCAAAAAACACTGTTGGACACTGCAACTAGGTATGTTAACATTAATGTTTACAGTAAGTTTGCTTATAGGTAGGTTAGGTAGGTACCTACTCCCAGAAACGAAAACGACGTTCTTATTTGATATTATAATCTCAAGGTTGTCTCACAGACTTGATGTCCGATAACACTGTGGAAGTGTGGAGTTGTTAACACAGCTTGCTAAACAGTTGCCTTAGCGTCGCGCCCGTTTTCGCAATGTTCACAACGTCCGCTAAGCTTATACCAACTAACTGCCTCATAGTCGCAATTAAAAAGTTATACTTAAGGCGCTACCCCAGGCAAAATTAGCAACTCTATATGTGGTGATTCAAACTTCGTTTGAAATACTATTAGAATAAAGTTCTAATCAGCTTGCACTACAAAGTGGTTTTTACGTCAGTCACTGCGGGTCGAATAGTGCGAAATTAGTGATTTTTATTCTTTATAAAATCAAATTTCCGTCTTTTGAAAAAAAAAAAAACTAGCATTATGTTCATTATTAAATTGTCTATCCATTAGTATAAGAAGCAAATCAAAATAATGTTAACTTTACGAGAAGAAGCATGTTATAATTATTTTTTTCTCATTTTTGTGGTTTCATTGTGAGGGGATTTATTACACATTATGAGACTTAAAATAAAAAATAAAACTACCACTTTGCAGTCTAAGAATATGTAGAAATTTAATGTATTTTTATTACTTGGTATTTCTTTTGGATAAAGAGGAGTTGGCTCCAAAAAACTGCACAAAAAACGGCTTTTGCCTGGGGTAGCGCCTTAACAACATACTTTGTCATGTTTAACTAATTTCTATGAAATAACTATTAGCAACACTCTTATAACATTACTATTCGCGTAAACAAACGCTGCGCTCTATTTATACAACAGCTAGATCGGTACTTATAAATTATTCATGGCCGAATTATTAATTCAGTCACAAAAAAGGGCGACACGAGTAGGTAAGTAGGTAGGTACTAATAAAAATAAACTTTACTTTTAAAACTCACCAGGTGTACAAATCCAACGCATTTGGCGCCAACCTCCAAGCCCATGCACCAACAGAACGAAGTAACGTGCGGCACACCCATCTTGGAACTGTCCTCGTCGACACGCGTACGGCAACTGGAATGCGAGCAAGCCTCACTGTGAGTGATACACACACCACACGCCCCACAACCCCGCGCCGGCGCAGACGACGCCGACGCCGCCGGCGCCGTGACGTAGGCGCAGTTGTTGTTTGACGTCAAATGACAACACTTCCCTGAACTTGCCTGGCGTGGAATACAAAGTTTACACTAGGGAAAGCCGTTGCGTCAACAAGTTTGTAGTAAAAGTAGCACGCACGTGTGTCTGGATATTTTTGCATCGACCTTTGACTGGTCGACCTCTAACTCATTCATTGAGGTTGCCGGTTCGCCAGCGCGCAGCGTTGCCAACCGTAGGAAAAATAAAGTTCTGCTACAAGTTTTCGTTACTAAATATTACTACGTATTGTATTACAGTAATTATAAACATAAGCGATTATATTTTGAGTGAATCACGTGAATTACTTATCGACCGAAAAAAGATAGGATATCTGCGATATGCCTCTCGGTGGCTGTCGGGAAATGCTAGTCGATCAGATATTTTAAATTGATGCGCATCTATTTAAGTGCATTATTGAGTAACAGACTAGTTATCTAACTATATTATGCTATATGTTATAGGTACCTACTTATTAATAAATAATTATCTAATCTCTACATTATTAATAAATAATTATCTAATCTCTACATTAAGTACTATGTTATTTCGGTAGCCCCGTAAGAAAGAACCTTGTTTTCTACTATTTTTTACTATTTTTGGAAACCGTTGGATTTTGATTCTTAGGTAAGTAGGTACAAAATGATTCACGGATTCGCATCCAAGACACGACGCCCTGATTTTTCGGATTTATGTGCATATTGTATAGGTAATTATCACCTGCTTCGCTGAAGGAAAACATAGTGAGGAAACCACCACGCCTGAGAGATATTTCTCGAAATCTCGACAGAGGTCGGATCAGAGGCCCATGCGCGGCATAAAATCTCTGACACGTTCGTTATAGAAGAACACTCATAGTATTCCATAAATAGTAATAAATTAAAGTGATGCTGTTTGTCTGTTACCTATGTTGTGAAATAATTGTTGAGCAACAAACAAACAGCTGTTTACGCACAAGTCTGCCTCGTTCGTCACTCCGAAATCCCCAAATTACCAGAATCGTGAATGACTAATGGCATAAGCAATCCACCATTGACGTCACAAATCGATACAAGCGATGCACAACAGTACAAGTGATTGTGAACGTAACGTGCACTACCAAAGTGTGGTTATCATGAGAATAACGATTTGTCTACTTGTACCTATGTACAAAACTTGTTTTTAAATTTTTGTCTGTCTGCGTGTCTGTTTGGTTCCAGTTCCGTCTTATCTCCGAAACAGCTGTCCTGTCTTTACGGGACTTTTACTTGGAGATAGCTAGTGTTATAAGAAGTAACTTCGGCTAAGCTTACCCTAGAAATTGTTAACAAATTCTGATTCGAATACTTACGAATGTAATATTTGTATACTTTCACGCGAACCAATGTCGCGGGCAACAGTTATTCGAAAATAAGTCTGATAATGGCGCCCGGTGTGATGTCGAGGAAATGAACGCGGTTACCCGGTGTCTTGCACTTACAGAGGACACCGCCATAGAGTATTTTATAGTCTTTGGAGGACAGAAAGCGTTTGCCAATAAGAGTTTTAAGAGTAAAGAATGCATAGATATATAGCTCAATGAAAGAATGTCAACGAAATGATTGATGGATTGGATGACGATAAATGCTCAAAAACCGGTTATTAATGAGATGATGACTGATAGATATATGTGTAATTATGAAGGAGGAGACAATGTTGTATCGACCTCCATGAAGGGCAGAAGAATGGTGACTTGGGAAGTTGGGACTTTAGAAATGTCGTTTTCAGAAATCGTGAAGGTAAGTAAAATAAAGTTTTCGTGGTCTGACTGAATGTCACAACACAACACAATTACAGCCAGCCCATAAAAACTTTGCCAAATACTCGTAGATAAAAAAACTTACAATAAAAGCATCAGATACTTGTGACCTACGACTCATCGACTCGGTCAAGTGAAGATCACGTCCGAATTTCGGTCATTTTATAAATACGCTGTTGCAGTTTTTTGCCTTTGCTTCTCTTTTGTCACTATGACCGTATTTACACGATGCAAGCTACTAGCATGTTAAATGAACTTCATCGTCTAAACGTACATTTTTAGGGGTGGTTCAAAGAATCGTATCCCTAAGTCAATTAAATCGCACTGTGTAAACTGGAAACCAGATTTTACCTCTGTGCTCTTGAGGTTTCATCGCGTGTTCGGATTCGGATACAGTCTACGCGAATGCGGAAGTTATGTAGAAAATTAAAGATGCGCTCTTGGCATGAATATGCATTCTGAGAGTTAAGGATGGATTAGAATTAGAAATTGAAAGTTTTCAAAAACCCAACAGTACCAAGAATAATCAAGTATAGGAAAAAGCCAAATTCAAAAAGAAGACGTCTTTCCAAGAAATGCTAAATTGAAAGTAAGATAAAGTGACTTACTGGGGATCGTCCGCGGCCATTGTCACTACAACACTGAACGGAGGATGCAGCAGAACCACTATGAAACAAGTGTGCTGCTATTTTTTACACGTTAAAACGTGTGGTCTGACGATGTAATTATGAAGGTAGAGCAAGGTATGCACGTACTGCGGTCGAAGTACCGACTTCTACAGATTACGATACAGAGGTATTAACCCAAAGAAAAGTAGGTAAGTACCTAGTTGTTTCAACCCAAATCAAGTTGTTGAAATTTTTGCAATTATTGTAGGTAGGTATCTTGCGAGCAGCAGCAGCAAAGTTGATCGCAGAATTGAACAGTGGTTCTTCTGCGTATCGGTGAAGAAAACAAAAGGATGATTGGATTACAGATAATCATGAAAAATTACAAGTAACTCTAGCGACACTTAAACAAATGGCCGCCTGGATAATGGGTACTGTTGGATTTTGAACTCTCAGATCAGCGCCGAGTGCTGCAAATACAAAATACTAAGACATGATGGTGTCTGTTAGTGACAAAAGTGTTCATGCTTGCAAGACAAGTCTCAACTCCTATGCCTTGTACCACTCACCGATGTCCCGCTAGTGATGATAGTGAACTTATCAAGGACAGGCCCTCGCCTTACTTATTATTGATTGGATACGCATACCTACAGGCGGAGCTTACACTACGAGAACACTTTAACTAATGAATTTTTTCTGGCGCAGACAAATTTGCCCTCGGCTTTTCAGTGTTGAGCTAATATTGTCCGTGACCTAGTTAACCGCGTCCCAGTTTAGCTGTCATCTTATACAACATGCGAAAACGACACAATATGTATAATTGCAGCTATGCCTGCTCCTATTGATGCTAATAAACAACATGCTGGGTAAAATAAATGTAGGATACATTGATAGCAGAAACCACATGGCTAAGCTTTGAATGCTCTCAATTGTGACTCATGCTAAAAAACAATTCCGTTAATTGGCATCGCCATTGTTTTCAATTTATTTGTACTCTACTCGTGTTCTCAATTGATATTTTGTGGTTCTCTAAAGGTAGTAATGAATAGTGCCAACTACCAGGCCAGGTCAATGTGCTCATTGAACCAAACTTCTACGGCATTTCACTATCGTCTATGTTCACCTTTCCTAGCTTTAATTAATGGCATTTTAGGTCACCTATTGCATGCCTGCCATGCCATGTATGTCAACCCAAATTGACTGTACACCCAGACTAAATGAAAACAGAACATATGAGTCTGTATAAGGCTGGAGTGACGTCAGGTCTATTAATCCTGGCGCTATGGACACAATACGATACGCACTGTCTGGCGCTTGCAAGGCCAATTCAGTCAGGGACAGAGCCTATAGTTTTCATTTGTTTATTTAAAAAAAAAAACGCGTGTATGATATGAAAGAGCTTTGGAAAGGAAATCTTTCTTTGTCACTCAAATGAAAAATCATGGACATGTGCATTCTTCACATTCTGGCGTATGGATTCCTGACAAAGTCCAAGGTCAAGGTTTGCCAACGTGCAATGTAGCGCAGTATTCTAGACCCACACTGGGCTCCAAAACAAAAATTACTGACGTTGCTCAAAAAGCCGCTAAGCTCAAAGTGGGACTAGGCTGGCCATGTCTGCCGTATCCCGACGAGCTGTGGGCCAAAATAACCACGATGTGGAACCCTGACACAGCCAGAAGGCGACGCGGTAGATCTCGCAAGAGCTAGACTAAACCACCGACCAGTGGTCCACATTGGCCCTGGATCGAAGAATTTGGAAGTCATTGGGAGAGGCCTTGGCCCAGCAGTGGGATGACACAGGCTAACAGTAACAGTGTATTATCCATTTATCGGATGTGTAAACGTGGACGTAGCAAAAGGAGTACCTGTGTACAAGTGGAGTTCTGCGGTTTCCATCTACCCATGGGAAAAACGCGTGAGTTTATGTATGTTTACAACACGCTTTACAGTGAGCAATGCAGATGGTCCATAGTGTTGTCAGTTGCAAACCGGTTGCAGGTAAACCTATAGTGCCACTAATAATAACTGTCGGTGTCTCGTCAGACGGCGCCTGCGCACCGGGTCTTGTCGGATTGGAACTGAACAGTCCAAGGTCATAACTCGTGTCCTCATAACCAAGAGATGTTGCTAACTGACAAGGATTACGGCGCAATTCATTAGATCTAAAGTTATGGCTATGGGCGCAGATGGCTCGTGGAGATAAGAATGTACCCATGTACAGAAACACAACAAAGCAAATCGTTAAATGTTTTTTTTTTTTTTTTAATCTGTATGCTATAACCTCAGACCAAATAGCTGTAGCATATTTGCAAAACAAATGTAATGATATTTATGTTGTTGATTTTGGGATGTTCAAAATAAGACAAATTTATCTGACAAGCCTGTCATATAATCTGCTCTTGACTCAAGTCAACTCAGTGTTCACTCTTTGTTTGAATTCTTATACCTACTAGGTAACTGGAATAAAAATAAGTGTTTCTAGTGTTTACACCGCAATCTACTTTTTATCTTATTTGTGATTCAAGATTGCAGTTTAATTTCAGCCTTTCAGGCATGACGACAGTAAGTATAAAAAAATTGCAATTTGAAAATAATTTACACGTAGGTACTTAATTATGTTTTTTATTGTAAATCAATGAATATTGACGGGAGTGGGGCCTCGTGACGTCAGAACTCACAAAAATTATACGAAAGCGTGACGTATTAAGAATTTTAAAAGAGTCGTATTTTCGTCAATTTTGGTTTACGTAACGAAAGGAAAAATACGGGTCAAATATTTTTTGATAAGTAATCTTAATACGGACGACTTAGACGGACAAATTAGATTTATTCGTAAGTTAAGGGTTCTGGTAATACCCTAACGACCCTACTGGCAGTTACTACTTAAGTACTTAGTCACCTTTGATATAATCAAAGTTAGTCACATTTTCATGTTAAACCATATCTTAAATACCTAGGTACCTACCTACCTACCCATTTTTTTGTGGATCTATTTTGCCACAGTAGATAAATCTAATGAACAGCTCAAGGTAAATTGCATGTCAACTAGTACCTATGTTCGCTTGTTGATTGGTCAAGAAGCGAACATACTAGTTGACATGTATAACATTGGATTGGCAGCAATTTACTGATATTACAAAAAAAACATTCCCTGCACAATTTCTTTGATGATCCCTGTGTGATATTGGTAAAATTGTAATGTTTAGTTCTACGCTTTCGTATTTAAAGACACTACAATTTAGTGAGTTACATGGCTTTTTAGGGTTCCGTAGTCCTGTTATATTATAAGGAACCTTTATAGTTTCGTCATGTCCGCCTGTCCGTCCGTCCGTCCGAGGTTTTGCTAAGAGACCGTTAGTACTAGAAAGCTGTAATTTTGTAGGAGTGTGTAGGTATTATATTATTAATACGCCGACAAAAATGGTAAAATAAAAATTTGCAAAATATATTTTTTAGGGTAGGTAGCTCGTAGCTCCCCTACATGCGATTGCGAAGTGAGGATGACTTTTTTTTCGCAGTCTACTCCATCGTGTATCGTTGAATAAATCTTTTAAAATGACTTAGGGGTTGCTAGGTACGAGTAATACTATTTTATTTTTCGTTTTAAATATGCTCATAAATTACCAAATATTAAACTTTAAAGTGCAAATGTTTGTTCCGGTAGGGCTTCCTTTCCCTCAAAAGGCTAAATTGCTGGCTTGAAATCTGGAACACATCATGATAATAATGCATTTCATTTAGCAGTAATACTCGTAGAACTTGGGTGTTGGATAATTCTATACCAAATACAAAATCCTTAGAAAAAATCCTTTAAAGAGACTAACATGAAGTAGTTGCTTGTTTATAACGGGTAAAGACTTGCATTGAAACAAACTCCAAAATTAAAAAACCTAAACTATCATAAGTTTAAGAACAACAGAATCGTTCTATATTGTGATAACGGGCTACTACGGGAGCCTGCACTCCGTGTGGCCGGCACGCGCTTGGCCGGTTTTTTGTTCATTTTTACGGCATTTTGCAATACAGGCCTGTTGTTATTTCTTATGCTATAATATCTGATTTATTTTAAGCCCGCTGCTGCCCGGACTTGCACGCGCCCCTCTTTTGAGTGAAATTACCTATTATCAAAAACTTTACTTCACTACCTACCTATATTTGAATCAGATTTTGTTAACCATTTCAAAGGTTTTATTTTTTTTGAAAGGAACATTCCATTCATCATCTAATTTTTCTAAAATAAAAGTAGCTTCAAGTTAATCTACAGTCCTGTTAAAATCGTTCGAGCAGTTTCTGAGATTGGCCAGAACAAACTGACAGACGGACAAAAATTGATTATTTCATATAAATATTGCATATATTTTGAGAAACCTTTTATTTTGAAATTACAATCATACACTTCCGTTTGATTTATTGGTAAAGATCGTGAGTGTTCGCTGTACAGATCAGTGATAAGTGCAAGAACCTTCAATATCTATTTGGTAGCTTGCCATCCCATCAATATTACTTCATAGATATTTTCTTTTTTTACTTTACTGTTGACTCAGATGGACTGTTCCGTCCGTGACTAAAAGTGGTTTGTGTGACCTTGCCATGCAGTGGGATGCTTGATATTGATAGCTCACATTATAATTATGTAATTTCTTGAAAAGTCAGAGAAGTCCTATTTAGACTTGTTTTGTTTATCATTTTTAGGTCAAGTTTGTCACGAGCTAACCTATCGAACCATGAAAAGTGACACAAACGGTGACATGATTATTCACTGTTGTGATAATATCACCATAGGGAGTCCCTTAGACCGATGACCTGGTGAAGGTTGCGGGAATCCGGTGGATGCGAGTCGCAAGGGACCGGTCAATGTGGCGACACTTGGGGGAGGCCTATGTCCAGCAGTGGACGTCTTTCGGCTGAGATGATGATGATGATGAGTCCCTTAAGGAGATATTATGTCAAGCGTTACCAAATTTGGGCTTTTTAACTGATATACCTATTAAGTATTTCATTCATTTGTGTTGATGGCAAATAACACTTGACACATTAATGATTGTTTACAGTTATTATTTTTATAGTTATCACCATAATTGTCAGTTCAGATACAGTTGTAATAACATTATATAGGTACCTAGATGTCATTATAAAGTAATAAAGTCAAATTGATCAATTCTCTTAAGAGTATGCAGTATTATTGTAAATGTGTCTTGGCAAAATCTCACAAACCAGATCTCCGTTCAGATGACCCTCTGATCTTAACTTTATCTAATATTAGCTTTAAAACATACATAGGTACTAGGTAAGCATTTTATTAATCTAAGAACTTAGGTAGGTACATGGGCACCAAAATAAAACTTGTTACTTACAAAAACTAAGTTAAATTTAAGAATAGTTACTACTTATTTATTAAAGTTCATACAGTAAAGTAAATGGTAAGTATTGTCAGCAGACACACAGCAACTTTCATATTTTTTTTGATTCATTCATCCATTGTCCAAAATAAATGTGACCCACTTTCTATTCCGTGTGTCTGTTGCTAGGCAAGCACCAAAATTAAGTGGGTGTGCTTATCTGGCATAGTTTCATTTTGCTCCTATTGATTGATTAGAACACTTGAGTAAATACATTAAATATTCTATTGACGTTGATTAATTAATTTGAATTATTGTCAGTTCCTATTGAATATATTAATTTAGATACAGACATTTTACGTAAAATGTTAGATCGATAACCAAGGATAGATTCGAAAGCTGTCAGGATGCTTTAAAACAAAACACAAATTAATAAAAACGCAGTATCTTGTGAGAATAGTTTATGAGATAAAACCGGAATGTAAACATCTGGCCGAAAATTTTGAGCAAATAAGACAGGCGCCCATGGCCATAACCTTGTAGAAAATAATGATATACTTACATCTAGACAAAAACTCCTTTGTACAAGTTCAAATAATCACTAATAAGCACGCTGTTATTGCGGTTAAAATACAAGATGAATCGGATTCGTCAGTGTATTAAATATTTTTAATCACGTCCAGTAAAAATCATACACCTCTGCACAACAAAACAAATCGCACTGAATGACTGAATAATGAATATAAATCTTTCTATTCCAATTTTACTCTACAAATTCGGCGGGACCGTGAGACAGATACACAAATTTTCGTAAGCGCGACAAGGATACACGATTGTTTTGACAATTCGAATGGCGCCGTGATGTCTGAGTGACGTAAGCAGGACGTCGCGACGTTCCGTTCTACGTGGTTCTACTATAATATGCCGGGCGTTATTTACACGAAGATGAAAATCATTTTTATAACTCCTATTGCGGGCTTTTCATTACCAGACAAGAGCGAATCCGACTCACGCACCGAGGGTTCCGTACAAACAAACTTAAATTCGCTGTTCGATCACACGAAACGGCTATTGCACCAACCGCAAAAAACAAGTTTGTAATAGTAAAATCGCTGGGGGAAGCGTCAGGGTAGCCCGCGAAATTCAAATTTTCATACGTTTTTTGCAATTCGCACCCCTAATAATGTAGGGGCACAACTATAAAAATCATATTTTTGGGATAATCCAAAAAACATAACCGCCCCTATGTCGATTTCTACATAATAAGCTCTAAAATCGTAGTTTTGCGAGTTATCGCTTTGCAACTTAGCATAATTATTCTTTGATATTCTTGCTATAGTTACACATGATAAATAGTTAAAAATACAGATTATTAATATAAAAAAAATCAAGAACAAAAATAAAGTTTGAAGTTAGGCCTCTCTTATACAGTGTCTAAAAAATATTTTTGTGATTTATTTGTACTTGAGCCCATTTAATACTTACACTATCTTGTATCTTAAGACATATCTATTAGTATTGCTCTTTTATATTGAAATAAGATACGTTTTATATTTTGATACCGTTTTATGTCTTTATTTTATAATAATGATAATGTAGTTTCAGTTACCTAAACTACATTTAACATTCTTAATTCGGAAATACAAAACAATGAAATTAAAAACCAATTTTCAATCAGCATTATTTATATTTCTACATACGAGAATAACAAAAATCAGTCAAAATGTTCGCAACAGAAATGGTTCTTAAAGTAAAGGTTTATTATTCTAAATAACAAAAAACTCAGATAAAATTCTCCAAACAAAAAAAAATTCAACAATAACCATTCTGGAAGTTAGCATTAACTTTTTAATTAAAGTTGTCGTAACAAATAATCAACAGCAAATCAACATACTTTTATAGAAACACTGTCTTAACATTAACCTTTTTTAGGTTGTTTTTAACTATTATTATATCACATGGCATCAGTAACCAACCAGTGTGGATAACAGAGTGGATAGCCTACATACTTAGTTCAGTCTCACATTTACGTAACCTAAATAAACTTATAATTGTTAAAAACCTTATTCATTAAGTAGTTTTCAATAAAAGTATTTTTTATAAAATCAGTAAAGTAAAAAGCTTCAAAATGAGACCAGAAGGTTAGTTCAACATCTCATTAAAATAAAACGCATGATAAGGATCAATTAACTTCTTGGAAATCAATTCTTTAAGATCTTTCTTTTTGTTTAAGCTTAGTTCAAATGGCTTGTCGTAAGCTTTTTCGATTAATATATTTGTGTGTTCATTCATCCTTTTTCTTTTGTTTCTGACATTGATTTCCTTGAAATCATCTTTGTATGAACATTTATAATAAAAAGAAAAAGGTTTTTCTTTGGTAAACATCATAACTTTTATATCATTCCATGTAACACTTTCTTTCAGTTCATTTGTGCCATAATTGTAGATAATTGTGAGTTATACTTTTTAAATTTCTTATATTTGTAACGGCATACATAAATAATGAGACCATGTATTTATTTTTATTTTGCCCGCAACAGTTGTCTGATATAAAAGTTACATTTATCTCTTTATCACCTGCTTTCTCAGCAACCTTTTGTAAATAGTCGAGAACACAACTCCCAATCTCCACAGCACCTCTCTTGCCTTGTGTCTCATCCCAAAAGTAACAATAAACGTTTCCATAACTTTTGTAATCATCACCACATTCATCATCTTTTAATTTATTTAACTCAGTCATTGTGAAATTATAGCTATTTAGCTTTGATTTATAATAAAACGATGAGATATCTCCATTTGGACTCTGCATAATTGCCTGCACATCGAAACAGACGCATAAGTTACACTCATCAACGCCTTCACGAACTTTCTTCTTTTCATCTCGACTTAGGTTTTTTTCTTTAATGTGAGTGTCATACTTTTCTTGAAGGGTTTGTTTTAAGGCATTAGTTGAATTATGATATTGCAAGCAAAGATCGCATTGGTCTTTTTTTGGTTGGAAGAAACCAATATTAAATTTGTTAACAAATATGTTATAAAATGTGTGGAAACGGCCAGAATCTCTATTTTTGCTTTTTTGGATATTTTGAAAGTCTCTGAACAAGTCAGCTATACTTTTTCCGCCATCAATATACTCTCTTGACGTTGATGCTCTCAAATAATGGGACTCAATTCGAGGTATAGAGTTAATAAATTCAATAATATCTGATTTCAATTCTTCGCTTACACTTTTATGGTTAATGTGTTTTCCTCTTTGGTCTTCACCTAAATAGTTTCCGCTTGTACCTTTAGATCTCACAGTGCGTATCATTTTTTGTGTAATCCCTAATGTGTTGATGAAAAAAGTTTTACATACCCTTATTTTCTCATCGTGATTTGATAAATAAAAAGCATTGTTAGGGGCTCTAGGCCTTTCAGCATTCGTGTATTTGTATTTTGGAGTAACAGTTGTCATACTTGATAATATAAACAGTCTTTGCATTTGCAAATCCCCCATAGCCCAAAACGATTTAAAATGTTCCTCTCTAATAGCATCATTAATTTTTTCATTGCACTTTAATTTACATTTTTGAGTACAAGGTGGCTTCATTGCGCGTGCGCTGACCACTTTTTTGGTATTTACAGAAAAGTATTCTTGACCCAAATTACGCTTAACTTTTCGCAAGTTTTGTTTCCATTGAGTAGGATCAGCCTTACGTTTCCGTGTTCTCTTCACTACTGTTTCATCAGCAGCAAGTGATGCTAAGGTTGTATTGGCAGTAGTAACGTCACTATTTTCTGCATTACTCGAAGTTGTACTCACCGACCGATGTCGCCTCCTTTGTTGTTCTACATCATACGTTGGGTCGTGGTCACTTAAATCAGCATCACTTTCGTCTGAATTGATCGGTGACATTTCATAATTTACTATAGAGCCCCGTTTGTTTAAGAAGGCTTCAGCGTTTGGTTGACTTAATAGAGAAGGTGAAGTAGAACATGGTAAAACATTTGGCTCTTCGTAGGATGGTAAAGTAGATTGTAGTAAATCATTTTGCTCTTCATGAGAAGGTGAAGTAGATTGTGGCCGATTATTTAGCTCTTCATGGTGTTGTGAAACATTAGGTTCTACTGGAGAGCACGCACGGGTTGAATTGGAGCTGGTGTTTGTGGAGGAACTACTCGAACTAGAACTGCTGGTATTTGAGGAGGATGAAGATGAACTTGAGCTGCTGGACGACGATCTTGACGAACGCTTCGACGCATTTCCATTGGCACAGTTATTTTCGGCCGAGGATGTCGTTTGCAAAGCTTTGTCAATTCCTTCATTTCTCACCGGAATATTCTCCTTCTCCTCTGTATGTGTAGCACTATCCTAAAAGAAAAATGCTTTATGTAAGATTTATTTCTACGATTATGAATTGAAAATGAATTTATAAAAAAATACTTACTTTATTATTTTCTCTTTCTTCAATTTGAGCAGCATCCTTCTTATCATTACGATTAACCATCATCAATATTTTTCGTGACCGTGATGATGACATTGTCTGTAAATAATTGATAAATAATATATAAAAATATCAAACAACTTTTTAACTTTTTTACTTTATTATTAAATAAAATTGAGTTATGAAATGTTTTGTTTCGTTATCATACTAAAACAGCTGAACCGATTACGACCATAAAGATAAATTTAACTATGGAGACGATATAAGACTTTGTGCAAAATAGCTCTAGGGAACAAAAATCGATAGTTGTATTAAAACAAAACTAAACTTTCATCAAGGAAAGGCCTATCTAATGTTAAGAAAAAAAATTGCAGTCCTTTTCAATGCTATATGGGATTTTATCAACATAATTAAAATGAAGTTAATTATCATTAGAACTATAAGGAACTAATTAGACTTAGACAACATAATTGAACGAAATTTTAGTAGAAGACGGGCACGAACCTTATTAAGCCTTTACAATATTATAGAATAACACAAAACTTACCTTAGAATTTGTAAAATAAAGGCACAACTCCAACTCGGCCCACGGTCGCGCGAACCGGCTTCGTCAATTCGCGGCACGTTACTAGTGAGGCCCGTCTAGCGCTAAGAGGTGGGGGCAAAAGGTGAATGTGTGAAAGGGACACATAATGCAGAACTCCTTTGTTTGACAATTGTTTTCTCTTTCTGCGAGTGCCATCGTGTGGGACTGACAGTAATGAGCCTTTCTTTTACAAAAACTAAAAAACCTAAATTTTTTAATTGTGCCCATACATTATTGAGGGTGCGTTGCAGGCCAGTGCTAGATTGTATGTTGATTAAGATATCGTTCGCGACTGTAAGACGTACCTATGTAGTTACAGAATTATAATCAGCAAATTCATCAATTGGTACATTCCAAGTTCGTACAAGTCGAGGAATGATTTTTTCAAGATCAAAGTCGTTCCGAGACTTATTAAATGTGAGCTTGGACAATACAACCCTGTATTGATGATTTGATGAACTACATAGGTACCTGCGTTTTACAGTCGTGAACGATATTTTCAACTTCATACAAATACAACCGACCGTCGTACTCGAGGGGAAAACGCCACAGGCATGGTGCAGGGGTGTGGTGGTACTCTTCTTCAAGAAGGGTGACAATTTAATGCCCGGTTGAAGAATTACAGGCCCATCTCACTTCTAAGCCATGTCTACAAGTTGTTTTCAAGAGTCATCACGAATCGTCTCGCGCGCAGGTTTGACGATTTCCAGCCACCCGAACAAGCCGGCTTCCGAAAAGGCTTTAGCACCGTGGACCACATACATACGCTTCGGCAGGTTATACAGAAGACCGAAGAGTATAACTTGCCTCTCTGCTTAGCGTTTGTGGACTACGAAAAAGCCTTTGATTCGAAACCTGGGCTGTACTGCAGTCTCTCCAACGGTGCCAAATTGACTATCGGTACATCGAGGTGTTGAAGTGTTTGTACAAAAACGCCACCATGTCAGTCCGACTTCAGGACCAAGCCTCGGAACCTATCCATCTGCAGCGAGGTGTAAGACAGGGAGACGTCATATCTCCGAAACTGTTCACCGCTGCACTGGAGGATGTCTTCAAGGTTCTGGACTGGAGAGGGCTAGGCATCAACGTCAATGGCGAGTACATCACTCACCTTCGGTTTGCCGACGATATTGTGGTC
The DNA here is from genome assembly GCA_950022955.1 of Xestia ashworthii. Taxonomy (NCBI): domain Eukaryota; kingdom Metazoa; phylum Arthropoda; class Insecta; order Lepidoptera; family Noctuidae; genus Xestia; species Xestia ashworthii. The sequence goes on from OX465561.1 coordinate 1,063,461, forward strand.
ATGGCTGAGACCATGGAGGACCTCAGTACAATGCTCGATGACCTCAGTAGAGCTTCCGAAAGAGTGGGTCTTAAAATGAACATGGACAAGACGAAGGTCATGTTGAATGCCCATGTCACACCCATTCCTATCAAGATCGGAGACTCTACACTCGAAATTGTAGACGATTATGTATACCTAGGACAAACGGTCCAGTTAGGTAGGTCTAACTTCGAGAAAGAGGACAATCGTCGAATCCGACTCGGCTGGGCAGCGTTCTCAAGACGAAAGTCTATGACCAGTGTGTGTTGCCAGTGATTACATACGGGACCGAAACGTGGTCGCTCACAATGGGCCTTATCAAAAGGCTTAAAGTCACCCAAAGGGCAATGGAGAGGGCTATGCTCGGAGTTTCCTTGCGTGATCGAATCAGAAATGAAGACATCCGCAAGAGAACCAAGGTCACCGACGTAGCCCGAAGAATTGCTAAACTTAAGTGGCAGTGGGCAGGGCACATTGCTCGCAGAACGGATGGCCGATGGGGCCGAAAAGTTCTGGAGTGGCGACCGCGAACCGGAAGACGATGCGTTGGAAGACCTCCCACTAGGTGGACCGATGACCTGGTGAAGGTTGCGGGAATCCGGTGGATGGGAGTCGCAAGGGACCGGTCAATGTGGCGACACTTGGGGGAGGCCTATGTCCAGCAGTGGACGTCTTTCGGCTGAGATGATGATGATGATGATGATGATGACAAATACAACCTACCACTGGCCTGCAAATTGCAAAAAGCGTAAGAAAATTTGAATTTCACGGGTTACCCTGACGCTTTCACCTTAATATAGGTTTCCGATCCAAAACCAATACGGTACTTCCGGTTGACTTAGAATTGTCAATTTTGGTTGAAAGCTCTTATAGCACAAGTAAAGATAAAATTCCGAAGGTTTTTGGTACTTATGTACCTACTTACAAGTTTTTGCAAAAATCTTTTGCAAAAAAAAAACTCAGGCCCTAGATTTTTTATACTTAGTTACACCTAATAGGGACTATATATAGACTACAGTATCTGGTATAAATTTCAACTTGCCAGGTCCACCCGTTCCTGAAGAAATGTGATGACAGACGGACAGACACTGACAGACGGACAAGAAAGTGATCATATAAGGGTTCCTTTTTTTACCTTTTGATGTACGGAACCCTAAAAACGAATTCCTTTGACTCTTTTAACCTTTCGTAATCTACACTCCACATTAATGTTCACTAAAACTAAAATGGGGAATTAAAAAAGTAACAATAAAATAATTTATTTAGGTACATATTCATAAGTACAAATGCATTTGGTATATCTACTTTGGTATATAAAAATAACATTATTACAATAGTTTTTTACCCTTCTCGTTATCAATCTCATTATTTTCCCTAAACAATATTTTTAACGCGAAAACGCGAATGACTTTTACAGTCCTATCCGTATGTTCTATGTTCATCGTCGATCAAGGAGAGATTATCATAGAACACGATCTATCATATAACGTTGACCAAATGAGTCATCATACGTATTCTATAATACATGGTCTTCCATCTTCACAGGATGATATAGTCTGGCAGAATGTTGAAATCTACTTTCATCGTCTGCGTGCATTATTTCCTTGTGGCGACTATGAACCACTATGATGCAGTACACTGAGACAACTGAAACAGAATGTAATGAATCAATTGAAGCACTGTTGAATACCGCGAGTTGAATATGCTTAGTGTGCAAGATTTAGTACCGGACTCGACGGAAGAGACATCAACAGGACCAAAACGTTATGACATGCTCTGAAAGGGGGGTATCAATCACACCGCCAAACATCTGGCTGCCAGGTAATGAGAAATTCCTAATTGCAAACCGAAATAATTTTTTGATCGACCTGGGAGTCGAATCCAGGACTCCACGCTTAGCTGTCACGCTTGTTGTGAGCACGAGACCAACGAGCCAGTTAATATCTAGTAGGTACATCACACCAGGAGTACGGTTATCGTTAGACTCGTGTGGACCTATCTACCTATATAGTGGCAGACTGGCAGCTCCCGAAATACCTATTCACGACCAATAAGATCATATCATAGTAGAATTACCACATCTTTCAGCCTGACTATCGAGGGCTGACTGAAATCGGTGTTAGTAGACTCCATATTTAGGCTCTGTAGTCTCCAAATGGTTAGAACTTATCCTTCAAGCCATTTTTCCATTGTTGAAGAAACCGTATTCCATTCCTCTCTTACTGCCGCAAGCAGAATAATGAGTATGGTAGGTACTCACATGCCCTAGCGAGATGTATGAATATGATGATGGCTTCCACCTCCAGCAACTCGCCCTCGTCTTGCAGCACCAGGCTGACCCCGGTGAAGGACAGCAGGAAGTATATCGCCGTGATGATGCCTGTCACTATAGTCCACGGTAGCGTCAGGGATGCCATTTTCTGGAACAGATTGGTAAAATGAGAAATAGTCGTATGATCTGGGTGATATAGTTCGAATATATAATTTTTTGGCATCTTCTGAATAGCTCTTGTGTTCGATTGGAAAGGAAGTAGGGCACAGCCAGAATAAGGACAGCATAATTCAATTTGAGTGTTAGTTAATATGGGTATTGGTGCATGACTAGCCTTGAAAATGCTGCAGACGATATACTCGTTGAAAAGTGTTATTACTTTAGATTGATATCCTGAAAAGGGGTCATTGTAGGTACCCATGATATGAAAAACTTTTACACTTCAATCGACGAACAACGATAATTTTAGGGTTGGCCTAAGTCAAAGTTGTCGCAATGTTATAAGCTGCCAACAGTTGACTTGAAGTCTCGTCTGCGGGACTGTTTGAAAGAGATTCAAAGAGATACCATGGCCCTGGAACAAAAAAGGGCTAAGAAGGAATATGGATGGGTTTTAGTCAGTGAAACTCTGAAACTCCCTTGCGCTCCAGACCACCCAGAGCGGGAGGGCTCATTTGATGATTTCCCATCCAAAAAAAGGCTCGTCGGAATGCTACTAGAAGATGTTGGGTTTAAAACGTTAGCGTTTACCTACTCCATGCGATCTTGCAGTCAGCCTTTAAGCAGTCAATTATTCTGAGGTATTAAGTAGACTCCAGGGAGCACAATACTCTCTCTCTCTCTCTATTTTTGGCTAGGCTGGTAGTGTGTGTGAAGCTGATGTATTGGTACCTTGTAAGCAGCAACTACCAGGAGCGCAGAGCATATAAGATGTGTCCCGCTGACGATTGCTGCAGTAATGTACAGGACATATTTGTGTACTGACACATTGCCATCCTTGCCTAGGGGCGCTAGTGTCACGAGGAGACAGTATATTGCTAGCTCGATCAGCGCCCATACCTGGAAAGACGCAAGATTATTACGTCAGATTAATATGTTCTAGAAAAAGGCATGCTAGGACAACGGTAATGGAAAAGGAACAAGGATAAAGGCCAACTTACAATAGAAAGAATTTCCTTTCAGCAATTTTTGTAAATCGTGCGTTTGATAAAAAAAAGAAAAAATATCAGACCTGGCTTTTAGTTTCAATCCTGGATTAAAGTGAAGTGCCTCGCGTTACACATGGCGTAGTAAGTACTAAGCTATGATAAGATTAAACGCAAAGCTTCATTACTGTTTAGTTATTTTGGTGGTTTTTATCTGCCAACAACTAGAATATTCAACTTATAGTTAAGTGGGTGCACTTAATTAGAGTTTACTAAATTTTATCATCTATAAATGCTGTTTATTCGTTTGTATTTTACTGACTGACGAAGCGTCTTGATACGTATAACGTATAGCAATAAATGTATATCAATCGAGAAAACATCGTGACAAGAGGAAAACATCAGGCGCTACCAGAATATTACCTTGAAATTCTTCAGTTTACGACTTCACGTCATTTAAGAATAGTAAATACTACAAGATGAGTTACACTTGTACTAATCTAAGGTATACGAGTATTTATTTATAGATAAAGGACACTTATTAACATAACGAAATGTCAAAATTGCGACATCTGATTCTGGCTGAAAAGAAAATCCGTACCTATCACTGAACTGTCAAAATCGAAACAAAAGAAAAACAAACTTACGGTATATACGTATCCTATGATCAAGGTTCCCGTGTGTAAACTGGCACAGAAACAACATTTACTGATCATTGGCACACCCATCTTGCACTTTTAGCTAACAAGCTAGAAATTCGGCGATTTATTTATAAAACATCGGAGTTTGTGGGCTATTATTAATCGTTGAGATCACGTTCGCTCGGCTTCAAGGATACGTTATCACTGTAATATTGTTGTAGTATCGTGGCGGCCATGATTTCGCGACTGATAACGTTGCACTACTGTGGTGCGGCCTTTATCTCAAATTGTTTAATTTGTTCTAATAAACTGATAAGTCGGCCGATTACAATTAAGGTGTTTTTAATATTTTCTTGACTATTCCGCTAACTGCTACGACTTATCGATGGACCTTTTGGCCCATAGAACAGGAAAATAACCTAACTATGTATTAATATTTTCATGATGTCATTCAAAAGCAAAACGAATAAGTTAGACATCGCATAAACTATGCAATGAGAGGTTAATGAGAATTTTATCGCATCGATTACTTACTAAAACCATTCCATTTTATCTTCACCAGCATTCCTTGTAAATTGTAGTCGGGACATTATAACTACTGATATAACTAGTAATATTGTGTACAAGCTTTGGCCCGTGACTTAGCCCGCAAGAAGGTAGGAAGGAATTCCTCCGGGTATTACCGAAATGGAAACCATCCTCTGTTCAAATCCAAGTAATGGTCTTCCAGTGAGTCAGACAGACCGACAGATGGATGTTGATCCACCAACATAAATTCACTACATAAACTAACAGTGTAGAGGGTGTAAAAAACTTCTTAACGAAACCGAAAGGCACTTGTTCTCCCCGTAATTGCGATATTATTTTTTGTTCTACGCCATACCTGGGAACGTTCTATTTACGAGGATATTGGGGGTCAAAGTTCCCACTTTTTGACAAGCTTTTTTAAAATACTTACAAGTTTTTAATGTAAGATTTTTAATTTGAACACCTCCTCGACCCCCGGTACTACAATCTATTCATCAGCACAATGTTTTAAGTGCGTTACATTGAGTTAACTGCAAAAATAATTTGTGTAAAGCTTACTTAGTCTGATGTGCAGAATGTTTGGTTGACGGCTGGCTTCGTGATGAGGTTGTTTACACCATTTTTTTTTCGGATGGGAAATCATCAAATGAGTCCTCCCACTCTGGGCGGAGCAGGAGGGAGTGTCAGACTTTTACTGACTAAAAACCATCCATGTTCCTTCCTCGCCCTTTACGTTCCGGGGCCGCGGTATCTCTTTCTAACAGTCCCGCAGCCCCGGCAGGCTTCGGCTCTTGCTGAAGGCGCTTACTGCTGAAGGCCCTTGCCCTCTATGCTAACATCTCTTTGAGGCGCGCGTGGAACACAAACGCGCCGTCGACACTACTGCTTCGCAGAAGGAGGTGACGGCTTCCCATTTCGTCTCGCTCCGGACCATGGATTGAACCAGGGCCCGACGCGAGAGGTTTCCGCCAAGGTTGTTTACCTAAATGTTATGGGTGAACTGAAAGACATTTAAAGAACGTATTTGCATTCAATGCAAACGTAAAACACATTAAATTTAGCGATAGATAGATACTTACATAGATATAGATATATTCTATGCATATACTTAGCTACTACAATATCTACGCATCTATAAGATAACTCCCACAACTGAATACTTTACGCGATACGTCAGAATATGCGTATTCTCTGAAACATGTGCAGTTGTGAATGCAGCGAGTGTTATTCAACAGTTCCGCTTTACCTAGAGACCTACTAACACGTGGACTATTTGTGCGACTTCCTTATTAACAACTAGCAGTGTGTAGTAATTTGTAGTTCCCGCTGGTAAGTGTAGCAGCTCCTTAGTTCCCCTCGCATCTTTCAGACGTCACTGGCTAAAGAATGAATGGAAGCATTCCCCTCTTCCTACAGGCGTTCGAAACGATTGCTGCGAATCTTCTAAGATACATAATTTTGCCAATTTTCTATCATAATGCAGCCGGAGTGAGGACCACGTGTCGTTGCCGACAATCAAATGTGTACTGTCGGAGGAGGCCGCAGAAGTCCGCTGGATGAAAAAATCCTGAAGCACAGGACCAGTTGATGTCGCGGTGCTTAGAGAAAGCCTTTGGTCAGCAGTGAACTTACTTGGAACTTAAACCCTCTCTGCTGAGATGACCCTTTGACCCGATTATGAAAATTAAAGAACTGTTTTTTCGTAAGTAACATTTGAGTAAGTGCCTGCGCACGCGCGGCGGTAATCAGTAAATAGCGGTAACCTTACAGTGTGTATCTGCGCTTATCTCACTAACTGAATTTTGTAGGGAGAGCGATTCATTATCGGGCGTACCATACCTTTATGTTTTTTAAATGTCAGAAGTCGTGAAATAAAAATACCTCTGAAATGTATGGCTACTTGGCTAAGCTGGTGTTAAATATGATATTTATTTTAGGATGTAAAGTTCTTCAACCCCCATTGAAAAGAGAGAATCCTTGGACCAGATGGATGTTGTATCTGGCGGACTATAACTCTCGACTGGCTGGACACTGTTGTTTTCGGGTGTCTGCATCTTCTTTACTCGCAAAGAACTTTAATATCGTGATTTATGTCTTTGATTTTAGTCTTTCATTTGAGTCATAAATGCCGCTCTTGTATTTTTGTAGTATCATAATATGCCCGCTGCAATTTGTTCATTCAAATGGTAAAAGAAATATGACATACAAGAGCAATGACCAGCAGTTTTGGAAAATTCAAAAGAAGCCAAACGTTGTCACTAAAATCTAAACAAATTTTAAACTACGCAATACATTGTTTCATTGAAATTAAAAAAAAAAAATGGATGAATGCGGTAGTGCAATACAGGCCGTGTCCCAGCAGTGGGACCATTATAGGCTGATGATGATGATGATGATGAATGCAGAATGTACAAACTTCAAATGTGCAGACTCACGATGCATGATCTGTCTACGACAACTACGTTCATAGTAAGTGTGAGAAAGATTAACACAGTAGTGATAATAGGTGCTCACACCCTAGCAGCAGATAGCATGAGTTAAAGGGAATCTAATCAGTTTACGAGTGGACTCGCGATAAACAACACGACCGGCCGACCACCGGCTCATTTGTGATTTAATTAACATAACAATTAGTTTGATTAATCAGTTAAGATGTGCCTCAGTGTGGATAACTGCTGCTGCTGTTTCAGCCTGGAGCTGGGGACTAAGATGATCGGGATTCTGTATACTGTTAGTATTCGTGGGTTTTTTGAATAAGTTTTCATTTCAGTGCGGTTTTTCCGACTCGATGTCTGGCTTGTATACCTATTTAGTATGTTTGTAAACAGATGACGTAAGAATCGCTAATTTGAGTTTCTAAATCGTGTGTAAATTAAGTACCTCCGACGTTATTTTTAGATTTCAAATTCTAATAGTCATTAGTTTTTATTTTAGTAATTTTCGTAGTAAATTTTTTTAAACCATGTAATTTCAAAAACAATTTATTGTTCATGAAAAAATGACTAATGATTGACAGTCAGTCATTACAGGTAGTCAGTGACCCAAAAAGTCTGACAACCAGTCTTACCATCATCATCATTCTCTTGCACTTATCCCAATTTATTTGGGGTCGGCGCAGTAACCAGTCTTACCAAATGGTGTCATATTCCCCAGTAAGTACCAACTGGGTTGTGGAGGTGAGGTCAGATAGGCAGTCGCTTCATGTAATAAACTGGTATTCAACTCATCCGGTTAGACTGGAAGCTGACCCCAACAAAGTTGGGAAAAGGCTAGGCAGATGATGATTGTGTAATCACTAATTCGATATTTGTACAATTGCAATAATTAGGTACCTACCTACTTTTTTGGTAAACTAGCTATTAACGTTTACTTACTGAGCAACTCAAGAGAGTTTTAGGATGATTACCAATTTATTGAAAGTAGCGGTTTCCTGTGGTTTCGGTAATTGTCAAAGTAATGTTTGTGCGCTGAAGCGTAAGCTGTAGGTATTAGGAGGTGCCGCTATGAAAAAAACAACCCTGGATCATTAGGATTTCAACCTTAAAAAGAAAAGTGTAAACTTTGCTAGATAACTTTTTTATTTAAAAACTGGAATTTATTTTATTTCCTAATCAGTAAGTAGCTCCAGGAACCACAATCATAAACTCCGATGTAGCAGAACTATCGATATTTATAACAAGTGTAGTTCTAGGAACGTGAGTCAAGTGCAGATTGGACACCGTGAACGGTGAACACACGCAGATAAGCGGCCATACTTCTGCTGTGGCTGCACTTTCACAGCCGGGAAATTAATGTAAACAATATCTGTCATCTATATTTATAGGACCATTATCATATCAGCTAAAAAGAAAAAAGAAAATTAAGTAGGGTCCATTAGCAGAATATTTTAGTAATTGTTAGGTCAGACCCAAAACTACTCTCCCTCTTTTATTATTCAACTAGCTGACCCACGCAACTTCGTCTGCGTCACATAAAAGAGATAATGACCTTTGTTTGATTGATTTAGTTTTTTATCACCGACTTATGAATCTAAAGTTATTTTTCAAATTTTTGTGTGAAGTCGGTTTTATTTTTTGCAAAAGGGTTTTTTATTTTTTACGTTTTAGAACAAACAAACTTTCACAGCGTACTTTTTGTTATGAGCTGATGTAAACAATAGACAGACATGAGATTTCAGCAATCCCAGTACATTTGCTATCATTTATTGAGGAGTTCCGTTGCCTATCTCTGAATTTCTTCATCAGATCTGTACCAAATTAGAAAAGAAAAAGTATTCTTCCTAAAACTACCCAAATCGCTTCTTGTGAGCCTATAAAATTTGAAGAGTTCCATCTATTTTTCCAGGATCCCATACTCATCAACAATATAAAAAAAAAACATAATCGGTCCAGCCATCTTCAAATTATCAAGGAACATTGAATTGAGTACTTCCTTCTCCTTTTTGAAGTCGGTTAATAACGACGTTATGGTAGGTGACTCAAATATCCGGGTAGCCTATAACAGATTTGGCCGAGTATCGTAAAGCTCCTAAGAATTGAAGAGTTCAGTTACTTTGTCATGGATCCCATATTCAGAACCTAACGAAACACTCATCAAACTACCCTTGAAGTACACCCTTTCCGATAAAATAAAAAAAACAGTACATGTCACGGTAATAGGCTTATCCCCAATAAATGGAACTTAACACACCTAACTGTCGAAATCTGGGAGTATTGTACACATCTGTGGACCCCCTCAGAGCATACAGGCGTGATATTCTGTCATGATGTTATATAAACATAAACATCCAAGCGATTGCAGCAATCACTGCAAATTTTCCGTCTAATTTTGAAGATTTCCATTAATATCTCCGAAGATCAGCATCAAATCTTAACCAAATTGAAATGGGACCACACGGGAAGCACCAGCTTTCAAATGAAAAAGAATCATTAAAATCGGTTCATGCAGTCGAAAGTTCTGAGGTAACAAACACAAAAGAAATAAATATTCCCCGTTATTGCAACAATTTTTATTTATGCTCCGCTCCTATTGGTTATAGCGTGATGTTATATAACTTATAACCTTCCTCGATAAATGGTCTATCCAACACGAAAAGATTTTTTCAATTTCAATAAGAAGTTCCTGAGATTAGTGAGTTCAAACAAACAAACAAACAAACTCTTCAGCTTTATAATATTACTATAGTATAATAATTATGTTTATACTCGTAGTATATAATAGTATAGATTACAGCGCAAACAAAACGTTATTGAAAAAAACCAAGTTTATATTATATGGCTTAGAACAGGTCAGGTCAGGTCTACTGTCAGGTTTAACAGCGTGTACCAAACTGCCTGTGTCATTTTGACTATTGAAGTTGAAGTCTGACGACGCACAGGACAATGATGATAAACTTCGTACAATTAAGAGGAAACAAAGAGGGTTAGAGAATTGAAAAAGTGGTATTTGTAAAATGTGTTGCTGTCGCGCAGTATCCGAACGACCGCGCGCAGAGCGTGAAAGAGACATCAGCAGAAAATACCAATCAAAAGTACAAAAAACAACGAATCGTAATCCCCTGATTAATCCTCCAAAACTTGACCGATTTAACTACCGTTTTCATTAAAACTTAAAGAAAGGTTTTGGCCCTAGGTTCCTATGTCCTTTTAATATAATCCGGTCAAATTTGTTTTCTGGATGTTTGAATTGAACACAGCGGAAAATGCTAAAGAGAGAAGAAAATGCGAAAACTGCCCAATTTTTTAGGGTCATAATATCTCCTATACAGTATGTTAGTTTAAACGAGGGACTTATTCAAACCCGCAATAGTCCATGCTTACATGATACTAATAAACATATGAACAAAAAGAAAACACTAATACATAACAGATAGATCCATACCAAAAACTTCGCCTAAGTTTCGCAACGTGTGCGCCATGCGCTTATCGCAGAACATGTGTGCGGGTCAATGACCTTTCTAGGTATAATCCATTTTCCCTTCATACTTTAAATCTGGCTTTGGACAGGCAAATATCTAGGTAACTAGGTACTGACCGAATGTTCGCAGTCGTTGATTGACACCTTGCATAATAATTAACGGTTCCTCGCACAATATCACTAGATAACACTTAAGCACGAACCACAATCCCAATATTCTTCACTGTTATGACGATAAAACGTAATTTTTGGTTATTCAAGAATACGTTTACAGGACACTCTTAATGTCGCGAAGTAAGCGGGGTTGTTTGTTAAATGCGATACGCGGAAACGCAATATTAGACATGCGGAAGTAACAGCGCTCGCGCATACACTGAGGTCAACGCGGGGTGGCGCGGGGATGTGCCCTGTCGGTGCATCGGGGACATTACAAAGGATAGGGGCGGAGTTTGCGCACGGAGCTCAGAACCAGCACGTGTTTTGCCGCGTGATACCTACTTGCGCGCTGTGTCCATGAGTAATGTATTTAATTAGACAATTATGTCAAAAATTAAGGTTATAGGTTTTTTACATATTTGGATTGAGAATCGAATACTGAATACCTTCCCTCAATATGTCCCTCGTTTAACCTAATAGGCTGTATTATAATAAATAATTTATGAAAACAAGTGCGAGTCGGACTCGCCCATGAAGGGTTCCGTAGCAGATTCAAAGAAAGGTTAATTGCTGTTTACGATTTATTGGCGTTTTAAAAAAAACTGCTGACTAGATCTCGTTCAAACCAATTTTCGGTGGAAGTCTACATGGTAATGTACATCATATTATATTTTTTAGTTTTATCAGTCTCTTATTTTAGAAGTTAAGGGAGGGGGGACACACATTTTAACATTTTGGAAGTGTCTCTCGCGCAAACTATTCAATTTAGAAAAAAATGATATTAGAAACCTCCATATCATTTTTGAAGACCTATACATAGATACCCCACACGTATGGGTTTGATGAAAAAAAAGGTTTTGAGTTTCAGTTCTAAGTATGGGGAACCCCCAATTTTTTTTGCTTTTTTTCTATTTTATGTAAAAATCTTAATGCGGTTCACAGAATATATCTACTTACCAAGTTTCAACAACATAGTTAGTGATATACGGACGGACAGACAGACAAACAGACCGACAGACAGACAGCTACAGACATGACGAATCTATAAGGGTTCCGTTTTGCCATTTGGCTACGGAACCCTAAAAAGAGAACATAGGGAAAGAAAATATTGCACTACTAACATTATCCAGGGAGGAAACAGCGGGACTACATTTGTATGGAAAAACGGCCGTGCTGTGTTGGTTAGTCTTCAGTTTTATTATTTTATTTCCAAGTGCTGATGTCACACTTTCTGTACAATCTACTGCATAAGTCGGTAATTAGATCATTATGATAACACTAAACGTATGCCGCTTCAAGTCCAAGTGAGAACAAGGTCAAATTACAGTTAATTACTTGGAAAATTAGACTTTCAGGGTAATTAGTACGATAATTTATGTTACTTGCGTTCAGTGTACTTACAGATATAAGAGTCTAACAACCTATTTTTTAGTGCCAAGTAAATAAAGATTTCGTTTTCAAATCAATCATCAAACAAGGCTAATTTCAGCAATGTATTATAGCTGTACTACATAACTCTTACATGGTCTTCATGTGACTTGACCGTCATTATGTTTGGACTTTATAAAAGAGACAATGTTCTCTGAGTTTATTTCAGCTATTTTTTTTCGGAGTAGTCAGGTACGAAACATCGGCATCACTCAGCTTTATTTTATTTGTAAAAGGATTTTGACTCATGTGTGCTGCTCGGAAGCGTGTCCATACAAACTTGCACGGTCGACACTCGGCTCGGACCCGGCACGGACTAGCGTGAGTCAAGTCGGGACCCCGACTGTTACGAGTGGGCCACCTCTGTTCTCAACCTATTATGTATGTAACAGCCTAGGATATTATTGCTTTAAATTCTGCACTTTTAGGAGCTCTAGCTCCAGACGGGAAGTCGTATATTGTCTATCTCGCTCGTTTTCGTTATGTTAAAAAAGGCTAAACATACGACTTGTCGAATCGAAATTCATTCGAATCATTTGTGAATACGAGGGCAGGACTGGATATTGTGCACCATTTCGCCATTAAATCCGTACGTCCATCATGTGAGCATGAGTGAGAAGCAACCGATAACGCCAGTAGTGCATGGAATTAATTGATTGTAAACACAACTGTGTACTGATAACAGCTGCTGTTAATTACAAACATGATTAACTTTATGGGTGTAACACATGTAGTTAAATGGTGACGCCACTACATCCCTTGACCTCTTTTATCTCTGCACTTTTCTTCATGGAGACTGGAAGTCTAGAAGCATCTAGCATCTATCTTGTCATCTCCCAGCGTTACTTAGTAACCTAGATTAGTGATCGCAATGTACAATTCACTGAGTAATTGCTGAGCAGGTCGGGCAAACTGTTATTCGGCTTTTCATCTAGAATTTCTCATTAGCAGCCCTGGGTGTGAATTAGCGCTTAGTTGGTGTGCATAACTAAGACTTAAACATAACTGGCTGTGTTGGATGTATGTATGTTGTGTTACAGAAGAACAGGATACTTGGTCTTGACGTTATCCTTGAAAGGATACCTTTTCGTCACGTGGAACTCGTGAAAGTAAACTGAATTATGGTTCATTCTCGTTTGTACAGCATGAGCAAACTGAGAGAGTCCTTGGGTCCTTGGCCTACTCATAATTAAAACAAAGACTTTTACTTAAATGGCCATCAAGAATGAATAAGTCTGACGTTATGTTTGTTTTCCCGGTGACCTAATGTCCAGTCATAAGACAAGCTGATTTACTTACTTGATGAATACCTCCTACGATACGAGAACATTTCCTTATGACCTAATTAGTTACACATTGGCAATAATAATGTTAGCACTGACTTAGCTTCATATTTTTTTTTTTTTGCAATAATCCTGACAGGTAAAAACAATAAAATAGAACAAAACAAATGAGTGTGTAAACTTCAGAAATGTGGCCTCATATTTTGTAATCGTATTAAAGAGTAATTCGCATCCCTGTTGGATTTCCTTAGAAGTATTGTCGACCGCTTCGTAGACAGTTGGTCTATTTTTTGCACAGACTTTTTTCAGTAGAGCATTCCGATAATCTATACCTATAAATCAGGGCAAGGAGACCAAACAAACCTCTTCAACTGCGCCGCCCACCTTATCTCCTCAAACGCGCGGATCAAACAAGTCTCCAGTAGATTTGTCAGTAGGTATTAACTTAAAGTATTTCAACTGTGAACTCGGGGTAACCCGTTACCGTTGCAGATCCTGTCAGTATGCGCAGTGCTGGTGTTCCTCCCGATGGCCGTCATGAGCGACTCCTTACCCCAGACCCGAGTCATCTTCTACGCGACTCTGGGCGTGCTGGCCGTCATCGAGATCTTCATAGGGAGCTTACTTATACATGGAGCCTTTAAGGTGAGCTTTTTTATTTACCTGTTCAATTCATGTGTTATGGTTCACTACACCATCATTCATTACTAGCTGAGTTGCTCGGAAGTTCCTATTTTGTTACTATACGGCTAAATTATGGAAACATATTGTTGTTTACGCTACGGATTAAGATAAAACTCCAGACACAAAAGAATATTTTGCGAATTAACAAGAAAGATACACTCAGAATAACTAGTATGTCTATGAAAATGCTTGGATATGATCATCATTTTCCTGTCCTGATCCCAATTTATTAGTGGTCGGCGCAGCATGTATGAATTCTTCCATGCTTCTCTACTATACTCGTCATATCATCAGACACCTCCTTTTTGCCGTATCATCGTTCACACAGCCCATAATTAATTGCATTATTATCAGTGATGTCACTGACAATACATAACACGGTATAACATATTTAAATGGAACTTTTTTTGCATTTTTGTAAATGTTGGTATGCTGAATTGCTGATAACAAGAAGGTGTGGTACCTACCGTCTTGTCTATCTACCTATTTACGTGTTGTATACTGTCATTAATCATACACTTTTTATCATGTTCATTTATACTTAAGAGATTTAAAATCGCAGTAAATAGTATTTTTTTCAAAATCGTTCAATAATATTTGGATATCTAATGAAGACACCCGTGTGGGTTTCAGCTCAATGTGGCATGGTATCTGGTTCGTAGTCGACACATTACCTTGGCTATTTAACATACATCATCATTATCTTCCTGCCTGTACCATTCTACTTGTGGTCGGTGGAACACGTTTTTCTCTTCCATTCTCCCGTCAGACGTCACGCCATCATTTACTCCTTTCTCTTTCATATCATTCTTCCATCCAACCATCGTTTCTTTGCCCTTCCTCTCCCTCTCCATCCATAAACATTCATGTCCATCACTATTTTAGTCACATGCGTTTCATCCCTCCGCATTACATTTCCATACCAAGACCAACGACTTGTTTCAATTATTCTTAATCATTTTTTTAATCTTTCTTTTTAACATACGAATACTTAAAAATAAAGGATCCTATCCCCTAGGGGTAGACTGAAACTATATACGAGTAACCCCAACCTGCTACAATTCTTCCTTACAAACTCGAAAACTGTTTGCTTCGTCTAAGTTTTTTGCTTGTACAGATCAGAATTTACGAAACGACCCTTTTTTGTAGCTTTATTTTGAGAATGGTGAACTGGGACGCCTGTCCCCTGTTTCTTTATCATGTTACTTATTTATGGAAATGGATACTCAATACTCCTGATAATTCTTTAGACAACGGAGGTTGGATTTTAAACAACAATCATGAAAAACAGAGGTTCTGATTTCTAAAGAATCATCAAGTTCCCTTTACACATCCCCCAACCCATAACTACAATGTTCATTGTCACGTTTCAGCGGAAGCCCCAGTTCACGTGGCCCTGGCTGGTGGTGGCGTGGTGGAAGGGGCTGGTGCTGATCGTGCTCACCGTGGTGGGCATGGTGCTGCTGACCTTCAACCGGGACCCGAACACCATCGCTGAGGCCAGCGCGGTCATCTCTGTGTACTTCGTTTACTCAGGTAAGAAGAGACCTTATTTTTTTTCTTAATTTTTTGAAACTTTTCTAAATGAAATTCGTATGGCCCATCGTACCCAAAGTACATATAGAATATACTTGGCCATGAACCTGAACAGGCTCTTTGCATCCTTACCATTTAGTTCAGACAGGATTTTATGGAATATAATACCTATATCAAGTCTAAACAAGATTCCAAAAATCATTTATCTCTCTTACATTCATATCGAACTCAGTTCATGAGTGTTTGTAACTGAGCGAGTTAGTTAAGTTAGGACCTTCTTGAGGAAAAAGGTGCCACTGTAAATCATAAAAATCAATCATCATCAGCCTATTAATGTTCCCACTGCTGGGACACAGGCCTTCTCTGTATGAGAAGAAATGGGCTATAATCTACCACGCGGGCCCAGTATGGATTGGTAGATGTCATATGTCTTCCAATTGTTTGGTTCTAGGAAACGCCGGTTTCCTCACGATATTTTCCTTCGCCGTTTTGAGAGCAGTGGTGATGAAACAATGTAATACGCCTATCTGGGTTCGAACCCACGAGTTACTGTTCGTAAGTCGGGGCCACCACCATTGGGCCACCGCTGCTCTACCAATAATCAATACCGCGACCGATATGTATTTGAGCTTTTTGGAATACCAGAACCGTCCGAAAAAATGCACTACAAAATGTTGTGGGTCTTGTATTATGATACGCGTGAGCTAAGCTAGCAAGACTTATTACGGTAGCGATAAATTAATATTGTTTACAATTTCGGATTCACATTCAATTGTTTTACTTATTATATTATTGGAACGAAGTTCCATAACGAAAAAAATCTTACGAAAAAGTTGTCACGACACTTTTTGCTTTTTAAAAATAAATGAAGGTTGCAATGCGTTTGTTTCATTTCTATTTCGCATTGAACAGTGTGGTGTCGCGACGATTATTTTTGTTGAGTGAACATTATATTTGTTAGTAATAAAAAAATATTATTATAACTTAAAAAAAAAAAAAAATATTACAATTCCATCACTAGTTAATCGAAAGAACTTCGTTCCATCCGGGTGTCCCTTGACACCTCTCAAGTTTTTTTCTACTACAGTGATGTCATTGAGAGCAGGGACAGCTCTTCAGATGGGCTGATCGCGATTAGTTCATCGGTGACCTTAGATCTAACTGGGAATTTAGCTTTCAGTACAGGGCTTGATAATGGATAAAACCAAAATACGACTTTAGCTAACCGAATATACCTACTGTCTACTACCTACTTGCTTATTATGTCGTAGTATTTTGATTTGACTCAACGTAATGTACTTAAATCGAGTGCTGTGTCATTGCTCTGTAGATAAAGACCGGGGTGCCCCGCCAATTCCAATTATAGTTATTGTCTAAGTAAAGAGGGCACTTAGTACTTTGGATACAAGGTGTTCTTTCAGTCTCCTAGTACCTATTTTAAAGCCAGAATGGATAAGGAATTAGTTGCCATGTAAACTTAACAAATATCTTATTGTTAATGGTACCGACAACCTGTATGTGCTTTCTCTCAGCATTTTAATATCAGCAAAGCTTTCTGTTAAACCGCAGGTCCTCAAGCATAAAGCAAATATTTGATATATACAAGTCTTCATCTTGTCTTCACCACGTCATGAATAGGAAAGGCCCTCACCGCGGTATTACAATGGACCATAGACCACAAAGCACCTCTTTCACGCTTTTTCGCGCGCATAGAGCATGACCATAAACAAAGCTGAGGTGCTTACGCATTGTTAAAGTCGCCACACTCTTGTATAACAATTATATTGCGTTATGTTGAGAGGTCAAAGATCTTGCTTGTAACGTGCGCAGGCGCATAAATGAAGATGTGATTAATTACTGACCTACAACCTGTGAGACTAAGCACTATAACTGCCGGTGTTTTGTTGTACGAGTAAACTCACTTATAAATGTTTTTTACAAATTAATGATCAAAGTAATTTGAGGGTAAAGCGATATTCTGTCAGCAAAAACGGATATGGAATTATGCTACCAAAAGCCTTAAATCAATCCAACTCTTAAATTTTTTGAAGAAATACAAAAGGCTGTGGAGAAATTTTCGCTTTTCTGGATCCTCAGGTCAGTCAATCAATGCAACTCTCCAATTGGACCACTTTCAAAACAGTCCCAGTCTGTAAGCAATCTGACATTTATGAGTCATTTGTTTTGCTCAAGAACCAGAATTTAACCACCTTTGTGATGTCCTGGGTACCAGAGCAAATAGTTATACTAGCTACGAGTAGCTAAATAATCTTGTAAAATCAAACTACTTACGTGCCAGCAAGCCCTCAAACAAATAGTGCACTTTCAACCAATATTCATTTCTAACCTTCTTTCTCTTTGTTTCCAGCCCTCCTGATATACTTCGCCGTGGTGGTGAACAGCAGAAGACAGGAGCTGGTGCACGAGAACTACTGGGCGAACAAACACATGCTGCGGCATGCGAAGACGCAATACTACTACGTGTAGGAGTGAGCGAGACAAAACACAATCGAATATAGACGAATAGAATGTTCAATACAGTCCTTTCACACATTTATTTTACTTTTGACACCAGCAACGCATTAGCAACCTTATGGCATCGAGAATAACGATCTTTGACCATGATGCAAACTCAAAGGTTAGACAGTTTGTTCCCGGCTGTCATTTGTAGATGACAAACGTTACGGGCAAAGCCTGAAAATCTGACAGTTACTCATAAGGGGCCGGCGCGGCGGAGCATGCGGTTTTCCTACAAATCTAATACCAAAATAATATGAAAATCAAACATATTCTTAAAGTAGTGTGTATATATTTCGGTTGTATTACAGAATATCTATGTTCCCAAATAAATATTTTGAAAGGACAATGTTATAAAGACGAGATATGAGGAATTTAAAATTTCTATAGAAAATTTATTTTTTGTCATAACTCTTGTTTGAATCGGTGTACATTCAAAACATGTGTTTAATCAAGGAGTATCGTATTGCCCAATGGCTGGATTGTGAAGGCCAGATAGCCAGTCACGCCCTGTAAAAGTGGTCTTCGGTTAGATTGGAAGCCGTACCTAACATAATTGGGAAAAGGGTAACCAGATGGTAATGATGCAAACTCAAAGGTATAATAACTGTGGAAAGACTGTAGCCAACGAAGTCGTTGCGTAAACGCTGCGTCTACGTCATCGCAGGATCAATGCGAGGTACGAAGGCAACCTTAGTGTAAATTGTTTTTAGTGTAATTATTTAAGATAACTGAATTAAATTATATTTTTATAGCTGTGTAAGTTTTGTTTGATTGTGGCCCAATTCAAAATGTTGATGGACTGATACAGAACCAAGTGCATCGACATTCAATCAATACAGCCTAACTTAGAAGATATATTAGTAAATATTATATTTAAGTCATCGGTAGGTATGGCTCACCTATTTTTTTCCACCTTACTCCTTTTTTACAAATGTAAAAAAGGAGGATAAATCGAATAGTTACTCTTTGTTTAACATTATTAATGGGAGAGTTACAAGTACATCTCTGTTTTTGCTATTGCTTCAGACATCCATTTCAAAATACAGGTAGAGTTTACTTTATTGTACCTACAACAAATTGTTACATAGATCTATTTAATATAGATTAAATAGATCTATGATCTATGTATAGACATGGACGGGGCAATATGACAATTAATTAGCATTACTATCTGCTTGTATCAAAAATAAACAAAAGAAGAACCGTGAATTCTCTTATTAAACCATTTAAATGGCCATTACGTCAAAAGTTGCGCATACGTGGAAATAATTAAAGTGCGCGTCGAAGCTTGCGCCTGCACATTGTGAGCACGGCGCATGCGCGGAAAATTGCGCGTTTTTCACCCGACGCCACAATGGCGGCGTGTCGCACAGATATTATAAATATAAGACAACGAAAGAAATAAACAGAAAGTGGTGACATGTAGCGCGTGCAGTATGGTAAGTAAGTGTTGCTTCTATTTATATTTTGTAGTCTTTCATTCATTTTCAGAAAATAAATAGGCCCAGAAAAGCGCGCCAAAAAGTTTTACTAACGGAAATCTAAAAGGTCATTTTTGATCTGTGTACTTGTTATTTTCTGCCCTACTTATAGCGTACAGGTAGGTTTGCTTTTAAAAGCATTGATATCTAAATATTATCAATATTTGGTATTATACAAACAAACTCATTTCGTTTAATTACTAAATATTGACTACTTACACTATTTTAACTCTACATTATTTGCATAACGATAACATCTCAAATATATCTAAAAGGTCGCTTTTCACAGATGATTGCCATTAACAATACAAATAGAAATGAAAAGCTTATACAACTAAACAGAATGACACAATAACTCTATTAGGATACAAATGGAACTATCTGAACATTAGAGACGAGATTAACTCTCGTAGATAAACCGATAACCGATGTTTATCGATATTCGTTGTGATTGACCGTATTGGAATGTTCCCATGTTGCAGGCACTTGTGTGAGTTAGGGGAAATGATAAACTGATCAGAGTTACGTTACTTTGTAAATGGTGAGTAGCGATGAAAGATTGGATATCGTTCGATAGTTACTTTCTTTCTGAATTTAATTTAGGTCACTGTCTGTCTGGATTTCCGGACATAACTGGCTTTCCACTTTCCCATATAGTCGCTGTCCGGCCACGTCATTTGTCCGGAAAATATTTAAAAAAAAAAATTGTTGGGACATTTAATATTTCAAATCAGGTGCAAGTGAACCTTATAGACTTCACTATAATTTTTAGATAAATAGGTAGTTTTGTATAAGTGCAGTTGTTAGTGATGGCTACAATCTGTTTTGATTTATCATAATCTTATGTCATTTCGTAATTGATACGCGTGTAAATGTGTACTGTTAAAGATATAGAATTAGCAAAAATAAGCTTATCACAATATCAATATTTCGTTTTCTGCAAATCCAATTAAAACGTGTATCACAAAATATTTTCAGTACTTATCTAATATTTTGCCCGTGACTTCACCAACTGTGAACTTTTTTTTTATGTACTAAGTATAAAATCCGTTCAGACGTGAACAGGTTTTGCAAATTCGTTTTATCATCATATCAGTAAAAACGAATTTGTTCACTACGCGCGTCAAGAGCAGTTGGTCTTACCCGGCTGTCATTCGTAGATTTATTTCATTTTAATATTTTGCAGTCGTAATGCGTAGCAAGAAGCCCAATAACCTGACAACTAGTCTTGGGTATACTGTTAAGGCGCTTCCTCACCGTGAGCGTTCGCCTGCTATGTTACGGTTTAGACTTGAGTTTTGAGTTTCTGTAGGTACAAAATCGAATCTTGGATTGCTACATTAGAATACAAGCGAATGCTCCTGTGATCGAGTAGATACCGCAACATAACAACTTTGGTTGAGGAGGTCGGATATTCCATATAAAATACAGTTGTTCAGCTGCATCCGGAACGAGTGGAAAACAACGCTTATATATTTGTGAAAAGGCTAGGCAGACGATGAACCACTTACCGGAAATTTCCCAAAATGTCTAACAACGTCAGCGGCCCACAACCCGTCCGATTACACTCAGTAATAAAGTATAGATATGAGTATTCCCACGACTTGAGCGGCGCAAGCGCACCTCATGCACTTTCACTATCTCCTCACTTGTGCGCCCACGCCACACATCCAACATACAACATCATTTAAAACCATTACTGTAGCTGCCATAATCGTATACCATGATGATTGAAGATCAGATGATAGCTTAAGTTATCTCACATCTTGATGTTACGACAAGTGTTTCATATTGCAATGTATCGTTTTCTTTGATGCTTTGGGATGGCGAACATAACGCAAAGAGAACCAATCGTAAGTGACTTGAAGAGGTAGCTAGTTGCGACCTGCAGAAGTGTTACTTGTAAAAATTGGCAAATATGTCACTTTACTGACTGCCTCACTTATACATACAGCATTAGATGTTTTCGATAAGGGCGTGACACTTATTTTGCTAGCTCTCCATACCATCTTAAATCACTTTGCATTTCACATAGTTATAGCTTTGGTCATGTATGTATACTAAAACGTGAGCTGCCGGATCCGCATACCATACAAGAACAATTTAATTTAGGCGCTGATTATCACGATTTAGAGGTTGCCTTGCACCCATACCTTTGCATCTAGTCCTGACACAAGGGTTAATCAGCGTGTGAAGGGGTAGGCTTCACTACAGCTATATCAGATTCATTAGATGTGCTACGTAACTAAGCTTGTAAGTAAATCTACTTCAAAGGCTCCTTTCACAAATGTGTAATATTGTACAATGAAAATGACACACTACAAAGCCTACAATAGTTTAGGGAACTGCTAAAATACGAAAATTACATTGTATTTTCTGATTTTTAGCAAAAAGTCGTAACCTTAAAGATTAAATTAAAATACCACACTGTATTCACTGCTAATCGCTAGTAGTACAGTGATTGATAGTGTACTGTAGCACAAATAGGATACAAACCCCTGACCCCAGTCCTTAATCCTCGACCACTGAGCTCATAGTCCAATGACAATCTTGGTTCATAATAACTTGCCACCATTTTTGGGCCTACAATAATCGTTTGCGGCCTCAGGCTCTGTAGGCCCCGCTACGGATAAGTGTCGTGCCGATTTTGGACATCAATTATTGTACCCGGATTGAAATGGTGATAACAGTGAATGGACGAATAAATTACGAATAACATTCTTTTGAATGAAACCGAGAATCATTGATCAGTCTGTTGACCATAAACGGATGATTGATAAATGTTATGAAATATCTTGCGTACGTTGTTCGTATACGCTTCTTTTACGTACCGTGATAAAATAGAGACTATAACGTACTCTTATCTCAGCCCTTATCTCAATCCATTTGGAATTGGGGCAACATGTCTTCTTTCTTCCATACTCAGAAGTCACCTCGTTTCTAACTCCCTGTATACCTACTTATGGCCTGATTTATCACCTATGGGAAAGTTCCGGTTATTTATCTATTCTCGTAATTATGAAAATGCAATGCTTATGTTTAATTTATCTGGTACAGACGTCATCTTACAGATTTTATGAAAGACGAGACGATTATCGTCACGAACAAGTTACCTAATTATCTGATCCGTAATACTAACGCGTCATTCTGTTCATCCGCTGGTCGTGGTCGCAGAAGTAAGTATAACTTCAGAGCGCGGGCTCCTGAATCTATCTCTCCGGTAAGGTAAAGTATTACTTTTTAGGGTTCCTTACCCGAAGGTTAGTCAACGGGACCCTATTACTAAGCCTCCACTGTCCGTCCGTCCGTCTGTCTTGTCAGCGGGATGTATGATCCGCAGGTTTCTTTCTTACTTTCAAAAATTAAAGGAGTCCGACTCACAGTTGGCCGGTTTTTGTTTCTTAAAGAAACATCTCAGTAGTAGCCTGGAGTTAATTAAATTCTTATCACATATATGACAAGTAGGTAGCTACTTCTACCCGCCAACTGTTCTAGTTGACAGGTCGTTCCTTAGTCTTAGCATTCTTCTCCGTCCTAAAATAAATAACATAACTGTCATAAAGTCAATCAATAATATCTGTTGGCGTTCAATAATCTTGTTATTAATATGTTTCGACTTTCTCGATATCAGTAATATTCTATGCATTAGTTACGCAACGCAATATCTACTTACGTCACACTTCACAGTATTTTATTCTACTGGTAGTATGCCGAATAGATACCTCCAAATCTACCTAGAGATACGTACCCACTATGATACTGTTATAGTACAACCGTTTTATTAAAATGTTTATTTATAGACATCAACAAGATAAAGATCACATTTTATTATGATTCCGCTTTTATGTAAGTATGTATCGTAAATATAAGCTAACTATAAAAAAACAGGCGTAGTGCGTCAGGCTCGCCCACGAAGGGTTCTGTCAAAACGCCGAAAAAAAACGTTTCTCGCATAATGTAAATCTTTTAAAAAATAAAAAAGTAACGAATTAAAGGAAACCCCCTTTAATTTTTAGTTTATTATTTTTTGTTAGAGCGGCCATAGAACACGCTTAAAAAGATTTATAAATTAAACCCATATAACGTTTAAAAAGTTACAGCTTTGGTGAGTCCTGAGACAGAAGGACAGACAGACGAAACAGGTTCCCGTTGACACCCTCTAGATGCGCAACCCTTTTTTTTTTTTTTTGGATGGGAAATCATCAAATGACTTCTCCCACTCTGGGCGGAGCGGGAGGGAGTGTCAGACTCTTACTGACTAAAACCCATCCATGTTCCTTCCTCGCCCTTTACGTTCCGGGGCCGCGGTATCTCTTTCGAACAGTCCCGCCACCCCGGCAGGCTTCGGCCCTTGCGGGCCCCTCTCTTCTGCTGACATCTCTTTGAGGCGTGCGTGGAACACGAACGCGCCGTCGACACGGCCTGTCGTCACTAGACGGACGGACGGCTAGCTAGCCCATAGCTAACCGTCCACAGGCCCGCATCTACGGTGGCCGGTAGCCACCACGTGGCCCCCGACGCCCGGTGCGTCTCCCGCGGCGGCCGGGAAGAGAGGCTCTCTCCCACTCTTGTTCCGCCACCTCCTTCGCCAGCATGACTGCTTCGCAGAAGGAGGTGACGGCTTCCCATTCCGTCTCGCTCCGGACGATGGATTGAACCAGGGCCGGATGCGAGAGCTCGCCGCCGCCGATCGCCGCTACGAGGACACGGCGGTGCTCCGCCCACGCAGGGCAGACTTCCACCGTGTGCTCCACCGTGTCCTCCGGTCGATCCTCACAGTGGAAACACCCGGGCGATTCCTCCCGCCCGATTCGGTGCAGGTACCTCCCGAAACATCCGTGTCCGGTGAGGACCTGCGTCAGGCGGAAGGTGAGGGCGCCGTGGCGCCTCTCAAGCCACTCCTCAAAGAGGAGGGGTTGCGACAGTCGCTCTCTCCATGTCGCCATGAGATCGCGCCGGAGCTGCGGAGGTCTGTCCGCTGAACGGCGATTTGCCGCGGCAGCAGAGTTTCCCCCCGGCGTAGTGCCTCCGCGCGCCATTCGTGTAGGCGCGCGAGGACTATCGCCTCCAGATCCCATGGCGGCAATCCGGCAAGCAGGCCCGCCGCCTCGCGGGCGATCGTGCGGTATCCACGGGCCATTTTCACGGCCACCACTTTCTGGGGCGCGTTCAGATAGTGAGATGCGCAACCCTAACAATCTATATCTTGGTACATTTTAAAATTGAACACATCAGCAAAAAATTGATCGGAAGTACCTAAGTAAGATGCGTGAAATTGTTTTTCTATAATCACAATTTATTAAGTGCGCTACATTGAGTCCTACTACCGTAAAATCCCAAAAAAAGTCGTTCCCCAGCAATACATCAATGTTTCCCAGTATTTTTTTTTGTAAATAGCTACTTATCGGAACTTAGATATCAGTTACAAGGGAACACCATATTGATGACAGCATATATCCATGCTACCCCAGGGATTATAAAATAATTAAAAGCAAGTGTATCGAACGCGCAGTACGTGAGACTGACCGTGACAGACTAGCTTCGCGGCGCGGCCTCACTCGCGTTATGCGGCTGTTGCATAACGCGCTCACTTTCACCCAAAACGGTAAGTCACTGACCGACGCCTGCGCACCCACTCCCCCCGCAAACCACGGCACCGGCCGACAGGCGTACGTGTCAATGCCAGAGCTGCTGGCATAAGTGGCCATCATAGCCGACCATCAAAGTCATCCTGTCTGATGGTTAGGTTCACTGAAGTCTCAGAAAATATTTCAACGGTGAGGCAATCATCGCAGTGTCGTAACAGAAACTAATTCAGAGAGGGTTAGTTGTAATAGGAATGTATTTGGCACTAAGTTATGTTCTGCTGATAGCTGATATTAGCTAAGAGTCCGTCAACTTAGTCATCCGAGTATATTCAGCCTTTACTGGTCCTCCTGATGGCTCATTATAAAACATATGAAGACGGGTATTTATCGCGATAAATTTACCTTTAATTTAAGCCCGACCCGGCCTTTTTGTGTTCTGATCGTGAAAGTTTAAAAAAGACAACTCCTGATGGCTGTTTCTGCAGTGGGAACTGTATCAGGCTTCCTGTTATATAGGGTGTTAACAGAATCTTCACGAAGCGAAGCATTCTGTACAACGAATGAAGTAACACTACGCAATTCTTTTTTTTGGGTGAAAACTCCTGTTTTTCGGTAGGACTCACTGTTACGCACTTAAGACATCGTCCCGATGGATGGATTGAACAGTACGGGGGTCGTGAAAGTGTCTAAAGTAAAAATCTTGAAAAACCTGTATTAAAAAAAACTTGTGAAAAAGTTGTAACTTTGACCCCCAATATCTCAGTAACTAGAAGGTATGGTGTAGAACAAAAAACTAATCGCAATGACGGGGAGAACAAGACGTGCCATTCGGCTTATTTAAGAGTCTTTTTACACCCTTTATGAGCCAGTGTGCCAGAAACCGCCACCCGGGTTGGACGATGTCATAATTATTGTTTTCGAATGTTGGTTTCTTGGAAAATATTTCGGTTTTCTTATATTGTTTTCCTTCTGAGATTGATATTGTTCAAATTTAACAGGAAAATAACAATCGATTGTGCTATCTGAGAGATTAACTGAGAATGTGTAACATTTCGCTGTTATTTTCAGTGACAACGTGTTAGCTTTATTTATAATCTCTCGATATCAGTTACGTGTTAGTGGGTGTGTTGCTTTGTATCATCATCATTCTCTTGCCCTTATCCCAATTTAATCGTGCTCGTCGCAGCATGTCTTCTGCTTCCTCCATACTCCTCTATTTTTCGTCATCTCATCAGACACTTCTTTTCATACCATTTCCTTCTAAACACAGTCCATCCATCGTTTCTTTGGTCTTCCTCTACTCAATTACAATTATACTAGACAACACATTAGACAATCGTCTGTAATCTTAATTTTAAAACTTTCTTGTATGCAGGTTGTAAAAAGACTCTTCACGAAGCCGTCAACCAAGCAAGCTGAGTAACATGAAACTCCTTTTTTAACCGACTTCTAAAAAGAGGAGGTTATCAATTCGTCTGTATGTTTTTTTTTTTTTTTTTTTTTTTTTTTTGTGTTTGTTACCTCATAACTTTCGACTGAGTGAACCGATTTTGATGATTCTTTTTTTATTTGAGAGCTGGTGCTTCCCATGTGGTCCCATTTTATTTTGCTGAAGATCTGATGCTGGTCTTCGGAGATATACAATGGAACTCTTCAAAAATGTACGGCAAATCTGCAGTGCTTGCTGTTAACACTTGTAGGTTTATTGTTTATACAACATCATGACGTAATATCACGCCTGTATGCTCTGAGGGGGTACGCAGATGTGTACAATACACCCAGATTTCGACAGTGGTTGTTACCACAGTACTTTCGACTGGGTGAACGGATTTTGATGATTCTTTTTTAATTTGAAAGCTGGTGCTTCCCGTGTGGTTATATTTTAATTTGCTGAAGATCTGATCCGGGTCTTCGGAGATATACAATGGAACTCTTCAAAAATACACGGCAAATCTGCAGTAACTGCTGCAATCGCTTGAATGTTTATTGTTTATACAAAATCATGACGTAACATCACGCCTGTATGCTCTGAGGGGGTACGCAGAAGTGTACAATATTCCCAGATTTCGACAGTAAGGTGTATTAAGTTTCATTTATTGGGGATAAGCCTATTACCTTGACATGTATTGTTATTTTATTGGCAAGGGTACCTACTTCAAGGGTAGTTTGATGAGAATTTGGTTAGGTTCTGATTATGGGATCCATGACAAAGGAACGGAACTCTTCAATTCTTAGAAGCGAATTAACGATACTCGGCCAAATCTTTTAAAGGCTATCCGGATATTTGAGTCACGTACCATAACGTCGTTACTAACCGACTTCAAAAAGGAGGAGGTTCTCAATTCAATGTTCCCCGATTACTCGAAGATGACTGGACCGAATTTGTTTTTTAATTGTTTGAAAGGGTATAATACTTCCCAGAAGGTCCCATAATCATCAAGTCAGGATCCTGATAATGGGATCCTGGAGAAATAGAGAGGGAACTCTTCAAATTTTATAGGCACACCAGAAGCGATTTGGGTAGTTTTAGAAAGAGTGCTTTCTCGGAGTGATCCCATTTAAATTTGGTAAAGATTAGATGAAGAACTTCGGAGAAAGGCAACGGAACTCCTCATTAAATGTAGCAAATTTGTGTCTCTTACTGGGATTGCTGAAATTTCATGTCTGTCTATTGTTTACACCAGTTCATAACAAAAAATCACGCTGGTATGCTGTGAAAACCCTATACACATGTGAACCACTAAAAAGTGAAAAATAAAAACTTTTTTGCAAAAAATAAAACCGACTTCACACAAAAAAGTGAAAAATAACTTTAGCTTCAGAAGTCGGTGACAAAAAAACTAAATCAATCAAATAAAGGTCACCGACTTCTGAAGCTAAAGTTATTTTTCACTTTTTTGTGTGAAGTCGGTTTTATTTTTTGCAAAAAAGTTTTTTTTTACGGTGAAAAAGTACATTTTACGGTAAAACTCAATGTAACGCATTCAACAGAATGTGTTTTTGATGGATGCATTGAGTAGTAAACGGGTCAGGGGGTATTTAAAGTAAAATGATAGCAATAAAAACGTGTTTTAAAAAAATACTTGTGAAAAAGTTGGAACTTTTACTCTCAATATATCTCCGTAACTAGAAGAAGACTATGTGCTTTTCGGCTTCGGTAAGGATGTATTTACATCCTTTGTTTTTCTAAATTCAGTAGAATCAAGCATCATTGCTTTTATTTTTAACGCATGAGTTCTTCGTCTCATCCTGAAGAGACTTTGGATTTTAGCTCTAGGTACCATAGCTGAAATACATACCAAAATGAATACTGTTGAAGTTTCTAGAGGAGTGTTAAATGTATACAACTGAGAATTCAACGTTGTTTTATTTGATTTTTTTCCAACTATCTTGCCCCAGCAATGTCTCATACACTTCCAGATGTTTCGAGGAACTGATTGGACATAGACTCCTTTCCATGCTAGATTGAGCTTGTCTTAACTGGTAGAAAGTCAGTCACAGGCAACAGCTAGTTCTAAATAATCTTGTTATACAAACAGAACATCTACAATTTCTGTTCTCTTGAACGAGGTGTCTCTGTAGTCAATATTTAATACTAAAACATTAGCATATTACGTCAGTTGCCAGTCCTACTGACAGTGTACAATATACAGTGTTAGCTTCACCCTACGACCGTATGCGAGGTCATCGGCGTCAGACATTTGTAATAGATTGGCAGTCATTAGTTCTTCTGTAGGTAGTTAAATGAATACATTTGAGAATAAGCAAAGATTTACATCATAATTATTATATCTCATAACATAACTAGCGAAATGTGCATGTACGATGATATATCTGTTGAATATATACGGCGTAGATTTATCACTATCAGCAGTTTATTGTGGAGAAGTGGAACGTTTAAAAAAAATTAAGTTCTGTTTCTTCAAAATAAGCATAGACCTCCTTGCATTCGTATTTCCGAAGGTAGCCGATGATTACCGAAAGAAAAACTTTTTCTGAGCAATATAGGTAACATTGAATTGTATCTGAGTACGTAAGATAGCATAGCTGAAAAGAAATCATCTATAGACAGGTGAAGTAATAGAACGAAAGTGAAAACGTAATTCAACGTTTTCGGAGAACCATCGACATTAAGCTCCATTCAGTTATCACAATGATCAATCTCATCATGTCCCGATTTCAAACCTCTCGCCGCCTTATTTGTCTCTGTTTGTCACGATAAAGGCCATAACCAGTCGATCGCGGGTTTCTCTTATATTTCCAGAAACAACACTATAACTTTTATAAGGTACCGATAGAATAAGGCAATGTCGCCGGGTTCACGCTGTGACCTGCGAGCTGCGGTTCAGTGATGATCAAGCCAAAGAGTTCAGAAGAAACTGGGATACGCCAAGGATAGATTGTCTTTTTTCTAATTGAAATGGCATCAATGTCAGTAAGTGTTCAAAATAACGAAAATAGAACAAACAATGCGCCAGGATACACCCATTAAAGATCGTAGATATTATGCGTATGCGTTTTCAGAGGTGCCAAGTGCAACTGTTCGATAGAAAATACTAAACAAAGGTCATTTATTTTGTCTAAGATCCCTTTTCAAAGTGTGCTTAAGTTTATAGACAAGTCTGCTGTAACTGTTTACAAGGGATCTAGTATTCAGGAAGTGGTTACTACTCTTTTCTATAACTAAAAAAAAACACTTCGGAACTGCGACGTATCTCCCCAAATAGCACAACACTTTGTCCAAACCTTGTCTTTTGGTCGGGAATGTATTGACTGGTCTCCTATCTTTCTTGACTCCATGTCTCGAATACTTTCCCGGCAACTGGTCGCCGGTCGTACGTCACTATATCGTAGCAGCCACAGCCGTCCGCCAGCCAGTCCGTGTGCCTTCCACTTGTAGTTGTAACCAACATAATAATACCGACACCATGATGTAAGCGCTTATTGTCTCTTATTTATGTTTATGAAAAAGTTAAGGTGTTAACAGTTGTGGTCTGTTCACCCTAAAAGCTCTTTGACGTCTTTCAGTATCTTGTTGTTATGATTTGACTGCAGATATGGGCAAATTATACAAAAGTCAAACGATCATCATGGTATCATTCATTATTTGCCTAGGCTTGCACTGTGTACTTTTAGTATTTTCATGACGGCTTTTAAACTACCCAGATGTAGCTGAATGATAAAATTTTACAATAATGGTAACTCAATACCTCCTGGTAAGACTAGTGGTCGGACTACTGGGTTTTTGACTACCTTTATGCATTATGGCATAATAATCGAACGGTCGTGTGATATCTTATGACTTAACAAACATGAACTTACAAACCTTAGTGGTTTAAAAATGCTATTCTGCCTAAACAAATGTAACAATTTTTTTTAACGGTAAATAAATGAAAAAAAAAACTAAACTCAAAAAAAACATTTTTGTATTGCAGTTTACTCCATGGATCTTACTCCTCATCTCAGTCGCAATCTACGCAATAGAGCCTGCCACAACTACAAACAACAACATAACCACGCTTTACCCAGTCTTTAACAAGACAATCTCCAGAAATGAAATCCACACCAGATTTAGTGACACAGAAGTAAGACCTACTGATACAAATACAAAAACAAATAACACAGAGCCAAGACTTAATGATACGGAAGCAAAAATCAATAATACAGAAACCAAAACTAATGATACTGCGAATAAACCCAATAAAACAGAGAGCAAGTCCAAACCAGGATCACAATCATGGAAGATAGAATCTGGTTACGCGCCGTCAAATCTTACAGAAGATGAGAACAATACGACTGATCCTAAAGTAAGACAAGAGAAGAAGGAACTGTTGAAAGATTTCAAACCGAGTCAACATTTAGGAAGCTTTTTGGATGATGATAGCGCTGAAGTTATTAAGCAACCCGTATTTGGGCCGGTTGAGAAGAAGCCGGCGAGTGGTTTTATAAGGTAAGGGCGAATTGCCTTAGTTGCTAAATAATACTAACCTCAGATAGTTGAGTTGACGACATGACGTGAATTAAAACACTGTTTAGATTAAATAATAAGTTTGTCATTATGCCAAAGGCATGTTTTAGTTTCAGTGGTTCCAAAATTAGTTTAGGGTGGCCTGTTGTTCTATTGATACTCTGTAGTGCTCTATGGTCAGCTCAAGGCAGAAGTGTTATCACTGACATGCGGCCTTCTACAGGTTTCAAAATCCTCATGAATAACGATACGCATTTCTTCGTATTCCCCAGCTCAATCAAAGATGATTACCCCCCTCACGCCACCTATAACAAGATACCCAAAGAGTTCTACTACACGCACCAGCAGTTTCCCTACAAGTTCGAGGACGCCATCTACACAAAGACCAAGGGAGGATGGACGGACTCCATGGAGTCCAAGCCAACAGTCGAGGTCCCGGTGAAGGTCCCTGCAGGGGGGCTGTATCAGTCGCCAGACGCTTTCAAGGAGAAACCCCACAGCGATGAGGAGTTTGGTCTGGAGTACTACGAAGATGGGAAGGAGCATGCAGCGGTTAAGAAACGGTTAGTTGATGCTTGATTACTTGATTTGATTGAGTGATACGTTAAAGGCATATATAAAATGGAATTGTGTGGGCATAGTCAAGCATAATATAAAAAAAAAACATCTCGATTCTTATATCTCTCGGTACTAGGTACCTACACACAGGTTTACAAAATACAGTGTCGATTCCTATTCAAGAGGAAACGTCTTTTACATACAGGTTCGGATATTTTAAATACACAATAACGCTAAGGGTTATAGTCATCATGATGACCAACGAATCTTTGGGAATAACCTAAGAGACTGTAATAGTATATACTCGTATTAACATGCTATACTTGTATGGCTACGAATATGAATTTAAATTTTTTGTAAAATGTTTCTCAAGAACCAATTCAGGGCCCGAAATCGGATCTGTCAATCAGAACCGCCCACGAGTCTGACCTAAACTTGTACTTGTTTACAACTTTTACCTTGCCATATCTCTGAGAGGGTGTAACACATTCTTGAGTTAACACTTAAAAACAATGTCGGAAAGAGGAAAGCTGTTGGGGCAACCTTAGTGTCGCGTTAGCAACAGATACGCTCAGAAGGGTCACTTCCATGCAATGCTCGTGAGACTGTTCCTAAACTACCCTAGGCTGATAAAATTTTCGTTTTTCCTAAATCATGCTATTTATTAGTATTTATGGTCAGCTTCCCCCTTAGGGGAAGGAGCAGCGCCCCGCCTCCGCGCAAGCTCTGTAGGTTTCAACCTTTGACTGGATGGCCTTCCACTGACGGAGGACTGAATTCCAATTAGGGATTTGTCCTGGCCCTGTCCCGTCCTTAGAGGCTGAGGGACAGGGATGGGACACAAGGTGAAGTTAATATTGGAATTCACTGTTATATATATACATGAATAATACCAAATCTTTTGAGGCAAAACGCCAATAAAGTATGGAGCTAATAAAATAAGGGGACGCAAAGATATGATATGATATATGCTAGAAGTTTGGTAAGGAATCGTTACGCTTGTGCTTAAGAATTTATTAATTAGTTCGTTACGTTATCAGATTCCGAAAGTAGATGCCGCTTGCAAACGCAAACGGGCCCATGTACAAGTACATGTGCTCGTTTTACAACGTTTGCCCGGCGTGCGCGTACTGTTAGACCTAAGTGCATTGTCCTACTAAGGGCACTGCTACGAACTCCAACAGCACACGTTCCCTAAGCACTTTCTACATGTCTTTTTCAATCCTAAGACTTGGGTTGTGAGGCCAATGCCATTGAAGAAGACAGGTTTTCATTATCTCTACTTACACGCGTACTCTCGTTGATAAACTCCCTTACGGCCGTCTACCCCATTTATTAGGTCAATTTGCACAAACGTATCGTAGACTCAGTCCGTAGCAGAACATATTGCAATGTCACTGTTGAGCGCCGAAATGGTCATATGTTTCGTCATTTCTCGTTCCTCTAATCTTCCCCATGTAGAGTTTGCGTGTCTCGCTAAATTGTGACGATTTAGTGATAGGCCTGTGGCAGCCGGGGTTTGTTTTAACGAGACACAGTCCCTAGCGTTCCTTAGAACGTAGCTATCAATTTAGGTTGTGATACTTCGGGGATCCTACCCCCACTCCCAGGAACGTACGATCATCAGTTTCAAAGCAATTTTCTGAGCTAGACTTTTACAGGAATCAGTACTCATCAGCAGCGTTTGATTGACTTGTAACACAAGTACAAGTTAGTATTATAATACTAAACATTATAGCTTGGTTTAGACCATCTGTGAATATTATGGTGCTGTTTTCACCACTGAACAATATACTTTATTCTAATCAAATGCGAACATTACGATTCGGCCTTCCATTCGTGATGAGTCAGATAAAAGTCAATATTCGTCAATAGTCGATTGTATATGGGTACAATGTACATGTTGTATGTACGTTGTAGAGTGTAAGCGAAAGGCTTTCTTCGTCTCCCTAGATCAAACACAGCTTATGAATATTTGCTCAGGTACGGATAAGGAAGTGGATACATAACACATGAAACAATATTATACATTATGATGACGTGAAGCAATCACTCCGTCATGCTGCAATAAATGATACTGCCTGCCCTTCCACGCTACTGTCCAACTGCATTTTAAACGGGAATTTAATTATAGTTAACACTTACCACATGTTCTTAAAAGATGGTCAGTCTTCAACTAACTAACTTACTGAATACTGTAGTTATGGCAAAAATATAAGATGGTTAGCGTCCCAATCATCCTATATCACTGCCAAAGACTTTACCTCAGCGAATAATGACAAAAATATAAGATGGTCAGCGTCCCAACCATCCCATACCATTGTTCACATAATTACTACGACTAGACTAGACGGTCAAAAGGTCTAGCATTCACACAAAACTAGAAGGTCTAGTATTTACACAAGACTAGACATAAGACACAAGGTCAAGTATTCAACAAGACCAGACATAACACACAGGATCTAGATTTCCAACAGTATACCACAACCAGCGCGTACTGCACCAGCAGCGACAGGCGCACGTGCATCCTGCGCCAGCAGCGCGCCCTGCGCCAGCATCGCGCCCTGCGCCAGCAGCGCGCCTTGCGCCAGCAACGCAGCAAGATCTGCGCTAGCAACGCAGCGAGTCCTGCGCTAGCAGCGCGACCTGCGCCAGCAACGCGTCCTGCGCCAGCAGCGCGTCCTTCGCCAGCAACGCAGCGAGTCCTGCGCCAGCAGCGCGACCTGCGCCAGCAACGCGTCCTGCGCCAGCAGTGCGTCCTTCGCCAGCAACGCAGCGAGTCCTGCGCCAGCAGCGCAACCAGTGCCAGTAGTGCGTCCTGCACCAACAGCGCAACCAGCGCCAGCAGAGCGTCCAGCACCAGCAGTGCGTCCAGCTCCAGCAGCGCAACCAGCGCCAGCAGAGCGTCCAGCACCAGCAGTGCGTCCAGCTCCAGCAGCGCAACCAGCGCCAGCAGAGCATCCAGCACCAGCAGTGCGTCCAGCTCCAGCAGCGCGCCCATGCGCGCTCAACAACACATGCCTTTGGACACACCCGCACGTTTGGCGACACGCGCCTTTGGGAACAAACCCGTGCGCTAGGCGACACACGCCTGTGGGAACACACCCATGTGCTAGGCGACACACGCCTGTGGGAACACACCCATGCGCTAGGCGACACACGCCTGTGGGAACACACCCACTGGATGAACGACTCACGCCTCTGGCAGCACACCCACTGGATGGGTGACTCACACACCTTTAGGCACACGCCCAAAACCGTCTCTGAAACCATAAATAGAAAAGAAACAGCACTCAGCAAAGAAAACATTATGACATTCGTTTCTGGGCACGTATTGGGAGTCTGCTTATGTGGTTTTTCCTCAGCGACTAACAAACAGTTTCAAGTTCATGGCTCTCGCATCCCAGGGTCTAGTTTGCTCATTGATTCATCATCGGCTTATTAATGTTCCCACTGCTGGGACAGGCCTCCTCTCTATGAGAGGGAATGGGCTATATAATCCACCACGCGGGGCCAGTGCGGATTGGTAGATGTCACATGTCTTCGAATTTATGGTTCTAGGACAGTTCTCCGGTTTCCTCACGATGTTTTCCTTCTCCATTTAGAGAGCAGCGGTGATGTAATAAATTACACAAAGTAATGCGCCTGCCTGGATTCGAACCCACAACTTACTGAACGTAAGTCGGGGCCGCCACCACTGAGCCACCGCTGCTCATTGCTACTTTATTACAAAGGTAAGGTCGACGACCTCGTATTCACAAGACTGGCGGTTGGACCGGTAAGGTGGATCGTACCTTTATTCCTCTTCAGGAGTTCACAAGAGCGACATCAATAGATCTCCCACAAAACCTTTTTTGTTGTTTTTAGAATGCTTGTGACTAGGTCACGCACCAGCGACCATATGGGCGGAGTAGAGGCGTCAGTACCAATAATAAAATTGATTGAACACACACACAAACTCACATGCGTTCATGCCTGACAGTTCCGGGGATCAACGACTATTTTCCGAGAGCTCGGCCACACCTGACCAAAGCTTGAAAGCATTGAACCTTCGTTCAGGACGATTTGAATGTCAAAAGTTCTAGTGAGGTACTGCCTCTCTTTGCGCACGTTAGTAATGCTACCACGGTTAAGACTGTCAGCAGTTTCCAGGATTATTACAGTTTTAAACTACGAAGCCATAACTTGCCGATCACTTATAAGGCTTTTGAGAACACGGCGGTTGGTGTAACTTGACAAGAAAGGTGCTTCAAAATATCAGACAAAATCAGCGAAACTAAGCTCCAGCAAAACTAAGCTCCACTATCTATGAGAAGATTGGCGAGAAAATAAACAAAACAGAGAATCATAAATCTATGAGTGCACGGATGCCTTGCACAACAGCTGTAATAACGTCTGTTTAGTTATTCGACAACGCTTCGCTGATTCCTAGATTGTGACCGGCTCTTAGCAAAGCACGTCTCTTCTTTGTGCCGTTTTCTCTTGCAATATTCAATGAACACTGCGCTCCATATTTGGGAGTAGTTGTATCATTGGCTGGACCCTGCGTCCCGGATTTTTAAAAACGGCAGGATCAACCGGTTCCATAAGAAGCTTTTTAGAACAATTACGACAAACGTCCTCACTGATTACATTCGTAGCACTTAGGTTCGAGATCGAACGACAAGATCGAGCGTACGTGCTTCTTACGGCCTCTAAAACAACTTACTGTTCGATTTCGGTAGGTTGCTATCTCTGCCTGTTTGACATTTTACTTAGAGACTGTTACGGAAACAAAACGTCACTGAAAAACTTTCTTTGATTTTTCAAGTGACAGGTAGGTGACGCAGATACTCGTAGGATATTTCAAGCTAACTCTGTTAATAGAAACACCGATAGCTGTGAGACGTGGTATAATAACTGGCAGTTATACGTAAAGTTACAGAAAACGGGGCCTAGTCAACCCGCCGGAAGACTCAAGTTTACAACTTGGTTTTACGTAAATTGAAAGAATCAAGACTTGTCTTCAGTTGCTAAGTTCGCATTTGCCACGGCTGCCCTATTTTGTGGGTTGTCAATACCGCGTAGAACCAATTATACCGCGTATAACCAATTAAACTAATAGGAGTTCGTAATTCTTCGGTAACTCTTAGCTGTTGTCAAACGTAACAAACTTATGGTACGCCGGGCGTACTCAGCGACATATGTTGTAAAATTGTCAGATGTGTTCATTGTTTCCAATAAAATCCTACTAAATGCGAGATTTTGTGAGTATGGATGTTTGTTTGTTACTCTTTCACGCAAAAACTCTGACCGGATTTGGATGAAATTTCGAACACAGATGGTTTATAACCTGGATTAAAACATAAGATACTTTCTATCCTAGTAGTAAGATCCCATGAGACAATTATCAAAGTTCACGCGGGCGAAGCCGCTAGCAGAAGCTTTGAGTTAAAGAGGGTTAGACAAAACGTATCCAACGACGAAACGATAGCGTCCCTTTATGCCATATAACCGCCGTATTTATTATAAAAATTCTCCTATTTTACAAGTTCATAAAAAACACAAGAAGTGTCCCTTCAAGTGGCCACGAAAAAAGAGTTATCTTTATATCAGCTTTTGCAGTTTCCTCGTAACTACCTTCCTATAATAGTTTCAAAACGTACCCATTGACGACTCATTTTGCGCATGAAATGACTTGTTATTGTTATTCAAAGACTACAAACATTCAAGTTTTTCTGAACAGTTGTCAACCGCTATTCAACTCAATTAGTATTTAGGCATCAACCACTATGCCAACTTATTATGTATTGGATCCTTGTAATAAAAGATAATTAAGTGGAAGCGCCTTGTTCAATCTCGCACAACGGAATGCCACTTGTCATCGACAAGCTACTCAATCTATTGAATGACACCTGTCAATCATACGCATCTTCCACACTTCATTTGCCGCTGCGAACTGCGACACACGTCGCACCACCTGGGACTTCCCTCTGCTGCTTTGACCCAGGCATCGTTCCACTGACCGATGACCACACCTGGACGACATCGAACCGAGAGTCCAATGGACAGACGAGTTGCCAGTGCGCCCTGACAGATGTCCCAATTTTGGGAAATTCTTTGAGAAATCGCAACAAATCTAAACGAGACCGCTAATTATCCTCCTTGCGCTAAGTACACATTTAGCCTACGCAACAGTCGGATAGAAGGCAGTTGTTGATTCTTATCTCCAAAAATATAATTGAGGCTTTTAGATATGATTTTCAAACGGTATGATGCTTGCGACATAACAACAAACCAATTTAAATAAAGCTTATTTTGGGACATGAAAAATAAAAGTAGAGTCCAGCTCCTAGAGAAATCTGGCCTTTGTTCTTTTAAAATTTGACCAAGTTCGGTCATTGATGACCCATTCATTTAGCCAAACTTTTGCGTCGTCGCCCTTGAGACAAAAAGCTACTCGCGAAAAACACTCGGGAGTACCTCTGCACGATCCACTTCGTGACGCCACACGTCGATGTCGTGTTTGCTTAGATACATACTAACCAGGGCGACCTCACAGGCTGTAAAGATCTTATACCACACTATGCTCCTTGTGCTGCTCAACGCTATGCTCCTCGCGCTGTCGCGATGCTCCTCGCGCTGACACGATGCTCCTCACGCAGCCGCGATGTTCCTCGCGCTGCCACGATGTTCCTCACGCCGTCACGATGCTCCTCACGCTGCTGCGATGTTGCCCTCGCTGACCACACACTGCTCTACTCACGCAATTAATTGCTACACTCTGCACTGCACACAAAGGTTAATAGATTTTCAACTTTATCGCTAACAAGCATAAATTCAAGGTTGATTGGGAAAATTTAAAAGCTTCTCCGAATGATTTTACAACATAAAGTATTGACGGCTAGGTTTGAAATCGAATGAGAGAAAATCTGATATTGCTGGTCCTTTGACCTGCACTCAAAAACCGACGAAATAGGGAGCGGTGGGCACGACGAGGAAAATGATGTAAGGCATGACGAGTAATGTTGTCGCACTACGTCTCTGCCTCCTTTCCTCACTACTTCCCATGCCACTCGTCGAGTGTATGGCAGGCCCATTAAAGCTTCCACGAGAGTAATCACATACGACCAGGCTTTGAAACTGTAAGCGATTGGATCGTTTGTACGAATGGTTAATAATGAAAGACACTCGAAGTTCTTTGGACGAACTCGTTGCGGAACATCGCTCAAGTTTACGGGGCTAAGCTAACACGAAGTGACCGCGAGGCCCGGGTTCTCAGGGTTAGTTTTTCACCATCAGCATACCTGCCTCGCGTGTCACCTTTAGGTCAATCTCATGTATGACGGTGATCACGCCTTCTCAGCATATTTATCGCAAAGCTTGATATTCAATCACACACACGTAAAATAACAGAAATGACAAGAATAAAAACGAAAAAGTCAAAAATCGCCATTTTGACTTTCGGTTGAAAGGTAATTGTTATTTTGTTCCTTGAATATTTTACACTTTCGTGGGCAATTTGTGTTCACTATCCCACTTCTGAATTTAGCATTCAGAAGTGAAGATGTTTAAAATAAGACGACGAGGTACATAAAGTAATGAATACAACCGTTTATTCTAACTTGGAACAAAATATCAATTGCTGAAACTATCCATAACCACAATAAATCATAAGGAATTCAATTAACACGTAATCGCTTAGAAAAGTAGCGAGTAAGTACACAAAATAGGAAAATATAAATCTTACAGCCCTTTGAACGATATTCCCAACGAGTCTCTCGCGACCGGAGACTAATGCAAGTTGTCTGTCACTCCTTTCCATAGAAGTAACCTGTGCTACGTACAACCTCATTTCTTCATAATACTACGCGAAACCTCATTTCTTCCTAACATTTTGTCATTATTCGCTGAGGTAAAGTCTTTGGCAGTGATATAGGATGATTGGGACGCTAACCATCTTATATTTTTGCCATTGCGGACTTTGAATTTCTACGTGATTAGCATGCGTTGTTGCCTACAAGGAATAATCATCGCAAACGCTTTCAGATGACGAAGCTGATGATGTTGAGCATGACCTGAGCCCGTGGCGGTAGGGCTGTCCACACCTGATCTCGATGCTGGAATAGGAGCAATGCGGCATCAAGATCATCACTTTACTGCAACCTACAACTTTCAAGTCGAGGGCGACTTGGTGTCAGGAGAAGCCGTGTTAGGAAGAAATGAGGTTTCGCGTAGTATTATGAAGAAATGAGGTTGTACGTAGCACAGGTTACTTCTATGGAAAGGAGTGACAGACAACTTGCATTAGTCTCCGGTCGCGAGAGACTCGTTGGGAATATCGTTCAAAGGGCTGTAAGATTTATATTTTCCTATTTTGTGTACTTACTCGCTACTTTTCTAAGCGATTACGTGTTAATTGAATTCCTTATGATTTATTGTGGTTATGGATAGTTTCAGCAATTGATATTTTGTTCCAAGTTAGAATAAACGGTTGTATTCATTACTTTATGTACCTCGTCGTCTTATTTTAAACATCTTCACTTCTGAATGCTAAATTCAGAAGTGGGATAGTGAACACAAATTGCCCACGAAAGTGTAAAATATTCAAGGAACAAAATAACAATTACCTTTCAACCGAAAGTCAAAATGGCGATTTTTGACTTTTTCGTTTTTATTCTTGTCATTTGTTATTTTACGTGTGTGTGATTGAATATCAAGTTTTGCGATAAATATGCTGAGAAGGCGTGATCACCGTCCTATATGAGATTGACCTAAAGGTGACATGCGAGGCAGGTATGCTGATGGTGAAGAACTAACCCTGAGAACCCGGGCCTCGCGGTCACTTCGTGTTAGCTTAGCCCCGTAAACTTGAGCGATGTTCCGCAACGAGTTCGTCCAAAGAACTTCGAGTGTCTTTCATTATTAACCATTCGTACAAACGATCCAATCGCTTACAGTTTCAAAGCCTGGTCGTATGTGATTACTCTCGTGGAAGCTTTAATGGGCCTGCCATACACTCGACGAGTGGCATGGGAAGTAGTGAGGAAAGGAGGCAGAGACGTAGTGCGACAACATTACTCGTCATGCCTTACATCATTTTCCTCGTCGTGCCCACCGCTCCCTATTTCGTCGGTTTTTGAGTGCAGGTCAAAGGACCAGCAGTATCAGATTTTCTCTCATTCGATTTCAAACCTAACCGTCAATACTTTGTTGTAAAATCATTCGGATAAGCTTTTTCCCAATCAACCTTGAATTTAATGCTTGTTAGCGATAAAGCTGAAAATCTATTAACCTTTGTGTGCAGTGCGGAGTGTAGCAATTAATTGCGTGAGTAGAGCAGTGTGTGGTCAGCGAGGGCAACATCGCAGCAGCGTGAGGAGCATCGTGACGGCGTGAGGAACATCGTGGCAGCGCGAGGAACATCGCGGCTGCGTGAGGAGCATCG
Organism: Xestia ashworthii; assembly: GCA_950022955.1. Classification (NCBI taxonomy): domain Eukaryota; kingdom Metazoa; phylum Arthropoda; class Insecta; order Lepidoptera; family Noctuidae; genus Xestia; species Xestia ashworthii. Next base: position 1,104,613 of record OX465561.1, read on the forward strand.
TGTCAGCGCGAGGAGCATCGCGACAGCGCGAGGAGCATAGCGTTGAGCAGCATAAGGAGCATAGTGTGGTATAAGATCTTTACAGCCTGTGAGGTCGCCCTGGTTAGTATGTATCTAAGCAAACACGACATTGACGTGTGGCGTCACGAAGTGGACCGTGCAGCGGTACTCCCGAGTGTTTTTCGCGAGTAGCTTTTTGTCTCAAGGGCGACGACGCAAAAGTTTGGCGTAATGAATGGGTCATCAATGACCGAACTTGGTCAAATTTTAAAAGAACAATGGCCAGATTTCTCTAGGAGCTGGACTCTACTTTTATTTTTCATGTCCCAAAATAAGCTTTATTTAAATTGGTTTGTTCTTATGTCGCAAGCATCATACCGTTTGAAAATCATATCTAAAAGCCTCAATTATATTTTTGAGATTAGAATCAACAACTGCCTTCTATCCGACTGTTGCGTATGCTAAATGTGTACTTAGCGCAAGGAGGATAATTAGCGGTCTCGTTTAGATTTGTTGCGATTTCTCTCAAAGAATTTCTCAAAATTGGGACATCTGTCAGGGCGCACTGGCAACTTGTCTGTCCATTGGACTCTCGGTTCGATGTCGTTCAGGTGTGGTTATCGGTCCGTGGAACGATGCCTGGGGTCAAAGCAGCAGAGGGGTCCCAGGTGGTGCGACGTGTGTCGCAGTTCGCAGCGGCAAATGAAGCGTGGAAGATGCGTATGATTGACAGGTGTCATTCAATAGATTGAGTAGCTTGTCGATGACAAGTGGCATTCCGTTGTGCGAGATTGAACAAGGCGCTTCCACTTAATTATCTTTTATTACTAGGATCCAATACATAATAAGTTGGCATAGTGGTTGATGCTTAAATACTAATTGAATTGAATAGCGGTTGACAACTGTTCAGAAAAACTTGAATGTTTGCAGTCTTTGAATAACAATAACAAGTCATTTCATGCGCGAAATGAGTCGTCAATGGGTACGTTTTGAAACTATTATAGGAAGGTAGTTACGAGGAAACTGGAAAAGCTGAAATAAAGATAACTCTTTTTTCGTGGCCACTTGAAGGGACACTTCTTGTGTTTTTTATGAACTTGAAAAATAGGAGTATTTTTCATAATAAATACGGCGGTTATATGGCTAGGGACGCTATCGTTTCGTCATTGGATACGTTTTGTCTAACCTTCTTTAATTCAAAACCCTTTTGCCCTCAAAGTTCGTTCGAAGTTAGATTATGTTAATACCAGCTTCTGCCAGCGGCTTCGCCCGTGTGAAGTTTGATAATTGTCCCACGGAATCCAGGTTATAAACTACCAGAATAAGCAATTAATGATTTAATATCTACTTGACAAAAACACTTTAAACTAATAAAAAAACCTAAAAATTGAAAATAAATTACTTATCATTTTCAATTAAAGTTTTTTAATTTAATATTTAAATTATTATTTTTGTTTGAAATTTTTTTGTTCAAAATGTTCAAAATTTCATCCAAATTCGGTCAGTAGTTTTTGCGTGAAAGAGTAACAAACAGCCATCCATACTCACAAACTTTCACATTTATAATATTAGTAGGATTTTATTGGAAACAATGAACACAATATCCGAATATGCCGCTGAGTGCACTCGGCGTACCATAAGTTTGTTACGTTTGACAACAGTTAAGAGTCTTACTGAAGAATTACGAACTCCTATTAGTTTAATTGGTTATACGCGGTATTGGTTATACGCGGTATTGACAACCCACAAAATTGGGCAGCCGTGGCAAATGCGAACTTAGTAACTGAAGACATAGTCTTGATTCTTTCAATTTACGTAAAACCAAGTTGTAAACTTGAGTCTTCCGGCGAGTAGCTTATTTACGTATAACTGTCAGTTATTATGCCACATCTCACAGCTATCGGTGTTTCTATTAACAAAGTAGGCTTGAAATATCCTATCTGCGTCACCTACTTTAAAAATCAAAGAATGTTTTTCACTGAACGAAACAGTCCGTTTTGTTTCCGTAACAGTCTCTAAGTAAAATGTCAAACAGACAGAGATAGCAACCTACCGAAACCGAACAGTTGTTTAGAGGCCGTAAGAAGCACGCTCGCTCGATCTCGAACCCAAGTTCTACGAATGTAATCAGTGAGGACATAATTATGTCGTAATTGTTCTAAAAAGCTTCTTATGGAGCCGGTTGATGCTTCCGTTTTCAAAAATCCCGGACGCAGGGTACAGCCAATGATATTACTGCTGCCAAATATGGAGCGTAGTGTTTCTAATGCAAGAGAAAAGGGTACAAGTATCTAGGAATCAGCGAAGCTTTGTCGAATAACAAAACAGACGTTATTACAGCTGTTGTTCAAGGCATCCGTGGACACACCCATAGATTTATAATTCTCTGTTTTGTTTATTTTCTCGCCAATCTTCTCATAGATAGTGAAGCTTGGTTTCGCTGATTTTGTCTGATGTTTTGAAGCACCTTTCTTGTCGAGTAACTCCAACCGCTGTGTTCTCAAAAGCCTAAGTGAACGGCAAGTTATGGCTTCGTAGTTTAAAACTGTAATAATCCTGGAAACTGCTGACAGTCTTAACCGTGGTAGCATTACTAACGTGCGCAAAGAGAGGCAGTACCTCACTAGAACTTTTGCCATTCAAATCGTCCTGAACGAAGGTTCAATGCTTTCAAGCTTTGGTCAGGTGTGGCCGAGCTAGTAATAAAAAAAAAAATAGTCGTTGATCCCAGGAACTGTCAGGCATGAACGCATGTGAGTTTGTGTGTGTGTTCATCAATTTTATTATTGGTACTGACGCCTCTACTCCGCCCATATGGTCGCTGGTGCGTGGCCTAGTCACAAGCATTCTAAAAACAACAAAAAAAGTTTTGTGGGAGATCTATTGATGTCGCTCTTGTGAACTCCTGAAGAGGAATAAAGGTACGATCCACCTTACCGGTCCAACCGCCAGTCTTGTGAATACGAGGTCGTCGACCTTACCTTTGTAATAAAGTAGCAATGAGCAGCGGTGGCTCAGTGGTGGCGGCCCCGACTTACGATCAGTAAGTTGTGGGTTCGAATCCAGGCAGGCGCATTACTTTGTGTAATTTATTACATCACCGCTGCTCTCAAAACGGAGAAGGAAAACATCGTGACGAAACCAGAGAACTGTCCTAGAACCATAAATTCGAAGACATGTGACATCTACCAATCCGCACTGGGCCCGCGTGGTGGATTATATAGCCCATTCCCTCTCATAGAGAGGAGGCCTGTCCCAGCAGTGGGAACATTAATAAGCCGATGATGAATCAATGAGCTAACTAGACCCTGGGATGCGAGAGCCATGAACTTGAAACTGTTTGTTAGTCGCTGAGGTAAAACCACATAAGCAGACTCCCGATACGTGCCCAGAAACGAATGCCATAATGTTTTGTTTTGCTAAGTGAATGCTGTTTCTTTTCTATTTATGGTTTCAGAGATGGTTTTGGGTGTGTGCCTAAAGGTGTGAGTCGCCCATCCAGTGGGCGTGCTGCCAGAGGTGTGAGTCGTTCATCCAGTGGGTGTATTCCCACAGGCGTGTGTCGCCTAGAACATGGGTGTGTTCCCACAGGCGTGTGTGGCCTAGCACATGGGTGTGTTCCCACAGGCGTGTGTGGCCTAGCGCATGGGTGTGTTCCCACAGGCGTGTGTCGCCTAGCGCACGGGTGTGTTCCCAGAGGCGTGTGTAGCCTAGCGCGCGGGTTTGTTCCCTGAGGCGTGTGTCGCCAAACGCACGGGTTTGTTCCCAAAGGTGCGTGTCGCCAAACGTGCGGGTGTGTCCAAAGGCATGTGTTGTTGAGCGCGCATGGTTGCGCTGCTGGAGCTGGACGCACTGCTGGTGCTGGACGCTCTGCTGGCGCTGGTTGCGCTGTTGGTGTAGGACGCACTACTGGCGCTGGTTGCGCTGCTGGCGCAGGACTCGCTGCGTTGCTGGCGAAGGACGCGCTGCTGGCGCAGGACTCGCTGCGTTGCTGGCGAAGGACGCGCTGCTGGCGCAGGACGCGTTGCTGGCGCAGGTCGCGCTACTAGCGCAGAACTCGCTGCGTTGCTAGCGCAGATCTTGCTGCGTTGCTGGCGCAAGGCGCGCTGCTGGCGCAGGACGCGGTGCTGGCGCAGGGCGCGCTGCTGGCGCAGGATGCACGTACGCCTGTCGCTACTGGTGCAACACGTGCGCCTGCCGCTGCTGGTGCAGTACGCGCTGGTTGTGGTATACTGTTGGAAATCTAGATCCTGTGTGTTATGTCTGGTCTTGTTGAATACTTGACCTTGTGTCTTATGTCTAGTCTTGCGTAAAAACTAGACCTTCTAGTTTTGTGTGAATGCTAGACCTTCTGACCGTCTAGTCTAGTCGTAGTAATTATGTGAACAATGGTATGGGATGGTTGGGACGCTGACCATCTTATATTTTTGTCATTATACGCTGAGGTAAAGTCTTTGGCAGTGATATGGGATGATTGGGACGCTAACCATCTTATATTTTTGCCATTGCGGACTTTGAATTTCTACGTGATTAGCATGTGTTGTTGCCTACACGGAATAATCATCGTAAACTCTTTCAGATGACGAAGCTGATGATGTTGAGCATGACCTGAACCCGTGGCGGTAGGGCTGTCCGCACCTGATCTCGATGCTGGAATAGGAGCAGTGCGGCATCAAGATTATCACTTTACTGCAACCTACAACTTTCAAGTCGAGGGCGACTTGGTGTCAGGAGAAGCCGTGTTAGGAAGTAATGAGGTTTCGCGTAGTATTATGAAGAAATGAGGTTGTATGTAGCACAGGTTACTTCTATGGAAAGCAGTGACAGACAACTGGCATTAGTCTCTGGTCGCGGTAGACTCGCTGGGAATATCGTTCAAAGGGCTGTAAGATTTATATTTTCCTATTTTGTGTACTTACTCGCTACTTTTCTAAGCGATTACATGTTAATTGAATTCCTTATGATTTATTGTGGTTATGGATAGTTTCAGCAATTGATATTTTGTTCCAAGTTAGAATAAACGGTTGTATTCATTACTTTATGTACCTCGTCGTCTTATTTTAAACATCTTCACTTCTGAATGCTAAATATATACATGAATAATACCAAATCTTTTGAGGCAAAACGCCAATAAAGTATGGAGCTAATAAAATAAGGGGACGCAAAGATATGATATGATATATGCTAGAAGTTTGGTAAGGAATCGTTACGCTTGTGCTTAAGAATTTATTAATTAGTTCGTTACGTTATCAGATTCCGAAAGTAGATGCCGCTTGCAAACGCAAACGGGCCCATGTACAAGTACATGTGCTCGTTTTACAACGTTTGCCCGGCGTGCGCGTACTGTTAGACCTAAGTGCATTGTCCTACTAAGGGCACTGCTACGAACTCCAACAGCACACGTTCCCTAAGCACTTTCTACATGTCTTTTTCAATCCTAAGACTTGGGTTGTGAGGCCAATGCCATTGAAGAAGACAGGTTTTCATTATCTCTACTTACACGCGTACTCTCGTTGATAAACTCCCTTACGGCCGTCTACCCCATTTATTAGGTCAATTTGCACAAACGTATCGTAGACTCAGTCCGTAGCAGAACATATTGCAATGTCACTGTTGAGCGCCGAAATGGTCATATGTTTCGTCATTTCTCGTTCCTCTAATCTTCCCCATGTAGAGTTTGCGTGTCTCGCTAAATTGTGACGATTTAGTGATAGGCCTGTGGCAGCCGGGGTTTGTTTTAACGAGACACAGTCCCTAGCGTTCCTTAGAACGTAGCTATCAATTTAGGTTGTGATACTTCGGGGATCCTACCCCCACTCCCAGGAACGTACGATCATCAGTTTCAAAGCAATTTTCTGAGCTAGACTTTTACAGGAATCAGTACTCATCAGCAGCGTTTGATTGACTTGTAACACAAGTACAAGTTAGTATTATAATACTAAACATTATAGCTTGGTTTAGACCATCTGTGAATATTATGGTGCTGTTTTCACCACTGAACAATATACTTTATTCTAATCAAATGCGAACATTACGATTCGGCCTTCCATTCGTGATGAGTCAGATAAAAGTCAATATTCGTCAATAGTCGATTGTATATGGGTACAATGTACATGTTGTATGTACGTTGTAGAGTGTAAGCGAAAGGCTTTCTTCGTCTCCCTAGATCAAACACAGCTTATGAATATTTGCTCAGGTACGGATAAGGAAGTGGATACATAACACATGAAACAATATTATACATTATGATGACGTGAAGCAATCACTCCGTCATGCTGCAATAAATGATACTGCCTGCCCTTCCACGCTACTGTCCAACTGCATTTTAAACGGGAATTTAATTATAGTTAACACTTACCACATGTTCTTAAAAGATGGTCAGTCTTCAACTAACTAACTTACTGAATACTGTAGTTTCGCCTTTGCCACAGCCTGGATCATTTCACATAACAACACTCACTTTTATTAGACTTAATACTACTACTTATTCTTAGCTTATAAATATTATTTGTCCACGGGGAGTTGATGCGCATCTTAGTACCGAGACTATGCTAACCTTCCAAGCCTAACCTAGGACGTCCTAGTGCTTTTACGATTATAGACCGATCTATCTCGCGGACTCAGCCAGACCTCTCCAAGCGTCTAAGGTCATCTCTCGCTCATCTCGATTAATCTAAACAGACCTTTCAATTCAACTCTATTATAATCCTACAAACATTATCACCCTTTCGCGGCCACACACTCAGACATAGACTCCTAGTATTCTCTCACCTCCTAGCTTCACGTCTGGTCTATACCGGGGTGTCAACACCACTGCCTTCAGCCTACCTGCTGCTAGCCCTCTCCCCCGCGTTTCTCGGCATTCCCACGCTTCAGTCGCTGGTGCCCCTTTTTTGTCAATCTTTCAATTGTTTTAAGTGATCGCCCGGGTTTCACCCATGAGCAGATTTTATATTACAAACATGTGTGCTTTTCTATTATCAGTCGCTCGTAGAAATAGGATATTTTAAATTTCTAAAGAATTCTTTGAGAAGCTTGTCAGCCATACCCATTAAAATAAGGGATTTACGACTTTGAAAGTTTTTACGTTTTGTTTTTCAATGAAAGGACGCCTCGTCGCTAATTATGGTAACTTGTCAGGCAATAAAATATGAAATGAATTGGTTTGTAAGTGTTTGGCTCCGTGTGTTGATTTTAAAATAAATATTAAGAAAGTATTTGCTTATTAATTGTATCGACCAGTCACATTCCCCCCTCTGAAAATCAGACGCGTGACGCAGTACAGCGTATGATCTTTCAAAATAGGATAATCTGTGCCTTTACATGAAATTGCTATTGAATTCATAAACACATCCATCTGAAAAGCTAGCCTATTCAGATTACTATCAGGTTACTATTTTTCCTACTGGATCACTAGTCTTATAAGATATTTCGTCTGCTTGTATAATTTTGTTTATTTTCGCAGAAGCATCTTTTATCGACACATAATTCCTGAACTTGAACTTATTCAACCTCAAAATACTCTTGTCATTTACCAAGTATCTGGTAATTTCCAGAAGACCTGTGCATGCTAATAATTTAGTTTTACATACCAGAGTCTCTTAAAAGAGTATTTGTGCTATAGAGCGACGCTACCTGCTGTGCGCTCTCGTTCTAAACTCAGCCTTTTGCAGCTGCCGCTGGACAGGGGCCTCTCCCAATGCACCTTAATACTTAGCAAGCTGTCAGATGCTCGTAGTAGTATCCAGGAGTAGCTGAAATAGTCCGCACATAGACATATTAGACTTTATTCCAATTTAAGTCGCCCCCCTCCGATTTTAAGAGGAAAGAGCAGTTCTGAAATCCAACTGTAGTTGGAAGGCTGTATCAGAAAATCAATGCTATCTAATTTGATATAACTATCATTGCACATTGATATATTGAACAAATTAAAGCTTATCTATCATTTAAATCAAAATACATTTCGTGCAGCTTCAATAAGCAATCTTGATCTTAACTTTGAAATGTAGATATTCCAGGGTTTCAAAACAGTTATTGGCTCATTAGCTTTTAACCGCGTTACACAACTCAGTTTTGTAGTATTCTTACTTGGTTATTAAAATATTATGTGCAAGAGTTTATCTTGAATTTATATTTATCTATCAGGCACCATTGGAACTGAAAAGGAAGGTTTATGTAGCCCTATAACTCAAAACAATAATACAGTTATTGTAGCGGTAACAAAGTAATACCACGTGGCTACGGTTAACTATGGTGTCCATTAAAAGTGAAACTTAGCTTCGTTACTGGAACCGTGCTACAGCTGCCGTTGAAGTCAGCCGATGTCAGCTGAATTTGATGAAACTTTGATCCGAACGCAACGCACCAGTAAAGTCTAGTGACAGCCAAGCGAAGATTGAAATTTCCTGGAATTTGAAATAAATCCACACGAGTATTCGTCCAATTATATGACATACGTTACGACGTTGGAAAGTTTTAAGGTAACTCCCCATGACGTTATTGTAACTGTCGCAAATAAACTCTCCTTTCATAAACTTCATGCTTCTAAGTATCTTATCACTATTAATAAACTCATACCACTCTACTCACCACCATTCATCCTTATACCAATGCAAAACTTTCAATTGTAAATAATCGTATTGAAATCTGTCCGTGTAATATCGAGACACGATACCTGCACTAACAGGGAGTCGAACCCATAATTACTGTTGCACTGGAACACAATCAAGTCTTATAAATCGTTACCTACTTAAAACTAGGTACTTCCATGTATAGCACATGGGAACTGAACCCACTAACCGTGACACAGAAATTTAATTACTTATCAACTATTGCGCCAGGCGGGAATCGAACCCAAAATCCATGACAATGGAACCAGTGGTTGAAACATATGTTATTGTAGCCGTTGTAACGCTACCTGCGCCGCGCGTCGTCTCTCACAATTTCTAGAACCATAAAATTACGTTGTGTTTTTTTTTTATTTTTTATTTTTTTATTGTAGTAACCCATTCATTGTTCTTTCTCGTTGCACTGAAGTGAATCAGTACATTTAATGACGAGAATCCTGGTCACGGCACCACATGAGACTGTTCCTAAACTACCCTAGGCTGATAAAATTTTCGTTTTTCCTAAATCATGCTATTTATTAGTATTTATGGTCAGCTTCCCCCTTAGGGGAAGGAGCAGCGCCCCGCCTCCGCGCAAGCTCTGTAGGTTTCAACCTTTGACTGGATGGCCTTCCACTGACGGAGGACTGAATTCCAATTAGGGATTTGTCCTGGCCCTGTCCCGTCCTTAGAGGCTGAGGGACAGGGATGGGACACAAGGTGAAGTTAATATTGGAATTCACTGTTATATATATACATGAATAATACCAAATCTTTTGAGGCAAAACGCCAATAAAGTATGGAGCTAATAAAATAAGGGGACGCAAAGATATGATATGATATATGCTAGAAGTTTGGTAAGGAATCGTTACGCTTGTGCTTAAGAATTTATTAATTAGTTCGTTACGTTATCAGATTCCGAAAGTAGATGCCGCTTGCAAACGCAAACGGGCCCATGTACAAGTACATGTGCGCGTTTTACAACGTTTGCCCGGCGTGCGCGTACTGTTAGACCTAAGTGCATTGTCCTACTAAGGGCACTGCTACGAACTCCAACAGCACACGTTCCCTAAGCACTTTCTACATGTCTTTTTCAATCCTAAGACTTGGGTTGTGAGGCCAATGCCATTGAAGAAGACAGGTTTTCATTATCTCTACTTACACGCGTACTCTCGTTGATAAACTCCCTTACGGCCGTCTACCCCATTTATTAGGTCAATTTGCACAAACGTATCGTAGACTCAGTCCGTAGCAGAACATATTGCAATGTCACTGTTGAGCGCCGAAATGGTCATATGTTTCGTCATTTCTCGTTCCTCTAATCTTCCCCATGTAGAGTTTGCGTGTCTCGCTAAATTGTGACGATTTAGTGATAGGCCTGTGGCAGCCGGGGTTTGTTTTAACGAGACACAGTCCCTAGCGTTCCTTAGAACGTAGCTATCAATTTAGGTTGTGATACTTCGGGGATCCTACCCCCACTCCCAGGAACGTACGATCATCAGTTTCAAAGCAATTTTCTGAGCTAGACTTTTACAGGAATCAGTACTCATCAGCAGCGTTTGATTGACTTGTAACACAAGTACAAGTTAGTATTATAATACTAAACATTATAGCTTGGTTTAGACCATCTGTGAATATTATGGTGCTGTTTTCACCACTGAACAATATACTTTATTCTAATCAAATGCGAACATTACGATTCGGCCTTCCATTCGTGATGAGTCAGATAAAAGTCAATATTCGTCAATAGTCGATTGTATATGGGTACAATGTACATGTTGTATGTACGTTGTAGAGTGTAAGCGAAAGGCTTTCTTCGTCTCCCTAGATCAAACACAGCTTATGAATATTTGCTCAGGTACGGATAAGGAAGTGGATACATAACACATGAAACAATATTATACATTATGATGACGTGAAGCAATCACTCCGTCATGCTGTAATAAATGATACTGCCTGCCCTTCCACGCTACTGTCCAACTGCATTTTAAACGGGAATTTAATTATAGTTAACACTTACCACATGTTCTTAAAAGATGGTCAGTCTTCAACTAACTAACTTACTGAATACTGTAGTTTCGCCTTTGCCACAGCCTGGATCATTTCACATAACAACACTCACTTTTATTAGACTTAATACTACTACTTATTCTTAGCTTATAAATATTATTTGTCCACGGGGAGTTGATGCGCATCTTAGTACCGAGACTATGCTAACCTTCCAAGCCTAACCTAGGACGTCCTAGTGCTTTTACGATTATAGACCGATCTATCTCGCGGACTCAGCCAGACCTCTCCAAGCGTCTAAGGTCATCTCTCGCTCATCTCGATTAATCTAAACAGACCTTTCAATTCAACTCTATTATAATCCTACAAACATTATCACCCTTTCGCGGCCACACACTCAGACATAGACTCCTAGTATTCTCTCACCTCCTAGCTTCACGTCTGGTCTATACCGGGGTGTCAACACCACTGCCTTCAGCCTACCTGCTGCTAGCCCTCTCCCCCGCGTTTCTCGGCATTCCCACGCTTCAGTCGCTGGTGCCCCTTTTTTGTCAATCTTTCAATTGTTTTAAGTGATCGCCCGGGTTTCACCCATGAGCAGATTTTATATTACAAACATGTGTGCTTTTCTATTATCAGTCGCTCGTAGAAATAGGATATTTTAAATTTCTAAAGAATTCTTTGAGAAGCTTGTCAGCCATACCCATTAAAATAAGGGATTTACGACTTTGAAAGTTTTTACGTTTTGTTTTTCAATGAAAGGACGCCTCGTCGCTAATTATGGTAACTTGTCAGGCAATAAAATATGAAATGAATTGGTTTGTAAGTGTTTGGCTCCGTGTGTTGATTTTAAAATAAATATTAAGAAAGTATTTGCTTATTAATTGTATCGACCAGTCACACTCGATAGCTCAATACTGTTGAATGACAAAAACACGCTTAGATTTTTAAATATTCAATGTGTAATTGTGTAATATGCTATCAGTCGCACGAGCAGTGCTTGCCAAGTTCCGCCCGTAGATGGGGAACATATGGATCCTTAACATATCGATTTATCTCAAGGCACAGTCTACTGATGGCCATGACGGTTCATGAACATGAACTTATGTAAATTTTACTCATTCTTAGACCAGTAATGCGCCGTTAGGCGTGTGCGGTGTGCGCCCCTGCTGTTGTACACTGCAAGGTGTAGAACTTACGTTGGCACTTTTAGTTCAAAAGCAACGTATAGAATCGCAAGTGCATATTGAATCTTTAAAGTAGCTACCCTAAATTACATAGGAGTACTTTTAAAGATATTTTGGCTTCCATACGGTTTTGAGAGCAGTGGTGATGAAACTGCAAACAGTAATGCGCCTGCCCGGATACTTACGGCCTACAATTCAAAAGTCGGAGTCGTTACCACTGGTTATGCGTGAATCTTCTCCAGGATGTAGCTAACGATTGGTTCCAAGTGGTACTTCTGTATTTCACTGCGATGTAGTCGACACACGCGTGACCCCTATGTATCGCAAATATCCTTTCACTGACTGCACATCGGTAAACACATTCATGGTTATTACTCATTCATATTAAGGGGCCGGCGGAGGATGCGTATTTCATACAAACGTAATACCAAAATTATTTGTAAATCAAACATATTCTTGAGGTAGTCTGTATTTATTTCGATTGAATTACAGAATATCTATGTTCCCAAATATGTTTTTTGAGAGAATAGTGATGCAAAGACGAGATATGAGGAATTTAAATTTTCTATAGAAAACTTATTTTTCTTTTATCTCTTGTTAAAATCAGTGTCCAATCAAAATATACATTTGCGAACCTAGATATTCTGTAATTCAATCGAAATAAATACACACGACCTTAGGAATACGTTTAATTTACAAATTATTTTGGTATTACGTTTGTATGAAATACGCATGCTCCGCAGGCGTCTTAATATCACTAGAATTATAATAATGAATGGGTTCGCATGAATGAATGATGCCAGTCACAATTTATACTAATATGATAAATCGGAAAAAATTGTATGCTTGAACGCGCTAATCTGGTACTATCAGTCGGATTTGTAACATCGCGATTTATTATAATATAGACTATTTAAAATAGGGCTAGGCAGAGTCAATACGTAGCGTAATAGTACAAACACATTTCGGCGGGTACTGAAAAATTTTAATGAAAAATCCAATAACATTTTATCCCACCTGGGAATCGAACCCAGGACACGGCGTCAGGATAACAGCATCAAGATTAAAGGGGTGGTCGCTAGAGCAACAACTGCACTAGCGACCACTCCTTTACTCTTGCTTCATACCCATCTTTTATTTGTTATGTATTTTACATAATCCTAGATTTAGTTTTAAATGTACAAACAACAAGAAACAAGTAACAAAACAACTCCGCCATTAAACGACTGGCTTAAAAGAAACCTCTTCTACCCATGTAAATAGTCCAACTTCTTACGTAAAACATATAACTCGTTACAATAACGCACTCACATCAACCAGTACCGGTGAGAGAAAAGCAAAGGAACATAAAACATTACCATTACCAGTGATTAGCAACCGTCGTTACCGTCACATTGTGTCACAAACCAGACAAAAACGTGAAAACTTGCCCCCGTGTCACCACATTGTGACAAGTGTCTCAACAAGCCGACGAGATACTGTGAGAAAATATATCAACACGAGGAAGTACTTACTTGCATGTTGTAGTGAGACTGTTTCTTGTGTAAGAGCAAGCGAAAAACAAATTATTCTGTAGTAATTCAAAGCATTGGAAACGTAGGTATGCTCAATAAAAAACAAGGAGTGCAGTCTTTGGGAACTCCTGATAGAAGTGAAAACTCGTAGCAGATTCGTTTCAGGCGACGCGCGACGGTCACACGAGTTCCATGATTTTTGTTCACTCAGAAAGTGCTCAACGCAACCAAAGAAGTTTTCACTTCAATAAGTAAACAATTGTTTAATAAATAAAGATGACTGAAATGAAAAAAGTGTAAGTTAAGCAGCCGTTAACGTCACCACAGCTGGAACACGAGAACACCTCAAATGTGTGTGCAAAAATAAGTTATTATTTCCAAAAAAATCTCCATTGACAAAAACATAAATCCAACTTATGAATGTACAACCAACTCATTTATCAAAAAGACGATACGATCGCAATGATTGATAGATATCGTAAACGCTAATAGAGATAGATGCGCGTACGCAAAGTGATAGTCGATCTGAGACCACCGCGCTGCGCACTCGCCGCCGCTTAATATAATGTTATATCACTATGCTGGACTAGGTTTTACTCGCGGCTCCACCCTCTTGAATGAAGGAAAAAAATATCACGTGAATAACTACGGGATAAAAAATATCCCATGCCTAATCCAGGTCGTGGTCTATTTATTTTTACCCGTAAATTTCGTCCAAATCCGTTCAGCCTTCTTTTGAAAAAGTAACAGACTGACAGGGTTACTTTCGGATGTTTATTAAAATGGAAGTATGGATACAGATTATAGCGCAGGAGCTGTATGTGTAATGTGGTACCAGATCCACTTTCTAATGATTTGTGTTGACTAGCTCTGGGAGGTCTCTCATGTCTCGTATGAGATGAATAACAGTATTCATCATTCAATCATATACGACGTGTGATAGAGGAGGCACATTTTTGTTATTTAAATTAAAGAGAAGTCTAAGCTTTGTAGTCGCAAGTGCTACGGTACTGCTGAGCAGGACGGGTTTGATTTCCAGGTCGGGCAAAGTGTTTTTCGAGTTTGTGAAGTGAAAACTTCTTTAGGGGCGCTAAGCACTTTTAAGTGAAAAAAATCATGGATACGCGTGACAGTCACCTAACTTTTTCACATCTATCGGCAGTCCTCAAAGATTGCCCCGCATGCTTTTTTTATTCCATTCAGAGTTTCTCTCTCTCTCCCTGCGTTACTTCGGCGAATTGTGGGTCTACGTCTCTGTCTATCTCTTCGTGAGACAGGGTATGTTTTGTTTATAATAAGCTAAATGAACTATTTGTTACAGCGCGAACCCGTGGCAGAACCTGCTGCGTCTGGTGACGGCGTTCATCCCGGTGGGGCTGATCATCTCGGCGCTCACGCCCAGTATCGTCACCATCCACAACGTCGATGATAACACGTCAGTATATGCTTTACCAACATGCCTATTGGCGTATTCAAAATGTGTATCAAAATTGCACCACATACTCACCTTTGGAGGTGAGTATGTGGTGCAATTTTGATACACATTTTGAATACAACCTACCCTCTGTACACCAAAAGCTGCAATAAAAGCAACCGCCGTCAAAGTAGTGGACATGATGAAGTATTTGGCTAAATAAAATGGGTAACAGGATGTAAAAGAACTCATCACAGAGCCGTCAACCAAGTGTTCTGTACATATATTATGGAACTCTGCGCAAACATTATTGCAGAGAAACAACTATTTTTGTTTGGTGTCAATAATCTCGGTTTCCGATAGGACTCAATGTGGCGCGCTCAAAATATTGAGCTGATTGCTGCATTCGAATTTTTACAGGGCCCATGGAAGTACTTTTAATAAAATTAAAATTTGTATTACAAAAAAGTTGGAACTCGGGTCTCACCAAAAAAAAATCGGGTTGAACGAAATGATGCTAAGAACAGGTGCCTTTCAGCTTCAGAAAAGAGATAAAAGACAAAACAAACTCTAAACTCGCCTGAAAACATACAGGACCCGATGAAATACCGCGAAACTAATAAAATAACTTTGCATTTTTTCCAATGAAAATTCTACTAACAAAATTGTAGTACTATACAAAAAAAATGTGATTACCTCATTATCATAATGTTATCGTAACATGATTGAAGATTAAGAAAATATAAACTATGACACTGATAATGATAACCATTTGATAACACCAAATATGAATATCTAAAAGAATTTCAGGTCAATAACCTAAATAAATAAATAAATATCGCTGGACATTAACACAGCGCCACCTAGTGCCACACTAAGCAAAGCTTGTGTCGTGGACACTAGATAGTTGATATACTACATATATACTTTTTTGTTTGTAAATACATACTTATTATACATAATAAACATCCATGACTCGGAAACAAATGTCCATGCTCATCACACAAACATTTGCTCCTACCGGGATTCGAACCCAGGACCCTATTCAGAGCGTAAGCCTCACTACCACTACGCCATTCGAGTCGTCAAAACCTGATGTTTTGAATTTCACAATGCTGTGATATATTTCAGGAAAGGTCTTAATTATTGTACAGAAACACACACACATAGAAATAATATCATAATAATATCATAGCGGTAATGGTGATGGTGATGGGAAGATGAAAATTATACCGGATTGACATCATCATCATCATCTACCTAGTCTTTTCACAACAATGGGGTCGGCTTCCAGTCTAACCGGATGTAATTGAGTACCAGTATTTTACATGGAGCAACTACCTATCTTACCTCCACAACTCAGTTAGTACTAAATAATACGATACCCTGTGGTAAGACTGGTTGTCAGACTGTCGGGCCACTGACTACTTAACGACTGACAAAGATCTACAATTGACACCCGGGAATAACGGATTAACGGACTGACATAAGCATCAGCAATCGAAAGACTCAGGGCCCGTACACTGTAGTCTTGCAGTATTACATATTACTGGCTACAACCTATACCTATACCTGATTGCGAATATGAACAATCTGCACATCACATTTTGTGGGAGAGTAGTCTTTGGCAAAATGAACGCAGTATTATGTTGGATAGTGTACAGGTTACCCGGGGTTCCGTGTTAATGTTAATATTTATCCGTGGTGCTAGGCAACTGGGCCTATCCCAGTTGTAAACGTCCCTTTGTGCCTATTGGCCTTGTTTCGTTCTGTCTCCTGCTGATATGGAGGGAAGTGGAAATTACAGTTTTTTTTCCTACTCCTCCGCTATACTTTCTGATTAATTTCGTTGCGGGATCCAAGACAGTTAAATTCATTCTCTGGGACTTCGTCGAGCTTCATTGTCTCGGCGCTTTTCTGGTGGTCGCTACTGTTGATACGGGCTTTCAGGAGTTACAGTGGTTTGGGCGTGTGTGGCGGGCTTGTCCCAAAAAAAAATGGCTACAACCTATTCTCTGACCTACCAAATATACACAAACAATTTTATAAAATTCGGTCAAGCCGTTTTGGAGGAATTCGATAACAAACACTGTGACACGGGATGTTGATATACAGGGTGGGAAAAAAAATTTTGCAAATAGCAACACTAGATTTTTTTGAAAATCGTTCGAGGAAAGGGTGCGTGGTTGGCGGGAAACTATGTGTCACTACATGCAATTTAAATCACGATGGAACGCTTCACGGGACCACAGCGTGCTTTTTGTGTAAAACAATTTTACAAAAACAATGATTCCTACGTTACTGTACGACGCCTGTTTAGAATTGAATACGGATTACGCCATCTAAGTGAGTGTCCAAGTGTTAATTTGATAAAAGCTTGGGTCGGAAAGTTCGAGCAAACGGGATCGACAGTGAACATTAAACAAACAGGGCGGCCACGTTCAAGAAGAAGCGATGAGAACATTCGTGAGGTCGAAATATCCGTACGGAACGATCCAGAATCATCTACGCGTAAGCGTTCGGCGGCTGTGGCAATACCAAGAACTAGTCTACGGCGAATTTTGCATCTAGACATCAAACTGCACCCATATAAGCTTCAAATTGTGCAGGAGATGAAACCAAATGATTACATTCAACGTAAGTTATTGGCTGACTCTATGCTGGAGCGATTCTCTAGCCTTGAGAATGTGTTGTTTACGGACGAGGCCCATTTTCACGTCAATGGGCACGTGAATAAGCACAATTGTCGATATTGGAGCAGGGACAACCCTCGCTTATAACACCAAAAGCCACTTCATTCACCTAAAACGACAGTATGGGCTGCCATATCAGCAAAGGGCATAATTGGACCGTATTTCTTTGAAAATAATCAAGGAAATAATGTAACTGTGAATTCAGCGGAATACGTCAAGATGTTGCAAGACTTTTTGACGCCGCAGTTGCATGAATTTCAAGGGTACAACAGCAGGACCTGGATGCAACAAGATGGAGCAACATGCCATACGTCAAATGCGAGTTTACCGGTAGTCAAAGAAATGTTTCCGAACAAATTGATTTCTCGCAGAGGTGATATCCCATGGCCTCCGAGAAGCCCGGACCTTACACCATGCGATTTTTTCTTGTGGGGGTACCTGAAAAGTCGAGTGTACTTTAATAAACCGACGACAATATCCCAATTAAAACAAAACATCCACGAGGAGATAGCCGCGATCCCCCGCAGCATGTGTCAGCGAGTTTTCCAAAGTTTGCGTAGTCGATTGCAGGAGTGCCAACAACGAGACGGCGCACATTTGGACGATGTCATTTAAAAAAAAAAAAATCATTAAATGAATATTACGTTAACTAAATTATCAACAAATAGCATTTGTAGTTTTATTTCTATTCATGTTTCAAAAGTGCAAAATTTTTGGCCCATCCTGTATTAGAAAGGTAAACGTTATTTCAATGGGGGAAAAAGATGAAGATATAGGTACAGGATATCTAGATCCATCTCTTTCTAACAATCAAGTAAGATTAAAACAGTACTGCTATAAGCAGGTTGTCGTGGGCCACTTAGACCCATCGGTCAATACCTACCTTATGTAGAAAGACTACAAATTACAGTAAAAAATACATACAAAGGTACCTATCGGCGCGGCGGGATTTGAGCCGGAATCAGACACAGTACTTCCTCGTATACCTACTAGACTAGCAACAGTCAAACATAGATATTGAATTATGTGGAAGAGTTGTGTTCGGTGTGCCACTTTTTGTAGTTTGTTAGGTTACTATGAAAGAGGAGTATAAGTAGGTAGTAGGTAGGTAGGTAGAGTCTAGTAGGTACGGTCGATTTTTCCATTAGTAAACTATTATTAAACAACACAGCGTATTTTCAGAAAATAATAAATCAGATTAAACAAACCGTACTAATTACAATAACAATTTAATCACCGCAGTTACACACTTATTTTGCCTCTGACAGCGGCAGGTAACCCGACATTAACGTTATTGAAACGTGCATAAAAATCACTGATTATGGAGAGACCTATCAACAGTTATTGAACAGCGACCGTACGAGATTAAACTACCCTATGGAAAGAAGAAAGAAAGAAAGAAAACATATTTATTCGTCGCAAGGGCATGAGGCGCATACAACACTATCATGCTATGGCTCATCCATGCTGCCAATATCTGCGTAGGATCGGTTACATGGCAGCGGACCGCACCGCGCGCCGCCGCACGTAACCACCGCGGACATACCGCGCGACACGCGAGCAGCATGCACGCAGCACGCGACGTGCACGCGACACACATGTCAGTCAGACGCGTGCATTCGACGCCCCAATGATTGATGGTACGAGCAGTACTGGCCTTAGTGTGTAGACAGACGCATTAGGGTTCATGAAAGAACTTACACTTTAACCTATAAAACGAAAAACTAAACTTTCTGTGGTTTATGTCATAACCACTACTCTCGAAACGAAAAGGAAATCATCGTGAGGAATTCGCCGTCCTAGAATAAAAATTCCAAGACTTGACATCTACTAACCTTCACCGGGTCCGCTTGGTGGATAAAAACCCACTCTTTCTTATAGAGAGGAGGCCTGTGATTCATCAGTGGAGCATACGCTTTATGTATGAATAATCAGACAAAAAATACTATGTTGCGTGCAGGTTTGTATCAGCGCTATCTTTTTGCAAGCAGTGTTAACACTGTACTTTGCTGGTTTGATTCCAGAACGAAGTATTTGTATAATAAAAACTTTTTTGCAAAAAATATAACCGACTTCACACAAAAAAGTGAAAAATAACTTTAGCTTCAGAAGTCGGTGACCTTTGTTTGATTGATTTAGTTTTTTTGTCACCGACTTCTGAAGCTTAAGTTATTTTTCACTTTTTTGTGTGAAGTCGGTTATATTTTTTGCAAAAAAGTTTTTATTTTTCACTTTTTAGTGGTTCACATGTGCTTACCCTTTCACAGCGTATCGGTGTGATTTTTTGTTATGAACTGGTGTAAACAATAGACAGACGTGAGTCTTCAGCGATCCCAGTACATTTGCTATCATTTATTAAGGAGTTCAGTTAGTTGCCTATCTACCGAAGTCACCAGATCTTTATCAAATCAAAATGGGATCACTCCGAGAAAGTACTCTGCCTAAAACTACCCAAACCGCTTCTGGTGTGCCTATAAAGTTAAGGAGTTACCTCTATTTCTCCGGGATCCCATTGAATGGAACTTTACACGTCTAACTGTCCAAATCTGGGTGTATTGTATACTTCTGCGTACTCCCTCAGAGCATACAGGTGTTATGTTACGTCATGATGTTGTATAAACAATAAACAACCAAGCGATTGCAGCAATTACTGCAGCTTTGCCGTGTATTTTTGAAGAGTTCCATTTACATCTCCGAAGATCAGCGTAAGATCTTAGCCAAATTGACATGGAACCACACGGAAAGCACCAGCTTTCAAATAAAAGAAGAATCATCAAAATCGGTTCACCCAGTCGAAAGTTCTGAGGTAACAAACATTGTCGAAATCTGGGTATATTGTACACATCTGCGTACCCCCTCAGAGCATACAGGCGTGATGTTACGTCATGATGTAGTATAAACAATGAACCTACAAGCGGATGCAGTAATCACTGCAGATTTGCCGTCTATTTTTGAAGAGTTCCATTGTATATCTCCGAAGATCAGCATCAGATCTTCAACAAATTAAAATGGGACCCAACGGGAAGCACCAGCTTTCAAATAAAAAAAGAATAATCAAAATCGGTTCACCCAGTCGAAAGTTCTAAGGTAACAAACACAAAAAAAAAAAAATACAGACGAATTGAGAACCTCCTCTTTTTAGAAGTCGGTTGAAAAGCTTATTATCGTTTTCACGATGCTAGAGAACTACCAAGTAATTTAAATCAATTTTAATAAATGGTAAGAAATCATTTTAATCTGCGTACCGCGAAGGTTGGTTCGAGGAGACACGGAAAAAGAGCTCATGGAAGGAATTGGAGGAGCTATTTGCCCAGCAGTGGGACAAGCCAGCATTCTTCATGAAATATTGAAGAATGTGTTATCCAAACAAAAAATTGGTCGTTGTATCTTAAGGAATGACCACCACTACAGGGAAACAAACACTTCTCATATTTGGGAAACACATTACCCAACAGTTTAGTGAACGCGTGCGCACGTCTTTACTTAGCACTTGACCAACCCGAGGTTTTTGTCCAGATCTAACAATGAAAGAAACAGAACGTATGCACTGCTTGTCATAGAAAGTTGTAGTTTTATGTGTGAGGAACTGCGCCCGCGCCACGCGCTTCGATGCTAATCGTGCGCAGTTGGCGCGGTGTGGCGGGATTTTACGCGGATTTCTTGTATTATTGATAAACGATTAGTAGTTGTTAGATTTGTGGGTATTGGAAATATTAACTGGTAACGATAAATCGATTTAGAAGTGCATACGTGCAAAACGTTTCGCCATTCTAGGAATTTCTCCTGTATCGTGGGTGCGTTCACAAACATTTAAACTTACACAGCCAGACTCGAAACAACTGTATGTAGGCCATACATATATTTATAACAATATAATCTAACATTTATGTACTCCTTAGTCAGATTCGAGTGGCTGTACAGTAATGGACGCCTGGAGGAACTCCCTAGCAGGACACTTACAGACCTTATTGATGATGTTTTTCAGACGGCCAGGCGCGTATGGTATACGCAACACATATACAGTAACTGAATAAACCATCGCCTTCAATCACCCGTCGCGTCCGATGGCGCGTGTCAGTCGGTCAGTCAGCTAGTCATCAGTGCCACGCACTCACGCGCATGCGCGGAAGCCACCTCCGCGAGTTGCGCAAGCGGGACTGGGTACACTTGTATATGGTGCGCTGGGGAAACTTTGTGTTGTTCCTGATGCAACGAGCAGACTATACTTTTTACTTCAAGAACTACTACTTTCTTCTTGTTTCTTTTTTTTTCCAAATCAAGCCTTTTAACCCACCGCACCTCTGCAGTGGGTTCCCGTCTTTTGGTATTAATCTTCCGATGCTTGGAGTGTACTTATACCCGCTATGCGCATTATCTAAAGTTTCTCGCCACTTTTTTCCGAGATTTATTATATCCGTCATCCAGTATCCAAAGTGCTGTCCGTCACTAAATTTAGTTATAGCGGAAACACAAGCATAATCAGCGGATTATGTTCCCAGAACTCAAAGACAGACTTCACCCCTATGAAGGGGGGTGCAAATGATAAGGGTGCCATAATAATCTTCAGTATCCCAATACATGACGTTTGGTACTTAAGTCATGAACATAGACTATCACCACCCATAAATCATTGTCAACTCATCCCAATACTTAGTGACATTCATACATGCAAGTATTACATCCACATTGATTTTATTTCAGCCAACCATCCTCCCTGCCGTACCGCCGCTCAGACCCGGGTAACCCGGGCAATCCGGGTATGTCGGGCATGTCGCACGTGGCGCCGATCAGCGAGCGATGTCGGCGCCGGCTGCTGTGTGAACTGCACTCCGAGAGGAACTATGTGCCGTGAGTAACATTTATCATCTTTCTGTGACATGTTTCTTGGGGTCGTCACAACTTGTTTTTGTCACGAGACGTGAGTAACATTGTGATTTCTTAAAGAGGTACATACTGCCCACTGCTGGGCTGTGTGTATAAGTATACAGGGTCTTTTTTTCTTGGTCCAGGGTTCAATTACTTGGTCGAGTAAAGTGTTATTGGGTTTTGTCAACAGGAATTTCTTGTTAGTAGCCTCAAGCATGGATTTATGCTCGGTTGGTGGCAAAAGGTTCGCCAATGGGACTTATAACATAGCTTGGGAAATAAGAGTGGTATAGTTCTCGTTATTCTCTCCCAAACTTTTTGGGGATACCAAGCATGGTTTTAAGTATTTTTCTAAAGAGAAACATGACAGCTTCACTCACTCTCACTGCTACAGATACAATGATTGTTTGTTAGAAATCTATCAACATAGTTTCAACATGATCTTTATATAAAACTCCTGTGGTTATCTAATCAATGACTTGTTTTACGACCTTCATACAGATTACCATACACAGCCAATTTATGTCCCAATATTTTATTTATCTCTTCGATAGTACCAATCCGGAGCTGGTAAGGCAGACCCAAGTTATCTTAACTGCTCACACAAACACGTTTCTTCGAGTGTTATCTTTCTTATACACTACAAGCACAGTATGCATCAGGATTAAACTCTATAACAAGCCAAATGACCTGGAAGGTGATAGGTTAGATCTAGAGAACACTTTCTCCCAGTCACGCGAAGCTCGGAGACACTATCACTATATCACTGTGTTACAAAACCAACAAACGTGTAGAACTAAGTTCTAGATGCTGTTATATCATAATGATGATATGTTGTGTTGGAATGCAGTGAAAGAGTGACGACACTCGAGTACAGTTAGTGCATGCCAAGTAGTTAAGTGAATGCCAATCTTTAGATAAGTTATTTACCCTAAAACCTAAATAACTGTGTTTGAACTTCATAAGTCAAATTATAAGCTTTAGCTGCTTGATAATATTTTTGAAGTATGTGCATTTGCTTTAAGTAATTTTTGAAGTTCAGAAAGTGCTAACTAGCAGCCTTATTAGAATAAATAACTATGTTTTTGAGTTACGAATCATTTTAGTATTTTATAATATTATATTCGTCTAACAGTATTTTATCAAGTAACGCCCCACGTTCATATTCGTTGTTATTGAAAATTAATAGTTAAGTAGAAGAAGTATTCACTTCATTCGCTCATATGGAGACTTGATAGTGTCACCAATGACATGCATGAATCCCATGTATTTTACGTATGTAAAATTCATCAAATTGTATGAAGGTTTGGTCAAACGGGAAGGGAAAGTTGCGGACGCGGCTCCAGACACCTCCATACAAGCTTCTGAAGTATCGGTCAGTGCCCAGTGTCCACAGCCGGTTCGTAATTTGTCCGTTCTAGTTAAACTTTGTTTATACTTTACCGGTTGATTTGATTGCAGCCCATCGACGCTGCCCAGACGGGCGATGAAGCACTGCTACAAGATCCACTGCGAGGACACGGACGCCCTCTGGAGGATGCTGCGCTGGCTGTTCACCTACAACCAGGGCGACCAGGAGGGCGGGGATCAGAGAGCGAGGCTTCTGACTTAGTTGTAACTTTTGGTAGAAATTAAGATGTTGAGTGTGCAGTGTGCGCGTTTATGTCTTTTGTATGAACGATTTTTTTAAGTGCAATTTTAGCAGTCTCTGTAGATTGTTTCTTTATGTTGTTTGCTTATTCGGTACGAGTAGCTTATTATATACTTTCAATAAATACTCATTATCTGCCTTATATTTTCCAAGTTTAAAAGATACTAAAAAACACGGTGTTCATATTCAAAAGTTCTCTGTTTATCATCGTGGAACACGATTTAATTAATTAATATCGCTAAACTGTTTATAGAAACTAGAGCTTAACTAATCAGAAAGTGAAAAACGATTGACGATTAACTTCGATGAGTTCTTTTGTAGATTGTCAACTAATGAGGTCCATCGATTTTTTATGATGATTTATTACTGAACTAGAATTTTAATTGAGTTTAGAAATTCACTCAAAGCCTAAGGTGTGTGCAAATGTTTTAAAAGGATAAGTAATTTAGTTTCAAGAAGCATTTAATAACAAGATTAAAGTGAAATAGAAAACCAGAAGTATACTGAAACGAAATGTATGATAGCATGTTCCAATTAAAATGTTAAATTAAGTAATAATTGTAATTAAATGTTGTAACATTTATTTATTTTACAACCCGTTACTAATTTAATGTATTTTCATTTAATGACTGCTAATAGTGGTGTCGTTTTCAATTACCTGGACCGGATGTCGGCTCGCCTGGCAGTTGGCACATCCGGTCAACTAAATGACGTCGGAGTATTTACTGTATTTGCACTTAATTGTAATTGATCTTAGGATCTATAGATAGGAGTTAATCGAGGATTAACGGAGGTGACTGCTGGGTCTAAACATTTTCAAATCTCTCTATCGTCTAACACAGATGAAGGTCTTCCGAAAACCCTTATTCATATGGACTATTCAAAAGTGAAAGGCTACATCTAAATAATCCTAAAATATTGATTTCTTACGCCTGCGCTATACTTTTCTGATTAATTTCGTTGCGGGATCCAAGACAGTTAAATTGTTTCTCTGGGACTTCGTCGAGCTTCATTGTCTCGGCGTTTTTCTGGTGGTCGCCACTGTTGATTCTGATGGCTTTGACGAGTGAAAATGGTTTGGGAATAATAAACCCTAACGCTAAGCTTAAAATTGCATTGTTCGTCTATATCCAGCAACATTAATTAAATTTAAAATACACTGCATCATCATCTACCCAGTCTTTTCCCAACTATTTAGGGATCGGCTTCCAGTCTCACCGGTTGCAGCTGAATACAAGTATTTTACATGGAGCGACAGCCTATCTGACTTCCACAACCCAGTTAGTACTGAGTAATACGATACCTTGGTAAGACTGTTTGTCAGACTTGTTAAGCCACTGACTACCTGTAACGACTGTCAAAGATCTACAAATGACAGAAGAAATAGGATAATCGGCATGTAATTGGTGGTCACCCATCCACAGACCAACCTAGGCAAGCACGGCTTTACCTGACTCGAGCAACTGGTAATATTTAGCCACGAGCACACACACTGCATGGTATTCTTATCAGCAGTGTGTGTGCTCGTGTGTGCTCATCGATCGATGTCATACAAAACAATCATCAGCGAAAGACCATTCGGCCGTAATCTCGCTGTCACACACCACACATATTGGATCGCTTGACTCACCTTGTCATTTTGACTAGCGATCAAGTAATCGTGGACCGTCATCTCTCAGTATTTTTTCTAGGAGGTGGCACAACATATCTTTGGAATATGCCAAAGTGAAAATCGTCATCATCTGCCTAGCCTTTTCCAAACTATGTTGGAGTCGATTTCTAGTCTAACCCATTGCAGGTATATATATCAGTATTTTACATGGAGTGTCTATCTGACCTCCACAACCCATTACAGGGTAATGAGATACCCCTTGGTAAAACTGGGTTGTTAGAGTTTTGGATAAAGTAAAATCGTGTAGTCATAAACATTGCTTACGGAAATTACAACACAGTTTCGTCATCGTTATTTTATTACAAGTTCCGTTTACTTATAGTATTTGTACGTACTGTGTCAGGTAGGTAGGTTGTGTTCACTTTCATTCATAATTACAGTGCGTCAGGCTGTTTATATAAAGCGTTCCAACAAAACAATAACAACAGCCAGGTTTCTCTCAGCTGACTCATGTAACCACAGGATAATCATGCATGCTCTTTATAAAGTGCTATACTAAAGAACCTGGTCTTTATAAATGACAGGTATATAAACTAGCCTCTACAATGTATGTACATGGTTTGCACATGGAAGACAGCACCTTCCTTTCCGATCAAGATCGTAGTAGATCTTTATGAAGGTTTTCTCTTGAGATTTTCTTCAGTAAAAATGTAAACATATTAATGAGACCAGCTGTTGTTGCTTAAACTCTTCATAAAGCAAATTATCATCGCAATCTTAATAAGCAGAAACATCACGCCTGTAATCTACTAAGAGTTAGACAGAGGTGTGCCTGCAGTGCAACAACGCCTATTGCCATGCTGCATATTATTAATTAATTTATTTTATGTCAAGTATCGGAGAGTGCAGTGGGCTTGGTCGGTAAAGAAGTGAAACCAGGCAATATAACGAGAGGCATCTTCAAATTCCTCAAATTAAATCCGGTTCTCATCCTTCCGCATTCAGGTGTCAGCAAGGCTGCGCAAGCGCATCCACCGACGCGTTACATCACAGTACACACATTCCGCCAGTGAAACCCCCGCATTATATGATATTTACATAGCCGCAGCCATAGTGTTATGTGCTAAATAGTTCGCGTTATGTGGCGGGAATTTGAAAGCGAAAGACTTTATCTTAAGTGTTGAAGATAAGACCACAAATGTATGTTCTTTGTGGTCTGCTGTCAGAGTCCCAAGAATGGCTTTCAGCTAACATTGTGGGTTTTCAATCTAGATTTATCTATATAACTTATCATTGTCAATACTCTCATGTTAATATAATAAAGCTATCTCATTGGTTCAGTAGTCGAAAGCGCGGCTGCTGAGTATGAGTCTTGGGTTCGATTTCCGGGTCGGGTAAAGCGTTATTTGGGTTTATCCACCAGGAAATTTACAGAAGCATTCATTGAGTCTAGATTTGTATCTGGTTGACGGAAATACGCTCACCCCCTAACACGTGGGATTTAAACATAACTGTCGAAATGTAGGAGTTTTATATTTAGGTACACATCTGCCTAACACTTTGTGAATTAAGTCAATATTTTAAATACGAAGTGACTCTGTCTTTTCACTTCACAACTGACAGTCATACGAGTAGTAGTACTAACAAATAATTTATTCTAGCTGACCCACGCAACTTCGTCTGCGTGACATAAGAGTGAAAAAGCTCACAAAGGGAATAAAATTTCCCCCGTTTTTGCAACATTTGTCTATTGGTCATAGCGTGATGTTATATAACCATAGCCTTCCTCGATAAATGGAATATCCAAAGCAAAAAGAATTTTTCAATTCGAGCCGGTGGTTTCTGAGATTACCGCGTTCAACCAAACAAACAAACCAACTCTTCTGCTTACACACACACTCGATCGAAGTTGTCGACAAAAGTCTAGTTAGAAATAAGGATAGGATAGGAGATAGATGTAACTTGTATGTTCTTAGGTTTATCGTATGTTATATTTATATTTGCTTTAAGTTGTATGTTTTCTATTTTCTCATCTTTTACACACTATGTCTATATCTCTTTTTATCTACTCTCCTTTCGCAGGTATGCTGGAAGAGATTTCTTTAGAAATAAGCATCAAATTTGTCCCTATTTTCTATTCCTTTCATCTTTTCTGTACCTACCTATGTAGTGTGTACATAAATTGTTAAATAAATAAAAAAATGGCGCAAGGGTGGACACGGAAATGGCGTTTCATAAATATTTAAATTCATTTGGTAGTCGGCGTATTGTAAATGTTTTAGATAAATGTTATGACGTCTGAATAATACATAATGCTAATCGGTATATATTTCCATATCATCAATTCAATTCAGAATATTATAAACGATGGGACGAGCTCAAATACTGCTTTTAATGTATGGGTGTGCTCTAGTTATTTTGATGTTGTTTCTCTCCTTCAGTTTATTCCTGCATTACTAGTTATGTAAGAGTATTCTATTCTATTCTATGTAGTAGTTAGTTCACATTAGTTCAATATGATATAAGAAAAAATCTGATTTCTCAATGAATTGCGAAATTCAGTTTACTATTACTCAGAGTCTAGTATAAATAAACCCTTATTATGAAACTTAAGAATTCATCGATACAAACTAAATCTTCTGATCTACTGATCCGATTTCGAAAATTCAATCACTTGTGGAAAGATAGTTTATTCGCGAATATTATAGACTACATTTACACTGTTTCCGTGGTATATCTGTAATACTGCGAGCCAGGCCGCGCGAAAAAGCTAGCACATTCTATAAAATGAACAGGATTCACATTGTTATACTATTTCACCAAGTAACACTAACATCGCATTCGTATCCTCTCATTGACATGCCTCACTCGAATAGAAACTATCCGTCAGCGGAGAATTATTTAATTAAACACAATTAACGTCATGACGAATGAAATATTACTAAACTATAGATTATGTATGAGGCGTAGAAACTACAGAAGAACGGCCAAGGAACTCCGATATGGACACTCTTTTAAATCAAAAATAGACACACTAACAAGAAATTAATTACAACGGGCAGCAAGCAATGGAGACAATTCTTCCGCCAACAGCCAATCTGTAGACAGAATAAAACATTAGAATTTTAGTGCTTTCCTAGCGTCATTGTTACCGTAGTGATAGAAAACATAATAATGTGTCATGACTGTACAAGTAAACATCTACTTGTTATAACATAAGTGTTCGCTTTCTTCGTCAAGTTTTCTCTGAAGAATCTTTTGAAGGCAATAATGCTACATCATCAGCAGCTTTCGAAGGTGTTAGTGGCTATAAGATAATTGCTTTGTGACTTATAATTAGTGAAACCCCAATTGACTCTGACTGGCTCGGAGATCGAACCTGAACCTCGCACTTAGCGCTTACAACCACCAGACTCATTACAACATACTTGAAGATATTATTTCTCCTGTAGCTCGTAGTAGGTTAGAATACGATATTTGATATTTCAAATGAGTAGGTTTAACTCCAAAAGCAGGACACAGTTTGTATGCAAACTAAATAACTTATTCCCCATTAATTAAGATTCTGATTCTGATTCTAATTAAAAATAACGACCTGATGGGCGTAATGGTAGTGACGCTGCCTTACGTTCTTAGGGTCCTGGGTTCGAATCCCGGTAGGAGCAAATGCTTGTGTGATGAGCACGGACATTTGTTTCCGAGTCATGGATGTTTATATATATATTAAGTATGTATTTACAAACAAAAAAGTATATATGTAGTATATCAACAATCTAGTGTACACGACACAAGCTTTGCTTAGTGTGGCACTAGGTGGCGCTGTGTGTTAATGTCCAGCGATATTTATTATTTATAAAGAAAAAAACCTGTAAAATAATAAAAAAATAAAAAACGATCACAATAATATATTAAAACGGACACATTAATATTCAGCTCACAATCGTAACATAATCTAACAAAAAGCAGATTTCTCGTTGCGTAACATTCGGTATTTGCGGAAGTAACAAGGAAAGTGACGCGAATCCATTTTGCAAACACTAAGAAAGTGTTATATTCCGATTGTAATGAAATAAAGCAGGTAAATGTGAATGCATTGTTGATCGATTAATTGGATATAAACATGGTTAGTTTATGACTTGAAGGGGTCAATCACTGAACGTCAACTGTGGCCAAATTGTCCGGTTCGATTCTATTTCAACTTGGTTCTAGTACAACTGCCTTATTCTTCAGAAGTATAAAATCTAGTGATCCTAAATATCACAAACAGCTGTCTTTGTTCATCAGATTCTTCCTAAAGGACCAGTCCCACTGGCACTGACAATTTACCTGCTGCGGTCACGACACACAGTAGATACTGGCAGATACTGACGTAGTATTTGTATGAACTTACGCCGTGGTGGCCCTGGACACCGTGATGGCCCAGACGTTAAGCCCACTCCTCCCAAGTACGAGAATTGTCGATTCAAATTCTGCCAAACATCAATGTGACTTCTATAATAGTGCTTTCAAAGTTTACAGAGGTAATCTGGTGGTTGAGTTAATCATCGTGAGGTAATCTGGAGCTTATCATTAATGTAAGTTTAAAATCGCCAATTTTGATTAACGGTCGTACCTACTTTGTACGAGAAGAGTCCAACAGTGAGGCAGTAATAGACTGGTAGTATTATACATATATTATGTCGGCAATGTGTTCATATCGATAAAACCAAACCTTTACAAAATTGTCGGACATTTATGAAATTGGTGTCAGAGACTAACGACACAATTATCAGACACTCATGAATTAAGTGTCAAACACAAATTCTCTAATTTAAAATGGACAACACTTTTTGAAACACCCAAAATGCTGCCAAAAGAAGCTTACAACCACTTTATACCCATATGATAGTTCCGGCTACTCGTATAACGGGGCACGTACGAAACTAAGAACAAGTAAAGTAACCGAGAAACGGAAACTTCCTCTCGTCCGGCGGCACGCAACTTCACCACACTACACGTTGTACACGTTTGCACGCACGCGATTAAAATATACATCACTCCTCCTTGTCAAAAAAGGAATTACTGAGCTGTTTAAAAAGTAAAGATGTTTTTGCCAGATTATACATATGTATATATAAAAGATGATTTAGTTGGGACTTATTTTTATATTTTGTCATTTTATTTAAGATAATCAAATAGTCAAATATTAAGCAAACTATACAAAGCCTAGTTGTCTTGGTTAATATCTGTTCTTGTTCATTATAAAGAGTACGTTTTCTCTAGAACAAAACGAGAAATGCGTGCAAACATTTATTTAAGGAACTTGTGGAAATATATATGACAAAGACAATAACAGACTTAATTACCATAGACAACAGCACATAGTTCAATGTGGCAACCTATTACACAAACATCGCCCATTCACAACTGTTGATTGAAGCCCATTCACAAGCACGTAACAAATACAAAGCCCGACCGCAACATAAATCATTAGCACCAGGGAAATGACGCAACTGACACCAAAGCACACCCCACAAACAAACGTTGACACTTTCTTTGACACAGAGAGCGACCGCAGTGTTGCCACAATGGGTATGAAGGTATGAAGATGATAGGTTACCGACACCATCTGGTTTTTGCAATACAACACCTTAATCGTCGCTGGTAAAACCCCCTTGTCTATCCTATCCTATACTTTAACTTGCAGCAGTATGTTTAGCCTCTAAAATGATATTTTACTATTCCATACTGGTCTGCTACTGCCGATCGAGCTCAAGTAGTTACGAGTATCTAACATTGTAATAATATAGTTGGGCCACAACAAACCCAACATCATCATCTGCCTAGCCTTTTCCCAACTATGTTGGGGTCGGCTTCCAGTCTAAATGGATGCAGCTGAATACCAGTATTTTATATGGAGCCTATCTGATCTCCACAACCCAGTTAGTACTGGTTATTACGATGCCACTTGGTAAGACTAGTTGTCAGAACTTTTTGGGCCACTGACTACCTGTAACGACTGTGAAAGATCTACAAATGTCAGCGGGGGGGCTTTCCGAGTCACGGAGGAAACTCGGTATATAAGGGTGGACAACCATCCACAGAGTAACCTAGGCAAGCACGGCTTAACCTTTAGTTTGACCCGAGCGGCTATTTTATTTAGTAGCGAGCTCCTCAACGACAAACCAACTGCTTGCATTTTTTGTGAGCCAAATAATAGGACCCTAATACTGTCTTTCCTTAATATCATGAGTAAAGTCTGCACAAAGTTAACCGATTGGAGAAAATAACATAATTCTAAACTGTACAGTTACTTGTGAGTTAGAATTGACAACGGAACATGAGTTAAAGAGTCGAAGAGACGCGATTTGTTAACATGGTGTTTATTTTTAACAAACACAATGTAGCATAAATAATTAGGGATGCCACCATCTATGCAAATAAATCCTGCTCTGTGTACATTCCAAAATTCATGACGTTTTCCTTCAGTCCAATGGTGGCTGCGGGACTGTTTGAAAGAGATACCGTGGCCCCGGAACATAAAGGGCGAGGAAGGCACATGGATGGGTTTTAGTCAGTAAAAGTCTGACACTCCCTCCCACTCCGCCCAGTGTGAGAGGAGTCATTTGATGATTTCCCATCCGAAAAAAAAAACACTGTTTACATATTTTGTAACATAAATAAATCTTGTGTATTTTATACTTGCAACCCACCGGTTTAGGCTGTATGTTATCCGTCAGTAAATGAATTATGGAATTTTGTGAAGACGAAGATACATAGTCTCAGAGCGAAAAGCTCACACATGGTTGGTACTAACCCTAACCTCAAGAGAAAGTGCTAGAAGCTAAATCCTCCGGTCAGTCTCCTAGCCACCGCGCCGACCCTCGAGTTACACAATGCAGTGATTATGCGCACGCGCACATGCGCTCATACACCTCATGTAGATGACCATGCACGAGATTACGGGGTGTAAATGACCGCAGTGTCTGGTTTGAGATGAATGTTCAAGTTTTTTAGTTAGTGGTTGGGTGGGGGTATAGTCAACTTGTAATGTGTTCTTAATTTATGTTCTGTGTTTGTTGAATTAATACAGTGAAAGTAGGGATTTCTACCAGCTGATGAACCTGAGAAATAACAAACTTAAACCTGTAAACGCAATATAGCAACGTTTATGTGGGCATCTTGTGACCTGCTCTTCTGATAGTTTTTTTTTCGAAGTTGCATCTCGCAGTTCAACAAGGTTTTCGTTTACTTAACCGGATTATCCTGTGGGTGCCCTGAGTAAAAAGCCTCCAGACAGGGCGAAATACTTAAAAACTAAGCGACTACACGCTAAGGGCAACCCCCGCGGTATACGGGCCGCGGTTTAGGACACCGCTGGGAGAGGACAGCAAAGGGACAGGCTGGATCTGAAAAGGGTTCTGCTAGTCTGTGAATCCGGACGGCAGGGCAAGGCGGTCTCCCTATGGCTTCCAGTTCTTTCGATCCAGGGTCAATGTAGACCCCAGGTAGTCGCACCATCTTCTAAAGCTGCGATCGCGAAGACTATTGCGTCAGACGTCATAAAACAGTAACAGCCCTGCAGTGTATTTTTTATACAAAACCGAAAAGATTGTGCCAATACATAACTATGTCAGTAGCTTCTTCATTTACAACGTTTAAATTTTTTAAATGTTTAATGTACATACACAATTTCTTCAAGTACGGAGCTGTCAATTCATAGTAACTTAACACTTACACGTAATATATAAACGCTTATATTCTTACATAATAATTATGTATGTAAATAAGTACATGAGTGCTAAAACATCTCATACATGACACCAATACGGTATATGTGAACCGGATACAGGTAGGTAAGGCGAAAACTTGTACTTAGGTACAATGCGGCAGTTGATAGCCCGAGGTGCAATGGAGTTCGATTACCAAACAGGAAAAGAGTTTTAGAGGTTTCCTTATCAGAAGAAAATTCTCAGAAAGCAATCCGGAGTTTGTATACTGTGTCTTGTAAAAGGCAGAACAACCAACCACACAACTCATGGGAAAAAATAAGTTAAAAAAACCGAAAGGCGGAATAAAAACCTTGGAGGTATTTCATTCCGCCAATTAATTAGTCAGACAAACAGAGAGACTGACTTTCGCGTGTAATTTAAGCGCCATTTTTTAGTGTTCCAAGAACGAACTATCTCTTAATAAAGTAGTCAAAAGAAACATACACTCTATCATCTTTAGTTATTAATTAATTATTTCAATCAAGTTCCATAGAAAAGTAAAAGGTTTATTAAGGATTTAATTTAATAAATAATTGCCTGTCATTCTTCAAAATTGCAGCCATCTTTCTGGCCATTTTAAGTTTTGATTTGTTGATTTTGTTTCCTAAAAAATGCTAACAGATGATGATTTTGGGTAGGTAACAATGATGATAGCGTATTCATCATTATGGTGTATGATTTATGAGAAATGTTACCACATTCCACACGCTCTTCAAACAGAGATTCTTTCTTTGTCACAAGTCCGCCCCACCACTCCCAACCACTGTAACTCTTGAAAGCCAGAATCAACAGTGGCGACCGCTAGAAAAGCGCTGAGGCAATGAAAAGGGACGAGTCCTGGAGAAGCGACGAAACCCGCACCGGAATTAATCAGAAAAGTGTAGGGAATGGTTAGAGGACATAATTTTCAGTTCCCTAGACATGAAGCAGGAGACAAAACAGAGTATGACCAAAATGGACATTTTATCGGGGATAACCCGAGTAGCCACTTGTAGAGTTGTTACACTGGAAACTGTTACATGTTTTTCAATGGGCCAACTGACTGAGTTCATGGGCCTGTTGTCCTGGCAAGGATTTCTTGACCTGAAGACAATGTCCCTTTGATCGTGGAATCTGGCTTGGTTAAAGAGTGGTTAGTGTTTTGTTTGGAGCGACAGAGTTGTGATCGCGGGTAAACCTGGAAGAGACCGCATAGGAGCCTGGCTATTGTCACAATGGAAGATGATGAAAGTATTGTTTAGGGCTCCATTCAAAATTTTACCCTGAGCGGATTCTATGAGTGGTTGAAAGTTGCGGTGTCCCTGACAAAAGACAGTTATTGTATTTATTTTAGTAGCCAGGTCTCGTTAGTACTCTATTGACGATTTGACGAGCTATTCCAAAGCGCTAACGAGATTCAATCCGAACATAAACGCAGCAATAAGAATAAAAGCGCTTGAAGCGCTTGTCAACGCTGGACAAAGAGACAAGTGCAATATAAACTTGTTTACTATCTAATATTGCAGTAGGTACCTACTTTCTTTGACGCTGGGACTGAATGTCAAGTCAAATCGTTAATTTGTTCTGAAATTAATATCATCAACAGATAATAAGAGAACGGTTGGTCATTATTGGGTTTTTCCACCAGGAATTATTCAATAGCAGCTTGCAATCGAAATGTGGGCTTTGGTGTAGAAAACAGGCTTACCCTTATTACATAGAGCGTAAATATAGCTGGAAAAATGACAGTAACCTATTACACGTTAGTGTACCCCTTAGGAGCAACGAGCACAAGACCCAGTTACGGCCATTTTTAATGATTTAGCCGGTTTCGGTAGGTTGCTATCTACGTCTGTTTGACATTTTGCGTACTGGACGGTTACAAACAATACGTCATAAAAAAGCTTCCTTTGATTTTTTATGAATCAAGTGACAGGTAGGTGATACGGATAGGATATTCTTTGTTTATAGAATCACCGATACCTACGGAAGAAGGCACATTAACCAAACAGTTACACGTAAAGTACGTTATAGAAAGCGGGTGTTTGAGAGATCGATCCTGGCTCTTTCTTATAATCCCAAGATTTAACTTCCTAATCCAAAGACGTCTGCTAGTGAACCTAAGCCTATCTTCAAGTAAAGTGACGTCTTGATCACCCAACGAGACATTTGACCTTACGAAACCTATTCGAGTCCGAGACAAGGCGGCACCACGCTCACTACTATCAATCGTAATCATTGACATCAACACAAGTTGGCCCAAAACCGCAACCTACGTTAAAAGCACAGGTGGGCCACCTGTCCACCTGTTACACATCGGTGTCCGCGCCGTGTCCGGCCGAGTTTTCTCCGGTAATTGCTGCGTCCGGCCATTGCGTCATGCGCGCGCGCTTAAACGGAGCTTTGTTCAGGAAATGTTTGGTTTATTGCGACGGTGTTTTAGTGTTTTTGATCTTGTAGTTAGTTGTGTACCTACTTTCCAATTGTATTTTACAACTGCATTAAATAAAAATGAGTAAATGTGTAAAATATTTTGTTAAACAGAATGGGCTCTTGAAAAACAAAATCATTTTAGATCATTATAAATTCAACTTAATAAGATGGTAAATAAAACATAATCACCGTAAACCACTGACTAAATAAATTATATATATGAAGAGAAAATACTCAAAACTGATATGATGTAACGAGACCCAGATTCACATCGAATGGAATGTTCAAAAAAATTGTCAAAATCTTCACACCATCCCACCGCGGAGGAGTTACACAACGCGAGGAGCGGCGGAGGCGGTGGCGGCGCACGCGCTGCGCTCTCACCAGCCAGTCGCACCTGACGCGCCGGCCCGCTCTGCCGACAACACCCGACCACGCACGAACACGCACGACCGCGTTAACCGCGAACGGACATATTTGAATTCGGAATTAAAACAGCTAATTCGAATTTCTAAGTGTTTTTTTTTTAAACTAACATCTGGATTTTTACTGTATTATTTTTTGTAAAGCCAGTAAGTGTACAAGCTTGGGAGGCGAGTGAGAGTGGTGTGAGGAAAGTGAGTGCAGGCGGGCATGCGCTTGCGCCGCTGATATTTTCACTTTCTACGCGACGGGACACTGCGCACTGTGAGTATACTTCGCCATAGTACGCTCCGATTATGTAATATTTGAACTCTCGGACACGCTAGCTGGCGGATAATCGATTGAAATGGAATCATAATTTTAAAATGATGCATGAAGCGGAGAAAATCTTTCAATTTTGTAAACTACAATTTATGAGAAGGAAAATCTACGGGAAAACTTTTCGAGAAAGTGGCGATACTTAAAAATAATAATAATGAAATAGATTAAGTAAATATTAAAAGAGTTCATGAACTCTCAAGTTCAGAGCGGATCGTGTGATAAGACTTCATCAGTGATGAAGTAAAAGTTACAAGTAATGATCTAATCTCAATGATCTCATTATCGATGAAAATATTTTGCAACCAAAAAAAACCTTATATTGATCAGAGTGTCCTTTCACTCTGACCGATTTAGGTTTTATTAGGGAAAAATAAATACTACTACGAGTAATTACACGAACGGTGCTTTCCACCACCAATGTGTGAAAACCGTGTTTTATTTATCCGCATACAATTTCTGACATATTTATTTTCTGCATGGTGTCTGTGGACAGTAACATGGCTCAGTAATCAGGTTTGCAAGTCAACGGCTGCGACCAGCTAGACGCTTCAAACATAAATTGTTTAGTTTTCTTTTTATGAAAGTAAAGAAAAACTGAATATATCTCTAGGAAATAGGTCAGCCTGATGAACTCCGCGATAGACTTGCTGCGCAGAGAACGGTGAGAACCGATGCACATCGCGTTCTTCTAGCGCTTTATATTGTTACAAAGCTCATTCGAAAACAATGTTTTCAGCAGATATTTCTTCTTACTGGGAATCATTGGCAAAGAGACCGTACAGTAATACTATTTGTGGGGGTTCTTTGCAATGTCTAACTTTCTGGAGCGATTTTGGAATAGCAAATCCAGATGAGGCTAGTCCTTTGGAACTTTAGGGTTTAAGTCAAAGTAGGTTTTTGGATCAGACAATCTAATCAACCGTTGCTATCTTTTGTGCTTATATTTATACCCGAACCCATCTTTCTTTGGGTTTTAAAATTTTAACGTTTCACAACAACAAACAACTTGTTCAAGTAGTGACTCTACCTTTATCAACATTTTATCAAACGGCCTTCAAAGATAGACTACTAACAATTACGACTAAGCGTCAAATATAAGCTCCCATGACATCCCATGCTCCCAGTTAGTCCTGTTGAGCCTAACCTAAAACTTCTAATATGAAAATTAGGTCCTAAACACTGGGTTACATATAATGCACATATACACTGTCTTTGTCGTTCCGAAACAGACCGCAACACTGAAGGCAGAGGATAAATAGGCTTAAAACCTATTTTAAACACAGTACTGAAAAGTAAGAATCAGAAAACTCAATTAAATACAAATTGAAAGCATTAAAAAAAGTAATTCTCTTGAGGAAAACACTCAATAAAACCTTCCATACCGGCGACATGTCGTCAGCAGCATTGACCTAAGGTTCGTCCTACATACTGAACACAGCAACATAATGAGCGATTGAACATTCAAGCGCATGCGCATTAGGAAATAATGGATTTATATAGATATCTATTGCGATGGTGCGACTTGAATAGGAAACTAATAAACTAGATGTGGTGAAACTTTGCATTATGCAGAATTGCTCTATCAAAACTATACACAATAGGTAGTACTAGAGGGATCGATATTTACATAACATAACATCATCATCACGCATTGTAAGTGGCAGAGGTGTACCGGTCAATACACCTACATTTCGCCTGTTATGTTTTAGTCGAGCCTATTGATCGATATTTACGATCAGAACGTTGAAGTTTAGTCATGTAAACCCTATGACTTTTCCATCGATAGGACATGAGCCTCTTTTCTCTGAGGATAAGTGGGATAATAATCCACCACGGGGTCGTGGAGGTCACATCATCATATTCATCATCATCAGCCTATTACCTAATGTTTCCATTGCTGGGACACAGGCTTCCTCTCCATGAGAGGAGACACATTTCTGCATGATAACCCTTACAATACCAATCTTCCCAGTTATTTGCCCTCTTTTTTTTTTCTTTTAGGATGGGAAATCATCAAATGACTTCTCCCACTCTGGGCGGAGCGGGAGGGAGTGTGTCAGACTCTTACTGACTAAAACCCATCCATGTTCCTTCCTCGCCCTTTAAGTTCCGGGGCCGCGGTATCTCTTTCGAACAGGCCCGCAACCCCGGCAGGCTTCGGCCCTTGCGGGCCCCTCCCCTTATGCTGACATCTCTTTGAGGCGCGCGTGGAAC
This sequence comes from Xestia ashworthii, assembly GCA_950022955.1. Lineage (NCBI taxonomy): Eukaryota > Metazoa > Arthropoda > Insecta > Lepidoptera > Noctuidae > Xestia > Xestia ashworthii. The sequence goes on from OX465561.1 coordinate 1,143,284, forward strand.
ACGAACGCACCGTCGACACGGCCTGTCGTCGTTAGACGGACGGACGGCTAGCTAGCCCATAGCCAACCGTCCACAGGCCCGTATCTACGGTGGCCGGTAGCCACCACGTGGCCCCCGACGCCCGGTGCGTCTCCTGCGGCGGCTGGGAAGAGAGGCTCTCTTCCTCTCGCGTTCCGCCACCTCCTTCGCTAGCATGACTGCTTCGCAGAAGGAGGTGACGGCTACTTATTTACCCCTTAATTAAAGATTTCACATGCACTGAAACACTGTTGAAAACCCCATTCTGGGACCTCCGGTTTTACCCTTTTGTTTTAGGACATTGCAGTATCTTTATGATGTTTTTTGTCACTGTTTTATAACAGCTATGAAGATATAAAATACTATCATTTCTGTAATCAACTTCCGGAGAATGTACATAAACTATTTTTATCACAAGTTCTACTTGAAAACCACCAATGAAATGGTCTTGAGACTGTGAGAGGTCGTACTAAATTAGGTAATTTTCAAGTAATTATTTAACTGATTTATTTATTTAAAACAAACAGTGACTGAGAGTTACCACAAACAATGTACAGAACACAACTTCTAAGTTGACACCACAACTGTTTTCCCCGAAAGTTAGGCAGAAGTGATATTTTACACCAATATTTCACCTGTTATGTCCAATTCACACCTAATTCTTCTATATATATATTTAGGGACCCCATTCTCTTCAACGAAACACAAAGCCAGACTTCGGCCTGTTAATAAGGATTTCCTGATACAAAAACCCCATCACCAAATAGCCCGATCTAGAAACGGTACGTTACGTTAAAACTAAACTGCTCTTAATCCACCATAGCACCGCAATTAGGCACACTACACATCTTCATCAGTCTCACAAGCTAATCTATAGATATTGAGCAACAGACAGTAACAGAACAAAACAAATGAGACAAAAAGCCGATCGTCAGTCGTCAGTTGTGTAACGATGAACTCGACTCGTGTGAAACGCGCCTTACGTCACTGAAAGTGTGCCACAGGCGTGTCAGCGGAGAGAATCGGTTTTTGAAGATGGGTTTTTTATTGATCTGTAGTATGTTGAATAATTTGTTTTCTTATGACTATTGATTCGTCCAATAGATCTGAAAGAGAAGTGAGTAGGTCGGGTTGCAGGATAATCAAAAAGATTAGAAAAATAAGCTCGAAATGTGTGTCTATAAAAGTACATTCTGCCTAACCGGTCTAGGATTTACAGGGGTGAAGTTACAAATAAAATAAAGTTAAAAAATCGTAGCTTTTAACTCCTATGTTATAAATTAATGGTTCTTGTAGTGATCGGTGCGTGCTACGCCGCTACGCCAACTGCTAGGCGTAGAGTTTCGTAGCAATGCACCCATAAAATTAGAATAGGTGTAATTTTTGTATACCAATTTTCTTGGCTAGTCCTGAAAGTGGCTTTTCAACCCACGTTTCAAAATAATTCTTCTCCATTATGACGTGTTTCATCATCCATGCAACATAGCATTTTTTACTGCTCTTAAAGATATAGGTATAATACTTTAAGAAAGAAGTCAAGTGCCCAATTACATAGAACCGACGAAAGTAAGACGAAAATCGTCACGCACTAGTTGACCGCGGACGCCGACGACGCCGACGGCGACGCTTCACTAAACTTAGCTACAGGTGTCTATTATAACAGCACTCGACATTTTCCTTTTCTGTCTCTACAAATCGTGATCATAACTTTTCAGAAGCTAAGTAATAATGTCTGATTTATGTTTCTTTAAATGGTTAATAGCCTGATCATCAACTTTTATAATCGACATCTCTTTATGTTTTATACTTCGCAATTTCAGTGGCCTAAATCTGTCTGCAATACAGGGTGGAAACAACCTCATCACGAAGCCGTCAACCAAGCATTCTGTACATCAAACTAAGTAACTTTACACAAAAAGATTGCTGGGAATAAACTTTTTCTTTGGGTGAAAAATCATGTCTTGTTGTAGAACTCAATTTAATGTAACGCACTCAAAACATTGTGCTGTTGGATCGATTGAATAGTGCAAGGGTCGTGAAGGTGTTAAAGGCAAAATCTTGCAATCAAAACTTGTTTTTGAAAAAAACTTGTCAAGAAGTTCTAACTTTGACCCCCAATATCTCCGTAACTATGTAGAAGGTTCCCGGGTATGGTGTAGAACAAAAAATAATTGCAATGATGGGGAGAACAAGTACATTTCGGCTTCGTTAGGAGGTTTTTTTACACTCTTTATATTGTGAATTTTCATGGGCTTTTCACTAAGATGATAAAATTAAATAGCCTTTCGTGGATTAGAAGTGTAGTGATATGTAATGTTGTGAACTCCTAATAACATTAATTCTTATTCTCGATTATGTATTGTATTCTTGCTAATCTGCTCACAGCGATACTCTCCATGGTCTTGGGTCTTAGGCCTTAGGACTTACAAGTCCAAGCCCATAGGCTTGGACTTGTAAGTCCTAAGGCCTAAGACCTATATTGACGTGAGGTGCATTGTGGAGGTTATGACCTCCACAATGCACCTCAGGTTGAACGAATATCGCTTCAAACAAACTTATGGTTTTGTAGACAAGAAAATGCAGTTAGTTCATTAATAAAATATTAAACAATCTCAGCGAATCAACAAAATAATAACGGCAGGACCGACAATTTTTTTTTAACCTTTTAACAAGTAAGTAGATTTTATATTTCACTGAAATTAACTCACCAGCGCGAATTTTCGTGGACAAGCCCATTAATAAAAAAACAATGAATGATCTTAAGTACGGCTATATAAAGCGAGGCAAAACTAAAAACAAACAACAAAACGCTATGCACTATAACAGCGCAGTTGCATTAAATTTGGGTCAGCAGAAAACCATTAAAATGTTATTGTGGAAACTGAAAGTTAATAACGTGTTTCAACTGGTTTACGTTAAATAGATGGTATACAGTAAGTAACCCGGTCATATAAACATGTGTTTTGATATCTTAGCCGGTGGCTATAATAATATGTTTTCGATGTACGACCTTGAAGCTAATAATTGGCTTGAAAAACAAGTAATTAGGCTAGCTAATTTAATATTATAGTAGTTTAATTTAGTTAGGAAGGTTGAGAAAACTGGGGTTATGTGGCTGTATTGTTTTCCGGGGCCCTCTGCTAAAGTTTTCCGAATTAAAGTAGAAAAGCATTCCTTTTTGATTTGGTTAGGGTCAAGCTCGCCTTTCTACATTTTGCTGTCTTTGTAACTCAAAGTCTCACTAATAGTCTTACTACTCAAAATGTATGTGTGTAGTAAAAAATAAGTATTATGAATAAAACTCAGAACTGGGAGAATATTCCATGGAAGACAAACAGGAAAAAAATAGAACGTACAATCAAACTATCATAAAGAAAATAGATATTAAAACAGAAAACCGTACCGATATGAAACCAATCATGACAGATTCACGCGTTGTGGGCGCATCATCAGCTAATGTATTGTTATATTTGCATGATTTCCGACCGGAGCGGGAACCAAGCATGGGAATCATCAAATCAAATCAAATCATTTATTCTTTGCAAACATAGGTAATAGGTACATAGATGTTCTTTTTCAATAAACTTCTCGTAAGTTTTCGTCGTCGTTCGTCGTCGTAGTTCTCGTTGTTCTTTTTTGTTAAGTTTTCGTCTTTAATAATAGACGACGAAATGCTGTTTTCGCTTATTGTTTAATATTACCCATATTAAGATTATCAGACATTGTTAAAAAAAACAGAAAAGCTCTCTTGAAAATCGCCTAGCTATAATTCCAAAAATTATTTTCCAAGTTATGAGATTTGAGATAAACTCTTTAAATCTTTTCGTTGACGACCTAATTGGAAATTGAGCCACAGGATTCTTTAAAAAATATTAAATGTGACACTATCTATGCAAGTCAAACAACGTAGGAACGATTTTCCGTTGACATATAAGAAAAGGAAACAATTCGGTAGAAATTGCTGTTGATTTTGCCTACGATGAGTAAATAACGTTCATTACGAAATCTAAAAAAACATTCTAAAATCAAAAAAGTCATAAATAAATCATCAAATTTTTTCCACATTAACTTATCATTACACAATCATCTAAACACCTGCGTGAAGATGAATATCTTGATCGCTTCATCAACAACAAACGTACACATTTTATTTGAAAGTAACCGGCTTTATTAGAAAACCATCAAATTGTTCTCATTTAGTACATTAAACGTGCGAAAATGATAGGCGGCAACATCAAAAAGCCTAAATTCTCGCCATTCATTAGAATTACGCACCAAAATAGCGACTTTTACGTCCAACTCCAAAACTATTCACTCTCTAATTAGTAATTACAACTCGCGTAATGTTAAAACGTGGGAACCGTTGCTCGGGTCCGCTCGTGAACGCTCGTGAATATTCGGTGGAGTTCGTACGCGATCGGGCGCTGTCGTGCGCGGCGGCGACCAATCAGCGTAACATGACGCAACTGCTTTCACTAGCGCCCAAAGCAAACACGTCGATCGATTTTGTAATTATATTGGAATGCGATGCTTTCTTATTTGGGTTTTTGATTCGGTTTCCTCGCTGTGTCGTAATGAGGCTTGCGCGCGAGGTTGTAGTCATGACACTTCCGTTTTTGGAGGCTGGTCAGCTTTATAAGTTGGTCAAATGTTAATGGGATCACATGTCATGTGCGTAATCGATTAACTCATTAAGTCTGCGCTAATCTTGTAGGAGGTGTAGGCGTTTTGTAGTAGCGATTTAGATGATGTAGTTTGTTGGTAATTAAGTTTGCGGAAATTGTGTGGGTACTTCCGTTACGGTTTTTGAAACAACTTGCTAACACGTTCCAGTAATCACTTTATTAAACCTTTCGTTTTGATTTACTACGCAAAGTTACTCGTACTATTTTCTATGTAAATTTAATATTTCTAGGGATTAAGCTATAATTTTAAAAATATATATAAATTAAGTTCAATCTATGGTATAAGCCAAAGAAAATAATTATACGCCATTCCTGAGAGGCGAAACATGTGGCTTTTCATTTATTTATTAAGACACACACACATATGTTTTACAAAATAAAATATCGTATCTTTCCTTAATGTTTAAAGTCAAACTCACACTCTAACCTCTGTTTTGCCAACTGAAAAAGTTTCAAAGATCTACAGTATTTTGGGATTTTTAGTAGATTCACAAAAAAAAAAATAAGTAAGTAAATATTCAAAAATGGGCATCGTCAGAATCATATTTTCCTTAGCTACAGAATTCAGATACTTGAGAAAAAACATAATTTCATGCCAGTTATTTCCACACAAAAAAAGAATAAAGTATATTAAAAGTGAGCATGCGTCAGAATCATATTTTCCTTAGCTACAGAATTCAGATACTTGAGAAAAAAACATAATTTCATGCCAGTTATTTCCACAATAAAAAAGAATAAACTGTATTAAAAATGGGCATGCGTCAGAATCATATTTTCCAGAGCTACAAAATTCAGATACTTGAGAAAAAAAAACATAATTTCATGCCAGTTATTTTCAAAGGGTTGAATAAATACTGGGCGACCCCATTACGATACAAATCAAAACTACTATTAAATATACCAAATCACACTTTTCGTTTCAATTGGATGATCAGGCACAATAGCACCTGCACCGCGCATGCGCTCGATCACGACGCGCGCAAGCACCGCCTATCTGCGCCGCGGCCGCCCGGCCGGCGCACCGCGCACGCGCAGCACACCTTGACACTGATGTATTAGTCACTTGTTTGTGAACAAGTGCGCAATGTTTGTCTATTTGCATTACATTGTTTGACTTTCGGATTTCTTATGGTAATTTTCGTTTGAAAGGATTATTTGAGTTTGTTGTTATGTTAGAATACTAATGTGGGTCATTGACTTTGGCGCTGGGTTTGTCACTTATGTAATCCCAAAAGGGAAAGGTAAACTTGTATCTATGTATACTACATAATTATGTAACATCACGCCTGTACACCTTGATGGGTTAGGCAGAGATGTTTCTAATTCACACATTTCACCAGTTATGTACCACATAATTCATTCCCGTAAAAGGTTTCCATATCATACAGTCAGTTCTATCTCCTAGATACAGCCAAAACTCTAAAAGTGATAGATGTCCACAAAACAATGTTACTACGCTCCACTAAACATCTTACTAAACCCACTCGAGAAATTACGTGCAATAATGAACTCTACTGAACAATAATTAAATCTACTAACGAGTATCGCAAGAGTAACGAATACGACGTGTTATCTGTTCCCCGAGACGTAAAGCTTAATTAAAACGGTACCACGAGTAGAACATGATCTTACATTAACAAAACAAAATGGTGCACTTATCTGTTCATCAGTTCATTAAAATTGGCTAATGATCGCTTGGCCGGCGCGGGCGCAGCGAGTGCTTAGCTCATGCTAATGAGACAACGCAGAAGACACATTCTGAAAATAGCAAGCATTTGTTTAGCTGAATTATCCTGTTGCACTCGTGGCCATGAACCTCTATCTCTATTTTACGCTTCCTCTTTCTTGCTTGTAATAAGAAATCTTCCCTAATTTATTTATATTATATTCCAGTTCTCTTGGTCCCTCAATCTCTTCGTCATGCGGCAATCTCGTCTTATAAACTCATAAAAAGCAAATGGTGATTATTTTAACTAGAAAACTAATAAACGTCGTTCAGTTTAGTAGTCTAATGCCCCACCTGCTGGAGTGTCCCAGGTGTCCGTTTACCTGCTATTTTGACGACCTGTATAGCGCATCTACAACTGCAATAAACGTGCCACCTACTTAGCCTAAACCGTGTTATTGGAAAGGACATCGACACGATAAGAAGAAGAAGTTTAGTAGTGAAAAGCCATACTGGTCATAGTGAGCCTTCTGCGTCCACATGTAATGTGTGGTGGATGAGCAGAGTGCGGTCGTCGACCTCGCTGGCCGCTCGCCATCGCCATGAAAGTGAAACTGCGCAACCGCAGCCCTAGAAAATGAGAGTTTACTCCGACTGTGGATAGTTGAGTGCACTCCAACTTGTATCATGTAGAGTTCGTTCATCATACAGTATCAACGTTCATGTGTACTTTGCATGCAATTACGAGTAGATTTTACAAGGATCACTTATATTATTGTTGTATTTTATGCTATGTTGTTCCAGCAGTTGAGTGCTGGGAAACTCCCGATTTCTTTGTTTTGTAAATGCGAATCAGTCGAACTGATTATCAAAACAAATTAACGAATGTTGTTTTGATCGAGAAATGTATGTATACTTCATGAAAAATTTTGTACACAAACTTTGAGTTGGCTGCCAGAGTTTCGAATCAAAACCTGCTACCTACTTTAGGCGAAAAGTTTTACTAAATAAAAACTTAAATTTGAAACACGATCGATTGCAGGACAACACAACCTGTGCCAAGAGTTAGGTAAGAAGTAAAACACTAAAAGAAAACGCATGTTAGTCAATATCACTCTGCAATCGTGAGTCGATACCTGTTGCTATCGCAATGTGAGCATTGTTTTCTAAAGCTATGTAACAACACATTTTCCCAGCGCGAGTACTTTTCCCTCAGATCAATGACTTACCCAATAATGCTCAATCATGAACAAAAACACAAAATAGACGAAAGAAACCATCCATTCTAATAAATGAGGTCAAAGACATCGCTACACAAAAGAGGAAAATTTAATAACAGTCTACAATATAGGTCGGGGTTTCTAGACGTCACCCCGTGTGAACCGAGGCTTCTCATCGTATGTCTACAATCGGAGGAAAACATCGCGGTGTGAAACAGAAAACCGAAGAGTTTGACCTAGATAGAGTATAGTTTTTTTTTTTTTAAATAATTAGTTTTCTACCGCAGACGTGGGGGTCCGCGCTCTTATTTACATTTTATTAATTGTTTGATTGATTTAAAAGAAAAAAATTAAAACTATGATCGTGCTCCATCATTGGACACGTTACATTAAACTAAGCAAGAGTAATAGTTTAGATAAGTGGTAGTTTAATGTTTAATGTGTTATGTCAGACATTTTGTTTTGAATCAAATGCTATTCATTCGTAGTTAAATATAAAGAGCCGAAGTTTTAATTTACTTGGCAACTTAAATGGGACTGGGAAGGACATGTCTGCCGCATGCCGGACGAACTGTGGGCCCGTAAGGCTCGGGAATGGTGACACGGGGTCGCGGCACACCACGCAGGAGATGGCGGGACGAACTGGATGTCTTACTAGAGAATTTGCCTTTGCCCAGCAGTGGGACAATACAGGCTAGCTATTATAATAATTTAATAATAATTTCCATGGCTAAAACAGACATATAACTTGTACTTAAACAACCCATCTTAATATTTAGTAAACGTCTACATTTTCTGTAAATAATTAGCCTATTCTTGAAAAGAAAAAGCAAAATAACTTGATTACTTTCAAAACAAGTTCTAGATTCAACAACAATTCACATTTCAGTAACAAAAATTTACAACTTTAGATAACAATCTAGGCTAGTAACTAGCACTATAAACCATAAGCAAACTTGAAATTAAGTCGTTAGTACATATAAGACCATGTGTATTTTTTGCATATTGCAAAACACTTTTATGAAAGTTTAGTTAAACTTTTGTTATGCCTCCGATCTTAAAAAGATACTATCTTGTACGAAAGTGTCATCCTCATTCTTATTCAGCTGGTATTTTTCATCATGGAAGAATATAATCTTAGAAGTAAGATCTTTATTACAAACGTAACACGTTAATAACGTGACTAATAGGTAATAAATTTAAACTGAAGGTCTCACACAAAATGTTCATGTAGGATTGTAGGCGTTAAAACCTGTATCAATTTAAGTACACGGTGATATTTTTATGCGAATTCAGTATGTACGTTACACAAATAGATCTAAAATAATACTAAAATACGTTACAAGTATCAAAATGGGAAAAGAATCATCAAAAAATCCGTCCACATCGCTGTCAAATAGTTTCCAAAAGGCTAATAACATTGCCATTAAAATTGTCATCGTGTTTAAAAACATTCGTAATACGAGAACTTTCTAGTACTTAACTTTATTTAATAGATTTCCTGAAAAAAAAAACACTCAATTCTATCTGACTCATTCATAGAACACATTGAAACTCAAGGAAACTGGAGCTAGAACCATGGAGGAATAATTCGTTTCTAATTATCAACTAAGTAGTATACTAGCGATCCGCAAATGCTTCGCACGATTTTTACATCCTGTCAAAATATCAAGATTTCTTTATTATACTTTAGATTAACATAATGTTTTTCCACATTAATCTTCCGGAATAGACTCTCTAACGTTGGTGAAAACCGCGTTAAAATCCATTCCATAATATAGAAAAACTACGTGGTCACAAATATACGATCAGCGACTTAACTTTATACTTTAGAAAACAGATGTAGAAATCATCAAAGTTCAAATTATCAACTTGTGTGAGTCATCCTAGCAAAATGTTGTCTCCAATCGGGATTTGTTTTTATAGATTACTAGCCAATGCCCGCGGCTTCGCCCGAGTACAAATTATAATCTAGAACCTTCCTCGAAAACCACTCTATCCATTGGCGAAAACAGCATGAAAATAGTTTTTGAGTTTATCGCGAACAGACAGACGGATAGACGCGGTGGAGGGCGTTGTTTAATACTGTAGAGTGACTTGTGATGAGGCACTTGTGCCTCATCTGCTCACAAATTTTTGAGCAAACAATTACTAAGAGTGTGTACGCGTCGCCGTCGTGCGTATGAGTGTCTGTGTGTCGGCGACGCCAGACGTTTTCACTGAACGCTCCAGTTCCTGAAGCAGTCTGCCTCATACGCGGAGAAATTAAACTATATCGTGTCGCCGCAGTGAAAATATTACGACGCGAATACTGCTCTGGTAATTAAGAGTTTGAAAAGTAACTTGATTATCACGAGTAGATTACACTAAAACCCCTAATTTGTACCTAATTTATATGTATTAACACAATAGCAAGTAAACCTTAATGAAATTGATGGTCAACGTTCACAAATCTCGCATGCTGTTTTAATGTGTAGCATTGAAAACACATCCTTGAAAAAAAAATAATGCAGAGTAGCAACAACCTTAGAACTGTAGATCAATCAAACTTATAACTGCAATTTGAATGTTAACCACTGCTTACTCAATACACCTTGTGCATCAAATATTACGTAAAGGTCACATAAGGTCACAGCAGTCTGAATCAGCTGTTAAATTATATTTATTACCTACTAGCTTCTGCCAGCGGTTTCGCCCGCGTGAAGTATGATAATTGTCCCATGGGACTTACTACTGGTATAAAAATCCTATGTGTTAATCTAGGTTATAAACTAGGTATCTGTGTGCAAAATTTCATCCAAATCCATTCAGTAGTTTTTGCGTGAAAGAGTAACAAACATCCATCTATCCATCCATACATACTCACAAATTTTCGCATTTTTTATAATATTAATAGGAAGTAGGAAGTAGGTTAAACTACCCACAGCATGTGATCGTAACTCTCTGAGCTTTACAGCCGTTCATCATCATCATCTGGCTAGTCTTTTCCCAAATATGTTGGGGTCAGCTTCCAGTCTAACCGGACGGAGCTGAATACCAGTATTTTACATGGAGCGACTGCCTATCTGACCTCCACAACCCAGTTAATATTGGGAAATACGATACCACTTGGTAAGACTGGTGTCAGACTTTTGGGGCCACTGACTACCTGTAACGACTGTCAAAGATGGACAAATGACAGCCGGGACCAACGGCTTAACGTGCTTTCCGAGGCACGAAGGAAACTCGTTATGTAAGGGTGGTCACTCATCCACAGACCAACCTAGGCAAGCATGGCTTAACCTAAAGATCGACCCGAGCGGCTGATATTGTTTAGCCACGAGCTCCTGATATTATTTGGCCTGACTAATGAAAGGTGAATTTAAGGCTCTATTAACACAGTGATCATTCGTACCATCGTGTGAATCTACAAACGACTCCCCAACAACGCCCATAAATGTTACAGTAGCCGCTGAAGTATATATTGTTGGATGTCAAGGAGAGATTTCTTAAAAGTACTGAGGGATGAAAATATTCGAGGACAGACGAATCGTACGTATCGTGCAATAGTGGATCTAGGCATGGGGGAAGAGGGTGTGAATTTGAAGACTGAATCTGTAGAATTTTTTTTTTCAGAGATGCACAAACCGTCATAGACTGAAACTTTTCTGAAACTAACATCAACTTTAACTGATATATGAATAACCCTGAGTTCTGAATAATCCTGAGTAAGTCGTAGGGTTCGAACCCAGACAAGGCGTATTACTTTGTGAAATTTATATCATCACTACTGCTCTCAAAAACGGTGAAGGAAAACATCGTGAGGAAACCAGCATGACATCGGACCAAAAATTCGAAGACATGTGATACCTATCAAACCGCAATGGGCCCGCGTGGTGCCCCAAATGTAAAATACGCTTTGACGTGGAGTTGCGGACACCAGCCCGTAATAACAATACAATACAACCCTGAGTTCAGATAGGTTAGCCCAGCTGAAACCGTTAAGGCTACATTAAGCGGGAAACCCACATTTGGCACTTATTTACCTTATCACACCATATCAAATCCGCCAAACAAATTACAATAAAAGGCTATCTAAACAAGGTAATTAGCGGAAAAGGCGATCCACACAAACATATAATTACACAGATGTACAAACAGATAGGCAGGTTAACAGAGCGTGGTTAATTGTGCTGCGGTTAAACCTCGCGCTAACCTCGCGATTACCTTCGTGCGTTTGCGCAGATGCGAGGGTTAGGAAAGCGGAGGCTTACTACTCGTATGTAAAACTACGCGAGAAATGGTTCTTTACGAAACATTTCGAAGATCAAGTTTTGTAAAAATCGACGCAACGGATAATTTGCTTGAACATGCTCTATGTATGAATGACCTCCGTGAGTCTTGCGTTTACAATGTTGTAATAATCATAGAAGCATAGATACTAGACTTCATAATAGCCCATAAAACAAAACGTTCATGATTCTTTTTGTAAAGACATGTGTATAATTATACCGGGAAAGGGATAAACTCTTTATATAGGAACACAACAAAACGTTCATGAATCTTTTGTAAATAAAATTTCTACAATTATACCAAGAAAGGGATAATCTCTTAATTATAGGAGAATCACACGACCATGTAAGATGCTACGTCCGTATCCTGTAGTTTTCACCTAATCATGCGCCGGAGACGACTCGGACGGCGGCGCATGCGCAACGGACACTACATGATGATGACTGTTGAAGAACCTTTGATTGTACCGATGCACAGACGGGTATTAGACCCTAAAACGTGGCCAAAACTATTAAACAATATTTTTTTAATATTTCGGTGCTTATATTGCCTAATTTATTGAAAAATCATTATTCAAAGCCTAGTTGATGGTAAAATATCAATTGGAAAGGAATCTAACATTTGGAAACAGGTAAAAAAAAAATATGTCAAATTCTTACATTTTTATTTTATTAAACATAAAAAAACAACTGTAAAACGGTATGTTAAGTACTCTTAATCTTCTTTATTTTCCTTGCCCGAGTCACAACTGTCATGAAATGGCAGTAACATTTATTTTGCCGAAGAGGAAAAAGGCTTAGAACTTTTCTTTTTTCTTTCTTTTCTTTTTCCTAATTGAACTAAGATACGGGTCTGATGTGAGCAGTAGCCTATACAGAATATCCCTATTACAATCTTCACGGCAAAACTTTCGCGAATAATTTTCCCTATAATCTCGAAAATGCTTGTTCCTAACTTCAGCTGCTTCTTCTGACAAAGTTCCGATTGGGATCAGAGCGTTTTTCACAATGAGTGGCCCGTGCACCAGCACTTTGTGTACAGTGGGTGTCATCGGATGCCAGCTGTATAAGTTAACGTAAAGTTCTGCTGTATTGTCACAATATGAAGAAAACTTTTCAAAATTTATATCATATCCACTTGAAATAACTTTTAAAATTGTTGCGAACCTTTTGTTTTTTTTTTTTGACCTGCATATTATAGCTCTCGAGCTTCGTGGCTTTCACGAAGATTTTCAGTTTTTCTGCGTTTGCTTCGTTCAGACAAATCGTCGAATTTTTATTCTGGGCGCCCTGTATTACCGCTAGAGAGTCTTTTCCGAGGTATGTCAAGAGTGCCTTGAAGCCATTGTTCGTTGTTTTTTAAAAAAATCTGTTTAGTCCTGTTTGCTGCTTGCCATCTTGACTTAAAATCATGCTTGAATGTCGCAAATTTACGACGAAAAGCTTCTTTTTTTCGACATTAAAAGAAGAGTCATTTTTTAACTCTTCTTCAACTTCATCAAGTTTTTTAGTTGTAAATCCATCAGAAGAACTATGGATCATGTTGAAAATATCCATTCGCGTCAATACTCGAGCCCCTGACGTTCCTAGAACAATTAAAATCCAAAAATATAATCACAGCGGCAAAACAAAGTTTGTTTTATGGAGATCTTAAAACATAAAAATAAGAGAAATCCATAAAAGGGGCAAAAAGTGGCAATATTTCTTTCTATATAATATATCACAAATATCTGTGCTACCAAACAATAAACTAGATATTATCCGATAACGCCCGATTATCTTACTTTTACTCTTTTCTAAATTTGATTGAGAAAATGATTAATGAAAAATAATGCAGTTTTAGAAAAACACCACAACTCTAGATAAAAACAAATTATTCTAGAAATAACAATTTATTTGAACAATACATACCTGGTTCTGCAATATCCATGTTGAAAATCTTCGGTGGAAACTGCATTCATCAATTTTATCAATTAATGAAAACTAGAAACTTTGCAAACACTCTCTACAAAAATAAACGTGCAACCAACAGCGCAGTCGAAACACGTCTGTTTAAGTGTGTTCTGACAAAAATCAGGTAAAAAATATGGCCGCCCATTGTTCCTTAATCCCTTGAGTATCGGCAGGTAAGGGTAATTTCTAGGAAGTGGGACCTTTTTAAAACTGACTTTTGGCCACGTTTTAGGGTCAAATACCCGTCTGTGCGATGGCGCCGGCGCCGTTCCAGTGCTACAGCGAACATTTGCCAGGCGAATCAATGCGATGTACTCTAATAAGAACGGTTCCTCATTTTACTCTCCGATAAACCGCAAGTTTCTCAAAAGCCCTCAACTTACTAACATCCCAGATTCAAAATAAACGGTTTTAATGGGTAAAAAATGCTACTGTGTCATCCAGTGAAAACAACTAAAAACATACATCTGAATTAAGCCTATTTGACAGCAAATCAATACGCAAAACTAAGTCTATTTTATTCAATTTTTCAACCTCGTAAGCATCAACATTCAAATATAGCGAACACAAATTGCATAACCTTCCGTTAACAAAAAGGCTTAATGGGCGTACAATCTAAAGCTTGTCTATCGCCTCGCTGGATCTACACCGTCATGCTAGCTCACTTCCTGCGGTGACTAAACATAATCACTGTGCGCATATGTACGAGTTTCACCGCTAATGACACGGAGCTAATCGCTCACTAATCAGACTTTTTACCGAATCGATGCGATTGCGAATAATCGATGCGTTATACTTAACCGATCAATCGCAGAAAGCTTGCAGAACATCCCACCTGACTGTGTATGGTTGTAACAGGTTTAGGTTAAAGTCTACAGTCCTGGATGCGTCTGTTTAGGATAAACGCTTTATCATCACTATCATTGTCTTGCCCTTATCCTAATTTATTTGTGGTCGGCGCAGCACGTCTTCTTCATTACTTCTCTATTACTCGCATCTCATTATATGCCTTTCATTCATCCCTTTTGAAGCCCAACATTAGGTATGATCCACCCCTAAACTTTAAGGGAATTAAGGGAGTAGCAGATTTTTCCAGTGACCTGCCACCCGTGTATCCCGTGTATCGACATACAGCTCGAAATGAATATTGACAATCGTAATATTTATAGACAAAGAGAATTTCAATTATAAAAAAAGAGTCTCAATGCAAATCGAAGTTATTGCACTAATGACAGGTTGCCTATATCCTGTAACAAATACTTTCCTGATATTAAAACGGCGCAATACATAACATAATCAACTAATTCGATGCTCGCTCACGACTACGACATGTTAACTACAGTGGTTAAATTGTTCAACACGCAACATCATTACATTCACTGACACGAACTCACATTTGCGTCTTGTAATCCTACATGTCATACATTACAGGCTTCGACAAATAGGCTGTATACCGTCTCTGCAGTTCTGTCGCAGGGATTTTACTTTTGATAACCTCTAGGTTACAACTCGTCTCGTTACATCAATGTCGCAGTGGAGTGGCTGCTGTCAGACTAGCTACACCCTGTTTACCCCTAACTTTTTATACTTTACACTTTCCTAAGTATGTCCCTGTCCTAGTTATAGTTGTGAAAAATGGCTGTGCAGTCAATGCGACAAGCCAATTTTAAATTCGAATTTTGAAAGGACTGTTACATTTCTTTCTTTGAGTACGTAAGCACTATGGAGGTTTTTTAGTCGTCGTGGAGGTTTTACGTCCACGAGACTGTAAATGAAACGACATCGTTACATAGTTACTTCCAAACCTGTGTTTGTGCAACTAGTGGCTGATATATTCAATATATCCTAAGCCGCTAAATACATAGAAAATGTGATAGATATGTTTGATGTTTGCAATACATTAAAATTGGGATCACTTAGATCAATCCACAAATCTGTATGACTTCGGTAGAAAACATTACCACCTAGGCATGTTAGAATTCCCATTTAATGTATGAAAGCCTGCCCATCAGTCCGAGACCCACAATTTCATAAACATCAGCCGCCACCACGACCGTTGGAAAACACAACTTCACACCGACGCATTTCTTCCATACTTTCTACGCGTATCCGTAATGTTTCGAATCTGTGCGTACGATCATGATTTCACTACATGATCATCGCATTTTCTATAGTTTTCGTGATTGATACTCGCAGTAAAAGCATCAAACGACCGCTTCTACCTTCACTCGATAAATTAAAGTAATCGATACGTGACGTCACACGACGTGTGCGCTTCTTGCACGTTCGCTTTGTGGTCAAAGAAAATTGTGAAAAGAAACTATTTAATAAAGAGCCAGCTTACGAGAAATGAACGATTGAAGAAATTTTATTCAATAGTCATGTGATGACGAATCCGTAACTTTCAGCTCAATAAAAACATTTACAATGACGCATTAGTGGTTTGATCTGAATTAGTACGAGGCAGGAAGGAATGTCTGTGATTAATAGTAAAACTAAAACTGATGTAAAATACTTGACGCTCTGCTTCTTCAAGTTTACAACCACAAATTGGCCGCAGATCACTGAAACAGTAACATAAAGGAAGTAAAATAAAGAAACCAGCTACCGTGAAGAGTATTCAAAGAAATATAAATTATTCACTTTCACTTTAAATATATGATGTTTATAGAACGTTAATTAAACGTATATAATAAAAAATAACATAACAGCAATTATGTGATAAGTATTCTACAAATCATTTTCTATGTCGACATAACTAGACTAACGACTTGCTTATTGCTTGTTTCAGATGATTCCCGTAATAAGGATAGGCGCCATACTTTGGCTCCTCTGCGCCGCGCTAGCAGAGGTCACAGAACAGAACACCACCACCACGAAGACTATTCGGACAACCATCCTACCTTCAAGGACCACGAGGACAGAACTCAAAGTGTCCAGAAGTCTGAACCCTCTCGACACACAGACACTCAATGTCAGAACGAAGACCGGACATGTCACACAGCTGATCGTCAAGAAAAAGGACAAGTCCACGACCGCGAGTAGCACGACTCTTGCGCCGACAACAGCTTCCCTCAGAACAACGGTGTCAAACTTCAACACTACTGAAGAAAACAAAAATAAAACAGAATCAAGAGACCAAAGGAAACTAAGCTTCATGGGCGCAGTCAACAGCGACCTCGCTGGCTACGACTATTACTTGAACCGTAACAAAAACCCTGAAGAAGTGACCGACGTCAAAGCGGAATACGGCAACTGGTCTCCAGTGTCAGTATACCCGGAATCTGTTATCCAGGAGGATGGGAAGAAACCTGAAGCTGATCCTGAAACCTTAAACTACTACCCCACATATGACAATGAGAAGAAGACAGAAAACAAAAAGGTTTACATCACATCAACTAGTCTATTTGACTACGGTGGACCTATCAAGAGTTACAGGTTTGATCCTCACAACCCAGTCATTAAGAATGATAGGAACCCAGTGTATATTGAAGTTGTGAGCACTAAAGTTTCTGAGGGAGAAGGAAAGTCCTACAAAGTACCAGACCCTGTCGTCATTAATTCTGAATCAATGTACATTAAGAAGGCAATCGAAAAATACAACAATAAGCGAGGCAGGTCTATTCTAACACTCGGTGAGGATGGCATTCCGGAAGTCCAAGGCGTGAGAGTGCCTGATGATGAATCGGACAAAAAAACCTGGCGCAACGCAAGAGTTGTGAATGGAGAGCTGCAACCTTACCCTGAGGGCTACACTCCGCCTAAAGCGATCCCTGAAGCTGACGTGTACCCAGATATAGCCGCAGCAGACCCCGCCCAGAGCTTCGGACCTTTCACTAAAGAAGACAACTTCGAACCCAAAGACGGTCCATTCACGAAATTCGACAACTTGAAATTCGAACCCTCTGACAGCGGCCCGTACGTAGCGAGCGACAACCCAACGTACTCGTACAAACAGAAAAAAGACAATTATTATCTCAAATCCGGCTACGGTCCTTTCACTAAAGCTGATAATTCGAAAGTTGCAAACTCGAAACTCATCGAGTATATTAAGCAGATTAACGAACAAGAATCGAAACGTGATTACTTCAGTGGACGTAGTTCGAGGGCGCACAATGGCGATATGGAATTCGCTGAGAGCCACATCCAGAGACGTATGCTCCAGCACCCTGGAGAAGCCAGTTTCCCCAACTCCGCACTGTACACACCTAAAAATTCAAGGCCGGGATTTGATGAAAGCGTGAGGAATCCCGTCCTACAGTATGCCCACCCTGACCTAGGAGTACAGCCTGCGAAAGCGACCCGCGATAACGTGGAGAATTACGAAAATAAAGAACGAAAAATTAAATACTACACGAATAGCGTACCGAAAAGCGCTCACCCTTACCCAATGGAACCAGTCAATGGCTACGGACAGCAACGCTCTCAGCAGTCATCTATTAATGCTAACAAGTACTACGAGGATGAATACAACAAGTTCTCTTACTACGACCACAGTTACAACCCGCAGTCGTCGTACCAAGGCGCGGGCGCGAGGTATCCGTACCATAACTACGCGTACATCAAGCGCGTGCCCGAGCCATCTCTGTGGAAAAGGTTCACTGACTCAATGAAGGACACATTTAATTCCGCAAGCCAAACAGTACAACAATTCACTAAGCCTATAATGGACCCGATCCATAAAGTGACACAGCCTGTGTTTGATCCTATTGTAGAGGCCACACAGAAGATTTCGTCTAATTTAGGTCTATATCCCTCAAATGCCATCCAATCGCAAAGGTATGCTCAAGATAAGATCGGTGTAGTGGCAGCAGCGTCAGGTGCTCCCGGCATGCTACCAGCTATCGGCTTGATGGCAGGCGGTGCGGCGCTAGGACTCGGAGCCGTCGCGATGGGTAGACTGCTCGATGTGAACCTGATGCGAAGCGCTGGCTTGAGCGAAGAAGACATCCAAGATGAAATAGAGAAAGAACACAAGCGATCCTTTGGAACTTCTTACGACATCGACAGACAAATACTTAGTAGTCAAAAAATTTACGACGATAACTACAAGATGCCTAGTGAAAATGTGTACGTGGTAATGTCACCCGATGGTGAGACCACACGGTCCAAGCGCGACGTTCTGAACTTCTTCCAAGAGCCAAGTTATCAAGGTGTTCGCTTGAGGAGAGTGAAGCGAAAACACGTCGTCAAGAGGTCATTAAACGAGGACTTGCCTGATGACTTGCAGCATTTGGATGGAGGGTCGAGCTCGTCGTCGCTGACGTCAGCAGCCATAGACTTAGTGAAGCAGACTGACTGGAGAGACTCTCAGTGCGCCAAGTTCACGTTCTGCAAAGTGTTAACGTCACAATCTTCTGATTCACTCTTCGCGATGGAAAAGAAGATGGAGTCGCTACTAAAGCTGTAAGTATACCATTTTTGAAATTCCCTGATATTATCACAGCTCGGAATTTAACATAGTAATTCTAAAACAGTTTGCCCTAAAGTTACAACAACCAGAGGATTCTTGCACAATATCAGTCACGATATTCACTTGAAACCTTTGTGCAGGCCGAAGGAAGGAAGTCGTGCAATTAATTCAAACATAAACATTTACAATATTGGTATAACGAGTCAAAAGTATTCAGTAAGTAGGTAATTTTGTGCAGTTGATTAAAATAGGGACGTGACCCTTTTTTTTACGGGTTGGAGATCATCAAATAACTTCTCCCACTCTGGGTTGAGTGGGAGGGAGTGTCAGACTTTTACTGACTAAAACCCATCCATGTTCCTTCCTCGCCCTTTATGTTCCGGGGCCACGGTATCTCTTTCGAACAGTCCCGCAGCCCCGGCAGGACGGGACGTGACTCTGACATGGACATGGACACATCTTCACCTGCACAGCAGCGTTCTTATTGATTTATTGGTTTTCACAATAAGAACAACGACTAAAGTATTCACTGTTGTAAAAGTATATAAAATAAGCAAGTAGGATCAAACTAAAAGTCATTTCTACGCCCTAATTACGTTACACATTGGTTCATTTGTTAGAAAACGCAACGGATGCAACAATCTAACCTTATTCGAGTCACCTGTGAATTCATTCGACCACCGGTATGAGCCTGTTACGCTATAAATAAAAATCAACCGAATAAATAAATTGCAATGATGTTGAAGTCGGCTTCTAGTCTAACTGGATGCAGCTGAATACCAGTATTTTACATGGAGCGACTGCCTATCTGACCTCCAAAACCCAGTTAATACGGGGTAATATGATACCACTTGGTAAGACGGGTTGTCAGACTTTTTGGGCCACTGACTACTTGTAATGACTGTGAATTGCATAGACGACTATGGAGTCCTAATCTAGACGTCTGTTTACTCCGGAACCCGGCGCCACAATGTCACCTGACTCCATTACATAAGGACATGTCCACAAGTGAGCGGATCCTATTAGAAACGAAGAGAAAGCGATGATTCGCCCCATCTGACGAGCTCATGCGCTTGCGCCGGCGTTTGATAACGCCTATTACTTAATAACACTTTCATCTTCACTAACATTAACATACAATTTGTTTGCTTTAGTTGTGGATTTTATAATTATGATGTTTTTTTAATAGTAGCCATTGTTTAGGATGTAAATTGTAGGAAATCCACATTTTGTCATAGGATTGCTGAGCTCAGGGTACTTTTATTGACTTTTGTTTTTGGGGAAAGCCTTAATAATAAATAAATGCTGTGTTTGAAGTAGCTCTATTACAGCTCTTATGCAACCAGCATCTGATCCTTAGATGATGCCGACCATAGTTATTGTATCACGCAACCTTCGCTCTGTGTTTTCAATTCTACGCTTCCATTTTAGCAAGTTCTGTCTTCTCAATACATTCCCAAGGAAATCACAAGTAGATTTAGCAGAAAGCCTGCAAGCCTGCCTCTTAATTAATTATTTGTTTATTTCCTCCATTTCTCACGTTACGCAAGTTAATTAGGCAAAAATACGCCTGTAAACATGTTAATGTTTCCGTTACAACTCTATAGCAACTTTTCAATAAGCAATGTAGTAGAATTATTTAGACATAAACATAATTATCTTCTTCTCGTATATTTCTATAGCATGTCAGTAGTTATCCCGTTTCTTGCTATACCATCTGTGATGGTCCATCCATCGTTTGAATTATTTATTAAATCGTATCTTTGTCAATACGTTTCAATAAAATATTCAAACCAGTCGACAAAAACAACTTGTTGTGGTTTCGTAAGAACCGAATGCCAACAGGTTGCACCTTCGTCGTCGCTGTGTCGATGTAAAAGTTCCAGACCTCGGTTTACTACAGTAAGTATAGTACTTGCGTGGGATACCAAATATCTGCTGTTGTTTTCTTTAATGGCTGTTAATCTCGATCAGGGCCCTGTTTAACCGTCGTCATTGTCATCAGCCTATAATGTTCCCACAGCTGGGACACGGCCTCCTCTCAATGAGAGGGAATGGGCTATAATCTACCACGGGGGCCCAGTGCGGATTGGTAGATGTCACATGTCTTCGAATTTTTGGTTCTAGGACATGCCGGTTTCCTCACGATGTTTTCCTTCACCGTTTTGAGAGCAGCGGTGATGAAATAAATTACACAAAGTAATGCGCCTGTCTGGGTTCGAACCCACGATTTACTGCTCGTAAGTCGGGGCCGCCACCACTGGGCCACCGCTGCTCTCTGTTTAATAAACGTTACAAATTGTAATTGTATTTTACAAGTCTTATATCTACAAGTTTCTGTTTAATAAAAATACAATTTACTTTACCATTATGGGAAACTGATAAAATTGACATTGAAATCGGTTCACAATTGGCGAAGATCACTGAACATATACAAAAAAAACAGACGAATGGATAACCTCCTCTTTTTGGAAACTAGTCGGTTAGAGACTGCCGTTGCCGGTCACGCGTATATTCATCGTCACTACTGTCACTACTTCCACTACTAGTTGTTACAACCATTTTTTTTATGTACCTATATCAATTAACAGTACAAAATTGTTAATTTCTGACACAAGGCGAGTCTACCTGTCGAAATATTTCTACAATTTACAAAATATGTAAACTGGTTATTAAAATATTGTGTTCAATAAAACAGATTCCCTTACAAATATGTAAATGTCACCTGTAAAAAGAAAATCTTTATTGAACAGAAATATGTGAAACCGTAGGTACATTTTTACAATTTTGTAAATTCTCCTCTATGATAGATTTGTAAATTGTATTCTTTATTAAACAGAAACTTGTAGAATTGTAACAACTTGTGAAATACAATTACAATTTACAATTTTTAACGTTTATTAAAAAGAGCCCAGGGGGCTTATCTTATTTGTCTTCTTGTCTATCAGTCTATCTAAGTTCTAGATCATTTGAGAGTCTCTTAAACAAAATGGTGGCAGATATACCACAGCATGTTATAGACAGTTAGAAACGAGCTTATAGTTCTATTGACTTCCTCAATCGCAATTTTCAACCACAGACCGGGTCATCTTATCTCGGCTCTTCAAACATCAACAATTTTTCGACTTATCGGCTAACTCGCCGAAGTCGCGTGACAAAACATTAACACCGGTTACATTAACATGCATTACGTTAACACTTTCTCCGTCCGTCCGTCCGTCCTCCGTCCGTCCGCGTCGGGCACGTAACCGCGGGCGCAACAGAACACGACCGTGTTGCTAATATGCATGCGCGTGCGACGCATCATACGCAAACTAGAGTAGAAACTTTGAGCAGGAATTTATTCAAATGGTGCGATTTTGGTGCCGTGCTGTTACGTCCGACGCTAAAGAATTCAGCGAATTTTTACTTGCACGAAAGTGCATGCATAATAAAATGCTGGTGGAATATAGAGCATAAAATTGTGTGTCGGAATTTATTACTTTTCTCGTGCGAACGCTTTTCCGCTTGAAAAGGAACTAGGTTTTCTCCCGCTCTTACTTTTGCAACCATTAGAAAAGTAAAAAGTTTCACAACATCATAAATAATTTCATCAAGATTAGCGTCAGCCAATTTTCGTATTGTAGCCGAGAAAAAAAAAAGCAAATAACCACAGAAGTCATTAATCTACTTGAATACTGCTTGTATTAGATAATTCCACTGTACCATAAATCCGGGTATACTCATTACAACCTGTCCTACTTGGAATTGAAAAAATATACGGAGAGAAATCATAGAGTAAATAAAAGTTCAAATATCGAACGGCGCGCGGAATGGTTACGTAACATCACATAACCGTTATGTCACGACCGGCGGCGGCGGTTTGCGCGCTAGTAAAAAGGCGAAGAGTCGCTTTGCGAATTTGGTGTCAAGCGCTGTTAGGAACTGCGCTAATAGAAACAGCACTTGTTTTGTTTTGATTTAGTTATGGCTTTAAGGAATACCTAACTGAAAGAGGTAGTAAAAAGCGACCTAATTTTCGAACCTGGTTTTAGTCTATATTGGTCAAATCAGGGCTTATGTCATCATCTCATGATGGTCATCCATTGACAGCCTTGTGTCACCCACTTTTAAGTAAATGTGAAGTCTCCTTGGGTTGTCGTGATATGCCTCCGCCGTGTGCATTTTAGGTCGAACCCGTCATGCCCACCTACTTTAGTAACAAAACTTGGCGATTCGAACAAATTTTAACCTGCTGATAACGTTTGGAACGGTTTGCTTTTGTAATATACCAAACATAAATATTCAGTTTCAGAATATTCAGTTTCAGGCAGAAAAGTTCATTCTTCTGAGGGATCAGACTTCACTAGACTGTACCTTGATGTGAAAGTAATTTATCACATCTAAGCGGCTAAATAGATTTTGATGATATTTGGTACCTTGATGGATCATGACCCGTGTCAGGACATAGGCTAGGTTCTTTTTTTGCAGTTAGTACGTTCTTGTGGTTCAACAGGGTGATGGCGAGGTCAAAACGCTCCTAAAAAAAAAATCCTTAACAGAAAATAACTTTTCCATTCACATTAATAGGCATCAAGCTGTCTTTAGTGCCTAACTAACGAACGAGCAGCAAATCAATCAAAAAATTTGCGCTCGGTCCGGTAATTTGGCACATCCACAGTTGTTGTCCACCTGCTCGCTCAGCGCTCACAGACGGCTTGCCGCCAAAAACGTAACAGTTACGTAATGAGGTGCGTTCTGACGGTGAAAGTGTTCCGACTACATTCCGGACGGAAACATTACATGTGCCGAAGCTGAGGAAAAAGATCTGAGATTATGAATAGTTATCATTTTTGTAAGAATACAAATGATGTGTTGTTTTTGTGGTTGACGAACCTCTAGCATTTGTTGGTCTATCATCTAATTTTATTCCGGCTATTCTGAAGAGTGGTCTTCAGAATAGCCGGAATAAAATTAGATTTTGTTTAGTAAGAGATTGCGATCTCATTAAGGGATTTTTAAAACTGGTTGATGTTATTGGAACGCAATATATTCTTAGTTCAGGGAATGATATCACGTGAAACAATCAAATTTAAATATTGCTCATCCTGTTTGTCAGTCCCAGCATAGTTGGAAAAAGGCTACGCAGTTGACGATGATCTCGTCAATCGAAATTGCACGCTCGTGATACAAATTATTTCTTGTTCTATGAAAAATCTTCTCTTGAAACCTACTTATAAATCCAGACATAATAATAACATCATGACAACCTGTCTCAGACAAAACGATAGTGAAACTAGGTCACCAGGTGCGATTATAATTCTGTATCATTTATTTTCTAAGATTATTTACCTTTCCAAACAATAGCGAACAGTACGTAGGTATCTAATTATAAATTCTAAATTGCGTAGTTTCCAGTTCGCAATGCGTTTTGAAATGGCCCTGTTGGGAATTATATTACTAATGCAACATCGTGCAAGTATTTCCCATGATGACTGAGCTGTATTTCATGTTAATGGTGACTGAACTGATCATTGGAGCAGCAAAATATTTGAAAAAGTTATTGGCAAATCACGTAGGTATACGTGATACAGGCAATATCTTTTAATTTCGTGGTCAGTACAAGGCTGGATGAATACCCTTGAGGTACTCCAGCTAATAATTTTACTATTTGCAAATGTTAATTGCAATTACAGGGAACGCAAATGCAAACCTATATGCGACACATATTCATGTTAAAATATCGAACACTCATGCCCAACTTTATCAAATGCCTAGACAAAGAAACAAAAAGTCTACGCGTTGGAAGAAATTAATTCTGACATGGCGATTTATTTATTTTGCCATGCGTTAATACCCTGAATGGTATTAAATGCGTAAAAAAGTTTTTAAGACCGCAAATCGAAAGGACCAAGATATTATTCCAATCATTATCGATTTAAACGCTCCTTAAATTTTAATATTCAGCATAACTTGTGGCTTAACCGGGCCACCCAAACTGCCATTAAATTAAAAAGGGGAAAACGAAAACGTTAAAAAGAAACGTTGGAACAAACATTAAGAGTGGCAATAAGGAGTTTCTCGCCGAAGTCATAAAGCATGGCGGCGTGAAAGCGTACCATGACGCGTTGAGGGGATACCAGCGTAAGCTTTATTTCAAAACGAGGTGTTTAAGTACCGGTAAAAGTTGCGTCAAGGGAAGAGTTGATTGTCAACTCATTGAAGCTGGTAACATTGTTTGCAGTTGCGCAAATGTATGGCCAAAATGTTCGTGAACAACAAAGTAATATTCGTGGTATCTATTGATCAGAAAGATGTTGTAGGATTACTTCTTAATAAACTTTTGACAAACAAAGGTGAATATTGCGCTGAATTTGTCTCAGTGTGGTGTGACCAGTTAGAAAAATTTAATACAAATGACGAATTTAAAACCCCTGTTTTCAGCAAATGTTATTTATCTGAAACGTAGTATTATTTTGAATTTAGGAGTTAATAGCGATTAATGATTATTGATGGTTATGGAAAATCAAAATAAAGTATATGACATATACATGTATAGTGAGATGTTAAACCCTTGCTATATCGACGATACTTATACTGCATGCTCGATTACGTGTACATTACAAAGTAATAAGAAGATAAATCTATAACTAACTCACACCAGAGCACTATTTACTTTAGGTACTCTCCATACGCGTGATGTTATGTTGCTCTGTACTAACGGCATTCGTTTTACATTCCAGTATCTCCCGCGGCGACGGCGCCAGTGCCTCAGTGGTGGCGCACCAGCTCGGTGACGTCATGCAGGCGAGCCGGGACCACGACTGCCGCCGCTTCAGGTGTGACCTGCACTAGGACCTGTCCTGCCTGCTGCAGGCACATTACTCATACCACCAGACGTTTCATGAATCAACTGTTGGCCGACAGTTTTGGTATTAAGAATTCATGATCCTGATTTTCGAGAACCCATTAATGTGATTAATTTATTAAAAGATGAAGATGAAACATCATGGAAATGATGACAAGGAGGTTTTGCAACTTCTCCACAACTACTTTTTAAAACATTGAGGCTCCTTTTGAAGAGCTTTTTTTTAAAAGGTAGCTCCTGCAAAATTTAACACAAATATGAAAAATCATGTGAAGAATAAATAAAGTTGATTAACCTTCTAGTGCTAGAAATCATGAACAATTTAATTGCTAAATATTTTTAGACATTCGAACACAGGAAACTAGTGAAATGAAACTGTCAAATAGGTTTCACTCGAAAACACCTAGGTATTCAAGACTACTAAAGGATCGTTACGGAGTTGTTTAAATAAGATTATTTGAGAACTTTAACCAATGTGGTAGTAAAGGAAGTAAAAAACGACCGAAAGTAATGAATCTGAAGATCCGACATTGTGTCTAGCTAACCAGTTTTCTGAGAATTTGCAGAAGAGCTATTCACAATAGTTCACTATCATACAGTTGCGATGAGCTCGTCATTAGACATTCCTTGTCTTTGCCTCATCCATCCTCGTAGGCGAAACAATGATTGTGAATTAGAATCCTTGAACAACTGTATGTAGGATGTATAAGTATCATATTTTTATCATAGTCATAACAATATCTGATGAACTTTGCAATTGGTACTTAATATTCTTCACCGAAGACATCTGATAGTGTCACCAGTGATTTACAAATTATTTATTTTTATTTATTCCCTAGTTATAATTAGTCATAATCTTTAAATTAGGGTTCACGGGTGAGTGTCACTGTTTTATTTATTTGAAAAATAAATGTGCGACGAATTAGATTGTTATATATTTAAATTAAGTGCTGCATGTTTCTTTTGGCGTTTGAATGGCTTAAGTTCAGACTGGCTAAACGCCAAAATAACCATGCAGCAATTCGATCGATTTGTCGGATGTGAAAATATAAATAAACCTTGTGACGTTTGTTGTATATAGAGCTTACGAATCCGAGACGACGCACGTCGGGGCTCGGTGACGAGGCAAGCCTTACGAATGACTATACGCCATCAGCCATATAACGGGTCGTTCCTACGTCTAACATGTCACTATAACATTATATAACATGACGTCATCACCTGGCGACTTCACATCATGCTCGTATTTATTGTTACCAAATAATTGATTTTTGTCAAACGACAATTCTCTCGTAAATTATTATTTATTCTATTTTAGTTAAATTATTAAAAGCTATTTAATCGAGTTTAAATTATTTTATTGTAATATTGGTTAAAAGCTTATGTCGACGCTGATTTATAATTATAATGCACTGCACTTTTAGCTAAAGTATGACGAAAAGTAACATTTGACTTTGTACGAATGGCTATCAATGACAGGCTGTGAGTAAATAATGCTTCCAACAAGGGTTTTGCGTTGGACAAAAGACAAAACGCATTCACAAGATATGTGTCCATTTAAATACCCTGTAGTACTCATTAGAGCCTCCAAATCTTTCATACAGTGTTAAAAGTTTTCATCGTATTAATTGATTTCTCTTTGTATTTACTTTACCTAACTGAATTATATTTTCGTAACTTAATTAAGTTTTTATTCAATAGATGGCGCTGTAAGTTGTACATAATGCTTTTTACAAAGAATGTAAATTATTTATTTATTTTTGTACGAATAAAATAAAAAATAAATTAAACAATGTGTTTTTTATTAGATATTACTTAATACAAAAATATCAAAATAATACACTACACGTCCAAAAGAAAAATGATTTATAAATACTTGCGGTCTACCATGACTGTATTTTCTGCAAAAAAAAAAACCATTTATTTTGTAACTTTCTAAACAAGGCCCCAAAAACAAATATTTGTGAGGCCAGCTACGACTTCAGTCAGTAATCATCATCGGCCTACTAATGTTCCCACTACTGGGACACAGGTCTCGTCTTCTATATGTGAGGGAATGGGCTATAATCCACCACGTGGGCTCAGTGCAGATTGGTAGGTGTCACATGTCTTCGAATTATTTTGGGTCTAGGATATGCCTGCCCAGCAGTGGTGATTCAGTCAGTAATACTCGTACTAAAGACTATAATTACATTCTTAAACGCCGTCACTTACAGGTCGTAACTGACAAAGATCCTTTCGGTCTGGATAGGTTTTATCCAAATGGCTAGGAAAAGATTACAAAAAACACACCTAGATATCTTTCTAAGATACTTTTTACACAGCATTATTTATTACAGACAACCGTGATCGCAACAATTACAACAGTCGTCAAAAATAATAGACGCAAAGCAAAATTTTTGAAAAGAGTAACATCATTTTTGATGTCCAGAATGTAATGAGGAGGGATGAAACGCATGTGAGTAAAATACAGATGGACATGAATATTGATGGAGGGAGAGGGAGAGGAAGGCCAAAGAAAAGATGGTTGGATGGTGTGAAGACTGATATGAAAGAGAAAGGAGAAAATGATGCCGTGACGTCTATTAAGGGAGAATGGAGAGAAAATGAAGAAGAAAACGTATTGCGTCGACCCCAAGTAGAATGGGATAAGGTCACGAAGATGATGATGAATTTGATGTACAAAATGGCTTCGTGAAGGCTCCGCTTACACCTAGTATAGCTGGTTGCTTCCTTATCAGCGGCGGGACAAGTAAATAAGTCTACATAAAAGAAAACAATTTCGTTTTTCATTTACCGTTGCCTCTATCATCGCCTGGTTTCTGGTGTTTTCAAGGCGGATGGACCCGGAGACTGGTCCCCAGCGCCAGCGGGCGAGCAGGGATACCCTTTCATGTCCACTGGGGGGTATTCACACGGGGAAACCTTGTTACACTCCGCACACGGCTGCATATCTTCCTCCATCAAGTAATACTGAACAAAAGGGATCAGCTCTTTACCATTTTCAGTACCATTAACACGCGCTTGGCACACACTTGGCTTGAAACGATACTGAAACAGTATCGGTTTAAGCCAAGTGTCATTTTAGGTACTTTTTTGGTGTAAAAATAATAAACACACACATGATATACACATATTCGAAAAACCTGGTGGGGTCTCGTCATCTTGACGTTCATAGCTTGCAGTAAACACTGGATGGACTAGTTGATCATTCAATACGCATTGGGATCAGGGTGAACGGGTGGACCAAACCCAGTTTATTGTTAAACGAACGTTACGTCTACAGTCTACATCACAAGAAAATACTGAAACTAAAAAAAATCCCATGTCTATAAACTACTGGATACATTCGCATGATTTTTTGTATACAGACTGTTGAAAAAGCCATGAGGTATATGCAGTCTAATTTATAATCGCCACCACGACATTCAAAGTCTCTCTCAGAAGAATCAAAACAGGAACGAGATGATCCGACAGAGACTCCATCGTCTACGCAGGCATTTGGCTGATCTTAGCTATTGATCCACTCACCCTTCCATCGGAGCCTGTTCCCTCGAACTTCATGGTGGGTATGGTCGGCAGGTGAAGCGGTTTCGCCCGCTTTTTCACGATATTGCCCGCTATCAGCGTGTGCGAGCCGCCCACCCAGCGGCGACATATGTGATCCCTGATGAACACGACTTAATTAGACAGGGTCGAATTAAACTAGCTTGCAAAACTACGCATGCGTAGGTTACGGTACCTAAACCTGAATTAGTAATAAAAATGTTTCCTTTGGGTGCTTCAGTTTTCTAGAATTGAAAATTTATGTACTGTACATTCGTATACTTCTCTGGCGTGATTGGTATCGATGTTGAACTAGGACAAAACAATAAAACACATTACAACGCTTCCTTACAGGGAGCCAGTTCAGATTCACTTGTACAAAATCAAATCTGATTGTTACACTATAGTCGAATGCTCTCGGTCAGAGGGAGAGATCCTCTCTTCCCGGCCGCCGCGGGAGACGCACCGGGCGTCGGGGGCCACGTGGTGGCTACCGGCCACCGTAGACGCGGGCCTGTGGACGGTTGGCTATGGGCTAGCTAGCCGTCCGTCCGTCTAACGACGACAGGCCGTGTCGACGGCGCGTTCGTGTTCCACGCGCGCCTCAAAGAGATGTCAGCATAAGAGAGGGGCCCGCAAGGGCCAAAGCCTGTCGGGGTTTCGGGCCTGTTCGAAAGAGATACCGCGGCCCCGGAACATAAAGGGCGAGGAAGGAACATGGATGGGTTTTAGTCAGTAAAAGTCTGACACTCCCTCCCGCTCCGCCCAGAGTGGGAGAAGTCATTTGATGATTTCCCATCCCAAAAAAAAAAAGGGGGCGCCTTTTGATCCTGCGCCTGATCCACCCACGCGTGTCGGGCTGCCAGCTCATCCGGCCACGAGGGTGAGGGAAGAGAGAGTGCGCCTGCGACTGCGTACACTACAAACTACTAAAATATGAACAGGAAAATACTGTAAGCGGACTTTGTAATATAGCACTACTAGCGACCCGCCCTGACTTCGCATGGGCGCTATTTACTACCAAGCGCCACCCATGGGTCCAAAACTACCCTATCTTTCAAGCTAGATAATGATTGGTCCATACACATTAACAGATGTTCATTGAAATCGGTTGAGTGGTTCCGGAGATAGGAGTACGAACATAGTGGCACGTGATTTAGCCTTATTTAGCTTTAGTACTTCCACAGTTATTTTAGGTCAGATTGTGCATCATTATCCAGACGTTTATTTGAGTGGCAGTTGGGTGGCAGCCTCTAACAAGTCCGCCATAATCACAGTGATGTTTAGTCCTGTAACCGGATCCTTCACTTAACCGACAACCAAGCATTCTGTATTCATTCTGATACCAACACATCAAGCTACCCGAATTTCATGCTTTAGTGATCAAGTTGAAAATCTATTAAAGAAAGACTGACTGTAGTCGCTGGCGTCTGTATTTCAAACTAAGTAATTTTACGCTAAAAAATTGCTAGAAAACGACTTCCTTTTGGGGTAAAAGTCACGGTTTACTTTAAGCCTTAAAGTGAGTGAGTGAGTGGTAGTATAGGGATCATAGAGGTATTTGAAGAAAAGTTGTAACATTAAAAACTAGTTTTTTTTAACTTGGGTAAAAGTTGGAACTTTAACTTCCAATACCTCCGTAATGGAGACTCCGAGAACTATGGTTCAGAACAGAAAAATAATCACAATGACGGGGAGAACCAGTGCCTCTCGAATTCGATAAAGGTATTTTTACCCCATTATAATGTTCTTGTTGGGGTGCTGCTATCAGGGGTAAAATAAGTGTGTCAGAAGTGCATCACCTGGTGTCGGGCGGCGCCAGCTTGACCTCCCCGCTCCCCTGCTCGGCACCGAGCGGGGGCGGGCGCGGGGGGCGCAGCACGGGGAGGGGCAGCGGCTTGCCGTACGTGAACTCCTGTGGCTCCATGAGCGCCCGCGACTGGCACGCGGCGCACGTAGCGTCCTTGGCTAACTTGCGCATCAGTATCGCCGCCTGGGGGACGCAACCTCGTTTTACTACTGACCCAACAAATGTTGCTCTGGGTGTCGAAAACAGGGACCTGTACCGGGTCACCAACTTTATAGCGGTTTGGTATACGGCCTGCTGAAAACCTTCAGATGTACCCCAAAAGTACTGGACTAAATAAAAAAAATAAAAAAATAAAAAATTTATTCGAGTATCACAGACTCATATAGAAAGAGAGCCAACGGCGTTCAGACCTTCGTTATTTTATAAAAACTGAAAGTTTCTCTGTGTATTGTCGTGTTACTTATCCCAAATTTAAAAAAGGGGTAAAACAAACAATTAATTTAATTAAATGAAATACAGTCCTATATTTAT
The DNA here is from genome assembly GCA_950022955.1 of Xestia ashworthii. Classification (NCBI taxonomy): domain Eukaryota; kingdom Metazoa; phylum Arthropoda; class Insecta; order Lepidoptera; family Noctuidae; genus Xestia; species Xestia ashworthii. The sequence continues at coordinate 1,175,244 of OX465561.1, forward strand.
CACGCTTCACAGAAAAAATGTTAGAGGAAGGTCACAATACTTGTTGGCAAGGTCGAGCTCTGTAAAGGCAAACAGCTTCCAGATCGGCTTCAGGGCTTGGGCAACCTCCTGGTCCAGCTCTGTGAAGGCGAACAGCTTCCTGGTCAGCTTCAGGGCTTGGGGCGCGTCAGAGCGTCAGCGCCACCAAGGTACAGCTCCAACCTCCTGGTCCAGCTCAGTAGAGAGCGTGAAGTACAGCTTCCTGGTTAGCTTCAGGGCTTGGGGCGCGTCAGGGCGTCAACGCCACCAAGGTACAGCTCTTCCGAGGGTGAACTTCACCGTGAATTCGGTGACTTGTAATATAGTAGTATCTTGCTTCAGATCCCGTAGTAGACCGACTCGAATGTGTCAGGAATGCCCTTTTATACCCAAAAATCAGCAGTTTTTCCACATCAGTTGTTTTATTTTTAACCGACTTCCAAAAAGGAGGAGGTTCTCTATTCGACTGTATGTATATTTTTTTTTTTATGTATGTTCACCGATTACTCGAAGGCGCCTTAACCGATTTGAAAAATTCTTTTTTTGTTTGAAAGGGTATACTTCCAAGTTGGTCCCATAGAAATATTGTCATGATCTGATCACGAACTTCGGAGATATGGAACGGAACTCCTCAATAAATGATAGCAAATGGACTGGGATTGCTGAAATCTATTGTCTGTCTATTGTTTACACCAGTTCATAACATAACATCACGCCACCGCACCGGTACGCTGTGAAGGGGTAAGCACAAGTGAACCACTAAAAAGTGAAAAATAAAAACTTTTTTGCATTAAAATAGAACCGACTTCAAAAAAGTGAAAAATAACTTTAGCTTCAGAAGTCGGTGGCAAAAAAACTTAAATAATCAATCAAACAATGGTCAATTGAAATCGGTTCTATTTTTTTGCAAAAAAGTTTTTTAGTTCTTTCATTCTCTCTAGATAATTTTGATTTTAAAATAAAAAATGTGAGTTGCCTGTATTTAAAACGACCAGTATTATTCAGTAAAAAACTTCCTCGAAGAATTCTGTGAGCGTGCTAATTAATTTTATAAAAGTAAGATAAGATACTGTTATTTAGTAAACAATCGTAATTATCTCTAAAATACATTATTTGAGCTAATATATTGATAAAATAAAATAAAATTATGTAAATCAAAAGAAACCTTCATAGGCCTAGGCCAGTAAGAAAATTAAAAGTAAAGGATAAGTAACTGACAGCTTGACAATTGACGTAATGTCAAAAAAAGTAAATATTGAGAAATAAATTTTTATTTCAGCTAAAATCGATGTTAAAACATCGTTCTAGATCGAATATAACGCGAGCTAAAATAGTTACTGCCAAAGCACGACTTAGATGTAAAAAAATATGTAAGGATAATGAGTATGAATGAAAGTATAAAGTGTAAGTACCTATAGTGTGTAAATACTATATTTCCTCATAAGTATAGAGTGTCTGAAAAATGAAAATACTATAGTATGCACAGGCATGTATAATTGGTAAATTGGTAAGGTGTATTTATTATTATTTATAAAGCTCAATTTCGATATATTTTATTTGGAACAATATTATTAACCAATTCTTAACAATTTTAGACGGATCCAACCGGTGTCAGACACCCATTAAATGTACCGTAGTTACGATCCCGAGTAAGGGGAACTACCTTAACCATTGAGCTACACGAAAATGGTCTTAGGAGACTATCCATAATTCTTCGTGAAATTTTGATCACCATTCACAGATTTACAAAAAAAAAATTAGAAAGAAAATGGACATTTTACACAAAACGTTTTCATACCTGTATTAGGCGCATAAACAGAAAAACATTCAGGTTTAATAAAATAACGAAGGTCTGAACGTCGCGGGCGCTTCCTCTATACGTTATTTCATAAGTTCGTAATTTTCGAAATAAACAGTCTCGAAGTAACATGGTTTTCACTTACAGACGGACGGAAAGCCAGATACGAATCCATAGAGGTTCCGTTTTTGCTATTAAGCTACGGAACCTTAAAAAGGAGTGAATGAAATATATCATAACGATTAAGTGTTCTTACAGACGAGCGGCACGTTGCCAATGGCAGTTAAACTGCAGCCGTCGCACGCCTGTCAACAGGCGTCGACGGGTGTGCGTGCACGCGCAATCGCTCACATAGCTCAACGGTGTGAGCGCTTGCTCGAATAAGGTTCGATCGTCACACAGAAGCAGAAGATACTTGTCTATTCAACACTTGACTGACCTTGAAGATTCGCCATTTCAGTCAGAAGATCTGCGCTGTTATAACTTTGTATCTGACGACAAAAACCTGGATGAACCTGGTAAATTTACAGTGCAATGTGTCCTACGAAGAAATATATGTCTCTGTCTCTGTTGTGCCGACCCCAAGTAACAAGGACCAAAGCCAGGAACCTTGATGATGGTTACAAACCTCGGGTTCTCCGAGCATGTCCTCCAGCTTGCACAGCAGCCTCTGGACGGCGTTGAACTGCAAGCCGGCGGCGTCTTTCAGTGCCATCAGCCTGAGCATCTCTCCCTTGTTGCTCACTACATTCATTAGTTCTTTCAGCGAGCCCTGCCGACAAATATTAGTATTTGAGTGTCTAGGTACCTAAAACACGAAAATTCCGTTAAGATATAGGGGGGGTAATCTTACTACTGATCCGATTCCAAATTTTATTTCAACGGGAACGTTCATTATACTTGAGTGTCATACTCGTAGGCTATTTCAGACGTTCTAGTGTGATAATTTTCGAACGACCGTAGTAGCGGACAAAAGCTAAAGAAATTATTTGGAAACCAGGGCTGTTTTTTTAAATTACATTTATGCTTAGTTTTACATCCATCAGAGAGAAGACGAAGACAGAAAGAACAATAAACTAACCTGCCACTTCACCTCCTTACTGTTGAACTTATTGAGGCATTTCAATAAGCGTTTATTTATATCGGAGCGCGCAACAGTGTACACCTTCTCCTCCAGCAATCCAGTCAGACATGACACATTGGCCTGAACAACAACACAAGGAGTCAAGTCAATTGTCTGGCAATGTTACTAGTGATACGAGATGTAAAAGAAAACTTAGGGTTTAATAATTAGCCTTCTTTAGACCCAAAAATAAATTAAAACTGATTACCTAATAATACATAGAAATCTCATTACTTACTCTAACCTGACTTTGTATTGTATAGATCCAGACTTATTAATAAAAAAACTATATTTGTACACCAATATCATTGTTAGGGCATAGAGCTGGAGGCTGTCCTGCGGGCCAGGGAACTGGCCCGTTTGAAGGTGCTGGAGCTCTCGACAGAGATTCGTGGGGCCGCCCTTACAAGATGGTGCGGGATAAACTCCGTACCTGGCTCCCCCGCTGACGCAAAGTCTCTGGCCTGGGCTAGTGGAGGACGTGGTGAACGCTCTGTTCCCTTCGCGAGGAGAACATCCCCCCCCGCCTATGGCTCCCCCGCCTGCGGTGCGGGAAGCGGACCTAAGTGACGACGACGACACGCCATCATGCGCGTGAGAGCCCTCACGACGAGGGATGCAATGTCCCGGGGCAGGGTTGTCTTGGCGGTATCTCTCGACATCGCCAACGCCTTCAACTCCATGCCCTGGAACTGCATCAGGGAGGTACTGCAGTATCACCGGGTGCTGACCTACCTCCGTCGCGTGGTCGGGGACTACCTGACGGACAGGGCCGTCATCTACCCCGGTCGCAGCGAAGAATGGAACCGGCGAGAGATGTCGTGCGGTGTCCCACAGGGATCGGTTCTAAGGCCGCCCCCGTGGAACATGGGTTACGACTGGGTGCTGCGCGCCGTCCTCCCTAGTGGTGTCAGCGTCGATTGCTGCGCTGATGGCCGAGACGGTGGCCGATATTATGAAACGTGGGGTTGCGACTGTCGCAACCCCGTGAAGGGCACGCCACGACAGTGGCGATAAGTCCTCTCTTTGAGGAGTGGCTTAAGAGGCGCCACGGCGACCTCACCTTCCGCCTGACGCAGGTCGACACCGGACACGGATGTTTCGGGAGCTTCCTGCATCGAATCGGGCGAGAGGAAACGCCGGGGTGTTTCCAATGCGAGGATCAACCGGAGGACACGGTGGAGCACACGGTGGAGATCTGCCCTGCGTGGGCGGAGCAACGCCGTGTTCTCGTAGCGGCGATCGGCGGCGGCGACCTCTCGCGTCCGGCCGTGGTTCAATCCATGGCCTGGAGCGAGACGGAATGGGAAGCCGTCACCTCCTTCTGCGAAACAGTCATGCTAGCGAAGGATGTAACGGAACGCGAGAGAGAGAGAGCTTCTCTCCCCAGCAGCCGCGGGAGATGCACCGGGCGTCGGGGGCCACGTGGTGGCTACCGGCCACCGTAGATGCGGGTCTGTGGACGGTGAGCTATGGGCTAGCTCGCCGTCCGTCCGTCTTATGACGACAGGCCGTGTCGACGGCGCGTTTGAGTTCCACGCGCGCCTCAAAGAGATGTCAGCAAAATGAAGGGGCCCGCCCGCAAGAGCCGAAGCCTGCCGGGGCTGCCGGGCTGTTCGAAAGAGATACCGCGGCCCTGGGACGTAAAGGGCGAGGAAGGAACATGGATGTTTTTAGTCAGTAAAAGTCTGACACTCCCTCCCCCTACGCCCGGAGTGGGAGAAGTCATTTGTCATTTGAAGATTTGCCATCCGAAAAAAAAAGGGCATAGAGCTCAACTAAAATGTATGAGTAAGACCTTTATTTTAATACAAATACAGATAACTGGATTTTGTTTTGTTTGATTTGATTAATTATTAGCCTACTAGCTTCTGCCCGCGACTTCGTACGCGGATCCTGTTGCTTATGCCAGCGACAACGGGGTCGTCAAAATCGAAGATCTGAAACGTCTAATGTCGAATTCTAAGAGCCCGGGGGCGGAAAAATAACGGATCTTTCCCACCTGAGCAACACATACCGTTTGTTTCTTTTTGCTATTTAACAGCTTCACAAAAAGTACAATTATGAACTCCGATGGCGGAATATGTGGCGCATTCAAAAATAGGAGTATACGTAAATGCACTCCGTTCTTTATCAACCCAAGGAAAGGAAGGTCGCCATGCCCCACGGCTATATCTTGAAACACATCCGATTCTTCAGATGATATCGACATTCTGTTCAGAGAATGTCGAAGTCTTCGTGCTCTTCTTCTGTCTCTTCATGCCGTACTCCAGCAGTTCTTTCTCTATCACTTCCTAACTGATTATGAATATTTTGTTGTGTGCGTGTTCGGGACAATGTATGATAATCTCGAGCAGCAGTTAGTCGTGCATCACGTTCCCCATTTGTCCCTAGAGACCTAGAAGCAGATGCGTAGATACGCTGAGAACTCAAGCGCAATTCTCTATCCGTGTACGTCTCCGACTCGCGAGACAATGCGTGACGTTCACGATCAGCGGTCAGTTGCGCATCACGTTCCCCACTTGTCTCTAGAGATCTAGAAGTCGATGCGTAGATACGCTTGGTACTCAAGCGCAATTCCCTATCCGTGAACGTGTCCGACTCGCGAGACTATATATGACGTTCATGATCAGCGGTCAGTCGCGCATCTATTCTTCACTGGTCTCTAGATACCTAGATGCGTAAATACGCTAAAAACGCAGGCATGAAGAGGTTTCCACGGAGCACGTTGCAGCCTGATGTTCTCGAACAGCATCAAGTCTCTCCTGACGCTCTTCGGTAGATTCTTGGGATCTTATGATCCTCAATCTTTTAGCTCTTTTAAAACATTGGGAAAGATTTGACCTCTTTCTAGGCATGGTTGTAGTTTTGTTGTGAAAATACCTGATCAATTAAAATCTAAGTGACTGCTCTCCTGCGTTACCGGGTAGGCTACCAAGTCACGAAGATAAATGGAAAAGGAAAATAAACAATCAAATAACATAAGCCCGAAGACATATTTATTCGATAAAAATAAAATAATAAATGGGAGTTTTGGCCAGTAGAGTAAAATTTTCAATGATGTACCATCGTCATCGAAAATCAGTCCTACACTGTTACCGCCTTCAACGCGTGTAGGTATTCCCAGTTTATGTTATTTTATAATTATGCAGTGAAATTAGTGATAGCTTTGCTATAATTATCTTTGACGACTTGAATGGCGTAGTGGTAGTGAGGCTGCCTTACGTTCATAGGGTCCTGGGTTCGAATCCCGATAGGAGCAAATGTTTGTGTGATGAGCATGGACATTTGTTTCAGAGTCATGGATGTTTATACGAGTATGTATAGTAAGCATGTATTTACAAACAAAAAAGTATGTATGTAATATATCAACTATCTGGTGTCCACGACACAAGCCTTGCTTAGTGTGGCACTAGATGGCGCTGTGTGTTAATGTCCAGCGATATTTATTTTATTTAATTTTCACATCAGATGTTTCTGATCTTCGATTTTTTATTAGTTAACAGGAAATGCCCATCAGACCGAACAACTTTTGCTAAGACGTCATTCCTATATGTGTTATGGTGTTCCTGGACTATTGGAGTTCCACAACAGGTGTCCCAGATCTTCGATTTTTATAAGTCAACAGAGAGTGCTCATCAGATTGAACAACTTTTGCTAAGACGTCATTCCTAAATGTGTTATGGTGTAGCTGGGCTCTTGGAGTTCCACAACAGGTGTTCCAGATCTTCAATTTTTATAAGTCAACAGAAAGTGCTCATCAGATTGAGCAACATCTGCTAAGACGTCAGTCCTAAATGTGTTATGGTGTAGCTGGGCTCTTGGAGTTCCACATCAGGTGTTCCAGATCTTCAAATTTATTCTATCAGCAGAAAATGCTCATCACGTGGAACAATTTTTGGTATGGTGTCATTTTTGTATCTCTTATAGTTTAGCTGGTCTGTTGCGGTTCTGCATCAGGTGTTCAAGTTTCCAAGATATTATAGCCTATATGTTGCTCAGACCTAATATCTATACAACAAAAAAAAAACTTTCAAATCCGTCCAGTAGTTCCGAAGATTAGCGTGTACAAACAAACAGACAAACAGAGTTTTTTTTGGATTCGTGCTCTATTACTGTTTCTAAACCCCCCTCAATTATTATTTTTTTAATATATTCAATGTACAGACACAGTTTTTTTACTCTTTTATTATACGTATATAGATAATTCTCCCACTCTGCCAAGAAATACGTCCCCTCCCTTTTCCTACGCAAACCACCGCAGGTACAGGTCCCAGTATAGTTTGACCGTAACCGCTGTACCGCGCCTTCGTGTAGAAACACAGTGGGAGAGGCGCGGGCGGCGGGGCGGGGGTCTAGCACTGCGGACATCTGCGGATACAACGCACCCGCGCGCCCGCGCCGCTTTAATTATGTTCACACGCAGAAAACTTGCGGTTTCCGCCGCCCGCGCCACTCCCACTGTGTTTGATCATTTATGTGTGTGGCAGTGCAGGGACATACATACATTTTTAATTTTAATTTTTGGATACTAACCGCGCCGGGAACAAATTCGCGATTAAATCTTTTTGAAATGTCCTGTACTTTTAAAGACAATTTTGATGTGTTTATTATTTTAACATTATTGGCAAAACGTGACCGTGCTTTATGGACAACTCTGCTCAACGTTTCGGAGAATATGGGCGTTGTGTTATTTGCTACACACCTTATCCTTGAGAGCGTCGAGCATTTCGCCACGTTCAGATTTCTGTTCACGAAGTATATCGACGCTCTTTTTAACACTCTGGAAATATTGAGAAAGTACAAGTGAGATACGATGCCATCCATATCGCTCATGACGAAGTGACCGCCACACAAGAAACCTTAATTTAGTTTGAAAGGGATGAACGGAACGGATATTATCCCGTAGGTACTTTAAGTGTGATTTCTTGCTGACAGTAAAATAAGTTAATAACAAATACAATTACTGTTTTAAGAAATGGCAATAGGCCTTCTAAGGCGCAGAACAAACAGAAAAGAAGTAAGGCGCAGACGGGTGCAGATATATAATTATGTCTCTTCCACGTCTCTTTCTTATAAAATGTATAGAAGTGTCGCGACGCAAAACACATAGAAAAGGAAGGGCGCGGGCAGCAGTGAACTGTTGTAAAACAGATAGAAAGGACGGGGCACGGGCGCGAGCAGACAAGGGGCGGGCGAGGACGGGGTTGCAGGCGGGGAGGGGCGCAGGTGCTGGGAATCGCACGGCGCACGCGACCCTCGTCGTCTCTCGTGGCGCCCAGGCGTCACGCCTGTGCCTCGTCTTTTCTATATGTTTCGAAAACTCGCGACGGCTCCCCGTCTGCGCCCTGTCCACGCCCTGCCCTCGTCTTACGTCTTTTCTGTGTGTCCAGCGCTTATGGCGGACATACACTTTTTGTAAAGTACGGAGTTACCATTCAAGATCCCGTTCTAAACCAAAACATAGGAGTTACAAAGTTCTATAATATTAATAATGAACTCAGAACTACTTACTTGCCAAGTTTTTTAAGACTTTATCGTCACATCTTCATCCTCAGGGTTGTAAAAGCGTAAGTGACATAGACCGAGCTGTTTCATTTGCTACATTCAGCATGTATTCATCAAGTAAAGTTTCCAGTGTCGGCCACACAAAGATCACACTAACCTTTAGTTCATCGTTGATCTGGTACTGTATGAAGGAGAGGTTCTTATGCAGGTGGACGGTGTTCTCCAGCTCGATGACCACGTCCTGGTGGCGCTCCGTCAGGTCCAACAAAGCTGTAATTTCATCAAACTATCTCTCAGGACCAGAAAGACGAGGGCGAGTGTTTTGGGGGACTGTCTCATGTAAATGTTGACGTTCTAAGAGTGCTAAACGGCCTTATTTTACGAGTTGTTGATACAGAACATACAGGATGCAAGAAATAGAGTTGACTTGAAAAAAAATCCATTACGGTTTCGTTTTTATTTCGGCATACTAATGTATCGGTAGGTACTCTAACAATATAATGTTTCGTATTACCATTTAAGTAGAACTTTTTGTTATTCGATCTATTGAAACTCGGTATTTTGAGAATACCAACGTTAGGAATATTGAAATTTTGGAATCATAAAAATAGGATGCATGATGAATCGGAGTTGTTATTTAGGAATTTTGAACCATTCGGAATTATGGAAATCGGTGTTTTGAAATTCGTATTTGTGACTGACGGAATAAAGTTTTCGTATTTATGTAGCGTACCCCGATTAAAGCCATGCGCTAACGGACTCACATCCTACTATAAATACAAACCGGCAACTTCAGCATCGTTATTTAACTCATCGAGCAGAGCAAGGCCTTTCGCAAGATCCTTTTTCATTCTCACCAGATCCACCTGGAAGTTTTTCACCTGAAACATGACAAATGTCCATAAATACAAGAAATAATCATAGATTTTTGAAATGTCGAAGTTTAGAGAAATCTGTAATTTTGACAAACTTTTCAGTGGCAGAAACCCAACTGCAACCATATTATAGCTAGCCTGTATTGTCCCACTGCCACTGCTGAGCCTCCCTCCATTCCTTCCAACGATCACGATTCTGTGCTATTTCTTTCCAACTCTCAAGGAAGACATCCAGTTCGTCCCGCCACGTCCTGCGTGGTGTGCCGCGACCTCGTGTCACCATTCCCGAGCCTTACGGGCCCACAGTTCGTCCGGCATGCGGCAGACATGTCCTTCCCAGTCCCAAATAAGTTGGGCAGCCTTTTGAGCTACGTCAACGATTTGCGTTTTGGAGCGCAGTATAGTGTTACGAATACGATCCGTTAATTTTACACCTAAGATACTGCGCTCCATAGCACGTTGGCAAACCTTGAGTTTAGACTTTTGGATGTTAGTGAAAGACCAAGTTTGTGCACCGTAGGTCAAGATGGGGAGAATACACATGTCCATCAGCTTTCGCATCAAAGGCAGAATTTTACCAAAACAAAAATAAAAAGTAAATTCAGGAATCAAGCAAAATCATAATTATGTACAATAAGTGATAAAGGTGTATTCAATCTGTTTTATAATACACCTCTCTTCTTCCCCGAGGTATTAAGTAGGTACGAGTAATACCCGGACATACCTGTGTCATGATCCCGGAATCGAACCCGCTGAGCTGCTGATTATACCCGTCAGTCTGCTGGAACAGAGTGTTGATCCGTGTGTTTACGTGCATAGCGGTGTCTATCTTCTCCGCTGAAAAAACAAACGAGCAAGCATATGAGTATAAAATAAAGCACACAAAAACGGCAAACATAATTATTCATTTGATCACATTGTTTAGTAACACAAACATAAGTCATGCAGTAAATAATAGATTTGTGACGACATCTATAGGATGCTTTCCACCAAACGGCTCGCATCGTGTCGGATCGGAACGGATTTTACAATCTATAAACAAACGATATCTATTTTAGTAAGCCACGCACAGTAGCTTGTCCATGGGCGTCTTCCACGACTCGCGATCGTAGCCGATCGTATGCTGCGATGTGCGTTCGTCTCCGTTCACCTGTCGTCGTATCCGATCGGAATTAGAACACGTCAAGCTACTCGTAACTCACCGACACTTTTCGACGTGCTAGCAGCCCCTTCAGCCGAGTGGTTGGCGCGAGCTATCATAAGAGTCATTTCTTTCATGAGTGCTTCCGTTATGTTCTGTATCACTTCACTGAAAACAGTTTTTTTTATTAGTATAGTTATAATCATCATCAGCCTATAATGTTTCCACTGCTGGGACACGGCCTCCTCCCAATGAGAGTAAATCCACCACGCGGGCCCAGTGTGGATTGGTAGATGTCACGGCATGTCTTCGAAGTTTTGGTTCTAGGACATGCCGAATTCGTCCCGATGTTTTTCTTCAACGTTTCGAGAGCAGTGATGATGACATAAATTACACAAAGTAATGCGCCTGTCCTGAGTTCGAAACCACGACAGTTCGTATGTCGGGGCCGCCACCACTGGGTCCATTAATTAATTATAGTAAACTAGCTGACCCGCGCAACTTCGTCTGCGTGAAGAACCGCTCGACCGATTTTGTACTTCACATGAACCATCTACTAAACAGTCCAAACATTTAAGTAGTTTGGATAGGTGAGCCCGTTCTTGAGTTATAAGATTACAACGAAAAGTGGCATTGATTTTTATATAGGTACATTTACTAACTGACCCGGCAAACATTGTTTTGCCATATAAATTATTTCACTTAGGGGTATGAAAAATAGATAGTAGCCGATTCTCAGACCTACTGGATATGCATATAAAATTTCATAAAAAAACGGACACTGTGACACGAGAATTTTATATATTAGATTAGAAGAAGAAGAAGACATAATTATGTAAGTGAAATAATTATGTGAAATAAGTTTGTTTTCTTTCTTTTTGGGACAATCGAGTTACGTTTTATCGGGTGACGTAACAATAATTATGTACCTACTTACTGTGCCTCGCGACTTTCGTCCGCATCAAATGTTTATAAAAATACTAGCTTATGCCCGCGTCCACATCGACTTCCGATAACTGTCACACGGGATTCTACTACTGGAATAAAATTTCATCCAAAAACACATTTATAAACTTTCGCATTTATAATACCTATAATATTAGTGTGATAACTTCGAAATCAAATCAAAATCGAAGTTTGAATCTTCACTGAGTGTACACAATTCTATTAGGCCCTTTCATTTGATACCCGATAAAAATGTAGTTGTGAAAAAAAAATCGTTATTTTGTAGTGGCGGCCATCTTGGATTTGAAATTTATGATAGTGTCTAGTATTGTGCTAGTCTAGCTATTTGATACCCTTATTGAGGGAGTTGTGAAAAAATATGCAATCCGCCATTAGGTGGCAACGCCTATCTTGGACCGACTTTCATCAAACATACCTAAAACACTTTCGACTAATTCACCTTTCAAACAAAAAAAAAACGAAATCAAAATCGGTTCATCCGTTCGGGAGCTACGATGCCACAAACACACTAACACACACTCCCATACACACCCGTGGTTTTTGCGTCGGGAGCTTCGAGCAATAATATTATTGATCGAAGGTCGGGGGTTAAAAAGCGTAATTTTGAAATTACAAGCAGACATTTAAATTATATTTATTTGTAACGATAAGGAATGATGGCAAGAAAAACAGAAATCTTGCATTAGTAGGAATCATTTTAACAGAGAGTAAAGGAGTCCTGCCGAAAAAAGAAAGAAAAATAGTCAGTTATTAGAGTACACACACAATAATATTTTTCAATTACCTTCATAGCCTTTTTGTCCCATTCCTGAGGGAACACCTCCCTCCACTCCTTCAGTGAAGGAGATACAATGATGGTATCAAAATGCATCGGGAATGCGAGTGTTTTGCCATTACCCTGCAGGTGTTCCAAACTATCTCAGCTTCCTAGTTCAGGCCCTCAGCAGGAATAAACAAACTAGTTCAGATAGAACAGGAACTTACAACAACTCATGGTGCGTGACTCCTTCTTTGTCCTTTTCTGCAGCAGCTGCCGCAGCCGCAGCAGCCGCAGCAGCTAGCGCAGCGTTCATATTAGCTTTTGATTTCTTCCCGTCCATAGTGGATGCTGTCTGTAAAATAAAATAGGTAGTTTTTTTACTGAGTATATCTACGTAACACGCCTAAACGTAAAGCAGCACACTATACCGGCACCGCATCGACAACTCTCCAACTAAGCAAATAACTTATCATTCAAACGAAAGCCCTAAACTGTGTGTCGTATAAAAGATCTATACGAAAAAGCCAACGGCGAGCACATGCCGCTGCCATAAAATTCGACTCGCAGCCCGCGCGCTGCTTGCGAGCGGACCGATGAGATGAGAGCCTAGTCAAAGCTCTATGCTACTATTGTTACGTCCCACGTATCGACAAACTTCGTGTGCTTAATCAAGATATTATATATGATTTTTTATCATTCTCAGCTCTCACAAGATTCTCGATGCGAGGAACAGTGATGTTAACAACCATTAGGTACACGGTGCTCTCGTTGATCTATTACCAAAATATCAAGTTAATTTGCTAGAATAGTCCTGTCCATGGCAATACGTGAATCTCAATATAATGTGGCTTGACCGTTCTCGAAAACTGGGTCCACAAGGCAAGTTGCTGGTGGATAATCCAAGCTACTAGATTGTGCCTGTGCAGGGATCCTTGTCAGGATTAGGTTGAAACTGTGACCTCCTTCGCACGAGCTGAGCGAGCGCTGCGAGCTTTGCCGCGCCAGCGGACGGCGAGTGCCAGAAACGACTTGCATTAATAGAAAAAAGAGATTGTTTTCAGTAGGTTACCCGAAACTTAACTATTTTGATTAGGATAATTACTTATTTTAATGAATGGTTAGGTTAGGTTAAAACTGTGACCTCCTACTAGATTAGGTTAATTTCGTGCTTAAACAAAATGGGTAGGTTAGTAAACATTAAATTGCAAGATCGAGCCTCTCCTGAAATATTCTCTTTTTGTATTTATTTCAATCGTTCTTTTGAATGCTGTCTGTTAGATTACAAAAAATAAAATCCTGATTCGCAAGTTCAATCCCCAGCCAGTTTTCATACATTACATAGATAGGTATGTTTTTTTTTTGTCATAGTTTTATATATCGTTTTAGTTTTTGTTTGTGTTTGTTAAAGTTTTTGACGATGGAGACGAAACGCACTCACTAGAGGTCCGTAACAGTTTACAGTACCTATATCGTGCTCAGAACTTTAACTGGAGGATGACTTTCATCGATGGTCTGACGATAGGGACAGAAGGTGCAAGAGGTCCTTAAAAGGTTACAAGATCTTCATCGTGTTTGGGTTCGTCTAATTCTCATTGATAATGATTTTTTTCGGATGGGAAATCATCAAATGATGCCAACCGCTCTGGGAGTTAGACTTTTACTGGCTAAAACCCATCCATGCTCCTTCCTCGCCCTTTATGTTCCGGGGCCACGGTATCTCTTTCGAACCATCACGCAGCCCCGGCAGGCATCGGCCCTTGCGGACCCCTTCCTTTCTACTGACATATCTTTGAGGCGCGCGTGGAACACGAAAGCACCGTCAACACAGCCTTTCATCATAAGACGGACGGACGGCGAGCCAGCCCATAGCTCACAGTCTACAGGTCCGCGCTGGTCTGTCCGCTATGCATCGGTTTGCCGCGGCAGCGGATTTCCCCCCCGGCGTAACGCTTCCGCGCACCATTCATGCAGGCGCGCGAGGGCTATCGCTTCCAGATCCTATGGCGGCATCGGCAAGAAGGCTCACCGCCTCGCCAGAGTTCGTGCGGTACCCACGGACTAGCTTTACGAACTTAAGACCTGCCTGGAGAATGAATGTCATCTACGGTGTAACGACGACAACAGAAGGCAGATGCAAGAAGTCCTCAACAGTTTGCAGCAGCAATATTATTATTGGGCTCATTTCACGCACCTTGGTGAGAACTCAAGACTTGCCTGGAGTATAACTTGTAAAAAAATGACGTGTAAAAGTGTTTGTAAACCAACTCGTTAAAAATCATTTAAAACAGAAATAACACTTTGTAAACAAAGAACAGCATGGTTTTCAAAAGGGGAAGTCTACAACATTATCAATGTACGCCCTCATAAATGTTATATTTACTAACATCAATGACAACAATTTAACCACAGGATTATTCTTTGACTTGTCGAAAGCGTTCGACCTAGTTTCACACGATCTACGACTGCAAAAGTTGGAAGCAATCGGGATTAGAGGGCCAACCTTACAGTGGATAAAGTCATACCTTGATAATAGGCAACAATGCGTTACCATAACAAACATTAACGAAGATAAAGAAGTAACGCTACACTCGTCGAAATATAATAATAATAATTCCATAAATCTTAGATCCCTCTCAGCAACCGAAACTTATAAGTATTTGGGTATGTCGGAAGCGTTGGGCATCAATGTTGCCGACATGAAGCAATCGTTGAAGGAGCGCTTCTTTGGCCGCCTGAAAAAAGTATTTAATAGTCTTTTATCAGGCGGAAATAAGGTGCGTGCCTTCAACGGTTGGGTCATGCCGGTTTTAATGTACTCTTTCGGCATACTCAAATGGACTCAAACAGAACTAGACGCCCTGGATACGAAGGTCCGTAAATTGTTGACGGCATATCGAATGCATCACCCGCGTTCTTCGGTAATGAGACTGTATGTCCCGCGGATGTGTGGGGGTCGAGGCTTTTTAAACGCTAAGACCCTCCACAATCGTGAGATATGCAGTCTCAGGGAATATTTCCTAGAAGCTGACGTGGGGATGCATCGAGATGTGGTCGCGATGGACAAGGGCCTCACCCCGCTCTCCTTGGCTAAAGAGAACTGGCGCAAACCTGTAGTACTTACTACTGATGACCGCAGGAAAGAATGGCAGAGCAAGGAGCTTCACGGGCGCTTTTACCGGGCTCTTCATGGGCCTGATGTCGATTTTCTAGCGTCCGTGTCCTGGCTACGATCCGGGGACCTCTTCGGAGAAACCGAAGGTTTTGTCTGTGCAATTATGGATGAAGTTATGATGACGAATAACTACCGGAGATTTATTGTGAAGGACGGTACGGTTGACATATGTCGGGCATGCCACCGTCCAGGCGAATCAATCCGTCACATTATCTCCGGGTGTTCTCGTCTAGCTAACGGAGAGTACTTGCATAGACACAACCTTGTAGCCAGGATTATCCATCAGCAACTTGCTCTAAAATACAATCTTGTGGAATCGGAAGTGCCCTACTATAGGTATGTGCCCGACCCAGTTCTCGATAATGGCAGTATCACACTGTACTGGGATCAATCCATCATCACTGACAGGACTGTTATAGCTAATAGACCTGACATAGTGGTGATGGATCGATCAGAGCGGCGCGCAATGATTGTTGACATAACGGTCCCGCATGATGAGAACCTCGTGAAAGCCGAGAAAGATAAACAAATCAAGTATCTTGACTTGGCTCGCGAGGTTGTCGACATGTGGGAAGTGGACTCAGCAATCATTGTGCCGATAGTCGTGTCAGCCCATGGCTTAATTGCCAAGAGCCTCGACCAATACCTGAGGAGGCTCTCGTTAGGCAGCTGGATCAAGGGCTTGATTCAGAAAGCGGTACTCCTTGACACGGCTCGTATTGTTAGGAGGTTCCTCTCTCTGGAGCCCTGACCGCCGGTAGCTTGGACCCTGTTCCCGATACCGGTGGGCTACAATTTTTTATATTTTTAAATGTTTTTTATATATTTTCTTAATATTTAAAAATGTAGAAAATTTGTAAAAATTTGAATAAAGGAATAATAATAACAGGTGTGCAGCCTCAGAGAATATTTTTTAAAAGTCGAGGTGGGTATGTATCAGGATGTGGTCACAGTGGACAAGGGACTCACCCCGTTGTCCATGGCTAAAGAGAACTGGCGCAAACCTGTGGTACTTACTACTGATGACCGCAAGAAAGAATGGCAGGGTAAGGAGCTTCACGGGCGCTTCTACCGGGCTCTTCATGGGCCCGATGTAGATTTTCTAGCGTCCGTGTCCTGGCTACGTTTTGGCGACCTCTTTGGGGAAACTGAAGGTTTTGTCTGTGCGATTATGGACGAAGTTATGTTGACGAACAACTACCGGAAATATATTATGAAGGACGGGACGGTTGACGTGTGTCGGGCATGCCACCTTCCGGGTGAGTCCATCAGACATATTATTTCTGGTTGTTCTCGTCTAGCTAACGGCGAGTACTTGCACAGACACAATCAAGTAGCCAGGATTATTCACCAGCAACTTGCCTTGAAATATAATCTTGTGGAATCAGAAGTACCGTACTACAAGTATGTGCCCGACCCAGTTCTCGTGAAAGACCATGTCACGTTATACTGGGATCAGTCTATCATTACTGACAGGACTATTGTCGCCAATAAGCCTGACATAGTGGTGATAGACCGATCAGCGCGCCGCGTAATGATAATCGATGTTACCATTCCGCATGACGAGAACCTCGTGAAAGCTGAAAAAGAGAAACAAATAAAATATCTCGACTTGGCGCACGAGGTTCGCGACATGTGGAATATGAACTCGGTTATCATTGTGCCGATTGTCGTGACGGCCAATGGCCTTATTGCCAAGAGCTTCGATGACCATCTATCGAAGCTCTCTTTAGGCGGCTGGATCAAGAGCCTGATACAGAAGGCAGTACTCCTCGATACGGCTCGCATTGTGAGGAGTTTCCTGTCTCTGCAGCCCTAACCACCGGTAGCTTGGACCCTGCTCCCGATATCGGTGGACCACTATTTTTTATGTTTTTAAATGTATTTTTTAGTTTTTATTTAAGATATATTTAAAAATGTAAATAATATGTTTTAGACTGAATAAACGAAATAATAATAATAATCAATCCGTCACATTATCTCCGGGTGTTCTCGTCTAGCTAACGGAGAATACTTGCACAGACACAACCTTGTAGCCAGGATTATCCATCAGCAACTTGCTCTAAAATACAATCTTGTGAAATCGGAAGTGCCCTACTATAGGTATGTGCCCGACCCAGTTCTCGATAATGGCAGTATCACACTGTACTGGGATCAATCCATCATCACTGATAGGACTGTTATAGCCAATAGACCTGATATAGTGGTGATGGATCGATCAGACCGGCGCGCAATGATTGTTGACATAACGGTCCCGCATGATGAGAACCTCGTGAAAGCCGAGAAAGATGAACAAATCAAGTATCTTGACTTGGCTCGCGAGGCTGTCGACATGTGGGAAGTGGACTCGGCGATCATTGTGCCGATAGTCGTGTCGGCCCATGGCTTAATTGCCAAGAGCCTCGACCAATACCTGAGGAGGCTCTCGTTAGGCAGCTGGATCAAGGGCTTGATTCAGAAAGCGGTACTCCTGGACACGGCTCGTATTGTTAGGAGGTTCCTCGCTCTGGAGCCCTGACCGCCGGTAGCTTGGACCCTGTTCCCGATACTGGTGGGCTACAATTTTTTTATATTTTTAAATGTTTTTTATATATTTTTTTTATTAATATTTAAAAATGTAAAGAGTTTGTTAAAAATTGAATAAAGGAAATAATAATAATAATAAAAAGTGTTTATTTCTCACCACAAGCCAAAAACTACAAACAATATTTACACATAAGCAGTAGCCAACGATTTTTGGTTGTGGATCGCTGGTGCCTGTGGTAGGTAGTAACACTTGTAATACAGGTCACCAGGTCCCCACCTGTTTAAAGTTACACATTTGATAGCTTACATCTGGTATCACAGCAAATAACAAAAGTTTCAAACAATTAGTGAGCTTATTAAAAAAGAAACGCAAGAGTGTGTACTTTGCTTCTTGTGGATATTTATTTAAAACAAATTAAAAAGTAAAAAAAAAGCATGTGTGGTTTCTATGAATGTAAGCTTGTGTGTGTATGCGCGTAAGTGTATGTGTGTGTTAATGTGTTGAAGAGAGTGTTAGAGGATGAGTATGATTAGACTAATACGTTAAAGAGAGCTTCTGTGGCAGTATATGTTTGGCTTTGTAGCCAGGCATGTAAAGCTATTTTACAATTATGTTTGATCAATGAGTGTAGGGAAAGAAATTGGTTTAAGGGATTGTAAAGATAGGGTCCGAGGAATACAAAGAATCTTTGACTAAAAGAAGTTTTAAGAGGAGTAGTTAAGGCAACTAGACGGTTACGGCGATTAGTTTGCTGTGAATAGCTGGAAATGGAATGTTGCTTAATAGCAGTGGTCAAAACAAACAATTGCCTAACCGTAAGGACTTGACAATATTCATAGAGCTTGACGGTGGGACAAAGTCTTGGCTTGAAACAGCACACTTTAAGAACCGCTCTCTGCGCACGCTCAATCTGAATATAGTGGGATTTGGCTGCCCCGCCCCAGGACGAGATACAATAGACCAAAATGTATTTATTTATTTATTAAAAGGAGAACCAAAAATAAATGAGTAACAATTGAAGAAGCGACACAGAGCCAATTACAGGTTCCCACGAGTAGACACAGAGATGATAGTAGAAAACTTAGATCACTAAATAGCAAGCAAAATAGACTGACACAGTGCCTGATATGTCATTTTCATGACAACAGCATCTGCTGAATTGCGTAGTTGTGTAAAAATGTGAGAACCAATAGTAGTCAAAACAAAACAAAACGATAAAAAAAAACTGGCACATCTGTGATTTCTAACAATGATCACAAATGTCTGACCACCCTTTTTACGAAAAGAACAAAGAAAGAGAAATTTGTAATTTCTCTTGCTGCGATGCTATTGGCTGACGTATGCATAACCGCTTCTATAGTGGCCGAGCGCCTGCATAACGGAATAGTCTTTAGGGTGGTAAGAGATTACATTGGTTGGTGGTACATTAGTTTGCGCACTCTATTTGATAGATGTATTATGTACTCTTTGAATGTAAGGTTGCAGTCAATCACTATGCCAAGATACTTTATCGAGGTGACTCGTTCAATATTACTGTGATCAAGGGTGCCACTGCCGTCGCTATTACCATTAGATAGTGTCAACTGGGCAGCAACATTTAGTGAGCTTGTAACGGACAACCTTGGTATTTCGAATTGAAAAATTTATTATTTTTGTTTTCGATATGTTTTGGGTAAGCAAATTGTTCTTAAGCCATTCACTGACTGTATGGTTTGGTGTCCCACAGGGAAGCATACTAGGGCCCATCTTATTCTTGATATATATAAATGACATCATTAAAATAACGAAACATAGGTGCTTATTGTCTTTTTAAACTTTCACGATCAGAACACATTATAAAACATATGAAAAAGGGTATTTACCGCGAATTACCAACCAATACTTCAGTCTCCCCGCGACCACGGCTGGTGCAATCCGGTCGAAACGTCGGGATTAAAAGGTAAATTCGCGATAAATACCCGGTTTCATATGTTTTATAATAAGTGCATATTGTTTGCGGATGACGTCTCAATTATTGTGACATCCGATAAAAAATATAATAATAATTTTGTTGAGGAAATCGTTATTACAAATATTTGCATGCTGTGTTTAATCTAGGCAAAACATGTATGTTTCATTTTTGTACTGTAAGATCTTTTTAAACCATGTTTTACGCAAATAAATACAGTATTATTATTAACATTTGCACCACTTGTTGTTCGCCAAGAGGCGTGGGGTGAGGACTTTGTCATCTCCACGTCGATTTCAAGAAAGTATTCCCTGAGACTGCAAATGTCGAGGTTGTGCCTGGTATATACAGTCTCATCCCCATTGCCCGTTGGAGATGCATTCCATTTGCGGTTAGCTGCCTTCCTATCCGGGCAGTAAGTTCCATCTGTATCCATTTGAGTCATCATCATCATCATTTTAGACGAAAGACGTCCACGGCTGGACATAGGCCTCCCCCAAGTGTAGACACATTGACCTGTCCCGTGCGACTCACATTCAGCGTATTCCTGCAACCTTCACCAGGTCATCGGTTTACATAGTGCTAGTGGAGGTCTTCCAACGCAACGTCTTCCGGTTCGCGGTCGCCACTCCACAACTTTTCGACCCCATCGGGCATCCGTTCTGCACGCAATGTGCCCTGCCCACAGACACTTGAGTTTGGCAATTCTTCGGGCTGCGTCGCGTCGGTAGCCTTGGTTCTCTTTTAGATGTCTTCATTTCTGATTCGATCACACAAGGAAACTCCGAGCATAGCCCTCTCCATTGCCCTTTGGGTGACTTTAAGCCTTTTGATAAGGCCCATTGTGAGCAACCACGTTTTGGTCCTGTTAGTAATCACTGACAACACACATTGGTCATAGACTTTCGTTTTGAGTCACTACGGACGACGACTGACTTCTTTCTCGACGGGCATTCAACATGACCTTGGTTTTGTCCATGTTCATTTTAAACCCCACTCTTTCGAAGCTCTGCTGAGGTCATCCAGCATTGCACTGAGGTCTTTCATTTGAGTATTAAAAAAGAACACATCAAACAGGCACGAAGGGGCACACCACATTTCCACCCGATAAAAGACTATTTATCACATAATTCACTTTATTCAAACAAGCACTCTTTCAACGACTCCATATCGCATTATAGCTATTAAGGTGTTATGTACATAATTTTTAATAATAAATATAATTCTTAAGAACCATGATGTAGGTTTGTACACTACTTCCACGAATTTCCGCTAGCCCAACGCACTTTAAAGTATGACGACCTATGATAACTTGCTCTCACGGGGCCAGACGCATAACGCATGGCGTATAAATTTATACAAAATCACATCTCTTTGTGGGTATAAGTGTAAGTTTAACCGAGCCGTTCTAAAAGAATAAACCGAGCCGGAATAAAAGAATAAACTTACTTCTCCCATTCTTAGTTGCCCGAGGTCATCAGGGCCACCAGGGCCAGAATGGCTGCCAGGGCCGTCTTGGCTGGCAGCAGCATGCCCCTCTGCAATGGCATCCTGCAAATATTCCTCCATCGCCTCCACGTGATCCGCAAATTCTGGGGGCAGCATGTCTGATAGTGCCAGCTGCGTCAGCAACCCGGCCAGACGGTTCAGACTCAGCTCTGCCTCTTGCACGCGTTCGTTTAGCTACGAGAAATTATAAATATGTACTACGTCTGTGTCATGGCTGTAACCTCCGAAGGAGTACCTCAGTAACAACACCGTGTACTTCAGTATTGTTGATTTCTGCCTTAGCTTTCTAGGATTTCAGGCAAGTTACTAATGGAGGGAAGGTAGCAAGCTAGAGCGTTAGCTTCGAAAATAAACTTATGTTATGGTTATTATAACACCAAATGACAAAATGTGAGATTGTAGTACATAAGGTTCAATGTGAGATTGTAGTACCTAAGGTTAAATGGACAGTCAAAAGGTCGAAATGGTGATCGGTACATGAGGAACAGGAAAAATAACTTATAGGGCACAGGCTAAAGTACCAGGAGCTCGTGGCTAAATAATAATAGCCGTTCGGGTCGATCTTTAGGCTAAACCGTGTTTGCCGAGGTTGATCTATGAATGAGTGCTCCATGCCTCGGAAAGCACGTTAAGCTGTTGGTCCCGGTTGTCATTTGAAGATCTTTGACAGTCGATGCAGGTAGTCCGTGGCCCAAAAAATCTGACAACCAGTCTTACCAGTGGTATCGTATTACCCAGTACTAACGGGGTTCTGGAGGTCAGATAGACAGTCGCTCCATGTAAAATACTGGTGTTCCGCTGCATCCGGTTAGACTGGAAGCCGTCCCCAACATGGTTGGGAAAAGGCTAGGCAGATGATGATGAGGCTAAAGTACGAGGGCAGTCCCAAAGAAAACAAAAACCTTTTCAACTCGATTAGTCCGGAAGGTACCGTTGCATTTTAGGAAGTGTTTTTTACGCCGATTGGTTGCCATCTTGTTCTATGAATGATCTCGAATGACTGATAGGTGAACCCAGCGTTAGCTGACGCACCCGCGGTGGGTGTAGGATTGGGAGGTTACGGAAGTGTTGAAAAAAACCCGCATGATGAAAAACTAAAAGCAATGTATCGCACACTCTTTAACATGGTGGTAGATTGCTTTTAGTTTTTCATCAGACAGGTATCATTACAAGTTGATACGAGCGGCTGACGGATAATCCTCCCTCCACCATGCAGCTCTGACGATTTTTTTAAACTCTTTATAATAATAATATAATAATAAATTTGTTTTATTCGGAACAACATAGGCACCATTTTTGATGATTTTTACATTTATGATGTAAACTATTTTTTAAAAATGTTTGAGCCGGCGTACCATGCCTTTTTTTATTTATTTTCTGCACTTCCTCTCCCAATCCTACACCCACCGCCACTTGAGCAGCTGACGGTTGGTTTACATATTGGTAATATAAGATCAACTTTTGATGACAATATCAGCCGACTTACAATGACTTTTTATTTGCAACGGTACCTTCCGGACTAGCTGTTTTTTTTCATTTTCAAGTACTTGGCTTTACTGCCTAATTTTCACCAAACAATAGGCTAGTTTCCACCATCAATAAATTTCAAAACTAATTAGTCCGTCAGTTAGAGTATTGGAAAATAATGGACACGTATTTTTTGTTTTTGTAAATCACTGAGAACTGACAAAGATAAAACGCATCAAAACTCGGGAGTGGGGGCTCGTGACGTCATAACGCACTAAAAACTATAGCACGGCGTGACGTATTGCGAATTTTAAAAGCGTCGCATCTACGTCAATTTTGGTTTATGTAACAAAAGAAAAAATAAGGGTCAAATATTTTTTTATAATCTAACTGACAGACTAATTAGATTTTTTTAGGACACAAGCCTATTGACTGTTCTTATTAGCGTGTCGATGGCAATCTAATTCGTGTCGCCCACTGAGCTACTCGTTAGGCGATTTCGGAAGCGACGAGTAACACTTGACTGAAACATATTCACAACTCCATTTTGTTCCATTTTGATGTAATCGCGGCAGCCATCTTGGGCATAGCTTTTTCAAGTCAACATTTTCGGTCGTGAGACGAGCCTACCTTATCTGATAGTTTGTGCATTTTTAGGGTTCCGTAGCCAAATGGCAAAAAACGGAACCCTTATAGTTTCGCCATGTCTGTCTGTCTGTCTGTCCGCGGATAATCTCAGTGACCGTTAGCACCAGAAAGCTGAAATTTGGTACCAATATGTATATCAATCATGCCGACAAAGTGCAAAAATAAAAATTTTATAAAACATTTTTATTAGGGTACCTCCCCCAGACGTAAAGTGGGGAGCGATTTTTTTTTTAATTTTGACCCTGACGTGTGATATATTGTTGGATAGGTATTTAAAAATGAATAGGGGTTTTCTAAAATCATTTTTTGATAATATTAATATTTTAGGAAATAATCGCTCCGAAAGTCAAAAACAATGTGTCCCCCCCCCCTCTAACTTTTGAACCATAAGTTTAAAAAATATGAAAAAAATCACAGAAGTAGACCTTTATATGAACTTTCTAGGAAAATTATTTTCAACTTGATGAGTTGAATAGTTTTTGAGTTATATAGCACTTTTTCAAAAAAACGCAAATGATAACTTTGTTTTTCATACAAATACTATGAAAAACAAAGTTATTTTTGCTGACGAAAAATGTTGGTATTTTTAATGGTCTGGGAAGCTACGGAACCCTACAGTGAGCGTGGCCCGACACGCTCTTGGCCGGTTTTTTTTAATCAAATGACCAGATTGACGTGATAACATCTTATAAATCCAAGAACACCGGCTGCACGCACGAAAAGTGTCACACTGATTCTCTTTATAATGTAGACAAATAATAATGAAGGATTTTTCGAAATTCAACCCATAAGAGTTGAAAGTTCAGATTTAAGTTTAATAAGGCTCAACCAAACACATTATTTTCAACCATCAACCGTCATCTATACGTCAGGTAATGTTGGGACTACCCTGTATAGTATACACATTATATTTTGCTAAATCTACAAAAGAAGAAGAGAACATTCCTAGACAGGTAAGTGTATAAGGTGAACCTCAAGTCGTAGGTACCTGCATAGCTTGCATGGTGTCTTGCAGAGACGCGCGACCTTTCGCCAGATCCTGTCTCAGCGTCTGGTCTTCCGGCAGCACAGGCGCCAGCTGTGGTCCAGTGATCTGTTCCAACTGCTTGACTGCCTCCATGAGCGGCGCGAACTGGGAGGCAGTCACTACGTCAATACTGCCAATACGGGCCGGCCGACCACCTAATGTTTTTCATACAAATATTTTTTGCTGTATCCATTGAAGACACTTGAGAAGCCAATGAGATTACCAAATAAAAGATTTTTTATCGGAAGGATGGGTTTAAACTGTCGAGAGCATGGAATCCAGTGTTTCAACTGTGCAAAACCGAAGAACTGCCAAAAAAAGTTCGCGAGCGGACACAGTGAGTTTCGTGCATGGCCCCGTTCCCACTATGTCGTTACATATAATTGTTGGGAAAAGTCATGGACGACAGTTATCGTGTCGTCCTTTATGTGAACACCTTTTTGGGTGAAAAAAATCCTGAAACTCCTGTGACCGTCGCCTAACACTTTGTTGCACTCGTATCCGCTACGGCGCCGGCGTAGCACCACTATGCGTGCGCGGCGTAGCGGCCCGTAGCAGATATAAATTGCTTTTCACTTCTATCGGCAGTCCGCAAAGAGTGGTTTTTTTCTAGTAGCCTTTTCTAGTAACATGTTTAAAAATGTAAGTTTCCAGTCAATCAGCACATTACCTAATTACGTTTATTACTTACGAGCGGCCGGCCCCCTTTCGGCTGAAAAAAAAAAAGAATCACTGTAATTCCCACATAAACAACATCCAGTCTCACTCAATATAATTTCTATAACATTTTATAGTTACCGACTAATATTTTATCCACACTTCCTTTTCCTCTTGGACCCATGCGTGTGGCTTCTGAATAAACACATTATAATAAATAGGTACTCATCAAAATATATTTATCCATTCAATCTACAAATTCTCAGTTTTTTTGACTAAAAATGAAACCAGAGAAGAAGACAAAAGAAATGGTTGGACTGTATGTAAGAATACAATACTTAATGGTGATTCTATAAAATGATGACTAATGAAAAATAATGGAAGAACATGCACTAACCAAATAAATTGGGATAAGGGCAGAATACTGATGATGCCGAGAAAATAGAAACTACACTACACTAAGATCTACAGGATTAACAGTACCTGTAACAGTGATACTTGTACCAGAAGACTGACTGCCAAATTCTCTTCCCAATCCCTAAAATAGTAACAAACTGTGAAGTTTTGTACAAATGAAGACAGCAAAGAACAGTATTTTATTAAAAGGGTAATATTAGACAGGTATATTAGATACCTATGAGATAGTAACAGCCAAACAATTCATAGTGTCCGAAAAAAACAGTCGAGAGTGGATTCAACAGGGCATTATGCAAGGCCTTTTACTCAGAACAATAACAAAGCATAGAAGGAAGCTAAATTTAACTAATATAGTCGTCTCTGTTTTCTTATACACTCTTATCAGCATTAGAAAGAGACAGATATAGGTTGCTCAAAATGCATAACAACACAAAGCAAACGTCAATTTTTTTGGCTACCTTGGCTACATTTATGATACCAAGTTTAAAGCTATTAACGTCTCAGGTTTTTGTCTATGACAATGTTCATCGCATTTTTTTGTATAATGTTTATGGGCGCATGCAAGTTGAAGTGCTTCGTTGATTTTACGTGTTTTTGTAAATATAGTACAAAATTAACAGTCATTTAGTGTAAATCGCAAAGCCTAAAGATTAAATAATGTCCTGCATTATAGTGGGATGTAAATCACATTCATCCCGCAAAGCAAATGATGCGGAAATCATAAGCTTCCATCGATAAGTAATCAAATATTGTGGTAGAACGAGACAGAATGAGAAATGGTCGATATCGTATTTGGTACCAACTGAATTTTTTTATTTTTTTGGAATATTTACATGAAAAGATCACTTTTTTTTTGTTTTTATAATGGAGAGAAAAACTCAAAGGTCGAGATAGATGTCGCTAGCATCGACTAAGCCTACGCCAACGCCTTGCCAGCTAAATGTTGACGAGATACTGAATTTGGTCATGCTGTTTTAGATTTTTATATTTATTTATAATGCAGTCTTCTTGAATGTTTCACAACTTAAAGTGGAGTTACGTAAAATAAATGCATCAACAACAGGGAACCAGCAGTTGTGATTGAATGGTAATCTATAAATAATTATCTACATCTACACTTCTACACTAATATTATAAAGAGGAAAACTTTGTTTGTTTGTTTGTTTGGTTGTAATGAATAGGCTTAAAAACTACTGGACCGTTTTTAAAAATTCTTTCACCATTCGAAAGCTACATTATCCACGAGTAACATAGGATATATTTTATCCCCGTACTCCCACGGGAACGGGAACTATGCGGGTGAAACCGCGGGACGTCCGCTAGTAAGGTTATATTGATAAATAGTCAATATCCTTATCAAATCTATTATGATGTATGTTTTTGACTCTCAGATTAGAAGCATACGACCAAAATTTTAAATGTCAACTCAGTGACCCACAATATCGGTACCCACATATTATAATATGTTGCATTGCTTTCTTGAGGGCTTACAGGTACAACAAGCATTAATTTCCTCCGGGACCTTTTTACTGAACGTTCTAAACGTCTTTTGTGGACCTTGATTCTACTTTTTTTTTATAAAAGAAAAGATTGAAGGCACTGCAGATTTCTTAAAGAATTTAGCGTAAATACTGAAACAAATAACACATTATATCTAAAAAACAATGAGCTACCATTATCCACGAGTTATTATGATTCAAACACACTCATCGGTATTTTTACTTTCTCCAAAATAATCATTAGCTGTATAATTACTGCTCATTTAAAGGTGCTTAGTGGTGTCCCTGCGGACACAAATACAGAGCGCTCGGTTGCTTTTAAGTTTTTGATCTTTTGGAAATAAATGTCTCTATTGATTTTGGAGTCTGGAGCACAACACTGCTTCATATATACAGTATTTATTTATTTTCAATATTTGTTTATTTAGAATTCGTAAATTAGTATGGATTTTGACAGGTGACAGGACAAAATTAGGCCGAGTTGATTATGCGACATCTGGTGTGATAAAAAAGCAGTTTTTCACCCCATTCCTCTGCAATTTATTAATTATTTTTGGGGTTGCTACTAATGAAGATTGGTTAAAATGAAAATCCAAAATGGCATCGACCAAAATTTTAGGATTTTTTATCATGGGTGTCGTTTTCGTGATTTTTGGAGTCACTGATGATGAAAATGAGGTCAAAATGGAAATCCAAAATGGCGTCGACGAACATTTTTGGAATTTTCATCATGGGCGTGGTTTTCGTGGTTTTAGGGGTCGCTGATCCGTGTCGACGGCGCGTTCGTGTTCCACGCGTGCCTCAAAGAGTTGTCAGCATAAGGGGAGGGGCCCGCAAGGGCCGAAGCCTGCCGGGGTTGCGGGCCTGTTCGAAAGAGATACCGCGGCCCCGGAACATAAAGGGCGAGGAAAGAACATGGATGGGTTTAGTCAGTAAAAGTCTGACACTCCCTCCCGCTCCGCCCAGAGTGGGAGAAGTCATTTTGATGACTTCCCATCCGAAAAAAAAGGGGTCGCTGATGATGAAAATGAGGTCAAAATTAACATGGAAAAACCGGCTAAGAGCGTGTCGGGCCACGCTCAGTGTAGGGTTCCGTAGTTTCCCGTCCGTCACAATCCGATTTTAATAATTCTTTTTTTGTTTGAAAAAAGATACGTTCAGGATAATAAAATGTAAACGAAGTTAAAAAAAATGCTTGCATATACAATTATACTACAAACTTAGCCCAAAAATTATTTTGTACAACTTTTTGTCTTTTTTGTACAAAAACTGTTGTTTCCATCCAAGTTCAAAATAAAATTTCCTAGAAAGTCCTTATAAAGTTCTACTTTTCAGATTTTATTCATATTTTTCAAACTTATGGTTCAAAAGTTAGAGGGGGGGGGACACATTGTTTTTTACTTTTTGAGCGATTATTTCCGAAATTATTGACATTATCAAAAATTTATTTCAGTAAACCCTCATTTTTAAATATCTTTTCAACAATATATCACACGTTAGGGTTGAAATTAAAAAAAAATCACTTCCCACTTTACATTATATAGGGGGGCTACCCTAATAAGACATTTTTTTCCAATTTTTATTTTACCACTTTGTAAGCGTGATTGATACACATATTGGTACCAAATTTCAGTGCTTTCTAGTGCTAACGGTCACAGAGATTAAGCGAGGACGGACAGACGGACGGACAGACAGACATGGCGAAACTGTAAGGGTTCCTAGTTGACTACGGAACCCTAAAAAGTTTAAAAAGCAAAAACAAACAATTTTCATTTTTTTTCTTCGGCTTACCCTGATACTATTTTGACCCTTCGCCACTGCCGGGTATGGTGTAGAACAAAAAAAACATCGCAATGAGGGAGAGAACAACTGCCTTTTGGCTTCGTTAAGAGGTTTTCTACACCATTTAGATTATGTCTGAAAGAATCGAAAAACCAGACTATAAATTGTGTAATGTGCCTATGATAGGCATAGGTATATTATACAATTTGAAGTCTGGTTACATTTATGTATTTGTAATATCCTTTTAATTTTCTTCATATTGACACCCGACTCGAAAAGTTTGTTTTAAAAAAATAACGACTCACAATTTAGCACCGAAAATCCGCCGTTTTGTTATTTTTTTTTTTTTTATAACGCCTGTCTTTTTTCAATCCAGCCATTTGGGAGATACGAAGTGATAAAGACAAAAAACAAACACAAGATACACGGGAAAAACATAACGCTTCCTTGGCAGTCGTGTAAAAAGATGACGTGTGTGACAAAATGAGAACCATATTCTATTATTTATTATTATTTTTCCTGTTACGTTTTTAGTGTCTTAACGGCTGAAAGGATTTTGATGATCAAAGCTTAGGACGGTGAATACTCTCTATCCCGGTATCAGTATTAGTGGGATAAATTCCAACAACCACGCGGGCGCAGCCGCGAGCTATAACTAGAAATATATTTTGATTTAAAGCTTATTTATTAGCAAATCTTACCCCACGGTCTTGTCTCTGAGCATCACGGTCTTTACGGTCACCTTGTCTTCCCCCGCGTCCATCAGCTTCACGTTCACCTCTTCTCCCCCCGCGTTCATTAGTTTCACGTACGCCTCCTCGCCCATCGCGTCCATCAGCTTCACGTTCGCCTCCTCTCCCCCTGCGTCCAACAGCTTCACGTTTGCTTCCTCTCCTCTCACGTCCCTCAGCTACACGTTCACCTCCTCTTCCCCCGCGTCCATCAGCTTCACGTTCACCTCCTTTCCCCCCACGTCCATCAACATCACGTTCGCCTGGTCTGCCCCCGCGTCCATCAGCTTCACGTTCCCCTCCTCTCCCCCCTCGTCCATCAGCTTCACGTTCACCTCGTGCCCCCTCGCGTCCATCAGCACCTTGTTCCCCACCCCGCTCCCTATCTCGCCCACGTTCTCGACCATTTTCATCTACATAATCATCACCCTTTTTACGTTTAGAACTTTTATCTCTTTCTGTAGACCTTTGGTCTTTATCATCTCTATCTTTGGATTTTTTATCTCTTCCTCTAGTTTTTTCATCTTTCTCATCTCTATCTTTGGAACGTCCTTTACGTTCCCGGCCTTTTAAAGAGATTTTATCATCTTCTTCACCTGTTCCTCCTCTACTTCTAGGTTCCTCCTTTTCGCCTTTTCCACCTCGTTCCATTTTATCTCCTTTTTTACCTCGGTCTTTTTTATCTCTTTTTGCTTCTTTCCCAGCTCGACCTTTTTGTTCCCGTATTTTAGACGTTTTTCTTCCACGTTCATCATTAGAGCTGCTTAAGTATGTCCCCGAGTCAGAACTGTCGTCAGCTTGGTTTATGCGTGCGAATTCAATTATGTCATAAAACTTTACATGAACATCTTGTTGGAGCAAACGCAACTCGCGAGCCAAAATGAGAAAGATTGATTGTAGCAGCTTGAAGTCCACTCGATTGTCCTGGAAAGATATGAATACTTAATTAATTAATTTGAATAACTATTAATTAATTTTCCATTCAGCGCCACTGACCTGGGGGTCTAAAATGGCCGCTTTAGCAGAACATAATTAGAATCACGTTAAAAATTTTAAATTCTTAAAATGGACTTTATGTTTATGACAGTCCATTTTTAGATTTTTTTTTAACGTGATTCATTTATGATTCTGCCAAAGCTTCCATTTTAGGCAACCTGAGTCACTGCTTTATCCTACTTGTGTATAATCTGCAATAATATTTATGTTCCTTCAAAAATCGTAGGGGCGACTAATGCGTTTATTTTTTATTTGAAAGAGTATGATTTTGAAGTGGACCTATTTAAACTTGGCGAAGGTCTGATGCTGATTTTCGGAGGTATATAATGTAGCTTTTCAAAAATAGACGGCAAATCTGTCGTGATTGTTGCAATGCTTGGATGTTTATTGTTTACACAACATCAAAACGTCTTTGCCAAGTGTTGCCTAAACCTTATATTGATTAGAAAGCACAATGCCTACCTAGCAATATGTCTATGTGTACAGTATTTTAACGAAACCTTATTCTGTCTCTGAAGCAAAATGCCTACCTTGCAATATGTCTACACAGTATTTGAACTAAACCATTATATTCTGACTATAAAGTATATTTGCCCATTCAGTTTAGCGAAAGGTTTGCAGACCCATCGTTCCGGTACGGTGGTCTTTTTAAAGTTAAACGATATCACCAGGTAATTAATATTCTGAAAACAAATATTGTATTGTATCATTTTTAATCCTTTTTGCGGAATGGGCATGCTCCAGGCCCACTCCAGGGTAGCCCAAGTTTTTTGTTTTTTTATATTTTTTACAATTTGCGACTTTTCCTCCACCTCACCTCCGGCGTGATCTCGTGGCGACATGGAGAGAGCGACTATCGCAACCCCGTGCAGGGCACGCCACAATAGTGGCGATAAGTCCCCTTTTTGAGGAGTGGCTTGAGAAGCGCCACGGTGTCTTCACCTTCCTCTTGAGGCAGGTCCTCACCGGACACGGTTGTTTCGGGAGGTTCCTGCACCGAATTGGGCGGGATGAAACGCCCGGGTGTTTCTATTGGGAGGATCGACTGGAAGACACGGTGGAGGTTTGCCCCGCGTGGTTGGAGAGCCGTGTTCTCATAGCGGCTCACGGCGACGGCGACCACCCGCGTTCGGCCCTGGTTCAATCCATTGCCCGGGCGGAGAGAGATGAAATAGGAAGCCGTCATCTCCTTCCGCATAGCAGTAATGCTAGCGAAGAAGGTGGGGGAACGCGAGAGGGAGAGAACTTCTCGCCCCAGCCGCCACGGGAAACGCACCGGGCGTGCACCGTAGGCGCGGGCCTGTGGGCGGTGAGCTATGGGCTAGCTCGCCATCCGTCCGTTTTATGACGACAGGCCGTGTCGACGGCACGTGTTCCACGCACGCCTCAATGAGACGTCAGCATAATGGAGGGGCCCGCAAGGGCCGAAGTCTGCCGGGGCTGCGGGACTGTTCGAAAGAGATACCGTGGCCCCGGAACATAAAGGACTAGGAAGGAACATGGATGGTTTTTCAGTCAGTAAAAGTCAAACACTCTCTCCCGCGCCGCCCAGATCGGGAGAAGTTATTTCATGATTTCCCATATGAAAAATAAATGGGGTACGGTGGGTCTGCAATGAGTGAAAGTTAAATTTAAATTCAAATACAAAAATATTAGTTTCATGTAATTTGCTGCTTAAAATGATTACTTTTTAGAAACATTGCTTAGTAGGTAGGCATTTTGCTCGTTAAACCTTTTGATCTCTAGGCGATTTACAGCTTAGGCAATTTGCTGTATAGACATTAATTTTAGGCATTTTGATAGAAAGTTAGACACTCTGATCATAAACGAAACAAAGGTCATCGACTTCTGAAGCTAGTTATACAGGGCGTTAGTGTGAACACCGTTGTCACTCAAACCATGGGTAGTTGACATAAATAAAAAAAATATAGGACCGAGTTAAAAGCAGATTATGGGTTTTTTTTTAATATATTCAATGTACAGACACAGTTTTTTACTCTTTTATTATATTTATTTATTTTATTTATTCAGGGACAATAAACAGCTACAATATGTGTTGGAATAGAGTAAAGATAGTACTAAACATTAACAATATTGCAGCCCACTACATTATCCGCATATTGACACGAACGAATATAATAATGAGTGCCACTAGATAGGTAAAAAACAAAATGAATATTAAAACTTACATCAAATTAATAAATAATGATAGAAATACCAAATAAGTCAAGAGAGATCAGTTAATTATTAATGATTAAACATTAAATAACTTAGTAATTAATAAACATTAAATAAGTAATTAATAACATTAAACAATAAACTTAAACAATAAACTTAACGAAATATTAACTACTTCATGCAAATTAGATGTTCAAATTGATTCAATTTAATTGCTTGCAGGGTAACAATACTAAAACACTAAAAACAAATAAACAATAAAACACAAACTAGCTTACATTCCTAATTTATACATCATAGGTTCATAATAATTTTCATGACATTTGATTTAAATTTGGATTTTGAACATATAAAAATATCAATATCAACAAAATTACAATTATAAGATTCAACCATTCGCCGGACAGGGCAGCGCAAACCAGAATTAGTTCGACAGGAATTGACAGCAAATAAGGTAAGTGCACGGGTACTACGTATATTGACAGTGCGTGGGACTACGTAACATAGTTTGCTCGTGAGGTCAATACAGTCGAAATCACCATGAACAATACCATGCAGCACAGAGGCCTCTAGATACTTTCGTCTAGATTCTAGGTTGACCTGCCCATATTTATCCAGTAATTGAGAGTACGACAAATACGTTTTATGGCATCTGTAATGCATGGCTCGAAGAAACTTGCGCTGGACTTTCTCAATTTCGTCTATGTATTTCTGGTAAAACGGGTTCCAGATAGGGACGGCATATTCTAATTGCGATCGCACAAGGGTTTTATATAGGTAAAGGTATGTGGAGACCCGCCTGAACTCAGTGGACGACCTCATGACGAAACCATACATCCTAAACGCTTTGTTTATAACTTTTTCTACATGCTGGTTTAAGGACAACTTATCATCAATCAACACACCAAGATCTTCTCTTGATATGTATATAGATAGATATAGATTTATTTATTCATGCTCCTTCCTAGCCCTTTGTGTTCCAGGGTAACGGTATCGCTTTCAAACAGTCCCACAGCCCTGGCAGGCGTTGGCCCTTGTGGCCTCCTTCCTTTATTGACATCTCTTTGAAGCGTGCGTGGAACATGAACGCGCCGTCGACACGGCCTGTCGTCATAAGATGAACGGACGGCGAGCTAGCCCATAGCTCACCGTCCACAGGCCCGCGCCTACGGTGCACGCCCGGTGCGTCTCCCGCGGCGGCTAGGGCGAGAAGTTCTCTACCTCGCGTTCCGCCACCTCCTTCGCTGGCATGACTGCTTTACAGAAGGAGGTGACGGCTTCCTATTCCGTCTCGCTCCGGACCATGGGTTTAACCAGGGCCGGACGCGAGAGGATGTCGCCGCCGATCGCCACTACGAGGACACGGCGGTGTTCCGCCCAAGCCAGGCAAACGTCCACTGTGTGCTCCACCGTGTCCTCCGGTCGATCCTTGCAGAGGTGACAGCCGGGCGTTTCCTCTCGCCCGATTTGGTGCAGGAACCTCCCGAAACAACCGTGTATGGTGAGGAGCTGCGTCAGGCGGAAGGTGAGGATGCCGTGGCATGAGCGCACGTAACTCGCCGGAGCGTCGCGCGCCGAGCCGCTTGTTTCTCGCTTACTTAGTGCTATGTCCTTACATAAATGAACAGTGGACCAAAATGGTACGGCCATCGTGGTTGATAACCTAAACGAGGCTCGTAGAATGAACGCAAAGGTCAGATTTTCGAGTGCCAAACAACCTACGAAAACGTGCGGAGTCCCAAGTCCAGAACTTAAATGTTATTTTTTCAGGCCGCTAGTTAAACGGCCGCTGTTTAGTAAAGAGGCTAGGTGGTTAATTAAACGGCTAATTGAAACATTTTGTGACATAAAGGGTGTAAAAAACCTCTCAACGAAGCCGAAAACACTTGTTTTCCTCATCATTGCGATCATTTTTTTGTTCTACACCACACCTGG
Organism: Xestia ashworthii; assembly: GCA_950022955.1. Taxonomy (NCBI): domain Eukaryota; kingdom Metazoa; phylum Arthropoda; class Insecta; order Lepidoptera; family Noctuidae; genus Xestia; species Xestia ashworthii. The sequence goes on from OX465561.1 coordinate 1,209,926, forward strand.
GAACCTTCTATGTAGTTACCAAGATATTGGGGGTCAAAGTTACAACTATCGGTATCTTTTAACTACTACAATACATCGGAATCTTTTTTTTTAATGTATGTTCCCCGATTACTCGAAGATGGCTGGACCGATTTGGATTATTTTTATTTTGTTTGAAAGGGTATGCTTCACAGGTGGTCCCATAATCATCAAATTAAGATCTGATGATGGGATCCTGGAGAAATAGAGAGAACTCTTCAAACAGGCACACATGAAACGATTTGGATAGTTTATGAAAGAATATTTTCTCGGAGTGGTCCCCCCTTCAATTTGCTGAAGATTTGATAAAGAACTTCGGAGATAGGTAACGGAACTCCTCAATATATAATAGCAAATGGACTAGGATTGCTGAAATCTCATGTCTGTCTATTGTTTACACCAGTTCAGGTCATATCATCACGCCATCAGAGATAAGCGTATGTGAAACACTTAAAAGTGAAAAATAAAAACTTTTTTGCAAAAAAAAAACCGACTTCTAAAAATACAAAAAAAATGAAAAATAACTTTAGCTTCAGAAGTCGGTGGCAAAAAAACTAAACCAATCCAACAAAGGTCACCGACTTCTGAAGCTAAAGTTATTTTTCATTTTTTTTTGTTTAAATATAAGTTTGTGTTGTAAGATTTTTACTTTAAAGAACTCCACGACCCCCGTACTAGTCAATCCATCCATCAACATATTGTGTTGAGTGCGTTACATTGAGTTAAACCCAAAAACATGATTTTACCCCTAAAAAAAAATTGTTTACCAGCAATAATTTTTGAGTAAAGTTACGTACTTACGTTTTTAAGTTTCGTAGTTAATTCTTGCTGGTAAACAATTTTTTTTTGTACATGTACAGAATGCTTGGTTGACGGCTTTGTGATGAGGTTGTTTACACCCTGTATTCTTATTATGATAGTAAATGACTACCTATTTAAACATTTGTTTACGCAATAATAGCGACGGGTAATTTACTCATGTTTACTTCATCAAAAGGAACAAGAAGAACTTAAGTTTCTGAATACTTCAATGTAAACTCACTTTATAGATTGCAAAGGCCGTGTAAATGAGGTCTTCGACACTGATGAGGTGTGTCTTGTCGCTCATCTCGGTCTCCTCGACAATACTGTACCGCTCAGCCATGGCTGCACGTAAAAATATTTAAAAAAATAAACAATTTTATGAAAGAAATGATTGTTAACCATTTAAATCTGTTTTTAAATTAAAACTATATTCGTAACCAAATTCTGTGAAAATTCTTTTCTCTGACAGACAAAAATATCTGTCAATAGGGGAGATAACATAAAGATGCTCTGTTCGATGACGACATAGTATCACAGAGTATATAATGATAGTAAAATGTACTCTGTGAACCACATGGTACCATGGTACATAAATAATAACTGATGATAACCACAGAGTATATAATCACTACGTTTAATGATAACCAAAAGAATCGAATTAGGACGTCAGATAGATTTCCAAAACATTGCACATATATTTTTTCTTGTAAACAAAAAATGAAAACTCGTGTGACGTCACATTTGAGCACACTTTTACAGGAAATTGACGTCCCAAGCCCCCAGTCATGACCTTTGACGCGTTTTATCTTCGTCATTTTTTATTAATTTGATAAAACAAAGAATAGAATAGAATAAAAGAATAATTTATTTGTGTGAAAACATGGTACATTAAGGTCATTACGGTGCCGACGATGGCAGGACCTTATCCGCCAAACCGGAGCTACTAATCTATGGGCAGTTGTACATGTCAACCAATAAACCCTCTGTAGATCTAGCAAACGACCCAAGAGCTAGACTGACCCCACACTATACCGAAGACATCCCGGACTTCAGCCTGTACGAGATTAAGATGGCTCTGAAACAGATTAAAAACTACAAGGAACCGCGGGGTGATGACGGAATTATGGCCGAACTCCTGAAGGCGGGTGGAAAACTGATAGGTACTTAAGGCCCTTCAGAAGCTGTTTAATTCCGTCACACTCGGGGAGAGAGGGGAAAACGCAATGTGATATTCATTTTAAGCACTCCATAGAGAAATATTTAACTTTCTCGGGCATACATTTTTTTTTTAATTTTGTGGACTTATCTAAACCATAATTATTATCACACATCTCAATTCTCAGTTTTTAACCCCCGACGCAAAAACGACGGGGTGTTATAAGTTTGTCGTGACTGTGTGTGTGTCTACGGCATCGTAGCTCCCAAGTGAATGAACCGATTTTGTTTTTTGTTTTTTGAAAGGGATATTGTCGGGAGTGGTCTTAACTATGTTCGATAAAATCAGTCCAAGATGGTCGCCGCCACAAAATGGTGGATTACATATTTATTCAATATCAAATGAAAGGGTTTGACAAGTATAATACATACATACAAACACGCTATAATAAATTTAAAATCCAAGATGGCCGCCACCACAGAATGGTGAATACATTTTTTTTCACAACTCAATCTCAATCTCAATATGGGTCTCAAATGAAAAAAAATAGGTACCTAAAAATTCTGCCCCATGTGTCGGGGGTTTTTAAATTTAATGTAACTTGTGATGTGTGATTATGGCTTAAAATACGCAAATACAAGAAAAAATGTGATAGCCTCCTTAACCAAATCATATTTTGGTATGTTTAAAAATCAAATCAGGATGAAAAACATAACAATTTTTACTATATTTCATAAACTAATGTCTATGTCAAACACTAATTTCGTAAAAATATCTCTATTAATTAAAAAGGTCAGTTTATAACTACGTATTATATGAGATCATATTTCTAGGAAAACCAAAAACAAGGAACTGTTTGACTTTAAATATGAACATTTTAAAGGCATATCTCGGAAACGTGACACTTTAGAACGCTTTGTTTTGTACAACTTGTTTGTATTGATGCCAGCTATCGATTGATACCCGTTTTAGTCGTGTCTGATCAAATCAAAGTTGTGCTGAGGATTCCATCAGTGAATGGACTTTAACTTTGATAGCTCATATCTCGGAAACGTGACACTTTAGAACATTTTGTTTTTGGTCCCGGGTTCGAATCCCGGTAGGAGCAAATGTGTGTGTGATGAGCATGGACATTTGTTTCCGAGTCATGGGTGTTTATATGTATAATAAGTATGTATTTACAAACAAAAAGTATATTATGTAGTATATCAACTGTCTGGTGACCACGACACAAGCCTTGCTTAGTGTGGCACTAGACGGCGCTGTGTGTAATGTCCAGCGACAAAAAAAAAAAAATTATTATAAACAACTTTTCATCTTTAACCCCCTTTTCACTCCCTTAAGGGTTGAAATACTTTCGGGAAGTTCCTGCATTTCGGGAGGTTCCTGCATCGAATCGGCCGGGAGGAAACGCCCGGGTGTTTCCACTGCGAGGATCGACCGGAGGACACGGTGGAGTACACGGTGGTGGTCTGCGCTGCGTGGGCGGAGCAACGCCGTGTCCTCGTAGCGGCGATCAGCGGCGGCGACCTCTCGCGTCCGGCCCTGGTTCAGTCCATGGTCTGGAACGAGACGGAATGGGAAGCCGTCACCTCCTTCTGCAGAGCAGTCATGCTAGCGAAGTAGGTGGTGGAACGCGAGAGGGAGAGAGCCTCTCGCCCCAGCCACCGCGGGAGATGCACCGGGCTTCGGGGGCCACGTGGTGGCTACCCGCCACCGTAGACGCGGGCCTGTGGACGGTTAGCTATGGGCTACCTAGCCGTCCGTCCGTCTTATGACGACAGGCCGTGTCGACGGCGCGTTCGTGTTCCACGCGCGCTTCAAAGAGATGTCAGTGAAGTGAAGGGGCCCGCAAGGGCCGAAGCCTGCCGGGGCTGCGGGACTATTCGAAAGAGATACCGTGGCCCTGGAACATAAAGGGCGAGGAAGGAACATGGATGGGTTTTAAGGATGGGTTTTAGTCAGTAAAAGTCTGACACTCCTTCCCGCTCCACCCAGAGTGGGAGAAGTTATTGATGATTTCCTTTCATACAAATTTCCATCCTCTTACGGGTCGAATTTCGGAAAATCCTTACTTATTCCTTGTCTACATACACTGTACCAGGTCCAAGGGTTTGGACTGGGCGTTGATGAGTCAAGCGGAACGTGACTGCCCGAAATACGCGCGGTTTTTTTGTGTTCAATTCTGGCTGATTATATTTCTATCAAAGAGTATTATTTGTATGTAAAAGTTCTACGAGATCAATGACATTGACAATTATTGTCATTTTTTTATCTGTCAGAGAAAAGAATTTTCACAATTTTAGATAGTTTTGGTTTAGCAAAAAAGTTTTAGATAGCTTACATTACTTTCTAGTAGTTGTTTATTTGCTATAATATTTTTATTTTACGTGCAACCATGAAAAGGCGCTTTCGTAAACGGGTCGACGAGCCGACGATGAGCGACAATACACTCCTTGTCAGTGTCGAAGACCTCATACATCAGGCCTTTGGAATCCAAAAAGTGAGTTTACATTGAAGTATTCAGAAACTTCCGTTCTTCTTGTTTCATTTAATAATTTTCCAATTAAGATTGGCAATCAACTCCAAATATTTATATTTGTCTTTTGCGAGGTGGCACAGCTCTGCAGCATTCATGATAACGGTCCATTCACGAACGTTGCCTCCTCACCCAACACTATTTTCTTCGGCCAACACTGCGTTTGCCTGTTACTTTGCTAATTATATTATTTTGTTTACCAATACCCATCAAACAATGTTTGATAGTCCAAGAAGTAAACAGCGAAACTACCGAGGGCTATTACTGCGGTGGAGGATTCTTGCAGTCTCGTCACATGTTATATCAGTAGTACTATGACTTTGGCTGACTAGGCGATGGCCAACTAGCCAGCCAAGCTGGAACATAGCTCTAGCTTTCGTTGCAGTTCGGGAAGCATCGTATCCATGGCGTTTTAAGTGTAGCTGTAGTACTGTGCGGTCATGCTGTCATTTTTAATAATTTATGTTCAATTATTGATCAATAAAAAAAAAGTACAGATTTGTAGATTGTTTAAAACTGTACGGCTAATTTCAATTTAAAAAAAAAACTATAATGGTTATTTTCAATCAGTCGAGGTGACTCGTCGGCGCTTTTAGCCGACTAGTCACCGAATGTTCGCCATCCACAAATATGGCCGGATAGTCGCCTAAGTCATTAGAAATCATAGAAAGATGCTATGATAGAATTTATTATAAGAAACGTACGTTAAGCATAAATGTAATTGCCGATTTTTCACACGTGGAATACAGCAGTGACTCAGGTCTGTGGCGCTAAATTGATTTTATTATATATTTCCAGAGAAATCGAGTGAACTTCAAAGTAATACAAGCAATCCTTCACATTTTGGCTCGCCAGTTGAATATGCTCGAACAAGATGTAGAGATAAAGGTCGATGAAATAATTGACCTCGTAGAAGACGCTGGCCATGATGATGAATTGGTGAGATACTCGAACGCCTCTGTAGAAGAGGACGAATTGATCGATGACAAGACAAGGATTGAACGTTCAGGAAAAGGAGCCGAAAGACAGCGAGCTAGCAAAAAAGATGCTAAAACACGAGATGAAAAAGGTGAAAAGAAGGAACCTAAGGATAGACTTGAAAAAGGTGAAAAAAAAGATGGTAAAACCTATTCAAAAGACAGAGAACGTCAAGGCCGTTCCAAAGATAAAGATGGGAAAGACGAAAGATCCACAGAGAGAGATAAAAGTTCTGGACGTAAAAGGGGTGAAGACGATGAAGATGGTCGAGAACGTGGGCGAGATAGGGAGCGGGGCGGGGAACAAGGAGCTGATGGACGCGAGGGGGCACGAGGTGAACGTGAAGGTGATGGAGGCGGGGGGAGAGGAAGCGAACGTGAAGCTGATGGACGTGGAGGGAGAGGAGGTGGACAAAAAGCTGAAGGACGCGGGGGGGGAGGGGCCAAACATCAAACTGATGGACGCGGGGGAAGAGCAGGCGAACATGAAGCTGATAGACGCGGGGGGAGAGGAGGCGAACGCGAAGCTGATGGACGCGGGGGGATAGGAGGTGAACGTGAAGCTGATGGACGCGGGGGGATAGGAGGTGAACGTGAAGCTGATGAACGCGGAGGGAGAGAAGGTGAACGTGAAACTGATGGTCGCGGGGGGAGAGTAGGCGGTCGTGAAGCCAAAGGACGCGAGGGGAGACAAGGTGACCGTGAAGACCGTGATACTCAGAGACAAGACCGCGGGGTAAGATTTGCCAATACGTAAGCTTTGTATCTATACTAGCTTCTGACCTTGGCTGCGCCCGCGTGAATGCTGAAATTTATCCCACAGAAACTGACTACCGGGATAAAAGTATCCACTGTTCTAAGCATCAAAGTCCTTACAGCCGCATAGGCGCGAAAACATTAATAGATAGACACAACTTACTTTTGCTGTCATCATATTAGTATGGATATGATCGAATCATTGTTAAAGGCCTTGCGGGTAACTGTGGAATACGCTCTTAACGGTTTTATTTTCGGACACTATGACGTTTCGTAAACATATAAAAATGTTTGGCAATTGCTACGCCGGCTACCCCATTGTTATGTAACCTAATGTACATGTTTAATACCCTTTCATAAAATATTGTGGTCAGCTTTCGTCTGCTGTCTACATTTATATAAAACATCACAGTTTGTTATCATTTTAGGGAATCGACTTTCGCAGACAAACGTCTGGTACAACTCTCACAGGTATTTATTGTTACTAAAATATCTTGTTGATCTTACTGTAGTGTAGCTTCTATTTCATGACATCACCCTAAACCTGCCCTTATCTTTATAATCTTAGGTCGCCGCAGGATCTTCTTCTATACTTATGTATTAGTCCTTATCTCATGAATCATCGTTATTTTTATTTTCCTCTATAGTTTTCACTTGTAGTCGAAACGAATATAAACTGATTGGATAAATACACCGTCACTTTTTAGTCGTTTTACAAAAGTGGTCCATTCAATGAATCCGACATAAAATACTTCTAGGCGCGATTATTTCTATTTTACCATTAATTTAGACAATAGTTACAAAGAAAAGTAAATAGTACGTTAGAATTATGTAATTACTAACTTATAACACCTTCCCCTTTTTGACACCTTCCTTCCCATAGTTTGATGAGTATGTAGTTAATAATTACAAGTGTCTTGAGTTCATACAGCACAAAATGTTTGTATAAAAACATCAGGTGGTCGGCCAGCCCGTATTGGGAGTATTGAAATAGTGACTGCCTCCCAGTTCGCGCTGCTCGGGAAGGCAGTCAAGCAGTTGGAACAGATCACAGGACCACTGCCGGAACCTGTGCTACCGGACAACAAGACGCTGAGACAGGATCTGGCGAAAGGTCACGCGTCACTGCCAGACACCATGCAAATTATGCAGGTACCTACGACTTGAGGTTCACCTTATACACTTACCTGTTTAGGAATGTTCTCTTCTTCTTTTGTGGATTTAGCCAAATATAATGTGTATACTACCGTTGATACTTGAAAATAATGTGTTTGGTAGGGAGTACCAACCTCATGAAACTAAAATTTAGTCATTCAAGCCGTTATATTATTAATTATTATTTGCTTCAAGCCCATCAAATAGTGACACTATGAAGGTGTTCTTCGCTAGCATGACTGCTTCGCAGAAAGAGGTGACGGCTTCCCATTCCGTCTCGCTCCGGACCATGGATTGAATCAGGGCCGGACGCGAGAGGTCGCCGCCGCCGATCGCCGCTACGAGGACACGGTGGTGCTCCGCCCACGCAGGGCAGACCTCCACCGTGTGCTCCATCGTATTCTCCGGTACTGAGGTACCCGTTCGGAGGTGACAGCTGTGCAGTAATGTATTTTATAATTTCTCGTAGCTAAACGCGCGCTTGCAAGCGGCACAACGCGGTCTGTACCGCATGGCCGAGATGCTCACGCAGCTGGCGCAATCAGGCATGCTGCCTCCAGAATTTGTGGATCACGTGGCGGCACTGGAGGAATACTTGCGGGTTGCCAAGTCAGCAGGGTCCGCCCCTGGCAGCCCTGGCGGCCCTGGCGACCCCGTCAGACCTAGCGGCTCCGTTGGCGCTGTCAGCAGCCGCGGGATGCGTGGGAAGCGGAGTGGAAAGCCGGGAGGGCCGGGTGCCGGCCGTGGCGGTACTGGAGGAGTGAGTATTGTCTGTTTATTCTTTTAGCGCCGGTCGGTTAACTTTGTACTTTTACCCACAAAGAGATGTGATTTTGTTTTAAACGTGTAAACAAATAACACAACAAACACTCATTAGTCCTTTTTTTCCTTTTTGCTTATTACCTCGCCTTTTTGTCAAAGTTCAATAATCATTCAGTTGAACAATCTGTACTTACATAATTTTATAGGATTAGATTAAGTATATAGATTATATAGGATTCATTTTGCCAAAGACGTGAGGTCTTTGGCAAAATGAATCCTATAGATATAACGAATTTAAATACTATTTACAGGTTAGGTAGATTAGTATACGGACCTTATAGAAACTAAAACAACGGTGAGCGAGCAGACTTCTATAGACTCTGGTCCAAGGAGCTTTGTTTATTCTAGAATACTCGAATCACTTAACGTGTTATATGCTTTTCATTTTAAAAGACCCCTTGCATACTAAATTTCATGAAAATCATTGAAGCCGTTTCCAAGATGCAGATTTTATACATAATATTTGTATATTAACCAGCAATTATTGTTAATTGCTCGTTAATATACAAATACGCTCGATGCACACAGGATCGTTGGTTTTCACGTGAAATGTCTAGGTATATTTGATTGTTTTTTGTTTCGAAGTGTAGTCCAGTTCGATACCTTATCATCATAACAATTCATATCAATGGTACCCCGTGTGTGGTACTGATTTTAAAGACGTTTCACGTCAAAAAGTCCTCATACTCGTAGATTGTTATATTTGGCCGCGCGCCGCGCCGGGTCGCGGGTCGCGCAAGAGCAGCGGGAATTTGAATCGGGTTTAGTGCTGAAGCAGTAGACAAGCCTCCATATCTCTTCTTAATACAATAATATAGAGTTGTTGAAGGAGCGGTTCTTTAGAAGCCTGAATAAAGCGTTAAATAGTATTTTATCGGCCGGATTTTTTTTAAATGACTGTTTATAAAAGAATAAAGGAAATAATATAGCCGTAGGCCTACTGACTGTTCTGATTACTGCGGCCAATCTCAGCGGAGACCAGCCATCGGCGCGGGATATTTATATATTTATTAATTATTGATTTATAACGCCAATGCGATGTTACTACCAAGATACAAATATCTTTAATTCACTTACAAAAACACAATTGAAAACACAATTTGGTATTAAGTACATTTAAAAATACCTACAATGATCAAGCACCTCTATACATTCTTTTTATATTCAACTAGTAGACCATATCACCGATACAAGGATATTAGCCCCTACCCTACTTACAATCAGTCAGTTAGTTTAATAAAAAATATTGTTCCATGTCCATGCTTCCGATCAGAGTTTATTTTAAAATTAAGTATTTGTTAGATTTCGCATTTATGCTGCTAATAATTTTATAATCGTTATTTTAGAGAAGGCAAGAAATATGTGAGACATTATACTAAAGTAAAACAATTGTAATTTCATAAGTTTTTATGAATCTTTAAATAATATTACATTAAAATACAAAAATGTTGGTAGTATTTTATTTTTAGTACTTGTGGCAGCCCTACCGATTGACCATTAGCAACGAGACGCCGAATAACAGACGCTAACGCGGGGCGTCAAGGCACAAATTAGATCGACCGTGCCCAGTTTAGGTATTTAAAATGTCGGCTTTCTTCAAGATCAAAGGAGTGCAACTTCTGTACTTTTTTATTCTGTGGTTCTGGTAAGTGGGTTACCAACATCCGTTCGTCACAGGTAACTGACAAAAAAAACATTTAGGAACGCCATAAAACGTCTGACTCGTAACTTAAAAACTTGTTACCTTTTGTACAATAACGAACCGTTGTTTATAGGCACCGAGCCCTATTCTACCGACGGTATCTACTATGTCTTCGCCGGACAAGAAGAAATACACAGCTACTGTGGCTGAGGATGCTACAAAACCGGACAAGCCAAGGGTCACGCACAATGAGATGAAGTATGTTCTTGTTGTATCTGAACTAGTTTGCTTTATACCCGCTGAGGACCTGAACTTAGAAGCTTGCTTAGTTTGGAACACCTGCAGGGTAGTTGCGAAACACACTCGCATTCCCGATGCATTTCGACAGCTTCATTATATTACGAGTTTCTTTTGAAAATCTTTCGACATGTAATACTTAGAACAGTGTGTCACGTGACTAGGGTGCTCGTGCCGTATTTTGACGTTTAATGCCGTCACTGAAGGAGTGGAAGAGGCCTTCGCCCAGGAATGGGACAGAAAAAACGCATAAGCGATTCATCAGGGCCAGGTTTAGACTACAAGTAACGGGCAGTTGTGAGCCTTTTTTCAAAAAGTATAAAATTTTGACAGTACCGTCTTTGTTTAGTATTGAAGCTGCTTTGTTTGTAAGTCGAATTCATACTTGTTTCCTAACCTACCGATACTGATAACGTAACAGGCCGTAAATGATAATTATTTTACAAGGACGTACACTACTACTACAAAAAAAGGACCTAAATTGGCAACTCTATTTGTGGTGGTTCCAGCTTCGTCTGAAATTCTGTAAGAATAAAGTTCTAATCAGCTTGCACTACGAAGTGGTTGTTACGTCAATCACTGCGGGCCAAGTAGTGCGAAATGAGTGGTTTCGATCGATTTACAAAAATCTATTGATTTGACTAAAAAAAAAACACTGATGCTAAAATGTTGTTTGTACAATTATTTGCCAAAAAATCAGAATGATCGCATGTATTTTAGTATGATTTTTACTTGTTAAAAGAATTTTTATAATTAAGTTCGTGATTTTTTTATCGAGTAAAATGAATTGTATTATGTTTTCAAAACACTATCATGCTAGCATATATCCTGAAGAATTTCATATGTTTTTCTGGTTTTGTAAATTGTAAATACAAAAAAAAAACACTGTTTTCAGTGAAACGCTGAAGCGTATGAGGATTTCAATTGACGCAGAAATAAATAAGTTAATAAATCGCGCCAACCACTCGGCTGATATTGCTTCTAACATGTCGAGGACTGTCGGTAAGTTTGCTTGCAGCTGTTTATTCTGGGTAACATAGAAAGGTATAAAGAACAGGGGGGCTTGAAGAATTGGGTATATGAGGGGTGACAACTGAGATGACGACTTCTGAAGAAGTCATGCTCTTCTGACAATCGCCTCACCGCACGTGATCACTCAAGGTGTTTTAACAACAGGTCACTGAAACAACTTGCGGCCCATCAAGTTAAAATGGAAAATATGCTGTCCGAAAATCCGTCAAGAAGACGGATGGAACAAAGATCGCATTAACGGAGATAAGAATGTTGAGATGAATGTGTGAAGTCTACTTTTGGAAAATAGGTCGTCTTCTGAAAATTTCTTGAAAGTTTTCTCGATTTTCGAGGCCGGTTTCTCAAAATAAATGTATGACACTTGTCATGAAAATTACACAACCAACATTGTTGTCTCATTAGCTTTCTCAAATGGTACCACAATAACCTCTTTTAGTAAGTGAATGACCAGAAAATAACGATTGTTCATGAGAAGGGGTAGTATTTTAATAAAACTGGGTAATACAGGTTTTCTGATGTACGTCTTCCTTATTGCAGATTTTCTTGTTACCGCTATGTGATGTTAGCTGTTTGACGTAATGCGCCGGATCCTGGTCTATCAGATCATGTAAGATCTGTCTCTATCATCGGAAAACCTGTACTACCCAGTTTTACTAAAATACTACCTTCTCATGAACAATCGTTGTTTTCTGACCATTCACTTACTAAAAGAGGGTATTGTGGTACCATTTGGGAAAGCTAATGAGACAACAAAGTTGGTTCTGTAATCTGCACGACAAGTGTCATACATTTATATATTTTGAGAAACCGGCCTCGAAAAACAAGAAAACTTTCAAGAAAATTTTAGAAGATGACCTTTATGGCGCCTACTTTCCAAAGGCAGATGTACTGTTTTGATAAATTGGTTTTCCAAGGATACATTCGTTCATGAGCTATCAGAAAAGTATCAGTTTAATATACTGAATGGCGTAGATTTCTCACAATCGGCACTTTATGGCGTAAAGGTGGAACATTTCAAGGAAAACTTCGATTACAACTTTTTCAACTTTAATCGTTATATCTCAAAAACGGTGGCTTTTAGGGAAAAAAAAATGATCTACAATTTTTGTCTGAGCTAATTTTATGATAAAACTTACCGTTTTGCTTTAAATCGCGAAAAATTCATTTTTTTACCTTTGACTTTGAATAAAAAAATTCCATACACAGGAATGATGGGGAACTTTAACATTTTATTTATAATTATGTTCTGAACAATTGTACCAATTATCAGCTTGTTGTAAATTTATGTAGCACCAAATGTCTAAATTGACCGGACTAACTGACGTCCGGTAGTACTCGTACGTTCAGTTACACCATGTTATGGTACACTTTTACCCATTGGGAGAAAATATGCCAATGTGCAAGTAACAGTGTAACAAAAGTAAAAGAAAAGAAAGCAAAGACAATTAGGAGATGAGAAACAAGGATAATAAAGTCTCATAAACTGCCAGGAGAATAAGAACCGTGAAGAAATATTATTCACATTGCATGCTGAATGGCAATCGAAATATACGAGTATACATATAAAGTGATTGTGAGAGTCCTATTAACAATATACAATACCTCCTATATAATTCGAGCCTCCTGGTAGTTTGTGAGACCTATAATCTACTACATGTCTTTGCATTATTTTCAACCGACTTCCAAAAAGAGGAGGTTCTCAATTCGTCTGTATTTTTTTTTTTTTTGTGTTTGTTACCTCAGAACTTACGACTGGGTGAACCGATTTTGATGGTTCTTTTTTTGTTTGAAAGCTGGTGCTTCCCTTGTGGTCCCATTTTAATTTGCTGAAGACCTGATGCTGATCTTCGGAGTTATACAATGGAACTCTTCAAAAATACACAGCAAATCTGCAGTGATAACTGCAATCGCTTGTAGGTTCATTGTTTATACCATATCGTGACGTAACATCACGCCTATATGCTCTGAGGGGGTACGCAGATGTGTACAATGCACCCAGATTTCGACAGTGTTTGTTACCTCAGAACTTTCGACTGGGTGAACCGATTTTGATAGTTCTTTTTTTACTCGAAAGCTGGTGCTTCTCGTGTAGACCCATTTTAATTTGCTAAAGATCTGATGCTGATCTTCGGAGATTTAAATGGAACTCCTCAAAAATACACGCCAAAGCTGCAGTGATTGCTGCAAACGGTTGGTTGTTTATTAAGTTATGGAGTCAGGCGTTACTTTGCGGAAATCCATGGCATTAAATGCTATGAAAAATATTTAGTTTTAATACCGCTAGACAAAAATATCCAGGTCTGAAAGCAGGACACAAATCCCACCGTCATGCATATGCACATGCACATATGGGCCCACCCTCCCGCCCTCATGCATATGCACACATACAAAACAAGTGAGTAGGAGCGCTCGACGAGTCAACAACTCCTGAGGATGCCCCGTGGAGGGGCGAAACACGTGTCGAGTAAAGGTTTGGTTGCATGGCATGCTAATTATTTCTCACTTGTTTTGTATGTGTGCATATGCATGAGGGCGGGAGGGTGGGCCCATATGTGCATGTGCATATGTATGACGGTGGGATTTGTGTCCTGCTTTCAGACCTGGATATTTTTGTCTAGCGGTATTAAAACTAAATATTTTTCATAGCATTTAATGGTTGTTTATTGTTTATACAATATCACGACGTAACATCACGCCTGTATGCTTTTAGGGGGTAGTCAGAAGTGTATAATACACCCAGACTTCGACAGTTAGGTGTGTTAAGTTCCATTTATTGGGGATAAGCCCTATTACCGTGACATGTATTGGTTTTTTTTTTTATTGGAATGGATGTGAGTCAATTTCAACAACTCGATTTTTTACCTAATTTCCATGGACATTTTCATTTTAAGGTTTTTTAAAAAACTTTAATAATAAGGCGCAACATATCCACATTATATATACATTTTCTAAATGGGGATTACATAATTAAATTACTTAGAGAGTTATTTAGGTCACCGGAATTGGGGAGCCACAGAAATTTTATTATTGCCACCGAAATTGTATTGGAGACACAGAAATTGTGCGTGTGCACTGAAATTGTGAATTAGTAAAAACTGTCAGCTACCTACCGGGTCATAGGTGGCGAATAGTGAACTTATCATGTATGCAGGATAGCTGGGAATAAAGGAAAACCGAAATAAGCAGTTCTGGATCGAGGCGGTAGGGTTATCAGGGAGTGCTGGGGAATTCAGTGGCATGGGTACACTCTAGAAAAGGCAAGGAAGTCCCGATGACGACCCTACGACACGGCAAGTAAACGCCATATGTTCTACTACCGTGAAGGCCCCAGACCTATCGGAGGACTCGGCTTCATAATTAACAAAACCATAAAACAGTATGTGGTTGAAGTAAACAGCACTTCAGATCGCCTTGCTCATATGGTTGAAGAAAAATTTACAAGCACATGCCTCAACATCAGGCTACCAGGACGAAATTGTAGAAGAGATGTACGAAGAACTACGAGCTCTGAAAAAGAAATTAAGACCAAATATATCGTAATAATGGGCGATTTCAACGCGCGAGTTGGTAACAAGGAGAACAGGTGGAGAAACTAGCATAGGAAACCATGGGCAAGAAATGCTCGAGGGCAAATGTTCCTCAACTTTCTACAAGCTAACTCACTATATGCTATGAACACCTTCTTTAAAAAACAAGAACAGCCTAAGTGGACATGGAGGCACCCTGACGGCTTACACAAGAATGAATATGACTATATCATCACAAAGTATAAACCTATGGTCGAAGACGTCAATGTGATAAATAGGTTCTCCACAAGCAGCGATCATCGCTTGGTAAGAGCAGACATATATGTAATGCTTCCAATATCGCGAAGGAATCTTGTTGTGAGGAAACATCTTCCAACCGATAACGATAAAGAAGATCTGTATAAGAATGCTGTCGATGTAAAACTCAACTGCGAATGATTAACCACCATGACCATAGATGATATTAATGATCAACTAACAACAGCATTAACTCACGTCCTTGACGAAATCACCCCAAGTGTCCTACCAAATAGACCGACTAAATTAACACCAGGCACTATAAAGATGATGAACCAAAGAGGGTCACTATGCAGTGAGAGAAACATGGATAGTCAAGAATACAGAGACCTACAGTAGTGCATCTGTAAACAGACTCGGAACGACTTGACTGACTATAACACCAACCTCATACAGGAAGCGTTCGAGAAGAACAGTAGCCGAAGGATTCTTAAATTGAAGCTGAACGAGGGCAGAAAACCAATATTCAAGCTTCTCTACGGAAATGGGGAAGAAGTCACTAATAAAGAGGCTACTTGCAATAACCAAAGAGAACTATGAAACTCTTTAAAAGAGTGAAGCAGCGCCGAACCAGACAATAGCAACTCTAGGGCAACCCCGATTACTAATCCAGAATGTAGGTTCCGAAAAAATTCCCGATGTCATCACAGATGAAGTAATGCTGGCTATACAACAACTTGAAAATAAGAGAGCACCAGGGGAAGACGGCGTGTTACCAAAGACGATTAAAATCAACAGAAAGGTCGTCAGCAATGTGCTTGCAGTATTATTCACAAAATGCACTCTTGGAAAGTAAAGTACCTGCATCATGGCGCAACGCAATAATCACCCTGATCCACGAAAAGGGGGATATCAAGAAGCTGGCACTATAGACTCATTAATTAGCCTTTTGTCACATATTTATAAATTATCTTCTCGAGAGTTATAGTTAATAGACTCGCCAAGAGGCTAGAATTTTGCCAACCAAGAGAACAGGCAAGATTTCGCTCAGGTTTCAGTATCAATGACCACCTACAAACACTTAAAACAGTCATAGAGAAATGTAACGAGTACAGGAAACCACTTCGACTATGAGAAAGCAGTTGACTCGATAGAGTTGTGTTTCATAGAAAGAGCCATAACCAGATGCCGCATCGATGAAACGTACATACAATTTCTAAATCACCTCCATCAAAACGCTAATGCCTGTGTCTCCTTACACGAGATATTCGAGAAATTCCATCTACAGAAGGGTGTCAGGCAAGGAGACACAATCATCGTCGTTCGGCTTCCAGTCTAACCGGATGCAGCTGAATGCCAATATTTTACATAGAGCGACTGCAAGGAGACAAAATATCAACAAAATTATTAACCCTGGCACTAGATATGCATATTCCAGCAGATGCAGTGGACTGGGAAAGGGCTGATGATCGATGAAGAGGGACTGACAATTATCTGAAGTTCTTTCAAAGTAATTTCGGCACAACAAATAGTGATTCTTTTCAAAAATCTTCATTAACATTAATACAATAATTGATTGGTACAATTTCTGTGAAGTCATGTAATTTCCGTGGGCACCCAGATGCCACGGAAACCACAGAAATTGGCCCACGGAAATTGGAAACGTGGCAATTTTTTCAGAATTACAAGAAACTATCAAGGCTATGACTATTGTTTTCTATAATCTTAAATGTGTACCAAAGGCTACTTGGCATGCTTAAAAGTGATACCTTTATTTCTTGCAAAAATCCTTTTAAATCTTGATCACCGAAATTGCAAAATTTCGTTCCGAGTAAACCAAAATCACGTTCTAAAATTTTTGGCGGGTAGACCTGGCGATATGGTGCGCTACAATTCTCACTGCACGTAAGTACACGACTGTCTCTTGACGGGCAGGAATTTATTGTTCGTTTAAACTCATTGGTGGAAGCTCAGGATGGCGAAACAAAATGACCACAGAAATTAGTAATTTCGCGCGGACAAAACTACCGTCGACATGTACTCATAAACTATTAGTCTAAACATTAAAAAATAATTAGCTTCTTGTAGGGCAATTAATACTTAACACAAACAAAATACTTTTTCCTATATATGTTGGAGATTATCTTCCTGAGAGGTAAATGCTGTGTATGAAAGTGATTGTGGACAGAACACAGAAATTGGTAATTCGTCATTTACCGATGTTTTTCTTAGAAAGTAATAGTCTTATAAATATAATTTAAGTGTCTTCATTTAGATTCACACCACTTTAATTCTAAGAAAAAAAATCGTTGCATTATCTGTAAAGCAGCACTGTGTTTTCAGCCTAGACGCGTAAATTTTTCGCCTGAGAAATTCACTCATGTACTTCAAGGGCACATTGATGAGAATTTGGTTAGGTTCTGATTACTTCTGACTATGGGATCTATGACAAAGGAAAGGAACTCTTAAATTCTTAAGAGCAAATTAACGATACTTGGCCGAATCTTATATAGGCTATCCGGATATTTGAGTCACCTACCATAACATTGCATTAAAGACATTTTTAATACTAGTACCGCTAAATTGAAGAAAACTTTAACCAATACCTTCTTTGAACGTACTCATATTTAGTGACTCTTCTGTTTGGTGTTATATGTATAAGTCTTTATTTGCATGTCATATTATTTATTATTTATTTATTTATTATTTATTTATTTATTATTTATTTATTTATTTATTCATTCATCAAACAATTTACACTGTGTTGGAATTATACAACAAATTACATTTAAAATCATAACAGAAGCAGTAATCAAGTACAAGCAAAACATATAAACAATTATTAGAATGTCATCAGTAAAACAGCATTAAAATCATAAAAAAGTCAAACCATATAACAAAAGCAGAAATACAACATCTCTATAATATTTTACGAACAATTAAATTACTGTTTATATGTCCAACCATAAGAAGCTCAAACAAAACCATGTCAACTACGTTCATATTAGTTAAACTTCATAAGAATTAAATGTAAATTAAATGCCTGTCAAATGAGAATCAAATGTCAATAAACATGGTAAATATCCCGTTCTTAATTCTAATGTTTAAATGTCAATTAAATTAAATTAAATTAAAAAAAAATTAAATGAAAAATAAACCAAGCGAAACAGATATAAATTAAAAGTCAATTACATTACCCAACTACCTAAGCTCAAAACCAGCCAGCTATTTACTACATGTGGAAACTTGTAATTGGCCATATTTTGTTTAAGCTATTACTCGCTGTCTGTTTAGCTGTAAGTTTTCCTAAAATTGAAATAAATAAATAAATAAATAACGTCGTTATTAACCGACTTCAAAAATAAGGAGGTTCTCAATTCAATGTTCCCCGATTACTCGATAGAAACTCGACGTTATGGGAATAGAAACGCGACAAGGTTTTCGGCTCGACGTAAAGGGACTCGACGCGACACATAACGGATTTTTTTTTCTTACCTAAAACTATTGAGGGGCGTTGATGTTTGTATACCCTTTCCTCCCCAATCTCCCCTAAAAAGAAAGGGTTGTAACTTTATAACGGTTAGAGATAGCCTTTAGGTGTTTGAACATACAGGGTGATTGGTAATTGAGTGCAGGCCTTGAAATGGGGGACATTACACCTTATTTCCAACAATTTTGACCCGATACCTTGGGGTCCAAACTGGGTAATTTTTGAGAAATCGAACTTTTCAAGTTTTCCTTAAAATGTTCCACCTTTAAATCATAAAGTGCCGATTGTGAGAAATCTACGCCATTCAGGATATTAAACTGATACTTTTCTGATAGCTCATTAACGAATGAAACCTCCCAAAACCTATTTATCAAAACAGTACATCTGCCTTTGGAAAATAAGCGCCATAAAGATCATCTTCTAAAATTTTCTTGAAAGTTTTCTTGTTTTTCGAGGCCGGTTTCTGAAAATTGGGTAGTACAGGTTTTCCGATGGACGTCTTCCTTGTTGCAGATTTTCTTGTTACCGCTATGTGATGTTAGCTGTTTGACTTAATGCGCTGGATCCTGGTGATCAGATCTTGCAAGACATTTCTCTATCAAGTGTATTTTAACATGCCTTTTCAGGCAGGCAAAGCAGTCATTTTCTTCGGTTGGAACGTCATTTAAGCAGGATCGGGGTCGGCAGAGTAACTGAGTGCCTTTTTGCTTTGGTTCCAACAGCAAATGACCACAGAGAATTCCGAGGCGCAGAGGAAACTCGCTATGTAAGGGTGGTCACCGATCGACAGACCAACCTAGGCAAGCACGGCTTAACCTAAAGGTTGCTATTATTATTTAGCCACGAGCCGTTCTCACTCTGCCACCCTGATCCTGCTTAAATGACGTTCCAGCAGTAGACAATGACTGCTTTGCCTGTCTGAAAGGGCAGGCTAAAATACACTTGATAGAGACAGATCTTACATGATCTGATCGACCAGGATCCGGTGCATTAAGTGAAACAGCTAACATCACATAGCGGTAACAAGCTGCAACAAGTAATCTGCAACAAGGAAGACGTACATCGGAAAACCTGTACTACCCAGTTTTATTAAAATACTTCTCATGAACAATCGTTGTTTTCTGGTCATTCACATACTAAAAGAGGGCATTGTGGTACCATTTGGGAAAGCTAATAAGACAACAAAGTCGTTTCTGTAATTTTCACGGCAAGTGTGATACATTTATTTTGAGAAACCGGCCTCGAAAAACAAGAAAACTTTCACGAAATTTTCAGAAGATGACCTATTAAAATAAAAATAAAATAAAATATCTTTATTTCGGTGACCAGTCAGATCACCAAACATTAATTCACAAACTTTTACTTGACAAGCAACGATTAGAAAACATATTATTTGTCATTTCATCAGTATACTACAGCAAGTTTTACAAATAATTCACTTCGCAAAATAATTATTTATTTATTTATTTTATTTAACTATTTATTTACACACAGTAAACAACACAGGAAAACACATTATAAAATATGAGTACAAAGGTACTGCTTATTTCTTAAGAAATTTCTGCCAGCAGACCTGCAAAAGGAGAAATGAAAAAAAGAAATGTTGACAATAGTGTGTGAGAAAAGGGAGAGAATATATAGGGATAATGTGCCTTACCTAACTTAACCTATTAAAATATATAAATACACAAATAGGTAGATATTAATATATACTTATATAAATTAATTATCACATAAACTTTTATTTAATAATGTATTACTTGACAAACAATTCATTATTTTTTCGTTTTATCTCATAAAACAACGTTTGAAATAAAGACGTTACACAAATTTATTGTGCCATTTAAAAAAAAACAATAAATTATTTTGGTTTCCTATATGCACAAATTTTGTGACAGAAATGAATCGCTGCAGAACCGACTCCACGTAGTCTTTTCTGCCCTACCCCTACAGTGTAATTTAAGCCCGCGTAGGCGCGGAGGGGCGAGGCGGGCCGCGAGCTGAGGAGCAGGTGGCTTTAACACTCGCCGAAGCTGCGGTGGTGAGCGTTAAAACCCTCTGCGACGATAAGCTCGCGTGTGACCGCCGGAGCCCCGCAGCGCCGGAGCCGTGACAGAAACCATGCCTGCTGCATGCTGCATGTTTGCATATTGCATGCTTGTTGGTCGCATGCATGCTGCATGCTTGCTGCATGCTGGTTGCATGCTTGCTGCATGCTTGCTGCTCGTTTGCTGCATGCTTGCTGCATGCTTGCTGCTCGCTTGCTGCATGCTTTCTAAATGCCTGCTGCTTGCTTGCTGCTTGCTTGCTGCATGCATGGAGTATGCCTGTTTGCATGTTATGAAAAAACTAAACAATTTCCTTATTTTTCTTAAAAAAGAGTAATAAAAAAATACTAGCCTGTAAATTACTTTGTTGAAACGTGATTTGTCCAAACGTATCTAAGTAACAAATGAAAAATTTATAAATGAAGAAATATCATCTGATGCATTTGATAAAAGAAGTATTTGCCAAATAAATGTTTGTAAAACGAATATTTTTTAAATAAAACATTTGCGGAATAAATTGTTTGCGAAATAAACAGTATACGAAACGTTTGTTGTAAAATGAAAATTTGTCAATGGACTTTTGGTAAAACATTAGTGAACCCTTTATTTCAGATCTATAACAGTCCATACGTTGTTAGTAGTTAGATGGCGCCTATTTGCCAAAGGCAGATGTACTGTTTTGATGAATTGATGATGAGCGGAGCGAGCCAGCGACCTCCGTAGTGTAACGAAGGTTGAGTGGGTGAAGCGTAAACTCAGGGACGACGACAAGCTTTAGGGTAAGGTTTTTTTAATGGGAAAAGGTCTGAGTTTTAAATTCGGTTTTAGATTGTTTTAGAGAATCTTCAGGGTTCTTAAACTCTTTAAAGGGCTCTGGAATTTTTTCATAAGGTATTATTGGTTCTTAAGGGGTTTCAAAATCTTCAAAGTGCTCTAATGGCAGCTCGCGCACCACGCAAATTCTAGTTAATTATAATATATAGCATTGGTTTTGTTTTTGTTACCAAAAAAAAAATGTGCTCAAATGAATGCACTCAATATGTTTGTTCTTTTTGTGTGCTTTATTTATAATGCTTTTTTTTCGTTCACGTTTGTTGCAAATGTTTTATTTTTTCTTCCTTCTATAAACTGACCTTGTACATTATAAACGCTTGTATGTTTATTTTCAGCGGAAAAACTGGATAATGCTATGCAAATAAACGCCCGCGTCGACACCCTGGTCCAGCAGGCTGAGGACTATATGGAGCAGTTCAGCGGGTTCGATACCGGGATCATGACACAGGTAGGTTCGGGTATACCTGGGGGAAGGAGGGGAGATAGATAAAGCAAATTCGATTTGTTTCTCACTTATTATACCTATGATTTTGCTTGATTTTGAATTTTTTGTTTACTTCATTTGTAATATGCTTGTACGGTATAAGAACAAGCAATTTGGTTTATAGTTTACAATGTAATTTGTAATCAAACTGTAAACCAAATAGCTTGTTCGACCGTACTTAGTTGGGTTGCTGCCACTGACGAATTTGTGAAATTTTCTTAGTTAGGTTGCTGCCACTGACGAATTTGTGAAATTTTCAAATCACTCAAAAGTTTGATATTCCAAAATAATAGTCTGGTTTTGTGATACTTAATATCTTATAAGTAAGGCCATTTATCATGTTTCAGGTGAATAGCTTCCAGGAGCAGCTGTTGGTGATGAGGAACGACCTTTCGGGAAACTTGGCTCTGTTGGAAGCCTCCTACAACAATACTGAAACCACCGGTTTGTAATTTAACAAAAAAATGTGTTTATCTTCTCAAATGAACCAAAACAAAATATGTCCTGACAAACTGCCACGCTTTTCTAAATTAAAAATCATATAATCAAATGAAGCTGACTAGCACTTTTAAAACGGATAAATTTATATGATTCATTCCCCCTCAACACGCTAGTCTTGCTAGTCCTAAGACATAGTTTGATGGAATTACAGCTTTATTGGATCTGTCGGAGCGTCACCACGGCTTGGTCGGTATGATGAAAAACACCGCCAACCAGCATCAGCACCTGCACTATACACAGGTCCAGATCAGCGATGAACTAAAAGTTAGTGTGAACTTTGTGTGGTCGACACTGGAAAATTTACTTGGTGAATATAATATGCTGAATGTAGCAAATGAAACAGCTCGTTCTATGTCACGTACGCTATTACAACCCTGAGGATAAACATGTGACGATAACGTCTTAAAAGCCTTGACAAGTAAGTAGTTGCAGGCCCATCTCACTTCTAAGTCATGTCTACAAGTTGTTTTGAAGAGTCATCACGAATCGTCTCGCGCGCTTGTTTGACGATTTCCAGCTACCCGAAGAAGCCGGTTTCCGAACAGGCTTTAGCACCGTGGGCCACATACATACGCTACGGCAGGTTATACAGAAGACCGAAGAGTATAACCTGCCTCTCTGTTCAGCGTTTGCGGACTACGAAAAAGCCTTCGATTCAATCGAGACCGACAGATTGTAAACTTCATACAACCGCGCGAATCGGTTACACCACGTGCGTGACCAACTGACCACTGGCCGCTTGTCGCGTACACGGCGAGAGTGGAAAAAACCGGTTTGCGCAGTCACAACCAGTTGACAATCTCAGGGTTATCAGGGCAACTGCACACGTTGTTTGTTTTGTGTCAAGTTAGAATATTTTAATGTAAAAACTTGGTATTTATTTATAATGTTTGTTTATTGTACTGTGTGTATGAATAATACTCGAAATAAATAAAAATAAATCATACTTTAACTATCCCAAGGAGTACAATAGGTAAGTAAATATTTGATTAATTTGTCTTCACCTATTGTGACAACCCTACAAAAATAGTTACTAATTTTGCACGTTGTTATGAAGCTTATAATCTGTTCCGTTTACTTACTCATGTGTCAAACGGCGTCAAATCGACTACCGGTACATCGAGGTGTTGAAGTGTTCGTACAAAAACGCCACCATGTCAGTCCGACTTCAGGACCAAGCCTCGGAACCTATCCTTCTGCCGCGAGATGTGAGACAGGGAGATGTCGTATCTCCGAAACTGTTCACCTTTGCAAATCAAATCAAATCAAATCACTTTTTATTTGTTAACACAGGTATAGAAATACAGATCTTATAATTGATAAAACCGAGCGCTATGTTATGCCAGTAGCACTGGAGGTTGTCTTCAAGGTTCTGGACTGGACAGGGCTAGGCATCAATATTAATGGCGAGTGCTTCACTCACCTTAGGGTTGCCGGCGATATAGTGGTAATGGCTGAGACAATGTAGGACCTCATTAAAATGCTCGATGACTTCAGTAGAGCTTTCGGAAGAGTGAGTCTTAAAATGAACATGGACAAGACCAAGGTCATGTTGAATGCCCATGTCACACCCACTCCTATCAAGATTGGAGACTCCGCACTTGAAGTTGTAGACGATTATGTGTACCTAAGACAAACGGTCCAGTTACAAAGAAAAGAAAGAAAGAAAAAGCATAGGTAGGTCTAACTTCGAGAAAGAGGTCAATCTCCGATTCCGACTCGTCACTCACAATAGGCCTCATCAGAAGACTTAAAGTCACCCAGAGGTTAATGGAGAGGGCTATGCTCGGGGTTTCCTTGCGTGATCGAATCAGAAATGAAGACATACGCAAGAGAACCAAGCCCGAAAAATTGCCAAACTTAAGTGGCCGATGGGGCCGAAAAGTTCTGGAGCGTTGACCGCGAACTGGAAGACGTTGCGTTGGAAGGCCTCCCACAAGGTGGATAGATGACCTGAAGGCTGAGGGAATCCGGTGGTTGGGGGAGGCCTATGTCCAGCAGTGGGCGTCTTTCGGCTGAAATGATGATGACGATGACAAGATCTTGAATGGTAACTAACTCCGTGCTTCAGAAAAAAATTACGTCTGCCTTAGAGGGCCTATTGTTACCATATCATAAAACGGTATTACTTGTTTTAATCTTATTTTAGTCTCAAAAACGTAGTTTTAGACTCGTCATCTATCAGATCGACTCGGGGTAAAGTGTATCTACCTATTAGTTGTAGACACAAAATAGCTCGGCTATTTAGCTTTTAATATTCACACAGACATAAGTAGTATGTCTAAGTTTAGTTCCATTATTGATACTGCTACTATTAGTACTAATACTAATGAACAGGTGGTGACCTTAAATAAATATAGCATTTAGTGCTTTTGATGTTTACAAACTTTGTACTGGGGAGGAACCATATGTCACCGTGGAAACTTCTCAATTAGCTCTTAGTAATGGATCGGGAGTCTCGGGGCTCTCTCCAGATTTTAATATTAATTTAAACTAGGAAGTGAGACAACAGAAGGTACCATTAACAATATTGTTAATCCTACCAACAGCAAGGTATCTTCTTGCACTCCATTAGTTCGTAAAAAAGGGCCTCAGCAGAACTCTTTAAAATTATTCTACCAAAATATTCAAGGCATTTCTTCCAAATTCTTAGAAATTGAATTGTATTTAGAGAAAAGTATGTTTGACATTGTTTGCTTTACTGGACATTGGTTAAAAGATTACCAAATGCTTATTAATTATGAGAACTATATGGTGGGTAGCTGCTTTAACCGTAAAACTATGCTGCGTGGAGGTTCCCTAATATTAGTGAAAAATTATGTTAAATATAAGCAACGTGCTGACATAGTACGTCTTTCGGTTGAACATTGCGTCGAACTGTCCTGTGTTGAGCTAGATAAGCATATAATTGTGTTGTGTACAGACCCCCAAACTATCAAAACTTTTCCTTATTTGAATCAATAATGGAAGATGTCCTGGCAAAACTTACAGCCAGTAATAAATCTACAATTATTTGTGGTGACTTCAATATCAATATTTCAGAAGATAATTCAAATAGCAGTCGGTTATTGAATCTTTTTAAGTCATTTGACTTGACTAACGTTTTTATAGAACCCACTCGAGTCACGCCTTCTTCTGCTACTTGTATAGATAATGTTTTCTGCCATTGTGAATACTTAGATAGAGCCGTAGTAAATAGTCTGCCGTCTGACCACAGCGGACAAACTGTGTGTGTGTCTTTCTTTCTTTCTTTTTAAGTGTTATGAGCCATGACAATATTAATATAAATCAATTCTATGATCATTTCTTTTCAATTGTTCACGCCGAATTCAATAAAGCTTTTGAAAAGAAGACCAAAAGCATTTGCCCTAAATTTATATTTAGTGATTGGGCAACTAGAGGTATCAGAAAAAGTAGGGAAACACTATTTGAGCTTTATTGCCTTAAGCCTTATGTAAACACTGAAACTTTTAACAACTATGTTGCTAAGTATTCAAAAATTTTTAGAAATTCATGCAAGATTGCCAAAGCCCTGCACATTAGCAACAAGATTAAAACAGCAGAAAATAAAATTAAGACAGTTTGGAAAGTTATAAATAGCGAGACTAACAGGAAGAAAGTACGTAATACTAGCTATACATTAGATACAGTATGTGGTCCTAAAAGCTCTAATCAGTAAGTAGCTCAGGAATTTGTAAATTTCTTTACCGATATACCGTTAAAAACTACGGAGGCTCTAAATTCCTCTTCTGAAGTCTCAATTGGTTTATTAAAAGCGAATGTATCTGGATGCCAGGCTGAATTTAAATTTAAACACATAAACCCGATGACAGTTATTAAAGCTTTCCTGCAAGTAAAAATCAAACTGACCGAAGATCTATGGGGAATGTCTATCAAAGTTTGTAATTCCATACTTGAGACTATAGCTCCATACTTATCTTACATTTTTAATTTGTGCGTAGACCAAGGAGTTTTCCCTGATTTAATGAAATACAGTAAAGTCATACCGCTTTTCAAATCCGGGGATAGTAAAGATACTAATATACCTGTATCCGTGTTGCCAGTTTTTAGTGAGGTGTTCGAAAAGGTAATGCTTAATCAAATGCTCAATCATTTCAACACCAACGGAATCTTACACGATCAACAGTATGGCTTCACCAAGGGACGTTGTACAACTGAAAGCGGTGTAACCTTATTAAAGCACGTCATATTCATGGCGTGGGAAGAGTCCCAAGACGCTGTAGGAATATTTTGTGACCTCTCCAAAGCATTTGATTGTGTAAATCACGACACATTGCTTTTGAAACTTGAGCATTACGGACTAAGTAAACTTGCACATAGTTTGGTAAAATCTTATTTAACTGATAGACTGCAATATGTTCAAATAAATGGTGTTAATTCACAGGGTTTGAAAGTAAAAATGGGGGTTCCGCAAGGCTCAATATTGGGTCCTTTCCTCTTTTTAGTATATATAAATGATCTACCCTATTTACTGAAAAACCAACCTCAAAATATGGTATTATTTGCCGATGACACTTCCTTAATTTTTAAGATAAATAGACGAGCCCAGAATCTAGATGACGTGAATGATGCCCTACTTCAGGTCCAAAATTGGTTCACAGTAAACAATTTGGTATTAAATGAAAAAAAAAACTAAATGCATAAGATTTGCTTTACCGAATGTTAAAAGTAGTGATTGTGAGATAATATTGAATAAAGAGAAACTCAAATTCGTAGATGAAATGGTTTTCCTGGGGCTTACGCTTGATTCAAGGCTTCAATGGGGTTCTCATTTAACATCTCTTGCGGGGCGCTTAAGTTCAGCAGCATATGCCATTAGGAAAATCCGTCAATTCAGTGATGTAGACACCGCTAGACTAGTCTATTTTAGTTACTTTCATAGCATAATGTCTTACGGCATTTTGCTGTGGGGACGGGCTGCTGATATTGAGTCTATATTTATTCTGCAGAAAAGAGCCATCAGAGCCATATACAATCTTCGTAGGCGCGATTCTCTAAAGGAACTGTTTAAGGAAATTAACATCATGACTGTATATTGTCAATACATCTACGAAAACATAATGTATGTCAGGAAAAATCTGCATCTTTTTGGTAAAAGAGGTGACAGACACAATTACAGTACTAGAAATAGAGACCAATTAGTTCAGCCAGGCTTCAGACTCGCTAAAGTAGACTCGTCTTTCATGGGGTACTGTTTGAAATGCTATAATAAAATTCCACAAAGCATTCTTGAACTAAATGAAACCAAATTTAAAACATGCATTAAACGCACACTGTGTAAGCAAGCATGTTACAAATTGGACGATTATATAGCTGATAAAAATGCTTGGCTCAATGCCGGTCCTGCTCCACAAGGACAGGGGCGCATAAATGGATAGCGCTAATTTGTGTTGTTGGAGCTGCTGAAATCAAAATCAAAATCAAAATCAAAGCATTTATTTCAAGTAGGCCAGTTACAGGCACTTTTGAATTGTCGAAACAAAAATGAACATTTAATGTAGCTACAGTCCCAGTCACAAGACATAAAAACTGTGAAAGTACTGTAGTTGCCCATTCCCTAGCGTAGATCTCTATGGAGAAGAACGGGCAAGAAACTCCATGGACACTCTTTTAAATCAAAATATTGTTACAAAATCTTGGTTACATCATTCATGTTGAGATGGTATATTATGTGAGAACAATGTAGCAAGATGTGCACGTTAAAAGTGTCCATAGCAAAACAAGATACAACTCAAAAACAAAATAATTAATTCAAATAAACCATGGCGACTAAGAGATGACCAGTCACAACTGACAGCGCCCGTTCACGCACATGACGCATGGATCAGCACCATTCAGCTCAACCATTTTGAAGGGAACTAAATGGTCCGACACACGCGCCACCATCAGCGAGACATTTGAGTGAGCATGACATACTCTCAACCGCCAGGGCACATTCAAGTCAAGAACTGCCGTAGGTTTCCAGTGAATGATAGCTTACTAGTACATAGTACTCACACAATATGGGCTATGCGATTATATAATACTAACATTGAATCTATACAATGCAAAGATAGTTAAGTACAATCTTGTCTCATCAATCTCAATCTGAAGATTGTACAACTATCTTTGCATTGTATAAATTCAATATCTTTAGTATTATATAACCTCATATCCCATATTGTGTGAGTGCTATGTACTAGAATGCTATCATTCGCTGGAAACCTACGTTTTTATTTTTTTTACTTGAATGTGCCCTGGCGGTTATGAGTATGTCATGCTCACTCAAATGTCTCGCTGATGGTGGCGCGTGTGTCGGACCATTTAGTTCCCTTCAAAATGGTTGAGCTGAATGGTGCTGATCCATGCGTCATGTTCGTGAACGGGCGCTGTCAGTTGTGACTGGTCATATCTTAGTCGCCATGGTTTTATTTGAATTAATTATTTTGTTTTTGAGTTGTATTTTGTTTTTGTTTTGCTATGGACACTTTTAACGTGCAAATCTTGCTACATTGTTCTCACATAATATACCATCTCAACATGATTGATGTAACCAAGATTTTGTAACAATATTTTGATTTAAAAGAGTGTCCATGGAGTTTCTTGCCCGTTCTTCTCCATAGAGATCTACGCTAGGGAATGAGCAACTACAGTACTTTCACAGTTTTTATGTCTTGTGACTGGGACTGTAGCTACATTAAATGTTCATTTTTGTTTCGACAATTCAAAAGTGCCTGTAACTGGCCTGCTTGAAATAAATGCTTTGATTTTGATTTTGAAAATTGTAGTAAGATTTTATTGCTTGACGAGCGTAATAATTGATGGCGGCGTACCTCACTTGTACTTTTTCAATATTTCCAGAGCCTGGTTCAGTGCGTAGAGACGCTTCGTGAACAGAAAATTGATCGCGACGAAGCGCTCGACGGTCTCAGGGATAAGGTGTGTGGCAAATCACATAACTTGATGCCTGTAATTCTCGAAGGGTTGCGTAGAGATGTACATAAATACAGTAATAGTCTTCCAGCAACATAAGTCACTTGTAATAAGAGCGAGCTTATTTCAACCAACCGGGCCCGAAAAAGTAGCCACAGCAAACCATACTATTTGCTGCTTGAAAGTTTTTATGAGACTGAAGTACAAAAGAGGAAGGAAGGGGGGGCGTGTTACTGAAAAACAACGTAGTGACGTACGGACGTCGACTGAGTTGCGTTTTGATAAGGGCTATTTAAATTTTTTCACTCCTCTTCTTCGAAAAGACCGTCATAATAGCGTACCAGAGGGGGCGTAAAATTGCTCATTATAGCCCTAGGGAAAATAACCTTTTTTTTTTAAATTTCGAAAACGCAAAGTCTTTACTCATAATTCATAAAGAATTGACTTATTACTGTTCCATAAAAAAAAACATTTTATTTTAAAAATGGAACCAAACGCGCGGAACGCCGTACTCTTTGGCAGGATGTGTGCGTTGCATTCCAGCTACAGAAGAAATGAAAAAAGGCATTGGCGCGAAATTTTAAGATTTTTTCTGTATTATTTATTTGAATTTCTTTTTATCTCCTACGTTTACCTCACAGACGACACAATATTATATTCGTCTTCACAGAGAACTGAGATTATGTTGCCGGGAAAAATCATCTCATTAGAACAACAGTACAAATTGTACATTTCATTTTTTAATAAAATAAACTATCATATTAAATATTATGTTTATTTTATTTTCTCGCAATCGTAGTGAAACTCGGTTCCCATTCACTACCTCGCTAAAGCTCGGTAGTAAAACTACCTCGTCTATAATGGGTCATTTTAGCCCCTCGTATTACAATGTACTATTAACGACGATGGAAATCTAAATGGAATATTGATGTGACTTGAGGGTAGGTCGACGCTTAATTTGGAGTGTTTAACTAATCACCAATGCCTTCACAACAGTCAAAGAAAATATCGTGAGGAAACTGGCCTGTCTCAGAACAGAAAACTACGAGACGAGAACTGCAACGGATAGCATGGGACATGTTTCTTAACTGTGGGAACATTATGGGCTAATTTTTTATTGTAATTTTAATGAAACCCGGTTGAAACCTAAGTTTTCTCTTACTTCTCGCATCCCTAGTAACTGTTGACTCCTTGTTTTGTTGACCAGGCCAATCTCACACGTCTGGCTGGTTTGCTGTACGAGAAAGACTTCGCTCATGCGCGTTCCGACATCGAGAAACGCATTGAGAAATGTTACGAGATGTTCAGCAGAGAGGACATGATGTGGAAGGTCAGTGTATTGTACTATTAATCTTCTTCGTCTCTCTGTTGTATGTAAACCAAAATGCAATTCACGATTATAATATTTAAAAATATAATATATATTTATTCTATTTAAATAAATGTGTTATAGTCAAACTGCGAGGCTCCGGCACTTCTGGGTTTGGCTAGCCAAACCTCAGGTTTGACAAGTCTAAAGCTGCTTTCAGACTACGCTATAATATATAAGCATATAGTATATAGCTCATAGCACAACAATATCGCGCACCATACATTGTAATGGACACGTTCACACTGTACTATGCTACAGTGTGTCCGGACACGGACTAGAGATATACTAAATACTTAAATATAAACTATTTTAAAGTACAATTTACACCCTAGGTTTGGGTCCAATACACTTACTCGCTATGTGGCAGCCATTTTGTTTTTTTGTTGAAATATGCTCTATGCAAGTACAAAAAAAATCATATCTCTCAAAGTTTTAGTCATACTAAGATAAAAATAAGCTTATTCGAAAGGCAATAATATTGTCTACCCTCTGCATTACAAATCAATGTGTTCACAATTCCATAACTTTTGAAAAAAAACTATGAAAGTCGAAAAAAAAACGATACATTATGCGATTCAACCAATAATTGTTAATTACTACAAAAACACCCCAGACAAATAGTTCATTTTTTTACAAGATCAACAGATTTTGAGCTAAGCTACTCGTACAATACAACATAAAATTTACAACTGTATGTTTAATACTTAAGAGTTAAAAACGTTGTGGAATTGTCATGGAATTGTGAACACATTGCTTTGTAATGCAGACGGTAGACAATATTATTGCCTTTCAAATAAAAAAAGGTAGGATAGAATTCGACATCAGACGTTTCAGATCTTCGATTTTGACGACCCCTATTGTCGCTGGCATAAGCAACAGGGTCCGCGTACGAAGTCGCGGGCAGAAGCTAGTCTATACTAATATTATAAAGAGGTAAAGTTTGTTTGTATGTAGGAGTTAAGGTGGACGCACACTTATCCGCGCCGAAGGAATCGACCGCGCTGAAAGAATTTTTTCTCATACGTATGACGTCATCTATTCGTCCGATTCGACGCGGAAAAGTGTGCGAGGTTTAGTAGGATTTCATACAAGTAATTCTAAAATTCGATTCTTTCGGCGCGGTCGATTCCTTCGGCGCGGATAGGTGTGCGTCCACCTTTAATCTTGCGAATGCGTGATCTTCTTTCGCTGGTCGAAAGCTACATTAATCGTGAGTGCTATAGGCTATAAATTCTATTGATATCATGCTTATTATAGCCAAGCTATCACCATTTTTGTCTAGCCAGGCGGAAAATAATCCCTTTTAGTCATAGAACAGTTTCAACTTTTTGACAGCTGACAACTGTCATGACACGCTTCAGAATAGATCAGCTATTTTAAACTCGTTCTTGCCGAAGTATGCAAGCATTTATAGTATACTAGCTTCTGCCAGCGGCTTCGCCCGCGTGAAGTTTGATTATTGTCCCATGGGATCTTACTACCGCGATAAAAAGTATCCTATGTTTTAATCCAGCTTATAAACTATCTGTGTGCAAAATTTCATCCAAAGCGTAACAAACACACTTACATTCACATTTATAATATTAGTAGGGAGCTTAGAAAGAGTTCAAATGAGTGGGGAAACATTCGCTTACGGGACGGCCGGGGGTGAGGGAGGAGGAAGAGGGCGGCGCGTGATAAAGCATAGCATGAACTCAACGTATCGCAACATTTCATAGTGTATGGTAAGCCAATAGAATATAGTATAGTACAGTGTGAACGTGTGCATAACAATGTATGGTGCGCGAAAGACACGTGGCGCAATCTATTATCCAAAGAAAGTCATTGTTGTTTTTCTCGGAAACAACTACTTTTTCGCGATGAAAATGTCTATGTCCGTTTCTGTACAACAACGTTTATGCAAATTTTCAAGACGATCGGTTTAGTGGTTTAGGTATGAAAATGTAACAAACAAACTTCATTTTACATTTATAATATTAGTAAGCATGGGATATAAAAAAACCCTTTTCGGATTGATTAATATTTTCAAAATACAGGGTGTAAACCACCTCATCACGAAGCCGTCTTCTCCATGGATTTTTTGTGTTTTAGGAATCCTAATATTTGTCGACAGGAAGCGTTGAGAGAACTGACGGCCGCAGTGGACACCAAGGCGGAGTTATCAACGCTGATGGCACTGAGGGACGCCACCGTCGCGGAGCTCGGGGCGATCCATAAGCTGCTGCTCAAACTGGAAATCATGTTAGGAGAACCCAAGGTTCGTCACCATCTTCAGCATTTCAGCGGCTTCTTCAGTGGCTTTGGCATTCTCCCAAATTACTTGGGGGGATTATACTGAAAAGCAAACTGGAAATTAAAAAAATAGTTTTTATAAGTTTTTATACACATATATTTTTTTAAATATTATATACTGGTGGTGACTCGGTACGGGTCGCTGTTCGACACCCAGAACAACATTTTGTTCGGTCAATAGTATAACTATGTAGCGTCCCCCAGGCGGCGATACTGATGCGCAAGCTACTGGACGCAACGTGCAGTGAGAGGCTGACACGCGCGCTCGTGAGGCCGCAGGACGCCGCGCACGGCAAGCCGCTGCCCCTCCCCGCGCTGCGCCCCCCGCTCCCCCCGCGCCTGCCCCCGCTCGGCGCTGAGCACGAGCCCTGCTTAGGAGAGGTTTATCTGGCTCCGCCCGACATCAGGTGATCAATTCTGACCCCTAATAGCAGTAACCCAACAGGTACATAATAATGGGTCTTTTTACACCCTTTATTATGCACCTGTTGGGTTACTGCCCTTAACGAAGCCAATAGGCACTTGTTCTCCCCGTCATTATGATCATTTTTGTTCTGGACCACACATACCTGGGAACCATTATTGTAGGCTAACTAGTTCTAACTTTTTCGAGTTTGCAAAAATACAATTTTTCAATGTTATAACTTTAGATACCTTCATGACAGCTGTCCTATTCAATGCAACTTCCACCTAGCTTGAAAGACAGGGTAGTTTTGAACCCAATATGTGGCGCTGTTGTTAGTAAATAGCGTCCATGAGAAATCAGGGCGGGTCGCTAGTAGTGCTATATTACAAAGTCCTCTTACAGTTATTTCCCTGGTCAAATTTCACTCGATAAAGGGGGCCGATCTCATCGGAGACTAGCCATCGGCGTGTGAGATTGTGCACAGGAGTGTGCGTAGTCACATGCGCACTCTCTGAATGAGCTGGCAGTCCGACACGCCTGGATAGATCAGGCGCGGGATCTAAAGGCGCCCCCTGACCGAGAGTAACAATCAAAGATTCGATTTCGTAGTGAATTCGAAATGTTGCACTAAGGCGAAGGGTCCCGGTGAGGGAGCGCCGGAACGTGTTTTATTGTTTTGTCATAATTCGACATGGATACCGATCACGCCAGAACAGTTTACAGTCGTAAATCACATGGATTTTTAATTCTAGAACTGCAGACCCAAAAGAATGTTTTTGTTTCATTCAGCGTAGTTTCGCTAGCTAGTTTAATTCGACCCTGTTTAATTAAGTCGACCGATCAGCAGGGATCACACATGTCGCCGCAGGGTGGGCGGCTCGCACACGATGATGTCCGACAACGTCATGAAGGAGCAGGCTGAACCCATGCAGCTGCAGATTATACCCACCAAGAAGTTCAAAGCATACGGCTCCGACGGAAGGGTGAGTGGATCAACTGCTAAGATTAACGTAAAGCATGCGCAGATGGACTTTGTCAGTGTGCTTTTTTATTAATAGATGGCGTACATCTGCATCAAATAATGCACACTAGGTACTAAAAGTACCAGTAAAAGAAATCAAAATTGGCTAAGTATCTTCTTTACCAGAGCTGGCCACAAACTATCATCGATCTTTATCGGCAACGCAATAGGCTTCTCAACTGAAAAAATCTAATAAGTCCGTCAGATAAATTATGAACGCACCGGATCAACTCAGGATGGATGAAATGGCGACAGGTCACCGGAACAACTTCCCTCAAGTTAAAGGGGAAAATTTACAAGTCCGTGATTAGGCCTGTCGTACTGTATGGATCGGAATGCTGGGCGGTAAAGAAGATGGAAGAAAAAAGATTGCAAGTAGCGGATATGAGAATGTTGAGTGGATGTGTGGTGTGACTAGAATGGATAAGGTACTCGTAATGAACGAGTATATTAGAGGAAGCTTAAAAGCTGCACCAATTACAGAAAAGTTGAAAGGGAATCGACTGTCGTGGTACGAGTATGTACGTGTTATGAGGAGGGGTGTATCGCATGTAACTAAAAGAGAGATGAATACAAATGTCGATGGATGGAGGGGGAGAGGAAGACCAAAGAAACTATGGATGGGTTGTGTGAATAATATGAAATAAAAAGGAGTAAATGATGGCGTGACAGTTGACAGGAGAGAATTGAAGAAGAAAGCGTGTTGCGCCGACCTCAAGTTATATGGGACAAGGGCAGGAAGATGATGAGTTTTTCTTTTGTTACGTAAAACAAAATTGACGAACATACGAGCCGTGATGCGTTTTATCTTTGTCAATATTCATTGATTTACACACAAAAAATACGTGTCCCTTTTTCCCAATACTCTAACTGACGGACTAAATAGATTTGCAGTTTATTTATACAGCGTGAAATTTTAATGGTTGTTTTCCCGCGGCAGGACGATTACCCATCAGTAGCACTATCGAAAAGCAAAGGTTAAACTTAAAAAAAAAGTTTTTTTTTTTTCAAATTATTATTATAACTTATTGTGTTTTGTGTTGTATTAAATCAGGAGTAGTGATCAGCTGATTTATACGCGAAGTGCAACGACCGAACAGCTGTTTTGGACACCTCCCGCGCCCGTCCCGCGTTCCGCGTAGATATTACTGTTGGTTCAAGTCGCTTTCGAGTTTTGTTTATCACGTTGTTAATCTGCCATTTATTGAGTCTATTTTTTTTTTTATATATTAATCGATTGTATTACCGATACAATCTCATTTCGCTTCGGGAAAACAACCACTAAAATTTCAGCGTGTATAGGAAACTAGCCTATTGCAATGGAACTTCTGTCCTCCTTCAGCCATTTTGAAATATGCCAGGTGGAATACCATGAGTGCTGGTGCAACTTTGACGTGGCCTATGTCCAACTGAAAACTATGATAGGCAGGCTCTGTAGATTATGTACCAATACCTCATTCTATTTCTTGGGTTAAAAAACTACTTTTTAACACTCTCATTCACATTTCTACACATTTCACTGAAGTTTTTTAGGGTGCAGTATTAGATACATTGCAACAAATACAAAACTGCATAATGACATTACTTTAGCATTGTATCGAAGTCCGCAATTTTGATGATGATGATTCAGATGATATTTATTGTACACAGTGATTTTGAGTAGGAATATGGTGAGCTAATATTACTGAAACTTTCACAAAACGCGCGGCGTGTCTATGAAACCTAAGCAAAAACTAACTGACTCCTTTTGTTTAGCTGTACATGATGGAAGAAGGTATGCAGCCGTGCGCGGAGTGTAACAAGTTGCTCCCCTGCACTGGCGCTGGGGACCAGGCGTCGGGGCCACCCGTGTAAGAAACCAAGCGACGAACAACGGTTATCTGAAATTGTTTTACTTTTATGTAGATATATTTAACTACCCCTCCACATACGAGAAGGTAAACAATTATAAACCCTTTACGAAGCCGTCAACCAAAGATTCTTTACATCAAATTATGTAAACTGTCTCCAAAATTATTGCTGAGAAACGACTTTCTTTTGTTCTGAAAAATCCTGTTCTACTATTATATAGCGCTCAATATAACGCACCCAAAATAAAGGATGCTTTGGGGTTTTGTAGATATTGAAGGTCTCAAAGTCCTAAAGTTGGGACTTTGAGACCTTCAATATCTCCGCAGCTAGAAAGTATGGGTCGGATTGAACATAAAAATACTCGCAAATATGAACAGAATATGGACCTTCCGGCTTCGTTTACACCCTATACAGGGTGTAAACAACCTCATTACGAAGCCGTCAACCAAGCATCCAAGTAACTTTACGCAAAAAATATTGCTGGAAAACGACTTTTTTTGGGGTAAAAAGTCATGTTTTGTGGTAGAACTTAATGTAACGCACTTAAAACATTGTTCTGATGGATGGATTGAATAGTACGGGGGTCGTAGAGGTGTCTTACAGTATAAAGTTGATTTAAAAAAAAAACTTGTCAAAAAGTTGTAACTTTGACCCCCAATATCTCCCAAACTAGAAGGTTCCCAGGTATATGTGTAGAACAAAAAAAAAATAACCTAATGACAGGGAAAACAATTTCCTGCCGCCATTTTGATTTTTTTACAAAGTAACGGCCACGCATGAGACCTATATTAATTGATAGCTGGTGGGACAAACAAGTTTAATAAGAGGCAAAGTGATATTATGGTAAGAGGCAAGGTGAGCTATCAATGTGTAAGTCCATTTACTGATGGCATCTTCAGCACAACTTTGACTTGATCAGACAGGCATAAAACGTGTACCTATCAATAGAAAGTTGGCATCAATAGCAAACAAGTTTCGTCTGAGACGAAATGTTCTAAAGTGTCAAGTTGTGAGATCAAGTCAAAGTCGTGCTTAAGATACTATCAGTGCGAACACGTGACACGTTTTGTTTCTTACGAAACTTTGTATTGATGCCAGCTATCGATTGATATACTTACGTTTTATGCGTGCCCGATCGAATCCATGTTGTGCTGACGATGCCATCAGTGAATGGACTTAAACTTTGATAGCTCATATTTCGGAAACGTGACACTTTAGAACATTTTGTGTCATTCAAAACTTGTTTGTATTGATACCAGCTATCGATTAATTTAGATCTTATGGGTGGTCGCTACTTTGAAAACAAATCAAAATAGCGGAAGAAAATCCGGCCACGTTTCATGCAAAAAATGTTTCAAGCTCTTTTTCACACTATTTTATTTTTGTCATTATTTTCCACCAACCTTTGCTACGGTAAAAGTCAAAGTTTATAAAAAGGCAAAACTTGCGACAAGATGAAAGCAATTTGTTGGACCTAGGCTCATCCTCTAAATCCGCAACACATCTTTTGGGAGAGCTTGCTTCGGTAGCACTTCTTCATCGAGGGGCTGAGGTAGGCCGAGAATTTATCATCCGATGGTGGGTCATCGATACATGGTTCCTCAATATCATCATACAGCAGGTCTGGTTATTTTTTGGACATTTTGCAAACTTTGAACAGCCGTATCTTAAAAGCTATAAAAAAAACGAAAAAGATGTCAAACGAATAAAATGAAAAAAAGTTTAAAAGGAGTTTAGCACTTTTTGTTTCATTTACCTACTCGTACTTCGTGTTTGTTAACTGACTGGTTTATTGATGATTAATAATTATAAGTGAAAATGACAAGCCGGATAAATTGTTGCTTGTAATGGATGTTATAATAATCGCACCGCTCACATAGAAGCGAGGGTTAAGTATCAGGCTTGGTTGTTTTATAATAAACCTAACTCTGGTAGGGTTTGGGAGGAGATGCGCGAGAGTCAGAGGCTGTTTAAAGGCAAACTTAAATGGTGCCAAAACCATCAACAGCAAATCAAAATGGACATAATATCAGCACAAAGATCGTCCAAAAATTTTGGCCGCTTTTGGAATTCCACATCCCGACTTGATCTTAAACCAGCTTTGCCAGTAACAGTGGCGGGCTGTAGTGCACCAGAGGATTTTGCAAACACTTTCCTGAATCACTTTCGCGTTTCCTCGCGGCTGAATAATTACATGAATTTAAACAATGCTCAGTTCGGGTTCAGGGCAGGACTTTCCACCGAAAGTGCAAAATTGAGTCTGAAACAGACTGTCCGATATTACACTGACAGACGCACGCCTGTGTACGCTTGTTTTCTCGACCTTTCCAAAGCCTTCGACCTAGTGTCTTATGACGTATTACGGCAAAAGCTCGGGAAAGCAGGCGTGCCAGCTGAAATGATGCGTTTGTTCCAGTATTGGTATAACAGTCAAGTAAACTATGTAAAATGGAACAATTCGCTCTCTGCAGCGTATGGGTTGGAATGTGGGGTGAGGCAGGGGGGGCTGACCTCGCCCAAGCTTTTCAACCTCTACGTTAATGAGCTAATCGATGGACTCAGCAGCAAACGGATTGGTTGCTGGATTGACAACATTTGCGTCAATAATCTTAGCTACGCGGATGACATGGTGCTGCTGGGTCCAACGGCTGGCTCTATAAGGGAACTTTTGAAGCTGTGTGAAAATTACGCTGCTAGCCACGGTCTGGTGTATAATTGTAAGAAGAGCCTTCTCATGATCTTTAAGGCCACCGGTAGGACGCAGTCAAACGAACCAATTATCACCCTCAATGGCCAGCCCCTACAGCGTGTAAAGCAGGCCAAGTACTTGGGGCACTGTGTAACGGAGGACCTCAAAGATCATGAAGATATCGAACGTGAGCGTAGGGCTCTTGCTGTAAGGGGCAATATGTTGGTTCGCAGGTTTGCTTGTAGTAGCAAGGAGGTTAAAGTTACGTTGTTTAAGGCTTACTGCCAGACCTTCTACACAAGTGGCCTGTGGGCCAACTATACACGGAAAATAATGGACGCCCTGAGGGTCCAATACAATAACTGCTTCAGAATGCTCTTGGGACTACCGCGTTTCTGTAGTGCCTCTGGCATGTTCGCTCAGGCGCGTGTTCACGACTTCCACGCAATGGTGAGAAGGAAAACCGCGTCACTATTAGAAAGAATGCGGTCGAGTCCTAATAGCATTCTGAAGATGTTGATGGATAAATTTGATTCACCGATGATGAACCATTTCATGCGGGTGTTGGTGAGGCAGGAATGATGCATCATCGATGATTTTTGAAATGTTTGTTTGTTGTTTTTGTGTTGTTTTGTTTTGGGAGCGTAATAATTATTATTATACACTAACATAGTTCTGTAAGCTTTTGTTACTAACACGTGGATCTTTCTTGTCTGAGCAAATAAATA
Source organism: Xestia ashworthii (assembly GCA_950022955.1). Taxonomy (NCBI): domain Eukaryota; kingdom Metazoa; phylum Arthropoda; class Insecta; order Lepidoptera; family Noctuidae; genus Xestia; species Xestia ashworthii. The sequence goes on from OX465561.1 coordinate 1,249,537, forward strand.
AATTATTATAAATACATTTAATAAATGTAGAATAAAAAATGGAGAAGGCAAGAAATATACGAGACATTATATTAAAGTAAAAAAAAAATGTTAAAAAAGGTTAAAAGGCAGATGATAATGTTTGACGTCATTACCGTCTAAGTATCTGCCATGTTTACATCTAAGTAATCTCTGTAATAATCATTTTTACCCTTTTGTAATCATTTCACTAAATGTATATTATTTATTTCTCCATCTTACGTTCTTTACAGGGTTATCTAATGCGATAGAATAGCTGTCTGAAAGCGAATAATTGATGCTGTTTCTTTTTGCAGGTAATACAGACATGGCTTGACCGCACGCACTTATTAATGATTTTACCTTATCTTTATAGTTGATTTACATTTTAGTATTAGCAATAAAAACGCATACTACTATTTTTTTATTTTATTCGTACAAAAATAAATATTTTACATTCTATGTGAAAAGCGTTATGTTTACCTTACAGCGCGATCTATTGTTTTCCTTATTAAGATGAAAATGTTTAATTTCCGAAAATACTTTGGAGCTACCTTTATGAAAAAGAAACCCGGCCAAGTGCGAGTTGAACTCGCGTGAAGACGGTTCCGTACAATGCCAAAGTAAAATTTTCCGTATTTGAACGTATTCTGCCGTCATAACAAAGGCCGTAACTACGTCATCGTTGATTCCGAGATAATTGAAGTTTTATATATCGAAGGCCCGCGGTTTACTGAATGGTTTTAGTTAGACTCTGGCAAATGAAAGTAGAGACTCGAATTATTTGCAAAATTTATATATGGCAATGTTTTATTTATGTCAATTCATTGTCAATCTCAATTTGTCAAAATAAGATGGCGTGTTGTTGTTGATTTATTGGGGCCTTTAGAGAGCATTTTTTCAACTTAAACATGACTATAACGGTTAAAAGTGAAGTGCGGGAGATGTTGTTTCGCATGATTTCGAAGTTTGAAGTAAAACAACATGAGAAAGACGCCCAATTGAATCAGAAACAAGATAGTTACATTCTCTGAACTCACCTTATCTATCGCTGTGGTAGAGCTATAAGCTCGTACGCTGCTCTTTTGTCTTTATCAGCCAGACATGACGGGATGTGCAGGCGCCAGCGACCACCAGCTTAGTTTTAAGTTCTAACTATGTATTAGGCTAGGTAGAATAGGCAGTCTTGCATCAAACTCTGTAAGCTCGGGTCGTTTTCTAATAAAACTCTTAGTAAAACGGGCCCTCACGTTTTATTTTCGCCGTCGCATCGCTCCCGAAATCTAACTGGCGCAGCCGGGTAGGATTGCCGTAATTAGTTGCTTTCGCGGAAAGTCAAGTGTGAAACACGGAAAAGTGGAAAAGAACACTAAAGAACTTATTCGCGAGTGATAACGTAGAGTCGTCGTAACTTAAAATCAGTGAGACGTTCTTGGCAATCCTCGAACCAAATAAATACGTTAGATAAAGCGTAACGATAACGTGGGTGAGCAGAGATGTTGAAAGTTTATAAGGCGGTTGGACTGTGAGTAACCTTCTACTTCCTTCCTAATTCCCCATATTAGTAATGTTAATGAATAATATGTTAATATGAAATGGATTTTTGTACCGATTATTTCATTAAATCTGGAAAATCGAGTGAAAAACCTTTTATGGTAGAAATTAATTCTTAATAATATTAGTGATTTATAAATTAAGTGAATATTATTTTCACGTAATTAGAACGATAAGGTTTTTCATTCTTTTATTGTTTGATTTTCTTTTCTTTTTAATTTTAATTAAGTAAGTAAGTTAATAATTATAGAACTAGAATTTTACTTTTAATTAATTTAATTATTTTTAAATTGTTGCTTATCTTTTGTTCGTTTTTTTTTACGTATTCATTTAAAATGAATCAAGGTCAGATTCCTGTAACCGCGGCAATAGGTGCAACCCTGTCGGCTCGTACCGAAACACCATTTTCTATGCAACTTGCTGAATCATTGATACCTCGGGATGTTTTAAATTTAATTCCAGAATTTAGTGGTGAAACTAATTTACTTAGTTTATTTTTAAGAAAGTGCGAATATGTTATTGAAAAGTATCAAGGGACTACGGATAGAAATGATTTTTTAATGCAGAACATTACCAGTAAATTAAAAAGTAAAGCGGCAGCCTTAATTAGTGAAAGAGGTGATTTTGAGACGTATAGCGAATTAAAATCTTTATTGATCCAACATTTTGGGGATCCCAGGAGCGAGGAATGCGTTGCTATTGAACTGGAGACCCTAAAAATCAAACAAGGCGAGTCCTACTTACAGTTTTGTAGCCGAATTCAAGACATTCGTGCTATATTAATTTCAAAAGTGAATCAGAACAGCTCTACAACGTTAAAAGAAGCTAAAAAAATAATTTATAACAATACTTCTCTTAATGTTTTCTTGTATAATTTACCAGAACACATGGTGCGGATTATTCGAATTAAAAACCCTACTACGTTGGAAGAAGCTTTAAAATATGTCCTTGAAGAAGTTAACTTTCAGGAACAATATAATTTACGCAGTAAAATGTTACAACACCGACCGCAAGGTCATATGTTACCATCACGCGATGGAGGAATTGTTTTTAATCCACCCCATCTGAGGCCCTTGCAAAATAATAATTTCAGACCTTTTACAAACCCAACTCAATTCAAATTTGGTATACCTAATCAAAATTTCGTACGCCCGAATATACCAAATCAACAAATTGGTCGACCACAAATGGCTCAATTTGGACCAGTCGTTGATAAGAGAAACCCTCAGCAATTAGGCTTCCGACCTCAAGTAGGAACATTTGCCTACAGACCCCCAACAGCGCAACCTGGTTATAGACCCCAAGTAGGACAATTTGGCTACAGACCCGTCCAAGCTTCGGCCTATCGTCCAACTAATAATTTCCACGATAGTGACGTGACAATGAGAACTGCTCCAGCAGCGGTTAAACCACAACAAGGTTTTCCTATAAATGAACTTTATACGGATGGCGAACAATACTACTACGACGTCACTCATGACGATTATATGCAGAATATGACGACAAACTGTGACTACGACTATAAAAATATGAATACTGAAAATAGTTGCGTAGATGAGAGGCCTAGTGTAGAATTTACCAAAACTGCTGAAAATTTACATTCAACCGAAAATAACAGTGATCCGGAAGTTGTCCAAAATTTTCAAATACATGCAATACAAACCCACCGGAAATGATAGAACTTAATTTTAACGCCAATCTAAAACATCCATACATATACATCCCTGAGATAAACGGTAAATTTATGTTGGACACAGGAAGCACACGATCTTTTATAAGTCCCAGAAAAGCTGATGAGTGTTTTCCTCAATTAAAGTTCTATGAACCATTTACAGTTACAAGCATACATGCGACTAGTGAACATCATGAAGTAGCTGAAATTCCTCTATTTTCCATTTTTAATAACGAAGGGTATCAAAAATTTTACGTTTATGATGTGGACACCAGATATGACGGGTTAATTGGCATGGATCTTATAACCCGACTCAATGCTGATTTATCGTTTAAGGAAAAGATGTTAAAGACAAACGGCGTCAAAATTCCTATAATTTACTCTACCGACCCTGAATTTAGACTAGAACCCCGGACCGAACATCGAGTGAAATTACCTGTTAATCAAAAGAATGGCTATGGCATATTAGATTACAAGGAGTTTCATGAAGGCGTTCGAATGCCAGCTGCAATTGTTAAATGTGAAAATTATTTAGCCTCTACTGTTATACAGAACGCAACTAGCCTTGAAATGAATTTAACTATAACTTCTCCGTTCAAGGTTACTTATTTTTCTAACGAGTGTATAGTAAATAATTTGACTGATTTAACTGACGTAGAGATAGATTCATTACTGACAGACAATTTAAAGAAATTGCGACTTGACCACCTTAATCAAGAAGAATGTGACCTTATTAGTGAATTATGTCACGAGTACAAAGATATATTTTACTGTGAAGAGCTGCCTTTAACTTTTACAAATCAAGTTAAACATCACATAAGAACCACTAATGAAGAACCCATTTATACCAAACCATATCGACAGGGTCCAGCGCAAGCTGAAGAAATCAAAAGACAGGTTGAAAAACTTCTTAAAGACAATGTGATCCGCGAGTCACACTCACCCTGGAGTGCACCTGTGCATTTGGTTCCCAAAAAGGCAGATGCTTCCGGTCAAGTAAAATATAGAATGGTTGTAGATTATCGCCGACTCAATGACATAACAATCGATGACAAATATCCACTTCCCAACATAATCGACTTACTTGACAAACTTGGCAAAAGCAATTATTTTACAACCCTAGATTTAGCTTCCGGTTATCATCAAATAGAGATTTCTGACACTGAGAAAACAGCCTTTTCAACACAAAATGGTCATTACGAATTCCTTCGTATGCCATTTGGCCTCAAAACCGCTCCAGCGACCTTTCAAAGGACAATGGACAATGTCCTAAGAGGGTTGCAGGGTATACATTGCATGGTCTATTTAGATGATATTCTTATTTACTCTAGTGGTATTGTAGAACATATTAAAAGATTACGATCTGTATTTGATAGATTACGTCAGACCAATCTTAAAGTCCAATTATATAAGTCTGAATTTTTACGTAAAGAAGTGCAATACTTAGGACATACACTGACTAAAGACGGACTTCGACCCAACAACGACAAAATTCAGGCAGTTCTTAACTATCCATTACCACGGACACAGACTGAAATCAAACGATTCCTAGGGTTTGTGGGATATTACAGACGGTTTATTAAAGACTTTTCTAAAATAACACAACCTTTGACAGCTTGCTTAAAAAAGGGTAAAAAGGTTTTGACGGATCAAAAATATATTGAGGCTTTCGAAAAATGCAAGGAACTTTTAATTAATGCACCAGTATTGCAATATCCTGACATGAATGAACCATTTGTACTAACCACAGACGCTTCAGAAGTCGCTATTGGTGCTGTTTTATCACAGGGCCCTATAGGCGGCGACAAACCCATAGCTTATGCTAGTCGAACGTTATCAGACACTGAAACGAGATATAGTACTATTGAACGTGAGTTGTTGGCAATTGTCTGGGCCACAAAACATTTCAGGCCCTACTTGTATGGACACAAATTCGACATCTACACTGACCACAGGCCCCTAGTTTGGTTATATCAACTTAAAGAACCAAATAGCAAATTAACACGTTGGCGTTTGCGTTTACAAGAATACGATTTTAACGTTATATATAAAAACGGTAAACAAAATGTAAACGCAGATGCGCTATCTCGCATCCGACTTAATGCCCTAAAAGGCGACGATTTAGACAACAGTTCAATGATTGTTAATATAGACGAACAGAAAGGCATGATCAGACAAAGTACGGACGGTTCTACAACAATTTCCATATCTGACTCTGAAAGAACCGCTACAGCTAGTCCAATAAGTATACCAGAAACTGAGGCAGTTCTTGACGAATCGCCTCATTATCCCATACCGTCTGAGTCTTCTTCCATACAGACAGTTCATTCGGCCAAAGATCTCGAATCCAATGGAATACCGATCTTGAACGAAGCAATAGACACCAAGCCCAATCAAATACTTGTCTTCAGCTGGTTTCGCAATGAGATTCAAGTAAAAGATTTATCTAGAGAAAAACAAAAGGTGTTAGAAGTATTTTTGCCTCTTCATAACTATAATCTCATCACAGGATTTTTGAAAGACTACATAAAACCAAAAATTAAGTATTTCATTTATTTCGAAAATCAAGAACTTAGAAAAGACTTCAGTAATATCATAATTTCTCTGTTTAAGAAAGATGTGGTTAAGTTTTATGAATGTACCGAGCGTGTTGTTTACGTCGAAGACGAGCAGGAACAAAGAGCTATAGTAATTAAATTACACGAAGGTAAGACATTTCATCGTGGAATCAGCGAAACAATTAAACGGATTCGTCGTAATTATTATTGGCCAAATTTGATTGAAACCGTTTCCGCCATTATTAATTCATGTGAGCGTTGTAAAACTTCTAAATATGATAGGAAACCCATTAAACCCTTATTACAACTTACTCAAACTCAGCATGCACCTTTTCAAGAGATATTTATAGACCTATTTAGCATAGAATCGAAATACTATTTAACTATAATTGATGCCTTTAGTAAATTAGGTCAAGCCATAGAAATTCCATCTCGTTCGTCACCTGAAGTAGTAAGAGCGTTGATGAAATATTTTTCATTTTACGGCATTCCACAGAAAATAAGTTCTGACCCTGGAACTGAATTCAACAGTGAATTACTAAGAGAACTAACAGATTTACATAAAATAAAATTACACATAGGAACCCCAAACAATCCAAACTCAATGGGCCTCATAGAACGTTTTCATTCCACAATTATAGAAATTTATAGATTGGCAAAATATGAAAAGAAGTTTACGGACGCAGCCTCTGTAATGACTTATGCCGTTATGGCCTATAATAGCACTATTCATAGCACCACAGATTTAACACCGTTCGAAGCTGCATTTGGTCATACCGAATTAAACTCTACATTTAACTCTGAATTTGATAAAGCTTACAAACAGCAAGCTTTATCAAATTCAGAGCCTAGGTACCAAAAGGCCGTTGTCACAGGTCAGATAGAACGCAATATCATTCCAATTAAATTAAACAATAGGGATACCAAAGTACCTCTTAAAAACATAAAACGTCCTCCACAGGTGGAGTTTGATCCTGGTGATATGGACAACAACCAATTGGACTCTCCCAAGCCAGGCCCTTCAAGCAGTAAAGATTAGTCAAAACCCTGGTATTCTTCCGGTGAAGATAGGCCAAGCGTTTTTTCAATATGATAAATGGTCTATTGTTAAAATAATCAATCTTCAGGACATAAGCACGGACCTTTCTTTTAATATTAAAAAATTTTCGGAATTCAGCCAAATATTACACCTAAACAAATTCCACACTGATGAGCTTATGGCACATAAAACACAAGTCGAGTATATTCAAACTCAGACCGTAGAGAAATTACAGCAATTAATTCCATCGAAAAGATTTAAACGTGGTATTGTAAACCCTTTAGGCTCTATAATCAAAATTATAACCGGTAACCTTGATCATGAAGATGCGGTTAGATATGATAATTTAATTTATAATATTCAGACTAAAGAACAGGCAATAGCCAATAAATTCACTGTGGTTTCTGAAATGTTGGATCACTTTCTGAACACTACTGAAATAATTAATGAAAATACAAATAAAATAAATAAGCGCATTAAATTACTTGAAGGCCTTGTAGCTAATATTAGCACAAAAGATAAGCATTCAATTTATATGACTCATGTATTTGGATTACTCGATCAATTTACTGTAAACTTTAGGACTATTTATGCTGAACTCAGCGAATTAGAAACTGCTGTTGCATTTTGTAAGGTATCTGTTTTACACAAAGCTGTAATAAATTCTGATGAATTGTTAAATTTACTAAAACATATTAATGAACATGATAACTTAATGTATCCTGTAAATGATATAAATTTAATTAATATAGAAGAGTCATTGTCTGTAAAAGCTTACCTTAAAAATGAAGAAATAACCTTTATTATTGAAGTTCCGTTAATTTTAAATGCTACTTATAATTATTATAAATTGTATTCCCTTCCAATGGATTCCATGAACCAAACCTTTGTTGTTTTTCCTGAATTCCCTTACCTTTTAGTAGAAGGGTCGAAATATCGTCCGATTGATAAACCATGCCAAGAGATAACAGTCAATGAATACCTCTGCTCTGAAAATAACCTCATTCAATATGTGGAAGAAACTTGTATAGAACAACTAATGAAATATCAACGCAATCTGTCGCGTTGTATTCCCCGTCAGATAAAGTCTGAACATCTGAAACTACAGAAGATTAGTCCAAATAGTTGGATAGTGTATACCAAACCCAAACAAATTATATCGCAAACTTGTGGCAATGACGACACCAAGGAACGCATACAAGGAACATACATTATAACCATAGAACCGCAATGTGATGTTTCTATAGAAAATAATAATATTAATAAAATCGTGTGCTGACGAACTGACATTACCATTTTACCTACTAATCAATCAATCATTTTCTGAAGGAATATTCCCAGACGCGTTAAAAAAATCAATTATAAAGCCTATTCACAAGAAAAACTCGAAGTCAGACCCAAATAATTACCGTCCGATTGCACTACTACCGACATCATCCAAAATCTTTGAGAAAGCAATGTGCAAACGTGTTTATAACTTCTGCGAAAAATTTAATATTTTCGATGAATCTCAAAATGGTTTTCGGAAAAAAAGATCCACAATTTTAGCAACATATAAATTTACACAAAAAATATTGGACATTTTAAATAGTAAAAAATACGCGATTGGAATCTTACTTGACATGACAAAGGCTTATGATAAGGTACTATACAATATTCTACTTGACAAACTATACGGAATCGGTGTAAGAGGATTAACTCATAAATGGTTCTCATCCTACCTGCAAAACCGTGAACAATACGTAGAAATTGACCATTGGGATCATGACACTGGGGAACTCAGCCGAGTACGTTCAAATGCGCTTATTGTTAAAAATTCAATTCCTCAAGGTAGTGTGGCGGGGTGCTTATTATTCTTGATTTATGTAAACGATCTCCCCAAAATTATAACGGAATCGTGCGTTCTGTTCGCCGATGACATTTCAATATTAACTTCCTGTAATGACTCTCAACGCCTACATGACACATTAAATAATATTATGTTAAGTATACAGAATTGGATGAAAGACCATAACTTAGAAATAAACTTCTTAAAAACAAAAATAATGCAATTTAGGCCTTATCAGAAAAAACCACTAAATATCAATTTTACTTTTGAAGGAGTCAAAGTGGAATGTGTTGATACTTTTACCTTGTTAGGTCTGGACTTAGACATACATATGACGTGGAAAGCACACATTCAAAAAATTAAATCAAAGCTATCTAGTTTTATATATGGACTACGTGAGCTGAAAAAATCAACAGACCTAAAAACTGCCCTTTCCACTTACTACGCTTACGCATACGCATGGCTTAAGTATGGCATAATTCTTTGGGGAAATAGTGTTGATTTAGATGAGTTGTTTATCTTGCAAAAAAAATGTGTTAGGATATTAGTCCATATCCAAAATGACGAAAGTTGTAGGCCACATTTTAAGAAACTGAATATTCTAACTCTGACATCGATATATATCTTAGAAATGTGTAAATTTGTGAGACAGTATCCAAACTTCTTTATTAAAATTTCTGACCAACCTCGCCGATATGCACCGCGTTCACAATTCGAAAACACGCTCGTACTACCCCAATCAAAGTTAAAATTGCACAGCACTAGCCCCTACGTCACATCAATCAAAATATATAACAAGATTCCAAACGACATCAGAATGGAAGAGAACGACATAATATTCATAAAACGAGTCAGAAACCTATTAATTCAAAATTGCTATTACTCATTGAATGAATTTTTTAATGATGACTTCAAAATGAATTGACCTTTATTACCTTTTACTTATTTATTGATTTATTATTGACATTTTTTATTAGACCTCTCATCTTTTTAATATGATTTTATTCTGATTATTATTTTAATGGCATGATGTATTTGATTTAAATTTTACTCTATTTTATTGACATTTTGTTTTTGTTAATTAGCGTTTTGACATGACTGTATTTTGATTATCATTATTTTAGTGACATGATTTAATTTGACTTTATTTATTTGATCTTGGTTATTATCTTATTAACAGAAGTGTATTTCGATTATTATTTTTTATGACAAGATGTATTCGACTATAATTTTTTTATTTTATTTTATATTTTGTTTTTTGAACGATTTTTATTATCTATTTCATATTTTATTTTATCCATTGTCATTATTTACAAATTCGAACTTACAAATCTTTAACTATTTATGTTTTTTAAATGCTACTTACTGTCAAATATTATAAATTGTTGTGCCCGACAGGGTCCATGTGAACTTTATTCAAATGATAAGATCTTGTAAAACACATGTGATATGCAATAAAGAATTGAATTGAATTGAATTGAAAATATCCAACTTCATGGACAGCGTTCTTACTTTCTGCAAACAGAGTATAAGCCTGTTCCTGTCATAAACTTACCTGATCTACGAGAACTCACGTCTAACTCTGTGAAAATGGAAACTGTAAATCTGAAAGGAGTTAACCTGGATGATATACGCCAGCTAAATTATCTTCTGAAGAATAGTGCGAATAGTGAAATCAGTGCAATCAGTGAAATTAACGGTGATAGTGTCAGTGCCGCTCTTTACTCTTTGTACGCGATCGTCTTTTTATTGTTAATAGCTGTAGTTATATATAAGTATATTTTAAGGAAAATGTGTAAAGGGCAGGATCGTCGTTCCAATGGTATTGAAGACAATCCTACTCAACAGGAGGAAAATAGAGTCATTCAGAGACCTGTATTATTAGTGTCTTAACTCTATGATGATTACTCCTCTTAAATTAGTTATAAAATATGTGAATGTTATCTTCACGTTATCTTATAATCGTTTTAACTACTTAAGTTTTGTCATTTTATAGTTTATTAGCTTTGCGAAGTTCCTGGAAAATCTCTGTTTTTCCGATAACTTCGGTCCAAGGGGGGAGGAGTTACATTCTCTGAACTCACCTTATCTATCGCTGTGGTAGAGCTATAAGCTCGTACGCTGCACTTTTGTCTTTATCAGCCAGACATGACAGGATGTGCAGGCGCCAGCGACCACCAGCTTAGTTTTAAGTTCTAACTATGTATTAGGCTAGGTAGAATAGGCAGTCTTGCATCAAACTCTGTAAGCTCGGGTCGTTTTCTAATAAAACTCTTAGTAAAACGGGCCCTCACGTTTTATTTTCGCCGTCGCATCGCTCCCGAAATCTAACTAGATTGTTTACGTGTGGTGTTGTATTTCATAAGTTACTATGACGCTTTAATGTTGATACTTTGTTTGTATTCGTAATTATAAAAAATATCATAGAATATTGTAGTTTTATTTATTCAGACAATGTCATATATTACCTAGTCGATTTTAATTCCGGATCATAACCTGCGAAGTACGAAAATTATAGTACAGTGATTACAGCGATTTTTTACACAGTTCCATGGGCACCGGTCACAGGGTGCAAGGTGCCGTAAGTGCCGTAACTGAAAAGAAAATACATAGAAAAACCAACCATCAAAACCAGAAAGCAAATATTTTCTCCCTACTACTATTTTACTTGTACTCTTATTTTCTTTCTGGGTGTCCATAAATTAATGTGTCACAAATATACGAGCGTGCAGACATAAATGTCCTTTGCGTTAGTAAGCCTTTCTTTATAAATTGGATGACTGGCGTTTTGCTTTAAGGTGAAAGCGTCAGGGGAGTAGCCCGCGAAATTCAAATTTTCTTACGTTTTTGCAATTTGCAGGCCAGTAGCAGGTTGTATGAAGTTAAAAAGGTCGTTCGCGACTGTAAAATGTATGTAGTTACAGAATTATAACCATCAAATTCATCAGTACAACCCTCCAAGTTCATATAAGTCGATGAACGATTTTTGCAGGGTCAATTTATTTGAACAATACATACCTGGTTCTGCAATATCCATGTTGAAAATCTTCGGTGGAAACTGCATTCATCAATTTTATCAATTAATGAAAACTAGAAACTTTGCAAACACTCACTACAAAAATAAACGAAAATCAGGTAAAAATATGGCCGCCCATTGTTCCTTAATCCCTTGAGTATCGGCGGCGTCTATCGACGACGCGCCCGTTTGTATTTGGGCGGCACGTTTACGCCGCTTTGACGAACGCTAAGTGCTCATTCAATGCGGCGTACTTAATTTCAGCCGAATTGTAATACGGCTGAACGTGACGACGCCGCATTACATTACATAACGGCGAAGTTTTACATTCCGGTGCGCTATTATGTAATACGGCGTATTCTACGAATTGGCTGCGACATAATTATATTGTACCACCCTTCAGTACTGCTATAATGTGACTCTGCTACAAACAGCGTGTGCAGAAGTCAATAAAGAAGACCGCAGAAAGGTTGTGGAGGAAACAAAGGAAACAATTTATTTTAAGTGTCATACGCTTAGCAATGATCAGCGGGCCTAAAATGGCCACTTTAGATGAATCATAAATTGAATCATCTTAAAAAATTTAAATTGGTAAAATGGACCTTATTTTCATTAGTATAAAGTCCATTTTAAGAATTTTAAATTTTAACGTGATTCAAATTATGATTCTGCTAAAGTGGCCTTTTTAGACCCCCAGTGGCTATGTTACGATGATTTGGCCTCGAAAATTAACAACAATATAGTAGATTCGGTATTCATACACACCCTTACTAACGTGTTAGTGAATGATCTTTGAATTTTTAAATTCACCTAAAAACAATACCATATTTTCTATGATTATTCCACTGGTTACATAAAATTTCAGTTTTGTGAGTTTTTAACGATGTTTAAAAATGAATCTGATTTTATGAGAGTATAAATTCAAGTAAGAAACGAACAATATTCTAAGTATTATAAGTAGTTGCTTAATTACGTGGGTCAAATTAGCCTGTGACGATTGCAAATAATTAATGTGATTAATATAAATAACATTATTGTAATGTAAGGTTCAGTCAATTTTGATTTTTGTTGGAAACGTTTCTATGTTTTATTAAACCTTTTAAGCAATAGAGTCTTACTCTTTAAAATATTAAGTATAGATTTACTCAATATAGCAGCAGTCCTTTAATCTTTTTTTTTTTCACATAGTCATGGTCACCCCATTCGTTGTAATAGTATGATATTTTTGATCCAATTTGTCTTAAACGTTCCCGCAGCGGAAACTTGAATACCTTTCGCAGTTTTATGGCACACTAATTTCGTTTATACATACACATTTACCCCTCGTTACACACTAATTATTCTATGTAATTTTTTTCTTGTCCGTCCATTGGAAAAAAAAATCGATATTAGACATTTTTCCGCTGGGAGTACGCACACCATTCTTTGAGTTTAAGAAACTTTTTAATGCGCTATATATTTTTCAAGTTACACGCAAAACCGGCCAAGAGCGTGTCGGGCCACGCTCACTGTAGGGTTCCGTAGCTTCCCAGACCATTAAAAATACCAACATTTTTCGTCAGCAAAAATAACTTTGTTTTTCATAGTATTTGTATGAAAAACAAAGTTATCATTTGCGTTTTTTTGAAAAAGTGCTATATAACTCAAAAACTATTCAACTCATCAAGTTGAAAATAATTTTCCTAGAAAGTTCATATAAAGGTCTACTTCTGTGATTTTTTTCATATTTTTTAAACTTATGGTTCAAAAGTTAGAGGGGGGGGGGACACATTGTTTTTGACTTTCGGAGCGATTATTTCCTAAAATATTAATATTATCAAAAAATGATTTTAGAAAACCCCTATTCATTTTTAAATACCTATCCAACAATATATCACACGTCAGGGTCAAAATTAAAAAAAAAATCGCTCCCCACTTTACGTCTGGGGGAGGTACCCTAATAAAAATGTTTTTTTTTAATTTTTATTTTTGCACTTTGTCGGCATGATTGATATACATATTGGTACCAAATTTCAGCTTTCTGGTGCTAACGGTCACTGAGATTATCCGCGGACAGACAGACAGACAGACAGACATGGCGAAACTATAAGGGTTCCGTTTTTTGCCATTTGGCTACGGAACCCTAAAAAAAGAGGGCCGTGCCAGCCAAACGTTTTCAGCACGGCCCCCTTATTTTGCAAATTTCTTCAAAAGTACAGAGGTACATTGAAAAAGAAACCGGTACATATACTCCTAGAGGCGAGTACATTGCATTGGTGTACACCTAAAACGCAAATTCTGCCGGGGCCAAGCCAGGCAAACGGACATATAGAAACTGGTCTCTTGAGGGGTACGTATCATAATCCCGAAAGTTCATAATACCTATGATTGAAATACCGACGTCCAAAACATCGAAATTCAAAATACCGAAAGTTTTAAATACCGATAGTCGTTATATCGAAACACAAAATACCGATGTTCAAATGCCCGAAAGGACGAAATCCCTAATGGACTAAATACCGAATGGACGAAATCCCGAATGGACGAAATATCGATGGATGAAATACCAATGGATGAAATCCCGAATCGACGAAATCCCGAATGAAAGAAATACCGATGGATGAAATCCCGAATGGACGAAATCCCGAATGGACGAAAACTTTTATTTAATAGCCGTATTATATGCCCCTAAAAAGCGTAGTCGACGGAGCCCCGCTTCGCGGGGCCCCTATTTCCGAGTGCAGGGTTTAAAGGGAACCTAACTAACCTAACGGGGGGGTGCCCCAAGTCCCGATTATGGGGGCAGAGATACTTCCGTATGTTCAGTTGACAATAATTCGAGAGTTTACAATATCGCTAGAGAGTAACACGTTATATTGTAATATAACGTGTTTGACAATTTTACGGTGACATATATAAGCATAAATTTTGTGACAGAAATGAATCGCTGCAGAACCGACTCCACGTAGTCTTTTCTGCCCTACCCCTAGAGTGTAATTTAAGCCCGCGTAGGCGCGGAGGGGCGAGGCGGGCCGCGAGCTGAGGAGCAGGTGGCTTTAACACTCGCTGCCGCGGCTGAGGCTGGCCGGCTTCAGCCGGCCAGCTAGCCGAACTGCGGTGGTGAGCGTTAAAACCCTCTGCGACGATAAGCTCGCGTGTGATCGCCGGAGCCCCGCAGCGCCGGAGCCGTGACAGAAACCATGCCTGCTGCATGATTGCTGCATGCCTGCTGTATGATTGCTGCATGCCTGCTGCGTGCTTGCTGCATGCTTGCTGCATGCTTGCTGTATGCTTGCTGCATGCCTGCTGCATGCGTGCTGCTTGCTAGGCAACTTTTAAGGTTTTTTACGTTAGGTTTACAAAAAATCGTTTTTCTCGTAAACGGTGACAATTTCGGGATTTTGAACTTCGGGATTTTAAACTTCGGGATTTTAAACTGTCGGGCAAATGAACTTTCGGGTATTTGAACTACGAGATTTTAAACTCAGGGTTTATAAACTTCGGGATTTTAAACTTTCGGGCAAATGTACTGTACGGGTTAGGTACATTTCAATGATAGACTGATATAATGATTGATTGTATATTGAAAGAACACCCAAAAACTGATAACTGATCGACTCGCGGCGAATGAATCTTTTTGTTAGCCCGAGCGGTGCTATGCAACTACTGATCGTTAACTTATAATTGTATATTTTATTCATTCGCTGCGCGTCGATGTCAGCATAAAATTGATACATATGCAATTGTACGGGTTTGCTCGTACATGTACTTTCGGGATTTTAAACTTTCGGTCAAACAACCATTCGGCTTTTCAATTTTCGGGATTTCGTCCATCGGTATTTTAAAATTCGGTCTTTTAAAATTTGGGATTATGATACGTACCCCTCTTGAGATTAGTAGGACAAAATAGTAGGACCTCGAGAAAATGGCACCTATTTTAGGCTCTTATTTAGTTTGGAGGCAGCCCCTATGCTATATGTAGGTATACAATTTTGTTGCAAGAAGTCGCTTCCATTCCGTCCCGCGACGACATAAATTGAGCCTAGGCCAAATGCATGTGTTATCTCAAAAACTAGGTATTTATTTATGAGTAAAACAACGTTGTATACACTTTATATTTATTTATAACTTTCGTCTCCTCACGTAACGTCACAGAGGTTCAAACAACGAGTTCAAGTCGCTACACAGCGAGAACTGGTTTGTGTGGTATCTTACGTTTAGTAAATTAATAGTAAACGGCGTTTATTGAATAAATAACAAAATATTCGTTATTAATATGGATGCGAATCGCACGGGACCGGTCAATGTGGCGACACTTGGGGGAGGCCTATGTCGTCTATTTACGTCTAATATAAAAAAAAAACAATCAAAGTAAACATAACATATACTGAATTCTTATACATTACCGATACATCAACAAAACGCGAAATATAATCGAAAATAATTAATTGTTATTGTACAAATAGCGTACCTATATTTAATATATAAATAACAACTTACTAATTACAAGCGTTCGCGCCAGCTCATTTTTGTAACGCATTTGTTCGTGTTTCACAAATGGAGCGGGATATGCGGCGAGCCTCGCGCCAACAGTCAATTCAATTTCAACCATAAAAGGAATCACGAATTCTGCATTAAAATACGAGTAATCATACAATTAAACCTCTTTGCACTACGTAGACTTTAACACATTTATTTAAGTCTATTTAGGACCATGTTCATCAAAAAGATGACGGTCTGATTATATAAAAATATAGCTGTTTTAAATCATTTTTTTGTAAATAGGAACATGTCACAGTGACAGCTCTTTTTAGATAATCAGACCGTTACCTTGTAACAGTCGTTACAGGTAGTCGGTGACCCGAAACATCTGACAATTACTAGTCTTACCAAGGGGTACCGTATCACCCAGTACTGACTGAGTTGTGGAGGTCAGATAGGCAGTCACTCCATGTAAAATACTGGTATTTAGTTGCATCCGGTTAGACTAGAAGCCGACCCAAACATAGTTGGGGAAAGGATGGGCAGATGATGACTGTATTCCCGGTTATGGCTCCTATTTACTAGTGTAAAGTATAATATAACGTCATGTGCGATACCGATGCCGATGTGTGCGTGGTGCCGCATGTTTGGAAAACAGCTTTTATTACCCTCGTCCATAAAAAAGGGGTCACGTGGTGGCTACCGGCCACCGTAGACGCGGGCCTGTGGACGGTGAGCTATGGGCTAGCTAGCCGTCCGTCCGTCTTATGACGACAGGCCGTGTCGACGGCGCGTTCGTGTTCCACGCGTGCCTCAAAGAGATGTCAGCATAAAGGAAGGGGCCCGCAAGGGCCCGCAAGGGCCGAAGCCTGCCGGGGCTGCGGGATTGTTCGAAAGAGATACCGCGGCCCCGGAACGTAAAGGGCGAGGAAGGAACATGGATGGTTTTTAGTCAGTAAAAGTCTGACACTCCCCTCCCACTCTGGGCGGAGTGGGAGGGGAGTGTCAGACTTTCAAGTCATTTAGGCTGAGGCTACATTAGGCCGCGACGCGACCTGCGACACATGAGCGATTAAAACAAGTTAATGAATACAGTAGTAAGCTACACTGTACATCAAATATTACCAGCGATCTTTGATTTCTTTATGCGATCGGAACAACATTACCAACATAGCGAAATTGAAGCGAATTTATTAGAAAATACGCCGGAATCTCGCTTGTAATGTAGCCATACCATGTTTTTCTCGTTTCGCTCTTCCAGTCGCATCGCAAATCGCTGCATAGTGTAGCCTCAGCCTTAAGGTCTATAGTGTCGAACTTGCTTATCTATTTCGGCTACTTGTCCCCCACCATGTCTGAACCCTCGGATGTTGTCTATACTGATTATAGCAAGGCATTTGACCATATAAACCACGGTGTCCTGTTGCATAAGCTGCCTGCATTGGGTATCAGAGGTGATTTATCCAGAAAGTTTAAGTCAAATTTTGAGAATGGCTGTCAGACAGTTGTGCTGAATGGATACAGTTCTGTAACTGTTTAAGTATCCTCGGGAATACCCCAAGGATACCTTTTGGATCCATTACTGTTTATTAATTATATAACTGACATTGGTTCGTGCTTTACCCGTTCCAAAATAATCCTACATGCTGAAGATATGAAAATTTTATGCCCTATAATATCAGACCTCAGAAATTGAGGACTGTTTTAGTTTACAGCGGAATCTAGATTGTCTTTAAAATTATTGTCTCCTTAATAAACTCGAACTGTCTCTAAATGTTTTGTTAGTACCTAAATGCAAAGCACATGCAATCATATTTCAGTATGAGTTACATGATATATAAATAGGATAAGTTTGATTAGGGACCTGTGTGTCACAGTTGACTCTAAGGATTGGTCACACACTGCAAAACGTTTCGCAAACCCAGTTTGTTGCATGTCCCTCACTCCAAGTCCGTGTACAGGCGAGATTCATTTCTGCTCTGTGCGCGAGGTTTTAATGAACTCACAAGTAAACATGATTTGGATAGTAGTTACAACACCTGTGTTAAAAAGCTGATTAAAAGCTTTTCACTAATAATATTAGTGACACGCTTTTTTACGGTTATGTCTGAATGTAATTTTTTATTGTTTTATTTTTTATTTTGTTCTGTTTCATAACTTATGATAAAGTATTTTGTACCTACCTTTTTCTTTTGTTGTGTTTTTTTTTGTTTCGGATGTTTGAAGAGTATAACTGTAGAAACTTGTAAATGACCTTCAAATCTATATCGTTTGGGAACATTGTTATGACTACCTGTAAGGTTCCCGAACAGCATAAAATAAAAAAGTGTTTGTGCAAGTGTTTAGGCGATGGTCGCTCGTGCAGCGCTCGTGTGAAGGGGGGTCCTAATCTTCAAGGTTCCGGAAAGCGTTCGCCATATCTTCCAGCAGGGTGTCAAAGTCGGCTTTTATCTTGGCTTCTCCATCTTTCACTGGGTCCTGTGAAAACAGACATGCGGTTGATATGGCCTAAAAATGAGTTGTAGCAATGGCCGTCTTGGAAATCTCTAAATAGACTCGAACCCAAGTCAATAATTAGAGCAATTACAATCTCCATGGCGACGGAAATTTACTCTAATTATTTAACGAACTTGTTATTACTCTAATCATCGCGAGACAGCCGTCTCGCGGCGTCGCCTGAGCGTGATGACGTCATGCCAGCAGTGACGTCATGCGCGGAGCGTAGCTAAATTTTGGGCCAAGAATGTTGAAATTTTTGATCTTCAGTTCGTATTTGATTTAAAATCGAGTTACGATTACCTTGAACTTCATAGAGGAGAGCTGGTACAGCACATTGCCCATGCCCTCGCGGATGACGTTCCAGGTGACCTTGTTCTCCGACTGCGCGGTGGACTCCACGGCGTGGCGCGACATGTCGTAGAACGCGATCATGTTCTTCAGCATGCCTACTGTCTTGTAGAACGGGCAGAAACGATCGTACGCCGAGTAGCTGTGGGCGGAATACATGCGGTTAATAATGGACAAATACTAAACAATATTGAAACTAACTATTACTAACTATATTGGATAACTTTGTAAGTATTATTTCGTAGTGGTAACGGCAGTTTTGTTTGGACGGCCGCGCGCTATTTTAGACATCGTACTGCCACGCATCGAGTTTCTTTCTTTAAAAAAATAATACGTTGATGACGATAGGCGAACCTATTTTGCAGCTACATGCGGTAAGAAAACCATGACCATTCTTAGTTAATTACCTGTTCTGCTGCAAGAAGTCGTCCTTGAGGAGCTTGGCGACCTCGAGTGTGATCTTGTCGGCCTCAGCGAGCGACGCTTTGCCGACCAGCTGCACGATTTCTGACAGATCCTCTTCTTCTTGTAGGATCTCCTTGACCTGATGGAACACACAGGTTTACATTACAGGTACATTACATCGAGCTTACAGGTAAGGTCAGTCCCGATTCCCAACTCACCTTGGTCCTGAGCGGCACGAACTCAGGGTAGGTCTTGTCGTAAAACTCGTCGAGCGCGCGCATGTACTTGCTGTAGGAGATGAGCCAGTTGATGGAGGGGAAGTGCTTGCGCTGCGCCAGCTTCTTGTCCAGCCCCCAGAACACCTGCACGATGCCGAGCGTCGCCGCCGTCACCGGGTCCGAGAAGTCGCCGCCGGGCGGAGACACCGCGCCTACGATCGACACCGACCCTGCACACACACACACCACAACTCTTATACTCACCTTCCTACTCAAACTTACATCATAATGAACGCAATTTAAAGTCACATTTCAACTTTTTGTCTACAAGAAAGTGTAACATAGATCAACATAAGTAAATACGTTATGAATGTCCTCACCTTCCCTGTCAGGGTTACCCAGACACTTGACACGTCCCGCTCGCTCGTAGAAGGAGGCCAGCCTGGCTCCCAGGTAGGCAGGGTAGCCGGAATCGGCAGGCATCTCTGCCAGACGACCCGAGATCTCACGCAGAGCCTCCGCCCAACGGGACGTAGAGTCAGCCATCATGGCGACGTTATAGCCCATGTCACGGAAGTACTCGGATAGGGTGATACCTGTGGAATACAAATGGTATGGTGAGTTTGGCTGTCGTTGAATTTGACTTTTGGCGCTGTCGGCCTCACGAAGCAGTCAACCAAGCATTCTGTACATCAAACTAAGTAACTATCAAAAGTGATTCCTGTGAAACCTATTTGGGGTATGAAGAACAGGGTGTAAACTTAAGAAGTATGTAGGCGGCGCAAAGGAAACAACCAACTAGAACCGCAGCTCGTTTATTACTGTTCAATCACGGTACTGCGCAGAGCACCTACATGTAAAAGTTTATACAAACATACCAAAACTTCTTTATCCGCCGTAGAAAAGGGAGGATTCTCCGACCAGGTGGGTGTTTAGAGGTTGTTGTACACTTATTAAATAAAATTAAAACATTTCATCATTTGATCGTAATTTTAGTCAAAACAAGACTGATACCGTGACAAAACAATAATAAATAATAAAAATTTGCTTCCAGAAGGGCAATACTTGCCCACAAGTGATGTGTTTTGTGAGGCGGACGTTACGGGACTGATATCAGTCCTCGAGACTACATGTCCCGTGTCACAGAGCGCATCGACTTCCTGAAGCAGAAAGTGTATGCATGGGCAAACCGTATTTGTAGGTATAAGCGGCGGGTGGACCGATACACTCAGAATCGTACATCCCAAAGATATGAAAGGCGAGTTTATGGAGCTTGAGACTGGACTAAGGTGTTGCTGACACGCGCCTGCCGGATGATGATGCAATGTGTTCGTTCTAGCGCAGCATTTAGTCGGTACCTGTCAGCCAGCCTATTTTTTTTTTTTTTTGTAGGATGGGAAATCATCAAATGACTTCTCCAACTCTGGGCGGAGCGGGAGGGAGTGTCAGACTCTTACTGACTAAAACCCATCCATGTTCCTTCCTCGCCCTTTATGTTCCGGGGCCGCGGTATCTCTTTCGAATAGGCCCGCAACCCCAGCAGGCTTCGGCCCTTGCGGGCCCCTCCCCTTTTGCTGACATCTCTTTGAGGCGCGCGTGGAACACGAACGCGCCGTCGACACGGCCTGTCGTCATTAGACGGACGGACGGCTAGCTAGCCCATAGCTAGCCGTCCATAGGCCCGCATCTACGGTGGCCGGTAGCCACCACGTGGCCCCCGATGCCCGGTGCGTCTCCCGCGGCGGCCGGGAAGAGAGGCTCTCTCCCTCTCTTCTTCCGCCACCTCCTTCGCCAGCATGACTGCTTCGCAGAAGGAAGTGACGGCTTCCCATTCCGTCTCGCTCCGGACCATGGATTGAACCAGGGCCGGACGCGAGAGGTCGCCGCCGCCGATCGCCGCTACGAGGACACGGCGGTGCTCCGCCCACGCAGGGCAGACTTCCACCGTGTGCTCCACCGTGTCCTCCGGTCGATCCTCGCAGTGGAAACACCCGGGCGTTTCCTCCCGCCCGATTCGGTGCAGGTACCTCCCGAAACATCCGTGTCCGGTGAGGACCTGCGTCAGGCGGAAGGTGAGGGCGCCGTGGCGCCTCTCAAGCCACTCCTCAAAGAGGGGACTTACCGCCACTATCGTGGCGTGCCCTGCACGGGGTTGCGACAGTCGCTCTCTCCATGTCGCCATGAGATCGCGCCGGAGGTCTGTCCGCTGAACGGCGATTTGCCGCAGCAGCGGAGTTTCCCCCCGGCGTAGTGCCTCCGCGCGCCATTCGTGTAGGCGCGCGAGGACTATCGCCTCCAGATCCCATGGCGGCAATCCGGCAAGCAGGCCCGCCGCCTCGCGGGCGATCGTGCGGTATCCACGGACCATTTTCACGGCCACCACTTTCTGGGGCGCGTTCAGATAGTGGGCGGCTCGCCGCCTCAAAGAACGCGCCCACACTGGGGCCCCGTAAATGGCCATGGACCGCACGACCCCCGCGTAGAGCCTGTGGCAGGAGGCGATTGGCCCCCCAAGGTTGGGCAGGAGCCGCCTGAAGGCAGCCCCGGTCCGTTCCAGCCTGGGGGCCAAACGTCGGAAATGCTCCACGAAGTTCCACCGGCTGTCGAGGACGAGTTCTAGGTACTTCAACGTCGACTCGACGCCGATGGATACCCCTCCTACCGTCAGTGTGGATCCCGACGGTGGCGCGTTCCGAGGCCCATGAAAGCTCATGGCCTCGGACTTGTGCAATGCCACCTCGAGACCCAGTTGCCGGATCCTCTCAACGACTATCGCAACCCCGCGTGTCATCATTTCGGCCGCCGCCTCGTGCGACCTCCCCTGTGCCAGCACCAGGGTGTCGTCTGCATAGCAAACGACGCTGACACCACTAGGGAGGTCGGCGCGCAGCACCCAGTCGTAACCGATGTTCCACAGGGGCGGTCCCAGAACCGATCCCTGTGGGACACCGCACGACATCTCTCGCCGGTTCCAATCTCCGCAGCGACTGGGGTAGATGACGGCCCTGTCCGTTAGGTAGTCCCCGACTACACGACGGAGGTAGGTCGGCACCCGGTGATACCGGAGTGCCTCCCTGATGCAGCTCCAGGGCAGGGAGTTGAAGGCGTTGGCGATGTCGAGAGACACCGCCAAGACAACCCCACCCCGGGATATCGCATCCCCCGTCGTGAGGGCTCTCACGCGCATGATTGCGTCCACAGTAGAGCGCCCCTTGCGGAAACCATACTGGTTCTCCGCAAGATTCGGCCCCTGTCAGCCAGCCTAAGGGAGAATGGATTCGGGTGATTGAGCGAACGTGCGATCCAGTACTAGAAATGGAGGCCTTTCAGCCCCCAAGACGTAGCTCGGGCAGTCTGTCCGTTGCCCGACTGGAAATCTTTAGGGCCGGATGGGCTGCACCACTTTTGGTTAAAATGGATCACAAGGTCGCACGCTGGCCTGGCGACTAGCGAGGCCTGGTGTCTCCCGACAGTCTATAAAGTTCTTTCATCCATTTTGAGAGCTGAAATTAGTATACATTATGTATAGACGACAATCCTGTCATGTCCGCTTCTCAAAATGGATTTAGGAAGGGGCCCCGTGGAACTAAGGATACACTTCATTGATATGGCCATTAATCAACAGGTTCCCCTTCCCGAAGGCATCTGTCGACATGTTGGATAGACTATAAGAAGGCCTATGCCTCGGTACCACATACATGGTTCATCAGGGTGCTGCAGTTGTACAAAATAGATGCAACTCAATCGCGAGACGCGATTGAGCGACGGGCGAGATAATTCAATTCAAAATAATACGAGTACAATTCTGCGAGCTTTACAGGAACGTTCATTTTATCATGGTACAATAATATACTTCGCCAGGTATAGCATTCCAACGCAGAAGTCACGTGGGTGACACAAGTCTACGTCATCACCGCTATCAATGGTTCTCAATCTTTATTGTAATGGACGACGAGCCCTTCATAAATATGTAATTTTAGTTTAAGTAGTTTTTATGTAAATAATGGGGACCTATATGTCTGTCTACCCCCAAACTATTATATACTAAAAGCCTTAAGCATTGCACCATGGCTCGAAATGTTGCATCAGCCATTCAGTCAGGTTCGAACCTGTCCGACCTGGAATATTACACAATAAAGAAAATTATTGCATCAGCAATTGGGAAAGTCCACTTTTACTGGCTGTAGTTGGTTAAAGTCCCCTCAAGGACGCTCAGGTGCTCCCACAACTTGCAATGACGTGATTATTTATGTAAGGGGGACCGATTAAATTGACGATAATCGAGTCAAATAGTAGTAAATAAAAACATGTAACCAAGTAATTCTACCAGTTAATCAAGGAGAAGTCTTCAAGAAGTTAAGGAAGAGCTCCATATCAGACAGATTGTCATGAGAAGTTAAAGTAGAATCACAGTTTCAATGAGTTACCAAGTATCGTAACAAGTTTAGCGAGTAAATGAGTCCCACGCGCCCCAAGTGTTAAATTCCTTATATACAGTCTTATATATCGAGAACAGTTAATAATGTAAAGTCTTGTGCCCCGCTATGTAAACCTATAATTATAAAATATAAAGTGTTAAAAGTAATCGTGTTTAATTTACTAGACACATAGAAGAACCACCCCAACTAGTTTGTCCATAAAAGCTGGGTAAGCAGCCGAGTCCCAGCATTGGGATCATATGGGCTGGGTCAGCAGCCGAGCCCCAGCAACTGGTCCACACGAACCGGGGTGAGAGAACATTATAAGAATACAGTCCACTCAGAACATTTATGGTCTGGGGAAATTCAATCTAGTAAAACATTGATCTAATTATTAAATTCTTACTAACTTTTACTCATAGCTCTACCCGCATTGTAGGTTTTCGGTGACAAAAACAATCCTGTGTCCATCCTAGGGCTCCCAGGCTTCAAATTACGAGCCAAGGTTTGGTAGTCTATTTATGAGAACAAAGGTACCAAAAAAGTTACAAAGGTATCTTATCAAAGGTTAAACGTTAACCTTACCACGATTTAGCATTCGTTATTGCTGCATAGAATCACTACCAATTACAATTTAATTTATTTATTTATTTACCATTTTAGTGCTTGTTTTAGGTCCACAATTGCGCAGCCATTCATTGGCCACTAATTAATTTCGGGAAAATTAAAAAAAAACCTTATTGTACCGCATTTTAAACTTCTACTCTAACAGTTCCGAATAGACCAACGAACTATTTTGAATATTGTGAAACTGTTTTAAGAAAAAAATATATAACAAAAGACAAACTTTACGTCCACAAACCTTCATAAATGTTGAAAATCGCTGTTTACACTGGTACTGAGCGAGACCGGCACATGTGTTAGAAAAAAATAGCGATACCTGACGAAATGGCGATATGTCAATGAGACAGCCCGTTTCGGTGTTACCAGTAGTGCGAAAGAATAACTCCTTGACTACCTTTATTCCCTGTGCGAATCCGATGAAACATTGAAGTTTTAAGTAACAATTACGTTGGTATATGATTAAATTGAATTATTTCGTTTGATCAGGCAAACGAAAACAACAATTTAAATGCTTTACATATTTTCAATAGAATGGTGACAAAAAAAGTTCCATAATTTCGTGTTTTGCCGCAATAAAGTGGCAACTGAATAGTGACGTAAGCTTGTGTCGCTCCCGGAATGCCAGACCTTGTTTTATTAGACTACTAGCTGACTCGACAGACGTTGTTCTGTCGAAAAGTATTGGACTGTGTGTGGCAGTCATCCAAACTTATCCTATGCTTATCTTTCTGGTTGTCGCTAAAATTGTACATTTCCATTTTAAACCCTGACTCCTGTGCTAGGTGAGACCTGTGTTACAGGGGTCAGTGTCTTAACCCGTTTTTGGCACTAATGTTCACATTTCATGCATCAAAATTTAAAAGAATAGTAAAACAACAAAATAATGCGTGCGTGATCTTGCGTGGTGTTTTTGTGCGTAGGTGTGAATGTGTGAGTGTGTTGTGTTTATGCGTGTGTGTGTGTGTATGATGTGTTGTATGAGTGATAATGATTGGTGATTAGACTTAGGTTAAATTATGAGCCTTGATTTGACTAAACTAACTTTAATCATCTCGAGCATTGATTTTTAATTAAATTTTCCGTCTGTTGGTAGTCCAGTGTTTGAAGCCATATAATAAGTTTCATCTTAGTTTCAGTTTTTGTTATTATATAAATAAGTAGATAGGTATAAACGTTGCGTTCGAGCGGATGCGGTCTTATATTTGACTGAATGAAATGAATTACCGTTATAAAAAAAAAAACTACGTACTTACCTAGGTTATACCTAACAACAATAAATTTGCATAATGTTAATATACTCTTCCATCGTTTTGTTTTATCAAACAAAGCTCTTGATTTTAAAAAGGAAACTAGCAGTGGTTGAGAAATTCAAAAATGGTATGACTTTCGGATTCACTGGGATACGTGGTATCAAAACGTCTTCTTTGTACTTTCCCTCCCGGATGGTGCTTCGATCACGTTGTTGAGTTTTCAACATAGAACAACACACAACAACACAACAAAATTATGATCACCGTTCCGACCTTTAAGTTAGTGAAGGTGTGTTCAAAAAATCTGATGGATATGTCACCGTAAAATTGTTTCTCTCTAGCGATATTGTAAACTCTCGAAATATTGCCAACTGAACATACGGAAGTATCTCTGCCCCCATAATGGGGACTTGGGGCACCCCCCCCGTTAGGTTAGTTAGGTTCCTTTAAACCCTGCACCCGGAAATAGGGGCCCCGCGAAGTGGGGCTCCGTCGATTACGCTTTTTAGGGGAATATAAAGTGTTATAAGGTTAGGTTATATTAATCGGTATTTCTCAGGAATGGTGCATTATCTTTTCATGAGAGTGGTACCACTGGGCAAGGGGGACCCCTCCTTAGGGCATGCCACGATAGTGGCGGTAAGTCCCTTCTTTGAGGAGTGGCTTGAGAGGCGCCACGGCGTCCTCACCTTCCGCCTGACACAGGTCCTCACCGGACACGGATGTTTCGGGAGGTACCTGCACCGAATCGGGCGGGAGGAAACGCCCGGGTGTTTCCACTGCAAGGATCGACCGGAGGACACGGTGGAGCAGACGGTGGAGGTCTGCCCTGCGTGGGCGGAGCACCGCCGTGTCCTCGTAGCGGCGATCGGCGGCGGCGACCTCTCGCGTCCGGCCCTGGTTCAATCCATGGTCCGGAGCGAGACGGAATGGGAAGCCGTCACCTCCTTCTGCGAAGCAGTCATGCTAGCGAATGAGGTGGCGGAACGCGAGAGGGAGAGAGCCTCTCTTCCCAACCGCCGCGGGAGACGCACCGGGCGTCGGGGGCCACGTGGTGGCTACCGGCGGCCACCGTAGACGCGGGCCTGTGGAAGGTTAGCTATGGGCTAGCTAGCCGTCCGTCCGTCTAATGACGACAGGCCGTGTCGACGGCGCGTTCGTGTTCCACGCGCGCCTCAACGAGATGTCAGCACAGTGAAGGGGCCCGCAAGGGCCGAAGCCTGCCGGGGTTGCGGGCCTGTTCGAAAGAGTTACCGCGGCCCCGGAACGTAAAGGGCGAGGAAGGAACATGGATGGGTTTGGAGAAGTTAGGCCCGAGTCACACCGGAATGGCAGCGGCCGGCAGCGACGCGGCGAGCACTTTCAGTGTGAAATAATTTTAAACTTTAACTACATACTTAAAAGACCAGTATCGCTTGAAAAGCTTGAAAAGGTCGCGCGGCCGCCCGCGGCGCCGCTGGCGGCCGCGCGCCTCTTGGCGTTTCTGCCCGCGGCCGCGCGCCCCTCACCCCCGCGGCCGAAGAAGATACCTACCACGGAGGTCGCGCGAGGCCGCAAGCGGCCGCCGGCGGCTGCCAGCGGCGACGCTGGCGGCCGCTCCCGGCCGCTGCCATTCCGGTGTGACTCGGGCCTTATTTGATGATTTCCCATCCTAAAAAAAAATAAAGGGGGACCCCCCTCCTTCCCTCCACACCGCGTGAGTTGACTACCATCGCATGCATTTCACGAAAAATAATGCGTTTTATTGTAAGCAGTATGTTCGTTTGACAATATTTCGAGAGTTTACAATGTCGCTAGAGAGATTACAATATAACGTGTTTGACAATTTTACGGTGACAGATATAAATATTATGACGGTATCATCTTGGTTGGTAGCGGAATCAACTGTTTGGTATATACCAATGATAAATGATTGATGAAATCCTCAATTCACCGGCAATTTCATTTTTAATTTTAAAATATTTTAATATTCATCTAAATTTTTGGCAGCCAAAATAGTTTGTTCGCTCAACTGAATATTATTATGATCTCTGTAATTTTGAGCTACGTTTTTGAAAAACCTATTGAATATAATCGGTTTTTGAATCCGTAAACTGACAAAAAGTTATACTTATAGCACTATTTTATTCGGTCTTTCCGTGGAGCTTGCAAGGCTTAGTGTAATGCCTCTAAATACTTTTAGAGTGCCAAGCAACTCTTCCCAATTCCGCCATTTGTTACTTTCTAAGAATATTATATACATACTTTTGTTTTCAAATTTACTCAATCTGATTCTCTTCAAGCTTTTAAATCTTAAAGATTTTCGCGTTGCGATCTTAATTGAAAGCGGCATACCTACGTCTAGCACATGTCATCATGTGATATCCTAAACGCTTCGTTGTTTTTCTTCACTGACCGACAAATCTGGTTTTCCTGTTCTATTCATTTTGTACTCGATCTATATCTTGAAATTTAGAGAAAACAATGTTCGTATTTGATGAGCTTGTGAAAAATGTATGTAACAGCATCATTGACATTTTGATGCCAATGAGTGTCATCTCCTAACGATTGCAAACGTTGAAATGCTTCTCTGTAAGAGCCACATAATTTACCATCAACAGTTCGTAAATGTTGAAATAAAATTTGGTCTCGAATATTGACTAACGCTCGAACATATTTTACGCATATTCACGTATCCAGGACCAGGTTTTCCCTATTTCCGACTTTGGAATTTTTGATGATACGGTCTATACAAAATATTTCGGCAACTCTTTATTATTTGATGGACTTCATAGAGTTGCAGTACCTACCTACTTAACATTGTAATGCGCTTTGAACGTGCGTGCGTTTGTTTTTCATGTGTGTGTGTGCGTGTTGTGTGTGTTTTATTTGTTAACGATAACGATACAATCAACAATCCAGCCGTTGTAGGTACATCGACGACAACCACCTGATTCTTGACTGTCAACGTTATCGTTCTGCTGTTATTCACAGAGTACATCTAACATCACACGTCTCCTAAAACATACATTACAATGAAGTTCTTGAGAGCATTGAGTTTCTGCTTGAATAATTGTGCTGTAATGTCGTGACGAAAGCTATTATCATTTAGACTATTTCATTTATCAAACAAAATATCAGCAGGTAGTCATGCATCATACGCACGATGAGTTTCCCTGACACGCAGAATCAAATTATCGCAAGACTCTAAATTCTCGCCAGCGACCATAAATAATGGCAACTTCGTTCAACGTCAACAAAATGTGAAGATAAGCAAACTATATAAATGAAAAGTATGTATTTAACAATGTTTAAAATCTTACAGCTATCAAAAAAATATATGGTTACAAACACAAAAAGTAATCTAAAGGGGTCGGGGTTTGGCCCTGCGATCAGTGGGCCAAAGGCGGCCTTGAATTAGAGAATTATATTAAGATCCATGTTCACCAAAAAGATGACGGTCTGATTATCTAAAAACAGCTGTTTAAAACACATTTTTGTATAGGAACTTGTCAATTGACAGCTGTTTTTAGATAATCAGACTGTTATCTTCTCGGTGAACATGGACCTAAGATATCTGTTCCACTGACAGTTTGACTAAATAAAATAGCTATTGACATGCATGCGGTGAAACAATTGAAGACTGGACATGCTGGGTTAATTTCGTGGTTTTTTTTATAAATATATTATTTTTTCATAAGAACCTTCTCCTGACAATAAAAAACACAACAAAAAAAGAATTAGTGAAATCGGCCCCGGCGTTGTTGAGTTATGCGCTTACCAACACATTTTGCGATTCATTTTTATATAATACTAGCTGTTGCCCGCGACTTCGTCCGCGTAAACCACCCTTGTCACATAGGGGTATAAAAGAAGCCTTCGACTTGTTCTCTGACATAGCAAATACACAAAAAAAAATATTAAATCGGTGAAGTCGTTTCGGAGGACTTCGATAACAAATAATGTGACACGAGATTTTGATGTATTAGATAGCTTTGTCTGCGGCTTTGCTCGCGTTGAATTCGGGGTAATTTTAATTAAAAAAAAATGAAAGAATTTCATTGCGCAAAACAAAGAGTAAGTAAAATTCAAGATCCAGCAGACTTTTAAAGATATACATATCTGGGTTGCTCATAAATTAGTTGGTTTCAAAGCAGAACAGAGGAACTTTGCAGAAGTATTGTGTAAAATCTTAAATTATTGTCTAGGATGGAATTACTATGGCCGGTAAATTACATAACGATACGTAGCTACGAGGACAAACAAAAATTAAAGAAAAATTAGATTTGTGTTCAGTGAAAACCATGAAAACGACACCCATGAAGAGAAAAACGAAAAAAAATCCTAGGTGCCTTCTTGGATTTTCATTTTGACCTCATTTTCGATATCAGCGACCCCAAAAAACAAGAAAACGACACACATGACGAAAAATTTACTTCAATGCTATTTCGATTTTCATTTCGATCTCATTTTTGTAATCAGTGACCTCGAAAACCATGTAAACGACACCCGAGATGGAAAAACCAATACTTTTCCTCGGCGCTATCTTGTATTTATCAATCTTGTGAAGTTTCGAATAAAATAGTCTTACCAATCTTGTTTCCCCTTACAAACTTTTGAGGCCCGTTTCACCCCTTGGAGGGTGAATTTTGAAAAATTCTTTCTTAGTGCACCTCTAGACTACATAAGGAACCTACTTGCCAAATTTGGAATCTGTAGACCCAGCGGTTTGGGCTGTGCGTTGATTTTTAGACTTTATCACCCCATTTACCCCTCTTAGGGGTTGAATTTTGAAAAACCTGAAAACCCGTTTCTACTCATTTATCAATAGGAGTACTCATGTGAAGTTTCGAATGAAATAGTCTAACTTATCTTGTTTCCCCATACAAACTTTGGAGGCCCGTTTCACCCTCTTAGGGGTTGAATTTTGAAAAAACCTGAAACCTGTTTCTACTCATTTATCAATAGGAGTACTCTTGTGAAGTTTCGAATGAAATAGTCCAACTAATCTTGTTTCCCCATACAAACTTTGGAGGCCCGTTTCACCCCCTTAGAGGGTGAATTTTGAAAAATCCTTTCTTACTGCACCCCTAGACCACATAAGGAACCTTCATGCCAAATTGGAATCTGTAGACCCAGCGGTTTGGGCTGTGCGTTGATTTTTAGACTTTGTCACCCCATTAACCCCTCTTAGGGGTTGAATTTACAAAAAAACCTGAAACCCGTTTCCACTCATTTATCAATAGGAGTACTCTTGTGAAGTTTCGAATAAAATAGTCTAACTAATCTTGTTTCCCCATACAAACTTTGGGGGCCCGTTTCACCCCCTTAGAGGGTGAATTTTGAAAAATCCTTTCTTAGTGCACCCCTAGACTACATAAGGAACCTTCATGCCAAATTTGGAATCTGTAGACCCAGCGGTTTGGGCTGTGCGTTGATATATCACCCAGTCAGTCAGTCAGTTTACCATTTTATATATATGTCACCGTAAAATTGTCAAATACGTTATATTGTAATATCACTAGCGATTTTGTAAAGTCTCGAATTATTTTCAAATGAACATACTGCTTACAATAAAACGCATTATTTTTCGTGAAATGCATGCGATGGTAGTCAACTCACGCGGTGTGGAGAGAAGGAGGGGTCCTCCTTGCCCAGTGGTACCACTCTCATGAAAAGATACTGTACCATTCCTGAAAACTTAATATTCCCCTAAAAAGCGTAGTCGACGGAGCCCCGCTTCGCGGGGCCCGTATTTCCGAACTAACCTAACGGGGGGGTGCCCCAAGTCCCGTTTATGGGGGCAAGAGATACTTCCGTATGTTCAGTTGACAATAATTCGAGACTTTACAATATCGCTAGAGAGATACACGTTATATTGTAATATAACGTATTTGACAATTTTACGGTGACATATATATAGATATAAGATGCATTTTATCACCATCTATAAGGCGAAATTATATGTGTTTCCAAAACACACAGCATTGTTGAAGAAGCATTCAATAAATTAAGCCTAAGATTATGTAATTTCATACCTGAATCGTCCTCTTTATGTTACCTGTCTCTTTCACTCGCAGCAGAGCGCGACAGAACTCCCGAACTGGAGCGCAGCTGTCAATGTCAATTCATAGCGTTCATAAATTTTGCCGCGCAAAGATGCAAAATTTTTTCATTGTGATTATTGCTTGTAAATTAATAAGGTCCATGTTCACCGAAAAGATGACAGTCTGATTAGCTAAAAACAGCTGTCACTGTGACATAATATTACCATACAAAAATGTGTTTTAAACAGCTGTTTTAGATAATCAGACTGTCATATTTTTGGTGAACATGGACCTAAAGATTTTAGTTTTAATTAGGTGATTGTGTGGATAATTAGTGAGTATGAGCACTCAAGATAAGGTCAATATTGTCGGTAAGGACAATTTTAGTGGTGAATGTGGTAGTTTGATCGTTGTTGCTTCGGACGAAGAACAGATTTCTCAACTCCCACGCCACTCGGTATCTACCAGTGGAGCCTGCGCCCTGCAGCCCTCCTCATCTTTGGAAGATGAGGAGGGCTACGCCTCTCGTCCGCCGAATAAACGTCGTAAGTACAAACATAATGTAATTCCGATCCGAGTCTAAATGGCCTTAAAAACCAAGTACCTATCTAAGTTATTTAACCGGTTATTTATCAGTTACCTTTTACCATGAATCGTAATACGAGTCATAATGAGTCCTTCTTGGCCCCTGCAAGGGAACCAATCATTCATAATAAGTAGCTTGGATAAATTTACATTAGGTGAACTGAACACAGATTTTGATGAAAGCAGTTTCCCCTGACCAATAAAGAAAGATTAGATAAACTAAATAAGCTACATTATTTTGATACTCAAGCATGGAAGGGTATGCATTACAAGTCTGTATTGCAAACTTATGTCCGGCGACTCCAGGTCTTGTTTCATTATAAGTACTAAATGAGGAATTTTGTCACCTTAACAAGACTAAATAAAGATTATTTGGCTTCAGCAGAAACTGTGTTAGCTGGATTAACAAATACAGTTAGAACAACATAAATTGTTAAAACAGGGTTTGCAAGACTTTGTGAATTAGACCGCTGGAAACCCAGATAATATAAACCTAAACTCTCTTTTTGAGAAGCTTACTGTTTTATTGGGAGCTGGTTCCCCACTACTTAAATTTTCAGAGAAGATAATGCAAATTATTTGTTTCAATAAATAATTTGATAATTAAAGTAATTAATACCCCAATTTAAAAACTACATTAAGAGGTATATATACCTCCTTGTTCTGAAC
Organism: Xestia ashworthii; assembly: GCA_950022955.1. Lineage (NCBI taxonomy): Eukaryota > Metazoa > Arthropoda > Insecta > Lepidoptera > Noctuidae > Xestia > Xestia ashworthii. The sequence goes on from OX465561.1 coordinate 1,282,704, forward strand.
ATTTATTTAGCCGGGATGTTCTACAGCCTGTTATTAGATATTTGGGTGGTACCCAATTATGGCTAAATAAACCAGACTAAATAAAGGAATGAAAATCAAACAGGACCTTTTCAAATACAAATGAAAGAAGAGTACCTATAGTTACTCACATAATAAAAATATTAAATTTCATGAAAAACAGTTGAAATCCGATAATATTCAAAATTCTCTCAAGCTTCAGACCTTTCACAAAAATAATTTAGATCAGAGCACAAAACAAAAGTGACTGTATACAGAGCCGTCAAAATTTTGGGGGGGGGCATGCTTGAAGAACCATGTCCAAGTGTGGGAAGAGCTTGGGGCAAACCAGTTCATTATAAATATACCTTGTTACCAGAGGCTGCCTGCCTTTCAAGTTAAAACCACCACTCAGATGACAACAGTAATAAAGGATTTGATAGACAAGGGAATCTTGGAGGTGCCCCCAGATTTGAATTTTGGTTTCTCTTCCAAAGTACCCGATGAGACGATTGGCGCAACTGTAGTTAGACTGCCTTATGTTCTTAGGGTTTTGGGTTTGAATCCCTGTAGTAGCAAATGTTTGTGTGATGAGCATGGACATTTGTTTCCAATTCATGGATGTTTATTTTTGTAATAAGTATGTATTTACAAACAAAAAGTAATACTAAACTAACTATTTAGTGTATCTGGTGTCCACGAAAAAAGCTTAGTTGCTTAGTGTGGCGCTAGATGGCATTGTGTGGTGGTGTCAAGCTATATTTTTATTTTATTTTTTATTCGAAGTGTTTCTTGTAAAGAAGCAAGATGGGGGCTGGCGCCCCATATTCGACCTCAGGGGGCTCAACAGATATGTACCAACTAAACATTTTCAGTTAGTGGCCCAGACAGACATTGCAGACTTCTTACAAGAGAACGATTGGATGGCAAGATAGACCTCCAACAAGCCTATTTTCATTTGCCAATTTCAGAACCCCACCGCCGTTTCCTAAGGGTGTTTTACAACAACTAAGTGCTTCAACTAATAGTACTACATTTTCACCTGTCTTCTGCCCACCAAACTTTCTCCACTTTATCTAATTGAATTGCAGAAATATTACATGCTCGGGGCATAAGACTACTAGGTAAGCCAAGACCAAACCAGACTACAGAAAAAGGTCTCGGAGACCTAAAAGATTCTGGAGAGCCTAGGCTGGCATGTCAATTACGAAAAATCAGTACTAGCACCCTGTCAAGACCTGGATTATAGCAGGTACATTGTGGAACACCAAAAACAAGACCAAGGCCTTACCACCTAAAAAGGTGGCAGTAATAAAATCATTTATGACAAAACAGATTGGTGAAGGGTCGTTGCACTCTTCGGGAGAGTCAATGCCTTCTAGGTCTACTAAATTTCGCAAATACAACAACACCGAGGGGTCGTTTACACTGTCGACAAATACAGAGGTTCCCTAGGGAGTTCAGTCGACTCCAAAGTTCACAAACTGGATGGACCTACCTCCTTGTGTGCAGCGAGGTATAGGCTGGTGGCGGAACGCCATATACCTATCACAGTTCAGTGGTCCTGCACAAGAAAGAAGTGACCCACTTTTTGACGACAGACGCTGCGGACGTGGGATGGGGCGCTCATCTGAATGAGAGGTATCTGACGGGCAGGTGGATAGCACAACAAAGGTCATGGCATTGCAACATGAAGGAACTTTTCGCAGTGTATGGCGCCATAGATCGTTGCCAAAAGTCGCTGAGGATGCGCGTATATTAGCACAGTCCGACAACAGGACTCTTGTGGGGCGGGACTTGTTCTCTAGCCCTCTCTAGCCGCCTCAACGTGACGCTCTCGGCGGCGTACCTCCCGGGGAGGTACAACGGCATAGCCGACCGCCTGTCCAGGAATCTACCAGTGCCGGAATGGCACTTGTTGCCCCCGGCCTCGGAGGCCGTATTCAGACTTTGGGGCGTACCAGATGTCGACTTGTTTGCATCAAGACGCAGCGCCGTCGTAAGCTCGTACGTAACATGGGATTCCATAGATGGGTCAGCCATTTTTTGAGACGCCTGCAGTCGACAATGGTACTTCCAATATGGGACTTATCCAATAACCCGTTGGACTTGAAGACAGGCAGGAGCCCCCATTAGGTACAGAAGTTGGAACTTCTTGCTTGGAAAATTGGGGTGGGCCAATCAGGTCGCTCACTGGACTCCTGAGAAAAGAGGTCTCCTAAATAATAGTTGGAGAAACTCCACTATAGGTATCGACCTACAAAGCTCCAATCAGGCGTTGGGTTGCACGGTGTTTGCAGAACAACATTAACCCTAGTTGCCCACAGAGCTGATGAATGAGGTTGCTTGTTTTTGTCTAGGTTGTGTATTGTTGACAAACTTACTTGGAGGACTATACTTCTGCATAAATCTGCTGTAGCCACATACACAGCAGAAGGCGAAGCAGTATCAAAGAATGTCTTTGTACAGCAAATCTTAAAAGCTACAGCCTAGTTAAACCACCTGAAAGAATAACACCTATTTGGGATACTGAGTTACTTTTAAACTGGTTTAGGAATACTGGACTATTCCTTTAGGAATGTTTGACATTTTACATATCTAGAAGAACTGCAATTATCTTATTACCAGCTTTGGGTCGAAGCATCCATGATTTGACACTTCTAAAATTGTCCAAAGACAACCTTATTGTGGATAATGAGAGCCACAAGGTAACATTGTGACCAAGATTTGGTTCCAAGACTGCTAACGGTGACACTAGACAATCAGGATAGATATTAAAACACCATCCTGATGAGAAAATGTGCCGCCCAGTCAGACATTTTGTAGAATTGGTACAAAGGTCAGGCGTGCTGAAGTTGATAACTTGACAAGCCTATTTATATTAATCACGGGCAAGATCAGGCCAACCATTCGTACCATAAAAGCTAGTTGGACAAGAAATGTTGTTAAACAAACTGGAATAGATGCATCACTAGGTAGTGTAAAATCAGCAGTGGCCTCGAGAAGCTTCTCAGAAAACAGGCCTGTCAACGAGATTTTAGAGAGAGTTAATTGGAGAAGCTCTAACACTTTCAGGAAGTTCTACTGCCGTACAGTTAAAAAGAGGTTGGGCAGTGGGACTAATTTATTATAATTTTATTATAAAAATTTCTTACAGCTAAACTATAAATATTCCTTGAATGAATAACTACCATACTGTATTGAAGTATATGGTAGCTGACTTTTGATCTCATAATTTGATTTATTGATCTCTTAATTTGAATAATAATGATAAATTTTATGTTGTGTTTAGATAGATCTCTTTGTGGTAGGACAGCCGCAACATTTTAATTAACAGTTTTGTTAATTTTAGTTTTTAAAGAAATGCAAAGGTGTTTTCATTTAATTATTTTTTAAGTTGGATTAATACATTTCATGGATGTATAACGGATTTTCGATTAATATAATTGGTTGAGATTTATTTAATTTCACATAGCGTTCATAGTACCTGCACATTACAGGTTCTTTCACCAGCAGATAACAAACAGGTCTTCAACAATGCTGTGTGTTTTGGAAACACATATAATAGAACTGTTTTGCATTAAAACAAAACAGTTATTATGTGTGTGGAAAAACACACAGCATTGCAGCAAGGTGCTTGCTGGTGGTTGATGGACTATGAATTGACATTGACAGCTGCGCTCCAGTTCGGGAGTTCTGTCGCGCTCTGCTGCGAGTGAAAGAGACAGGTAACATAAAGAGGACGATTCAGGTATGAAATTACATAATCTTAGGCTTAATTTATTGAATGCTTCTTCAACAATGCTGTGTGTTTTTCCACACACATAATAACTGTTTTGTTTTAATGCAAAACAGTTCTATTTTAGCTGAATTTGATTTGAGCGTCAAAAAGTGACTTATAAACGACGGCATTTCCATTATTTTTCTACGTTTTTTCAAAGTATCACATTAACTAGTTAAGGTCGGATAAAAAAGAGATAATTAAAAGTAATTTATTTGATTTATCCATTGACGTTTAGTGTTGCCATTTTATATTTATTCTGCCAGGTAACAGTCCGTACAGAATTATTGTATTATAATCACTTTTAGTTGGTTATTGTAATTAAACGGAGTAAACAAATAAAGTAAATAAAGTTTTCAAATAAGTAGGTCGCCACAGGTGTTGTCTGGTGGGCCACTGACCGTCAGTTGTAATCGGGTGCTTGTATATAGTCTTATGTCGTTGATAACTAAGCTTGCGCGTTGTAGAAATTTGACGTATTTCTATTTCGCTATGTAATTCATCATTTTTTTCATAAATGGCGTTGTCGTACTTTTTGTCCCATGTTGTATTAGTACTCTTTGTAGTGCCGCTACACCTGCACTCTTAAGACAACCAACTTTTAGGAGTGAACAATCACGGTAAGACTCAATGTAACCGACTCAAAACATTGTGCTGATTGTTGCACTCAATAATTTATTTATAAGAGAAACCTCTGAAAACCTCAATATGTCCATATAAACTAGAAGATTCCCGGGTATGGTCCAAAACAAAAAAACAAACTGTCGTAATTATGGGGAGAACGAGTGTCTTTCGACGTCGCCTTTTTACCCACATCATGCATTAAAGATCGTAGCCATCCGAGAAACTTCAACTCTGAAAATTGTCCTTGCTAGCTAATAAGAATGCTAGCCGATTTAGATATTCCCAAGTGGGCAACGCCTGCCCAGGTGGAAAGCTCTCAGGAAAGAATCAGAAAGTTGATGAGAAGTGTAGTTACCGGTGTAGATGGAAGCTTCTCGCGCGGCGACAGGCATGTTGGATGTGTTGGCAACCAGCGCAGTTCTCTTCATGATGGACTCGACCATGCCCTCGATCTCTACGGTGAGCTCGGGGAAGTCTCGCAGTACCTCAGCCATCTCGTTACCTGCCCAAAGGGTAGGAATTTAAATTTATGGTTGTTTTAATACCTAGTATTACTGCCTCATAAGCTATCGAACAATAGCTGATTTTTTTTTCTTTTTTCTTCATAACTTAATATGAGGTATTTAAATAATTTCCACAATGAATGATGAGAAACAAGTTATAACCTCAATTAGAAATAGGTGACAATCAAAAGGTGTAGGTACCGCGCTCTCCACACCCGACGTAGATGATGACTTCGGAGTTGGAGTACTTGGACAGCGCCTGAGAGATGACGGTCTTGCCACAACCGAAGGCTCCGGGGATGGCCGTGGTACCTCCCTGGACACAGCTGCATATACGGAAACACGCAAAACCTTATCAGTCTTGTGTATAACACGAGTTCTATCTCAAAACCATTGATCCAGTTATTGTATTTTTATATTATACTAGCGGACGTCACGCGGTTTCACCTGCGTAGTTCCCGTTCCCGTGGGCGTACGGGGATAAAATGTAGCCTATGTTACTCAAGGTAAATGTAGCTTTTCGATGATGAAAGAATATTTGAAATCGGGACAGATGTTTTTGAGTTTATTCTACTATTTTAACACCAACGGAATCTTACACGATCAACAGTATCATCCTCATCATCATTTCAGCCGAAAGACGTCCACTGCTGGACATCAACAGTATAGTTTCACCAAAGGACGTTGTACAACTGACGCCGGTGTAACCTTATTAAAGCACATATTTACGGAGTGGGAAGAGTCCCAAGACGCCATAAGAATATTTTGTGACCCCTGTAAAGCATTTGATTGTGTAAATCACGACACATTACTTTTGAAACTTGAGCATTACGGACTAGGTAAACTTGCAATTAATTTGGTAAAATCTATTTTGAGTGATAGAAAACAAAATGTTCAAATAAATGGTGTTCATTCAAAGGGATTAAAAGTAAAAAGTTGAGTCACTGGTATGCCCTATTTTGACCTCCCATATCAAAACACAATTAGATCCCCAACAGCACGGATTCTGCAGTAGCAAATAAACCACAACAAACTTAATGTATATGTTAACGACCTTAGCAAGTCCCTTGACTCCCGTATGCGGGTCAACGCTATCTACACTGACTTTAGTAGCGCAATCGACAAGGTTGATCATAGTCCTGGTAAAACAGCTCGAAAATTAAGGCGTGCATGGCCACCTGCTTCGTTGGTTTGAATCCTGTTTATCACACAGAAAGCTATGAGTAGTCGTAAGGATAGAGGCTATGAGTCACGGCTGTTCACTGCCACATCGGGCGTATCACAAGGTTCGCATATGGGTCCTATTCTTTTTTTGATCTTCGTCAATGATATTGTAAATTCATTATATTCATAAATATATAGCACTAATTGTATTGTTGGAGCTGTTGAAAAATGCTACTCGTATAATAACTATCTTTGCATTGTATAAATTCAATATCTTTAGTCTTATATAACCGCATATCCGATATTGTGTATTGATAGCGATGGTGTGTCTTGAGTTGAATGGTGCTGAATCAAGTTCATCAACGGGCGAACGGGCGGGGTTAGAACTGATCAGCTTTTGGTTGCCACGGCTTATTTGAATTAATTGCGAGTATGTTATTTTATTTTTAATTGATTTTTGTTTCTACTGTAAACAATTTTAACGTGCACATCTTGCTACAGTGTTCTCACATAATGTACCTACCATCTCAACATGAATGATGTAACAAATATATAGTAATAATATTCTGATTTAAAAGAGTGTCCATGGAGTTTCTTGCCCGTTCTTATCCATAGATATCAACGCCAGGGAATGGGCAACTTCAGTACTTTCACAGTTTTTATGTCTTGTGACTGAGACTGAACCTACATTTAATTTTCATCTTTGTTTCAATAATTAAAATGTGCCTATAACTGGCCTACTTGAAATAAATGCTTTGATTTTGTTTTAATCGAATAATCCAAAGTGAAATGACATAATTGTCTAAATTGACATGTTGCTATTGGTATTGGCTCTTGCAATATTCCATGCTGTCACGTCTATAAAATGTATGGATGTTATATTTATGAAGCTTTTGCTTTTTGGTCTTCTCGGCAATAAAAATGTAGAATTTATCATCTACTCACGGGAATAGCGAGTCGAGGACCCTCTGTCCAGTGAGCAGAGGGTGGTTGGCCGGCAGCTTCTCGGCCACCGGGCGGGGTTGGCGCACGGACCACACTTGCAACATGGTGAACTTCTCCTTCTCGCCGTCGAACTCCGTCTCCAGCACCACGTCCTGCGCCGCGAGGGGAACTTATAGAAACAAGTTTCTTATAGCGTAATCATAAAGGATAACAGTACAAAGGCAACTGCCAAAGGTACACGTTTGCTGTACTTTAGTCTGATGCTCTGTCGTCCCAAAGATAAATGCATAAATGTCTGTTAATTTACACAGACGCAGACGACAGACGAACTATCCTTTGAAGACTTTTTCTATATTAACCAACATACAATATAAATACATAAAAATAATACATACACTAAAATAAATACATACAAAATACAAATACAAAAATAATTTATTTTCTTTCACAAGTTATGTACTACATCTAGTGGTTGAAGTGACCTTTTAGACAAAAATTGCCTGTTGGTGTATGTATTATGGTTGCAAATTGCTTGACTGGATTTTTGTGAATGAAATGCGTGTAAGCTTGACAACAACTTTAATGCGACTAAAAAAATCAACGCTGGTGTGCGCCTATATAGTTACAACACCTGTGTTAGGTCACTTCGCTCTTCCAAAGCTCAAAGTTACGTGGTGTACCAACAATTTAAATCTAAAATCATTATGTTTTAAGAAAACGCTTTAAAGTAATTTTATATTTAATAAAGAAAAAGATATGAATTTGAATAATAATAAAAAGAATAAAAATTTACAAAGGCAAAAGTTAGTAATTTAGAATCTAATAATACTCATATTTAAACATTTTATAGAACAGTAGTAGTGGTGTGCGTGTTTTGTGGTGATAATGAGACAAGTCAGTTATAATTATGTGTGATGCATGAGAGAGATGTATGTGTGTAAGTGAGAGTGGAGTGTTTGAGTTTTTGTGAGTGTTCGTGTGGATGACAAAGTTACGATGCATGTTGTAAGAGGGCCTCGGTTTCCTCATATGTAAGAATTTTAATCCATTTAGTTATAAGGTTTTTGCATTCATAATACTTTTTGTTGTATAGTTGCAGCTCTTTGTTTAATCTGTTATACAGGTGGGAATGTGGGATGAACGTCTGTCAAATTGCATACTGCAAAAACTGGTTTTCGTTTGTGGAATATGCGCCACAAGATCTTTCCTCCTTTTTGTTAGATTGCCAATATCATAAGGCAATAATAAATAATAAATATCGCTGGACATTAACACACAGCGCCACCTAGTGCCACACTAAGCAAAGCTTGTGTCGTGGACACTAGGTAGTTGATAAACTACATATATACTTTTTTGTTTGTAAATACATACTTATTATAAATATAAACATCCATGACTCGGAAACAAATGTCCATGCTCATCACACAAACATTTGCTCCTACCAGGATTCGAACCCAGGACCCTAAGAACGTAAGGCAGCGTCACTACCACTACTCCATTCGGGTCGTCAAACAATGCCTTGTGTTTTTTTTAAAACAATTTGTGCAACATATAATTTTCTCACGGAGAGCAGATCACTAATTTGATAGAGGCTATAAGTGGGATACCTTGTTCTCTTAAAATGCATAATTTTGATCAGAGCTCTTTGAGCTCGTTCCACTTCTATAAATTTGGACTTAGGTGCACCTCCCCGGGATACAATACACCAAGACAGATTGCACTAACGCGACATAAATTTCCTTTAATAAGTTTCTAGAAGAGTCATTACCACTAGTAGCCTTAGATGGAACAACGTGTCTCAGTGTCCTGAATATCCAGCTCAAGTCTCTAACCCTTTTTACGACTCAAGATAACCTCTGGTCAAGATATAACAGTAACATAAATATTACATGTTATAAACGTTTGCAATAAACGTTTTGACTTTAACTATGCACAATTTCACTTGACGAATATAAAAAAAAACTTTACAAATAATTTGAGAACAGTTGAAACAACAAGTACACATTAGTACTTACGGTAACACCGTAGTTGCCGGCGGGCGCAATATAGGTGACGGTTCCCTTTTTCTTGGGCGGCACCAGCATCCTGTGCTTGACCAGCGTGTTCTCGTTTACGATAGCGTACAGATCTCCGCCGGTGACGTGCGAGCCGATCTGACCAACACATAGTTACATAGTTATTATTGTATCAGTAAGTAATGCAAACTCAAACTCATAGCATTTATTTCAATTAGATCATTACGGCACATTTGAATGTCGAAAAAAAAACAAAAAAAAGCGAGGCCACAGTCACAGTCATAAGGCATGATAACTTAGATAGAAAGTATTGGTACTGTAGTTGCACGTCCTGCCGAATCGAGCGTGATTCTCAAGAAAACCGTTTTATTGACAAAGTCTAGTTTCTCTTAATGCTATGCCACAATCACTACTTTTGACATTTGGTAGAGCAAATCTTACGCATTTAGTTTTTTTTCCACTAAGTACTAAATTATTAGATGTAAACCAATTATGGACCTGCTGTAGATCGTTATTTACGTCGTCAAGATTAGTGGCCCGTTTGTTTATTTTAAAGATTAAATAAGTATCGTCAGCAAACAACACCATTTGCAGGTGGTTGTAAAAAGAGGAAAGGACCCAATATCGAACCTTGTGGTACACCCATTTTTATCTTTAACTCATTTAATTGACACTATTTGCTTGCACTTGCTGCTGTCTATCATTTACATACGATCTTACTAAACTGGGCGCAAATTTACCTAAACAGTAATGCTCAAGTTTCAAGATCATGGTTTCGTGATATACACAATCAAATGCCTTCGCGTGTCTACTGTTGCGTGTCTACTGTTTGGTGTTATTAGGACTACGAAGCCGAAGTATTTGTACGACAAGTTAAGTTGGATGGCTAGTAAACGAGAGTGCGCACCTAGGCTTTGTGCCCAACAATTATCAACGCAATCTCATAGGACAGCAGCTTTCAGAGGTACCTTCCGATACGCCGCATCTAAAGTGTGGAATAATATTCCTCCACCATTGCGGGTTCTGGGCACTATTCACACTTTCAGAACACGACTGCGGCAGTATTTGATAGCAGCACAGCAGAAACTGGATATGGTTACAATGAATGTTTCAATCATATAAACGCTTAGTAGGTAATTTACAGCACTTGCGTACGACTGTGCCTATATGTACCTTCATACGCATACACGCGAACTCTTGCGACCACAATTATATTAACCATAATATTGTTCACGGACCATGTATGATTATGGAATCATCTCTCACTTACTGAACCTGGCACTCATTGAGCGCCGAATACCGTATATTTTCTTTTCTTTTTTCTTCTATCTCGGCTTATCTGTGTTTTTATTTATTGTTACCAGTATTACTTTCTCACACAATGAAATACTTATTACTTACATTTTTTTTCTTCTTAAGTACGAACTCATTTCATTAATTTACCCGATAACTATTTATTGTATATCCATTTATTTATTATTATTTATATATTTATTATGTTTGAAACTGTTTTCTGTCTGTCACTAACCCCCTCAAGGTTCATTGGAAGACCAGCGTCAGACAGCATCACCTGTCTGGCATGAATGCTGAAATGGACCTTTTTGGCGCAGCCGTGGGGCACACAGCACATACCATGTATTTTTGTCCTGTTTGTAACTTTTTTTTAATTATTGTGTGTGTGCTTAATGTACTGACGTCAAATAAACATTTTTTCTTTCTTTCTTTCTTTCTTTCCTTCGGATAGTCACAGAAGATTCCAATGGCTTCTTATGCCTCTTCACATGCATTAAAAATGTGTTTTAATAAAGTGACACAGGCGTCAGTGGTACAACGTCCTTTGGTGAAACATACTGTTGTTCGTGTTAGATTTTATTGGTTTGGCATTTGATTGAGCATTACCTTTTGAAACACCTTACTGAAAACCGGCAACACGGATCCTACAGTGATCCTAAGCGGTATTACCTTACTGAATTTTATTATATCCGGGAAGACCCTTTTATCCACGCACAAATTAAATATTGAGGCTAAATACGGTGTTATCAAAGCCATAAAAGTTTGCATCACACTTATAGATCATCATCATCATCATTATTATTTCAGCTAAAAGACGCCCACTGCTGGACATAAGCCTCCCCCAAGTGTCGCCACATTGACCGGTCCCGTGCGACTCGCATCCAACGGATTCCCGCAACCTTCACCAGGTCATCGGTCCACCTAGTGGGAGGTCTTCCAACGCATCGTCTTCCGGTTCGCGGTCACCACTCCAGAACTTTTCGGCCCCATCGGCCATCCGTTCTGCGAGCAATTTGCTCTGGCCACTGCCACTTAAGTTTGGCAATTCTTCGAGCTACGTCGGTGACCTTGGTTCTCTTGCGGATGTCTTCATTTCTGATTCGATCACGCAAAGAAACTCCGAGCATGGCCCTCTCCATTGCCCTTTGGGTGACTTTAAGCCTTTTGATAAGGCCCAATGTGAGCGACCACGTCTCGGTCTCGTATGTCATGTAATCACTGGCAACACACACTGGACATAGACTTTCGTCTTGAGACACTGCGGTAAGTTGGACGAGAAGATACCGCGCAGCTTCCCGAACGCTGCCCAGCCGAGTCGGATTCGACGATTGACCTCTTTCTCGACCTTACCTAACTGGACCGTTTGTCCTAGGCATACATAATCGTCTACAATTTTGAGTGTCGAGTCTCCGATCTTGATAGGAATAGGTGTGACACGGGCATTCAACATGACCTTCGTCTTTTCCATGGTGGCGTTTTTGTACAAACACTTCAACACCTCGATGTACCGGTAGTCGATTTGGTACCGTTGGAGAGACTGCAGTACAGCCCAGGTCTCGATCGAAACGAAAGCTTTCTCGTAGTCCACAAACGCTTAACAAAGAGGCAAGTTATACTCTTCGGTCTTCTATAACCTGCCGAAGCGTATGTTTGTGGTCCACGGTGCTAAAGCCTTTTCTGAAACCAGCTTTTTCGGGTGGCTGGAAATCGTCAAACCTGCGCGCGTGACGATTCGTGATGACTCTTGAAAACAACTTGTAGACATGGTTTAGAAGTGAGTTGGGCCTGTTATTCTTCAACCTGGCATTGTCGCCCCTCTTGAAGAAGAGTACCACCACACTCCTAAACCATGCCTTTGGCGTTTTCCTCTCGTGTATGAAAGAATTAAACAGCTGCTGAAGGGCCTTAAGTACCGGTTTTCCACCCGCCTTAAAGAGTTCGGCTGTAATTCCGTCATCACCTGGTGCCTTGTTGCTTTTTAGCTGTTTCAGAGCCATCCTAATCTCGTACAGGCTGACGTCCGGGATGTCTTCGGTGTAGTGTCGGGTCAGTGTAGCTCTTGGGTCGTTTGCTAGATCGACAACGGGTTTACTGGTTGACGTGTACAACTGCCCATAGAAGCTCTCGATCTCCCTCAGTAACTCCGGTTTGGCGGATAACATCCTGCCATCGTCGGTCTTCAGTTTCGTGAGCTGGCTCTGCCCAATAGCCAGATCTCTTGAAAATACTTTGGAGCCTTTGTTCCGCTCGATCACGTCTTTAATACGCTCGGTATTCAAGGATTTAGAGATCCATCTATTGAGCTGTCGGTATTTCAACGCGTCGTCTGAAGATTGCAGGATCATCTCACGCCGCTCCTTCATGAGCTTGAGAGTTTGATCGGAGAACCTCTTTTTCTGATCTGTACGACGTGTCTTGAAGAACTTAGACCCGGTCGTATGGACAGTATCCACGAACCCATCATCGTAATCGTCCACTGAGCTTCCTAGGCACTCGATACGATTCTGGAGTTCAAGCTGAAAGCTCTCGGGGTTTTGGATTTGAATCTGTGCTGGCCGGAGCGTAGACTTCATCAGTCAAGACCTTTCTAGCTTTATATTGATATTCGATGTGCCTCTTACCATGCGGTGATCGCTCCCGGTTTTCACCGAATTGATCACAGAGACATCATTGAACATTTGCTTCTTGGTTGACATGATAAAGTCGATCTCGTTTTTTGTTGCACTATCGGGGCTCTGCCAGGTCCACTTCCTGTGCTCACGCTTTTTGAAGAAGGAGTTCATCATATAGAGGCCCTCCTTCTCCGTGAAACTAGCCAGTTGGTGGCCCCGGTGGTTCCGACATCGAACTCCAAATTGCCCCACCTGCAGCTTATCCCCGTCTCGTTTGCCCAGTTACGCGTTGAAATTCTCCATGACAACAGTGAAGTAAGTTTTGAAACCATGCATGGCTTTAGAGATATCCTCATACATGGTCTCCACTTCGCCTTCGGGGTGTGCTAAGGTCGAAGCGTAGACCTGTATGACCTTCAGGAGGGACTTGTGGACGATAAACCCAACACCACCCTGGGACTGGCGGTCACCCTCTCGGAAATAAAGCAGGTTGCCGGATTTTAGGATTATAGTGCCCTCCACCTCTCTTCGGACTTCAGATAATCCGCGATACTCCATCGCAACCTGCTCAATCCCTCTTCGAGTTCCGCTATCTTCTCGTCGGTCCGGAGTGTACGCGTGTTATATGTTGCCAGATCCAGTCGTTGGTATAGGCAGCCGGATCCCATCCGGGGATTCTTCGCACCCTTGCCACGCCATAACCTCGACCGTTGCGGCAGTCGAGGGTAGACGGGCTGCCGGGCACTAGGGGCCATTTTTAATGCGGTGTTTTGGGGGGTTTTTGCCATAATCGCCACGCTTGGCAGGCGGGTTGGCGATCGCAGTACGGTTGTTACAAAAAGCACAGAGAATGCTGCTGCCCATTCTCTGGTAAGTCACTTATAGATCCTGACATAAAAAAATGACGGCGGAATACGTAACATCCTAGTTTTTTAAGTCAGTTAGAGTCACCCTCAGTGAACGCACCTTAACATGTATAGGGTTGAATTCCCAGGATGCAGTCCTGGCCAGACTGGGCGTGTTCACACCCTTGGGGATGTAGATAGACTGTGTGAGCTCGTTGATGTCCTTCAGAGGACGCTGGATGCCGTCAAAGATGGAACCCAGGATACCAGGGCCCAGCTCCACGGACAGAGGCTTGCCGGTACGCAGTACTGGATCACCCACAGTGACACCTGATGTTTCTTCGTATACCTTTTAGAAATAACATTATTTGTTTATTAGAAAAAAAAATGTTCATTCAAAATCTTATAACTTAAGTATTAGTTCCAATTAAATTCCACAGTGAGCACATTTTTAGACGTGTGACGAGGCTGTTTTAAACTAACTAACTAAACCATTAACTGCCTGCTTGGTCTACTGCCCGCGTAGCATGGCATTCCACTCTACCAAGACTCGACAACCTTTTCTATATAACTTGAAATTTCTTGTGTCTTGGACATGCCCGAGCATGCGGCGACCCATAGACTCGAGTTTGTAAGAAGACATAGACATAGGATGTTATCCATGGCAACGGAGAAGCAGCTAGTGATGTAGATATTCTAAAAATCCGACGATAATATTTACGTTTAGTTAAGGCGCTTAGACGAGCTAAATTAGCAACTCTATTTGTGGTGGTTCAAACTTCGTTTGAAATGCTGTTAGAATAAAGTTCTAATCAGCTTGCACTACAAAGTGGTTGTTACGTCAGCCACTGCGGACCAAATAGCGCGAAATGAGTGGTTTCGATCGATTTACAAAAAAACTATTGATTGGATTAAAAAACTAAAACAGTATCATGCTAATATATTGCTTGTAGAATTATTTGCCAAAACATCAGAATGATCGCATGCATATTAGTATGTTTTTTATTGTTTGAAAGATATTTTTAGAGGTAATGATTTCTTTTTATCGAGCCAAATTAATTGTATCATGTTTTGAAAACAGTATCATGCTAGCATATATCCTGAAGAATATCATATATTTTTTGTGGTCTTGTTTATAGCAGTGAATCATATACTTTTAGTAATTATAAAACTCGCGTTTAGCTCGTGTAATCGCCTTAACCAAAAAAAATTGTCAAATGCGCAGGTTTTATCACCTTTTGAACGTAACTCAAAGCAACAACGAAACGTATTTACTCGTATAGTTTTTAATCAGTGTCGGAATGAGTGTAAACTTTATGTCATAATAGTCAGAAAGCCGACGACACTAAACCTAGTCTGATAAGACTCCCAGATGATATATAATGGTGATAAATTTAATCAGCTTCATTATATTAATGCTTTGTGTGCTTCATTATTTATGGCAATGCTGCAATGCAAAAAACCGGGAAGCGCAATTAAAAAAAAAGATTTTTCGTGTGATGAAGACTACCAAATTTCGTAAAATTATTCGTACGCGACCGTGACACGCGTATTCAATCAGTACAAACCTAAAGGAACCAGGTGATTGCTGACAAAATACCGAATCCGCGCGGTGGACGACTTTCAATCGCTGCAGCAACAGCTTTCTCCACGGTTTGGAGAATTCAGCAGTGGTTTTTCTTTCACAGAAATTGATGATATTTCAGATGACTCCTGAAAATACCAAATTTTTTTCCATCATACTAGAAACTTATTTTTTTTAATAGCATTTCTCGGTTTTTTGCAGTGCAGCATCTCCATTTCTTGATCCCCCATTGATAACGAAGCTAATTCTAAGTACTTATATCATCAGTCTGGGAGTGTTATCAGACTAGGTTTAGTATTATCGACTCTCTAACTGTAGTGACAAATAAAGTGAATTATTTTTATTTCAAAATAATAATGAAACATTGGAAAGATGTAGTTTGTATGTTTATTTTCGCATTATCACAATGTAACAGTTGTACAACTTTTACTCACAGTACTGTCGAACAAGCTATTTGGTTTACAGTTTAACCTACAAATTGCATTGTAAAATGCAAATCAAATAGCTTGTTCGACTGTACATGGGTAGAGTCAATGGCTCCCAATAAGTCTGGGAGGCTGAATTTTCGCTGGTACCCCCCAAGTTGCCACAGTCTGCCTTCCTGCCTCAGTGTTCGGGAACAGGATTCATCGCGGTTTCAGTCTGAAAGAACAGAACTTAGATATCTATCACACTAGGTAACACAAGCCTCTTACAGGCCACTCAACTTTTGGTTTTTAAGAGGGTAATTAACTGACTTTGATTTTTTGTTTGGTTTAACCATTCTGTAGCTATTTGTGAAAGCTTGTAATTGGCCATGTTATTGTTATTAACTAAACTATTGTATCTGCCTAGCTGCAAGTTTTCTGAAAATAATAAAATAAATAAACCTCGCATTCCTCTATTGCTGACGAATTTTGCACAGGCTCTCTGCTTTTATAGAAATGTTAAAAAGTAGGTTTTGTTTTGAAAAAGAAAAACGATGTACTTGTTTATCGCCGTAAGGTCGTCCGAAGTAAGCTCGTACAGCGTTCCTTTTGACGTTCCTTTCGTTTTCCTCAGCATAGAAACTGAAAAGATGGTGACGGTAGGGCCCCGACATGTTTTTCACGAAATCGCGTACAAACAAATTTATATGTTTTTGTAAAAATCCGCTTGTCTAAGTCTGAGGTGTTGTAGACTTCTTGACATTAGATGACAAGAAACGATTCCTACAACAAGTTTCAAAAGTAGACAAAAAATGCCGCAATGCCCGACGTTGCAGAGTTTTGTCGCTAGAGACTAGAGACCTTTCTTGTCCACATGTCATATATCGCCATGCTTAGGTCGAGAAGTCTTTCGAGAATATGTCATTTGGTCGATTGTCAATCGACAAAACCCGTTGCCACAGCAGCCATACTACGCGGGCTAGTCGCTATTGCAGTCAAGGGACTGACCACCTTGAGCCGATCAAGGCCGGCAGAATCGACATAGATAACGACGATGCTTGCGGGAAACGCGAGTATGTACATCCAAGACGCGTTTCTCACAAGCATCGTAATTGCAACCGAATTGATTCATTGTTATTTGAGCGATCGAAAGTTAACAATAGTGTCGTTATGTATGTCGAGACTAGAAAGAGCATGATTTCTATGCGAAGAAGACGTCAGGCTTCCGTTTCGGTTGTGTTGCCGCGAGTCGATACCATGTCGGATTATTCGCTATGATTGACAGTGGCATGAGTATCTTGTAAGGTATCCAACGACGTAATAACTAAGTGGTCCCACATACCTGGATGGTAGCCATGTCACCCTCCAGACGGATGATCTCTCCGACCAGCTCGTGGTACCCTACTCGCACCAGCTCGTACATAGCCGATCCGGACATTTTCTCCGCTGTGACGACTGCGGCAACAAAACAACTGGTTTTTATTTTATTGTAGGATTCTAATTGTATAATTAGCTGGATTAGCTGGATTCAGCCTACTGCAGGGGTGAATCTTAAGCGGGGTTGATATCAGTGATTTAAATGATTGAATACTAGCACTTTGCACACGACTTCTAAAGAGCTCTGCAATTGTCATCTACATACATACATTCATAATTTCATGCATTGATGTATGTATTTTCTCCATAGTAGGCAGAAACTTAGATCACAAACTGCGACAATCCTGACAACTGTATCAGTTAGAGTTATAATCTTGATGTGTACGTACCGGGACCGGACACGGCGAAGACAAAACCGAATTTCTCCTCATTCTCCTCGTCAGCGATGGTCTTCATGTCCGGTTTAGGCATCTTGAATTATTAATTCTATACCTGGGCCAAAAAAAACCATTTACATAATTTTTGTTCAATTGTTTCAAGAGCTAAATGTAGAAGCCCTGAGTGGTAATAACAGAATTAGAGGTACCATACTACATGGGGTGCGTGCCATTTGATATAATAACAGAACGACGAACGTGACCTAATTTCATTTAATATACTTTTTGTTTAGTATAACGATGAAATGATATAATGAATTATTGATATAATTTCAGTTTATCTAATTTTATATGTCTTAATTAACATTTCCTATAATGCACTCTTAAACTAATATTAATTTAGTATAATATTAAGTTAGTATAATATTTAGTTAGTATAATATTCAAAATCTATAATTACGTTAATTATAATTTTGAGCGTGCCGCGGCAGCGGCCGCCGAGCGCCAGATCCTCGCTGTTGCAGGTGAATCATTACCCTGTATTGTGGGTGAATGATGTGGGTTAGGTGAGGTTAGAACTCTGACCTTTTGGCGCGAGAAGGCGAGCGAGCGGAGCGAGCGTGCCGCGGCAGCGGCCGCCGAGCGACAGATCCTCACTGTTGTAGGTGAATCATTTGGGTTATTTGAGGTTTGACAGGGCATTATGATGTTTCCTGATATTTACTTATTCATTACAGAATTTCGGTTGAAAATTAGGAAATATGAAAATTAGGTCAAATAAAAGTTATGTCAACTAAACGTTATATTAAAACAACATTATACAAATTGAAAATTATTTTTAATGAACGTTATACTAAATGTTATTAGAGCAAAAGAAGTTTATTTGAAATATAAGATTAGATCACATGAAATTAGATTATTTGTTTTATAGCATATGAAAATTATATCATGTGAACGTTATTTCAAGTGTAAATATACTTTCTGTTATATCATATATTACACACCCATACTACATGTGCCCGACCCAGTTCTCGAGAAAGACAATGTCACGCTGTACTGGAATCAGTCTATCATTACTGACAGGACGATTGTCGCCAATAACCCTGACATATTGATGATAGACTGATCTCCGCGCCGCTTAATGATATATCGATGTTACCATTCCGCATGACCAGAACCTCGTGAAAACTGAGAAAGAGAAACAATAGTACATTTTGATACAAGTGGAGAAAGTTTGTTATTGTATTTGGAGGCGAAAATAACACACGAACGGCTCGTGTGTTATTAGGCGAGGGTGTTTTTGAGCCGAGAACTGCAATAGCAAATGTCCACGTGTTTGATACACGTGGACATTTGCTATTTGACGTTTTTCAATACACTTTTGAAGAAATAAAATACAAGAATGTTAAATATTTGTGTCATGAATTATTACGAGACTATGATTTAAATTTATTGTTTTCAGCGCTTTGCTTTTGCCGTAGGAGAAGCAAAGGTATGAAGCCGTTATACAGCCTTTTTTTTAGGAGGGGAAATCATCAAATAACTTCTCCCACTCTGGGCGGAGCGGGAGGGAGTGTCAGACTTTTACTGACTAAAACCCATCCATGTTCCTTCCTCACCCTTTATGTTCCGGGGCCGCGGTATCTCTTTCGAACAGGCCCGCAACCCCAGCGGTTATACAGCCTTATATATTTTTTTTTATTTTTGAATTTAGAACACAAATACATTTTAATTTGTTTCATATCTCATTGCAGAGATTAAAAAAAAAAACAATCACCGCCGACTATAAAGCATTGAACCAATTTGGACTAAGCATAGAAATCTGTGGCAATTTTCATTCAAAGAAAAAATTCAAAAAACGCACGTGTGTCATACATGCATTTTAAATCTAATCTTAGTGCGAAAAGAAACAGTTTTCGAGGAAGTGTATTGAAAATAAAATATCTCGACTTGGTATTGGCACACGAGGTTTGCGACATATGGAATATGAACTCGGCTATCATTGTGCTGGATGTCGTGACGGCCAATAGCCTTATGGCCAAGAGCCTCGACGACCATCTTTCGAAGCTCTCTGTAGGCGATTGAATCAATGGCCTGATTCAGAAGGCAGTACTCCTCGATACGGCCCGCATTGTGAGGTGGTTCCTGTTTCTGGAGCCCTAACCACCGGTAGCTTGGACCCTGCTCCGACACCGGCGAACTACAATTTTTGTAATGTTTTTCAGGTGGTTTTTTTTTTAAGAAATAAAAAATGAATAAAAGAATACTTATGCAACTATAACGAAATTGAAAGATTACATTCTTTAATTATTCTACATACGCACTATGCTGTTAGCCGCAATGCCAGCCGTACGGCTGACCGGAATCAAAAACTTGCGATGCCGACCGCTCCGGTCGTTCTGAGCGCTGCGGCCCGACTGACGGCTACGGTTGCTATACACACTACGCGGATGGTGCTAGTATTATATAATATAACGCGAGTGAATGTAGTAATAGCTGCGACTTCTTCGACGTCCATCTTGGAAATGAGTAGATCCAACCGCAAACCGAGACGGTTTCCGTTCTTGTTGCGGTTGCGGCTAGCCGCCACCCGGCTAACCGCAAGCGCAACTGCATCCTGCGGTCCACCGGACGGCTGGCCGCATTGCGGCTAACCGCTAGTGCGTATGTAGCCTTATTCTTGTCTTGAAAATGTCAGGCGGAAGTGAATTCCACAACCGCACGGCGTGGACCGAAGGAGTAGGAGCAGAAGTCGGTGGAGTGTGGAGGGAATTTAAAGAGATTCCTAAGATGCGACCTGCAGGGTGCATCAGAGGGACGAGGTATGAAAAGCGTTCCCGCAGATAGGATGACGTCTTAGGGTTGTGAAGGATGCTAAATAGCAGCCACAATATCCGAGAGTTCCTGCGAAGTCCAATTGGGAGCCACTTGAGCATTCTTTATATAAGGTTAAAAACTAAACAAATATAGATTTTTTGCAAGCACTCAAGTTTATTTAAAAGCTCCTTTTTGATATCCAAACAGGCATCGGCGTAGTCTATGATGGGTTGAATGAGAGTTTGCACAAGGGAGATTTCGGTGTTCAATGGTAAGAAGCTCTGAACGTATTTCAATGAGTGAAACATGTAGTGCACTTAGCGACTAACTTCAGCAACATGGGCAGTCCAAGATAAATAGAAATTCATAGGCAAGCACAGGTTTTTAGCAGTTACACACACTGACAGTAAAATAAAACGAGATTAAGAAATATTACGGTGTTAAAATCGATCCACAGGCCGTCTGTATGTACTATGTACCGATGAGGGAATGGGTCGATTGTTTTGGTTTATTGGAGGACTCACAACATTCCAATTAAGGACAAGTGGGTATCAAAAAGAAGCTTATAGTCCAGTTTAATTATGTTATTAGGTTTTATTGACACAAACTCCAAATTATTGGTTAAACTTAGGTAGAACAAATATTTTCCTGGTATTCACTCATATTCTCAAGTTTCTGTTTTTATAAATTTAGCTCTAAGTAGGGAATATCGCGGGGCAATCCGATCACGCAAGTCCCGATCGTGCGCCGGGTACTAGACGCTCCCGGAGCAGCATCGCGCGGGCATAGAAGTGAAAAATCAGGAACAATCTTACCGCAAAAAAAGAAGAAAGGAAGGGTATCCACATTCAATAACACAAGCACGAATAATAAACAAATTATAACAATAATTAATATTTGAAATCCAAGTCACAAGACGAGAAAGATGGAAATGTCAAAACTTATCACAAGAAAATGAAGTCAGCTGACCTGTCTATGCCTCAGACTTAATTTAATTTCAGCCAGCGCTTAATCGCGCTGTCTATCTACACTAATATTATAAAGAGGAAAACTTTGTTTGTTTGTTTGTTTGGTTGTAATGAATAGGCTTAAAAACTACTGGACCGTTTTTAAAAATTCTTTCACCATTCGAAAGCTACATTATCCACGAGTAACATAGGATATATTTTATCCCCGTACTCCCACGGGAACGGGAACTATGCGGGTGAAACCGCGGGACGTCCGCTAGTTGATAGATATAGGTACGGCAATAAGGCCCAGTTTCCTCCAAAGCGGCGCGCAGCGGAGAAGAGATGCGCAAGATTCGACCAATCGCAGGAACGACGATAGACGCGATGTAGACTTCAACCAAGGTGATTGGTCGAATCTTGCACATTCCTCTCCACTCCACTCCTCTCCGCTTTGGAGGAGACTGGGCCTAATACACACGGCTTTACGGTTATTATTTATTGTTTTGAGCTCCTGATCGCGGGTTCTTATTCTTTATTCTTTATTCTTTATTGCACACACAAAAATTAACAAACAGAAATTTACACAAAATTAAAATATATAGCTTATGTACAACGGCGAGTTGACTGGAGAATGCGGATGGATGGAAAATCATGTGATCATGACGCTTGCAACAGCGTCGAAATATCGGTATTTGTCTCAGTTATATTAACACCGCATTTGAAGGTTTCTAAGCTTTAAAGAGGTTTAAAGAATAATGGTCTCGTGTGTTTTATAACCAATACGAGTACATTGAGTTAAAACATACTAAATATTTTTGTGATAAAATACGAAATTGAGTATGTCTATTATGACCACAAGCGTTAGTCCTGCGTATTTGTCGAGACGCGCATCTGATCTGAGTGTTGACGATCCGAGTCTTTGACGTGGTGCAAATCTGACAAGATGAGGTTCTGTCTACATTCGTTTTCAGAAGAAAATAATGCGTATTTGACCACTTGCATGTCTGACGACCATAGATATAATAAATAAGGAGATATGCCCGTTAGACAAAAATGTATCGAAACCCTGTGTCTCCACTTTGCCACTACCACACGTCAACATACAGTTCAATAAAAACAATAGATACGCACTCGCGCACACACGCGCATTTCTTGAAACAGAACGCAGTACAGAATCAATTATTAACTAGTCCGATCAAATTAGCTTCAAAAATAGGGGTAAGGCTACATTAATTCGAACCCAGCTAAAAATTGGCATGAATGTTGGGAACCCTATTACACACAATTTGTCAATTATCCACATTAATCCAACGTGTGGAAAAAAAATTCAAAGTCAAAAATCGGTTTTTTGAGTTTTCTAGCTAAACGGTAAGTTTTATCATAAAAATAGGTAAGACTAAAATTGAAGATCAGATAATTATCTATAAAAATGTCTAAATACGAGTACTTTTTTCCTAAGAGCCACCGTTTTTGAGATATAACGATTCAAAAAGTTGAAAAAGTTGTAATCGAAGTTTTCCTTGAAATGTTCCACCTTTATACCATAAAGTGCCGATTGTGAGAAATCTACGCCATTCAGGATATTAAACTGATACTTTTCTGATAGCTCATGAACAAAATTTGTATCCTCCGACAATCAATTTATCAAAACAGTACATCTGCCTTTGGAAAATAGGCGCCATTTAATGTCATCTTCTCAAAATTTCTTGAAAGTTTTCTTGTTTTTCGAGGCCGGTTTCTCAAAATAAATGTATGATACTTGTCGTGCAGACCCAGCTAAAAATTGGCATGAATGTTGGGAACCCTATTACACACAATTTGTCAATTATCCACATGAATCCAACGTGTGGAAAAAAAATATTCAAGGTCAAATGTTGCAAAAATCGGTTTTTTGAGTTTTCCAGCTAAACGGTAAGTTTCCGTTTAGCTGGAAAACTCAAATCAAAAATAAAAATATGTGGCTTGGCCATTTCGCTACATTCACATCGGCGTAAGGTGAAAAATTAATTCACTGTTCATTACTTTTGTGTTATACATACAATAGTTCTTGTAGTAACGAACGGCCAAGCCACATATTTTGACTAAGGTGTAGTTTGTGAAGTTAGGCCTTGTAGAGTTAGGGCGTGTAGTGTTAGAAGCTTGGCTCTACATGAGATCTGATAACTTTTTGACAGTGCGAGTCATATGGGCTCGTCTTGGCAACATTTTACATGAAAATGTTTTTGGTGGGATTTCATTTCTTTTTGTAAGTTGTTTGTAACAAATTTTTTTTTATAAGTATGTCTCAATATAATAATATTTTTTTTTAACAAGGAGTACCTATACATATATATATCTGGGGGCATCAAGTTTTATTTAGATTATTAGATTAGACCTCTTGCGTCATCAAATCAAAATTAAAATTACAGGTCTCATACAAACTCCCATCCCCTAGTTTAAGGGGTTGGGGGATGAAAGTTACCAGTTTTATAATTTTTTTGTTGTTTGTGTGCTAATACTAGCTTACATACGAAATTTCAGCTTTCTAGGACATTAGGAAATACCCTAAGAATTTTGATGATCATCAGTGACGAAATCAGCGTTTTTTAGATATAAATAAAATCTGAAGTATAAAAGCTAATGTAATTAAAACTTAATATGTTCAATAAGTTCGCTATTGACAATATATCCCGAAAATTTTGTTGATCTAGCATAATCCAAACCCAAGTTATGAGCGTTCAAAAAAACGACGAAGCGCTTCGAGAAAAGGTAGGTAGTGCCCGTGCGCTTCGCTTGGCTCGTCTTGGCGGGGGCACTACCGTGCCCCCAGATTCTCATATTTAAAATTTCAAGTAAAGAGTTTAATGCAGCATCATCATCTTCCTGCCCTTGTCCCATTTTATTTGGGGTCGGCGCAACACGTTTTCTTCTTCCATTCTCCCCTGTTAGACGTCACGTTAGCATGAGAAATTTTAAAGTCCCAAGAATGAAAGAGAAAAGCCCAGTTTTTAATAGAATAACCCAGTTCAAATTTTTTGTTATAATCCTAAAGTTCTTCGTTATTATCGCTTTCACTATCGCTCAAAGATTTGGAACTTTCGTAGTCCGAACCTCTTCCATCTAAAGTAGTACTAAAATAATATCTTGTCTAGAACCCTCGCTAGAATCCGCGATATGGTCTTCACCATTTGTACCTAATCAAAATGGCTGTTGTCAAATCATACAATAGAATTTGCAAAACTATTGTTTCGTACCATGCGTGTTTCCGAACGCATTTCTTGTCGTCCGAGCATCTGACAGTTGTTTTTTGACGTTTGGACTGTCACTGTTATATCAACTGTCATCGCTTGACGTTTTGGCTCTCTTCTCTTGATTCCTTACGAGATTGCATCGAATTTATTGATTGATTGAGATAATTGGAAAATCCAAGTGAATCATTTTTGGTTGCAAGATTTTGGTTATAATTCAGTGTTAATTGGACAAAACACCCCCATTTGTACCAGAAAACGGGTTTATTTGTTCACTGTCAAGCGCCACGTTTAATTTGAGGCGTGCTCAGAAATAGACAATAATCGTTGTTAAAAGTGTTGACGGTGGTGCCTTTGAACTAATACCAGTGCTGCATTCCGACCTGTTACGCGCTACTGAGACTAGCGTCTGTTGAAACATAGTCGGATCTGCAAATTCACCCACCACATACATAACACTACACACACACACACACACAGACATACAGCAGACCCGGTGTGATCAAGGACTGGTCATCCTCTTCAGCCCACCATAGTTACTTTTCCTAAGGGCAACTTTAATTTGATTGTCTCCGTGAATCGCGGACAGTTCAGTCACCACAACTTGCCCTGGTTTCAGACCGAAAAAATCAGACTTGTCTTTGACACGCGAACTTAGACCCCGTGTGATTTTATTCCGATAAACGGTAAAAATGTCGAAATTCAATATAGAAACGGCGTTCAACGACGTTCTGAAGAGAGTGGCAGCGTTGACAGCGAAAATTGTGGCTCAATCAGCAGTGATTGAGTCGCAAAATAAGAAATTAGAAGATCAACAGCTGGTGATCATAGAACAAACGAGGGTACTATCTGCGGACCATTTAATGTGATTTAATTTAACTTGAATTTATATAAATGATTTATTGTAATTTAACTTAAATTTACTTATGTTGGCTATAAAATATTAGCTTTTAAGAGGTTATAAGTAAAAATTAATTGAGTAATTGCTCCTTAGTGCATATATTCCTGGTACATGCTCCTACAAGGGTATTAAGATTTAAATCATATTAAATGGTCCGCAGATGTTATCTTATAGGAGTATATAAGTCCGAGTTACCGGAGTAATTACTCTTCAGTGCAATTACTCCTGTTTCATGCTTTTATAGGAGTCTTGATCCTATATTTGCAAGGAAAATATGATCCCATATACCGATATAAGTACCAATTATAGGGTTAAACGTACTTGAGTAAAAACAGCATGCATTTATACTGCTAAAAGCGCCGTAGCAACCACCAAAACCATAATCGGAGCTTTATAAGTCTACGTAGCATTATAAAATCGCATTCCAGGATTATTTTGCTAGTCTAGGGCGGTCAATGTGGCGACACTTGGGGGAGGCCTGTGCCCAGCAGTGGACGTCTTTCGGCTGATATGATGATGAAATAACTTGGGCCCTCAATCCAGATGCTTGCGTAAAGTGGCATAGTCTAAATCTCAGAAAAGTTGGTCATTTTTATTTAAGAATTTCTTCAATATTTTAAGAAATTTCCAAATCTGTAGAATATCACATAAACAAATTATGGCGGTTTACCTAGGGCCCTCTATTCATACATGTCTGGACTGAGGAATCTGCAAAACATAACTTTATCTGAAGAAAAATAAAAACTTTTTTACAAAAAATAAAACCGACTTCAGAGAAAACAAAAAAGTGAAAAATAACTTCAGGAAAAACGCTTCAGAAGTCGGTGACCTTTGTTTGATTGATTTAGTTTTTTTGTCACCGACTTCTGAAGCGTTTTTCCTGAAGTTATTTTTCACTTTTTTGTTTTCTCTGAAGTCGGTTTTATTTTTTGTAAAAAAGTTTTTATTTTTCACTTTTTAGTGGTTCACATGTGCTTACCCCTTCACAGTGTACTGGCGTAATCTTAGGTTATGAACTGGTGTATACAATAAAGAGATATGAGAGTTCATCAATGTAGATGAGAATTCGGAGATATGCAACGGAAGTACATCCTATCCAATAAAAAAAATTGAAAACAATACATGTCACCGTAATAGGGCTTATCCCCAATAAATGGAACTTAACACAAGTAACTGTCGAAATCTGGGTGTATTATACACTTCTGACTACCCCCTCGAAGCATACAGGCGTAATGTTACGCCGTGATATTGTATAAACAATAAACAACCAACCGTTTGCAGCAATCACTGCAGCTTTGCCGTGTATTTTTGAAGAGTTCCATTTATATCTCCAAAGATCAGCATCAGATCTTCAGCAAATTAAAATGGGACCACACGAGAAGCACCAACCTTCAAATAAAAAAAGAACCATCAAAATCGGTTCACCCAGTCGAAAGTTCTGAGGTAACAAACACTATCGAAATTTGGGTGTATTGTACACATCTGCGTACCCCCTCGAGAGCATACAGGCGTGATGTTACGTCATGATATAGTATAAACGATGAACCTACAAGCGAATGCAGCAATCACTGCAGATTTGCTGTGTATTTTTGAAGAGTTCCGTTGTATATCTCCGAAGATCAGCATCAGGTCTTCAGCAAATTAAAATGGGACTACACGGGAAGCACCAGCTTTCAAACAAAAAAAGAACCAACAAAATCGGTTCACCCAGTCGAAAGTTCTGAGGTAACAAACACAAAAAAAAAACAATACAGACGAATTGAGAACCTCCTCTTTTTAGAAGTCGGTTGAATATATAAATATGACTTGAGTTAATTTTAGCTAGATAGCCCTGTGAATTAGTTAAAAAGAAATAATGACTCAAAAATTAATTGTTAAAAACTTTTTTGCAAAAAATAAAACCGACTTCAAAAAGAAAAAGTGAAAAATAACTTTAGCTTCTGAAGTCGGTGACGTTTGTATGATTGATTTAATTTTTTTGTCACCGACTTCAGAAGCTAAAGTTATTTTTCACTTTTAGGTAGATTTCCTTTTTTTGAAAAAAAAAAAATCTACCTATTGGTCTCTCACCTACGGGGATATATATGAATACGTATGTATATGGGTGACAAGCAAAATTTAGCCACACTCTACAGGTCGCAATTATGAACCGATTGCTTTCAAACTTGGCCAAAAAATCGAAACGGTCAAAACTTAGGCTAAGTTCGTGAATGGGCGGAATTCGTCCATGGGGGGTGGCGGGGGGGCGGTTTTTCTAAAATCAGTTTTTTGGCCATAACTTTTTTCCTATGGAAAATTTTTGAACCGTTTCTCATTTTTATCATTCTGAGTACGAATACGGACATCTTTAAATTTAAACTTTTTTGATGCAACCCCAAAATTGGGGAGGGGGTTGAAAATTCCAAATTTTTTGCGAAAAAAAATCATATCTCCGAAACAGTAAACATTTTGACCGTCGCAAATATTTTTTGTTGAAAGCAAATTGTTTACTTTACAATTGTTACCTTCAAAGTTTACCGATAAAACTTATAGTTTTCGAAATAAAAAATTATAACTAAACATTTGAGGGCGTTTCCATGCTAAACTCTTATGAGAGAATTTAAAAAGGGTAAACTTTCCATTACAGGACAACGACTTTGAAATCATACTTTTTTTTGTAGATTGTACACATAAGTACAACTCTTTATACAAATTTTCAATAGTCGGACGCTCCAGCACCTTCTACGAAATCTACCTCCTCCTGCGGCTTGCCGGAGGGATTTTTTCTTTTTGAAGTCGGTTTTATTTTTTGCAAAAAAGTTTTTATTTTTCACTTTTTAGTGGTTCACATGGAAAGTGCATACCGTTACAATTACAACAAGCCCAAACACGACTAGGATACATTGTCTCATTATGGAGTTCCGTGACTCTTGGCTTCATCATCAGATCTGATGGTAGAATGGTTCTTATCAAACGCAAATGCTTCACTTGTTGTAGAAAATATAAAAATTGCTGTACGTTATCCTATAAAATTTGAAGAGTTCCCTCGATTTCGCCAAGATTCCATCATCAGATCCCGACTTGGCGACTATGGGACCAACTTGGAAGTATACCCTTTCAAACAAAAAAAGAATTTTTCAAATCGGTTTAGGCGTCTTCGAGTAATCGGGTAACATACATAAAAAAAAAAAAAAAAAAAAAAAAAAAAAATACATACAGTCGAATAGAGAACCTCCTCCTTTTTGGAAGTCGGTTAAAAAGTAAATGAGATTTGAATTTAACTTAATCGTCTGAACTAAGGGCTCAATATTTTCGGCTTTATTGACCAGGCTCAACCTCATAGATTAACGCAAAATTAGAACAAGTATTTTCACTATTTTTTAAGTAAGATATAACACATCGTTCGTTCCTCTAAATGCCATACTTTAAGAGAACATTGATTTTATATTTTTTGTTGGAGTTTTTGTAGGGTGGATATGATTTTGTTACATTTTTAGACGATAAGTCATATTTTGTGAGAGACATCGCAATCTGCAAATCAATCAAATTAATGTCGATAAATAAAACACTACTGGTAAGATAGTATATTTTATATCGAGGGACTCAGCCATAATATACAGTCGGGAGTCAATGAAACCGAGGGTATATTAAGTTTGCGTTTAGTTTCGAGGTGCAAACTTTACTTTCACTTTGAGAGCAATAAAAACGGTTTAAATCAGAAATAGTAAGTCCAAAGAAGCGAGTAAGTAATGAACAGAATGCTATAATTTATGTGAGAAAATAGCGGCTAAATAAATAGCTCCAACTTTGGCAGTCGTAACAGGTCAGTGGCCCAAAACGTCCGACAACCAGGTAACGAGGAAGTGTATTAAAAAAGTGATAAAAATTACATTAGTGACATTAGACAGACGAATTTCTTGAGGTCTGTGGTGTCACCGGCTAGTCCCCTGATCTCCTTGGACTGGTCTTCGATGAATTCATCCAAGAGGTACTGGGCGATGGAAATCTCACTGTTCTACCACTTCTTGCCTTTCTGACTGCACTATTAAATGATTGATTGCACTACACAAAACACTATCGCTTCAGACAGTTCAAGCAACAAATATGTACTTAGTCACTTTAAACATATCTCGTACGAGGGTAAATACAGATCAGTCAAACAAGTAACAAAATCATATCCACCCTACAAAATTTTCTCCTACAAAAAATATAAAATCAATTTTCTCTTAAAGTATGGCATTTAGAGGAACGAACGATATGTTGTATTTTATTTAAAAAATAGTAAAAAACTTGTTCCAATTTGCGTTAACCTGTGAGGTTGAGCCTGGTCAATAAAGCCAAAAATATTGGCCCTTCAGTTCAGACGTTTTAGTAAAATTCAACTCTCATTTACTTTTTAACAATTAACTAGTTGAGTGAAGTATATCCATAAAGGATAGGTGGATGATGGAAACGACTGTTCATTGCGAAGTTCCTTTTATTACTGTTCAACGACTACATTACTTACTTACTAGAGTATGATTGCTTAGCTTGCTAAACGTGACCTGTTATTGGACCGACGACTGTCTTAATGGGGATCGGCAAAGGCATGTCCTTACAGAGTCATTATTTCTTCTTCACTAATTCACAGGGCTATCTAGCAAAAAATTTACTCAAGTCATATTTATGGATTTCTTTAGATAAAGTTATGTTTTGCAGAGTCCTCAGTCCAGACATAGATAATGTCCGTTTGCCTGGCTCGGCCCCCTTGCGTTTCAGGTGTACACCAATGCAATGTACTCGCCAAATTTAAACTTGCTAAATTTGATAAATAAACCAATGTCAGTTCATTCAGCACTGCCCTATTTATACGCCTATATCTTTTAAAATATGACATGTTTGCTTAAAAAAAATTCAATTTTCTTCAAAAGTACAGAGGTACATTGAAAAAGAAACCGGTACATATACTCCTAGAGGCGAGTACATTGCATTGGTGTACACCTAAAACACAAATTCTGGGGGGCCGAGCCAGGAAAACGGACATCCTAAATAAGCCGCCATAAATTTGTCATGTGATATTCTACAGATTTGGGAATTTCTTAAAATACCTAAGATATTCTTAAATAAAAATGACCAACTCAGAGATAGTACTTTTTGAGATTTAGACTATGCCACTTTACGCAAGCGTCCGGATTCAGGGCCAAAGTTATTTGATCATTACTATTTTAATTCACGTTTAAGAAATTCATGGCCTATAAGTTTTTACTATTTTTAACTAAATTCCCTGTAAGTCTCATTTCGTTTCTCAAGGATTTAAAAAATGGGCTCTCAATCCACACCGCAGAAGCGAGTACATTGCATTGGTGTACACCTAAAACGCAAATTCTGGGGTGCCTAGCGGGGCAAACGTACATTTTTGAGTGCCGTGGGCTCTAACTAAGTAAGATATATCGGCTTGAGTTTTGGTTCTGCGTATTGTAGCACCTCTGCCTAAACGGCATCACCCGCGGCGACGCGCGATGGCGCCAGTGCCTCAAGTGGTGGCGCGGGCGCACCAGCTCGGTGACGTCATGCAGGCGAGCCGGGACCACGACTGCCGCCACTTCAGGTGTTACCTGCACTAGGACCTGTCCTGCTGCTGCACAGCCAAACATACCGCTTGTCCCATGTTACTTGGGGTCCGCGCAACACGTTCTCTCTTTTCCTTCATATCATTCCTCACACAATCCATCTCTTTGGCCTTCGTCTCCGTCTCCATCCATCGACATTTACTTATTTATAATAAGCATACCAACAGCACAAAAACAGCTGTTTAAAACACATTTCTGTATGGAAACATGTCACAGTGTCATGTGACAGCTGTTTTTAGACAATCAGACCGTTATCTTTTCGGTGAACATGGACCTTAATGTGATTAATTTATTTAAACATGAAGATTGAGATGTTAACAAGGACGTTTTGCAACTTTTCCAGGGCGCCTATTACTTTTTTTTTAAGGCAGCTCCTTCTGCTCCTTTGACACAAAAATGCAAGAAATCTTGCAAAAAATAAATAAGTTGCAAAACTTTGTAGTGCAAAAAATCATGGACAGTTAAATAGCTGAATAGTTCCAGACTTTGTGAACACATAGAAACCACAATATTAGTTCTTGAGTAACCAGTGAGGCTAGTAAAAAGGAAATGGCATTGGGTTCCACTTTAAAATACCTATACGAGACATCGGATCGTTACTATTTTTGTTTAAATAAGATTATTTGAGAACTTTTACAAATGTGGAAACTAGCCTTCGGAGAATATGCATAGGATGAGAGGAGGTATAATTCAGCATAGAATAGAATTAAATAAATTTATTTGTGTAAAAACATGGTACATTACGGTCTAATAAATAAGGTTATGAACTTACATGTTTCGCCATAGAATGGCATACAAATATTTGAACTTAACATAGAATTTTAACACGAAACATCAATTTATTTAAATAATTATATAATATAAAAAATAAGAATAACACCTGCAATTTAAGATTCGTTTCTATTCGAAATCTTAACAATAACAGATGCTTATAATTAAAGAAAAAAAAACATAAATCAACTTAAAACAAACTCAGTACGTAGCCATATCTATCGGTTGACTTTTTTTTCAAGAAATTCGTCTACAGGATGTTACTGATACCGCAAATTGCTCTTAGGTACCGATACTACCTAAGGGACGCGACGCATCTGCAGAACGTACGGCGCCGACACTCTAGCTTCACCAAACGCGCTAGAATTATTATCTGTATCTATTCAAAGTTCGAACTCATCGGTTTCTTCTCGGCAAGCCTGTTCCAGCCTAGAGCGCATCATTGCTTCGCATCAGTGAGTTACGCAAAATCCAAGAATAATAAATAATAATAATAATAATTAAATTAATAATGTAATTCTTACAAAGAACGTAAGTTATATTTTTACGAAAAACTATAAATTAAATTAAATCGAATTTAGAGAGTAATTAATAAATACGTGATGTCTGACCCAAATCAAACCCGATCTGCAAAAAAAAAAACAATTCATCAAATCACTTTCTAAACAAGCCTCAAAAACAAATATTTGCGAGGACAGCTTCGACTTCAGTCAGTAATACTAAATGTAGAAATACACTTTTACTGATACGGGCCCGCCGGTATCAGTAATAGTACATTGTTACCCTAGGGGTGAAAGTAACTTATTTAGTCCCGAGACGGGGTTTGGCGCCCAAGCGTAGCGCGGGCGCTAATAGTTCGAGGGACTAAATAAGTAAATAAGTACCCGAGGTAAACACTGTGCTTTTTTTTATTACGAATACAAGGAAAATAAAAAAAAACACGAAACAACTCGAAAAAAAAATTAAGATCGGATTGCCGCTTTTTTTTTTCTGTGGCCGGCTATTCAGTCTTTATTATTTTTCACTTTCGTCACTGAAAAAATACTAAATATTTTGCCCAAATCTACGTTATTTTAAAGAAACATTTGTTACCAAATTATAACCAAGTTATTTATAAAGAATATAATTCTTAAATTAATACAGAAATTTATGTTATTTCAATTTTACATCGCGCTGTAATTTAGAGGCTGTATAGAAGTCGGAACATGGTTTAAAAGAAAGGTGAAAATAGAACTAGTTTTTTTTAAATAATTTGACAGTTGTCAGTTGAAAGTGATTCTCCCTAGGGCTGAAAAGTATTACTTTCAACCCGCTCCTCAGGCAACTTCAGACCTACTTTCCGAGTATGAGTAGTGAAAAAGTGTATTTCTACATTACTCCAGGGTGTAAAAGAACAAGGGGTACTTGTTCTGCTTTTATTTGGGATGTTCAAGCCGACCCATACTTTCTAGTTGCGGAGATACGGCAAATCAAAGTCCCAACACATTCACACGTTTTTAAAATATATATATGTCACCGTAAAATTGTCAAACACGTAATATTGTAATATCTCTAGCGATATTGTAAACTCTCGAATTATTGTCAAATGAACATACTGCTTACAATAAAACGCATTATTTTTCGTGAAATGCATGCGATGGTAGTCAACTCACGCGGTGTGGAGAGAAGGAGGGGTCCCCCTTGCCCAGTGGTACCACTCTCATGAAAAGATACTGTACCATTCCTGAGAAATATCGATTAATATAACCTAACCTTAAAACACTTTATATTCCCCTAAAAAGCGTAGTCGACGGAGCCCCGCCTCGCGGGGCCCCTATTTCCGTGCGCAGGGTTTAAAGGAACCTAACTAACCTAACGGGGGGGTGCCCCAAGTCCCGATTATGGGGGCAGAGATATTTCCGTATGTTCAGTTGACAATAATTCGAGATATTACAATATCGCTAGTGAGAAACACGTTATATTGTAATATAACGTGTTTGACAATTTTACGGTGACATATACAAGTTTAACAAAACCTCTTTACTCATGGGCGCCGGACGCAGGGTGCAAGGGTGCACTTGCCCTGTCCGAAAAGAAAATACATAGAAAAGATTTATAGTCCGCGCCTCGAGAAGCTATAATTTTTGTAGCGACAAATCAATCAACAACAAATAATCCCAAATTCAATCAACTCAAATCATCGTACCTGCAGTAATACGAAACTAACAAGCAATTTCACATGACCGGGTTAAATATTTTGGTGATATAAAGCGCTGTCGTCTAATGTTTTGTGGTACTGGAACGCATCTGACATCGTGAAATAAACATTTGTGCCGTCATTTTGAAGTAAGTTCACGCTGACGCTGATGATTTTTGTTATTTGATCCAAAGGTTGTGAACGAGTGTTTACAAAAATTATAGCTTCTCGTGGCAGGGACTATAGATTCAACAAATCTATCCGAGCCTGTACCTAAGCCAAAATTTTCGAGCTCGCTTCGCTCTCTCGTACTCCTATTCTCGTTTCTGTTTTTATGAGTAAAAATAACCTAATTTATCCAAGCATATCCAAAAATATTCGAGTTCGCTTCGCTCGCTCATACATCTTATGTCCTTTACATGCATAAGCTTTTCTTTATAAATAGACAGAACAAATGTATAATAGGCTATTTTTTCTACAATAAGGGACTAAAGAAAACCTACTACATTCGAGGTGGGTGCTAAATTTTCAAAGCCAGGCTCGCTCTTGAATACTATTTTTTCGATTGATAGGTTTTTTCTGTATAATAAATCGACAAACTTTCCTTGTAGGAATTGACAAACGAAAATCTGACATATCCGAGGGGGAGGGCAAAAAAAAATCTAGGTGTTTTCATGAAACTGAAGACGCCCTGGAAATAATCCTGCCGGCGTCCATGTCTTTACTATTCAAGGATTTATCGGCGCAAAGTTTGGAGTGCTTTATATTAACCGCTACAGTAGAACATGATCAAATTAAAAAAAAAACGTACGTTTATATCTTGTTTATCTGATTGCATCCTCCTCGGCGGTGGGACAGTAAACAAGTCTACATAACAGAAATCAATTATGGTTTAGGTACTGTTGTGTTACCTCTATCGTCGCCTCGTTGAAGCGAGGACATCAGGGCCGCCTCGTCAGTGCTCAACTTGTTACACTCCGCGCACGGCTTTATATCTTCCTCCATCATGTAATACTGAACAAAAGGAGTCGTATCAGTTATTTACCACTTTCAGTACCACTGCACGCCCCGCGCGATGTAAAAAAAATATTAGCTTGCAGAATCGGTTCCTCTGATTTTTCGGATACATATGCGTATTGTATTATTATCACTTATTTTGGTGAAGGAAAACATCTTGAGGAAACCAGCATGCCTGAAAGATATTTCTTGACGGCTATGAAGCCAAGTCCGAGGTCCATGGGCGGTATAAATACTCTGACACCAAATTAAGCACTAACCACAGGATAAATAATAAAGACCGGTTCCAGTTCCACGCGTCTCCGTAAATAACATCGTACGTTTATGTTTGGGCGTGAAATAACGCGGGCCGCTGCACGCGAAGTGCGCTACGCGCCGCGTCTCCGTAAATGAACTCAGGAAAAACTGTTAACAGACAGCAACAGCCGCTGTGAAGACCACCAGACTACCAGTACAGGCAACGAGTTATTTACCAACAAGACATCGAAACATTTCAGTAAATTCATGTTGGCGGGGAAATTTCATTTGCTGACCATGTAAAGTGGTTACAGCAGTTCAAAAATGCAAAGCAACAAAAGATGGATTGAACTACATACTACAAGAGGTTGACTTCAAAGCTGCACATCTCAAGAACACCTTCTCCTGAATGAAAACTAAGCAGCCAGGCAAGAGATCAAAGCAGCTAGAAAAGATCCGTTCTTAGCATTCTGGAAGTAATTTCCGAAAGAAGGTTCAGTAAAATGATACGTACATTAATTCGTTTTTGGAGTGGATCAAAGCTGGTGCTCCTAAACCCAAGTGTAGCGACGTAGCAGCGATAAGTTTCATCACGAAGAGTAATTGGGCACAATGGAACAGCATGGTTGGCCAGGGTGGAATCTTGTGCAATAAATGGGGAACTCTCGAAGGGACAGCTGTCATCTAAAAATGGTTGATGCCCAACAGATGTTCTACGGCTCTACCAGGATGGATGTTCAGGAGTGATACAGGGGTCTTTACTGAAGATCCGTGAGCGAATTTACTGATTTTACTGGATCCAACGGGCGGCGAGAGGATGCGGAGAACTGGTGTCGCAAATGTACCAGTTTTACGGCTGTAAAAGGACCC
The DNA here is from genome assembly GCA_950022955.1 of Xestia ashworthii. Lineage (NCBI taxonomy): Eukaryota > Metazoa > Arthropoda > Insecta > Lepidoptera > Noctuidae > Xestia > Xestia ashworthii. The sequence goes on from OX465561.1 coordinate 1,318,783, forward strand.
CACACTCCTAGCAGACGTACATTAAATGTTATGGCACTCTATACCGGCACCGCTCTAACCCAGCAAATAACTTGCCATGCAAATTAGAGCACTAAATATACACTAATATTATAAAGAGGAAAATGTTGTATTTTTTGTGTGTGTGTGTATGTTTGTAATGAATAAACTCAAAAAGTACTGTGCCGATTTCAAAATTTTTTCACCATTGGAAAGCTACATTCACCTTGAGTAACAAAGGCTATATTTTATCTCCGTACTCCCACGGGGACGGGAACTACGCGGTTGAAACCGCGTGACGTCCGCTAATGTTAATATATATGGCGCTGTTTAAGTATTTTGTGTGTACATAAATAAATATAAAGTTGCATGCGCAGATAAAAAAGTAAAATGATCATTTTACATTTTTATCAATTTTATATTCATATGGATTATTCCGACATTGGCATCTCTTCTGCTAGTTTTAATTTGCATATAAATTAAAAAATGATTTTCATGCATGTATTTATATTTGTACGCTTCAACGCAAGACGTAGATGGACTCGTTATATTATTATATTTATTTGTAACACCCTTGTACAACCTATCTCTACAAATAAAGATTATTTAAGACGATTACATGAGCTAAACGCGAGTTTTATAATTACTAAAAGTATATGATTCATTGCTATAAACAAGACCAGAAAAATATATGATATTCTTCAGGATATATGCTAGCATGATAGTGTTTTGAAAACATCTCGATAAAAAAAATCACGAACTTATCTTTAAAAATATCTTTCAACAAAAAAAAAAGATACTTTAATATGCATGCGATCATTCTGTTTTTTTGGCAAATAATTCTACAAGCAAATATTAGCCTGATAGTGTTTTAGTTTTTTAATCCAATCAATAGTTTTTTTTGTAAACCGATCAAAACCACTAATTTCGCGCTATCTGGCCCGCAGTGACTGACCTAACAACCACTTTGTAGTGTCAGCTGATTAGAACTTTATTCTAACAGAATTCCAAACGAAGTTTGAACCACCACAAATAGAGTTGCTAATTTAGCTCGTCTAACCGCCATATTGCAGTTGTACACAGTCTACTATGACGAACAACAATAGCCCCTGAACAAAGTCCATCTGCTTAGATATTTGGCTGATAGCTGTTGATCCACTCACCCTTCCGTCGGAACCGGTTTCCTCGAACTTCTTGGTAGGTATGGTCTGCAGCTTCGTGTCTTCCGCCTTCACCTTCACGATATTGCCCCCTATCAGCGTGTGCGAGCCGCCCACCCAGCGGTGACATATGTGATCCCTGCTCAACACTCGTCTTAATTAGACAGGGTCGAATTAAAGAAACTAGCGATACTACGCAGCGCGCAGTCGAAATGGGTGTCGATACCTAAACTGAATAAATAGAAAAAAATAAATTTGGTTTCTAGAAAAATATCGATGTAGTTTTTTTGTGAATTTTTCAGACGTGATTGCTAAACATTACAAAATAATGATGGCGAAACTGAAATTACAGTTTTAAAAGTATTATAACGAGACTCAAGCGGCAGTTTTACATTGCATCGTATTAAAACCTATAGGTGTGTTCAGTTTAAGATCACGCCATGCATTTTTATTAACCGCATAGTGGTCCCGCCATTTTGATTTCGAAATAGCTACCACTTTCTTTGTAGAATATTTTGAAATTTGATGGGTCTAGAATTTTGCTATGAAAGTATGAAATAGTAAAAATATTGTATTAAATCCTATTCACATCATATTCGAAAAAACTTGGCGGGATCCCGACATCTAACGTCCATGTTCACCAAAAAGATGACGGTCTGATTATCTAAAACGGCTGTTTAAAATACATTTTTGTATGGGAATATGTCACAGTGACAGCTGTTTTTAGATAATCAGACTGTTATCTTTTCGGGGAACATGGACGTAAGTCCTGTAACTACTAGATGTAAACAGACCCTTCAAGAAACCGTCAATTCCTTCGTAATGGTTCCCAGGTATGTATGTATGGTCCAATACAGAAAATTATTCACAATGACGAGGAGAACAAGTGCCTCTCGGCTTCGTTAAGGGTTTTTAACACCATTATAATGTTCCTGTTGGGGCGCTGCTATCAGGGGTAAGGTAAGTGTGTCAGAAGTGCATCACCTGGTGTCGGGCGGCGCCAGCTTGATGTCCCGGAAGCAGGGCTGCTGCTCGGCGCCGAGCGGGGGCGGGCGCGGGGGGCGCAGCGCGGGGAGGGGCAGCGGCTTGCCGTACGTGGCGTCCTGCGGCGCCATGAGCGCGCGCGTCATGCACACGCCGCATGACGAGTCCCGGGCTAGCTTACGCATCAGTATCGCCGCCTGGGGGAGAGTAGATGCCTTGCTACTGTTCTGGGTGCCGAAAACACCAGCCACCAACTATGTGTATATTAGCCTACTCAACAGCAAAACCAAATTTATCCCATCACGTATTTAATCAATAAAAATCTCATTCCAATAAATTTTTACGTTCTACAAACCCACACTTCAAAATTTTTCTCCTCATACTTTTAAAAACGGTCCCGTACCATCGTAGTAGAGGAGCCCCCTTTAATTTTTATTATTTGATATTATCTTTATTTTTATTATTTGTTGTTCAAGCGCAAACAGAAATACGTCATCTGTAAAAATTACAACTGTCGAGCTATAACGGTTCATGAGATACAGCCTGGTGACAGACAGATAGACTGACAGTGGAGTCTTAGTAATAGGGTCCGTTTACCCTTTCGGTACGGAAAAAAGGAGGACTCACAATATTTACGGATTTAGAAGCGAATAGTTCATCAACCATCGACTTAAGAAAAATAACTTTAGGAACCTCGAACCTCGAGGGTTACGTTTTTTGCCATTTGGCTACGGAACCTTATAAAGGAGTGAATGATAGATTGCGTGACGACTAATAAGAGACCAAGCTTGTTTCGCCGGTCTCAAGTAATATGGGATAAAACTAGGAAGCTGATTATAGTGCCAAACCTGTGGTTCTCCGAGCATGATCTCCAGCTTGTGCAGCTGCTTCTGGATGCCGTTGAGCTCTTTGTTGGTGGCGTCTTTCAGTGAAATCAGCATAATAAGCTCCGCCTTGTTGTTCGTTATGGCCATCAGCTCTGACAACGCTTCCTGCCGACAATAATGAGGGATTTTCTTTTTAAACTCTTCCCTAATCGCTGGATAGATGGCGCTGAACTTGGTAAGTAGTTAGTTTGTAAGTAAGTTTGAATATAGACTTCGGTACTACTGATCCGGTTCCGAAAATTCGACGTCCTCGCTAGAAATAGTAGATTAGGGAGCAAATTATTTTTTTAACGCCGGGGGCGCTATTTTGAATCCTGAGCATAGCGGGGGATTCAAAGTACATCGCCTGAGGGACAATATTTTTGCTCTCGAGCCATATACTCTACTTTTCATCTCCTTCTATGACAAATTATTTCTACCGGGATTTCGTAAGTATTAAGTTTTGTATGACGTTGTTAGCTTCTATTTTGATTGAGATCAGAATTAGCTGTTTAAAAATAGTACATTTTGATACAAGTGGAGAAAGTTTGTTATTGTAGTTCAAGGCGGCTCATGTAGTCGTAAGGTGAGGGTGTTTTTGAGCCGAGAACTGCAATAACAAATGTCCACGTGTATCAAACGACATTTTTCAATACACTTTTGAAGAAATAAAATAAAAGAATATACTTAAAATATTTGTGTCATGAATTATTACGAGACTATGATTTAATTTTTTTTCTGCGCTTTGCTTTCGCTAGGTTGAAGGAGAAGCACAGGTATGAAGCTTTTATACAGCCTAATATAAAAAATTCTTTTTTGATATATTATTTTTGAATTTAGAGCTCAAATAAATGTTAATTTGTTTAATATTTGTTTAAAATAAAGAATCATGTTTATCTATGTTAATGAATATATAAACACAATTTGAATATTCAAAAAATGAATATGCCGCCGTAAAGACGAGATCGGTTAACCGAAATTACAAAAAAAAAATCACCTCGGACTCTATAGTCAGATGTGAATGGTTTTTTTTAATTATGCATTGACCGGTTTGGACTAAGTATAGGTATCGTTATCTGTGGCAATTTTGCTTTCTGCACATGTGTGGAAAAAACATGAAAAACGCACGTGTGTGATAATACACTGCATTTTGAAACTAATCGTAGTGCGATAAGAACCAGTTTTCGAGGAAGTGTATTGAAAACATATTTTCAAACTGGTGCTGGTGGTTTTTTTAAACTGGTTCTTTTACGATTAGTCGATTACTAGTTTTTTGTCATTTTGCCCACACGTGTGCGGGAATGAAAATTGACACAGATAACTATACTTATACTTAGTCCAAATTGGTTCAATGCCTATAGTCGGCGGTGACTGTTTTTTTTTTAATCTCGGCATAGAGATATGCGTCTTTACGGCGTTAATTTTTTTAAAAAATTTAAATAATGTTCCTGACAAATATTTTTCGTTCGTTTGATACACGTGGACATGTGTTATTGCAGTAATCGCCTCAAAAACACCCTCGCCTACGGCTCGTGTGTTAATTTCACCTCGAAATACAATAACAAACTTTCTCCACTTGTACAGAATGTGAATGAAATTTTTGACGTGAAAACGTCATATAAAATTTATGAACACCAGCTGCACGTACGAAAAAAGGTCACACCGTTCCGATACGGCGATCAAAGCCCAGCTCAAACTCTTGGACCTAGAAAACTTAAATTTTGCTCAGTGGTTTCCTATATAGTGTAGACATGGAATAAGGAAGGATTTTTTGAAATTCAACCCCTAAGAGAGTTTTATAGGGGATGAAAGTTTATATGAAAGTACGTCAGTTTTAAAGGTAGGATCTTAAAATTTTGTGTTTAGGCTGACGATTGAAAATTAAATTACAAATGTCTCAGCGGTTTTGATAATTCCACCCAAAAGCGTTAAAAAGTAAAAAAAAACACCACAACGTAAATTGCATGGGCGGTCACGTCATACCGCCGGTAGGGTCAGTGCGAGATCTCGGAGTTACTTTCACTGGGGATCTTTCGTTTCGTGCTCATATAGTGCAGGTGTGCAAAAAAGCATTCAAAAATCTTGGTTTTGTTTTGCGTGAAACCCGTGACTTCACTAATATGGCAGCAGTGAAAGCACTTTACAATGCGTTGGTGCGAAGCAACTTGGAAACTAGTGCAATCATCTGGAATCCTTATGAAGCGAAGTATTCCCAGATGCTGGAAAAGATGCAGAACAAAATTACCCGTTACTTATACTGGAAGCAGTTTGGTGTCTACCCTTTCTACCCGCTTATGTATCCAACTCTCTTTTTTATTGGGATGGTTGGGTACTATAACTTGGAAGTTAGGCGCAACCTCGCCCTTAAAAAATGTGATTTATGGTTTTTCGTGGTATGCTGAATAATCCACAAATATTGGAATCGTTGGGATTGCTCGTTTCGAACAGGAGGCTACGGTTGGGACCAAGGGAGGGCTTTTTACAGTTCCGGCAACCGGTACAAACTTATTAAAGTTCGCACCAGTGATTCGTGCAGTTAGAATACTTAATGATGTCTCTCGGCATTTTGATATATTTTCTTGCTCTTTGGCGGAATTCCAGAGAGTGTCACTTAGCATGATATCTTCTGTATAAACGGTGCTTCTACACAGACCCGTTAGTTGGGGCTGGACAATTTGCTATAATTACTACTTTTGTTAGCTTGGGTTTCACCTGTTAAAACAAAATGTATGTTTTAATTACTGAATAAAAAAAAAAAAAAAAAAGTGGATGAAGTTGTATTTATGGAAAGTCCTTAATTTTCGAAGTAAAAATTTAAAAAATGTTATTTAGGCCTATGGTTGGAAGTAAACGCAACGGTGTTGTTAGATTTTCGATCTTTATGGGGTGAAAAGAAGGTTGAGTTTTTTTAAAGTTAAAATCACTAATATCATGAAAAATTACGTTATCACGCAAATTAAGTATCGTCCGTAAACCGACATTACAGACAACCATTTTTGTTTATCGTATTGAATTTTGTTATACAGTATCTTATAACAGAGAGAAGAAAATTAACAATACACTGACCTGCCACTTGATCTCCTGTCTGTTAAAGATCTCGTAGCATTTCGAAATGCGTTTCTCTAGCTCGGAGCGCGCATAATCGAAGTCTTTGTCGTACAGCAATCCGGCCAGACGTGAGAGATCGGCCTGGATAATAACACAAGGAGTCAATAGTCCGAGCATGTTACTAATGATGCGAAAAATAAAATAAAACTTAGGGTTTACCCGGGAAATCATAATCAACCTAAAATAATGTTCTCACTGCTAAGAAACATGACGAGTCTTTTCCCAGGTGAGCTACTGCGGGTAGGTTTGTGTCCCAGGTCTTGTAATTTTCTGTTCTAGTGTTCCAGTTTCCCCACGACGCCAAATTTTCTTTCACTGAACGCGCACTAGCGACCTACAACTCACAAATCGCTACCGTTCCTACCTGACAACCACTACTAACATTTTATTTAGATTTGCATCGGTGTCGGTAAAATTTAAATAGCACTTATCAAAATGAATTCAGTCGACGTTCGTACGTCATTCCGTTGTTTTCAGTAGCACGCCTTCCCTTCCTTCCTCCTTCTGTCCTTCTAAAGTAAGTTCCCTTCAAAACTTTCAAGCGATAAATAGTATGGTTTGCTATTGGTGTTTTTTGTGCCCAATTGATAGCGTGGCTCGCTCCTTACTACAAATGAATCTAATACCCACACCTTGACCTAACCCTTCCAGGATAACGGTCTCCATGTTATATTATTTGGCACACACCTTATCCCTGAGGCCGTCGAGCAATTCATCACGATCAGTTTTCTGTTCTTGAAGTATCTCGACGCACTTCAGAAGGCTCTGGAAGTAGTGAGAGAGTACAATATGGTCCCTCCGTCGGGTGCGTACAGTTTGATATAATAACAAAAGTTCTATCGATTACATGACCTAATTTCATGTCATATACTTTTTTTATTATAACGATGAAATGATATAATGAATTATTGATACAATTTCAGTTTACGATATAATTTCAATCAGGTTGATCCTACTGATTTAGCAGTAGATCTACCCGATTTGAATAAAAAATCTCCTGATCTACTGCCTTGATTGATATTATTTAACAAAAATATGAAAGCTCTAAAAAACAAATTAAGGAGCATATTCTTGTCACAAATGAGTTGGTTGACAAAGTGGACTTGCTGACTCTCAGCAACACTCATTGTACTTGTCGGAGTGAACCCAGTCTTGATGCCCTCCAGCCTGAGGCAACGGAGGACCCGTCCCAAGCTGTGAGTGCTCAGAACTTCATCAAAACCATGATTCACAAGTAGTACAGCCTGAGATTAGTCATTTTGTTTCACCTGATTGTAATGATTGTCATCATTCAGTTATGTTTTCTGATAGTATGGGTAGAGGGCTAGGTAAATTGATCAGTAATAACCTGAGTTACTGTACCCAAAATTATTGCATGCCAGGGTCAAGCTACAAACAAGTAATGGCATCAGTAATAAAAAATGATTGTTATCTTAACACTACCATTACTCTATGTGTTGGTAATAGTTCTAATGTAAAAAAGGAAGATATCACCGACTGTGTTTCTGAGTTGCTAAAGTTAAGATGTAATAAAATCATATTGTGTGCTTTTCCATATTTTGGAAATTTAAGTAGTAGGAAAAACGATTATATACATATGTTGAATAAACATGTGCATTTTTTAGTAGGTCACTATAGTGACAGGCTTATGTATCTGGATATCAACACTATAGTTGGTAATCTTAAGTCGACACGGGGTAAGGTGTATCTACCTATTGTATGTAGACACAAAATAGCTCGGCTATTAGCTTATAGTATTCACACAGACATAAATAGTATGTCTAAGTTTAGTTATATTATTAACACTGCGACGATTAGTAATTCTACTAATGTACAGGTGACTGGCACAAATGAATATAGCACTAGTGCTATAAATATTTACAAACATTGTACTGAGGAGGATCCATCTGTCACCGTGGAAAATTCTCAATTAGGGTTTATTAGTGATAGGGTCTTATCGTCTGAGGATGGCACAGGAGTCTCCGGCCTCACTTCAAATATAAATTTAAACTAGAAAGTGAGACAACAGAAGGTACCATTAACAATATTTTTGTTAATCCTACCAACAGCAAGGTACCTTCTTGCACTCAATTAGTTAGTAAAAAAGGGCCTCAGCAGAACACCTTAAAATTATTCCACCAAAATATCCAAGGCATTTCTTCGAAATTATTAGAAATTGAATTGTTTTTAGAAAGTAGTAAGTTTGACATTATTTGTTTTACTGAACATTGGCTAAAGGATTACCAAATGCTTATTAATTATGAGAACTATATGGTGGGTAGCTGCTTTAATCGTAAAACTATGCTTCGTGGAGGTTCCCTAATATTAATAAAAAATAGTTTTAAATATAAGCAACGTAATGACATAGTAGGTCTCTCGGTTGAACATTGCGTCGAACTGTCCTGTGTTGAGCTAGATAAGCATGTTATTGTGTGTGTGTACAGACCCCCAAACTATCAAAACTTTTCCATATTTGAATCAATAATGGAAGATGTCCTGGCAAAACTTGCAGCCAGTAATAAAGCTACAATAATTTGTGGTGATTTTAATATCAATATTTTAGAAGAAAATTCAAATAGCAGTCGGTTATTAAATCTTTTTAAGTCATTTGACTTGACTAACGTTTTTATTGAACCCACTAGAATCACAACTTCTTCTGCTACTTGTATAGATAATGTTTTCTGCGATTGTGATTACTTAGATAAAGCCATAATAAATTGTTTGCCGTCTGACCATAGCGGACAAACTGTAAGTTTTAGTTGTAAAACTCCAATACAAAAAGTTCAGATTAAATTTAGACCTATAACTTCTTGCAAATTAAATAGGTATAATATTTCCCTACAGAACAAGTTAAGTGTAATGAGCCAAGAGGATATTAATATAAATCAATTGTATGATCGTTTCTTTTCATTAGTTCACACGGAATTCAACAAAACTTTTGAAAAGAAGACAAAGAGTATTTGCCCTAAATTTATATTTAGTGATTGGGCAACTAGAGGTATCAGAAAAAGTAGGGAAAGGCTATTTGAGCTTTATAGCCTTAAGCCTTTTATAAACACTGAAACTTTTAGCAAGTATGTTGCTACGTATTCAAAGATTTTTAGAAATACTTGCAAGGTTGCTAAAGCCCTGCACATAAGCAACAAGATCAAAACAGCAGAAAATAAAATAAAGACCGTTTGGAAAGTCATAAATAACGAGACTAACAGAAAGAAAATACGTAATAATAGCTTTACATTAGATACAGCATGTGGTCCTAAAAGCTCTGATCAGGAAGTAGCTCAAGAATTTGTTAATTTTTTTACCGAAATACCAATAAAAACTACGGAGGCTCTTAATTCCTCACCTGAAGCCTCAATTGGCTTATTAAAGGCGAATGTGTCTGGCTGCCTGGCTGAATTTAAATTTAAACACATTAACCCTATGACAGTTATTAAAGCTTTCCGGCAAATTAAAATAAAACTGACCGAAGATTTATGGGGAATGTCTATCAAAGTTTGTACATCTATACTTGAGACCATAGCCCCGTATTTAGCTTTAATTTTTAATTTATGTGTAGACCAAGGAGTTTTCCCGGATTTAATGAAATACAGTAAAGTCATACCTCTTTTCAAATCCGGGGACAGTAAAGATTCCAATAATTATAGACCTGTATCCGTGTTACCAGTTTTTAGCAAGGTTTTTGAAAAAGTAATGCTTAATCAAATGCTTTATCATTTTAACACCAACAGAATCTTACATGATCAACAGTATGGTTTCACCAAGGGACGTTGTACAACTGACGCCGGTGTAACCCTATTAAAGCACATATTTGCTGCGTGGGAAGAGTCCCAAGACGCAATAGGAATTTTCTGTGATCTCTCCAAAGCTTTTGATTGCGTAAATCATGACACATTACTTTTGAAACTGGAGCATTACGGACTGGGTAAACTTGCACTTAGCCTGCTAAAATCTTATTTGAGCGATAGAAAACAACATGTTCAAATAAATGGTGTTAATTCACAGGGTTTGAATGTAAAAATGGGGGTTCCGCAAGGCTCAATATTGGGTCCTTTCCTTTTTTTAGTATATATAAATGATCTACCCTATTTGTTGAAACACCAACCTCAAAATATGGTGTTGTTTGCTGATGACACTTCTCTAATTTTTAAGATAAATAGACGGGCCCAAAATCTAGATGACGTGAATGATGCCCTACTTCAGGTCCAAAATTGGTTCACAGCAAACAATTTGGTATTGAATGAAAAAAAAACTAAATGCATAAGATTTTCATTACCGAATGTTAAAAGTAGTGATTGTGAGATAATATTGAACAAAGAGAAACTCGAATTCGTAGATAAAACGGTTTTCCTGGGGCTTACGCTTGATTCAAGGCTACAATGGGGTTCTCATTTAACATCTCTTGCGGGGCGCTTAAGTTCAGCAGCATATGCCATTAGAAAAATCCGTCAATTCACTGATGTAGATACCGCTAGACTGGTCTATTTTAGTTACTTCCATAGTATAATGTCTTACGGTATTTTGCTATGGGGACGGGCTGCTGATATTGAGTCTATATTTATTCTGCAGAAAAGAGCCATCAGAGCCATATACAATCTTCGTAGGCGCGATTCTCTAAGGGAACTTTTTAAGGATATTGGCATCATGACGGTTCATTGCCAATACATCTACGAAAACATAATGTACGTTAGAAAAAATCTGCATCTTTTCGGTAAAAGAGGCGACAGACACAATTACAGTACTAGAAATAGGGACCAACTAGTTCAGCCAGGCTTTAGACTCGCTAAAGTAGACTCATCTTTCATGGGGTACTGTTTGAGATGCTATAATAAAATTCCACAAAGTATTCTTGAACTGAATGAGACTAAATTTAAAACATGCATTAAACGCACACTATGTAAGCAAGCATATTACAAGTTGAGCGATTATATCGCTGATAAAAATGCTTGGCTCAATGCTGGTCCTGCTCCACAAGGACAGGGGCTCAAAAATTGATAGCATTAAATGGTATTGTTGGAGCTGCTGAAGATTGTACAACTATCTTTGCATTGTATAGATTCAATCTATTTAGTATTATATAAACGCATAGCCCATATTGTGTGAGTACTATGTACTAGAAAGCTATCATTCACTGGAAACCTACTTTAGTTTTTGACTTGAATGTGCCCTGGCGGTTGAGAGTATGTCATGCTCACTCAAATGTCTCGCTGATCATGGCGCGTGTGTCGGACCATTTAGTTCCCTTCAAAATGGTTGAGCTGAATGGTGCTGATCCATGCGTCATGTGCGTGAACGGGCGCTGTCAGTTGTGACTGGTCATCTCTTGGTCGCCATGGTTTATTTGAATGGTTTATTTGAATTAATTATTTTGTTTTTGAGTTGTATTTTGTTTTTGTTTGGCTATGGACACTTTTAACGTGCACATCTTGCTACATTGTTCTCACATAGTATAACATCTCAACATGAATGATGTAACCAAGATTTTGTAACAATATTTTGATTTAAAAGAGTGTCCATGGAGTTTCTTGCCCGTTCTTCTCCATAGAGATCTACGCTAGGGAATGGGCAACTACAGTACTTTCACAGTTTTTATGTCTTGTGACTGGGACTGTAGCTACATTTAATTTTCATCTTTGTTTCGACAATTCAAAAGTGCCTGTTATTGGCCTACTTGAAATAAATGCTTTGATTTTGATTTTGATTTTAACAAATCTACCTGATTTTTTTTCCAAATCAGGTCGGATCATCTACTTATTGTCGTCGTGCCGTATCGTCTGGCATAAAGGCCTAAATAACATGACATTTGTTCAACAAGTTTTGTGAATTCGCGGTATTTTTTATCTGTATTGTGCGCAATCCCAACCAATCACTGACAGTCTCAGTCACAAGGCATTAAAACTGTGAAAATACTCTAGTTTCCCATTCCACAGCTTGGATCTCTATGGAGAAGAACAGGCAAGAAACTCCACTCTTTTGAAGTCAAATAATTTTACAAAACCTTAGTTACATCATTCATGTTTTGATGGTACATTAAATTACATGAGAACGATGTAGCAATGTTTCACGACCAAAGTGTCCAGAGTAAAAAAAAGACCATTTTACCTCATGTAAGTATGACTTTTTAATCTACTGATTTTTCCTCCGATCTACTGCTAAAACTTTAATTTTTCTACTGATTTCTTCAGATTCCACCTGGCAACACTGTATATTATTTAAATCTGTAGTTAAGTTTAATATAATTTTTAAACTAACTATTTTGGGTTCTAAATTTTTGCAAAAACTGATTGTAGGTACTATAAACGCCTGTTACTTTTGTGTTCCCCCCGACCCCCTCTATTGTTGGTGAATCATCTGGGTTAGGTTAGGCGAGCGGAACAAACGTGCCGTGGTAGCGGCCGCCGAGTGCCAGATCCCCCCTGTTGTTGATGAGTCAATTGGGCTAGATGAGGTATAACAGTATGAAGATTTCCGATATTTACTTATTCATTACAGATTACAAAAAAATTTGGTAAAATAAAAGTTAGGTCATTACTGAACGTTACCTATACAGTATGTTAGTTTAAACGAGGGATTTATTCAAACCCGCAATAGTCCATGCTTACATGATACTAATAAACATATGAACAAAAAGAAAACACTACTACATAACAGATAGATCCATACCAAAAACTTCGCCTAAGTTTCGCAACGTGTGCGCAATGCGCTTATCGCAGAACATGTGTGCGGGAAGAGAGTTTGAAGCCGTCGCTTCCCGAACCATGGTTCGGGAAGCGATTGAGATCAAGAAGTACCCTAATTTCAATCGCGAAGACGGTTTCAAACTCTCTTCAGCTTAGAATCCAGTGATCACTAAGTGTACTCGTCAAGTGAAATCGCCTCAGTATACTGACACGGTTAGTGTAGTGTGCTGTCCTAGTGTGAACCGGCCCTAATTAACATTTATGAAGATCAAGTGAGGATAGTTGAATAAACACCTTCACTTTGCTGTGGCGGTACCTCCACACTTCAGTCTCCCCGCGACCACGGCTGGTGCAATCCGGTCGAAACGTCGGGGTTAAATTAAAGGTAAATTCGCCATAAATACCCGTTTTTATATGTTTTATGATGTGTTCTGATCGTGAAAGTTTAAAAAAGACAATTCTCAATATTCTTCACTGGAATGACGTAATTTTTGGTTATTCAAGAACACGTTTACAGGACACTCATAAATATCGCGAAGTAAGCAGGGTTGTTTGTTAAATGCGATACGCGGAAACGCAATATTAGACAGACATGCGGAAGTAACGGCGCTTGCGCATACACTGAGGTCAGCGCGGGGTGGCGCGGGGGTGTGCCCTGTCGGTGCATCGGGGACATTACAAAGGAAAGTGGCGGAGTTTGCGCACGGGGCTCAGGACCGGCACGTGTTTTGCCGCGTGACACCTACTTGCGCGCTCGGTGTCCATGAGTAATGTATTTAATTAGACAATAATGTCAAAAATAAAGGTTACAGGTTTTTTACTTATTTGGATTGAGAATCGAATACTGAATACCTTCCCACAATATGTCCCTCGTTTAACCTAACACGCTGTATAAAAAGAGCATTATACAAATTGTAAATTATTTTAAATGAACGTTATACTAAATGTTATTAGAGCAAAAAAAATTAATATGGCATAATTATGTAACATTAGATAACATGAAATTAGGTTATTAGTTTTATAGCATACGAAAATTATGATGTGAACGTTATTTCAAGTGAAAATATACTATCTGTTATTATGCCATATTATTATATTACACCCCCCCCCCCCCCCCTTCCGTCAATATCGCTCATCAAGTTTCAGAAAGAAACTGCCAAAAGAAACCTTTCTTGAGTTGGAAAAAGATGAACATATACGACCTATTTAAGACCATTTCTTTCTGACTCTAAAATAAAATTATAACAAGTAATACTGTTTGAAGCAATGGTAGGTAATAGGTCCTCTATGGCAGACGAAGGTTTTCTGAAGCACCGAGTTACCATTCAAGATCCCGTACTAAGGCTAATACAGGGATGTAAACTCAAAAATAATTGCTGGGAAACTCCATTTTTTTGGGGGGTGTTAAATAAAATTTTACAGTAAAACTCAATGTAGCACTTTAAACATTTTGCTAATGGATGCTTTGAACAGTAACTCATTTGTCAAGGCTCTCAATATCACATGTTCATCCCGACACGGACGGTTAAAATAGCGTAAGATGCATAGAACTATCTAGTTATTTCATTAGAAACATTCAGCATGTATTCGTCAAGTAAATTTCTACCGCAATTTCATCGCTAGTCTGGTGCTGTGCGATGATGAAGTTCTGATGCATTTCGGCGGTGTCTGCCAGCTCATCCACCAAGCCCTTGTGACGCTCCATCAGGTCCAATAAAGCTGTAATTCCATCAAACTATATCTTAGAACTAGGAAGACGAGGGCGGGTGATTTGAGGGTTCTCATGTAAACTTTGCCGTTATAAAAGTGCTTCCCAGCCTCAGTTAAATACATGACTTTTGATTCAGAAAAGCCTAAACGTTGTGCCACGATACCCTGGTGTAATATCAATGATATTATAAGTAAAAAGGTGTAGATAGGTTATAAGCGGTCAGAAAGCGGCATGTTAAAATGTAGATCATTAGCCAACCTTGATCTCGGCGTCAACAGGCGCATGACCGAGTGCATTATAAAAGTGACACAAAACCACCGAAAATGCCGTCGTGTTTTATAAGATAGCTGTTGCCCGCGACTTCGTCCGCGTGAACCACCTTTTTCACCTAGGGGTATACAAATAGCCTACGACTTGTGCTCTGACCTACCAAATATACACAAATATTTCATTAAAATCGGTCAAGTCGTTTCGCAGGTCTTTCATAACAAACAACGTGACACGAGATTTTTATATATTAGATAGCTTTGTCCTCGGCTTCGCACGCGTTGAATTCGGGGTAATTTTAATTCGAAAGTTAGGGACTTTCACTGCGCAAAACAATGAGTAAGTACAATTTAAGATCCAGCAGAGTTTTAAAGATATACATATCCAGACGTTGCTCATAAATTAGTAGATTTCAATAAGCAGACCAGAGGAACTTTGCAGAAGTATTATGTAAAACCTGAAATTATTGTTTTGGGTGGAAGTACTATGGCCGGAAAATTACTTAACGATGTGATACGTAGCTCAAAGACAAACAAAAATTAAAGCATAAAATAGATTCGTGTAAAATGACTTATTCCTAGCTTCCCTAGTTGATTTTTGCATAAAAATATTATATGTAGGTACAGACTTTTCCAAAACGACACCCATGACAGGAAAGCCAAAAATTTTCCTGTGCGCCATCTTGGATTTTCATTTTGACCTCACTTTCGTAATCAGCGACCACCAAATTATGAGTACACATTCAAGTTATAACAGGCGTGATGTTATGTTTACTCTACACTAAGAGTCTACAGAGTAAACGTCAGTGGCCATTAAGTCGTGCAAAAGTCTATTCGCACAAGTGTCTTGGCGCGCAAAAGTTCATTAGCGCCAAAGTCCATGCGCGCAAGTGAGTTCGCGCAAATGTCCTTCGCGCAAATGTCTTTCGCGCAAGTGTATATTGATTTTTAGATATTTCAACCCCATCGCACCCCAACAGGTGATGATGGTATTGCAGGTCCGCCACATTAAATCTTAAAATCGTTGTTTTTATAAAACCCATGTAAACTTTGTAGCCCTGTCTCACCCCCTTAGAGGGTGAATTTTGAAAAATCCTTTCTAAGTGCACCCCTAGACTACATAAGGAACCTGCTTCTTGCCAAATTTGGAATCTGTAGACCCAGCGGTTCAGTTCATTTACGTTCGCCTAGTGTACTGAACAGCTGATTTTATTTTTCGCGATTTCGGCTTTAGTCCTATTGTAAAAGTTGTTTATTATCATGAGCACAATCACGTGTCTAAGTATCGTACGCTAATTACCAGTCACCCTATAATTATATGTCTCTTTTTCTCTCGCGATAATAGAATCATGCATCCTACTTTGACTTATCGTAATAAAGTGTGCTATGACAATATTTAGATACTCATGTGTGCGTTAGTGTGCCGTTTTTGAAGATCGAATTTGGTGTAGGTAACGTATATACGCCTTTTTTAGTTATAATATCATTGTGTTATATCTAATAGTATATACCTGCGACAATTATTTATAAATTCAAGAGAACAGAAAGTAGGTAATTAGGAAAACCCGACTGAAAAGCAATAAAACGCATTTGGAGGTGGGACCCATTCCATGTTTTAATAAGTTTATGTTCGAATGGGCCTGCTTCCAAATAAGCTCTCATTGGCGGAAGATTGCAGCGTTAGTTATTACGACACAATATCAAATCAAGGCGCCATTTTTACGCTTTTCTAAATCACGAGTCTCACATTCTACTATAAAAAATAGTGCGTGGAGAAGTGAGACTTCGTAATGTGGAAATGAAAATAGGAAGGGGCGCAACAGTGCTCTCATAACCCCTCCATGGTTGCGTTAAACGTTTAACGCAACCTTGTTGTTTGTGTAAGTTTCACTTCAAAAACAAACCGGCAGTTTCGGCATTGTTATTTGCCGCTTCCAGCAGAACAAGGCCTTGCTTGAGCTCGCTCCTCATTATCGACAGCTGCCCCTGGAAGCTATCCACCTGAAACACAATCATAAATATACTTACATACTTGCAAGACATTATTACAATACCCTATTCTTGTTCCGCTTTAGGGCCTTACCCTGCCGGCCGTTAATATTGAATATCGAACTTTATAAAAAACTGCTCATTTTTCATTTCACTCATTTTTCTGCCATTCATTTCTGTATATCATGTTACTTTCCAAAGACTTCGCCGTGGTATACCCTGATGAACCTGAACATACCTGTGTCTTGATCCCGACATCGAGCCCGCTGAGCTGCTTCTCATAGTCCTGAGTCAGCTGAAGAAGGGTGGTGACCCGTCCGTCTACTTTCATAGCGGTCTCCAGCTTCTCCGCTGAAAATAAACATACAAGCGTTTAAAACGTACAACGTCAGTCAAGAAACAACGCTACAGCGTTGTTTACAGGGTTTTTAAGTATTTTTAACTGTGGAACGCCGTAATGTAACTTTGGAAATCTTGGTCCAATTTCGTTGAAACAAAAACTGTTATTACTTGCATGGGCCTTTTATAGTAATATTTTGATGTGTTGGTGTGACTCATTCAAAGTAACTATTTTAAATTTTATTGAAAATCAAATAAAGGTTAGCCACAATTCGTCAACAAGTAAAATTCAATTTAAAAAAACCCGCGATATATAATGTACTTGATCCCCCCTTTTTATTTTGGTTCATAAAATTAGTTTTAAGCCCTACATTGGGGATGTGTTTGAGCCAAAATGTTGGGAAGTTCGAAAAAAGTAAAACGGGGTAGATCACTATTTGTAAAAAAATAAGGACTTTAACGAAAAACCCCGTGTATGGGAGACTTGATCCCGCACAAAGGGAGACTTGATACGGGGGGGATCAAGTCTCCCATATCTAAGGGACACTTGATCCCGCCCAAAGGGAGACTTGATACGGGGAAGTCTCCCATATTTAAGAGATACTTGATACTTTCTAGGCGATCAAGTTTAAATAAGAAATGAAACAATAAATTCAATTCTTTAAATATAATTCTTTATAATAGAAAAATCCAGTATGAACTGAACATAACAATCAGTCTTGAACTGTTTAGGCCTTTGGGTAGGCAGTCTCAGTCTCGTCTAAGTAATCAATTAGAAATGGTGGTATATGGTTTCCTGCTGCGTTAATCGCACCACATACAGTGACCAATTCACCCCGCTCGGCAGAAGTAACTTTTGAGACCTGTTTGAGACCCTTGAAAGCTATTATCTTTTTAGGTTTGTGGACTGTGGTAATGCCGGTTTCGTCGACATTCCAAATATCCCTGGCTTCAAAATGGAAGCGTTCAAATAAGCTTCTCAAGTTTAAAAAGAATGTGACACATTGTGTCCATTGAAACTTGTGGCTCGGGACAAACTTGTTGCTTCTGGAATTCGCAAGGATAAATCGTTGTGCCTTTTCATAAAGCCATGCAACCACTCTTAACTGGCAATTATGTTTTCTTGCCAGTTCGGTGGTATTGTTTTATTGTTTTTTACAGCAAATTCAAAGGCAGGTTCCCGTGCTTCTTTTGGGGTAAAGCCATAATGTATTTTACTTGCTTTTATGTAATATTCAGATGAATCTTTTTCTTCTTTAATAGAAAAAATTGTAGACTGCCTATAATTAGGTTCATATTCGGGGGAGGTACCCCCGCAGCAATAGCATCTGTTTTTTTCTTGACATGATAATGTCTTTTTAATGTCATAGGGAATAATTAAAAGTTTTGGATGTGCTTCTTATTGATTTGCTAGCAAATACGACATCATAGACTGCGTTTTTTAATGTTTGGGGGTCAATTTTTTCCCTTTTTTTAGCACCCTGCTTCGTCTTATATATTCGCGGCATTTTTTGACCTGCAATAATAACGTTAATGAAAACCTTGAGCTATATCTTTTACAAATTTTAATAGTTGATCATCAAAATAATCCTCTATGGGAGACTTGATCCCGCTATGGGAGACTTGATCAAGTCTCCCACAACGCTCTGTATCATCTCTCCCCAGTAACCGTTTTTTTTTTTAAATAACCTCTTTCCTAGCAGTATTCACTGATGTGTTTGTACTTTTAGCGCAATCATTGCACATAAAATAGCAGCTCTAATAATTTAATACTCAAACTCTAAAACATATTATTCGATTATTTTATAAACAAAAGTAAACTTACCAAAATATTGTTTCACTACACGAAAATCACTCACCGGTCGCCATGACACAAACTGCCAGTTTTGACAAACAGGGTTGCTAGTTTTTAATAATCTAACAAGCGTGGTTGGTTTATAAAATTATGGTACCATGTGTCCCAGAGGGATCAAGTGTACCCAGTCTCCCTAAAAGTAAAATAGAAAATAATTAGTTAATTGTTAGGTCCTAGGTACCAGTCATCACTCTACTTGTCTCATCTCATTTCGTTAGTAATGATATGTATACGGTATTCCTCTTTTCCTTTCACTAAAGCATACATTATTGTACTAGTCAAGCCCCTTTATTTTATTTTTATTTATATTAAAAGGAACAGCAAACAGTTACATTATGAAAACTTAGAACAGTATAACAATATTTGAATTTTGCTAATAATGTAACCCACAACACTGTCTACGGGTTGTCAAAATAATATAAATAAAAAGAAAAAATAATAAAATGACAAATGATAAGTATACAACCAAGACAGATTTAAAACAATAATTTGAAGATTCCATGTGTAGCATTAATTTTGAAGAGTTCTGAAGACAAGACCTTTGAATTTTCCTATTGGACTACTGAAAATGTCAATATTTACAAAAGTACTATTGTACAAGTCAACCATGCGGCGCATGGGTGAGCGCAGGTCGGAGTTGGCCCTCAACAAGTCGGAGGCCATCGCTTTTCATGGCCCCCGACGGGCACCGCCGCCGCGCCGTTGGGATCACACATTGTGGTCGGGGGGGTCCCGATCGCTGTCGAGTCAACCATGAATACCTTGGATTGGTGCTCGACAGCCGTTGGGACTTCGGCCCCCACTTTCAGCGGCTGGTGCCCAAGTTGATGGGCGCGGCGGGCGCGCTGTCAACGCTGCTTCCCAATCTGGGGGGCCCGAGCTCCGCCTGCAGGCGGTTGTACGTGGGGATCGTGCGATCGATGACCCTTTACGGGGCCCCGATATGGGCGACCGACCTGACGGCCCGCACTATCGCGGTCCTGCGCAGACCGCAGAGGGCGATGGCCGTCAGGGTCGTACGGGGATATTGCGGCTTGCGTATTGGCCGGATCCCCGCCATGGGACCTAGAGGCGAAGACCCTCGCGACACTGTACCAGTGGCGCGAGGATGCCGAACATCGGGGCGAGAGGCTGGTGCAGCGACAAATAACGATGTACCGGTCTCAGATCCGACAGGTAATGGTGGCGGAATGGCGGGGGAGACTAGACCTCCCTACCGCCGGGCCGTGCCTCAACACAATCGAGGCGATCCGGCCAGTACTCGACGACTGGCTCGGGAGGAAGCACGGCTCTCTGACTTTCCGGGCAACACAGGTACTCTCGGGGCACGGCTGCTTCGGGAAGTACCTGTGTCGCTTAAGCAGGGAGCCGGACGCCCGGTGCAATCACTGCGTCCATTGTTCGGAGGATACGGCGCGGCATACGCTGGCCGAGTGTGCCGCTTGGGATGAGCCGTGCCGTGCCCTCGTTGCAGAGGTAGGAGGAGACCTGTCACTGCCGGCCGTCGTTCACTCGATGGTCGGCAGCGCAGAGTCCTGGGACGCAGTGATGTCCTTCTGCGAGACCGTCATGTCGCAGAAGGAAGCTGCGGAGAGGGAGAGGGAGATGACCAGCTCCCGCCCATCTCGCAGCAGACGCACCGGGCGTTGGCAGAGGGCTGACAACGCCCTCTTCCGGCCCCCCTAAATTGGTCCAGGGGCGGCGGATTCGGGGACATCCGTCGCCCCTCATCACACTGGACCCGAGGCGGCGGCGCGTTGTGTTCCACGCGCGCCTCTCATAGACGTAGCGGGGGGAGTTTTACACCTCACTCCCCCCGGGACGAGGCCCGCAGGTCAAGCGGGCCGGCACTAGTCCGGGGCAGCGGAAGTCGCATCAGATCCCGCTGCCCCCTGACGCAAGTGTGCGAGGGAACACCGGTGTGGTTTTAGTCAGTACGAGTCTGACAGACCCCTCCGCTCTCCCCGGGGCGGAGGACATCCATTGAGGATTTCCACGTCGTGAAAAAAAAAAAAAATGTTCGGCAGGAGGGTATTGCAAACAGCGTACTTGCGCGCACCTGACGCCTGTAGAGGGTTCTAGGTATTGCGTAACATATCATGTTATTAAGGCGACTAGATGAGCTAAATTAGCAACGCGCGCGCAGCGAAAGCGTTCGGACGTGTATATTGTTGTGTGTAAATTCACTACGTTTTTGGCTCACTAGATGGGTACGACATGTAACGGCTGCGATGCCGAATTGCTGACAAGGAATATATGGAATGTTCTCAAGGAAAGTGTAAGAAGCGTTACCATCTCATATGTCTGGCTGTGACAAAGGAGGAGTATGAGGCGTTCACAGAAGAATACAAGAAAAAATGGGTGTGTCCATTATGTGTAAGCACTATTCCAAAACGAGGGAATGCCGATACGCCAGTTCGGGGAAGCATTACGACTATGGATAAAACTCTTACGGATGGTGCGAGTGACTGCTACGTAAACACTAAGCGCGGTAGTCCTCGCAACCCGAATGATTCAGAAACTAAACGAGATAATGGACCATGGGAAGTACTACGGGAGTTTCAATCGGAAATAATAGCACGACTGAATGAACAAATTAAGCAGTATACATTGCTTCAAGAAAGATTTATCAAGGCAGAGACAGAACTGCAAGATTTGAGAAAAATTATGGAGGTAGTGCAAGAAAAGGCAAACAAAGTTGATATGTTAGAAGAAAAAATCAAAGAATTATTAAAATCAAACGAACTCCTACGAGCCCCTCGAGCCCCTCCTACTATGGAAAATCTAAAGCTGATGGATAGTACAGGAGTATCTGTGGAGCCTAAGGGCCAAATAATACCACCATCTAAAACGTTTGTCGATATTATTAACAAAAATCAAAAGAGGGTAACTGGCAAATAAATAAATAAATATCGCCGGACATTAACACACAGCGCCATCTAGTGCCACACTAAGCAAAGCTTGTGTCGTGGACACCAGATAGTTGATATACTACATATTATATACCTTTTTTGTTTGTAAATACATACTTATTATAAAATCCACCAATATTGTACAAAACAAAGAATGTGCGGCCACGAAATCCACATGTTCAGTGTCGGAGGACAAAGCATCACTCTCAATAAATGAAGTGAGCGAAATGAGTAGGTACTAGTTCAGGGGTGGTAGCTGAGGAAGAGAAGAAAAGTCTGAATAGAGAGTGTTGTGGATTGTCTATGTTTAATTATGATTAAAACAGTTGTCATCCAGACTTATCTTTCATTACACTACATGGTGACAGCGGTGGGATATTTATTCGATTTAAATGGTATAAGTCTGTAATAAAGGTACGTTTTAGACTTTAAAATCGTCAGGGACGGTTATAGAGCGCTATGGAACACGCGCGACCACCAACTGAATTGTGTTTGGAGGGCAGCTCCGTCAGCCGGGCTGACGCATGGCGGCGTTGGAGGTCGCAATTTATGTTATTTTTAAAAGCATCGGGGGTGCAAAAAGAGGAAACTGATATTCAAGCCAGCTTGATGATAAATTTAATCGGACCTGAGGGGTTTGAAGTGTTTGAGACATTTTCATTTGACAAGGAGAGCGATAAGGATGATGTCAATCTACTGCTTAAGAAATTTGATGAATATTTTGGAGTCAAACAGAATATAACATTAGCAAGATACAATTTTTTTACAAGGGGTCAGGAAGTAGGAGAATCAATTGATCAGTATGTTACGACATTGCGATTATTGAGCAAATATTGTAACTTCAAAAATTTAGAAGAGGAGTTGATTCGCGACCGTATTGTTTGTGGGATACAGAGTACTGGAGCAAGAGATCGTTTATTGAGAGCAGAGGACCTGACGTTGGAAAAAGCTATTAAAATTGTCCAGGTTGACCAAATGTCATCAGATAATCGACGTTTATTGGAGACTCGTGGTGCTGGTACTTCAGGATTGGTGCAGGTCGATGCAGTTGGTTTACGCGGTGTAGGCGGCCGCGGTAGGCGCGGTGGCTGGCGCGGCAGTGGACGTCGACAAGGGCGCGGTGTGGCCAGTGTTGCTGATTGATCGTTGTAAGAGACGTGCCCGTGAAGTATTATTTTGGGCAGGTATAACAAGAGATATTGAGGATTATGTGAGAAGATGTAAAATATGTCAGGAAACAGCAAACAAACCGTGTAGGGAACCTATGATTCCGGTTGCTATACCAGAATTGCCATGGAATAAAATTGGAACAGATATATTTGAGTATGGAAAGCAAAGTCATCTAATATTAATTGATTATTATTCTGGTTTTATTGAGATCGCATATTTGAGAGACACTTCGTCAAACTCAGTAATAGCTATTATGAAAGAAAACTTTGCACGGTATGGTATACCGGATACGGTCATCAGCGACAATGGACCACAATATTCTTGTCGTAATTTTATAAAATTTGCTTTAGAATGGGGTTTTCAGCACGTCACTTCTTCTCCATATTATCCTCAATCTAATGGCAAGAGCGAAAGAGCAGTTCAAACTATTAAAAATATATTAAAAAAATCTGTAGACAGTAAAACCGATTTTTATTTAAATTTGCTAAGTTACAGGAATACACCTCGGGAAGATTTGAATTCTCCTGCACAGTTAATGATGGGCCGGCGTTTAAATTGTAGACTACCAGTTCATTCAGATTTATTAAAACAAACAAATTGTGGTACTGTGAATTTACAACATAAAAAATTATTAGAAAAACAAATAAAAATTAAAAGTTTGTATGATCAGCATTGCAAACTGCTACCTGAGTTGAATGTGGGCGACGAAGTTATAATGATAGGAAAAACAAATAAAAGAAGTTGTGGCAAAATTATAGGAAAAGCGTCGACTCCACGTTCTTATATTGTTAGAAACAAAAAAGGTATTTATCGTCGTAATCGTCGACATTTGATAAGATCTGTAAAGGATCCTGCAGATAATAATATGTTGTCTGATATCGATGACGAGTATTTTTCGGGGGATGATAGGGATGATGATGACTATGTGCCAAGCACTAAAATAAATGTATCGTCATCTTACTCGCCGCCTCATACCCGAAGTAAGACTTAACAATTTGTATACTTAATTACTTTTATAATGTAGAACTAATGATTTATTTAAGTTGGTTTATTATTGTATCTTATTTAACTGGAATGAATGTATTTTAAGTTAGCTTTTTATTATTATTTTATCTTATTTAAGGGGAAGGTGTTGTGGATTGTCTATGTTTAATTATGATTAAAACAGTTGTCATCCAGACTTATCTTTCATTACACTACAGAGAGGAAAACTGGACAGTCGTAAATAGGAAGAAAAATCGTTATACTAATAAAGACGTGAAAAGAGGAGGAAGTACTACCATAAATGAAATTCAAGGAACAGAAAAAAATAAATATTTACATGTCTGGCGGCTACAGAAGGAGACTAAAGAAGAAAATTTAGAAATATTCGTAAGAAACATATGTGGGTTGAAAACACCTGTTAAAGTAGAACGAATTAAACAAAAAACGGAAAGGGATTATGCATCTTTTATGATTGGTGTACCGGAGAGTAAATATGACATATTATGTCAACCTGAGAATTGGCCAATAAATGTAGAATTCTGTGAATGGGTTTGGTTTCGTAGACCATACCAAAAACCCAAACCCTCGTAATAAACAACTCTAAACGTTAGCTCGCAACTCACAGACGCGCAGCATGGATTTAGGCCGACTAGGAATACTACTAGTAACTTACTCGGCTACATGGCGGATGTGGTGCCGATAGTAGATAGTGGGGGACAAGCCGATGCTGCATATTTCGACTTTAAAAAAGCGTTCGATTTAGTCGATAATGATGTTTTACTGAAAAAGTTAGCAGGTGTCGGTTTCACCCCGCATTTACTTACGTTTTTTGCTAGCTATATGAGTAACAGGCAACAGTATGTTGACTATGCAGGATATCAGTCGAACACATATTATACTAGATCTGGGGTGAGCCAGGGAACGAATCTGGGGCCTCCGAAATTTCTCTTAATGATTAATGACCTACCAAACGTTGTGCAAGATGCTAAGTGTTTACTGTTTGCCGACGACCTCAAGCTGTATCTCCCCATCACAAACGAGAATGATTGTGAAAGACTGCAGAGAGATATAGACAGAGTAGTAGCTTGGAGCAAGAGTAATCTCCTGCAATTTAACACATCTAAGGTCCATGTTCACCGAGAAGATAACAGTCTGATTATCTAAAACAGCTGTTTAAAACACATTTTTGTATGGGAACATGTCACATTGACAGCTGTTTTTCGATAATCAGGCTGTTATCTTCTCGGTGAACACGGACCTAAGTGTGTGACCATAAGTTTCTCGCGTGCTCACTCACCCATCACATTTGCTTATACGGTGGACGGGGTGCCGATGGATAGGACCACTGAAGTGAGGGACTTGGGAGTTCGTTTCACCACTGGACTAACATTTCGTGATCATATAGTTAAGGTATGCAAAAAAGCATATAGAAACCTAGGATTTGTGCTTAGAATGGTTAAAGGCTTCACAAATATTAAAGCTATAACATCTTTATATAATGCTTTAGTAAGAAGCCAACTAGAATGTAATGCAGTTATCTGGGCTCCACATGAAACTAAATATAGTCTCATGTTGGAGCGAGTACAAAACAAATTTATTAGATACAAATATATGAGGGAATACGGGGTATATCCATTTTATCCATTGATGTATCCAACTCTATTTGTCTTGGGAATGGTCGGATATAATGAACTAAGGGTCAGGAGGCAACTCACACTAGTGACTTATATCTTTAAGGTCATTAGAGGGAAGATACACAATGCGGATATATTGCGAAGGGTGGAGCTAGCCGTGCCAGACGGGTATGTAGGTCGTCGTCGGCAGCCGCGGTTAGTGGTGGAACCGCGCGCGCGAACAAACTTGCTGCGTGAGGCGCCGCTCACGAGTGCGCTCCGCACTCTCAACCTCATTGCTGAGGACTTAGATATATTCTGTTGTGCTTTGGGTGAATTTACAAGAATAGCTACCTTTAGAATTTGCTATACTTAAATTTATACGCGGATCACGGATGAACTGTTTAAATTTTGAAGTGTACTACAATATCGCATTGGGTCAAGCCTGTAATGACATTTGTATGTTTGGTGTAAATAAATAAAACTCTATTTGTGGTGGTTCCAACTTCGTTTCAAATGCTGTTAGAATAACGTTCAAATTAGCTTGCACTACAAAGTGGTTGTTACGTCATTCACTACGGACCAAATATTGCGAAATGAGTGGTTTCGATCGATTTACAAAAAATCTATTGATTTGAATAAAAAACTAAAACACTATAACGCTAATATATTGCTTGTAGAATTATAAAATCACCATAATCATCAAATGACTTCTCCCACTCTGGGCGGAGCGGGAGGGAGTGTCAGACTTTTACTGACTAAAACCCATCCATGTTCCTTCCTCGCCCTTTATGTTCCGGAGCCGCGGTATCTCTTTCGAACAGGCCCGCAACCCCGGCAGGCTTCGGCCCTTGCGGGCCCCTCTCTTTTGCTGACATCTCTTTGAGGCGCGCGTGGTACACGAACGCGCCGTCGACACGGCCTGTCGTCGTTAGACGGACGGACGGCTAGCAAGCCCATAGCCAACCGTCCACAGGCCCGCGTCTACGGTGGCCGGTAGCCACCACGTGGCCCCCGACACCCGGTGCGTCTCCCGCGGCGGCCGGGAAGAGAGGATCTCTCCCTCTCTCGTTCCGCCACCAAGGAGGTGGCGGAACGAGAGAGGGAGACTGCTTGCTGCGCTAGCATGACTGCTTCGCAGAAGGAGGTGACGGCTTCCAATTCCGTCTCGCTCCGGACCATGGATTGAACCAGGGCCGGACGCGAGAGGTCGCCGCCGCCGATCGCCGCTACAAGGACACGGCGGTGCTCCGCCCACGCAGGGCAGACTTCCACCGTGAGATCTGAGGCACCTGTAGTGCATTTCTCGTAAAAATTTGTATTGTACATTTTCAATCGAATTATATTGTATTGTAATTTGATACACATATTGAAGGAATTACTATTATACACATATTATAGAATTGCTAAACTTAAGTGGCAGTGGGCAGGGCACATTGCTCGCAGAACGGATGGCCGTTGGGGCCGAAAAGTTCTGGAGTGGCGACCGCGAACCGGAAGACGATGCGTTGGAAGACCTCCCACTAGGTGGACCGATGACCTGGTGAAGGTTGCGGGAATCCGGTGGATGCGAGTCGCAAGGGACCGGTCAATGTGGCGACACTTGGGGGAGGCCTATGTCCAGCAGTGGGCGTCTTTCGGCTGAGATGATGATGATGATGATGATGATTGAAGGAATTGGATTTTAAATTTATCATAGTGTATAATTATATAGTATTCCACTAGTCAAGCCGTTTCATTTGATACACATATTGAGGGAATTGTGAAAAAATATATAACCCGAGATTTTGTGGCGGCGGCCATCTCGGACCGATTTTCATGAAACATTGCTAAGAACACTCCCGACTAATTCACACCTTTCAAACAAAATCAAAATCGGTTCATTGAATCCTTTCGGGAGCTACGATGCCACAGACAGACACACACACAGCGACATGTCAAATTTATAACAGCCCGTCGTGTTTGCGTCGGTGGTTAAAATAAAGTTATTTTAAATAAATGATAGGGATAGACCTTATTCCTCGAAATGGTTTTGAAATTAGTAAAATCATTGAAGAATGAACCATCTCCATTGATTGAAGGTCAGAAAAGCATGCCTCTTTATAAGTAGTCATCTCAGTGGTCACCCCCTATCTAGACATGTTTGTTCTTCATATACAGCTGTAACCCAGGATAAAAAGCTTCAAGCTAACTCACCGACACTCCTCGACGTGTCAGAAGCCATATCAGCTTGGTAGTTGGCGCGAGCTGTCGATTTATTTATTTCTTTGACAAGTGTTTCCTTCATTTGTTCAAGCGCATCACTGAAAAGATTTTTTTTTGTAATTATAGAAAATATACGTCAATAAAAACATAATCTCCTTTCCTTTTAATATCTTAGAGAATAATGTAAATAGTAGTCGATTTTTAAGTCTTTTTTAATCATTTAATTTGTCAAACGGTTTTTCAGAACCAACCCGAATTACTACAAATACTGCTACATGTATTGATAATGTTTTTTGTTGCTGCGACTACATAGATAAATCTATCATAAATTACCTTCCCTCAGATCACAGCGGGCAGACAGTTGCTTTCGCGTACAATAAACAATTACAAAACATTCAGATTCAAACCAGACAAATAACACCCAGCAATTTAGAAAAGTTTAATAATAATTTAATTAGCAAGCTAAATATACCAGGCCATATTAGAAACAATGTAAATGAATTGTATGAAGAATTCTTTTCGGTAGTGCACACTGAGTTCAATAACACTTTAAAAAAGAAAACTAAAACTATTGGCCCAAAGTTTATTTTCAGTGACTGGGCAACACACGGAAAGATTACATGGGACACATTAAAAAAACCACTTGCAAGGTAGCCAAATCTTTACTCATTAGCAAAAAGATTAAATCAGCCGAAAATAAAATAAAGACGGTTTGGAAAATAATCAACAGCGAAACAAATAGAAATAGAAAACAAAGTAATGACTTAACACTAGAGACCCCACGTGGCCTTGTCAGCTCCAACAGTGAAGTTGCTCATGAATTTGTAAATTTCTTTACTAGTATCCCAAAACTACAGAAACCTTGTCCTCCTGTCCCTTGCTCTCTATTGATTTATTGAAAGCAAACGTTTCAGCCTGTCCAAATGAATTTAAATTTCAGTAGATAAACTCCATAACAAAAGCTTTTAAGCAAATCAAGTTCAAATTAACTGAAGATCTACGGGGTTTGTCTATCAAAGCTTGTACCTCAATTATTGATACTGTGGCTCCGTATTTAGCCTTAATATTTAATTTGTGCGTGGAACAAGGGGTCTTTCCGGATCTAATGAAGTTCAGTAAGATAATACCGCTTTTTAAATCCTGGGACAGTAAAGACACGAATAACTATAGGCCCGTATCAGTGTTGCCAGTTTTCAGCAAGGTGTTTGAAAAGATAATGCTCAATCAAATGCTTCACCATTTTAACACCAATAAAATATTACACGAGCAACAGTATGGTTTCACCAAAGGACGTTGTACAACTGACGCCGGTGTCACTTTATTAAAACACATATTTACTGCGTGGGAAGAGGCACAAGATGCCATAGGAATCTTCTGTGACCTTTCGAAGGCATTTGATTGCGTAAATCACGAAGCCCTGATCTTGAATCTTGTGCATTACGGTTTAGGTAAACTTGCGCTCAGCTTAGTAAAATCGTATTTGAGTGATAGACAGCAGCAGGTACAAATAAATGGTGTCAATTCAATGGGTTTAAAAGTAGAAATGGGTGTACCACAAGGTTCGATATTGGGTCCCTTCCTTTTTTTTTTTTAGGATGGGACATCATCAAATGACTTCTTCCACTCTGGGCGGAGCGGGAGGGAGTGTCGGAGTTTTACTGACTAAAACCTATCCATGTTCCTTCCTCGCCCTTTACGTTCCGGGGCAGCGGTATCTCTTTCGAACAGTCCCGCAACCCCGGCAGGCTTCGGCCCTTGCGGGGGCCCCTTCCCTTATGCTGACATCTCTTTGAGGCGCGCGTGGAACACGTACGCTTGTCTCCCTTCCTCTTTTTAGTTTATATTAATGACTTACCCCATTTATTTAACGATCACCCGCGCAAATGGTGTTGTTTGCAGACGACACTTCTTTAATATTTAGGATAAACAGACGTGCCACTAATCTTGACGACGTAAATAACGCCCTACTGCAGGTTCATAATTGGTTTACTGTAAATAATTTAGTTCTAAATGGGAAAAAACTAAGTGCATTAAAAACATAGTATTAAATCAAGAGAAACTATAATTTGTCGATAAAACGATTTTTTTAGGAATCGCGCTGGATTCAAGGCAACAATGGCGTCCTCATTTAACACTCTTGCAGGACGCCTAAGATCAGCAGCATATGCTGATAGAAAAATCCGTCAATTTACCGATGCACAATCTTGATACCGCGAGGATAGTTTATTTTAGTTACTTTCATAGTATTATGTCATACGGTATTTTACTATGGGGACGGGCTTCAGACATCGAGTTTATGTTTATTCTGTAGAAAAAAGCCATCACAGCCATATATGATTTACGTAGACGCGATTCTCTAAGAGAGCTGTTTAAGGAAATTAATATCATGACAGTACCTTATCAATACATCTATGAAAACATCATGTACGTTAGGAAAAATTTGCATTTATTCAGTAAAAGAGGTGACAGACACCATTATAATACTAGAAATAGGGACCAACTAGTTCAGCCAGGTTTCAGGCTTGCTAAAGTAGATTCCTCTTTCATGGCATGGGGTACTGCTTAAAATGTTACAATAAAATACCTCCCCACATTCTACAACTGAATAAGACGAAATTTAAATCTTGTGTAAAACGCACACTATGTAGTCAAGCATATTATAAGTTGGGGGATTACATTGATGATAAAAATGCTGGGCTCAATGCCAGTCCTGCTCCACAACCATAGGAGCAAACTAATTGATTCCCAGTCAAGTTATTGTGGAAGCTGCAGAAGATTATAAAAATATCCTTGCATTGTATAGAGTCCATCTCTTAATATTATATAATTGCATACCACATGTGTGAGTTCTATGTATTGTAAAGCCACCATTTACATATAATTATCTTTTTTTCTTTTTTTGACTTGAAAATGCCCTGGCGGCTGAGAGAATGTCATGCTCACTCAAAAGTCTCGGTGATGGTGGCGGGTGTGTCGGGTCATTGAATATACATCTACAATATGGTCGATTTGAATGGTGCTGATACATGCCTCATGTTCGTGAACGGGCGCTGTCAATTGAGACTGGTCAACTCTCAGCTGCCACGGTTAATTTTAATTAATTTATTTTTTAAGTTGTTGATTTCATCTTTTCTCTGGACGCTCTTAATGTGCACGTCTGTCTACAATTCTACATCGTTCTCACATATATGTATAATCACAACGTGAATGATGTAACCAAGATTTTGTAACAATATTTTGATTTAAAAGAGTGTCCATGGAGTTTCTTGCCCGTTCTTCTCCATAGAGATCTACGCTAGGGAACGGGCAACTACAGTACTTTCTCAAGTCATTATGCCTTGTGTCTGTGACTGTAGCTTTGAGTTAGTTTTGTATTTTTGACATTCAAAAGTGCCGTAATGGTCTAATTGAAATAAATTATTTGAGTTTGAGTTTGAGTTTTCCGTTGGGATACTTGTGTTACGGTAAAATGCCTGATGTTAAATATTATTGATTATGAGCAATAATGGCAAGAAAAACACAAAACTTGTATTATTAGAAAACTTTGAAAACAATCCACGGGAGACCTGTCGTAGGCGAATTATCAAGAATGTTTACTGCTATCATGATTGCAGTCCGTAAAAGGAAGGTGTTTTTTCTTCTTCTCTTGACCATGACTTACACTTTGTTCAACCAGTCACCAGTACTATACAACCTAGACGGCTCTGCAATAATAATAGTACGTTCAGTTGGAGTATTGAAACATAATGGACACGTATTGTTTGTTTTTTAAATCAATTAATATTGACAAACTTACACAAAACGCATAAAAACTCGGGATTAGGGGCTCGTGACATCAGAACTAACTAAAAAAATATACCAAGGCGCCAAGGCGTGACGTATTGAGAATTTAAAAAGCGTCGTATCTTCGTCAATTTTGGTTTACGTAACAAAAGAAAAAATGCGGGTCAAATAATGTAAATGACTGTCTAAGGTCCGTGTTCACCGAGAAGATAACAGCCTGATTATCGAAAAACAGCTGTCAATGTGACATGTTCCCATCCAAAAATGTGTTTTAAACAGCTGTTTTAGATAATCAGACTGTTATCTTCTCGGTGAACATGGACCTAATTAGTTTTTTTTGTCGTTTACCCTATTTTCCTACGTTATCTGGAATCATGACGTCAATTTTCTTTCTAGCGTTTACTATCCACTATCCCATTCCTGGGCGAAGGCCTCTTCCACTCCTTCAGTGACGGCATTAAACGTCAAAATACGGCACGAGCACCCTAGTCACGTGACACACTGTTCTATCACATGTCGAAAGATTTTCAAAAGAAACTCGTAATACAATGAAGCTGTCGAAATGCATCGGGAATGCGAGTGTGTTTCGCAACTACCTTGCAGGTGTTCCAAACTAAGCAAGCTTCTTAGTTCAGGTCCTCAGCGGGTATAAAGCAAACTAGTTCAGATACAACAAGAACTTACCTCATATCATCGTGCGTGACCAATGTCTTGCCAAGGGATTGAGAATCCGCAGAAGCTGTGGATTTCTTCTCAGTCACAGAATCTGTGGATTTCTTCTCAGCCACAGTATCTGGGGATTTCTTGTTGTCCATCTGAGTCTCAGTGGATGACGTCTGTAAGATGAGAGGGTATAGCTAGGACTGGAAATATTACCTACATCATTCCAAACCTCGATGTCATAGAAAAATAATGTGTTGTAAGACATACAAGTGGTTATTACCAAAACCACGGGTCCGGTAAACGGAAAAATAAGATCGGATCGGATAAAATTTTTGAGACACGGCCCGGCGCTACGCCCCAGCCCGGTCATATATGAAGCATTATTTAACTGCAAAACCGTTATGTCAACAATCATTGCGCGCCACTCTAATCGAACCACTACCACTTTATCAGGGTTATTGGCTACAATATAGTCCTGTCAGTGATTTTGGATTGAACTGGGTCAGGCACATACCTATAGTACGGCACTTTCGATTCCACAAAGCTGTACTTTAGAGCAAGTTGCTGATGGATTATCCTGGTTACAAGCTCTATGCAATGCTCTCCGTTAACTAGACGAAAACGACCGGAGATAATGTGAATTATCAGTATTATTATTATCGAAACATAATGGAGGCTTGTACACAACTTCAGTGCTATCCCTGTTTCAAATAACCACCACCTTTGCCCGACCCGACGCACGGTCAAGTCTTGTATGACAATATATGAGAGTTTGTTTCAACGGGGCAAGACATACGCATGGCGCATATACCTAAACAAAATCACATTCCTTTTCAAGTTTAACCGCTACAGGAATAATCGGGCAATACTCACTCCTTTTACGTCGCCCGGCTTGGTAGCGTGGCCAGAAGCCGTGGCAGCCTGCAAGTATTCCTCTATCACCCCCACCTGACTCGCAAATTCTGGAGGCACCACGCCTGCTTGCGCCAGCTGCGTCAGTAACTCGGCCATACGGTGCAGACCTTGCTCTGCCGCTTGCATGCGCGCGTTTAACTACGAGAAATAAAATACATATCGATATGGCTGTAATCCTCGACGGGGTAGGCAGAGGTCTGCCTCATTAGCTACACCGTGTAGTGGTTCACTTTTGTTTACTTCTGCCTTAGCCTTCTAGGATTCCAGGCGAGTTACTCATGAAAGTAAGGTATGAAAAACAAACTTGAAGGATAGCTTCGGAAATATAAACTGTCACTGTAACACCAAATCACTAAGTACGGACTGTCCGCACACAAAATACGCGTTTTGGACGCGGAGTATAATAATATGTAATAGTTCCACGGAAATTAGTAATTATACTAATTGTAATTATACACATTTTAGCTTAGATTTAAACTAGTCAGTAAGACAATAGAAGGTAATAGAGACAATTTAGATAAACCGGTATCTTCTAGCTCTCAATCAACTATTTGTAGAATACCTTGAAATTATTTCACCAGAATATTCAGGGATTTTCATCCAAACAATTAGAGATAGAATTGTTTTTAGAAAAAAACAAGTTTGATGTTATTTGTTTTACCGAACATTGGATGAAAGATTATGAATCAATGCAAATAAATTATGATAACTACAACGTGGGAAGTTGCTTTAACCGAAAATCTAAGATGCGAGGGGGTTCCTTAATCTTAGTTAACAATTGTATTAAATCTAAGTCTCGAAATGATATAGTCGATCTATCGGTCGAACATAGCATTGAATTGTCTTGTGTTGAGCTTGATAAGCATATAATAGTGTGCGTTTACAGACCCCCAAATTATCTGAACTACTCTATCTTTGAGTCAGTAATGGAAGATGCTTTAGCAAAACCTGTAACTGGTAATAAACCAATAATTATCTGTGGTGACTTCAATGTTAATATCTTAGAGAATAATGTAAATAGCAGTAGATTTTTAAGTCCTTTTAAATCATTTAATTTGTCAATAGTTTTTTCAGAACCAACCCGAATTACTACAAATACTGCTACATGTATTGATAATGTGTTTTGTTGCTGCGACTACATAGATAAATCTATCGTAAATTACCTTCCTTCAGATCACAGCGGGCAGACAGTTGCTTTCGCGTACAATAAACAATTACAAAACATTCAGATTCAAACCAGACAAATAACACCCAGCAATTTAGAAAAGTTTAATAATAATTTAATTAGCAAGCTAAATATACCAGGCCATATTAGAAACAATGTAAATGAATTGTATGAAGAATTCTTTTCGGTAGTGCACACTGAGTCAAAAATCAAAAAATCAAAATCAAAGCATTTATTTCAAGTAGGCCAGTTACAGGCTCTTTTGAATTGTCGAAACAAAAATGAACATTTAAAGTAGCTACAGTCCCAGTCACAAGACATAAAAACTGTGAAAGTACTGTAGTTGCCCATTCCCTAGCGTAGATCTCTATGGAGAAGAACGGGCAAGAAACTCCATGGACACTCTTTTAAATCAAAAAATTGTTACAAAATCTTGGTTACATCATTCATGTTGAGATGGTATATTATGTGAGAACAATGTAGCAAGATGTGCACGTTAAAAGTGTCCATAGCAAAACAAAAATAAAATACAACTCAAAAACAAAATAATTCAAATAAACCATGGCGACTAAGAGATGACCAGTCACAACTGACAGCGCCCGTTCACGAACATGACGCATGGATCAGCACCATTCAGCTCAACCATTTTGAAGGGAACTAAATGGTCCGACACACGCGCCACCATCAGCGAGACATTTGAGAGAGCATGACATACTCTCAACCGCCAGGGCACATTCATGTCAAGAACTGCCGTAGGTTTCCAGTGAATGATAGCTTACTAGTACATAGTACTCACACAATATAGGCTATGCGATTATATAATACTAACATTGAATCTATACAATGCAAAGATAAGTTTGTACAATCTTCAGCAGCTCCAACAATACCATTTAATGCTATCAATTTTTGCGCCCCTGTCCATGTGGAGCAGGACCAGCATTAAGCCAAGCATTTTTATCAGCGATATAATCGCTCAACTTGTAATATGCTTGTTTACATAGTGTGCGTTTAACGCATGTTTTAAATTTCGTCTCATTCAGTTCAAGAATACTTTGTGGAATTTTATTATAGCATCTCAAACAGTACCCATGAAAGATGAGTCTACTTTAGCGAGTCTAAAGCCTGGCTGAACTAGTTGGTTCCTATTTCTAGTACTGTAATTGTGTCTGTCACCTCTTTTACCAAAAAGATGCAGATTTTTTCTGACGTACATTATGTTTTCGTAGATGTATTGGCAATGAACCGTCATGATGCCAATATCCTTAAATAGTTCCCTTAGAGAATCGCGCCTACGAAGATTATATATGGCTCTGATGGCTCTTTTCTGCAGAATAAATATAGACTCAACATCAGCAGCCCGTCCCCATAGCAAAATACCGTAAGACATTATACTATGGAAGTAACTAAAATAGACCAGTCTAGCGGTATCTACATCAGTAAATTGACGGATTTTTCTAATGGCTTATGCTGCTGAACTTAAGCGCCCCGCTAGCGATGTTAAATGAGAACCCCATTGTAGCCTTGAATCAAGCATAAGCCCCAGGAAAACAGTTTTATCTACGAATTCGAGTTTCTCTTTATTCAATATTATCTCACAATCACTACTTTTAACATTCGGTAATGAAAATCTTATGCATTTAGTTTTCTTTTCATTCAATACCAAATTGTTTGCTGTGAACCAATTTTGGACCTGAAGTAGGGCATTATTCACTTCATCTAGATTTTGGGCCCGTCTATTTATCTTAAAAATTAGGGAAGTGTCATGAGCAAATAGCACCATATTTTGTGGTTGGTTTTTCAATAAATAGGGTAGATCATTTATATAGACTAGAAAAAGGAAAGGACCCAATATTGAGCCTTGCGGAACCCCCATTTTTACTTTCAAACCCTGTGAATTGACACCATTTATTTGAACATGTTGTTTTCTATCACTCAAATAAGATTTTACCAGGCTAAGTGCAAGTTTACCTAGTCCGTAATGCTCCAGTTTCAAAAGTAATGTGTCGTGATTTACGCAGTCAAAAGCTTTGGAGAGGTCACAGAAAATTCCTATTGCGTCTTGGGACTCTTCCCACGCAGCAAAAACGTGCTTTAATAAGGTTACACCGGCGTCAGTTGTACAACGTCCCTTGGTGAAACCATACTGTTGATCATGTAAGATTCTGTTGGTGTTAAAATGATAGAGCATTTGATTAAGCATTACTTTTTCAAAAACCTTGCTAAAAACTGGTAACACGGATACAGGTCTATAATTATTGGCATCTTTACTGTCCCCGGATTTGAAAAGAGGTATGACTTTACTGTATTTCATTAAATCAGGGAACACTCCTTGGTCTACACATGAATTAAAAATTAAAGCTAAGTACGGGGCTATGGTCTCAAGTATAGATGTACAAACTTTGATAGACATTCCCCATAGATCTTCGGTCAGTTTGATTTTAATTTGCCGGAAAGCTTTAATAACTGTCATAGGGTTAATGTGTTTAAATTTAAATTCAGCCAGGCAGCCAGATACATTCGCCTTTAATAAGCCAATTGAGATTTCAGGTGAGGAATTAATTAAGTTCAATAACACTTTAAAAAAGAAAACTAAAACTATTGGCCCAAAGTTTATTTTCAGTGACTGGGCAACACAGGGTATTAGGAAAAGTAGGGAACGATTGTTTGAGCTGTACGGCCTTAAGCCTTACATCAAAACAGAATCTTTTAATAAATATGTAGCTACTTACTAGAAAATTTTTAAAACCACTTGCAAGGTAGCCAAATCTTTATTCATTAGCAAAAATATTAAATCAGCCGAAAATAAAATAAAGACGGTTTGGAAAATAATCAACAGCGAAACAAATAGAAATAAAAAACAAAGTAATGACTTAACACTAGAGACCTCACGTGGCCTTGTCAGCTCCAACAGTGAAGTTGCTCATGAATTTGTAAATTTCTTTACTAGTATCCCAATTAAAACTACAGAAACCTTAAACTCTTGTCCCTTGCTCTCTATTGATTTACTGAAAGCAAACGTTTCAGCCTGTCCAAATGAATTTAAATTTCAGCATATTAACCCCATAACAGTCTTAAAAGCTTTTAAGCAAATCAAGATCAAATTAACTGAAGATCTATGGGGTTTGTCTATACGCCAGGCATCGCAGGCTCCGCATTCGCCCGCCGGATGCGGCAGCCATTGACGCGGAGCTGTACGAGGGATACAGAGCGGCGAAGACCGCCCTCCGTGGGGCTATCCTGCGGGCCAGGGAACTGGCCCGCTTGGAGATGCTGGAGACTCTCGACAGAGATCCGTGGGGGCGCCCGTACAAGATGGTGCGGAATAAACTCCGCACCTGGGCCCCCCCGCTGACGCAGAGTCTCCGGCCAGAGCTCGTGGAGGACGTGGTGAGCGCTCTGTTCCCCTCACGGGGGGAACATCCGCCCCCGCCTATGGCTCCGCCACCTGCGGTGCCGGAAGAGGACCCAAGTGACGACGACGACGACACTCCGGAAGTGACTGGGGTAGACCTGAGAGTGGCGGTAGGTAGGCTCAAGGCCAAAAATACCGCCCCGGGACCCGATGGCTTGCCTGGCAAAGCCTGGGTCCTGGCCTCGGATGCGGAGGCTCTCGGGCCCCGACTGAGGGGGCTCTTAAGCGCATGCTTGGAGAGAGGCCAGTTCCCGCTTCGTTGGAAGACGGGGAAACTGGTCCTCATCCAGAAGCCGGGGCGCCCTGCGGACTCTCCGTCCGCATTTCGGCCCATTGTGCTGCTCGACGAGGTGGGCAAGCTCTTTGAGAGAGTGATTGCAAACCGCCTCGCCGAGCACCTTGAGGGGATGGGGCCGAATCTTGCGGAGAACCAGTATGGTTTCCGCAAGGGGCGCTCTACTGTGGACGCAGTCATGCGCGTGAGAGCCCTCACGACGGGGGATGCGATATCCCGGGGTGGGGTTGTCTTGGCGGTGTCTCTCGACATCGCCAACGCCTTCAACTCCCTGCCCTGGAGCTGCATCAGGGAGGCACTCCGGTATCACCGGGTGCCGACCTACCTCCGTCGTGTGGTCGGGGACTACCTGACGGACAGGGCCGTCATCTACCCCAGTCGCTGCGGAGATTGGAACCGGCGAGAGATGTCGTGCGGTGTCCCACAGGGATCGGTTCTGGGACCGCCCCTGTGGAACATCGGTTACGACTGGGTGCTGCGCGCCGACCTCCCTAGTGGTGTCAGCGTCGTTTGCTACGCAGACGACACCCTGGTGCTGGCACAGGGGAGGTCGCACGAGGCGGCGGCCGAAGTGATGACACGCGGGGTTGCGATAGTCGTTGAGAGGATCCGGCAACTGGGTCTCGAGGTGGCATTGCACAAGTCCGAGGCCATGTGCTTTCATGGGCCTCGGAACGCGCCACCGTCGGGATCCACACTGACGGTAGGAGGGGTATCCATCGGCGTCGAGTCGACGTTGAAGTACCTAGGACTCGTCCTCGACAGCCGGTGGAACTTCGTGGAGCATTTCCGACGTTTGGCCCCCAGGCTGGAACGGACCGGGGCTGCCTTCAGGCGGCTCCTGCCCAACCTTGGGGGGGCCAAACGCCTCCTGCCGCAGGCTCTACGCGGGGGTCGTGCGGTCCATGGCCCTTTACGGGGCCCCAGTGTGGGCGCGTTCTTTGAGGCGGCGAGCCGCCCACTATCTGAACGCGCCCCAGAAAGTGGTGGCCGTGAGAATGGTCCGTGGATACCGCACGATCGCCCGCGAGGCGGCGGGCCTGCTTGCCGGATTGCCGCCATGGGATCTGGAGGCGATAGTCCTCGCGCGCCTACACGAATGGCGCGCGGAGGCACTACGCCGGGGGGAAACTCCGCTGCCGCGGCAAATTGCCGTTCAGCGGACAGACCTCCGGCGCGATCTCATGGCGACATGGAGAGAGCGACTGTCGCAACCCCGTGCAGGGCACGCCACGATAGTGGCGGTAAGTCCCCTCTTTGTGGAGTGGCTTGAGAGGCGCCACGGCGCCCTCACCTTCCGCCTGACGCAGGTCCTCACCGGACACGGATGTTTCGGGAGGTACCTGCACCGAATCGGGCGGGAGGAAACGCCCGGGTGTTTCCACTGTGAGGATCGACCGGAGGACACGGTGG
Organism: Xestia ashworthii; assembly: GCA_950022955.1. Lineage (NCBI taxonomy): Eukaryota > Metazoa > Arthropoda > Insecta > Lepidoptera > Noctuidae > Xestia > Xestia ashworthii. The sequence continues at coordinate 1,358,268 of OX465561.1, forward strand.
AGCACACGGTGGAAGTCTGCCCTGCGTGGGCGGAGCACCGCCGTGTCCTCGTAGCGGCGATCGGCGGCGGCGACCTCTCGCGTCCGGCCCTGGTTCAATCCATGGTCCGGAGCGAGACGGAATGGGAAGCCGTCACCTCCTTCTGCGAAGCAGTCATGCTGGCGAAGGAGGTGGCGGAACAAGAGAGGGAGAGAGCCTCTCTTCCCGGCCGCCGCGGGAGACGCACCGGGCGTCGGGGGCCACGTGGTGGCTACCGGCCACCGTAGATGCGGGCCTGTGGACGGTTAGCTATGGGCTAGCTAGCCGTCCGTCCGTCTAGTGACGACAGGCCGTGTCGACGGCGCGTTCGTGTTCCACGCGCGCCTCAAAGAGATGTCAGCAGAAGAGAGGGGCCCGCAAGGGCCGAAGCCTGCCGGGGTTGCGGGCTGTTCGAAAGAGATACCGCGGCCCCGGAACGTAAAGGGCGAGGAAGGAACATGGATGGGTTTTAGTCAGTAAGAGTCTGACACTCCCTCCCGCTCCGCCCAGAGTGGGAGAAGTCATTTGATGATTTCCCATCCCAAAAAAAAAAAAAAAAAAAAAATGGGGTTTGTCTATAAAAGTTTGTACCTCAATTATTGAGACTGTAGCTCCGTATTTAGCCTTAATATTTAATGTGTGCGTGAATCAAGGGGTCTTTCCGGATCTAATGAAGTTCAGTAAGGTAATACCGCTTTTTAAATCCGGGGGCAGTAAAGACACGAATAACTATAGGCCCGTATCAGTGTTGCCAGTTTTCAGCAAGGTGTTTGAAAAGATAATGCTCAATCAAATGCTTCACCATTTTAACACCAATAAAATATTACACGAGCAACAGTATGGTTTCACCAAAGGACGTTGTACAACTGACGCCGGTGTCACTTTATTAAAACACATATTTACTGCGTGGGAAGAGGCACAAGATGCTATAGGAATCTTCTGTGACCTTTCGAAGGCATTTGATTGCGTAAATCACGAAACCCTGATCTTGAAACTTGAGCATTACGGTTTAGGTAAACTTGCGCTCAGCTTAGTAAAATCGTATTTGAGTGATAGACAGCAGCAGGTACAAATCAATGGTGTCAATTCAATGGGTTTAAAAGTAGAAATGGGTGTACCACAAGGTTCGGTATTGGGTCCCTTCCTCTTTTTAGTTTATATTAATGACTTACCCCATTTATTTAACAATCACCCGCAAATGGTGTTGTTTGCAGACGATACTTCTTTAATATTTAGGATAAACAGACGTGCCACTAATCTTGACGACGTAAATAACGCCCTACTGCAGGTTCATAATTGGTTTACTGTAAATAATTTAGTTCTAAATGGGAAAAAAACTAAGTGCATCAGATTTGCTCTACCAAATGTCAAAAGTAGTGATTGGACATAGTATTAAATCAAGAGAAACTAGAATTTGTCGATAAAACGATTTTCTTGGGAATCGCGCTCGATTCAAGGCTACAATGGGGCCCTCATTTAACATCTCTTGCAGGACGCCTAAGCATATGCTGTTAATCCGTCAATTTACCGATGTTGATACCGCGAGGATAGTTTATTTTAGTTATTTTCATAGTATTATGTCATACGGTATTTTACTATGGGGACGGGCTGCAGACATCGAGATATTTATTCTGCAGAAAAGAGCCATAAGAGCCATATATGATTTACGTAGACGCGACTCTCTAAGAGAGCTGTTTAAGGAAATTAATATCATGACAGTACCTTGTCAATACATCTATGAAAACATCATGTACGTTAGGAAAAATCTGCATTTATTCAGTAAAAGAGGTGACAGACACCACTTTAATACTAGAAATAGGGACCAACTAGTTCAGCCAGGTTTCAGGCTTGCTAAAGTAGATTCCTCTTTCATGGGGTACTGCTTAAAATGTTACAATAAAATACCTCTCCACATTCTACAACTGAATGAGACGAAATTTAAATCTTGTGTAAAACGCACACTATGTAGTCAAGCATATTATAAGTTGGTGGATTACATTGATGATAAAAATGCTTGGCTCAATGCCGGTCCTGCTCCACAACCATAGGAGCAAACTAATTGATTCCCAGTCAAGTTATTGTGGAAGCTGCAGAAGATTGTAAAAAAGATCCTTGCATTGTATAGATTCCATATATTAGTATTATATAACTTCATAGCGCATGTGTGAGTACTATGTACTGTAAAGCCACCATTTACATCTAGTTATTTTATTTTTTCTGACTTGAACTTGGCGGCTGAGAGAATGTCATGCTCACTCAAATGTCTCGGTGATGGTGGCGGGTGTGTCGGGTCATTTAGTTCCCTTCAATATGGTTGAGCTGAATGGTGCTGATACATGCGTCATGTTCGTGAACGGGCGCTGTCAATTGAGACTGGTCAACTCTCAGCTGCCACGGTTAATTTTAATTTATTTATTTTTTAAGTTTTTGATTTCATCTTTTCTCTGGACGCTCTTAATGTGCACTTCTGTCTACATCGTTCTCACATATATGTATAATCACAACATGAATGATGTAACCAAGATTTTGTAACAATATTTTGATTTAAAAGAGTGTCCATGGAGTTTCTTGCCCGTTCTTCTCCATAGAGATCTACGCTAGGGAATGGGCAACTACAGTACTTTCTCAAGTTATTATGCCTTGTGACTGTGACTGTAGCTTTGATTTAATTTTGTATTTTTGACATTCAAAAGTGCCGTAATGGTCTAATTGAAATAAATGATTTGAGCTTGAGTTTGAGTTTGAGTTGCGGAGACCATCACGTTACTCAATAATATTCAAACTAGCTGTTGCCCGTGACTTCGTTAGCGTGAAAATATTGATTGGTCATGTGTGAGTGTGAGTCTGCATCGTTGGTCAAGTTGTCGCAAGCGCTACTGAGCATGAGGTCCTGGGTTCGATTTCCGGGACGGGCAAAGTGTTATTGTATTATTTGTGCCCGGTTGATGGAAATGAGCTATGTGTCCGAAATGTTGGTGTAGGATTAGATACACCTCTACCTAACAGTGGCGAAGGGTGAAAATAGTGTCAGGGGAAGCCGAAGAAAAAAAAAGAGCACTGTTTTTTTGCTTCTGTAAACTTTTTTCCGATGTTAATTTTGACCTCATTTTCATTATCAGTGACACCAAACACCACGGATACGACACCCATGATGAAAAATCCAAAAATTTTCGTCAGCGCCATTTTGGATTTTTATTTTGACTTCATCTTCATTCATCGAAACTAAGATCAGAAATGCAGAAGAGTTAGAAAAAAGCAGAAATCAACCAAATACGATATCGACAATTACTCATTCTATCTCGTTCTACTATACATAGGTACTTTCATTTTCTGCCCCTGCCGTAACTCCATAATCTTCGGCTTACCTAGATCCCTACGAAACGGTAAGTACTGCCAGCAGCGAAGTCACATGTGCGCGTCCATACGATTGGATTGGTACCTACCTGTATTAACTTGTGTACGGCCTATACTATTAACATGCACTGCTGCAAAAGTTTCTCCTGCTGCTGTTATTGGTGAACGAATGAACAACTACAATGCAAGACTTCATCCCCTTTACCCCTTTGTGGGTTGAAATAAAAAAAAAACACCAACGAATAACTTTGAAACTATTTAGTAACTCAAAAAATATAAACTTTAATTAAAAACAAAATGTTGCTGGTGGAGTAATTAAGGTTCAATATTGAATGTAGGACTTTGTAAAAATGACAGACACGTCTTTACTTCACGATGATTTATTCTGCACTACTTTAATGAGCAAGACAGACAATTATATATATGTACCGAACATACCGCCCACCAAAAGGGATTTTTAAATCCTTTTACAATTACATTTTGAACGAATAGGCAATAATTATTAATCAATCAACAAATAAATCATGTAGACATTATGTTCTTCAAATATAAATTAATTTATATAATTATCAGATAAACAATAAATGATGCTCCAGATAGACTACAACATAAGTTTTATATTGCAAAACAAAATGGGAGTCTTTCAAACAACATTTGTGACACATAATAGAACATAAAAATAACAAAATTGTAGCGAAAAAAATTAACATAATTATTACATTAAGATTATAATTTTAACGATTGTCGATTGGTAGAAAACAGAGTTTGGAGATAGATCTTCTTACAGTATTCGTACCAATCTTTACGCTATAAACCCTAGCTATTCCGTCAGATCCTGGATGTTTGTCCACAATCCGTCCTAAAGGCCACTTGCCAGGTGGCAATCCTTCAGTTTTGATAAGAACAATCTGGCCTATGTCAAATTCTTCTTGTATTTTTTGCCATTTTGGTCTTTGTTGAAGTCTGGAGAGATACTCGCACTGCCAGCGATGCCAAAAATTCGACAGTACCCGTTGACAGTGTTGCCACCGTGATAAGCTTGATTGGGAAATATCCTTCAAGCTCGGTGAGGGTATAGTAATTGGAGACTCTCCAATGAGGAAATGGCCAGGCGTTAGTACATCCAAGTTGTTTAAATCTGTTTCAATAAGTGGGCAAATAGGACGAGAATTAAGACATGCTTCAACTTGACATAATACGGTGGTCATCTCCTCGTATGTCAAATTCGTATTCATGATGCGTTTGAGGTGGAACTTCATGGATTTTACTCCGGCTTCCCAGAGGCCTCCAAAATTTGGGCTATATGCAGGTATGAAGTGCCACTGAGTGCCGTCGGCTGCGAGTAGATTGGACACGTGATCCCCAAATTCAACATTTGCTTCCTTGAATGCCTCTGCAAGTGACTTGTTTGCTCCGACGAAATTTCGTCCCTGGTCACTCCACAAATCACTACATCGTCCACGACGTGATACAAAGCGCCGAAAAGCAGCGATAAAGGCTTCCGACGTCAAATCTCCCACCAGCTCCAAGTGAATCGCTTTTGTCGACATGCATATGAATATGGCGATGTAGGATTTGTTGGTTTTTGCACCTCTGCCTTTGGACATAAGGACATCATAAGGGCCAGCAAAATCAACACCACTATGGAGGAATGGCCGTGCAGGGGTTACTCGCACCTTCGGTAACTCGCCCATTAGCTGCGTCCGAGATCGGGCATTCAACTTTGCACAAACAAAACATTTGTGAAGGTATGTCTTTACTAAACCCTTTACTTTCAGAATCCAGTATCTTGACCTCAGGTAATTTATCATCAGTTGTACTCCTCCGTGCAGCGTCTTTTTGTGAGCATCCGCAACCAGTAAGGAGGTGAGTGGATTCTTGTGATCTAAGACTATAGGATGCAGACGGTCGTGTTCTAAATAATTAGCGTTTTGTAGTCTTCCGCCCACCCTGAGTATCATTTTATCATCCAGATACGGGTTAAGGGTCTTCAAACGGCTTGTATTTCTTACTTGTTTCCTTTCTAATAGGTCTCTAATATCTTCCTGAAATATAACATCTTGTATGATTTTTATGCAGGTCTGCAGCGAATCTTCGAGTTCTTCAGTAGTGATCGACAAATGTACAGGTTGATTTTGTCTTAACCTTAGAAATCTTTTAACATACGTAATAGTCTTCAGTAATTCTGGTAAGTCTTTGAATAACTCAATTTTTCTGTACAAGGAAATTTCTTCGTTTTCTCTTGTGAGGTAAGTATTAATGGTTTTCCTTCTTTCTAAGTCAGTTTCTTCATTCATTAATGTTTCCATGTGTATTTTTTCTTGTTTCAGGTGTTCCGGTCCGTGCCACCAGAGTGAGTATGTTCTCAATTCAGGAGCCAACATTCCTCTCGAGGCGACATCAGCTGGATTTTGTTGTGACTGTATGTGGTACCATTTGTTTCCAACATTGTCAAGTATGGTTATTACTCTATTTCTTACGAAAGTGTGCCATCTGTTGGGATCTCCTTGCAGCCATGACAACACTATCGTGGAATCAGTCCAACAAAATATCTGACTCGTTGGGATGCGCGTCGCTTCACTTATATGCTTTAGTAACTTTGACAGGAGCACTGCACCGCACAACTCAAGTCGTGGAAGGGATAACGCCTTGATAGGGGCTACCTTTGTCTTGGCAGCGATAATTCCTGTCTGATAGCCTCCGTTTACTCCTCGAACCCTCAAGTAAGCAACAGCTCCGTATGCCTTAGTTGAAGCGTCACAATAACCGTGAATAGTAACATCTTTCAACGTTTCTTGTGTCGTAAACAGCCATCTCTTTAATTTCATGGATTTAATATCTTCAAAACTGTGTCTAATATTTAACCATTCATTTTTTGTTTCAGATGAGAGTTCTTCATCCCAATGGACCCGTTGAAGCCATAATTTCTGAATCATTATCTTTGCAGGGACCAGTGCCGGAGCTAACCATCCCAGAGGATCAAAAAGTCGTTGAACCTCGGCTAATATTTTCCTCTTGGTGACGGTTTCTGATAAGGGTGGTAGCTTTAGGTTGTATTTAATAACATCTTCTCCCATATTCCAGGATAAGCCCAGTGTTTTTATCAAGCCGTCTAACTTGATATCAATGTTAACATGAGAGCTGAGCTCATCTGGATGAAATTCTCTGAGGAAATCTGAACTGTTCGACGCCCATTTTTGTAGGGTGAAACCGCCTCTCTCAAGAATTGCCTTCACGTCCATCGCTACACCAACAGCCTCGGGTACCGTATCTTGACCGGACATCAGATCGTCCATGTAAAAGTCTTTTCTAATAGTATCTGCTGCTACAGGATGGTTCTCGCCTTCATCGTTCGCCACCTGGTGCAGAGTCTTGACGGCAAGGTATGGTGCACATGCCGTGCCAAAGGTGACTCGCAGAAGCCGGTATTCTTTCACCGGTTCATTTGGGCTGTCACGCCAGACAATTCTTTGGTAATCTGCGTCCTCATTCGAAACGAGTATTTGTCGATACATCTTCTGAATATCGGCTACAAATGCTATCTTTTTCAGGCGCCATCTCATGACGAGTGATCTCATATCTTCCTGAAGTTGCGGTCCAACCAGTAACTCGTCGTTGAGTGCTACATTATTTGAGCCCCTGTGAGAGGCGTCAAACACTGGCCTGACCTTTGTAGTCTCACTTTCTTCTTTTACCACCGCATGGTGGGGTAAATAGACAGCTGGCTTATTACTTTCACCACTTGGTACTTCCTCCATGTGTTTCATATAGTTGTATTCATTAATGGCCTCAGTGTACTCCTTTCTCAGATCATCATTCTTCATAAAACGTCTTTCCAAATGAAATAATCTATTGATTGCTCCTTCTTTTGTATTACCATGTGGTGATTGTGGGTTTTCTGTTTTAAATGGCAGCTTGACTATGTAGCGCCCTTCGCTATTTCGCATGTGTGTCTCTTTGTATATTCTCTCGCAGTCTTCTTCTTCTTTGGTAAGTTTTCCTTGTGTATCTGTTTCAACCTCCCACATAGATTTCAACATTTCATCTAGATCAAGCTTATGATGCATTACTAGTATTCGTTCTTCTGAAGTTTGTGCTTGTATCTTTCCAAATAAGATCCAACCCAAGCTTGTATTTTGGGCACATGGAGAGCCAGGTGGACCTTTGATTATTTCAGCCTTCAAAATTTGAGCACAAACTTCTACGCCCAACAGCATGTCTACTCGCCCTGGTGAATGGAAGCTTGGATCTGCCAGGGTGAGTCCTTTTAAGTGCGGCCAGGTGTGCATGGTACCAGTAATTGTTTCAGATGGCAAGTGTGAGGTTAATCGCGTTGGCATTACATAGGCATTGATAGTAATCTTGACGTCATTGTCATATCGCGAATGAAGCTGGACTTGGATCACGTGATTAACTGTTGTCTGTGTTGCTCCAACACCAGTAATTTTTCCCTTTATTGGTGATCTCTTGACCTTTAACAGTTGCGCTGCTCGCTCACTAATAAAGTTTGCTTGTGAGCCCTGGTCAACCAGCGCTCGTAATATTGTACTATGTCCATCTTCATCTCTGACTTGCACCAATGCTGTTGCAAGCAACGCTGTTGACTTCTCCGAGACAAAGTGTGTAGATAATGCCAACTCAGGATTGTCACTGTGTTCCGCTTTCTTTTGTTCTTCCTCTATTTGACTATGATTTGTTGACTGACTCGCATTGTCTGACTGACCGCTGCTGGGTTGATGTAACAATGTATGATGGCGGCGGTTGCATCTTCGGCAGGACATTCGATTGCGGCATCTCCTGGCAGAATGTCCTGATGTCAGACAATTGAAGCATAAATTGTTATTCTTAACATATTCGTTGCGTTCATTCGGTTGTAATTTACAAAATTCTTTGCAGTGACACAAGGAGTGCTCAGCTTTACACATACTGCATGACTTGGTCGGTGATGTATCTGACTTCTCTTCCGGTGATGTGGCATGGAATGACTTCGCCTTAACATTCGTCTGCTCCCTTTTAGTTGTAGGGTTAACCATCTCGAGTGTCCGATATTTTGTTTCCAGGAAAGTCTTTAATTCTTTCCAAGATGGTAGGTTGTCAGTCTCTTCCTTGTAAGAATCTTCTTCCCAGGCTGTGTGTGTATCGACATCTAACCTTTGTACAACTGTGTATATAATCATCTGATCCCAACCCTCGATAGGTATTTCTTGATTCTTCAAGTTATTTAAGCACTGAGAGGTTGTATCTAATAAATTCTTTATTTGGACAGCCGATGGAGTGGTAATTTTCTTTTGAGTAAATAACTTCTGGAGTAGAGAATGAACTATTAAACGTTTGTTTCCATACCGTTGTGCAAGTGTATTCCACGCCTGTTCATAATTAATATCAGTGACATTAACATGCTTCAACAATTCTTTAGGTTCACCAACCAAGCTTAACTTCAAGTAATGTAACCTTTCGACGTTACATAAAGACGTGTTGTTGTGTACCAGCGACGTAAACATATCTCGAAACATAGGCCAGTCATCATAGCTGCCGTTGAAAGAAGGTAACTCGATGCGTGGTAAGTTAACCCGTGGTGGCGACGAGGCGTCACAAGCTTGTATCTGATTCTCTGTAGATTTCGAAAGCATCGACAACGTATCCTTCAAATCGCCTACTAAACATGAGTACAAATCTTCTACCACAAAGTAATCTTCGTTAGCGAAATATGTAAGATCATTTCGTTTAGTCTTAGGTGTACATTTTACTAAGTTTTGATGTGTCGTATTAAACGTTTGCCAATATCCTTCGATGGTTTGTAACTTAGTTTCAATATAACCTTTTGTTAATCTTTGCTTCGAACACTTCTTCAAATTACTTTGTGTCTTTTGTAACAGTAAATAAAGATCTTCTAACGAGTTAACCAACTGTTGCTGTTCACTAGTTAACGTAACACTCATTGTTCTGTCTAGTTATTAAGATGTTCTTCTTGTTATGATAGTTTAAACGCACTCACAATTCACCTTTTTAAAGTCTTATAGTCAATCGTTTAACTTGTTTATTAGTTATTACGCGTAGCACAGATGTCTTGCATAAAAAGGTGCACAAAAAACGGCTCAGGAATGCGGCCTTTTGTTCTCCGATCGCCGGGTCGTTCTTATCTATTTTTCTAATATCCGGCTCGTTTGGACCATATGGTGGAGTAATTAAGGTTCAATATTGAATGTAGGACTTTGTAAAAATGACAGACACGTCTTTACTTCACGATGATTTATTCTGCACTACTTTAATGAGCAAGACAGACAATTATATATATGTACCGAACAGTTGCTCTTTTTTCACCTCTCAAGGGTTGAAAATCTAATAAAGCCGTTGCGTTAGCTTCCAATCATAAGCCCAGATAACAAATTTTGTACTTTTTATGTCGGATAGGATTTTTTCACACACAATTTCATCCCCTTTTTAAGCCTTCGGGGTTTAATTATCAAAAACGCTGAAACACGTATAAATTAATTTTCAATCGTCAGCCTAAACACAAAATTTGAAGATCCTAACTTTAAAACTGACGGACTTTTATATAAACTTCCATCCCCTATTTTATCCCCTTGGGGGTAGAATTGATCAAAATCCTTTCTTAGCGGATGTCTACGTCATAACATCTACCCGCATGCCAAATTTCAGCCCGATCCGTCCAGTGGTTTGGGCTGTGCGTTGATAGATCACTATGTCAGTCAGTCAGTCACCTTTGAGTTATTTATAGGGCTCGGATAAATATGTAAACACATATTTTTTATTTGAATCATTTTCATTCATTATTTGGTTTTCGCCATAAATTATGATGTTTTAAGCTGGGAAATGAGGGTTTTAAAATCCATATTTTTCCACATTTTTAGAATTTAATTACATTCGTCCATATTTCCTATCTTTAATAATTTTAAACTAGCAAAAACTGCATAATTTTTGCTTCCATAGCGCCGTGCCGCGGGAATAAATTGTCGTTGCGCGGCATACACGGATGTATGTTATGTAGAGTCGTGCGGGACTCGTGCGCTATTTTGCTATCGATGGAAATAAGATCTGTCCTCGAAAAAAAATAAAGGATTAACGACTCTACAAAAAAATAACAATATTCTCAGTGGAACACCAAACGGCAATCCAGAGGAGGCATATTCGCGACGTAGAGGTCATTCAGTCAATATAAAGCATTTTTCCGATCGAACAGACGGAGCTTCAATTTTTAAAATTTGATGAAACATATCGTTGTTAACTGCAACAACTCGAATAACGACGCAAACTAAATTTTAGCCAAACAATTTAGTTTCGTTGATTTTAACGAAACAAAACGGAAATATGGAAAAATATGGACTAAAAAGACAACTATTACCAAACATAAAAGAATTTATTGTATCATAATAATTATTAATAATAATGATACAATAAATTCTTTCTTTTCTTTTTTTTTCCTTATTTTTCCATATTTCCGTTTTTTATATATGTACAAATTTTGGAATTTTTGGCACATAATTAACCGAGCCCTAGATATATTTATATAAGATAGAAGACAGGGTTAGAAATGTGCTAATGAACTGTCAGAAGGTGGTAACGGTCATACATGAAGATCAGATAATTTCTGATAAAAGGATCGCGGAAAAGACTTCGCGAAAGTGTCTTTCGCCCAAGTGGATGCGCGCAAGTATCTTTCGCGCAAATATCTGTCCTGATGTCTTGATGTCCTGACTAGCCTGATACTGTTTAATAAATGAACCTCGTGTGGCAGGTACCTGCACAGCTTGCATGGTGTCTTGCAACGACGCGCGACCCGTCGCCAGATCGTGTCTCAGCGTATCGTTGTCCGGTAGCACAGGTTCCGGCAGTGGTCCTGTGATCTGTTCCAACTGCTTGACTGCCTTCCCGAGCAGTGCGAACTGGGAGGCAGTCACTATCTCGATACTGCCAATACGGGCCGGCCGAACACCTTTACACAGAACGTTGTCGGTTGCGTTAAGTTAAGACACCTGATTTTAAGGGATCCTTTCATTTTACATAATTTTCTTTTTCGTAATATACTTTGGCATAACGGTTTTGGCATAGTTTGTTTTGCCATAATAATACTTTGCCATATTTTATTTTGGCAAACAGTTTATGTTGGCATAATTAACTTAAGACGTAAATTGACATTGGCGTTTTGGCATCAATTTAATTCGCATAATATTGGTAGGCATAATAGTATTTAGGCATACAATTAATAGCAATAACGTTTTCAAATTGAAGTTATTTTTACGTATTTTAGTTTCGGACGTCGCGTCGGAACCCCGCAGCGCCGAAGCCATGATAGAAACCATGCCTACTGCATGTTGCATACTACACGCTTGCTTGCTGCATGTTGCATATTGCATGCTTGCTTGAATGCTGCATGTTGCATACTACATGCTTGATTGCATGCTGCATGTTGCAAACTGTACGCTTGCCTGCATACTGCAGGCTTGCTTGCATGCTGCATGCTCGCTGCATGCATAGTGTATGCTTATTAGCATGCTTCTTGCAGTGCAAAAACCCACTGTAGCAGCTCATACTTACGTACCAAGGCATACGTATTAGAGGAGCGCGCACGGCCGTCTGCCACCGTGCGCCCGCGCGTACTAAGCTGGCCCGGCACAAGAGAAAGGAATTTGGATCGCACGGCCGCTGTATCATTGCGCTAGGACCTCGAAGAGAGCGCGGCACATAGTACCGCCATTTACAATTTGTGTTAGTTATTAAGTTTGTGTATGTACCCTGATTTTTATTATTTTTGGATTTCGAAATTGTATATAAGCCGTGCCTTAGAATAAAATCTACAGATCGTTATCCGTCTTCTTATTTACTACAACCTAAGCATCGATTCCGTATATAGTGATCCACAATCACTAAACCACTTATGTTTACAATCAACTATGTTCAAAACAAATTTATGTTACGTATTGGTAGCTTCACGAGGTATTACAGAGGATTCAGAGTGGCGAAGACCGAATATGGCTCCGCCACCTGCAGTGCCGGAAGAGGACCCAAGTGACTACGACGACACTCCGGAAGTGACTGGGGTAGACCTGAGAGTGGCGGTAGGTACCCGATGGCTTGCCTGGCAAAGCCTGGGTCCTGGCCTCGGAGGTGGAGGCTCTTGGGCCCCGACTGGAAGGGCTCCTAAGTGCATGCTTGGAGAGAGGCCAGTTCCAGTTTCGTTGGAAGACGGAGAAACTGGTCTTCATTCAGAAACCGGGGTGCCCTGCGGACTCTCCGTCCGCATTTCGGCCCATCGTGCTGCTGATTGCAAACCGCCTCGCCGAGCACCTTGAGGGGATGGGACCGAATCTTGCGGAGAACCAGTTTGGTTTCCGCAAGGGGCGCTCTACGGTGGACGACATCATGCGCGTGAGAGCCCTCACGACGGGGGATGCAATATCCCGGGGCAGGGTTGTCTTGGCGGTGTCTCCCGACATCGCCAACGTCTTCAACTCCTTGCCCTGGAGCTGCATCAGGGAGGCACTCCGGTATCACCAGGTGCCGACCTACCTCCGTCGTATGGTCGGGGACTACCTGACGGACAGGGCCGGCATCTACCCCGGTCGCAGCGGAGAATGTAACCGGCGAGAGATGTCGTAGCCTGGGGCCGCCTCTGTGGAATATCGGTTACAACTGGGTGCTGCGCACCGACCTCCCTATAGGCGTCAGCGCGGCCTGCTACGCTGACGACACCCTGGTGCTGGCGCAAGGGAGGTCGCACGAGGCGGCGGCCAATAAAATTACACGCGGGGTTGCGATAGTCGTTGAGATGATCCGGCAACTGGGTCTCGAGGTGGCATTGCACAAGTCCGAGGCCATGTGCTTTCATGGGCCTCGGAATGCGCCACCGTCGGGATCCTCACTGACAGTAAGAGGGGTATCCATCGGCGTCGAGTCGACGTTGAAGTACATAGGACTCGTATTCGACAGAATTCAAATTCAAATATTTATTGCTCAACACAGTACATTTATACATTTCCAGATGTCAAGTGAATGCGCAGTCCACTGTATTGTACCAATTCAGGCATACAAAATTTATAATTATAATTATACATTTCATAAAATCCAATTAATACCACGAACAGAGTCGGAAAGGAAATAAAATGGAATGAATACTTACGAAAATGTCATAAGTTCAAATTAATACGTTATAAAATGTCATAAACTATTGCAGTCTTCAAAAGAAGAGTAAAAGAACACTATCTGTCCAATTCGCCATAGTTGCATAGATATTATTATTTTTTTATTGTAGTTTATAGTTGTGTTATATATTTTTATCTTGAATGTATTTATCATTTGTTATATTTAAATTGACTTTACGTTTGGATGTATTCTATTTTCTCATCTTTTATACACTATGTCTACATCTCTTTTTATCTACTCTCCTTTCGCAGGTATGCTGGAAGAGATTTCTTTAGAAATAAGCATCACCTTTGTACCTATTTTCTATTCCTTTCTTCTTTTCTGTATGTAGTGTGTACATAATTTGTTAAATAAATTGAAAAAATAATAATAATAATTCCCTGTACAATGTCATAAAATCAAATAAATCCGTTACACAATGTCATTAATTCATAAATAAAACCTTGTACAGTGTTATAAATTCAAATTAATATGTAGGTAATGTCAGAGTATCTAATGTCAAAATAATTAAGAAATATGTAAATGGAATTAATAAACAAATATCATCTATACATATATACATCTATACATAATAATAAAAGAGTAAAAAAGCTGTGTCTGTACATTGAACATATTTAAAAAATAATAATTGAAGGGGGTTTAGAAACAGTAACAGAGCACGAATCCAAAAAAAAAAGTCTGTCTGTTTGTCTGTTTGTCTGTTTGTCTGTTTGTCTGTTTGTCTGTTTATCTGTTTGTCTGTTTGTCTGTTTGTTTGTACACGCTAATCTTCGGAAGTACTGGACGGATTTGAATGATTTTTTTTGTTGTTGTATAGATATTATTTCTGGGCAACATATAGGCTATAATTTATCTTGGAAACCGGAACACCTGATGTAGAACCGCAACAGACCAGCTAAACTGTAGGAGATACAAAAATGACACCATAGCAAAAATTGTTCCACGTGATGAGCATTTTCTGCTGAGAGAATAAATTTGAAGATTTGGAACACCTGATGTGGAACTCTAAGAGCCCTGTTATAGCATAACACATATAGGAATGACGTCTTAGCAAAAGTTGTTCAAGCTGATGAGCACTGTCTGTTCCTTTTCCATTTATCTTCGTGACTCGGTAGCCTACCCGGTAATAACGCAGGGCACTTAGATTTTAATTGATCAGGTATCTTCACAACAAAACTATAACCATGCCTAGAAAGAGGTCAAACCTTTCCCAATGTTCCAAAGGAGCTAAAAGATTGAGGATCATAAGATCCTAAGAAGCTACCGAAGAGCGTCAGGAGAGACTTGATGCTGTTCGAGAACATCAGGCTGCAACTTGCTCCGTGGAAACCTCTTCTGATCGCGAAGCACGCCTGCGTTCTCAGCGTATTTACGCATCTACATCCAGGTCTCTAGAGACCAGTGAAGAATAGATGCCCGACTGCGTTCATCATCATCATCATCATCATCAGCCTGTAATGTTCCCACTGCTGGGATACGGCCTCCTTTCAATGAGAGGGAATGGGCTATAATCTACCACGCGGGCCCAGTGCGGATTGGTAGATGTCACATGTCTTCGAATTTTTTTGTTTTTGGTTCTAGGACATGCCGGTTTCTTCACGATGTTTTCCTTCACCGTTTTTCCTGACTGCGTTCACGGATAGAGAATTGCGCTTGAGTACCAAGCGTAGATACGCTTGGTACTCAAGCGCCGATCGTATGATGCGATATCGATGCGTAGATCGACTTCTGGATCTCTAGAGACAAGTGGGGAACATGATGCGCCACTGACCGCTGATCGTGAGCGATATGCATTATCTCGCGAATCGGAAACGTTTACCGATACAGAATCACGCTTGAGTTCTCAGCGTATTCGCACATCTACTACACAGTCAGGTCTTTTAAAACAAGTGATGAACGTGATGCGCGACTAACTGCTGCTCGAGATTATCATACATTGCCCCAAACACGCACACAACAAAATATTCATAATCAGTTAGAATGTGAGAGAGAAAGAATTGCTGGAGTACGACATGAAGAGACAGAAGAAGAGCGCGAAGATTTCGACATTCTCTGAACAGAATGTCGATAACATCTGAAGAATCGGGTGTCTCAAGATATAGCCGTAGGGCATGACGACCCTCCTTGGGTTGATAAGAAACGGAGTTCATTTACGTATACTCCTATGATTGAATACGCCACATATTACGCCATCAGAGGTATGGTTCAAAATTTTACTTTTTGTGAAGTTGTTATATGGCAAAAAGAAAGAAACGGTATGTGTTGCTCAGGTGGGAGAGATCCATTACTTTCCCGTCCCCGGGCTCTTAGAATTAGACGTTTCAGATCTTCGATTTTGACGAACCCGGTGTCGCTGGCAAAAGCAACAGGATCCGCGTACGAAGTCGTGGGCAGAAGCTAGATATTAGCCATTCCTAGGAGGTTTTTATGGAATACTGCTTTTTTGTGTTGTCTAGTGCTTATTTAAATCTGTGTAGTTTTTCAAATAAGTGAAAGTTTATTTTGACAAATCACCACAGCCACCTCATTTACATATATGCAGGCAGGCATATACTGTTAATATGCGGAGATTCGCAAACATCGCTTTGCAGCTTTCCGTGCTTTTTATACCGCATATAATTGCTAAATGCTGTTTCTATGTTTGTTGTCGCTTCTGAAATAATCTTGTCTCCGTATTTTACGTCAGGTTTTTTATACCGATGCCACGATGGAACTTCGTGGAGCATTTCCGACGTTTGGCTCCCAGGCTGGAACGGACCGGGACTGCCTTCAGGCGGCTCCTGTCCAACCAAGGGGGCCAAACGCTTCCTGCCGCAGGCTCTTTTTTTTATTAAATCTCATAAAATTACAAGTTATTTTTTTATAGTTTTTTACTCGCCAAACTTTACAGTTTGATAGCGAGAAGCGCTCGTTCATCATACACAACTTATGCTTAGCTATGCGGCGGTCATGTCGCGTGCGGTCCATGGCCCTTTACGGGGCCCCAGTGTGAGCGCATTCTTTGAGGCGGCGAGCCGCCCATTACCTGAACGCGCCCCAAAAGGTGGTAGCCGTAAAGATGATCTGTGGGTACCGCACGATCTCCCGCGAGACAGTGGGCCTACTTGCCGGATTGCCGCCATGGGATCTGGAGGCGATAGTCCTCGCGTGCCTGCACGAATGGCGCGCGGAGGCACTACGCCGGAGGAGAAACCCCGCTGCCGCGGCAAATCGCCGCTCAGCGGACAGACCTCCGGCGCGATCTCATGGTGAAATAGAGAGAGCGACTGTCGCAACCCCGTGCAGGGCACGCCATGACAGTAGCGATAAGTCCCTCTTTCACGAGTGGCTTGAAAGGCGCCAGATTTTTTTAAATATTTTTTGTAATTTTTGTGGCGTCCTCACCTTCCGCCTGACGCAGGTCCTCACCGGACACGGATATTTCGGGAGGTTTCAGCATCGAATCGGGCGGGAGGAAACGCCCGGGTGTTTCTACTGCGAATATCGACCGGAGGATACGGTGGAGGTCTACCCCGCGTGGGCGGAGCAACGCCATGGCCTCGTAGCGGCGATCGGCGGCGGCGACCTTTTGCGTCCGGCCCTGGTTCAATCCATGGTCCGGAGCAAGACGGAATGGGAAGCCGCCACCTCCTTCTGCGAAGCAATCATGCTAACGAAGGAAGTGGTGGAACGCGAGCCTCTCGCCCCAGCCGCCGCGGGAGACGCACCGGGCGTCGGGGGCCACGTGGTGGCTACCGGCCACCGTAGACGACTGACGGGCCTGTGTTAGCTATGGGCTAGCTAGCCGTCCGTCCGTCTAATGACGACAGGCCGTGTCGACGGTGCGCTCGTGTTCCACGCGCGCCTCAAAGAGATGTTAGCATAAAGGGCCCGCAAGGGCCGAAAACTGCCAGGGTTGCGGGACTGTTTGAAAGAGATACCGTGGCCCCGGAACGTAAAGGGCGAGGAAGGAACATGGATGGGTTTTATTAAGTAAAAGTCTGACACACCCTCCCGCTCCGCCCAGAGTGGCAGAAGTCATTTGATGATTTCCCATCGGAAAAAAAGGAGGTATTATTATTATTCTAATCGTCCAAATAAATTGGTAAATCCAATTATAGAATGTCTAACATTTTAAGAGTTAATTATTATGCTTCTTTGTTATGTCTTTATAAAACATGTGTTGTATATAATTATCATACATTGAGGGTAGCCTCATAATAATGTTTGGTACGCATACCGTCAGTTAAATAAATCAGTCTTTATCTAGCAAGATCGTGTTTCACTTCAACATGTTTTAATATAAGTATGCTTAAATTAGTTTATACTTTTTTTATTAATTTTATGCTTAATCATTATTATGATTAGGGAAATTATGCGTAAAAAAAGATGCGTAAAGCAGTTATGCGTAAATAAATGCGAAAATATAATTAGGAGTAACAAAAGTATGCCAAATTATATTAAGTAAATTTTATACAAACGGATAGGGAGCTGATTTTTAACTACGCGTATCTCGTCAAAAAATACTATTTACTTCAATAAACTAAATCACCAAACAAGCTTATATTGTACTTTGGTTGATTTTATGTGCAATATTAAAATTTCTAGGGTAATACTGGTATGTCATGATGAAAGTTTTCTAAGATTTTAAAAACAACCGTGTATGTAATTAATAATTGTAACGGGTAGGTGTAGCATCCTCAGATGAGTTGAATAGCAATATTCTTTTCAACATTTTAGAGTAGGTTTCATTGCATATTCTCTCGTTTATATATCGCTGTTGGTACACACACTATCTAAAGCTAAAAGACTGCCTCCAAGTCTGTTTGAATGCCCCTCCTACAAACTACAGGGATTATTAAATCACCAAAGGCATTTTTCTAGCAGCCTTTTCTAGTATCTAGTCAATCAGCACATTACCTAATTACGTTTATTACTTACGAGCGGCCGGCCCCCTTTCGGCTGAAGTTTAAAAAAATTGAGAGTTACTATAATTATCACATTAAAAACATCCACTCTCATTATCTTGACATGACATTTTATAATTACCGACTAATAGCTTATCCGCACTTCCTCCTGTATCTGAATAAACATACTTAATTATTTTAAATACTCCAAAAAAATACATATATATATATTACATTTCAACTACTAGAGAAACCAAAGAGGAAGACCAAAGAAACGATGGATGGACTGAATGAAAGATTATAGACTCTGTAGTCTATAATCTTTCATTCAGTCCATGTCCATGGGCCTGTGCCCATGTTGAAAAAATTATGGGTCATTTGAACCACCAGCCCGGCTAGCATGGGCAGGGGATAAAATTTTATCCACCGGTTATTTCCACTGACAAGGGACAAAATTCAAACAAAAGTGGAAATAACCGGTGGATAAAATTTTTATCCCCTGCCCATGCTAGCCGGGCTGGTGACCTATCTAGAACGATACAAGAGCATAAAATAATAAGATTCTGCCCTATCCCGTCACTTGTAAGCTGTCCAACCGAGTGCAGGTGAGAATTCGAAAGTACAGGTAGAGTGAGTACATTTTGGTCACTATTTTTGTACGGCATTCTTACCACCGATAGATCCATGAAAAATAATAAGAAAACGCGCAGTGCCGTGAAAAAATGGTGCGCCACAAAGTCGGATTTTTTTTTTATTTTCCGACAATTACCAGGGTAAATTTGGTCATTTGATTTTGTACGGCATCTTTGTCATACTATTTCAATACGGCTTCTAATCCATTATTCCGCAACGCCGTACAAAAATCATGCAACAAGGCGAAAAAATCGAGGGTTGCAATCCCCTCTCTTTCCGTGGTCCAGGGGGTGATTTGAAAAAGTACGGCTTCGGTTCCAAAACACTATCTAGCACTCAAAAGTACTATTAATAATAATGTATATCAATAATTATCTTTATTTCATCGTATCCTTGATTTATAGAGCTGTAAAGTCATTTGATCCTGTACGGGAACTTTTTTTTTAACATGATATTGTATCAGTTGACTTCAGTGTCATGAGTACTTCTCAAAAATAATTATGTTGTATTTTGGAATTATCAGTGACAACATGTCTATATTTTAGTATAAATCGATAGTATACAAATCCATATTTGACATAGTTTCTAACTAGGAACCTAGAATCACGAAAAGACTATGAAAATTAGTACAAATAAACTATCTAAATGCCGTAAAAAAAAATCACCTTACATTTCGTTATATGGATTTTTCCTTTTTGATTTTTACTTTTTCAGTTTTTTTCCCCTTTGGACCAACGAAAATGTACGGCATATGCAAAAATATTATCTATGCATAAAATACTTTCAAAATAAATTTATTTCATGTTGTGTCAAATCACCCCCTGGACTACGGAAAGAGAGGGCATTGCAACCCTCGATTTTTTCCCCTTTTCGCATGATTTTTGTACGGCGTTGTTGAATAATGGATTAGCAGCCGTATTGAAATAGTATGACACAGATGCCGTACAAAATCAAATGACCAAATTTACCCTGGTAGGTAATTGTCGGATAATAAAATAAAAAATCCGACTTTGTGGCGCACCATTTTTTTACGGCACTGCGCGTTTTCTTATTATTTTTCATGCATCTATCGGTGGTAAGAATGCCGTACAAAAATAGTGACCAAAATGTACTCACTCTACCTGTACTTTCGAATTCTCACCTGCACTCGGTTGGACAGCTTACAAGTGACGGGATAGGGCTGAATCTTATTATTTTATGCTCTTATATCGTTTTAGATAGGTCACCTGGTGGTTCAAATGACCCATAATTTTTTCACCATGGGCCTGTAGTCTATTATATCATATACCTATGGCAAGGAAGGGGTGGGGGGAAATAAAACTACTAATTAAAAAAAAACTATGTAAGTAACCCCAAAAAAAAATGAGATAAGGGCAGGAGAATGTTGAAGAGAAAATAGATAATAGATATACTACAGTAAGATCTATTTGTACTCTGGATATAATATGAAGTAACAATAAATACCTGAAACAATACTTGTACCAGACGTTCGTCTGTCTCGTTTGTCTCTATCTTTGGAACGGCTTTTATGTTCCCGGTCTTTTGAATGACCTTTACCATCTCTTTTTTCACCTTTTCCACGTGTAAGTTCCTCTTTTTTTTCTTTCTCGCCTGGTTTCTTTTTATCCCCTTTTTCTTCTTTCCTGGCTCCCTCTCTTTCAGCACTTTTGCTTTTATGTTCAATCTTTCTCTTTTCTTTGCTCAATTCGTCGTATTCACCTTTCTCAGCGCGTGCGAATTCGGGGGTAATTTCATCGATCTTTATTTCTACATCTTGTTCGAGCAAACGCATCTGGCGAGCCAAAACGGTGAGAACTGTTTGTAGCAGTTTGAAGTTCACTCTATTTCTCTGGAAAGATATGATATCGTAAGGATGATTCTGAAACTTAACTCCGGTAAACGTTTCTCCGCCGAATGAGCCGCCGCCGCGCCGGCAGAATGTTTCGTTTAAAAGTTTATCAACGACAGAACCTTGCCGGTACGAACGTTTCGCCGACAGAACGATTAATTCATGAAGGTATCGACGACAGAATCTTTCACCAAAAAAAGATTCGTCGACAACACTGATTATGGTTTAACAACCAACCAAGCATTCTGTACATCAAACTAAGTAACTTTACGCAAAAATTATTGCTGGGAAACAACTTTTTTTTTTTTTTTTTTTTTTTTTTGTCTTTTTAGAAGTCGGTTAAAAAATGATTTATAAAATCATTTTTTAACCGACTTCTAAAAAGAGGAGGTTATCAATTCGTCTGTATGTTACCTCATAACTTTCGACTGAGTGAACCGATTTTGATGATTCCTTTTTTATTTGAAAGCTGGTGCTTCCCATGTGGTCCCATTTTATTTTGCTGAAGATCTGATGCTGGTCTTCGGAGATATACAATGGAACTCTTCAAAAATGTACGGCAAATCTGCAGTGCTTGCTGTTAACGCTTGTAGGTTTATTGTTTATACAACATCATGACGTAATATCACGCCTGTATGCTCTGAGGGGGTACGCAGATGTGTACAATACACCCAGATTTCGACAGTGGTTGTTACCACAGTACTTTCGACTGGGTGAACGGATTTTGATGATTCTTTTTTAATTTGAAAGCTGGTGCTTCCCGTGTGGTTATATTTTAATTTGCTGAAGATCTGATCCGGGTCTTCGGAGATATACAATGGAACTCTTCAAAAATTCACGGCAAATCTGCAGTAACTGCTGCAATCGCTTGAATGTTTATTGTTTATACAAAATCATGACGTAACATCACGCCTGTATGCTCTGAGGGGGTACGCAGAAGTGTACAATATTCCCAGATTTCGACAGTTAGGTGCATTAAGTTTCATTTATTGGGGATAAGCCTATTACCTTGACATGTATTGTTATTTTATTGGCAAGGGTACCTACTTCAAGGGTAGTTTGATGAGAATTTGGTTAGGTTCTGGTTATGGGATCCATGACAAAGGAACGGAACTCTTCAATTCTTAGAAGCAAATTAACGATACTCGGCCAAATCTTTTAAAGGCTATCCGGATATTTGAGTCACGTACCATAACGTCGTTATTAACCTACTTCAAAAAGGAGGAGGTTCTCAATTCAATGTTCCCCGATTACTCGAAGATGACTGGACCGAATTTGTTTTTTAATTGTTTGAAAGGGTATACTTCCCAGAAGGTCCCATAATCATCAAGTCAGGATCCTGATAGTGGGATCCTGGAGAAATAGAGGGAACTCTTCAAATTTTATAGGCACACCAGAAGCGATTTGGGTAGTTTTAGAAAGAGTACTTTCTCGGAGTGATCCCATTTAAATTTGGTAAAGATTAGATGAAGAACTTCGGAGAAAGGCAACGGAACTCCTCATTAAATGTAGCAAATTTGTGTCTCTTACTGGGATTGCTGAAATTTCATGTCTGTCTATTGTTTACACCAGTTCATAACAAAAAATCACGCTGGTATGCTGTGAAAACCCTATACACATGTGAACCACTAAAAAATGAAAAATAAAAACTTTTTTGCAAAAAATAAAACCGACTTCACACAAAAAAGTGAAAAATAACTTTAGCTTCAGAAGTCGGTGACAAAAAAACTAAATCAATCAAATAAAGGTCACCGACTTCTGAAGCTAAAGTTATTTTTCACTTTTTTGTGTGAAGTCGGTTTTATTTTTTGCAAAAAAGTTTTTTTGTGGTAGAACTCAATGTAAAGCACTTAAAACATTGCGCTGATGGATGGATTGAATAGTACGGGGGTCGTGGAGGTGTTAAAAGTCAAAATCTTACAAAAACAACTTGTATTTAAAAAAAAACTTGTCAAAAAGTTGTAACTTTGGCCCCCCATATCTACACTGTAGATTTCTACACTGTAGAACAAAAAAATGATCGCAATGATGGGGAGAACAAGTGCCTTTCGGCTTCGTGAAGAGGTGTTTTACACCCTTTATAACCCATATGCCATCAAACACATCGTGTATTTACTAGTGATGCAACGATTATCACTTAGCGATTACGATGGCGATTACGATTATTGGTCCTATTAATCGACGATTACGATTTCGATTACGATTATTTGGTTTTATAAATAAAAAACGTACTTTCCATGAATCAACATAACATTTATTATCAGAAGAAATAATTTCAATGAGATATCAATAATTAAAATTAAGGTATTTTAAATGGCGGTCGCTCTAGGGTCATTTATGCCGAACTGAATATATTTTTCAAAAAGTTTTAACACAGTTGCTTGTTTTTTGGACGGAGGTTCGTTGGATTTGCTGGTACTAGGAATCGGATCAGAATCAGCAGGCTTGTAAATAGTTTTATCAGAGTGAATTTTTTTAACATGGTTCCACATATTTGTAGTGTTCTTTCCTATGCAAGAGATTTTGGCGTCACAGTACTTACATTTCGACTTTTGAGTGGATTCTGCTAACTTTTCAAAGTGCTGCCAAATATCACTAGTTTGCTTTCGTTTCGATGACATTTTTGTCGTTTCTTGCAGTACTTAGGTAATTTATTAATTTAAACTACACTTAACTAACTTTGGCAAGAGAAAACCAACGTAAAATAATTTAAATACACCTCAGGAGATACAATTACTCTCCTTGCAATAACTCACTAAACAATGATCGCACACAATGACAAGATCGCGCACGGCGCGGGAAATCCCCAAAACGAAATGTCAGGCAGGCCAGCCAAATTAGGTAACGTTCGGATACACGCACGTATGAAGATATGATATGTACGCATTTACGAAGTATGTTACACTAAATATTTTTTAATGAAAGTTAATAATTAAATTTCATAAATAATCGCTAAATAATCGATAGATTGGACGATTACGATTAATCGTGAAATAGCAATAATCGTCGATTACGATTAATCGTAATCGTAATCGTTGCATCACTAGTATTTACCATGCACCGTACAACTTACCCACACAAAAAGGGTACACAACCACATCACTAACTCGTAGTAAGAAGCAGCGGCCGCACTACGCGATGCATCCGCTTATTGAACTATCGTTTGGTGATTTTTACATTGCTCGTCCAGTCACTTAGCGACAAACTTACGTAGTGGTTGAGGAGCAATGTACATATTTATAGAGACCAATTAGTTCAGCCAGGCTTCAGACTCGCTAAAGTAGACTCGTCTTTCATGGGGTACTGTTTGAAATGCTATAATAAAATTCCACAAAGCATTCTTGAACTAAATGAAACCAAATTTAAAACATGCATTAAATGCTCTCTGTGTAAGCAAGCATATTACAAACTGGACGATTATATCGCTAATAAAAATGCTTGGCTCAATGCCGGTCCTGCTCCACAAGGACTGGGTAATAAATTCAATATCTTTAGTATTATATAACCTCATATCCCATATATTGTGTGAGTGCTATGTACTTGAATGCTATCATTCGCTGGAAACCTACGTTTTTATTTTTTGACTTGAATGTGCCCTGGCGGTTAAGAGTATGTCATGCTCACTCAAATGTCCCGCTGATGGTGGCGCGTGTGTCGGGTCATTTAATTCCCTTCAAAATGGTTGAGTTGAATGGTGCTGATACATGCGTCATGTTCGTGAACGGGCGCTGTCGGTTGGGCCTGGTCAGGTCTTGGTTGCCACGCCTTGTATTTTTGAATTCATTCTTTTATTTTTCAATTGCTACTATGATCACTTTTATCATGCACATCTTGCTACATTGTTCTCACATAATGCACCATCTCAACATGAATGATGTAACCAAGATTTTGTAACAACATTATGATTTCAAAGAGTGTCCATGGAGTTTCTTGCTCGTTCTTCTCCATAGTGATCTACGCTAGGGAATGGGCAACTACAGTACTTTCACAGTTTTTATGTCTTGTAACTGGGACTGTAGCTACATTTTCTCAAAAATGGTATGTAATGTTGACATAACATCTCTAAAAAGTATCCAGAAAGTGAACTCTACCGGAGACTATTCACAACTGTCCGGTAAGAAGCGAGATTTTAAATTTGGAATCTCCTACTGTCCAGTAAGTAAGTATGTAATTTACTTACTGGACACTTGGTCATCCTTCATCCCTTTTTAGGGTTCCGTAGCCAAATGGCAAAAAACGGAACCCTTATAGTTTCGCCATGTCTGTCTGTCTGTCTGTCTGTCTGTCTGTCTGTCTGTCCGCGGATAATCTCAGTGACCGTTAGCACCAGAAAGCTGAAATTTGGTACCAATATGTATATCAATCATGCCGACAAAGTGCAAAAATAAAAATTTAAAAATACATTTTTATTAGGGTACCTCCCCCAGACGTAAAGTGGGGAGCGATTTTTTTTTTAATTTTGACCCTGACGTGTGATATATTGTTGGATAGGTATTTAAAAATGAATAGGGGTTTTCTAAAATCATTTTTTGATAATATTAATATTTTAGGAAATAATCGCTCCGAAAGTCAAAAACAATGTGTGTCCCCCCCCTCTAACTTTTGAACCATAAGTTTAAAAAATATGAAAAAAATCACAGAAGTAGACCTTTATATGAACTTTCTAGGAAAATTATTTTCAACTTGATGAGTTGAATAGTTTTTGAGTTATATAGCACTTTTTCAAAAAAACGCAAATGATAACTTTGTTTTTCATACAAATACTATGAAAAACAAAGTTATTTTTGCTGACGAAAAATGTTGGTATTTTTAATGGTCTGGGAAGCTACGGAACCCTACAGTGAGCGTGGCCCGACACGCTCTTGGCCGGTTTTTTTTTTTATGGCTTCGCACGGTTTAGGTCATCCTCTTTAGATCTGCTTAGAAAAAAAAAACATAGTACCTACCAGACACAGATTAGAGTTTAGCCATTATAACATGGTTAGAGGGAGGCTCCAAATATATATCTATCTCTTTTTGGTATGACATTTTATGAGATACATAATATATTTTGGAGCCTTAAACATCCATTTTATTGTCTGTGACACTTTTTTAGGGTTCCGTAGCCAAATGGCAAAAAACGGAACCCTTATAGTTTCGCCATGTCTGTCTGTCTGTCTGTCTGTCTGTCTGTCTGTCTGTCTGTCCGCGGATAATCTCAGTGACCGTTAGCACCAGAAAGCTGAAATTTGGTACCAATATGTATATCAATCATGCCGACAAAGTGCAAAAATAAAAATTTAAAAAAACATTTTTATTAGGGTACCTCCCCCAGACGTAAAGTGGGGAGCGATTTTTTTTTTAATTTTGACCCTGACGTGTGATATATTGTTGGATAGGTATTTAAAAATGAATAGGGGTTTTCTAAAATCATTTTTTGATGACATTAATATTTTAGGAAATAATCGCTCCGAAAGTCAAAAACAATGTGTCCCCCCCCCCTCTAACTTTTGAACCATAAGTTTAACTAAAAAGTGAAAAATAAAAACTTTTTTGCAAAAAATAAAACCGACTTCACACAAAAAAGTGAAAAATAACTTTAGCTTCTGAAGTCGGTGACCTTTGTTTGATTGATTTAATTTTTTTGTCACCGACTTCAGAAGCTAAAGTTATTTTTCACTTTTTTGTGTGAAGTCGGTTTTATTTTTTGCAAAAAAGTTTTTATTTTTCACTTTTTAGTGGTTCACAATATGTGCATACCCTTTCACAGCGTACCAGCGTGATTTTTTGTTATGAACTGGTGTAAACAATAGACAGACATGAGATTTCAGCAATCCCAGTAAGAGACACACATTTGCTACATTTAATGAGGAGTTCCGTTGCCTTTCTCCGAAGTTCTTCATCAGATCTTTACCAAATTTAAATGGGATCACTCCGAGAAACTACTCTTTCAAAAACTACCCAAATCGCTTCTGGTGTGCCTATAAAATTTGAAGAGTTCTCTCTATTTCTCCAGGATCCCATTATCAGGATCCTGACTTGATGATTATGGGACCTTCTGGGAAGTATACCCTTTCAAACAATTAAAAAACAAATTCGGTCCAGTCATCTTCGAGTAATCGGGGAACATTGAATTGAGAACCTCCTCCTTTATGAAGTCGGTTAATAACGACGTTATGGTACGTGACTCAAATATCCGGATAGCCTTTAAAAGATTTGGCCGAGAATCGGTAATTTGCTTCTAAGAATTGAAGAGTTCCGTTCCTTTGTCATGGATCCCATGATCAGAACCTAACCAAATTCTCATCAAACTACCCTTGAAGTGCCCTTGCCAATAAAATAAAAAAAAAACTTATCCCCAATTAATGGAACTTAATACACCTAACTGTCGAAATCTGGGAATATTGTACACATCTGCGTACCCCCTCAGAGCATACAGGCGTGATGTTACGTCATGATGTTGTATAAACAATAAACATTCAAGCGATTGCAGCAGTTACTGCAGATTTGCCGTGTATATTTGAAGAGTTCCATTGTATATCTCCGAAGATCCGGATCAGATCTTCAGCAAATTAAAATGTAACCACACGGGAAGCACCAGCTTTCAAATTAAAAAAGAATCATCAAAATCGGTTCACCCAGTCGAAAGTACTGAGGTAACAAACACTGTCGAAATCTGGGTGTATTGTACACATCTGCGTACCCCCTCAGAGCATACAGGCGTGATATTACGTCATGATGTTGTATAAACAATAAACCTACAAGCGATAATAGCAATCACTGCAGATTTGCCGTACATTTTTGAAGAGTTCCATTGTATATCTCCGAAGACCAGCATCAGATCTTCAGCAAATTAAAATGGGACCACATGGGAAGCACCAGCTTTCAAATAAAAAAAGAATCATCAAAATCGGTTCACGCAGTCGAAAGTTATGAGGTAAAAAACACAAAAAAAAAAAAAAAAAAAAAAAAACATACAGACGAATTGATAACCTCCTCTTTTTGGAAGTCGGTTGAAAAATATGAAAAAAATCACAGAAGTAGACCTTTATATGAACTTTCTAGGAAAATTATTTTCAACTTGATGAGTTGAATAGTTTTTGAGTTATATAGCACTTTTTCAAAAAAACGCAAATGATAACTTTGTTTTTCATACAAATACTATGAAAAACAAAGTTATTTTTGCTGACGAAAAATGTTGGTATTTTTAATGGTCTGGGAAGCTACGGAACCCTACAGTGAGCGTGGCCCGACACGCTCTTGGCCGGTTTTTTTTTTTTTTTTTTATGGGTCTGTGACACATAACGCGACGCAGAAAAAGTATGCACGTTGCGTTTTGTACTTAGTAATGTTGTAGAAGTATAGTGTGGGATTTTATGTTTGTATTTAGTCATTTCAGTTTATAAATCATGTTGGATTAAAACTTTCCATTCTAAAATTAACATGGAGTTTCAAAAACAATAATTTACATTTTTTACTAAAACATTCATGTAATGTAAAAATAGAACAATGTTTAAAACTAAACGCAAACTTTGTAGTAAAAAAAACAACGACTGGCGGGATTTCACATTCAATTGCGACAATTGTGTTTTAATTTACCGCGTGAATTTAAATAATCCCAAAAAATGAATTCAAGCGAATCTGATTCGGAAATAGATGGCACTCCTCCTGATTTAAAAGCTGAGGCCAAATTAGCAAAAGAAAATTTACTTCCGCCAAAATCCAAGGAGCGATACATGAAAAATTATGAAAAATTTATGAAGTGGAAGGCAGAAAAACAAGCCAACAGTTGGTCTGAAAATGTATTCTTGGCATATTTCAGCTTTCTTCGCCAAACAATGCAGCCGACAAGTTTATGGGCTGTGTATTCTATGCTTCGATGTGTAGTGCAAAATAAACACGATGTAAACATTAAGAATTATTCCAATTTAATAACTTGGTTGAAAAGACAATCGACTGGCTACAAAGGAAAAAAATCGAATGTATTTACCAGCCAAAACATACAGAAGTTTATAAATGAAGCACCCGATGAAGTTTATTTAGCCGTGAAGGTACCTAATATTTATTTTGTTTACTTATTTAATTTAACTTGTTGTGATGTACGAGTAAGTGGTCTGTTAGTCGGTTGCAATAATATAAATATGCTATTAAATCTGGTTCCAAATAACATAAACTTATTTTTATATTCTCGATTTAAATAGTTTTTTTTTGTTTTTAGGTTATTACTATAATGGGAATTAATGGCGCCTGCCGATGTATGGAGCTCTGTAATATTAAAAACAGTGACGTGGAATACCATAATGAAATAATTTCGGTTAAAGTACGAGAAACAAAAACAAAAATTGATCGCTCTTTTGTTATACACAAGGAGTCAGCTCATATTGTAAGGAAATATCATGACCTGCGCCCTGAAAATATGAAAAGTGATAATTTTTTTATCAATTATAGAAACGGGACATGCTTGCGGCAAAACATCGGTCGTCATAAGATTGCCGCAATACCTAAACAAATAGCAGAATATTTGAATTTACCAAATCCAGAGAGCTATACTGGCCATTGTTTCCGGAGGTCGTCTGCTACCCTTCTTGCTGACTCTGGAGCCAATCTCACGACAATAAAACGACACGGGGGGTGGAAATCGGACCGAGTTGCAGAAGGATACATAGAAGAGTCATTAGAAAATAAAAGTGAAATTACAAGCAATATAAATAAAAAAATTAAATTGAATACTCAAAACACATCATCTTCCACCTCCCCGCAGCCGTCTACATCGCGTCAACAGCAGCTAAGCCTGGCTCCGCAGCCATCTACCTCTCGCCAAGAACCGACCACTATTCCCCTGCCCGTAACATCATCGCAAGCATCCACCTTCCCAAACAACCAAATTAATGTCTCACAGACATTTACTGCCAGCCAAGAGTCCGTTAATCAAGATGTACAACAAACAAATATAAATGCCCCCGGTAAATCGATCACAATATCTATCAGTAATTGCCCTAATATGAATGTAACCTTAAATATTAATTAAACGAATTTGTTGTTAAACTTTCTTTCATTTTTGAGAAAAGCATTATACAAACCTCAACCAGTAAGAAAGCCATCCTGGCCTCGTATATAACCGGACCTCACCTGCGGTTCGGTCCGGTTAACTCATACTCGGCCAGGAAGGCTTACTTACTGGATTCTGCTGTAATGTACTATTAATTTTCATCTTTGTTTCGACAATTCAAAAGCGCCTGTAACTGGCCTACTTTAAATTTATTTCAAGTAGGCCAGTTAGTGCCGCAGTGCTTTGATTTTGATTTTTGATTTTGATTGATTTATTGCCATTTGCTTATGACTGGGCCACTTGTGCCAGTCGCACGGACATCGAATCGCCCCTTGCCAATTCTCCGGTTTTTTTTTTTATTTCTATATTTCTAACTTTGTATCCATTCGAAAAACAAATAGATAAACATGTTTTCTCGAATAAATAAATAGGAACGGGGATAAATTCATTTAAGTAAGTCTGTAGTAGGTAAACTCACTTTGGAAGGTCCAAAAGCCGTATAAATTAGGTCTTCCACGGTGACGAGGAGATTCCTGTCGCTCATTGCCGGGTCGTCCATTGCCGAGCCTAGAAACCTGCTCTGCTGGTCTGCTAACTAAACTAAGTACACTATTTCTAACAAAGAAACAATATAGCGTCAAACTAGTAGCTCTGTTCTCACAGTTTAGATGACCATCGACGCTCAGAAGAAAGAAACAATAAATTACTCTAAGCATAAATCTTAAAATAACGGTTATAAATTTAAATCTGCGCTCAAATGCTTAAAGGTAATTCAACAGTATTCGTTTTCAAATTCTTTGTCCTATCCAAGATCTGTCGTGACTTTCTTTCAATTTAAATATCACAGAGTATATAATCACTACGTTTAAATATAACTGAATATAACTGTCAATTAAGTTACAGAACTGTTGTCAGCCAGAACATGGCCAGTAAACGTAGTGATTATAATATACTCTGTGATGGCCAGAACCAAATAGGTAGACTCATGGTAGACTCTGGAAGGGAAAGTAGGTACACATTAGCCTCTATTAATTTGATACTTATGGTGATATACCTACCTACTCATAACCTGAAAACTAAACATTGCATAACTTTTTGTTTATTTACGTTTTGACGTTTTTTATTTTTGGGACAAATTAAACAAAGTAAGACCTTTCTTTTGATGTATCATTCGTCTATCTGCATTATATAGTTTCTGTGTAATCACGGGCGGTGACTACGGCAAGTGGCGGTTCTAGCGGCCAACTATTCTTTGTCATAGCGTCTTGGTTTTTTTTGGAACAAATTCAAGAAAAGAGGTGTGTAAAGTAACAAATTACGACTAATTCCTGGCAAAGTTTCATCAAATATTATGAGTTGTCCGCGTGGTTGAAATGGACATTCGGAATCTCCTGAGTCTAGGCCATTAAATGCCTATTTCTTGCCCCACCACCCCGTGATACGGGAACAGAGCGAGTTGACTAAGTTACGCGTCGTTTTTGACGCCTTGGCCCGCACTTCTGGTGTTTCAATATATTAGTTCGTTTCAGACAACATAAGTATGTTTTGACAGGAGACATTGAGAAAATGTTTCGCTCAGTGCTTCTCATGGAATCTGATCTCAATCTTCAACTAATACTGTGGCGTGATAGTGAAGATAGTGTTGAATTCAGTGTTCCCCGATTACTCGAAGATGGCTGGGTTTTTTTTATTGTTAGAAAGGGTATACTTCCCAGGTTGTCCCATAATTATGAAGTCAGGATCTGATGATGGGATTAGAGAACTTTAAAAACCGGCCAAGAGCGTGTCGGGCCACGCTCACTGTAGGGTTCCGTAGCTTCCCAGACCATTAAAAATACCAACATTTTTCGTCAGCAAAAATAACTTTGTTTTTCATAGTATTTGTATGAAAAACAAAGTTATCATTTGCGTTTTTTTGAAAAAGTGCTATATAACTCAAAAACTATTCAACTCATCAAGTTGAAACTAATTTTCCTAGAAAGTTCATATAAAGGTCTACTTCTGTGATTTTTTTCATATTTTTTAAACTTATGGTTCAAAAGTTAGAGGGGGGGGACACACATTGTTTTTGACTTTCGGAGCGATTATTTCCTAAAATATTAATATTATCAAAAAATGATTTTAGAAAACCCCTATTCATTTTTAAATACCTATCCAACAATATATCACACGTCAGGGTCAAAATTAAAAAAAAAATCGCTCCCCACTTTACGTCTGGGGGAGGTACCCTAATAAAAATGTATTTTTAAATTTTTATTTTTGCACTTTGTCGGCATGATTGATATACATATTGGTACCAAATTTCAGCTTTCTGGTGCTAACGGTCACTGAGATTATCCGCGGACAGACAGACAGACAGACAGACAGACAGACATGGCGAAACTATAAGGGTTCCGTTTTTTGCCATTTGGCTACGGAACCCTAAAAATGTGATATTTTAAGCGATTTGGGTAGGTAGTTTTATTAGGAAGAGTACTTTCTCGAAGTGACCCCATTTCAATTTGGTGAAGGTCTGATGAAGAACTTTGGAGCTAGGCAACGGAACTCCTCAATAAATAATAGGTAGCAAATGTACTGGGATTGCTGAAATCACATTTCTGTCTATTGTTTACACCAGTTCATAATAAAATATCACGCTGGTACGCTGTGAACGGGTAAACACATGTGAACCACTAAAAAGTGGAAAATAGAAACTTATTTAACATAAAATACGACTTCAAGAAAACACAAAAAAGTGAAAAAAAAAACCTTTAGCTTCAGAAGTAAGTGAGTCAGTGAATTCTGATTATGGTACTTATTTATTTTATTGTTGACTTTAATTCTGATTTTTATATTGATTTTAATTTTAGATTTAGTTGGTGAATTTGATTTAGATGTGGATTTTAACTTTGATTGTTTTTTGATTCTAATAATGTCATGTCATTTAAATTTTAATGGAATCCTTGAAATAATGATATTATAAAAATAAAAAAGTGTTTATTATCTTAAATCTATACAGTTAAGTTGCCGGGGCTTCCCAGAAAGTAATCCGAAGATACTTGTGATGGGATAAACCTCGCTCTTCCTCGAATTAATTAACAATTGTTTATCTGTGCTAATTACACATTTAGGAAGGAAAATGGAAAGGAAAGTGAAAGGGAAGTGGAAATTACAGTTTTTTTTCCTACTCCTCCGCTATACTTTCTGATTAATTTCGTTGCGGGATCCAAGACAGTTAAATTCATTCTCTGGGACTTCGTCGAGCTTCATTGTCTCGGCGCTTTTCTGGTGGTCGCCACTGTTGATTCTGGCGCACAGGAGTTACAGTGGTTTGGGCGTGTGTGGCGGGTTTGTCCCATAAAAAAAAAAAAATACACATTTAAAAAAATAAAAAACCAATGAAAAAAATGAGAATCGTATTTATGGCAGTGTGTTTAGTATAAATGTGTGTTTGTGTGTTCATGAGTGTGTGGATGTATGTTTTGTGTGTATTTGTGTGTAAGAGTGGGTACGTGTGAGTGGGCGTGTGTAAGTGTGAATTAGTGTGGAAGTGTGTGTGTGTGTTGGTGTGTGTGTATGTGCGTGTTGGAGTGTAAGTATGTGCGTGTGTGTGTGTCAGTGTATGCATGACGCTCAACCCAGAGTCGTCAAAATGTCTTCAACGGCATCATAATTAAATGTGAAGAGCCATATAAGCTTAGTTAAATATGGGTTAATGCCTGAAATATACGATAATGATATATGTATATAAAAAAAAAACTAAATCAAAGGTTTTGTTTTATGTTTTTTTTGGCGGTGTAAATTGAGCCTTAGCCTAATGCGTGTGTCATCTCAAAAGCTAGGTATTTATGAGTAAAACAACATTGTATACACTTTATTTTATTTATTTATAACTTTCGTCTCCTCACGTAACGTCACAGAGGTTCAAACAGCGAGTAAATATACGTTATTATAGCATGATTGTTTGTACAAGTCGCTGATAGCTACACAGCGAGAACTATCAAAGTAAACATAATACTGAACTCTTATACATTTCCGATACATCAAAATGCTGGTAACACTGATATCGAGACACGCAAAGCGTAAAAATCTGCAGCTTTTTTTTCAACAAAAACATGTTACTTCGATTAAAAGTCTAATAATAACGTGGAATGCAAGAGGGTACTCGATATTATGACTTTTATAACACGCGAAATACAAACGGGCGTAAAATAATTCATTGTTAGTGTATAAATAGTATATATTTTATATAAATAACAACTAATTAACTGCGAGCGGTCGCGCGTCGACTCGCCGGCATTTGTTCGTGTATTTACAAATGGAGCGGGATATCCGGCGAACCTCGCGCCAACACTCGATTCAATTTCAACAATTGGAATCACGAATTCTGCATTGAAATACGAGTAATCATACATTTAAACCTATTCACACTACGTAGACTTTAACACATTTATTTACGTCTATTTAGTGTATTAACAATACGCGTTGGCGCTGCACTGTCGACTGTCACCTAGCGCGACACGCCAATATGGCTCCTATTTAATTTGCTGTAAAGTAGATAACGGCATGTGTTTGTGCAAGTGTTTAGGTGACAGTCGGTCGTGCAGCGCTCCTGTAGGGGGGGGGTCTAGTCCTCGAGGTTGCGGAAGGCGCTGGCCATATCTTCCAGCAGAACGTCAAAGTCTGCTTTGATCTTGGCTTCTCCATCTTTCACTGGGTCCTGGGAAAACAGACAGTGGTTAATATTTGGCCTATAGATGAGTCGTAGTAATGGCCGTCTTGGATCTCTAAACAGACCACGTGCGGAGACCGCGAAGCTGAATTTTGGGCCAAGCATTTTTAAATTTTTGGCCATCAGTACAATAGGAAAAAGATTAGAATCGAGTTTAAGCGCCGGTTACCTTGAACTTCATAGAGGAGAGCTGGTACAGCACATTGCCCATGGCCTCGCGGATGACGTTCCAGGTGACCTTGTTCTCCGACTGCGCGGTGGACTCCACGGCGTGGCGCGACATGTCGTAGAACGAGATTATGTTCTTCAGCATGCCGACTGTCTTGTAGAACGGGCAGAAGCGATCGTACGCCGAGTAGCTGTGGGCGGAACACATGCGGTTAACGATGGACAACTACTAAATAATATTGGTTAAATATGTTCATGATAACTTTATAAGTGTTATTTCGTAGTGGTGCCGTCGGTTTTCGTAGTTTGGATGGCTGCGCGCTGTTTTAGACATCGTGCTATCGTATCAAGTTTCTTTCTTAAAAAATAATACATTGATGACGATCAGCGAACCCTTTTTGCAGCTTCAAGCAATAGGTTTACAAAAACCTTAACCATACTTACAGCCGATTACTGAAACGTCATTCAAAACTTAAGTAGCACTTATATTTAACAGTTACTCAAAAGTAACGTTTGGCCATACAACATTTAAAGTTTAGGAGCTGCTCATATGTTAAGCAACCCTTACATTTTGAGTGACGTTTCAGTATTCGGGGGTTAGTTATTTACCTGTTCTGCTGCAAGAAGTCGTCCTTGAGGAGCTTGGCGACCTCGAGTGTGATCTTGTCGGTCTCAGCGAGCGACGCTTTGCCGACCAGCTGCACGATTTCTGACAGATCCTCTTCTTCTTGTAGGATCTCCTTGACCTGACGGACCACACAGGTTTTAATTTGAGGTACATTACAATGAGTTTAAAAGTAAGGCGGTCCCGATTCCCGACTCACTTTGGTCCTGAGCGGCACGAACTCGGCGTAGTTCTTGTCGTAGAAGTCGTCGAGCGCGCGCATGTACTTGCTGTAGGAGATGAGCCAGTTGATGGAGGGGAAGTGCTTGCGCTGCGCCAGCTTCTTGTCCAGCCCCCAGAACACCTGCACGATGCCGAGCGTCGCCGCCGTCACCGGGTCCGAGAAGTCGCCGCCGGGCGGAGACACCGCGCCTACGATCGACACCGACCCTGCACACACACACCACAACTCTTATACTCACCGCGCCTACTCAAACTTACATCATAATCAACGCAATTCAAAGTCACATTTCAACTTTTTATCTACAAGAAAGAGTAACATAGATCAACATAAGTAAATACGTTATGAATGTCCTCACCTTCCCTGTCAGGGTTACCCAGACACTTGACACGTCCCGCTCGCTCGTAGAAGGAGGCCAGCCTGGCTCCCAGGTAAGCAGGGTAGCCGGAGTCGGCAGGCATCTCTGCCAGACGACCCGAGATCTCACGCAGAGCCTCCGCCCAACGGGACGTAGAGTCAGCCATCATGGAGACGTTGTAGCCCATGTCACGGAAGTACTCGGACAGGGTGATACCTGTGGAATACGATGGTATGGTGAATTCGACTGTCTTTGATGTTGACTTTTGTCTCGCTGAAAGGATCAGGAAGTTGATGAGAAGTATAGTTACCGGTGTAGATGGAAGCCTCTCGCGCAGCGACAGGCATGTTCGATGTGTTGGCAACCAGCGCAGTTCTCTTCATGATGGACTCAGTCACGCCATCGATCTCCACAGTGAGCTCGGGGAAGTCTCGCAGTACCTCAGACATCTCATTACCTGCACACAGGGTTGGAAATTAAATTTATGGTTGTTTTTTTAGAAAAAGCGTTTGACTTGGTTCAACACTGTGCAGTCATTCACTCGCTGAAACGATGTCAGGTAGCAACAAGATAATTATGTAGAGGCAATTAACGAACTTTACCGGTTGGCTACCTTACAGGTCAAACTTCACGAGCCTACGAATCCAGTACGCGTTAAAAGAGGGGGTGAGACAAGGAGATACGATATCACCTAAACTCTTCACAGTCTGCTTGGAAGATGTATTTAAGCTTCTCGACTGGTCTAATAAAGGCTTAAACATTAATGGTGAACGGCTAACCCATCTGCGCTTTGCCGACGATATTGTCGTTTTGCCAGCACCGTGGGGGATCTGCAGGCCATGGTACAACAACTGTATGACGTTTCACTCAATGTCGGTCTAAAAATGAACGCCGCAAAATCTATAAAAATATAAAATTAATTGGCTTTAGTAATAATAATGATAATGACGACATTGATCACATTCTAGTAAGTGGCTAGCAAATACAAAAAATCAAAGAGTACGCATACTTGGGACTGACTTTGAGTATAGCGATGAATGGACAAGACCTGGATTTCACAATCAAGTGCCGTATCTAACTAGGGTGGGCCACTTTCGGTAAGCTCTCCGACGTACTGAAGTCGAAGCGTACGATCTCATTAAAGTGGCTGGAAGAAACTGGATAGCCATGACACAAAACCGCCAACAGTGGAGAGCTTGGGAAGAGACTTACATTGAAAAGGGTTGAAAAAGAAAGTAACAACATTTAGAAACAGATGACAGTCAAGTGTGTACGTACCACGCTCTCCGCACCCAACGTAGATGATTACGTCGGAGTTGGAGTACTTGGACAGCGCCTGAGAGATGACGGTCTTGCCGCAACCGAAGGCTCCGGGGATGGCCGTGGTACCTCCCTGGACACAGCTGCATACACGCAAAGCCTTGTCAGTCTTGTTATATCAGATTTGGTGTAAGAGATTTCAAGATACATGGAAGCTATATGAAGAAATGTCATAAAAATGTGATCCAATGTGATCCTTAGAGCAAAATTACATAATTGTCAAGTTTGACATGTTCAACAGCAACAACAGCTCTTGCAATATTTCATGTTGTCCCGTCTATCGCATGTATATTTTAAGGATGTTATATTTAAAGGACGGTTTTGCTTCTTGGTCTTCTCAGCAATGAAAATGGAGAATGTGTAATGTACTCACGGAAACAGCGAGTCGAGTACCCTCTGTCCGGTGAGCAGCGGGTGGTTGGCGGGAAGCTTCTCGGCGACGGGACGCGGCTGACGCACAGGCCACACTTGCAACATGCTATACTTCTCCTTCTCGCCGTCGAACTCCGTCTCCAGCACAATGTCCTGCCGAAAAATAAATTTCCTTTGTCTGTTAATTTACTTAATTTATTTTTGTGACCTTTCCAAAGCATTTGATTGCGTAAATCACGACGACACATTACTTTTGAAACTTGCGCATTACGGACTGGGTAAACTTGCACTTAGTTTGGTAAAATCTTATTCGAGTGATAGACAACAACATGTTCAAATAAATGGTGTGAATTCACAGGGCTTGCGGAACAATGGGGGTTCCGCAAGGCTCAATATTGGGTCCTTTCCTCTTAATAGTTATTATATAAATGATCTACCCTACCCCACCCTACCATACCCTATTTACTGAAAAACCAACCTTAAAATATGGTGTTGTTTGTTATAACATTTCCCTTTAAGATAAATAGAGGGGCCCAAAATCAAATCTAAATTTGGTTCACAGCAAACAATTTGGGATGAAATGAAAAAAAAAATGTTTAAGATCCCGATGTTTTAAAGAAAGATTTGAAGACTTTTTCAATATTACCTGCTCAATCCTATCAATAGTCATTCTGAAAAGCCAAGCTAGAGCAATAGGCTTGTTAACCGAAAAAATCTAATTAGTCCGTCACTTAGATTATCAAAAAATATTTGACCCGTATTTTTTCTTTTGTCACATAAAGCAAAATTGACTAAGATACGACGCTTTTAAATTTCCCAATACGTCACTGTTCGGTATGATTCATAGTGAGTACTGACGTCACGAGCCCCCACGCCCGAGTTTTGATGCGTTTTATCTTTGTCAATATTCGTTGATTTACAAAAACAAAAAATACGTGTCCATTATTTTCTAATACTCTAACTGACGGACTAAATAGATTTGCAATTTATTGATGGTGGAAACAAGCCTTTTAAGTCGATATTCGTTTATATGGATATAACATAAATATTACGTAAGATCACATTACATATAAAGTATAAACATTTTGACTTTGACTTAAACTACATATTAACAATGGTGCTGAACTGTATCATATTCGGAGCTTCAGTTGACGCATTTCTAAAATTTTTTTTTTCTTTAAAATTTTATGAGGACAGTTGAAACAAAGTAATTTTTACTTACGGTAACACTGTAGTTGCCGGCGGGCGCAATATAGGTGACGGTTCCCTTCGCCTTGGGCGGGATCAACATCTTGTGCTTGACCAGCGTGTTCTCGTGCACGATGGCGTATAGATCTCCGCCGGTGATGTGCGACCCGATCTGACCAACAGACATTTATCATTGTATAATCAGCCCGTGATGTTCACAGCTAGGACACAGGTCTCCTCTATGTGAGAGGAAGTGGGCTGTGATCCAACACACTGGCCTAGAGCGTGTTGGTGGATGTCACATGGCTTCAAAATTTCGGTTTTAGACCATTACTAGTAGGGCAACATTAAAAAAAACAAAACAAGAAAATATAATGAAAATAAAATATTTAATCACACCTAAAGATCCTTACAAAAAAGGAATGATATCGGCCGAATTCATATCCCCTAGTTTTTTAGAAATCAGTTATAAAGTCACACTCGGTGTACCCACCTTAACATTCAAGGGGTTGAATTCCCAGGCTACAGTCCTGGCCAGACTGGGCGTGTTTACACCCTTGGGGATATAGATGGACTGTGTGAGCTCATTGATGTCCTTCAGAGGACGCTGGATGCCATCAAAGATGGAACCCAGGATACCAGGGCCCAGCTCCACGGACAGAGGCTTGCCGGTACGCAGTACAGGATCACCCACAGTGACACCTGATGTTTCTTCGTACACCTATGAGAAATAACATCATTTGTTACAAAAAAAAAAAATGTTCAAGTATTAATTAAAATTAAATTATCAGTGAGCACATTTATTATGTGTGATGAGGCTGTTTAAAATAATCTAACATAACTAACTGCTTGGTCTACTGAAGCAATTTCTTTTTTTGGAGCAGGATGAGTATTTTGTTAGGTATCCTACATTGTAAGAACTAAGCGGTCCACATACCTGGATGGTAGCCATGTCACCCTCCAGACGGATGATCTCTCCGACCAGCTCGTTGTACCCTACTCGCACAAGCTCGTACATAGCCGATCCGGACATTTTCTCCGCCGTGACGACTGCGGTAACATATTGACTAGTTTTTATTTTACTACTTAATTGTATTGTATTTAGCTATTTAGCTGGACTCGGCCTCTGCAGGTGTGAATTTTAAGTATTGATCTTTTCCAACCATGTTATTTTTGAGAGCATGCATTTTATCTTTGTTGTATCATAATGAATAGAATCTGGTGCCAAATACGACAGTATGACGTAATGTGCGTTCATAATGTTTCGACCTAAATCTTTAATGGAAAATTCGTAGCTACATTCAGCTAGAATCTTCTAGATCGTCCAAGTGACTGAGTATGTTTAATGAATCTGGACAAGAAGACACTATATGCATCAAACATGATACTAAGGTTTCATGTGCATACACCCATGAATTTCAAACGAGGCTGCTTGTCCATAGACATGTATGTACAGTAGCAAAAGCAACATTATGAGTCCCTTCCAAAGAGCTCTGCATACATACATTCATAATTCATGCATTGATGTATTTTCCCCATAGTAGGCAGAAACTTAGATCACTAACTGCTGCAATCCAGCCAACTAGATCAGTAACTGATCTAGTTGGCTGGATTTCAGCAGTTAGTGATCTAAGTGGCTATTGTGTACTTATAATCTTGATGTGTACATACCGGGACCGGACACGGCGAAGACAAAACCGAACTTGTCCTCATTCTCCTCGTCGGCGATGGTCTTCAACCCCTGTCTAGACATCTTGAATTGCTAATCCTATTTCTAGACAAAAAAAAAGACAGTTATTAAATTTTTGTTCAAATGTTTCAACAGATATACGAAATAGCTCAATTCAGAGATATTACTGTATTATATAGTGTTTACAATTCTTTGTTTTTTGCAATCATAAGTGATATAAAGATGTATAGTGTTATTGTATTGTACAATGGGCTGGTGTCCACAACTCCACGTCAAAGCGCGATGTATAGTGTTAATAATGCAATGGTACTTAATACACACTTCATCTATCACAACATACATCTACATGCAAGTAACAAAATAACACAAAATAATTATACAACACAGAAAGACTGAAAGATTGTTCTTGACTTTGCCACTATAAATATATACAGTTACTTACAGTGTGATGTCACCACATTTTTTTAAATTCTGTGTCCTGCTAGCGAGCTATCATCAATATTGATGACATTTTGACCTAAATAAGGAAGACTACACAAAAATATGACCCAATTTATGAAAAATTAAAAACATACCCTATTAAAAAAGTTTTGACAAACACTGTGCTGCCAGTGTTTCTGGTGAAACTAAACCATAGACAGGCAGATCAGCTGACTAGAAACTTTTATCAATGAGCACTGATAAACATGTTCATCCATCAATGTCAAATCTCATTTTATAAGAAATTTATGTTAAAGGGAAGAATTGTTGCCTTTTTATTTATGGAGCCTTCTTTTTAGTAAATACATATAGGTTTTGTCCTTGATCCAAAAGTTATAAGATAGAACAATTAGTAAGTTCTAATTTTTGTTAAGTAATCTTATTGAACTGGAAGTCATGGAGAGAGGCCTTTGCCCAGCAGTGGGATGACTAAGGCTAACAGTAACAGTATCAGTAATCTTATTAGCGCACACTTGACAAATACATTTTATGAAATAGCCAAAAAATATGCCTACATAGATGAGAGGATGCAGTTTTGTAATGACTTGCTATATTGATTTTTCCAAAGGACAAAGTCATATGACCCAAAACTTCCATTCAAATTAAGACAGAGAAAAAATTTAGGTTTTCTGATAAAAAACATAAGTAGTTTTATGTAACAATTTCATAATATTATACATTAGCTGATATGCATGAGTTCATCGCTTACCAACTTCAAATAGACATTAGAACCAACCAAGTTATTTTTTAGTTAGTTCTCATCTACACACCTAGATCATTATCACATCATCATTAACTGACATGGCAAGCTTCAATAACTGATGGGATGTCTATCAGTAAGCCACAGAATGGTCGAAAATTTAATACGATAGAGATAGGAGATAGTAAATCAAAGGCACAGAAGAAAGAAGAGCAATAAGTGAGTCTAAGTAAAAATAACTACACCAAATCCTTGCCACAAGGGGTTATTGGCTATTTCCAAATAAAAAATTACAGAGTAGATTCTAATGTTAGACAGGCTCGCAGAATACAACATTTCACATTTTGATGTAGGAAACACTAAAAGTTTTTAAGTAACTAAGTATTACATATTAGTTTGATTTTGGACAAAATGAGATAAGTACATACAAGAAGAACTTAGATTAGGTACGCACTTGGCAAACTGCTTGCCTTGCTTGTAATAATTAGAAAACATTTGATACTTCGGCAGACAGATAACACAGATTACAATAAGTACTTTATTCAATACTGAAGAAGCTGAAGTGTTCAGATACAAATCTCGTTCACTAGTCACATGATAAAAGGGTGGTACGCTAATTACCTCAACATTAGTTACATACTTGCGTTAAAAACCAATATCCCGAGTAGTTAATACTCAGAGGCGTACTAATAACACTTTAGAACGAAACTATACCGCAAATAAACGGAAATATCTTAATAATGCGTGACATTACATGGTTCTGAAGAGGGAAATACTATGGCAGAATCAAGAACAATCTTACCGAAAATTATGAAGAAAGGTAGGGTATCCACAGTCAATAACACATTCACCTACAATAACAACCCTAATAATGTACAAATTACAATATTTTAATATTTAAAATCCAACTCACGGGACGAGAAAGACGGAAAAGTCGGACCGAGAATGGCGGAGGATCACAA
Organism: Xestia ashworthii; assembly: GCA_950022955.1. Lineage (NCBI taxonomy): Eukaryota > Metazoa > Arthropoda > Insecta > Lepidoptera > Noctuidae > Xestia > Xestia ashworthii. The sequence continues at coordinate 1,400,991 of OX465561.1, forward strand.
CTTATCACAAGACCAATGATAGAAAATGAAGTCAGCTGACCTCAGTCTATGCTTCATAGTCTATTCCACACACTTCATTGATTTTCTGTCAGTGCTCAACTGCGCTGTCTATGGAAATCCGACAGTAACACACACAGTTTTGACCCTTTTTACCCTCTAGTACTGGTGTCATTTTTGCATGTATATTCCACACACAACTTGATCGATTTAGTAAATTCAGTTAGTTGTTTATGGTAACAGTACTAAATTAGTATCCAGACTAAATTTTAAAATGAGCAAAAAACAGTAAAAAATTATTCGATTGAGTTTATTTTACATTTATTATACTGATTTGATAGTTCTCACCACCATCGTAGACTACTCTTACAAAAGGAGGATATATTCGGCTGACATCTGTTTTGGATCTACACAATGTATCCGATTTCGATTCTTTCTTTAATTTGTAAAATTATTTATGCACCAACTTCCATCATTATTAGTACATTCAAAGTCTAGGACTAAAATTAATTAAAGTACGATGCCCATGCTGGTAATCAGCTGCATCAGACTGAAAGCCGACGGCGACGCCAGCTTAAGGAACAGGCTCTCAACAGATGATGAGAAAGGTTATATACTGTATGCAGATGATGTCGATGCCTAGTGGAATGGTGGGTGGGCGGGCAGTGGGGGTCTCCCTTGTTTGACCGAAAGGAATTTGACAAATTTTCACTTCCCAAAAAATTTTTCGCATAATTTCATTTGCCAAATTATTATTTAGCAAAAAATCTATACACAAAAATTGTAACGCAAACCTAATGTTTGGGAAATTCACATTTAAACTATAACTTGTTTACCAACTAGTACTTTTAACATTTTTTATTTACCTAATTAAATATTTCAGTTGGAAAAAGAGTTTTTACGCAAAATCAAATAAGCCAAATATTTTGTATCGTCAGTTTTCCATTTTTTTTTCTATTTAATGTAGTCGTTCCTGGTCACAGGTTTAACCTAACCTAACCATTATTTTAAAATAATTATTTATCCTAATCTAAATAGCTCAGTTTCGGGTAACCTACTAAAAACAATCTCTTTTTTCTATTTATGCAAGTCGTTTCTGGCGAAGGTCACAGTTTTAACGTAACCAAAACAAAATGGGTAGGCATTTTGTTTAAACACGAAATTAACCTAATCAGGAGGTCACAGTTTTAACCTAACCTAAACATTTTTTTTTAATTATGTAATAATTATCCTATTGTAAATAGTTCAGTTCCGGGTAACCTACTAAAAACAATCTGTTTTTTTCTGTTAATACAAGTCGTTTCTGCCACTCGCCGGCCGCTGCCGCGGCACCGCTCGCTCCGCTCGCTCGGCTCGTGCGTAGGAGGTCACACTTTTAACCTAACCTAACCTAACCTACCCATTTTCTAGACGAAATTAACCTAATCTGGTAGGAGGTCACAGTTTTAACCTAACCTAACCTACCCATTTTGTTTCAAGACGAAATTAACCTAATCTAAATAGTTGAGTTCCGGGTAACCTACTCAAAATAATATCTTTTTTCGTTTTGCCCAAATATTTTTTGTCTTAACAAATCATTTCACCAAACGTTTATTGTCTGAAGATTGTTTGCTGTAATAAATCATTTGATTAAAGACCAAATGTCATAATGACATTGTACTTGGTAATATTTTGCCAAGTAAAAATTTGACCAGATAAAAATATGCGTACTAAAATCATTCGAAATATTGCAATGGTATAAAAAAAGGTTGCTAAAAGGGACATGCCCAAACATAGTGATCTTGGCCTTGGGTGCACACTTATGAGATAATGTAATAAATGTTATAGAAATCGTCATTATATTGAAAAAGAAAGAATTGGTTAAATAAAACTTCGGATTTCATTGTAGAAACTATCATCATAACTTGTTATCACCCGACAACAAGCTCTGTGAGGAGTTTCGGATGAAGCGGAAGCAGAATCAATATAAAGTCGTTAAGGTTAGAAGAATCGAGGAATCCATTTTAATGCCAGTTCATTGGTTATATGTAAAATCCAGAATAACAATAACACGGATAAAAAATCGAGTTGAGAGTTAACTTTGTATTATCTGTGGTTTACGTGACGTTTGTACAACCATAGACTATGACTTTTTAAAATAAAGGAACGGTTGCCAGTGAGTGCAATTAAATAAAAATCGACACCTTAATGATTTTGATCGATTATAATTTTAATTTGATTTCACTTGATGACAATACCATGTATCTTCTCCAACTATAATAATGTTTAGAAGCACTGTCCTATTTTTCATAAAATGTCAGAAACGGTCTGTTTTTATGTCGATTACTGTCACTTGACTAAAAAAACGTATTGATAATCGATATAAATTGGTTTCTTTTTAAAAATGGCGTGTTTTGTAGATCCCTTAATGTAATCATTTCAAAACTTATTAATTACGCTAAAATATTGCTTACTTTTAAGATAAAGTGTATAAGTTGATAATTCATATTTATTAATTTTGTGTTTTTTACCACAAATCTTTTTCGTGTGCATTTCATGGCCAAAAATGGGCAATTGCCATTTTTTGGGTAATGAAATTGTGGCAAAATCTTTTCGGCAAAACGGCAGGATCCCGGGCAATGGAGATAGATTCTATCACAGAGTATATAATCACTACGTTTAGATTCTATGAGAGGTTTACATTTTAAGAATTAAAAAAAATTAGTTTCCAAGAACTCTGTAGATGGCGTTGACCCGACTACGTTACTAGTGTCAAAGTCAAAACGCTTGGCATGGTTGCCAGCATAAGGGTTTTGCCCCTAAATTTAGGGACTAGAGTTGTTAAAAGGGACATTTTTAGGGATAAGATTTTTTAGGGGGGGCTCCAAATATTTTTTGCATTTTTTTAAATAGTACTTGATAATAAATTGATAACAAAGCGTGTGTTTGTAGTTTTGTGCATAAAATGACGACGTAGACGGCTGGTCGTAAGCCTCCCCCATGGTATGCCACATCAGTGATCTTCCGCTTTTGCAATCCAGTCGCTTCCAGCCACCTTTTTCATGTCATCGGTCCATCTGGCCGGTAGTCTCCTAACACTGCCTTTGCCGAGCCGTGGCCTCCTTTCAAGGACCCGTCTACTCCATCGACTATCAGTTCTGCCGCAGATGCCCGCCCACTGCCACTTCAGCTTGTTAATCTTCTGGACTATTTCAGTCACTTATGACTTACGAAACAATTTAGGCAATAAACAAGACAAGTACATTTATAAAATTCTATAATTATTTTAGGGGTTCATTTCTTTCCATCTCTTCTGGTGTTTTGCCTCCTCCAGCCAAACAGGTAAACTATTATTAGAATCTAATCTGAGATAGAATAAATTAATCTCTGTTGAATTTTGAACCTAAGAAAATACCTACAATACTAAACATTGATGAACTTACTTGGTTGTAACACTGATAATGGTGTTCTTACAAAATCATTTGGTTTAAAGTGTGCTGAGCATTTATGTGCGAATGTCTTTTTATGGTCTGTCCAGGTTTAAAATGTACGACGGCTTGTACCCATTGTCCACCTTTAATTTACGTTTTATGTACGTTTCGTTTTACGTTCTCAAAATAACATACATGACAAGTGAAATAATCAAAAAATTATGTCACGTTCCGTTCCTTCCAGTAACGTACCCCGGTCAGCGCCATCTATCCAGCGACTAGGAGAGTTAAAAAAGAAAATCCCTCATTGTATTCAACCGGGCACAAGTTAAGGCTGCGTTCCGTATTAGTAATAATCGCTCACAGCGCTCACATCAATATTTTGCGTTCCGATTTAGTTTTCACTATTATGATTTATGACAGCTAAGAGCTGTCATCAGGTCATTTGTCAGCGCTCACGGTGATATTTATTTGGGGCATGGTCGGTGTAATCGCAAGATGGCGCATGTCATGACGTCATCGGACGATGACGCTTCAAGGGACATCGATATCGCGCTCACAATAATTTGGAATGGGTTTGTGGACGCTCAATACGTTTACAGCCTAATTCGGAACGCGGCCAATGACTACGTACTGCTACTGCAAACAAAAAAAAAGTTTTTTTCTGACTTGGGAATCAAACCAAGGAACTAAGTTTATGCTCGCCAGTAGCGCAAGTTACAATGAAAGTAGTCAGGCTAAAATAATCTTTAAAATTATGATTTTGACGTTGACACGCCACGATTGAGAAAAATCTGTGCGTTTTATTAACGTCACTGCCACTTATGGGTCTGGCTGGATTTTGCTTTGGCAACACTGTTTTTTAAAACGAACAATGACATATGTCAAATCCACGGGAAAATAACGCATGCCGCATGCGTTTTTGCGAAGACAACCGCATCCTTTGTTTTCTAGTTTTCTGTTCTAAAACACAATCTCGCATTTCTCGCAAATTTTCAAGTCGTGTAAGACTTGATTGACAAAATAAAACATAGTTCCATAATTAGTTGTAAACACGGGTCTATTCCAGTAGTATCGCACGCATCGTATTACATATTTCGTTGACAAATTAAATGTACGTTGACTATTAGTGACGCGCTGTGTTGAGGAGTACAGTATTATTATTTTAACCAGTTCATGTTTTTTGCAGGAATAATAAAGATATACAGTTGAGTAAATCGTTATCTTGGCTGCTACGACACGAAGCAGTCAAAGAAGGTTTCAAGCTAAGGTATGTTCGTTAATCTTTTCCGACTTCTTGTTCGCCACAGTAGATACTTAGATAAAATGAATGTCAACAAAATTTGTATAGCTGTTGTGCCGTTGAGACGCAACTGAAATGGGGCGCGATTTGAATTGGATCGCGTCAACTATTGCTGAATATGCATCTTTGCAATATGTAAGCACCTAGTTTAACTTGCGTTGCGTGCCCTCATTAAAATGCACACACCAGGAGGTCACGTTTAACATTGAAAGTGTTACGATCTAGTAAGCAATTAAACTTTTTGAATGAACATAAATAATATAAATTCTCCAATGTAGATTAATTTGCGAGTATAAAACTACTGCCAAGTTTTAAAACTACTTCTTGTAGTTATTATTTTCAATTTCTGTAAAAATACCATGTGCCAAAAATACTTATGGTATTTTTGGCACATGGTATTTTTGAATCGTGTATTGTTAAAAAAAACGACCCACTGACCGCAAAAATTCTAAAGCACCTATGGCAAATTTAGTAAACAGTAGATTCTTTAGGTTGTGTTCACCTGTTTATTTAATTATAAAGAAAAGACCCCATCCTGAAGAGAACCCCCTGACTAAAGCTATCACTAGTCACATTAAGTATCAGAAGAGATTCGAAATGCATACATGTAGACCATGTTCTGGATTAACAGATATCATACAGGTTCGAAGTTGACCTGTTTTTTTGTGTATAATTCTGCTTTTATTTCAATTAAATACCAAATCTGAAATTACAATTGATTAATTTGAAGTTTCAATATAAGACATTGTAAAGATTAGGTACATCCACAGTTTGCTAGTTATATTTATCCCGACTCTGGGAAGGTGGAGATGATCCTAGGCAAAGGCTTCTCCCCATGATTTCCAGTTTTTTCAGTCTAGTAGGACTAATGTGGGCTACTTCTTCTTTATCGTGTGGTTAATACCAACCCGGTGTCAGAGTTTTTATGCCATCCATGGACTACTTGAGTTTACAAATAAACTAACTTCTGCCAGCGGCTTCACCAGTAATGTTTGATAATTGTCCCATGGGATCTTCTTACCAGGACAAAAAATATTCTAGTGTTAATCCAGGTTGTAAACTATCTGTGTGGAAATTTCATCCGAATTCATTTTGTAGTTTTTGCGTGGATGTGTAAAAAACATCCATCCATACTCACAAACTTTCACATTCAAAATATTTGCCCCTACTGGGATTCGAACCTAGAATGTAAGGCTGCCTCACTGCCGTAGCACCATTTGGGTCATCAAAATATTTATAAAAGAAGTTTTCTCTTTTCAGCCCAGAAGGATATTTAGATGTAAACAAAATATTACGGCACAAAAAATTCATAGGCAAATACAGCACATCAGACATTGAACGAGTTGTTAAGGCCAATGATAAACAGAGGTTCAAACTGAGACACAACCCCTCTACCAACTGTCTGGAGATCAAAGCTAACCAAGGACACACTATCACTGAAGTTTCTGACGCTGACCTCACTCCCATTACTCAGGTTTTGACCTATTTTTTATACAAAAAATTAAATGTTTGTAAATTCAAAATACTTAAGAGTTTTTTACCAAAAGCTTATGAAAGAAAACAACATTTTTAAATTTTTTTTGTTAGTTCTTTTGGCTAATCTCTGTAACGGGTGGAGCAATTTTGACGTGACTTAAGTGGCAGATAGCTGATTTTATATGGAGTAACTTAACTGTTATAATTGAAAAAGGAACTAGGGTTGCGAAAAAAACCCTTGAAATTGTACACAAAATTTGATTCAAATAGTGAATAATATTACTGGTATACTAATAATTTAACAAAGTAAAGTCATGGGCGACAGCTAGTATAAAATATGTAATGATAATTAGCTTTACTGACACTATTAACAGAAACTAAGATATCTTGTGAGTGACAATATGTGTATTAAATAAAAAGCTAATATGTATATTGTCACTCACAAGATATCTTCCGTGATTGTTCCCATAAGTAAGTTAAGTAAGTAGTTAAGTTTAGTTTTAAACCGTGAAAGCTTAACATAGTTCTTATTCCAGCCCAAATACAACAAAGTTATCCATGGCACATATATAAAATGCTGGCCACAAATAAAAAATGAAGGCTTAAGTCGTATGAAGCGCAAACACATACATTTAGCAAAAGGTACATTGGAGGATGCTTCCGTGATCAGTGGCCTTCGCCGGGACGCAGAAGTCCTCATATATATAGACCTTGCGGGAGCCCTAGCAGATGCTATCAAATTCTATGAGTCAGAAAATGGTGTCATCCTAACCAGTGGCAACGAAAAAGGATATTTGGAGCCGAAGTACTTTAAAAAAGTGGTCAATATTCACACAGGTAAGTTGTATGGTGATTTTATTAATTGACATAGACTCACCTCGTGGCATGTCCTAGAAACAAAAATTCGAAGACATGTGACATGTCTACCAACCCGCACTGGGCCCGCATGGTGAATTATAAGCCATACGCAAAGTACGCGCTTTGCGGACACTAGCCCGTTATACAAAACAAGACACTCACGGTCACTCACCTCATTGGTGAGGTTCTTTAAAAAGGTGGTGAGTCGAGATCTCAACCGGCGTGAGTGTATGACCAAATTTCTGAATGTGGACGAGATACAAGGAGTATGTAAGGATCATTAAAAGTGGCTTTCTGTGCTTGCTTACTTTCCATAATTTTATGAGCTCAAAATTAATCTTTGCTACGTCACCCCAAGTTTGTTTGAAGGCAGTTAGTTAAGTGCACTTTAATGTGGGCATCATTTACTAATGGAGGGTCTCAAGATAAGGTTTTAAATAGGTACCTATTACTAGTAGTAACCAGTACACATATTTCCTGTTCAATTAAATTAGTACCTCAACAAACTAGGTAAGTACAGAAGGTTCACATCCAAAAATTTTACTATTATACAATCATGACGAGAATTTTTATGTACCTAACTTTCAACTGGAGCCAAATTGCAACAAAAACTCAACTAAACGAAAGGGTAGAAAGAAGGCTATTGCATTAAAAGATTCTCCTGAGACCGGGGTCACCGAAACTTACGTATGAGGATTTTAGCAATGTTCTGGTACGGCCCGCTGAAATGTGCACGTCACGAATCATTTTGTACTCGAGCGGATCCAATAAATTCTAAACTTGAATCTTACTACGTTGCGGCACGGCCCGAGACGACTCCTAATATTTGGCAACGTTTGACACTGACACAATTTTGCAATGTGGCGCTCCGCGGTTGTAACCTACGCGTAGCAGCTAGGCCAGCTACAGAAGGAGGACCTTTAACAAAAACATTTCAAGGACTCTTGAAGAAGAATGATGATTGATGACTCAGAAAAATATATAAGTACCTACAAGGTGTCGCTTTTCATCTTGGTCAAATTGAAGGGATCATCCAACTGAACAACTTTCTCCATGGGACCACCATCGCAATCGTAAAAAATATAATCAGCTGTCTCATACATGTGATCGAGTATGTATTGTAATTTTGTATGGGGCCGTTGATTATGTTTTCTCGTTTATCATGGTGATCCCATGCAGAAAGTTGTTGTATTTGATGATCTGTAGCACACACTTGAATTTGACCAGGATGCAAAGCTTGTATAAATCTCTCGTTGCCCTTTGTTTTAAGATGTTGGAAGTGGACCTTCTGTTCATATTCTATGGTAAGAGAAGCACATTTTTCGGGGAACTCCCCACTCAACGAGCGAATATTTGTTGTAAATGATTATTTGTCAGGCTATCATTATAATTACGCACGATAGTGTGTGTACAGATAGACAGTAGCGTCACTCTTTATTTATTAAGTGAATGTCGAGTTGCAGACATCTAGTCAACAATAACTCAATAGAATAAGTCGTTTTTTTCGGAGTTTCTATGAGTTAAAGTGTTCTTGGTTGTAGTGAGTTTGATTAGGTGAGAAGGTAAGTAAGCTAATATTTTTTAATAAACTGAAAGTTGTACTAATAAGATTGTATTCTGTGTACTTAAATGAAAATAAATGTTACTGTAACGTTACTGTAAGCTAGAGAAGAATGCAGACAATGCCGCCGTGCGGAATCTTCAAGTATGAATGGGATAGGTACGAGTATATGGATTGTATAAAAGGTTATTTATTGTTAGATTGGATAGAGGCAAGAAAATTACGAATAGTGTAACCTAGATTTAGTGTCGTAGGTTCTTACAACCTCGGTGAAAGCTGGAGCAGGTGAACTTAAGTCTAGGATAGAACTGTTCTCCTAGTTATACTATAGTACTTATATTAGGGAAAGGATTCTCCCAGTCCATATTTAAGGCCTATATTTTATGTGCTGCACGAAAAACAGTAGGATAAATACTACAACACAATCGTTTCGAATTACTTCCAAGCTATACTTAATGCAATTCTTTGTATCAACCAGCGCTACTTTTTGCTTATTTGGTACTTTTTGTTGTATTGACTTGCATTACATATCTGCAATGGGTTCTCCGTAACAGACTTAAAAACACCTTCATATAGGTTACAGAATTATAAGTGTTACATGTTGAATTGGAAACAGGATCAAATATGTAACATTTATTATAAATGTGTTTTCAATGTGTTCACCCAAAACACTTACAAAAGTGTAACCTTAACATATCTGTAACAGATATAAAAGGTTTAACAGTGTTAATAAGTGTTTAACATCTGTTGTAAAACTGATTATTTCAGTTACACATAATAACATTTATTAACACAGTTACAGTTTGATTCGGTAACATTATTGTATTTGTTACATCTAAAAGTGTTTTTCTGTCGAAACTGTTTTAAAAACAGTGTTAAAAACACATTATTATTGTTACAGTTTGAGTCCCTGCTCCGTAACATCAAGTAGGTACTTATGCATAATGTAGACAAGACAGGACAGCAAAAATAACTCAATATTTAAAGCTAGAGTTTCACTTAGAGAAATGGATTCGGATGATTCATTATTCTAACGACATGAATCTACTGAGGGTCTAACCCATCCATGTTCCTTCCTCGCCCTTTACGTTCCGGGGCCGCGGTAGGTATCTCTTTCGAACAGGCCCGCAACCCCGGCAGGCTTCGGCCCTTCTACTGAGGGTCTACCGTGCTCACTGACGGTCGACCAAGTGTCATCCCTATGCCCAGAGTAACAAGGTTCCTAATTACTATTTGGAACTAATGATCCGATTCCATAAATTATTTCACTAATGGGAATCTACATTATCCCCGAGTGTACGTGACATAATTGCCGACTATAAAGTAAGCGAAACCACAAGAAAAAACTGGTTCAAGGCAAAATTGAGTTCCCTTGATTTATTTGAGTGTTTGTTTGTCCAGGTGAGTCCCTATACCAATGAGCCATGGAGTCCTCGGCGTCGCCGTCGTCGGAGTCGCCGCGCCGCGCGCCGCGTCGACGCCGCGAGGTGGCCGAGCCTGACCGACACGTGCAGGCGCCCGCGCACTGCAGGATCCTGGTCTCAGGTCAGATATGCACCACGTTCCTCCACCTCTAGACAGGGTGTAAACAACCTCTTTATGAAGCCGTCAACCAAGCATTCTGAACATCAAACTAAGTAACTATATACGCAAAAAATATTGCTGTGAAACGATTTTTTTTTTGAGTGAATAATCATGATTTGTCGTATAACTCAATGTAGCGCACTCAAAAAAATCTTACAATAAAAACTTGTATTAAAAAGAAAACTTGTCTCAAAGTTGGAACTTTGAACCCCAATATCTCCGTAACTAGAAGGTTCCCAGGTATAAAGTAGAACAAAAAGTGATCTCAATGACGAGGAGAACAAGGGCCTTTCGATTTCGTTACACCCTTTATAAATGCATACAGTTAACGGAGAGGCGCCCAGTTTAAGCTTCGATTGTCAAATCGATGACACCTCTGGTTTTTCCCGGCCAGGCTACCCGAACTACACGCAGCCGCAGGACTTACTGGATGTATTCACGAAGTTCGGCAGCGTGCGCATCGACAAGTGCAACAGCTGGTCGTCCACGCTGACGTTCAGCGCGGAGCAGGCGGCGGCGGCGGCGCTCACACATACACACACACACTCGCGCCTGCACATCTACGGGCACTACCTCGAAGTGCGCGCCTACTCCGCCAAGCTCGCCAGCGACCTCAACAACCCGCAGCCCACCACGCCCAAGCGAGAGTTCCCCATGACCAAGCAGAAAGGTAACGAACCCTTCACACCCATTCACGAGAGTTCTAATCAAACGGATATCCATTTTAGCATCGACAGCCTGTAACTGGCATACTTGAAATAAATGCTTTGATTTTGATTGTTGCCACAACAGGTACACAGGCAGGACATGATTATGCCTAAACAGATTTGGATGAAATATGGCAATCAGCTAGAGCTAGACCATGTCACATTGCATCATTTAATTTAGATCCCGCTTGGTTCACATAAAAGTCGAATTTGTAAATTCTAATCACTCATGGCTAAAACTTAAGCAGACGTGCTTCATCTGTAGACATCCTTTAACTTGGACTTACAATAAAACTGAAATCGCCAACCCGCATTGAGCTAGTGTTGATCAATGCTCGTGAATCCTCTAGGGAGAGGCCTTTGCTTTGTGGTGAGGCAGTAATGAATAAGGCAACCATCTTATGTTCCAGGTGTAATCGTAGAGCCAAAGAAGATCGACCTGTCGGGCGACTTCCACAGCCAGCTGGACAGCATCCTGTCGGCCGTCAGACTGACGCAGGAGGACGTCAAGTGCCTCAGTCAGCTCTACACGGACCTGGAGATTGCGCTGCAAGCACAGTGGCCAGGTTAGTACGAATTCTAATCGCTTAGCAATGTCTTGGATGGTAAACCTGACTGGGATGTGTTTCGCGGACGAATGGAAGGTAATCAAGAAAATTTCAATACTCGGTATTAAAGTAATGAATTGGCGAATTGTCATTTTAGGGTCACGACACAAATCGATGGATTTTTCCATATAAGAAGAGTACGAAGTATGGTACGTCGTGCCGAACGCATCCTTTCGCATCGAACGTACCATACGCGCTCTCATACTTTCATTCAGTGTGTTATCAATGTGTCGTGACCATTATCTAACTAAAATAAACATATTTTCTGAGATCACATAAAATAAAAGTTAAAGTCTTTTTCCTCACTCAGGTTGCAAAGCGGTGCCTTTCGGTTCAATAACAACGGGGTTGGGCATCAAGACGAGCGACGCCGACTGCTTCATCAACATTCCGGGGCAGTTCCGGCAGCCCAACGGCAACTACGTGAACAAGGCCAAGCGCGTCCTGATGCAGTACGGCAACACCTTCGCGGAGATCCTCGCCATCCCTCGCGCCAACACGCCCATCGTCAAGTTCTTCCACATTCCCACAGAGACCAACTGTGACGTCACGTTCAAGACCCCCCTGGGGGCCCAGAACAGTCGCCTCATCGCCTTCCTGCTGCACTCTGACCCGCGCCTACTGCCCATGTCCGTCATCATCAAGTACTGGGCCAAAGTGCACGATCTGTCCGGCACCGGCAAGCTCACCAACTACGCGCTCACGCTCATGATCATCTTCTACCTGCAGCAGCCGCCGCACAGCATCCTGCCGGCCGTGTCCTGGCTGCAGCAGGACCCGGCTTACGCCTACATCGTGGACCACTGGAACACTGGCTTCATGAACAACCCTGCCCTACTCCCCCCGTCTTCCAACACGTCTTCCATCTCCGAACTGCTCGGAGGATTCTTCGAATATTACTCCCTTTTCAACTTTGACGAGATGGTGATCTGCACGTACCTCGGTGTGCCCGTGAAGCGCGAAGTGTTCCGGGACAGCGGCAACATCCCGGACGAGTTCGAGCGCTACAAGAAGAACGTCCTCAACCACTACGTTATGCCGCTGAGGTTCACGACGCCCGTCGTAGTGCAGGATCCCTTCGAGCAGTGCCACAACGTCGCTTCCACCGTCACCAGCAAGCTAGCCGTCGACATCAGAACTTACTTCAAGTTTTGTGCCAACGCGTACGAAAAGGAGAAATTAAATTCGTGCCAAGATTTCCTTAAAATTGTTCTGTTGCAGCGACCCAAACTGATTCGAGGCAAAACGCATCCCGAGTTCAGAGTCAATTTGTTCCCTAGAATTGTTAATCCTATCATAAGTTTCGACTGGAAGTCGGTGGTCAGAGATATGGTGATGGAAATATTCGAAAACATGTTAAAGATCAAGCTCGGCAAGGTGGAGGAGAAGGTGAACCCAGACACCAGGAAAGAGAAAGAAAAGTACAGCGGGGGAATAACAAAACCTATATGGAAACGGAAAGTGTTCAACAAGTTGTACAGCGTAATCGACCTGTCCTTTGAAGAGAAGCAGGGGAGGATCACCCAAGAAATAATGAACTCTGAAAAGCAAGAGATCAATGTACAGTTCCAATTGACTTTGACTTATTGTCATGACCCAAAAAGCGCAGTGATCTCAATCAGGTTAGGTTCTGGCGACCTGGATGCGTTCAGAGATTTCGGCAAGTTCTTCATATCGGTAACGCAGAACTGGTTAACAGAGTTGTTAAAACCTTTTTCGATGCCCAACTGTAAAGACACTGCGGCCAAAATAGCGGAAACCATGGAGAACAATAATGACAATGAAATAGATTCGGATGATGACGACTCGGAAGTCGTACTCGTGCCCAGATTAGACCGAGCTGTGGGTTCGCCGGCCCCAAACAACGTTGAACAAGGTACCAACAAGACGGGCGACACGTCGGCTAATAGTATGGAACAAACTTTAAAGGGCCCTTCAATAGAAACTTTGACAAAAACAACAAATGAAATTTTGACAATCAGTGAAGGAAATGTAAGTGAAAAGGCAGCTATAGCTAAGACAGCAGAAGTTCTGACAAATAATAAAGAAGAAACTTCGAGTAAAAATACAGAAACATTAACTAAAAATGTAGAAAACTTCTTTAAAAGCGCCGAAAGTTTGTTAACAAGCGCCGCTAGCAGCGACACGGCGTCAGCTAGCGCCGCTGAAGTCAAATGACACAGAGACTATGTTCTGTTTTGAGAAGTAAAGCTTCTATTTACTAGTGTTAAAATCATTCTATCAATACATTCAGTGACAACAAATTATTTTAATATTAAGCTAAGACTTACGATTTATTTTTATGCGGTTTGTAGAAATTTTAATTTCAACTATGATTGCTGTTTGATTTATATCCCACCTTACTCGGATAACACGAGCAGTTGCATTACAATATGATGTCATAGAAAGTCGAACACGAAAATGATATTATGATGACGGTTTCGTGACACCTATAGTACTGCTATGGAAGCATTATTTAACTTTATATAATATCCTCAGTGACAACACATGGGATATTTTTTCTCTTTTGTCACCAGTGGCAACGAAGCCAGTGGCGACATCTGGAAAAGTATGAGCCTGAGATGAGGTGGACGCACACTTATCATGTCCGTTTGCCTGGTGCATTGGTGAATTGTACATTGCATTGGTGTACACCTAAAACGCAAATTTTGGGGGGCCTAGCCAGGCAAACGGACATCACTTATCCGCGCCGAAAGAATCGCATTTTGGAATTAGGGTTGTAGCACACTTATCAACTCGGAAAGGGATCGTCACTGCCTCGCGTTTTTCCCCTTGGCGTCAAACAGGCGTCCACGTAACGTAAGCGGATCAGAAGCTCCCGCACGTCGACTCGGCCAAAGCTAGGCGACGCGGCGACGCCGCGCTTACGGTTCGCCGTCCGCTGGTTGACGTGTGCATCTGGATTGAGAGCCCATTTTTTAAATCCTTGAGAAACGAAATGAGACTTACAGGGAATTTAGTTAAAAATAGTAAAGACATAAAGCGATAGGCCATGAAATTTCTTAAGCTAGTTATTTACTTGAGTTAATTGTTTGTGCTTTTGCGTGCACGAAGTTGCACAGGTGAGTGTATCTGTATATGTGAGTGTTTGAGTAAGCCCCTTCGTACACACGGCTACGCAAATCTTCGATACTAATGTTGTATACCACATTAGTATCAAGTCGTGCGTATTTAGTAGCCACAGAGCATCTACTATTATACGGGAAATTAGTAGCGCACGGTCCGTACGGTCCGTACACACGACATTGGTGTCGATTCTGTTGTGCACAAACTAAACTTAATTTCGACTATTGCTATCTTTTACTAAAAGGCAGCGCGAGAAAAGGACGGCTATAGCTATGCACTAAGTTAGAAATGTCAAACTAGTTTATGCCTTGCGCTTCACCGTGTTTTTAGTCGACATGTTTTTACGTGCACCCTTCATTTGTATGGAAATATTAGTTCGAATTAAATTTGACAGCTCTAAATTACGTCCGTCTCTTTCTCGTTTTATTAGTGAGAAAAAGATAGTAATAGCCTAAATTAAGTTTAGTTTGTGCACAACAGAATCGACACCATTGAATCGCAAGACGCGAATTGCCTATTCAGTCGCTAAGCAGCAGTGCAAGTACGTAGGATTATTAGTTTTTGACTCCATACAAACTCATTTTATCGAGAACAACTGTCAAATGTATCTAATCGAGTCCTATCGAATTCTACGTACTTGCACTGCAGATCACACTTTTCCCAAAATGTCAAAAATCTAAATAAATAAATATCGCTGGACATTAACACACAGCGCCACCTAGGGCCACACTAAGCATAGCTTGTCTTGGATACTAGATAGTTGATATGGACTACATATACTTTTTTGTTTGTAAATACATACATAGCATACATATAAACATCCATGACTCTGAAACAAATGTCCATGCTCATCACACAAACATTTGCTCCGACCGGGATTCGAACCCAGGACCCTAAGAACTACCACTACGCCATTCGGCTCGGAAATCGCGGCGACGAAGGTCGGCGACGCGACTCGTGTACGAACTTCAATGTATTTGAATGGCGGCAGTTGCTTGAAGACTAAAATCGTTGAGTATCTAAGATTTGAGTAGCCTTGTGTACGAAGGGGCTTAGTGTACGTGTGAATGCATGTATGTATGTCCGTTTATATTATATAGGTTCAGTAGCGGCGTTAGGGTAGGGCGCGGTTGGGCCAGGCGCCAGGTTGTGGTTGTGTAGGGTTGTGGTTGTGGTGGGTTGTGTTGTTGTGTGTTGGGCGTCAGATTGTTTTCAGCTTGTTCATGAATGGAAAATTCCAACCGGTCACATGGAATAGTTTGGCATCATCTGCATACACACAAAATAAAACTGAAATGTCTATTTGTAATTTCAAAATAACAGCTTTTTATTAAATGCATAGGTACCTATAGTATACGTGGTGGGAGAGACACCGAAGCGAAAATGGTAACCACGTTTTCAATAGGTACATCATTCTGAACATGTGGGGATATAGAAAATTGCGCTATAGGTCAGCTATTCTATGCATTTTGGCCGTGTTTGCATTGCAGTTAGAAAAAGCCTATTGGATTTTCGCATGATCGATCGGTACATATAGGCCGCTCAGGTCGATCTATAAGTTAAGCCGTGCTTGCCTAGGTTGGTCCGTGGATGGGTGACCACCCCTACATGCCGAGTTTCCTCCGTGCCTCTGAATGCACGAAAAAAAATAGGAGCCCCTTACCTTGTGGCCTTAAGCACTTTTAGGACCGCCCTTTGCGATCTCTCCACTTACAGCATACTAGTAGCAAAGGTGCCTCGCCACGCTGGTATTTATAGTACAGTATTGATTGTGCTAGGTAAGAAGACACTAATTTTAATGTCTCTAGGTCAGCAGAAGTTCTTGTTTTTTGAAAATGTAGAGGAGTTTTCTTGTGCGGGAAACTATATTTCCTATGTTTGTCCTAGCTAAAATGTGAGTCAATTTGCACTCCTAGATACCTTATAATAACATGTCGGTTGTGCGTATGAGAGAGAGGCAGTTACAATTGGAACTAGGGTGACGACAACTGTGAGCAAAAAATTTTGGGAGTTCGATGTTTGAGATGCGGAAGAACCAGAAAAGTATCGGAATCGCGCTCACAGTAATTCGGAACGGGTTTATGGACGCTCAAAATGTTTACATCCTAATTCGGAACGCGGCCTATCGTAAGGTTCGCTGTCATTCTGTCAATGTCAACTTGATTGACACTGACAGGACAGCACTGTACAACACAAAACTAAGTGGTACATAATATTTTTAAATCATATTTTTGTGATTTGTTGACGGTTTTTGAAGGAAATACTATGAATTGGGAAGGTAAATATTACTATTGGCGTATTATGAACTATTGTCAGTGATCTATTAAAGGGAAGATACGATGTTATTGAACTTTTAAATGTTCTGATCTTGTTTGTAAATAAATAGACACGTTTTGAGGTACTTAATTGAATTCTAATAAACTATAATAAGCATCATATATCTTTGTTAATTCGAGTAATTCAATACAATACATTCGATACTCTATTAACAAAAATAAATGTTAAAATGTCAAGTCAGTCCAAGGCTACCTTCATAAAATTATTTCTCTACCCTTAGCCATGTGGTTTTAAATCTTTTATTGTTCCCCAGTGTTGTGTAAGCTGGTATATCACTAGACCTGCTTATTAATGATATATAATTATTGTGTCTCCACTCTCCAATAAATTGAGTAGAAAGGAGAATAACTGCTTCAATTTTATTTTCTATTTTATGAAGACGACATATTGGACACCAGAAATCTGCAGTTTGAAGGTGATTTTGATGCACAAGTTCAAGAAATCTTGGCTTTTGTGAGGCTGACTGCGGATAAGGTACACGATCTGAAGCATTTGTTTGATGATGTGGATCATGCTATGCAACATGTAGCACCAGGTAACAACATACCAGCTTATACTTTGGTTTCTTGAAACCAACCTAATTTCAAAAGGCATACTGTAAATGTTGCATAGTATTGCTAGATAGGTCAATTTAATTTTGAAGATTTTAAAATTACACATGTTACGTAATTTCTTGCTATGAATGTAGCATTGATAAAATTATTGAGGGTTACTACATTCATACTTTATTGGTGTTGTGTTTTGATTTATTTACCTGAATTTCGGCCGGCAAGTGCTACCACAAAAATGTAACAGTAAAAAAGTAGTGCCCCATTTCGTATCTCTGACTACGGCTTAACCTGAAGATTTACAGGCTGATATTATTTACCCCTAATCTTAAGTATGAACGACGAATACTGTAGGAAAAACATTAACCATGAAATCATTTGTTACAGGTTGTATCATTGAACCATTTGGTTCAGTAGTGACCGGACTGGGAATAAAAACAAGTGATGTAGACTGTTATATAGCCTTACCAAATGGACAGCAACCCCATGTAGGACATGTCGTTCATGCCAGGAATATTCTTAACCGATACAACAAGAAATTCTGTAAGGCTTTTGCTATAACATCAGCCAAAGTACCCATCGTAAAGTTTTTTCACATACCAACCCAACGTCAATGTGATATAAATTTCAAAAGTCCTGCTGGTGTGAGAAATAGTAAATTAATCGCATTTTTATTACACTGGGACAAAAGAGCTTTACCTCTAGCTGTACTTATAAAGTACTGGTCTAAGATACATAAGTTTACAGGTACCAATCTAATGGGCAACTATTCTTTGATATTGATGGTGATATTTTATTTGCAAGTCATGAACATTTTGCCTCCAGTCAATAAGTTACAAAGGAACATGCCTGGTTACTATGTGGAAAATTGGAACACTGCATTTAATGAGAATTTCTCATGCAGCGAAACAAGGAATTATGACACACTTTACCAACTGATGGGTGGGTTCTTCAATTTTTATAGTATGTTCAACTTTAAGGAAAATGTGATTTCGCCGTTTATGGGGCGAGTGATAAGCAAGAAAAGTTTTGATAATTTTGACCTGCCTGAAGAATTTTCTTTGTATAAAGAACAAGTATCAAAAGATGTGCGTATAAAGATGAAAACTGATTCCCAAATTTGCATTCAGGACCCTTTTGAACACAGCAAGAATTGCACATACGGCATTTTCAATAAATTGGGGGAGAAGATATTCTCTTACTTTCAGTTTGCATCAAAAAAGTTTGAGGTAGAGGAAAGTAGTAATTTTCTAAGAGCAATCTTCACACAAGACTGGAATAGTTCTCCAATTGCCCCAGGACCGATGGCTCCGAAAACAATATTCAACAACAAAATCAAAAAGACAAATCGTAAACAAAAGAAAAGAGGTGTAAAAAAACAGGTTGGCTTACATACATTTACTCAATGGCAGAATGTGAAAAATGGAAAGCAATAAATATCTTGAATTTGATTAACAAGAGGACTGAAATTTAAACTGAAATAATATACAAACTTGTGATTCTCGGTATTGTACCCTACATTTCAACTATTTGTAATAACAAATAGAAACATCAGAAAATTTATAATATTTTTATTAAACTTTGGCGCCTCTTCTGAGGATGATATGGACGGGTTTTGGCACTTTATTTGTGCACACAACCACAAGATTGGCTTGATGAGCAGATGCGCAGCAGAACATTCTAGCGAGAAGAATGTAAGTACCTACGTACAATTGGGACGTGTTTGCACGCCATCTATCGGATGGCCACCAAATCTATTGACGAAACGCAATGACGCGGGAAATTTAAACTTAGTCCTTGAGTATTATTGTGTAAAAGGCTTAAGTTTCAAATGTGAATCTGGAAAATCAGATTTGTGCTGTGATTTAGTCTCATATGAGTAAACTTTCAGTAGATTTTAATTCAACATGGTTTATCGACACGGACAACATGCGAGTTATCATACGCGCATCACGTAAAAGCCGCTTATCCCCGCTTTGAATAGGTTGAGTGATTTTACCTATCTAAAACCAAATTATTTGATTAACTTGATAATGATTGAAATGAGAGGTTATTTTGTGGAAATCTATGATATAATTACAAGATGTAAAACTAGAATATCATTTAGTTTTAATTACGCCAAACTAGTTCAAGCTTCCAAGCCGGTAAAAAAACAAAATGTCTGCCAGTCGCGGGGTGTGGGGGTTAGGAGTACCTATATAAAAACGTGTATTTGTTGATAGAAATTAGTATACCTACATAATATCATAATTATACCCATAAAGTATCGGTAGCCGGTAGTCAAATATAATATGGTATAGGTAGGTACACTACTTCGATAAAATTATGATTAAATAACGCTGTGTTCCACGAACATATTGATTTTGAATGAGAGGTTTTTATTTTGAGAGTAAAAAATAAAATATAATAAATAGTTTCCATGAACTGGATAGATGCCGTTGATCTGACTACGTTACTAGTTGCCAAAGCTAAAACGCTTGAAAAAACACACGTCACATACGCTCGTTGACTGACACTTTCGTTTGCATAAGCTTCCGAATATAAAAATTAGGGTCCTGGTGAAATAATGTGCCCTGTTCCTTGCAGTAACGTAACCGAGACCAGCGCCATCTATCCAGCGACTAGGGAAGAGTTGAAAAAGAAAATGCCTCATTGCAATAATAACTCTGGATTAGGTGTTGCAACAGTTTTGGAAGCTCTCCAAGTACCCCTTTTGCACCTAGAACTAAATTATGTAATTCTCAGAATATAGGTAGCGGAAGTGGACTGCAGTTCTGCAATTCATGGTCAATACTTTAGTACAACCGTACAATCCAGAGCGATAACATCATTTTATTTAGTAATATTATAAACACCAAAAAACTTGAAAGATATTTGCGATGCGGTGCCAGCTTTCAGATTGCACCCTCTTAAATAAAAAATAAGTCAATGTGTTAACGCAACATATGTGTCTGGTACCTACTACGATGCAGTGTTGTTAATGTATTGGATCCACAGTGGCATTATTGCAGCTGATAACGGATTCTTCATGTTGATCTGTAACAAGGATAGCTCCTAGGATACTCTCAGCAGGCAGATCTTCAAACATTGTAGCGACTGACCTGATCAGATGTTTAAACTTCGTCGACTGTTCATGTGACATCAACTCTCCAGTATTTATATCCTGCATGAATATATCTTGGATACATAAATCAGTACTTGTGTTCAAATTATTTTGTATCCTAAGCTGTATTGTGTGTTTCAACATCTGATTATATTCTTGTGGGAAATTGTCGAGGTCTATAAAAGCATTCCGCGGTATAGGACGTCCAGTAAAAGGAGACACGATATATTCCTCGAAGTTAAATTCGCTGTAGTATTTGAAGAATCCGCCGAGCAGTTGATGTAGACTCTCTGTATTCGTAGTACTGTATGGCAGCTCGTTGAAACCCATGTCCCAGATGTCGAGGAAATGACTTTTCGAATTTACTTGTAACACATAGCCAGGAGGCGCCATGTGTTTTTGTTGCAAATAAAATATTATCAACAAATACAATGCATGATTTATAAGAAAGCCTTCTCCGTGACCAGTGACTTCGTGCGTACTGAAAAAGTATTTCAGAAAAACTCCCAAAGGCAGGAACCTTTTATCTAACTTGAAGTAGTATTTCATTAATTGGGTGCTTGAAACAGTTAGGTCACCGGAATGAAAAGCGATTTCAACGATTCGCTTTGAGGGAACGTGGAAACATGAGAAATATGCAGAGATATAATAAACGTTCGTCAAGTATTTTACTCGTGAATACAGTTCAGGTTGTTTGTTGAATAGACTTGCTGTTTCTTCTAACACGTGTAAGCTAGCTGAGGCGTTAAAATTCGGTATTTGTACGGCGAGGTCTATATCACTTGATAGTGTTCCTAGCCCAATAGCTAGTGACCCACAGAGAATCATCTCATAACCTGCAAACAACAACAAAGAGTGTTAGTGCTTAAATAAAGATTTTCGAAACCTTTAGGTACATATCATAAAACATATAGAAACGGGTATTTATCGCGAACAGGTACAGGTAGGGTAGGGTTTTTAGGTACATGTATTTTAGTTTTCTCAAGTTTCAGTCACATGTTCGGTACCATCAGGTCCTACTTTCAAAGGGCCAATGTGGTTTGCTCGCAATTTCAGAAACAAAGCGATGGATCTGCCATGCAACCCGCGCGGGAGCGTTAGGTACTTAGTTTAATAGTAAGTACCTAATTTTACTATAAGCAACCAAATAATAAAGAAGGAAGGTACAGATAAATATGCCACTGTATACATGTCGCGGGAAGTTTTCACCTTGCCATCGTTGATTCAGCGTATACTGCACGTCGTCAAGCGCTCGAGATATTATGGAATCTTTCGCGGACAACATCTGCTCGTGCAGTATGTGCCGCAACTGGGAGTCGAAGTCTCCCGTCAGACACAGCGGTGTGCACACCCCGCTCCGCGCGGACACCAACACTGCCGCCGCTGTCACTGCGAAGAGAAAATTTACCATTATAGAGTGTGTAAGAGTAAACACTACATATAAGACGTTGTAAATTAGTCATAAACAGTTGGCTTCAATCAAAAAGTACCGTTGAGAGCAGTGCAGTGGCCAAGTGGTGGCGGCCCCGACTTACGAAAAGTAAGTCGTGGGTTCGAACCAAGGCACATTATTTTGTGTAATTTTAATTACATCACCGCTGCTCTCAAAAGGTGAAGGAACACATCGTGAGGAAACCGACATACACCCAATATTTCGAAGACATGTGACATCTCCAAACCGCACTGGGCCCGCGTGGTGGATTATAGCCCATTCCCTCTCAATGAGAGGAGGCCGTGTCCCAGCAGTGGGAACATTATAGGATGATGATGTTGATGAAATAAGTATCTAAGTGTAATTTTGCAATCTATTAACAGTTGTCTAGAGATGATAAACACTGGCAGTTACGTTGTGAAATATTACTTTTTTGTGCAGCCATATGTGATGATGTATTAGACACTACTTAGCCAGGAAAATGACTTTGATCTAGGTATATGTAGGTACTTATTATATCTACTTAAATGCAATTATAATATAATCTGCGTGTAATCAGCTTATGTATAGAGGAGAGTAGGAAACATTAATAGTGACGTATGTATGACACTTACCTACATGTACGTCACTATGTTATGATCACAGAACATAAAAAACAGTAGAAGTCGCATGTGGGCGGGGCGCGCGTACCCCGAGCTTTGCACTGTTCCGCAAAGTGTTTCGCCCGCGCACACGCCACGCACATCAGTCTAGATAGAAGCGTCACAGTGACAATAACTTAAAAAAAATACTAAAATGCCTTATTGTGCTGTTCTGGAGTGTAAAAACGATAGCAGAACCAAAAATGTATCAAATGGCGGTATCATATCATCGATAAGTCTTAATTTACTTTATTTCGATTAAAATTTGAAAAACATAATTATAGTAAACAAGACAAGAACAAATAGACTTTATTCTTTAAAACATAGGGTCTACTTTCTTTTAAACTCAAACATATTATTCTCGAAGATTCCAACTACTCACATGTCACAGTCCGCTACTCAATTAGAGATTGACGTTATCGATAACGAGTTATCGATATTTTAAACTAACAATGTTCTATGATGTAAGAATCGGCGAAAAATTAACCGTGCGTGAGATTTTTTTATGATTCTGTTTTAGGAAAAGGTAGTATTTCCATGAAATTAACCTTTTTGTTTAATTTTCCTTATCCAGGTCTGAAATAAGTTTAAAACATAGATATACATGGGGAATCTATTCGTAATATTCAAATTGAGAAAAGGTTTATCGACCTTCATCGATCGATCATTCACAAAGTCTCGAATCTATAAATATTTGGTTTCGTATTATTTTATGGCTTCAGATTTCCTAAGGATCCAGACAGAAAAGAAAAATGGATTGAAGCGACTTTCTACCAAATAGTATAATTTATTTTCGAAATCAATCAGTAGTTTAACATGGCAGTATTAACAGAACAATAAATTCTTAACTAAGTATTCTTTCTATATTATATCATAAGCATTAAATTATAAATTTATAACACTTGATTTCAAACCTATGTACTTATTTCATTTTGAAATTTTAAAATATTTATCGAATCCTGTATTTTATTTATTAAAAATAAATCACAATGTCGATAAATAAGGCAACGGGCCGGCAGTGTCACAACCGTGAACGTCATAATGACGGGACCACGCCAGATACTGCGATTATCATGTGAATAGCATTTAGTACAATATTTCTACTATTTGATACTTTCATAGAAAAATTCTACCACCATAAAATTTGAAAATATTCCGTACAGAAACTGGTCCCGCCATTTTGATATCAAAATGACGGGACCAATGTTCATTTGATGAAAAATACACGATGTGACCTTAAACTGGACACATACAATTTTAATACGAAATAGTACGACTACGTTTGAATCGTTATTATACATTAATAACTGTAATTTCAATAAAAAAAAGGTATACAAAATTGACATCAGAGCGCCTGAAGAAAAAGTATCATTTTATGCCATGAAGTATTTTTATGGCTCATAAAATTTATTAAGGCGTTTAAACGTTTCGACCGCATCCAATTGGTTTTAGAAATATTTCATACAATTTAATTTACTTCTTGAACTTAACACTATTTTCATTCGGTTAATTTACAAGTTACAATTAAACACTACAAAATTCAATTGATGAAATGATACTTCATGGCATGAAATGATACTTTTTCTGTCTGATATTTTGTTTTAAATCTAGATGCTGCTTTTATGATAAAAATAAAATTTAAGTATGTGTAGGGTAATACGAGAAATAGCTTGATGTGATTATTGTAAAGCGGCGTCCCCACTAGAGCCTCGTGAGTGTGGACGTGCGCGAAGCCTGAACCACGCGGCCCATGTATAGCCGCGCGTCTACTTCAAAGGAAGCCGCGCGGCCCCACTACACAGAGTAATATAATAGCTAGTAACCGCCAGTACATCAAATTGTGTTTTATTCGATCCAAAATAAATTGGGCGGACGAGAAAAAAATTTCTTTCATTGAATTGTACGGCAGTGCCGGGTGTATTATGGGACTGCCGAAGTAGTTTTTTTATAGACAAAATCATTTTATAAGCTTTTTTAAATTTCTTGTTACATGTTTCTTATTTAATGTGATGTCCATTTGGGGGGGATTGCCATAATCGCCACGCTTGGCAGGCGGGTTGGCGATCGCAGTACGGTTGTTACAAAAGCACAGAGAACGCTGCTGCCCATTCTCTGGTAAGTCCCTTAGTCACCTCTTACGACACCCACGGGAAGATATGGGATGGTGCTATTCTTTACGTCCGACACCATGCGGACACCTCGCAGAACGGATGGCCGTTGGGGCCGAAAGGTTCTGGAGTGGCGACCGCGAACCGGTAGACGATGCGTTGGAAGACCTCCCACTAGGTGGACCGATGACCTGGTGAAGGTTGCGGGAATCCGGTGGATGCGAGTCGCAAGGGACCGGTCAATGTGGCGACACTTGGGGGAGGCCTATGTCCAGCAGTGGGCGTCTTTCGGCTGAGATGATGATGATGTTTCTTATTTGCGCAGCGGTGCCTATTACTATGAATGCTGCTGAACCTAAAAAACGTACTTTTCTTAGTACATCTCAAAAGAAACTCCCACTTATATCTCTATATAGTCTGTGGCATCTGCGCAAGGCAGGCCACGCGGCTCTTAATGTGGACACGTTGCAAAAAAGCACAACGGCTCGCGAGTCCCGGGCCTCGCGAGCGCGCTCCTAGTGGGGACGCTCCTTAAGAATTGCAATTTGCTTGACTTAATAAAAATAGAATAGAAAAATGAAAGGTTTTCTTTATTGAGAATTAAGAAAAAACATCGTTTCCAAGAACTCGATAGATGGCGTTGATCTGACTACGTTACCAGGTGTCAAAGCCAGAACGCTACATACAAAAACACGTCAGATACGCTCGTTGACTGTCACTTTCGTTTGCATAAGCTTCCAAGTATAACCATTAGGTCCAAGTGAAATTATGTGACGTTCTGTTCCTTGCAGTAAAATACCGACACCAGCGCCATCTATCCAGCGACTAGCGAAGGGTTTATAAGAAAATCTCTCATTGCAATTGAATTTTGTAGTGTTTAATTGTAACTTGTAAATTAACCGAATTAAAATAGTTTAAGTTCAAGAAGTAAATTAAATTGTATGAAATATTTTTAAAACCAATTGGACGCGGTCCAAACGTTTTAAACGCCTTAATAAATTTTATGAGCCATAAAAATACTTCATGGCATAAAATGATACTTTTTCTTCAGGCGCTCTGATGTCAATTTTGTATACCTTTTTTTTATTGAAATTACAGTTAATAATGTATAATAACGATTCAAACGCAGTCGTACTATTTCGTATTAAAATTTTATGTGTTCAGTTTAAGATCACATCGTGTATTTTTCATCAAATGAACATTGGTCCCGTCATTTTGATATCAAAATGGCGGGACCAGTTTCTGTATGGAATATTTTCAAATTTTATGGTGGTAGAATTTTTCTATGAAAGTATGAAATAGTAGAAATATTGTACTAAATGCTATTCACATGATAATCGCAGTATCTGGCGTGGTCCCGTCATTATGACGTTCACTCACAACCCTAAAACAGGACGAATAGCACACAAATAGTAATGAGCTCGTTACGGAAATATCAATCATATTTCTAAAGGAGTAAAGTTTTATTAAATGCATTTAGTGTAGTGACATCTAGCGGTGAGTAGCAGAACTTGCTTGTGAAACTATTCCCTATGATCTAATACGTAAACAGATTAGATAATAAACCACTTTATCTACATATCCTTAAGGTTTATTTTCAAATAAACGTAAACTAATCTAATACTTACTTTCATTCATTATTAACTAACCAATCACACCACGCTTTTTTTAGTGTTACGAAATACAATTAACCTGTTTATGTGTTAGTTTGGGGTACGCTGGTTCCGATACTAATAAAGCGCCATGCGATTTCTACTGTTTTTTATGTTCTGTGGTTATGATACATACTTACCTACATAACACTAAAAACGAGATTTTTGCCATGTTTACTATTTATTTCCCGATGTTTGGGCGCTGTCGGGCGGGTGTTTATGAGCAGATAAATCGGTCTACCCTCTTCCTTGTCTGTTTTACGTAAAAAGTAAGTAGTTTACTATCTTTTCCAGCCGTATCTAAATATGTTATTAAATGATAAATGATAAATGATATTTATTCAGCAAGTAGGTTTTCTCAAACACTTTTACACGTCATTTTTTTTTTAAAACTAGATGAGGCCGGTGTTTCGTACCTGACTACTCTGAGAAGAAACAGCCGAAACAAACTCAGAGGTCATAGTCTCTTTTGAAGTCCAGACAATCTTGCTTAATTCACATGAGGACTATGCAGATTAGTGTCTGAGATGGTCTTTTGAAGAAAGAACCACACAGATTTGAGTGGACCTGTCCAGTCAGTGCAAGCATTTGTCAGTTATCGTGTAGCTCGACTTATAACTCAAGGAGCTCAACGAAACGACGAACAATACCAAAGAAAGGACATTTGGGTAGGTCGCATAAAGCACTCAAGCTGCCAGACAGTCGTGGGAAAAAAAACAACAAAAAGTGACCCACAAGGTCCTCACATTCACAATAATTAAATATAATAAATAATAATTTACAATTCAAATTCAAATGTCAATAAAAATACGATATGTCAAAAACACACACATAAAATAAACGAAAATAAAGTAAAAAATAATAAAATACTGAACTAAGTATTCATGTCAAATCATTAAATGTCATGACAGTCACAAGTAAATATTCATGTCAAATACACACACAAAAAAAAATAAAATAAAAAATAATAAAACGTAAAAAAATAATAAAATACTGAACTAAGTATTCATGTCAAATCATTCAATGTCACAGTGTATAAAATAAAGGAATCAACAATAAACAAGCGAAGTCCGAAATTTCAACATTCACAGAGCAAATTTCATTGGAGCAGTTTAATCCCAAGCCTTTTTATCTTCGAGATAGTGATTGACATGATAGAAAGCTTTCAGGCATAGCTTTCGTTTAATAAACGATTTGAATTTATTCAGGCTTAGTGCTTGAATATGGCTCGGAAGTTTATTGTAAAAACGTATACATTGGCATCTGAACGTACCCCCTATTTTTTTGAGTCTCGTTGCAGGAACAACAAATTTGTGTTTGTTCCTCGTATTTATGTTGTGGATATCACTGTATTTTTTAAACAAATTAATATTTTTGTGTGCGTACAAAAGGTTTTCATAAATAAACTGAGAGGGCACAGTAAGAATATTAATCTCTTTAAATTTTTCTCTGAGGGAGTATCTGGGACTTAGTTTATAAATTGAACGAATTGCCCTTTTTTGTAAAACAAATATTGTTTGAATATCGGCGGCATTGCCCCACAGGAGAATACCGTACGACATCACGCTATGGAAATAACTAAAGTAAACTAAACGAGCTGTGTCTAAGTCAGTTAAGTCACGGATTTTTCTAACGGCGTATGCTGCCGAGCTAAGTTTTTTCGACAATTTGTTTATATGCGGGCCCCACTGAAGCTTGGCATCCAAAGTTATGCCTAAGAACACTGTGCTATCTTCCGGTTTCAACTCTTCATCCTTAATTAGTACAGTAGTTTCCACTTGTTTTACATGGGGTATCGTAAACTTAATACATTTGGTTTTTTTTTCATTTAAGAGTAGATTATTAACATTAAACCAATTAACGACTTTTGCCAGGGCGCTATTAACATTATCCATAACTGGC
This sequence comes from Xestia ashworthii, assembly GCA_950022955.1. Classification (NCBI taxonomy): domain Eukaryota; kingdom Metazoa; phylum Arthropoda; class Insecta; order Lepidoptera; family Noctuidae; genus Xestia; species Xestia ashworthii. Next base: position 1,429,305 of record OX465561.1, read on the forward strand.
TGCTGACGTTTGAGTTTAAATAAAAGAGAAGTGTCGTCTGCAAACAATACTACGTCATGATTATCCTTTATGAGGTAAGGCAAGTCATTTATGTAAATAAGAAACAAAAATGGACCAAGAATAGAGCCCTGGGGTACCCCCATTTTTACTACGGATCCGGGAGATCTTTTCCCGTTAACATCAACTCTCTGAATCCTATCACTCAAATATGACGTAAGAAGATCCAGAGAGGCGTTACGGATTCCGTAGTGGTGTAGTTTCCTGATTAATGTTTCATGAAGAACGCAATCGAAAGCTTTAGATAAATCGCAAAAGATTCCCAAAGCATCGCATTTGTCCTCCCAAGCATTATAAATGTGTCCTAAAAGTTCAACACCGGCATCAGTAGTTGAACGACCCCTTGTAAAACCGAACTGTTTTTTATGCAATAACTGATGTTTATTGAAAAAACTTTGTATTTGTGCCAAAATTAATTTTTCAAAAATCTTACTAAAGGTGGGTAGTACTGAAATGGGTCTATAATTAGTGGGGTCTGATGTACTGCCCGATTTAAACAATGGTATTATTTTACTATATTTCATTAGATCAGGAAACTCACCACGGTCAATACAATCGTTAAATATTACAGCTAAAGAAGGAGCTACAACGTTTATAATGGATTTAGCAACGTCCACAGAATGACCCCATAGATCGGCGGTCTTTTTAACATTTAATGTGTGAAAAGTTTTAATTATATCTTTACAAGTGACATATTGAAAATTAAATTCGGAATCACAGACTGAAACATTTTCCTTTAGTAAAGACTCGGCAGCAGCAGGTGACGAGTTAAGCAATTTAGTTGTCGATACGGGAATATCCGCAAAGAAATTCTCAAAGGCTGTGGCTACTTGAGTGTCAGAATTTAAAATATTATCGCCAATAGCAAGGCTGATGTCACTATTTCGGTTGCAAGACCTTCCCGTTTCACTATTAATAATGTTCCATGTCATTTTAATCACATTACTACTATTTTTAATTTTCGAACTCAAGTAACGTGACTTTGCTAAGAAACAAACTTTTTTAAATAATTTAGAATAATTCTTAACATACAAATTAAATTCTACAGTGTTTGTATAAGTCCGCTCTTCATACAGTTCATAAAGTCGTTTTCGACTCTTATGAATACCAATGGTGGCCCAGTCATTGAAAGAAGCGTTACTATTTACCGAAATTGTCTTAGGGACAAATGTGGTTTCAAATTGTGCGCAATACACGCTGAAAAAATCGTTATAGTGTTGGTTGGGATCATCATTGGCTGACAAAAGTGGTAGTTTTGATAAAAGTTTAGTTTTAAAAGTTTCCAGGCGATTTTTACTTTTTGGATTAACAATGATATCTTTTTTAGAGACTTTCTTGTTTACATTTGGAATTGTGATCAATTGCCCACAATGATCTGAATCTATTAAATTAATAATTACCTTTTGGGTGGGTATAATATCAGTGTAAATATTATCTAGGCAAGTGGCACTAGTAGGGGTTATTCTAGTGGGCTCGAGAAATTTATTTTCAAGATTGTATGACTGAAACAGGCTTAAAATTTTTGTACTTAACCCAGAATTTTCTAACAAATTAATATTAAAATCACCACAAGTGATTATAGACTTCTTAGAACTACAGATTTTATGCAATACTTCATCCATTACCTTTTCAAAACAATCATACAACCCTGAAGGAGGTCTATATACACTTAAAATGATAAACTGCTCCAATTCTATACAGGCTATTTCAACTGTTCGCTCAACAGATAGGCTTACAATATCCTTCCGTTCTTTAAATTTAAGATGATTATTTACTAGGATTAATGCGCCGCCATGAATAGCATTTACTCTGCAGAATGAACTACCAACCTGGTGATTACTAAAATTGAAAATTAATTGGTGACATTTAAGCCAGTGCTCCGTTATACAAAGAATGTCTATGTTGTTACAATTCAAAAAAAGTTCTACTTCTAATTCTTTGTTCAATAATCCTTGAATATTTTGATGAACCAGGTTGATACTATTAAAACTCTCAAAACATTCGCCCGATTTACTATCTGGTTTCCTTATAATATTGCAAGAGGTTGCCTCTGTTGTCTCAATTTCTAATTTAAATGATTCATTGATTGAGTTAATGTAGACAAATTATTGGCAGAGTAATTTAACTCAATATTGCATTGATTAACAGAGGCAACTTGATTAGCCAAGTTCTTGGCTGTAATAGAAAAATAATAAGATAGCGATGTAGCTACTTGTCTTTTGCAGTATTTTGTAAGATAGCACCTGTCTACAAGATATCTATCTTTTGTCAAATAAAAATTATTGCCAATATAATTGTTTATGTCAATTAAGTGAAATACATTACTGTTCAATGTCAAATTATGCAATGTATTATTAATATTATATCTATAGTTATTTTCTTCCTGTGGCAAACTTTTACTATAGGGAAGTGTAAACAACACAATTTTTCTCAAATTTAAGTTTGACAAAGTTCTATAATACTGGAGCAATTCTCCTTTGTTTACTTTTCCTCTATTACCTATTAAAATTAATAAAATGGAATCCTGGTTAAACTTACATTTAATAATTTCTTTCATAATATTATATAAAGAACATCCTGGCATACAGTTGTTTATTACTGAGTGTCCTGGATATTCATCTGTTAATAAATTACCAAGATCTTTTCCAATCTCATCACAAAAAATTACAATGTCATTATTCACACTTTGTTTATATTGTTTCTGGGAACTATTCACAGGAGTATACAAATCAACAGATGGCTGCGGTAAGGTGGTATTACATGTTGTCAACGAATGGTCCGGTGTACTTACATGTAAAGTCGATTGACAGTGCTCACAGTTGTTTGTTTGTGAGTTAACCAAATCATTCATCGCCAACACATATTCCCTCATGACATGTTCAGAGGTATTATATTTGCTAGTCATAGAACTTAGCTTCTCCTGTAGGTGGTCAAGTTTGGATTGTAGATGTTCAGTGTCAATTTTGTACCTCCTAGTGCTTTGCTCCAAATTAGATGACAATATATCTAATTGTTTTAATACATTTAGTCTTTCCCTATTCAATTTAACATTTTTAATGAAATATTTCTGTCTTTTAACCATTTTTTGTGTTTTAACAATGTATTTATTGATTTTAATGTATTTTTTAATTTTATTTTTACTGGTGACTGCCCTCACTGAACTACATAAGTTGGAACAATTCTCACCTGTCAAATCTATGGTGAGGGAGGGATTTGTGGCAGAAACCATTGATGGGGCAATAGGCACCAATTCACTGAACAGACTTTGATTCAGCGAGGCAGTGATGTTGTGATTGTCAGTCTCAAGCTTAGTTATATGACTCTTAGCCTCATGTAGCTGTTGTTCTAGTAGATGTTTATGATTTAGAGTTTGTTCATTCATACATATTAATAAGGGCTGATAGTCTTTCTAATTACTTAATCAGAACAAAGCCTTGGCTTACATTCAATATTCCTAGCCTATAGGTCCATGCTTTTTATGCATTCATATAGTGCACCAATCGACAAATGCATCTTGTCCGTAGGATCGTGTCAGTTGCAGGTTTTACTCGTACCTATTCAGTACTGTACTATACAAAAAACTTTTTTGCATAAAAATAGAACCGACTTCAAAAAAGTGAAAAATAACTTTAGCTTTAGAAGTCGGTGACCATTGTTTGATGATTTATTAAGTTTTTTTGTCACCGACTTCTGAAGCTAAAGTTATTTTTCACTTTTTTGAAGTCGGTTCTATTTTTTTGCAAAAAAATTTTTATTTTTCACTTTTTAGTGGTTCACTTGTGCTTACCCCTTCACAGCGTACCGGTGGGGTGGCGTGATGTTATGTTATGAACTGGTGTAAACAATAGACACAATAGATTTCAGCAATCCCAGTCCATTTGCTATCATTTATTGAGGAGTTCCGTTCCATATCTCCGAAGTTCGTGATCAGATCATGACAATATTTCTATGGGGCCAACTTGGAAGTATACCCTTTCAAACAAAAAAAGAATTTTTCAAATCGGTTCAGGCGTCTTCGAGTAATCTGTGAACATACATAAAAAAAAAAAATACATACAGTCGAATAGAGAACCTACTCCTTTTTGGAAGTCGGTTAAAAAGAATAGTTTAGGTAAGACAGTGATGGTGGGCATTGGTGGGTGCTCAGTTATTAAAATAAAATAAATAAATAAATATCGCTGGACATTAACACACAGCGCCACCTAGTGCCACACTAAGCAAGGCTTGTGTCGTGGACACCAGGTAGTTGGTAGACTACATATATACTTTTTTGTTTGTAAATACAAACTTATATTATACATATAAACATCCATGACTCGGAAACAAATGTCCATGCTCATCACACAAACATTTGCTCCTACCGGGATTCGTTTCGAATCCCGGTAGGAGCAAATGTTTGCCGGGATTCGATTCTTTAAGGACAAACACGCCGGTCATTCTTCCATACAAACGTAATCTGGTGATTACTCCTCTGTTTGACGGTGTAGGTTCAAAATGAAAAGCTGTATCAACTGGTCTTGTTATTATCTATGCTTGTGTGGAAGCAGAATTGGAAAAAAAGTATTGGTTTGGAAGTTATGAGCGTCGAAACTTTCACATTTTAACACTAATTTTAGATCATCTTTGGGCTTAAATAAGTAACGTATATAGTATGAAAATGAAAAAAGCAAAACCATACAGTCATAGATTAGTTATTCAAAATTTCAAATAACTTTAGTTTGAACTGATACATTCCATAGATTTTTCATAATATCTAGACTACCAAAGGTCTGCATAGAAAATTTCGCGCGCCCGTTTTAGTTGTAAATCTCATTGCATTTCGCTGCAAGTTGCCTCCCCGGTCAGTGGGGAAGACGGGAGGCACGCAGCGCGTGTGTGTGCGTAGTGTGTGGGTGCACACATGCTTGGTTTCGACGCCTGCGCGTGCTGTGCATGAAACTGGTATTGTTTGCTATCGTAGGTCTGTACGAGTATGGCTTGAACTATGGATTCCGATATTTCTTTATTGATAGTTCGTGTTGAATTTAGAATTTGTCCCTAATTTTTATTTTCGATTTGATATTGATTTACGGGCGGCGTTTGAATTTGGACTTGTTGCGTCAGTGAAGTGATCTTCAGCAATTCAAGAATTGATTGGGTAAGTGGAATGTTTTATTTTACTTTGTAAAATTCATGACGTTTCACGCGCATTTTAGAATTATAAAGTACCGGCTGCTGAGTTTGTTTAGGTATAATAAAATGTGCGTTAACACTTTTGTGTAGGACAAAAGTTTGTTGAAGCATGTTTTGATAAAATTTAAAGCAGGTAGTATAACTTACTTCTTACTTTTTACGCAATAATATTATGAAAATTATACATATTATAGTGACCAACTGTTTCGCTGAGAATGATATTTTCAGTCTCGAATAATTTAAATTCTGTGATAACTTCTGAACTACTCATCCAAATGATATGCTGTAAAAGACAATTTTAATCTAAATTGAATTATCAAGATAATGAACATACTTATTTGGATAAGGATTAATACTGAATAGGGGAAAACGGCTTGGCAAATTAGGTCACATTTTTAAATTTTGAAATTAATTATGGTTACTTAGAGTTTACCACAGGAGATAAACATACTTATTATGTTATTACGGACTTTTTCGGAGCAGCGGTGGCCCAGTGGTGGCGGCCCTGACTTACGAACAGTAAGTCGTGGGTTCAAACCCAGACAGGCGCATTACTTTATGTAATTTATTTCATCACCAATGCTCTCAAAACGGTGAAGGAAAGCATCGTGAGGAAACCGGCATGTCCAAGAATAAAAAATTCGAAGACATGTGACATCTATCAATCCGCACTGATTGCTCCTCATTGAGAGGAGGCCGTGTCCCAGCAGTGGGAACATTATAGGCTGATGATGATGATGGACTTTTTTCACGCTTTTTATGAGTCTTTATAACATAATTTTGTTAAATCTAACAAGGGTTAGCATGTGTGTGTAAACAACTTCCTCGTGAATCACTCTGACTATTGTTGAAAACCGCATGAAAATCCGTGCCGCAGTTTTTGAGTTAGTCACGGACAGACAGACAGACAGAAAGACAGATGCGACGGAGACTTTGTTTTATAGAACGCAATAGGCAGTGGTTCTAAACCCATTTTAGAACTAGGTGGTTCTAAAAAGGGTCTAAAATGGTCTAGAATCGTAAATGAATCACGTTAAAAGAATTAAATTCTTAGAATGGTCTTTGTAGCCATTGCAATAAAGTCCATTTTAAGAATTTTAAATTTTGTTCAATAAAATGAATCACGAAAATTAAAAATTCTTAAAATGGACTTTATGGTCATGGTTACAAAGACCATTTTAAGAATATTTTTTTTTACGTGATTCATTTACGATTCTACTAAAGCGGCCATTTTAGTAATTGATCATTTCTAAATCGGCATTTTCTATTATGAACGAAAAAAAATGTTGTGGTAATATTTGCGATAGACTCGCTTCCGACTTTCACAAGCTCGGCCCAGCCGAAGTTACTAGTTTCTTTGTGACATGAAGTAGTATTTTGTAATACTTACCTAGAGGCATTTAGGTAAGTATTACTACTAAATTAAATAGTAGTTAGTAGTTTTGCTATGGCATTATAGTATATTTTAGATAGATTTGATTTCTTACAGAATAATATGAACTACATAGATAGAAACAACCATACAGACTAATCTTTTGTGTTACAGAGGCAAATAAGGATAAACGTATGGGCAGAAAGACCAGCCTACGGCCAAGTGTCGCTCGCAAAAAGAGGTGCAGAGTAAAAGGGAGATTTTTAAATGCAAATAAAGAAAATATTCCTGCAACAATGACTTTTTCTGAAGTTCTTTTTCGTGTATACCTAATTATACGAAGACACGAATGGCGTAGCGGTAGTGAGACTGCCTTACGTTCTTAGAGTATTTACAAACAAAAAGTATCTATGTAGTATATCAACTATCTGGTGTCCACAACACAAGCCTTGTTGCTTAGCGTGGCACTAGATGGCACTGTGTGTAATGTCCAGCGATATTTATTCATTTATTTATAATAGATGACCTCAATGGTAAACCTTTTAGCAAGAAAAATGATAACACTAACTACCACAGATCTGGTCAATACCAATTTTTAATTTCAGACGTGACGTTTACTCGTGACGATCAATACTAATATCATAAAGCAGAAGAGTTTGTTTGTTTGGTTGAACGCGCTAATCTCAGGAACAACCGTCTCGAATTGGAAAATTATTTTTGCGTTAGATAGTCCATTTATTGAGGAAGGCTATAGGCTATATAACATCACGCTATGACAAATAGGAGCGGAGCAGCAAAATGAAATGTTGCAAGCGGGAAAAAAGCTTCCGTTGCGGAGGCGATGCGTTGCGATATCAAAACATCACGCGAACGAAGTTGCGGGCATAAGCTAGTAATATTATAAAGCTGAAGAGTTTGTTTGTTTGTTTGTTTGAACGCGCAAATCTCAGGAACTGTTTGAAATTGAAAAAATCTTTTTGTGTTGTATAGTCCATTTATCGAGGAAGGTTTTAAGCTATATAACATCACGCTACAACCAAAAGGAGCGGAGCATAAATGAAAATTGTTGCAAACACGGGGAATATTTATTCCTTTTGTGTTTGTTACCTCAGAGGTGGAGGAGAGAGGAGGTTCAGGTAACAAACACAAATCACACAAACATCGACTGCGTGAACCGATTTTGATGATTCTTTTTTAGGGTTCCGTAGTCAACTCGGAACCCTTATAGTTTCGCCATGTCTGTCTGTCCGTCCGTCCTCGCTTCATCTCTGTGACCGTTAGCTAGAAAGCTGAAATTTGGTAACATATGTGTATCAATCACGCCGACAAAAAGGTAAAATAAAAATTGGAAAAGAATGTTTTATTAGGGTAGCCCCCCTATATGTAAAGTGGGAAGTGATTTTGTTTTTTAATTTCAACCCTAATGTGTCACATATTGTTGGAAAGGTATTTAAAAATGAATATCACCAAAATCATTTTTTTTTAATAATGTCAATAATTTCGGAAATAATTGCTCCAAAAGTAAAAAACAATGTGTCCCCTCTAACTTTTGAACCATAAGTTTAGAAAATATGAAAAAAATCGGAAAAGTAGAACTTTATAAGGAACTTGGATGGAAACAACAGTTTTTGAACAAAAAAGACAAAAAGTTGTACAAAATAATTTCTAAACTCATAAGTGGGAACACTTATTGTGACGGACGGGAAACTACGGAACCCTACACTGAGTGTGGCCCGACACGCTCTTGGCCGGTTTTTTTATTTGAATGCTGATGATTTCCGTGTGGTGGAGATAGGCAAATCTGCAGTGATTACTGCAATTGATGGGTTTATTGTTTATCCAACATCATGACAGAACATCACGCCTGTATGCTTTGAGGGGGGACAATACTCTAAGATTGCGACAGTTAGGTGTGTATTCCATTTATTAGGGATAAGCCTATTACCATAACATGTACTGTTTTATTTTATTTTATTGGAAAGGGTGACCTAACCAAACACTCTTGAAGGGTAGTTTGATGAGTGTTGGTTTGGTTCTGATTATGGCATACATGACAAAGTAACGGAACTGTTCAATTCTTAGCAGCAAATTTACGATACTCGACCAAATCTTGTATAGGCTACCCGGATATTTGAGTAACCTACCATAATCGTTATTAACCGACTTCAAAGGAGGAATTTCTCAATTCCATGTTCTGCGATTACGCGATGGGATCCTGGAGGGGGGAGAAAATAGAGGGAACTCTTCAAATTTTATGGGCACACAAGAAACGATTTGGGTAGTTTTAGGAAGAGTACTTTCTCGGAGTGATCTCGTTTCAATTTGGTACAGATGTGATGAAGAACTTCAGAGATAGGCAACGAAACTCCTCAATAAATGATAGCAAATGTACTGGGATTGTTGAAATCTCATGTCTGTCTTTTGCTTACACCAGTTCATAACAAAAATGTTGTGAAAGGGTAAGTGTAACATATGAACCACTAAAACTAAAAACTAAATCAATCAAATCTCTTTTATGGGACGCAGGCGAAGTTGCGTGGGTCAGCTAGTATTATAATAAAAAATATATCTTTTTACCGATCACAATTTATAATCTCTCAAGTTTTAGATATAGATACCTACAACTTTTACATCGAGTTTATAATCTCTATTAGCAAGTTATTTTGTAAGTAGTCGGAGTTTGCTATCGTACATATACCTATCTTTCTTTTTTTAGGTGCTCTGCGGATATATCAATACGTACTGCAAATGTAGAAAATGTCCAAGGCAAAAGTTTAAATAAATAAATGTCGCCAAGAACCTACGTGAAGCAAATATTGTGGCGAGTCTTTCGTATAGTCTCTGTGGTTACACAATGCCTATTGTTGATAAATGTATACTAAGAGATTATTGTAAACGCTTATTGTACTATTGACCGCTATTGTAAATAAACAGCCAATAAACACTTTACAAAATAACAGATTTTTTTATTTGATGAACCAACAACAAGCCTCACAGTCACATCAAAGAAAAAATCTAATCAATGAAATTATTTGTTGATAATAACAATAACTACTAGTGATGCAACGATTACGATTACGATTAATCGTAATCGACGATTATTGCTATTTCACGATTAATCGTAATCGTCCAATCTATCGATTATTTAGCGATTATTTATGAAATTTAATTATTATCTTTAATTAAAAAATATTTAGTGTAACATACTTCGTAAATGCGTCTTTTCTTCATACGTGCGTGTATCCGAACGTTACCTAATTTGGCTGGCCTGCCTGACATTTCGTTTTGGGGATTTCCCGCGCCGTGCGCGATCTTGTCATTGTGTGCGATCATTGTTTAGTGAGTTATTGCAAGGAGAGTAATTGTATCTCCTGAGGTGTATTTAAATTATTTTACGTTGGTTTTCTCTTGCCAAAGTTAGTTAAGTGTAGTTTAAATTAATAAATTACCTAAGTACTGCAAGAAACGACAAAAATGTCATCGAAACGAAAGCAAACTAGTGATATTTGGCAGCACTTTGAAAAGTTAGCAGAATCCACTCAAAAGTCGAAATGTAAGTACTGTGACGCCAAAATCTCTTGCATAGGAAAGAACACTACAAATATGTGGAACCATGTTAAAAAAATTCACTCTGATAAAATTATTTACAAGCCTGCTGATTCTGATCCGATTCCTAGTACCAGCAAATCCAACGAACCTCCGTCCAAAAAACAAGCAACTGTGTTAGAACTTTTTGAAAAAAATATTCAGTTTAAAAAAAATCCCTAATCCCTAGGGTATAAATGACCCTAGAGCGACCGCCATTTAAAATACCTTAATTTTAATTATTGATATCTCATTGAAATTATTTCTTCTGATAATAAATGTTATGTTGATTCATGGAAAGTACGTTTTTTATTTATAAATCCAAATAATCGTAATCGAAATCGTAATCGTCGATTAATAGGTCCAATAATCGTAATCGCCATCGTAATCGCTAAGTGATAATCGTTGCATCACTAATAACTACCTACATTATTCAACATATATAATGTTCACACTGTAGCAAGAGAACTCATTGTCACGTGGGAAAAGTCGCAGGTAAGTATTATGTAGGAGCTTGACCATTCATAATAACAACCAGGTAAATTGGGTACATATTATTACATTTCACACAGTGATAATCCTAAGTTCTAACATCTATTTGTTTGAGTTCATGTCGTCTTTCAAACATGAATCGCCTACGCGCCACCGATAGCACACAACCACACGCCGCCCGCGGTCATCCACTATTCAATGAAGTTGCGCGTGTATGCGTCACTCAGCGTCAGGAATGCGTATGTGTACGAACACTAGCTCCCTACTGCTCATCACAGCGTCTATCCCTTTCGCTCGTGATGTCGGATGAGATAGCATGCATTTTAACCCCGCCCACCAACTAGTTCGTGCCGTCAGAGCGTGTGTTCTTAAGAACGTAAGGCAGCGTCACTACCACTACGCCATTCAGGTCGTCATTAGTGAGTTGTTTTGTAATGCAGTAGGTACGACCTCGAAGTAATCAGCGGTTAATTTAAATTATCTGTCGATTAAACAAACAATCCGTAAAATTTTTGATCAGAGGAAAATGGGGGTAACGCGTAACGCAGGAAATGCTCGGGGGCACTTTTTGGAACTAATATAAGCTCAGTGCATTTACAGCAGATTTGGCACTAATTATACGTTCCACTCATTTAGCTCTGGGACACACTTTCCTGCTGGGGTAACTTACACACAAATCGGTCAGCCGTGACGCTAGCTGTACAGACAATATGCCTCAACCGTTTTAAGCGGTTAATGACGTCACTCTCACCGCACGCTGACGGCGCGTGACACAGTACACGAGGAAGGGAGACGGCTGACATACGTCTTGCTGTCGTGCTCACACGTCGACTGCTGCCGTCACACGCATTACGTAGCACCCCGCTACAGAACTGGTTTCCGCTACGAAGCTGCTACGGGGATATCAACTTGTGATTACACCGGCTACGCGGGACTGCCTTGTAAGTTGTTGTTTGTTTAATAAATAGTAACATTGCATAATTCCAAGTCTAAGACATGAATCCCTCCCGAACGCCTCCACAAGGATTTTCTACCTCGGACCCCAACATCACTAAGTCCTTAAATACTCAACTAACGCCCCAGTCCAATGTCACAAAAAGAGGTAACTCTAAACGCGCCCGCTTAAATGACGGTGACGACAACAGCTTTGAGTTGTTTAGAGAAGAGATTAAGGACATGTTAACAGATTGGATAAACCAACAAAATCAAAGACTAGATAACTTAGAAAAAAACTTGTCTGAAATAAACAAACACTATTGTGGCATTCAATCTTCGAACAACGGAATTGAGAAATCCTTGGAAGACATCTCAGCGCAAATGAAAGACTTGAATCGGAAGATGGATATGTTGGAGGGTGAGCGGAACAATACGCGAGCAAAAATCGCTGAGTTGGAAGAAAGGAGTGAAAGCCTGGAAAGATTTGTTAGAAAAACCAGCGTTGAGATAAGGGGTGTTCCCAAGAAGAAGAAAGAAAACAAGGAGGAATTACTCAGCATGGTTACGAAACTAATAAAAACTACAGGATTAGAGTGCTCTCCCTATGACATTAGGGATGTTTACAGACTCCCCTCGAAAGAGAATGCTACCACATCCACAATTGTCACCGAATTTTCAAGCAACTTCCTCAAGGAAAAATTCTTGCGCCAAACAATATTACAATGCCCAACAAGGACGACAATTGAATTCATCGCACCTGGGCCTTGGCGGGCCTGAAGCAGCCTTATTCATTTCAGAGCACCTTACCTCAAAAGCAAAAAGACTTCACTTTCTAGCTAGGGAATTCGCCAGAACTGAAAAATTTCAATACTGCTGGATTGCGAATGGACGCGTTTTTATGCGTAAAAAGGAGGGAGAAAGGTACTCAATTGTCAAAAATTAAAACACCTTTCAGCAACTTCGAGAATCATTCAAAAGTGATAATTAACGTTAAGTACTGTATACTCTCTTTTGTTCTTTCACTATTAATTTTAGCTGTAATACATAATCTTAAATCTAGTACATGCTCCTACACTCAAACACAATACACACCTGTCACCACAAATCACACCGACCCCGTGCTCTCAATGTCATACTACTCCATAATTACCCTTGCCTTCCCCATAGACGTATTGATAATACTATTATGCTCGACTGGCCCTAAAAATAAGCTGTCAGCCCACCTCTATAATAATATCAAACATGGCCAATTGCTATAAATTTATTAACGACCTGGATGACACTCACTTATTCGTAAGCACGAAGCACAACAACCCTCGACAATGCGTCAACGACATAGGTGATGTGAGCTCACAATTGACCATTATCAGTCAAAATATACGAAGTATTCAAAAGAACTTCGATAATTTCACTGTTTTCTTATCTCGTCTGAACTTCTTGCCCGATCTAATAATCTTGACTGAATGTCGTCTGAGTGATGCCACACCTGTTTTTAATCTTGAACACTACGAGTGCTTCTACTCCAAACGATACCTTAACCAAAACGACGGCATTGTAGTCTTCTACAAACGTGATCTCCAAGTGGCGTTAGAAGAACCACCCTTCACAGAAGCTAACTGTTTGCTTATTCACGTTGGTAAAGAGTTTATGATTTGTGCTATTTATAGGTCACCATCATTTCACAACACCAATTCTTTTTGTAGTTCGCTTGCGAAAATTTTGCAGGCATACGATTCGATAGCAAATTGTGCCATAGTAGGCGACATCAACATAGACATAGGTACTAGTTCTGCAGACAATCGTGCGAGCGATTATCTGGACATCACCGGGCATTATGGTTATTACCCTGGCCATCACTACCCTACCCGTGACCGTACTTGTTTAGACCACGCTCTTCTTAAAACTAAAAGAACTGCTAGAGTTTCAATTTGTGACTCTGGAATAACCGACCATGATACTGTTATCGTTGGAATCTGTAAAGCTACTCCCTGCCTATTGCCTAGCGGTAAAAATAGAGTTAAAATAGACTACCCAAATCTATCCAAAGCAATCGCAGATTCTGACTGGACCCACATTTTTAACCACAGTGACGCTGCCGAGGCAGTTTCTGATTTCACGGAAACTCTTAGTGAGAAAATACGCGCTTTTACAACAACGGAGACAATACGAAATTCAAAAGCTATTAAAAAATCTTGGATTACACAAGGGTTGTTAAAATGTATCCGAAAAAGGGACCTTTTACATATGGAAGCGAAAGCACCCGCTAATAAGGACAATCCGATCATACAGCAGCGATACAAAAACTATAGAAACATTTGCAATAACTTAATACAAAATCTTAAAACAGAAAGCGAAAGGAAACTATTGAAAGATGCAAATGGAGACAGTAAAAAAACATGGGCAGCTGTTAAAAATATCTGCAGCATTAAAAATAAGAGCCCGAGTGGCCGAGAACTACAACACATATACTCAGATCCCATTGAGTCACTAAATAACGTGAACCAATACTTTACTGAAGTTGGTGAGAAGCTAGCTGAAAATACGTTGCTTCGCATCAATAAGACCGAAGAAGAACTCGCCACTATGTACTCCTTCCAGGAGATAAACCAATGTGGCAAATCCTTCTTCGCAACACCAACTGACGAAGTAGAGGTTAAAAAGATCATATCAAACCTCAAAGACAACTCGGCACCTGGATGGGATGGTGTCACGAACAGGACACTTAAGCTAAGCAAAAATTACCTTGCAGCGCCAATCACCTTCTTATGCAATCTTAGTATCTCAACTGGGAAAGTACCAACGCTCATGAAAACAGCAAATGTTAGTCCAATTTTTAAATCAGGCGATAAAACTATCCCATCGAATTATCGTCCAATTTCCTTACTTACATCCCTATCCAAAATTTTGGAAAAGATTATGAACAACAGACTCCTCAGCTTCCTTGAAAAGAATGGTCTGTTATCACAAAATCAATATGGCTTTCGCAAGCACAGGTCAACGGAAGATGCAGTCGCTAAACTTGTTGATTTTGTAGTCAACAAAATGGACAATGGCTATAAGTGTACTGGTGTTTTCCTTGATCTGGCGAAAGCCTTTGATACAGTGTCCAGGCGTATTCTTCTTAAAAAAATGGAAACTATTGGAATTCGTGGTGTAGCTCTCGAGTGGTTCCAGTCCTATCTCACGGACCGCACTCAAAGAGTCTGTATGAGTGACAAGTGCAGCACTTATGCCAACCTCAACTTCGAAGTTCCCCAGGGCAGCGTGCTTGGGCCAACCCTTTTCATCCTTTACATAAATACCCTCTGCACATTGGAACTCGACCGAGCTAAAATATTTGCCTATGCCGACGATACCGCCATAGTTTTCTTCGATAAAACCTGGGAGGGGGTTCAAGAAGCTGCTAACTCGGGCTTAAAACTGGTTTCCAGTTGGCTCACAAACAATCTACTGACGCTTAATGTAGATAAAACAAAAGTCCTAAATTTTAGCGTCAGCATAAGAACATCCTGCCCAGATAATCTATCTGTTAAGCTGCACTGTTACAATATTAATGCGATAACAATATGTACCTGCCCATGCCTAGAGCGAGTCAAACAAATTAGGTATCTTGGCGTCTACATTGATGAACACCTTAACTGGTCAAAACAAATACAGCATGTAACCGGTAGGATCAGAAAGCTTCTTCACATTTTCAAAAAAATGGGTCGAATTGCTAATGCTCGTGTTCTGAAAATGCTCTACTACACACTCTGCCAATCTATCATCACCTACTGCATTATAACGTGGGGTATAGCACATAAGACCCGTCTAGTAAAAGTAGAACGTGCACAACGGTCTCTTCTAAAGGTAGCTTACAAGAAACCAATGCGTTTCCCAACTGACACACTGTACCAAGAGTCCGGTGTTTTACGTGTGCGTCAACTTTACATAATGGCTGTGGCACTTCGGTACCACAAAACTGCCCATAGCGCAATAACCTACCCCAAAGTGAGCTATCTAAGAAATGCAAATAAGCCTCGATGGCAGATGCCTAAATGTAGACTCGGTTTTGGCAACAGATGTTTTCATTACATGGGTCCCCTTATTTATAGCAAGCTTAATAGTGAAACGGATGTACTGCCAATGACTAGACACAAAATGAAAAATCATGTCGTGAATCTTCTGTCAGGAATGGACTATGAAAGCACGGAGAAGTTCCTTAACTCATGACCACAACACACACATTCACCACACAAATACTTATAGGAGAGCTGGACCAATCGTATCGATTTCTCTTTCTGTCCCCAATCTGCTGGTTTATGTATTTTTTATTTTTATTATTATTATTTTATTTTTTATTATTCGCTTGGTCTCAAACCTCCTTAACTCAGTCATTCATCACACACCAACACCTCACTTACACACCTTACACATACACACGACACACTTACAATTAGTTTAATTAGTTTATAAGTTTTCTTTAGCTTTTAATATTGTTCTGGAAATGCATACTTTTGTTTTTTTTTTTTATTGTATTTCTGTAACCTTAGAAATCTAACATGCATATTGCTTTGTATAGTACGGCTTACCTCCTGTTTATTTTTATTTTTTTGTAAGACGAAGGAGACTAGTCTCCACGACACAGGGAATCCTAGTGTGGAGGCTAGTGATATTTCAACCTGTGTAATGCTCTTTTGAACAATGCTTTTTATATTTTTTTATATTTTTATATTTATAAGTTTAGTAGAAAAAAAGAAAATGTGGGGAAATAAAACACTAGTAGGTACTATTTAGTAACACTAACACTAGTAGTAACACGTACATTAGTAGTAACACGTACACTAGTAGTAACACTAGTACTAGTAGTAACACTAATACTAGTACTAGTAGTAGTACATAAGTAAGTACTTAGAAATAAATGAAAGCTCTTTAGATTTAAAATAAAATAAAGGAATGAGGGCTATCGCTTTTGAGCTCACCAGGTGGCGCCACTGGCGAGTAGGGTCCTATTTAATAATTTTAAGTACCTATAACTCCGTATACAGCTTATTTTATTACGTACTAGCTTCTGCCCGCGACTTCGTACGCGGATCCTATTGCTTTTGCCAGCGACACCGGGTTCGTCAAAATCGAAGATCTGAAACGTCTAATTCTAAGAGCCCGGGGACGGTAAAATAACGGATCTTTCCCACCTGAGCAACACATACCGTTTGTTTCTTTTTGCCATTTAACAGCTTCACAAAAAGTACAATTTTGAACCATACCTCCGATGGTGGAATATGTGGCGTATTCAATCATAGGAGTATATGTAAATGCACTCCGTTCCTTATCAACCCAAGGAAGGTCGCCATGCAATACGGCTATATCTTGAGACATCCAATCGGGATCAGCGGTCAGTCGCGCATCACGTTCCCCACTTATCCCTAGAGGCCTAGAAGCAGATGCGTAGATACGATGAGAAATCAAGCGTAATTCTCTATCCGTGAACATCATCTCCGACTCGCGAGACAATGCGTGACGTTCCCGATCAGCGGTCAGTCGCGCATCACGTTCCCCACTTGTCTCTAGAGATCTAGAAGTCGATCTACGCATCGATATCGCATCATACGATCGGCGCTTGAGTACGCTTGGTACACCCTCACTTAGATACCTGATCAAATAAAATCTAAGTGCCCTGCGTTACCGGGTAGGTTACCGAGTCACGAAGATAAATGGAAAAGGAAATTAAACACTCAAATAACATAAGCCCGAAGACATACTTATTCGATAAAATGAGTTTTGGCCAGTAGAGTCAAATTTTCAATGATATACCATCGACTGAAAAAACTGTTACCGCCTTAACCGCGTGGAGGTACTCCCAGTTTTTGTTATTTTATAATTATACAGTGAAATTTGTAATAGCTTTGCAATAATTTTCACATCAGATGTTTCTGATCTTCGATTTTTTATAAGTCAACAGAAAATGCCCATCAGACCGAACAACTTTTGCTAAGACGTCATCATTCCTAAATGTGTTATGGTGTAGCTGGGCTCTTGGAGTTCCACAACAGGTGTTCCAGACCTTCGATTTTTATAAGTGAACAGAAAGTGCTCATCAGATTGAACAACTTTTGCTAAGACGTCATTCCTTTATGTGTTATAGTGTAGCTGGGCTATTGAGGTTCCACGACAGGTGTCCCAGATCTTCGATTTTTATAAGTCAACAGAAAGTGCTCATCAAATTGAACAACTTTTGCTAAGACGTCATTCCTATATGTGTTATGGTGTAGCTGGGCTATTGAGGTTCCACGACAGGTGTCCCAGATCTTCGATTTTTATAAGTCAACAGAAAGTGCTCATCAGATTGAACAACTTTTGCTAAGACGTCATTCCTATATGTGTTATGGTATAACTGGGCTCTTGGAGTTCCACATCAGGTGTTCCAGATCTTCAAATTTATTCTCTCAGCAGAAAATGCTCATCACGTGGAACAATTTTTGCTATGGTGTCATTTTTGTATCTCTTATAGTTTAGCTGGTCTGTTGCGGTTCTACATCAGGTGTTCAGGTTTCCAAGATAAATTATAGCCTATATGTTGCCCAGACATAATACCTATACAACAACAAAAAAATCATTCAAATCCGTCCAGTACTTCCGAAGATTAGCGTGTACAAACAAACAGACAAACAGATAAACAGACAAACAGACAGACTTTTTTTTTTGGATTCGTGCTCTATTACTGTTTCTAAACCCCCTTCAATTATTATTTTTTAAATATATTCAATGTACAGACACAGCTTTTTTACTCTTTTATTATATGTATAGATATTATTATATGTATAGATATAGATAACAACATAGTGTACACTTCAGAATACATAGAATATTGTCCGTATTGTAAAGTTGCAAGTATGAAATAATTTCAAAATTATTCTTCCTCCAAGAACAAACAAATTAGTTCTAACTTGCTACCTAGTCAAAATCAGGAATGGCTCAATCTTTACCATAATCGTGAAAATGAGTAAAAAGTCGTAAAAATAAAGCACGAACACTATGTTATCTGACATTTCGGAAGACCTTACTCTACACGAACGCCTCTAGCGGCGAATTTATGCGCGATAGCCCCCATTGAAACACGTTAGACTTAGTTAAAGCAGATAAGTGAGGAAATAAATCACTAGTAGAAATAAATGAAAAAAAAACTACGATTGTGACACCACACCACACACTGCATCCTCAACCTTTAGTTGTGCAATTAGAGCCAGTTTCCGAGGAAGTGTTATGAAATGGTACATTTTGATATCTATACTTATAAGAGGGGAAAATCTGTCATGTCAGTAGCCGTAGGCGAGTTTGTCACGGCGCCAAGAACTGCAATAACAAATGCCCACAATTATCAAACGACATTTTTCAATACCTACACTTTCGAAGAAATAAAATACCTACGATAGAACGAGAAGTATTTTTATAACGAAATATACTTATCAAACTTTGTTATGATTTTAATTTTATTTTTTCCGCGATTTGCTTTCGCCAGCTTGAAGGAGAAATTATTGAATTTAGAACACAAATAAGTAGGTACCTACCTAGGTATGCCGAAATTAAAAACATAGTAGTTTGTTGCACGAGGGTCGAGAGGAATTGATGTTTTTCACTCGTGTTAAGCACACTACTTTTCATTTCGAAAAGTAAACAATAGTAGTTTTTTTTCTTATCTGCTCGCCACTTCAGTACCTAAGTCATTGTAGTAGGTATAGTATCTTTCCTTGTCCTTGACAGAATCTGGGGTCAACATTTAAGAGGCCTGCGGAGCATGCGTATTTCATACAAACGTAATACCAACATAATTTGTAAATCATACATATTCTTAAGGTAGTGTGAATTTATATCGATTGGATTACATAATATCTAGGTTCCCAAATATATATTTTGAATGGATATTGATTTAAATAAGAGTTATGAGAAAAATAAGTTTTCTATAGAAATTTTAAATTCCTCATATCTCGCCTTTATATCTTTGTTCTTTCAAAATATATATTTGGGAACCTAGATATTATGGAATCCAATCGAAATAAATACACACTTTCTTAAGAATACCTAAGTATGTTTGATTTACAAATTATTTTGGTATTACGTTTGTATGAACGACGCAAGCTCCGCCGGCCCCTTAAGAATCACTTGAACTCATTTTCAATGATTTTCAAAATTTACCTCAAGTTGCCTGAAACACATGATTACCTAGTTCAGGCATTTGTGCCTGAACTAGGTACTTTGGTACCTATGTGTGAACTTGATTGACATAGATTTAAGAAAAACTGTAAACGTTTACCATACATTATTGAGTAAATTTCCTTTATTCAAATTTTAACAAACTTTTTACATTTTTAAATATTAATATTAAAAATATATAAAAAACATTAAAAAATTGAGTAAATTTTATTATTATATTTATAAGACTTACGAAAAACCGAGATTTCGGTACAGCTTAGTGTTAGTATCCCGCCAAATTAAATACATAATTCTATTTAATAACAGTAGAACATACCGCGTTACTCCCGCGGGTGGATCCGGATTCAGACCTTAGCTTTTTATTTTCTAAGTCTGTTTATACACTCACAAGACCGCAGCAATTTTTTTCTTAATTATGTTACATTTTTTGCAGACGATTGCCCAACCATAATTATTTAGTTCTATTTTAAAAAGGGGGAAATTTAATGACCACGAAAAATAACTTTGTGACCACTAACATCCATCACCTAAAATATCAATTGATCACCAAATTTGGTAAATTGAGCACCGGAGAACGGGCAGTCTTCTATAGACTCTGGTCCAAGAAGCTTTGTTGATTCTAGGATACTCAAATAACCTGTTGTGTTTGATACTTTTCAATTACCAAAGCTCATAGAAATCGCTTTAAAAAAAAAGGTATAAAAATAGTGCTTTTTGTAAATCAAATTCTTCATTTTATTAAAAAACAGTATAAGGTAGATAATAATATACAAGCGATATTACCAGTATGAGAAGTATGAAACCCTCATCACTTCATCACTGATAAACATTAAACATGAGCGTTACCTTCACGACTATAATCCTCAGAGGTATAAGCAGACATATTCATCATATGCCGAAGTTCACAATTGATCGCATTAGTTATTTTAAGAATTGAAAACGATATGTTGCCAAGTCCTGGAGATGAAATCTTCACGACTATAATTCTTAGAGGGGTAAGCAGACATGTTCATCGATTTCACAATTGGTCGCATTAGTTATTATGAGTTGAAAAGCGACGACACCGACTCTCCTTTTATCTCTTGAATTAGAAGATTTTTAGTCACTAATAATTGTCTATAGCTTTTTTCTCCCGGTGCCGATTTGCTTATGACAACAAAGAAAAACCATTTTCTTATAAGCTCATCATATGCCTAGCCTTTTACTAAGTATATGTATCGGCTTCCAGTCTAACCGGATGCAGCTGAATACCACTATTTTACATGGAGCGACTGCCACTGACTCCCACAACCCAGTCAATACTGGGTAATACGATACCCCTTGGTAAGACTGGTTGCCAGACTTTTTGGGTAACTGACTGCCTGTAACGACTGTCAAAGATGGACAAATGACAGCTGGGACCAATAACTTAACGGAGGAATCTCGGTATGTAAGTGTGGTCACCCATCCACAGACCAACCTAGGCAAGCACGGCTTAACCTAAAGATCGACCGGAGCGGCTGTTATTATTTAGCCACGAGCTCCTTATAAGCTATAAAATGATATTTGTGTTAATCATCAACGCCCCTTTTATCTCTTGAAAGAGAAGATTTTTAGTTACTAATATAATTAAACATTATGGTCTATAACTTCTTTCTCCCGGCGCCGATTTGCTTGTGACCTTAACAAAGAAAACCCCTCTTCTTACAAGCTTTAAGATGGTATATGTGGTAATCACCGACGCTCTTTATATCTCTAGAATTAGAAGATTTTCTGTTTACTAATTGAACATTATTGTCTATTTCCTCCCGGCACCGAATTGCTTGTGATCTTAACAAAAAACAACCCTCTTCTTACAAGCTTAAAAATGATATATGTGGTAATCCCCGACGCTCCTTATATCTCTTGAATTAGAAGATTTTGTTTTCACTAATTGAACATTATGGTTTATAACTTTTTTCTCCCGACGCCGATTTGCTTGTGACCTTAACAAAAAACAAACCTCTTCTTACAAGCTTTAAAATGGTATATGTGGTAATCACCGACGCTCTTTATATCTCTAGAATCAGAAGTTTTCTTTTCACTAATTGAACATTATGGTCTATAACTTTTTCCTCCCGGCGTCGATTTGCATGTGACTTTAACAAAGAAAAACCCTCTTCTTACAAGCTTTAAAATGATATATGTGGTAATCACCGACGCTCCTTATATCTCTTGAATTAGAAGATTTTTTTTCACTAATTGAACATTATGGTCTATAACTTTTTCCTCCCGCTGTCGATTTGCATGTGACTTTAACAAAGAAAAACCCTCTTCTTACAAGCTTTAAAATGATATGTGTGGTAATCACCGACGCTCTTTATATCTCTAGAATTAGAAGATTTTGTTTTCACTAATTGAACATTATGGTCTATAACTTTTTTCTCCCGGCGCCGATTTGCTTGTGACCTTAACAAAAAAAACCCTCTTCTTACAAGATTTATAATGATATATGTGTTAATCACCGACGCTCCTTATATCTCTAGAATTAGAAGATTTTCTTTTCACTAATTGAACATTATGGTTTCTAACTTTTTTCTCCCGGCGCCGATTTGCTTGTGACTTTAATAAAGAAAAACCGTCTTCTTATAAGCTTTAAAATGATTTATGTGCTAATCACCGACGCTCGTTATATCTCTAAAATTAGAAGATTTTGTTTTCACTAATTGAACATTATGGTCTATAACTTTTTTCTCCCGACGCCGATTTGCTTGTGACCTTAACAAAAAACAAACCTCTTCTTACAAGCTTTAAAATGGTATATGTGGTAATCACCGACGCTCTTTATATCTCTAGAATCAGAAGTTTTCTTTTCACTAATTGAACATTATGGTCTATAACTTTTTCCTCCCGGCGTCGATTTGCATGTGACTTTAACAAAGAAAAACCCTCTTCTTACAAGCTTTAAAATGATATATGTGGTAATCACCGACGCTCCTTATATCTCTTGAATTAGAAGATTTTTTTTTCACTAATTGAACATTATGGTCTATAACTTTTTCCTCCCGCTGTCGATTTGCATGTGACTTTAACAAAGAAAAACCCTCTTCTTACAAGCTTTAAAATGATATGTGTGGTAATCACCGACGCTCTTTATATCTCTAGAATTAGAAGATTTTGTTTTCACTAATTGAACATTATGGTCTATAACTTTTTTCTCCCGGCGCCGATTTGCTTGTGACCTTAACAAAAAAAACCCTCTTCTTACAAGATTTATAATGATATATGTGTTAATCACCGACGCTCCTTATATCTCTAGAATTAGAAGATTTTCTTTTCACTAATTGAACATTATGGTTTCTAACTTTTTTCTCCCGGCGCCGATTTGCTTGTGACTTTAATAAAGAAAAACCGTCTTCTTATAAGCTTTAAAATGATTTATGTGCTAATCACCGACGCTCCTTATATCTCTAGAATTAGAAGATTTTGTTTTCACTAATTGAACATTATGGTCTATAACTTTTTCCACCCGGCGCCGATTTGCTTGTGACCTTAACAAAAAACAACCCTCTTCTTACAAGCTTTAAAATGATGTATATCTGAATCACCAACGCCGTTTGTAATTAATGCAATCGTTAATAACATAGTTTACTTTAAATAGTCAATAACTTTTTTTCCCGTGGAGGATTTTTTTTGACGCCTTAACAAAAAGTGATGCTCTTTACGACAGCTTTGAGAAAATATAGGTCTCATTCACCGACGCTACTTGGACCGCTTTGGCCCGATCTCCTAATGAGGTGTTGTTGAATGTAGTTTTGTCTAGGCCGATTTGTGGATCTATCTCCAGTCCTATTTGATCAGCAGTCTGCTTCGTTTCGTTGCCAAAGACGAAGTTCTT
Organism: Xestia ashworthii; assembly: GCA_950022955.1. Taxonomy (NCBI): domain Eukaryota; kingdom Metazoa; phylum Arthropoda; class Insecta; order Lepidoptera; family Noctuidae; genus Xestia; species Xestia ashworthii. The sequence continues at coordinate 1,452,965 of OX465561.1, forward strand.
CGTGCCACATTTGTATCAGATCGCGTGAGACATGTTCTCCACCAAGCCTACGATAGGGACATTTAGCTTTTCGAACATGTTGACTCCTCATTTCGTGACCTGGAGAGCTGCTGACTGGGGTGTGGTTACTTCTAGTGCTCCTGTAAAAGAAATAATGATGTTATTGTTAGAATCTATTACACTATGCACTTGAAGGATCAAATCAAATCAAATCATAATTTATTTGTTAACATAGTGTTGGAGTGATTAAGGTTCAATATTGATTGCAGGATTTTGTAAAAATGACAGACACGTCTTTACTTCACGATGATTTATTCTGGACCACTTTAATGAGCAAGACAGACAATTATATATTATGTACCGAACATACCGCCCACCAAAAGGGATTTTTAAATCCTTTTACAATTACATTTTAAACGAATAGGCAATAATTATTAATCAATTAACAAATAAATCATGTAGACATTATGTTCATCAAATATAAATTAACTTATATAATTATCAGATAAACAATAAATGATGCTCCAGATAGACTACAACATAAGTTTTATATTACAAAACAAAATGGGAGTCTTTCAAAACAACATTTGTGACATATAATAGAACATAAAAATAACAAAATTGTAGCGAAAAAAATTACATAATTATTACATTAAGATTATAATATTAACGATTGTCGATTGGTAGAAAACAGAGTTTGGAGATAGATCTTCTTACAGTATTCGTACCAATCTTTACGCTATAAACCCTAGCTATTCCGTCAGATCCTGGGTGTTTGTCCACAATCCGTCCTAAAGGCCACTTGCCAGGTGGCAATCCTTCAGTTTTGATAAGAACAATCTGGCCTATGTCAAATTCTTCTTGTATTTTTTTGCCATTTTGGTCTTTGTTGAAGTCTGGAGAGATACTCGCACTGCCAGCGATGCCAAAAGTTCGACAGTACCCGTTGACAGTGTTGCCACCGTGATAAGCTTGACTGGGAGATATCCTTCAAGCTCGGTGAGGGTATAGTAATTGGAGACTCTCCAATGAGGAAATGGCCAGGCGTTAGTACATCCAAGTTGTTTAAATCTGTTTCAATAAGTGGGCAAATAGGACGAGAATTAAGACATGCTTCAACTTGACATAATACAGTGGTCATCTCTTCGTATGTCAAATTCGTATTCATGATGCGTTTGAGGTGGAACTTCATGGATTTTACTCCGGCCTCCCAGAGGCCTCCAAAATTTGGGCTATATGCAGGTATGAAGTGCCACTGAGTGCCGTCCGCTGCGAGTAGATTGGACATGTGATCCCCAAATTCAACATTTGCTTCCTTGAATGCCTCTGCAAGTGACTTGTTTGCTCCGACGAAATTTCGTCCCTGGTCACTCCACAAATCACTACATCTTCCACGACGTGATACAAAGCGCCGAAAAGCAGCGATAAAGGCTTCCGACGTCAAATCTCCCACCAGCTCCAAGTGGATCGCTTTTGTCGACATGCATATGAAGATGGCGATGTAGGATTTGTTGGTTTTTGCACCTCTGCCTTTGGACATAAGGACATCATAAGGGCCAGCAAAATTAACACCACTATTTAGGAATGGCCGTGCAGGGGTTACTCGCACCTTCGGTAACTCGCCCATTAGCTGCGTCCGAGATCGGGCATTCAACTTTGCACAAACAAAACATTTATGAAGGTATGTCTTTACTAAACCCTTTACTTTCAGAATCCAGTATCTTGACCTCAGGTAATTTAGCATCAGTTGTACTCCTCCGTGCAGCGTCTTTTTGTGAGCATCAGCAACCAGTAAGGAGGTGAGTGGATTCTTGTGATCTAAGACTATAGGATGCAGACGGTCGTGTTCTAAATAATTAGCGTTTTGTAGTCTTCCGCCCACCCTGAGTATCATTTTATCATCCAGATATGGATTAAGGGTCTTCAAACGGCTTGTATTTCTTACTTGTTTCCTTTCTAATAGGTCTCTAATATCTTCCTGAAATATAACATCTTGTATGATTTTTATGCAGGTCTGCAGCGAGTCTTCGAGTTCTTCAGTAGTGATCGACAAATGTACAGGTTGATTTTGTCTTAACCTTAGAAATCTTTTAACATATGTAATAGTCTTCAGTAATTCTGGTAAGTCTTTGAATAACTCAATTTTTCGGTACAAGGAAATTTCTTCGTTTTCTCTTGTGAGGTAAGTATTAATGGTTTTCCTTCTTTCTAAGTCAGTTTCTTCATTTATTAATGTTTCCATGTGTATTTTTTCTTGTTTCAGGTGTTCCGGTCCGTGCCACCAGAGTGCGTATGTTCTCAATTCAGGAGCCAACATTCCTCTCGAGGCGACATCAGCTGGATTTTGTTGTGACTGTACATTTGTTTCCAATATTGTCAAGTATGGTTATTACTCTATTTCTTACGAATGTGTGCCATCTGTTGGGATCTCCTTGCAGCCATGACAACACTATCGTGGAATCAGTCCAACAAAATATCTGACTCGTTGGGATGCGCGTCGCTTCACTTACATGCTTTAGTAATTTTGACAGGAGCACTGCACCGCACAACTCAAGTCGTGGAAGGGATAACGCCTTGATAGGGGCTACCTTTGTCTTGGCAGCGATAATTCTTGTCTTATAGCCTCCGATTACTCCTCGAACCCTCAAGTAAGCAACAGCTCCATACGCCTTAGTTGAAGCGTCACAGTAACCGTGAATAGAAACATCTTTCAACGTTTCTTGTATCGTAAACAGCCATCTCTTTAATTTCATGGATTTAATATCTTCAAAACTGTGTCTAATATGTAACCATTCATTTTTTGTTTCAGATGAGAGTTCTTCATCCCAATGGACCCGTTGAAGCCATAATTTCTGAATCATTATCTTTGCAGGGACCAGTGCCAGAGCTAACCATCCCAGAGGATCAAAAAGTCGTTGAACCTCGGCCAATATTTTCCTCTTGGTGATGGTTTCTGATAAGGGTGGTAGCTTTAGGTTGTATTTAATAACATCTTCTCCCATATTCCAGGATAAGCCCAGTGTTTTTATCAAGCCGTCTAACTTGATATCAATGTTAACATGAGAGCTGAGCTCATCTGGATGAAATTCTCTGAGGAAATCTGAACTGTTCGACGCCCATTTTTGTAGGGTGAAACCACCTCTCTCAAGAATTGCCTTCACGTCCTTCGCTACACCAACAGCCTCGGGTACCGTATCTTGACCGGACATCAGATCGTCCATGTAAAAGTCTTTTCTAATAGTATCTGCTGCTACAGGATGGTTCTCGCCTTCATCGTTCGCCACCTGGTGCAGAGTCTTGACGGCAAGGTATGGTGCACATGCCGTGCCAAAGGTGACTCGCAGGAGCCGGTATTCCTTCACAGGTTCATTTGGGCTGTCACGCCAGACAATTCTTTGGTAATCTGCGTCCTCATTCGAAACGAGTATTTGTCGATACATCTTCTGAATATCGGCCACAAATGCTATCTTTTTCAGGCGCCATCTCATGACGAGAGATCTCATATCTTCCTGAAGTTGCGGTCCAACCAGTAACTCGTCGTTGAGTGCTACATTATTTGAGCCCCTGTGAGAGGCGTGAAACACTGGTCTGACTTTTGTAGTCTCACTTTCTTCCTTTACCACTGCATGGTGGGGTAAATAGACAGCTGGTTTATTACTTTCACCACTTGGTACTTCCTCCATGTGTTTCATATCGTTGTGTTCATTAATTGCTTTAGTTTACTCCTTTCTCAGATCATCATTCTTCATTAAACGTCTTTCTAAATGATGTAATCTATTGATTGCTCCTTCTTTTGTATTACCATGTGGTGATTGTGGGTTTTCTGTTTTAAATGGCAGCTTGACTACGTAGCGCCCTTCGCTATTTCGTATGTGTGTCTCTTTATATATTCTCTCGCAGTCTTCTTCTTCTTTGGTAAGTTTTTCTTGTGTATCTGTTTCAACCTCCCACATAGATTTCAACATTTCATCTAGATCAAGCTTATGATGCATTACTAGTATTCGTTCTTCTGAAGATTGTGCTTGTATCTTTCCAATTAAGATCCAACCCAAGCTTGTATTTTGGGCACATGGAGAGCCAGGTGGACCTTTGATTATTTCAGCCTTCAAAATTTGAGCACAAACTTGTAGAAGTTTGTTCTCAAATTTTGAAGGCTAGTAGACATGCTGTTGGGTGTAGACCCAACAGCATGTCTACTCGCCCTGGTGAATGGAAGCTAGAATGGAAGCCAGGATGAGTCCTTGTAAGTGCGGCCAGGTGTGCATGGTACCAGTAATTGTTTCAGATGGCAAGTGTGAGGTTAATCGCGTTGGCATTACATAGGCATTGATGGTAATCTTGACGTCATTGTCATATCGCGAATGAAGCTCGACTTGGATCACGTGATTAACTGTTGTCTGTGTTGCTCCAACACCAGTAATTGTTCCCTTTATTGGTGATCTCTTGACCTTTAACAGTTGCGCTGCTCGCTCACTAATAAAGTTTGCTTGTGAGCCCTGGTCAACCAGCGCTCGTAATATTGTACTATGTCCATCTTCATCTCTGACTTGCGCTAATGCTGTTGCAAGCAAAGCTGTTGACTTCTCCGAGACAAAGTGTGTAGATAATGCCAACTCAGGATTGTCACTGTGTTCCGGTTTCTTTTGTTCTTCCTCTATTTGACTATGATTTGTTGACTGACTCACATTGTCTGACTGACCGCTGCTGGGTTGATGTAACAATGTATGATGGCGGCGGTTGCATCTTCGGCAGGACATTCGATTGCGGCATCTCCTGGCAGAATGTCCTGATGTCAGACAATTGAAGCATAAATTGTTTTTCTTAATAAATTCGTTGCGTTCATTCGGTTGTAACTTACAAAATTCTTTGCAGTGACACAAGGAGTGCTCAGCCTTACACATACTGCATGACTTGGTCGGTGATGTATCTGACTTCTCTTCCGGTGATGTGGAATGGAATGACTTTGCCTTAACATTCGTCTGCTCCCTTTTAGCTGTAGGATTAACCATCTCGAGTGTCCGATATTTTGTTTCCAGGAAAGTCTTTAAGACGCCTGCGGAGCATGCGTATTTCATACAAACGTAATACCAAAATAATTTGTAAATTAAACATATTCTTAAGGTAGTGTGTATTTATTTCGATTGAATTACAGAATATCTAGGTTCCCAAATATATATTTTGATTGGACACTGATTATAACAAGAGTTATAAGAAAAATAAGTTTTCTATGGAAATTTTTAATTCCTCATATCTCGTCTTTGTACCATTGTCCTCTCAAAAAATGTATTTGGGAACATAGATATTCTGTAATCCAATCAAAATAAATACACACTACCTTAAGAATATGTTTGATTTACAAATTATTTTGGTATTACGTTTGTATGAAATACGAATGCTCCGCCGGCCCCTTAATTCTTTCCAAGATGGTAGGTTGTCAGTCTCTTCCTTATAAGAATCTTCTTCCCAGGCTGTGTGTGTATCGACATCTAACTTTTGTACAACTGTGTATATAATCATCTGATCCCAGCCCTCGATAGGTATTTCTTGATTCTTCAAGTTATTTAAGCACTGAGAGGTTGTATCTAATAAATTCTTTATTTGGACAGCCGATGGAGTGGTAATTTTCTTTTGAGTAAATAACTTCTGGAGTAGAGAATGAACTATTAAACGTTTGTTTCCATATCGTTGTGCAAGTGTATTCCACGCCTGTTCATAATTAATATCAGTGACATTAACATGCTTCAACAATTCTTTAGGTTCACCAACCAAGCTTAACTTCAGATAATGTAACCTTTCCACGTTACATAAAGACGTGTTGTTGTGTACCAGCGACGTAAACATATCTCGAAACATAGGCCAGTCATCATAACTGCCGTTGAAAGAAGGTAACTCGATGCGTGGTAAGTTAACCCGTGGTGGCGACGAAGCGTCACATGCTTGTTTCTGATTGTCTGTAGATTTCGAAAGCATCGACAACGTATCCTTCAAATCGCCTACTAAACATGAGTACAAATCTTCTACCACAAAGTAATCTTCGTTAGCGAAATATGTAAGATCATTTCGTTTAGTCTTAGGTGTACATTTTACTAAGTCTTGAATTTTTGATGCGTCGTATTAAACGTTTGCCAATATCCTTCGATGGTTTGTAACTTAGTTTCAATATAACCTCTTGATAATCTTTGCTTCGGACACTTCTTCAAATTACTTTGTGTCTTTTGTAACAGTAAATAAAGATCTTCTAACGAGTTAACCAACTGTTGCTGTTCACTAGTTAACGTAACACTTATTGTTCTGTCTAGTTATTAAGATTTTCTTCTTGTTATGATAGTTTTAACGCACTCACAATTCACCTTTTTAAAGTCATAAAGTCAATCGTTTAACTTGTTTATTAGTTACTAGCTTCTGCCCGCGACTTCGTACGCGGATCCTATTGCTTTTGCCAGCGACACCGGGTTCGTCAAAATCGAAGATCTGAAACGTCTAATTCTAAGAGCCCGGGGACGGGAAAATAATGGATCTTTCCCACCTGAGCAACACATACCGTTTGTTTCTTTTTGCCATTTAACAGCTTCACAAAAAGTAAAATTTTGAACCATACCTCCGATGGCGGAATATGTGGCGTATTCAATCATAGGAGTATACGTAAATGAACTCCGTTTCTTATCAACCCAAGGAAGGTCATCATGCCCTACGGCTACATCTTGAGACACCCGATTCTTCAGATGTTATCGACATTCTGTTCAGAGAATGTCGAAGTTCGCGCTCTTCTTCTGTCTCTTCATGCCGTACTCCAGCAATTCTTTCTCTCTCACTTTCTAACAGATTATGAATATTTTGTTGTGCGCGTGTTCGGCGCTCTTCTTCTGTCTCTTCATGCCAAAAACACTCAAATAACATAAGCTCGAAGACATATTTATTCGATAAAATAAAATAATAAATGGGAGTTTTGGCCAGTAGAGTCAAATTCTCAATGATATACCATCGTCATCGAAAATCGAAAATCAGTCCTAAACTGTTACCTCCTTAACCGCGTGGAGGTACTCCCAGTTTTTGTTATTTTATAATTATACAGTGAAATTAGTGATAGCTTTGCAATAATTTTCACATCAGATGTTTCTGATCTTCGATTTTTTATAAGTCAACAGGAAGTGCCCATCAGACCGAACAACTTTTGCTAAGACGTCATCATTCCTATGTGTTATGGTGTAGCTGGGCTCTTGTAGTTCCACAACAGGTGTTCCAGATCTTCGATTTTATAAATTAACAGAGAGTGCTCATCAAATTGAACAACTTTTGCTAAGACGTCATTCCTATATGTATTATGGTGTAGCTGGGCTATTGGAGTTCCACGACAGGTGTCCCAGATCTTCGATTTTTATAAGTCAACAGAGAGTGCTTATCAGATTGAACAACTTTTGCTAAGACGTCATTCCTATACGTGTTATGGTGTAGCTGGGCTATTGGAGTTCCACGACAGGTGTCCCAGATCTTCGATTTTTATAAGTCAACAGAGAGTGCTCATCAGATTGAACAACTTTTGCTAAGACGTCATTCCTATATGTGTTATGGTGTAGCTGGGCTCTTGGAGTTCCACATCAGGTGTTCCAGATCTTCAAATTTATTCTCTCAGCAGAAAATGCTCATCACGTGAAACAATTTTTGCTATGGTGTCATATTTGTATCTCTTATAGTTTAGCTGGTCTATTGCGGTTCTACATCAGGTGTTCAGGTTTCCAAGATAAATTATAGCCTATATGTTGCCCAGACATAATACCTATACAACAAAAAAAAAAACATTCAAATCCGTCCAGTACTTCCGAAGATTAGCGTGTACAAACAAACAGACAAACAGACAAACAGACAAACAGATAAACAGACAAACAGACAGACTTTTTTTTTTGGATTCGTGCTCTATTACTGTTTCTAAACCCCCTTCAATTACTATTTTTTAAATATATTCAATGTACAGACACAGCTTTTTTACTCTTTTATTATATGTATATAGATATAGATATATAGATTACGCGTAGCACAGATGTCTTGCAAAAAAAGGTGCACAAAAAACGGCTCAGGAATGCGGCCGTTCGTGTCGTTCTTATCTATTTTTCTAATATTCGGCTCGTTTGGACCATATGTTGGAGTGATTAAGGTTCAATATTGATTGCAGGACTTTGTAAAAATGACAGACACGTCTTTACTTCACGATGATTTATTCTGGACTACTTTAATGAGCAAGACAGACAATTATATATTATGTACCGAACACATAGGTAAATAAACTACAGATCTTATGTTGATGAAAAGAGCGCCATGTTATGCCAGGAGGCGTACAAATATGTTGTGCTAATTAGCTTTGGATTAGAATTATCACTATATAATATACGAACATCATGCATTATGGTATTAAATTAAAAAAATAAATTGAATAGTACATATTAATTAGCATCGGATATAAATGAGGAATTATTAAAATGTCAAAAAAATAAAATAATAATATGTCAGAATAATACATGTCAATTACTGTCAAAATGTCAATTAGTCTCAATTTGTTTAACCACAATATTTGTAATTCTAAATTAATTCATTATTTAATTATTCGTCAAAAGTATAATAGCATTTACCATTTAAAAACAATTTCATTTTTTTTCTTAAATTGTGTAAAATCTAATTCTTTTATGGCATCTGGAATTTTATTATAAATGCGTGGAGCCATACCAAGGACACTTTTGTTACTAAAGCAGTTTTACATTAGCATTTTTGTACTGACTACGAATTGGAACATTTCGCACCATTGTCATTTTTTCAAAAAGGTTGGGATTCGTTTTAACACAGATACTAATTTCTAATATGTATAAAGCCGGTAAAGTTAGTAGTTTTAACGATTTAAAGTACGGTGCACAGCTGTCATCTGTTTTCAGACCACACATGGCTCTTATGCACCTTTTTTATGCCTTGAATAATAATTCTTTATCCGGGGAATTACCCCAACAAAATAATTCCGTATCGTAAGAGTGAGGCTACTAGCCCATGATAGGCAACAAGTAACGCGTCTATATTTACTTTTAGGCAGATTTATTACCCTGGTTCAATCCATGGTCCGGAGCGAGACGGAATGGGAAGCCGTCACCTCCTTCTGCGAAGCAGTCATGCTGGCGAAGGAGGTGGCGGAACAAGAGAGGGAGAGAGCCTCTCTTCCCGGCCGCCGCGGGAGACGCACCGGGCGTCGGGGGCCACGTGGTGGCTACCGGCCACCGTAGATGCGGGCCTGTGGACGGTTAGCCATGGGCTAGCTAGCCGTCCGTCCGTCTAGTGACGACAGGCCGTGTCGACGGCGCGTTCGTGTTCCACGCGCGCCTCAAAGAGATGTCAGCAGAAGAGAGGGGCCCGCAAGGGCCGAAGCCTGCCGGGGTTGCGGGCTGTTCGAAAGAGATACCGCGGCCCCGGAACGTAAAGGGCGAGGAAGGAACATGGATGGGTTTTAGTCAGTAAGAGTCTGACACTCCCTCCCGCTCCGCCCAGAGTGGGAGAAGTCATTTGATGATTTCCCATCCTAAAAAAAAAAAAAAAAAAAAAAAAAAAAAAAAAAAAAAAAAAGGCAGATTTATTAATTTTTTTACATAGCTGTTCTAAATGAGCTTTCCAGTTAAGGGTATTGTCAATATGGATACCTAAAAAAACGCTAACTTTTACTTCCTCTATTTCGTTGCCATTGTAATTGACACAAATTTTTGGAGCTTCAATTCTTTGACGGAAATGCTTTACTTTGGTTTTCTTGAGGTTGATTATTAAATTATTCATATTAAGCTAATTAATTATGTCAGTAAGAGTATTATTAATGTCACATAAGTATTTACGTCTTTACATGTTACTACGGCAGTGCTATCGTCTGCAAACAAAATCATTTGTTGTTGTGTCACTTTTGGCAAATCATTTATGTAAATAAGAAATAAAGATGGCCCAAGCACGCTACCCTGAGGCACTCCATATTTTATACTTCTGAAATTTGACAAGTACATACGTTTGTTCCGTTTTGGTTTTCGCGCACACTCTTGTGACTTCCGTACATTGTTGTCGATTACTTAGATATGATTCTAGTAATTTTAGAATGTTCCCTCTGATGCCATAGCAGTGCAATTTGTCTAGAAGGATTTTATGATCAACATAATCAAAGGCTTTAGTCATGTCCGTGTAAATAGCACAGATAGGAGTCGTTTTATCAACAGCAGACATAACATTATTTATAGGTCGAAGATAGCCATGTTAATTGTTTTACTTCTCCGGAATCCGTTTTGTTCTTTGCACAAGATATTAAATTTGTGAAGATATTGGTAGAGCGAGTTATAAATAACTTTTTCAAAGATTTTGGAGAAACAGGAATCTTGGCTATTGGCCGGTAATTAACACGGACGGAAGAACAAAACGGATTCCGGATCCGTTTTGTTCTTTGCACAAGATATTAAATTTGTGAAGATATTGGTAGAGCGAGTTATAAATAACTTTTTCAAAGATTTTGGAGAAAACAGGAATCTTGGCTATTGGTCGGTAATTATTTATAAGTGTCTTGTCTTCGTTTTTGTGGAGCGGTTTTATTATGACTTTTTTTAAGCCTTCGGGATAGATGCCCTCGGTAATATCTCTTTCCCGCCATTAGAAACAGAGAGAGACAAAGACCAGCCCTTTCGAAGTTCCGATTTTGAATTCGACCTCAAAGACAAACACGTTCGGAATTACGTACTAACTAAAGAAATTTTGCAAAAAGATAATTATGTCTTTTAATGTAATTTATTGAATTTTTAACTTATTGTTGTATTTAAACGAAAATGTATTTACTGCAAATAAAACTGATATATTCCCTGTAAAAAAAAAGTTTTCCACGTGTATATTTAAGTAGATGTGTTGGTGTAGGGGTTTCAATATTACTGATTTGCTTGATGGATTTAATAAGATGTATGTATGGTGTAAGTAGGTATTTCTGTTATGTGCTTGTTTTACCTACTTAGTTCATTTTAATATTGCTATTATTATGGCGGAGTGTGTGCCTAATAAAATTATTAATACATTCTGTATATATTCTCAATTCTTTATTGTAATAATAATGTATATAGATGGAAAGAAAAATATAGTCACAATTATGGACCCTGTCGGGCACAGCATAATCTATATTTGCATAAGATATATCACATTTTATGCCAATAAATATACCTACTATACAAAGGGTGTCCTTCCTTGCCGTCAATTGTTTGTAACGCAATGCGACCTCGATGTAATCAGCGGTTAATTTAAATTAACTATCGATTTAATAATCAATCTATGAAATTTTAGATCAGAGGAAAATGGGGTAATCCAACGCGTGAGGCATATCAACTGATTAACTTCAACGTACCTGTCAAGTAGCCACTGCAGCCAGAAACAGGACAACCTAAACCTGTAGTGTAAGAATTAAACCCGCAACCCGCTGTGCAGCAACCAATCAAAATCAAAATCAATTTGCCTCAACCGTTTATAAGCGGTTAATAAGTTAAGTGGAAGTTAAATAGTTATGGAGAAGTAAAACAGTAGTAGAAATAAATAATAAAAACAACCATGAGTGTGAAACACACTGCATCCTAAACCTCAAAGTAGTGCACTAAAAGCCATTTTCGAGGAAGTGTATTGAAAACATATTTGTTGTTGTTAAGATATGGGTAATAATCTTGAAAATTAATTATTTGGTACTAGAAGTTTTTATTCCACTTTGCCCTATGAATTATGCAAATTACACGCTTGTTATACATTTAGGTATATGTATACACACTAAAACATCTTTTATTATAAACTTTGCATGACTGAATTGGTACAACACAGTGGACTGCGCATTCACTTAACATCTGGAAATGTATGATTATGTACTGTGTTGAGCAATGAATATTTGAATTTGAATTTATACTGTCTTAGCCTTGTTTGGTAAGTCACCACAGTATGGCTGCACGAAATACATGTATTTCACTCGGTAAGTACCAAAATAAATAGCTTATATCAGATTCAACAGCAAATAGATTGTAAATAATAGTTACTTGTTACTCTATGTCAACACTTTACCGATTTGTTTGACGGCTGTGAAGATGTTAGACAAAAGTTTTTGATGCATGGGGCCGTAGAGAATTTTAGAGCTTTCGATGTTTTTCCTTCAGCCTTTTCTAACCTAGACGTCTGAGCGGCTAAAACGAATTCGTCTGAGTATAAAAAGCTTTTGGTTTATTAAGCAAGGTTTTGTCATTTCTATATAGATAGTGAATAGTGTTGGAGCTAGCACACTTCCTTGAGAAAGCCCATTTTTTTCACTTCGTTTTCCGCTCTTGCTGGTTTTTAGGTCTACCTGGAACCGGCGATTGTTCAAAACTACGCTCATAATCCACGAGGCCTGTATCTTTCGAGGTGTTGTTGATCTCTGACAGAAGTATTCCGATGATGACTGTGTCAGAAGCTACTGATAGTTCGACCAATACAACATACTTAGGGCACGTTGTTAGCCTCGCAACCATCTTTGATGTAATGTGACAGTTTGGGAGTCTGATTGGCAGTGGCGGACTAAGCCCGTCAGAGGCCCGAGGCGGCAAAGCTGAATGAGGCCTCTCAGCTTTAAGTTTCGAAAAACTCCTCTCACATGGTGCAACCGAGATGCAAATGGTCAAGAAGTATTGGAGTATAGGCGATATACAGGGTAACGATTCACTGAAGTCCCATTTTATAATAAATTGAAGGATTTCTTGGTCTCTCCATTTGGCAGCCACATCCATACTTGTATGCATGCCTGAGGCTGCTGGCTTTTACATGCCTGAAGTACCTTTTTATTTCTTGGGAAACTTGCTCGTTGTCAATTTCACTATACATTAAAATTTGTATCAGATTGACAACTGCTACCGCCAGAGCGTCACCTGACTTTGTTTCAATAAATTGGAAAATATTATTGATTTGTTTCATGGCCTGTATCGTGTCGACAATTCTTATTCAGGTGGATCACCTGGAGGGAAAGTACTCGAATTACTGGAGATAGACAATTTTACTTAAGGGAAACATTTCTTTATTTTTTTTTAAAGAAACAAATTATTCTGCATTCACAGATTTTCAAAAATTCGCTTGTCACACTCGAACCGACTAAAGTTCGAAAAAATAACATCCTGTAATTTTTGACACCAATCGATAAGGCCAATCATATGGATTAAATCTCTCCAACAAATATGATAAATTAAATGAAAGAAAAACCATGAAAACTAAAGAACAGTTATAAATTCAATGGGATAAATTCAAAAAGATAGCACGTTTATTCATGGTTTTCGTTTCATTTAACTTATCATGTTTGTTAGAGAGATTTGATCCATTTGATTGACTCTATCGATTGATGTCAAAAAGGTACAGAACGTTATTTTGTCGAACTTTAGTCGATCCATCCCGGGTTCGATGCCCGAGTGTGGCAAAATAATTTTCGAAAAACTGTGAATGCAGACTTGTTTCTTTTTAAAAATAAAGGAATGTTTCCTTTGAGTAAAATTTGCTATCTCCAGTATTTAGAGTACTTTCCCTCCAGGTGGCACTGTAAAATTCCACCCTGTATAAATTGGTCTATGCATTTATACATTGACCAGATTGTGATGATTGATAATCCAGCATCATGAGCTGATTCACCCGGCATCGTTCTTTTTACCTTCCTTCTTCCTCGTTGCTCCATGTCATTGCATTTTTATGCCAAAAGTTACAGCATTGTCTACAATCGTCAGTGGTTCGTTCGGTCACTAAATATTCACTCTATTATTTTTTCAAAGTTAAAAGAGTTTGGTCCAAGGTATTTCAATTTTTCGACAGCAATGTCGTCAAAACCAGCACTTTTACTATTTTTGGGTTTTTATCACATTTACTAGTCCTTACAGTGCGAAAGATTTGCTTATGTTAACGACGTTGATTTTGATTTTGCTAGCAGGCAGCTTGACTGGCATCTGGGCGGATTTTGATCAGCAGGGGGGTTGTTAGTAAGTTTCGGAATAGTGTTCTATCGAGTACATTTCGTATGGTTACTTTCCCGTTTCATCAACTAAACAAAAGTGAGGTGGGTGACATGTTGGTGACATGTCTATGTCTGCGAGAAGTTTCATCAATTTTGCCGTCCACGGCTTTCTCCCACATCACGCATAAGTTCATCCCTGAGCACAAGCGGTTTCTTAGAGAGTGGGTCTGTGTTTTATGAGGTTTTGTAACTTGCAAGTGGCCTAGCGGAGTCTTTGCTCGGACCATCGATATAAGCAGTACGACAGCTACGTGAAAAGTTTTGCCGGAATACTGATCACATCACGTGAAGAAGCTTATAAAAAAAAACAAAATACACCATCTTACCTAGTTACTCACACCAAATATCAGTTACTTTAACAATTTATTTTTTTCACCACCTCCTCGATAATGTCAAATCATATGTCATGCAAACTTAACATACTACACACACATACGAATTGATGGACGAGCGTGTAATATACGTAAGCCCATCAATGCCTAGTTGTGGACAAGGCTTGTTTAGTACTTTTCTCAAATAATGCGAGGAAATGAATGCAATTACTGTTCAAAATCTATACTACTTATAATATTATAAATCAGAAGAGTTTGTTTGTTTGTTTATTTGGTTGAACGCGCTAATCTCAGGAACTACTGGTTCAAATTGAAAAAATATTTTTGTGTTGGATAGTACATTTATCGAGGAAGGCTTTAGGCTATATAACATCACGCTACGACAATTAGGAGCAGAGCAGGAATGAAAAATGTTGCAAAAACGGGTTTTTTTTTGCCGTTCGTTTCTCTCTCTTATGTGACGCAGACGAAGTTGCGTTGGTCAGCTATAGGCTATAATTTATGTTGGAAACTTGAACACCTGATGCAGAACCGCAACAGACCAGCTAAACTATGAGAGATACAAATATGACACCATAGCAAAAATTGTTCCACGTGATGAGCATTTTCTGCTGAGAGAATAAATTTAAAGATCTGGAACACCTGATGTGGAACTCCAAGAGCCCAGCTACACCATAACACATAAATAGGAATGACGTCTTAGCAAAAGTTGTTCAATCTGATAAGCACTCTCTGTTGACTTATAAAAATCGAAGATCTGGGACACCTGATGTGGAACTCCAATAGCCCAGCTACACCATAACACATATAGGAATGACGTCTTAGCAAAAGTTGTTCGGTCTGATGGGCATTTCCTGTTGACTTAGAAAAAATCGAAGGTCAGAAACATCTGATGTGAAAATTATTGCAAAGCTATCACTAATTTCACTGTATAAAATAACATAAGCTGGGAGTACCTTCACGCGGTGAAGGCGCTAACATTTTAGGACTGATTTTCGATGACGATTGTATATCAATGAAAATTTGACTCGACTGGCCAAAACTCCCATTTATTATTTTATTTTATCGAATAAATATGTCTTCGGGTTTATGTCATTTGAGTGTTGAATTTCCTTTTCCATTTATCTTCGTGACTCGGTAGCCTACCCGGTAACGCAGGGGAGCTGTCAATTAGATATTAATTGATTAGATATCTTCACAACAAAACTATAACCATGCCTAGAAAGAGGTCAAATCTTTCCCAATGTTCCAAAGGAGCTACAAGATTGAGGATCATAAGATCCCAAGAATCTACCGAAGAGCGTCAGGAGAGACTTGATGCTGTTCGAGAACACCAGGCTGCTTGCTCCGTGGAAACCTCTTCGGATCGCGAAGCACGCCTGCGTTCTTAGCGTATTTACGCATCTACATCCAGATCTCTAGAGACCAGTGAAGAATAGATGCGCGACTGGCCGATCGTGAACGTCATGCATTGTCTCGCGAGTCGGAGACGTTCACGGATAGAGAATTGCACTTGAGTACCAAGCGTATCTACGCATCGACTTGTAGATCTCTAGAGACAAGTGGGGAACGTGATGCGCGACTGTCCGCTGATCGTGAGCGACATGCATTGTCTCGCGAATCGGAAACGTTTACCGATACAGAATCACGCCTGAGTTCTCAGTGTATTCGCACATCTACTAACAGGTCTTTTGAAACGAGTGATGAACGTGATGCGCGACTAACTGCTGCTCGAGATTATCATACTCGTACATTGCCCCGAACACGCACACAACAAAATATTCATAATCAGTTAGAAAGTGAGAGAGAAAGAATTACTGGAGTACTGCATGAAGAGACAGAAGAAGAGCGCAACGAACGTTTGAATTCTGATCGAATTCGACATTGTCTGAACAGAATGTCGATATCATCTGAAGAATCGGATGTGTCTTAAGATATAGCCGTAGGGCATGGCGACCTTCCTTGGGTTGATAAGGAATGGAGTACATTTACGTATATACTCCTATGATTGAATACGCCACATTTATTATGGTTCAAAATTGTACTTTTTGTGAAGCTGTTAAATCAGATTAATGATTAAGGATTACGATTACATTTTGTAATCATCAATCAAGATTACAGATTACGGAAATTAATCAAGAAAGTAATCATATCGGTGATTAATGATTATTAGTTTGTAATCGTTATTTTGATTACTATTTTGATTACTTTTTTGATTGATGCATACTAACTACATTTAGGAATTCGAAAAATAAAATCATTAACATTGTAAATCATCTTTATTTTTTGATCAGTCTCATGAATTAAATTTTTTTAATAATTATTATACTTAAGAAAACAATCAAGAATTATTTTTATGTGTGCCATGTGTGGCTTAAATTAGATGTTAAAAGCACCCTCTTTTCAAAGATCTCATCCGAAAGTCTGTGTGATTTAGGTAAATTGGTCATGGTCGCATATGAGAAAAGTCTTTCGACGGGACCCGATGACGGAAGAGGTGTGTTATATTTTTTTAAAACACGTTTAATTTCAGGGTATCGATTTAGCATCGATACAACCGCATTTATTAAAAATATGCTTAAAAAAATAATCAAATCTACCCATGTAATTAAGATTACTGAGTATTGTAATCAAAACTAATGATTACAAATGTAATCATGATTGAAAGTAATCAAGATTAAAAGTAATCATGATTGATGTATTCATGATTACTTTCAATCAGATTATTAATCCGATTACAAAAGTAGTTGATTACGCCCAACTCATTGTGTTGCTCAGATGGGAAAGATCCGCTTTTCCCTTCCCCGGGTTCTTAGAATTCGACATCAGACGTTTCAGATCTTCGATTTTGACGACCCCGTTGTCGCTGGCATAAGCAACATCAGGATCCGCGTACGAAGTCGCGGGCAAGCTAGTCAATGATACACACAAACAACAATAATTTTTCTCGCGTTAAAGAGATCTTTTTTTTTTCAATAAACCGCTTTCTATTTGTAAGCCATAATGACTCGCTGGTCATTGATGTGATTTGATTTTGGAACAAAGTAGAAATCGCATACGAACATTTAGGATCGGTAGTCTAATTCCATGTATTCACCATTAACGGCGTGGTGGTGGTGAGGCTGCGGTTCGAATCCCGGTAGGAGCAAATGTTTGTGTGATGAGCATGGCCATTTGTTTCAGAGTCCCGATGTTTATATATAATAAGTATGTTTTTACAAACAAAAAGTATATATGTAGTATATCAACTACGTGGTGTCCACGACACAAGCCTTGCTTAGTGTGGCACTAGGTGGCGCTGTGTGTTAATGTCTAGCGGTATTTATTTATTTTTTATTAAAAATAAATTGTTCGAAAATCGAACTAGCCAGTAGCCACCACGAGTAGAATATAATATAAAAGAAAAAAAGAATACAAATTAAAACGAGGCGCGTATACTAATAATTGATTTGCTTTGTTATACAACAAATTACTTAACTGTAAATTCTCACAAAAATGCCGAGTGACGATAGTGATTTGACTCCGGAGTACATTCAATCCGAAGTCACGAATTACCAACAAACTACTCCCTGAAAAATCCAAGGTATCGTAATGAAAGCCTAGCCTAGTATGCCTACTAATAATTTTTAATGTCTCGTAGATGGTGTGAAAAGTAGAGTATTCACCTTGGAGATAAAGCTGCCTTCGTCTGGGGCGACCTTGTATTCCACGCTGCACTCAGGATTTTTGTCTTAAGGCGATTACACGAGCTAAACGCGAGTTTTATAATTACTAAAAGTATATGATTCAAACAAGACCAGAAAAATATATGAGATTCTTCAGGATATATGCTAGCATGATACTGTTTTGAAAACATAATACAATTAATTTGGCTCGATAAAAAGAAATCACGAACTTACCTCTAAAAATATCTTTCAAACAATAAAAAACATACTAATATGCATGCGATCATTCTGATTTTTTGGCAAATAATTCTACAAGCAATATATTAGCATGATACTGTTTTAGTTTTTTAATCCAATCAATAGTTTTTTTGTAAATCGATCGAAACCACTCATTTCGCGCTATTTGGCCCGCAGTGCACTGCGGGCCAAATAGCGCAATGGCTGACGTAACAACCACTTTGTAGTGCAAGCTGATTAGAACTTTATTCTAACAGAATTTCAAACGAAGTTTGAACCACCACAAATAGAGTTGCTAATTTAGCTCGTCTAAGCGCCTTAACTCTAAACTCCCTCGCTCCGCTCGGGGGTTAACGCTAGAATCCTTCGTTTTGCTCGAGATTCTATACGGCCTTTTATCCCCTTAGTGCGTAATCTACTATTCTCTTCGCAGTGACAGCAGCGGTTTTATTGGTATCCGCGCGAAGCGGGGTATTGTGTGCGCCGCTGTACCCGACGTCAGACTTCGACTCCCAGCTGTGGCACATACTGCACGAGCAGATGTTGTCACCCCAAGACTACATAATATCTCGAGCGCTTGATGACGTGCAAGCCACGCTGAACCAACGATGGCAAGGTGAATACAGTGCTCTGCACTGAATCATGTTAAGGTATGCTATAGTTACTAAGTTTAGGCTTTAATCATTTTCTTCTTGTTTGCAGGTTACGAGTTGATTATCTGTGGATCATTAGCTGCAGGATTAGGTATAAAAACAAGTGATATAGACCTCGCCGTAAATGTACCGAATTCTAACGATTCAGCTGGCTTATACGTGTTACAAGAAACAAAAAAGTTGTTCAACAAACAACCTGAATTGTATACATCATTGAGATACAAGAATGACGTTAATGTTACAATTTTCGCATTTTTCCACATTCCCTCGAACCGAAAAGTTGAGATCGCATTTCGCGCTGATGACTCCTGGATCTCAAGCAGCCAACTTATTAGCTACTACTTCCAGTTAGATAAAAGGTTCATTCCTTTGGGGGTCTTTCTGAAATACT
The DNA here is from genome assembly GCA_950022955.1 of Xestia ashworthii. Lineage (NCBI taxonomy): Eukaryota > Metazoa > Arthropoda > Insecta > Lepidoptera > Noctuidae > Xestia > Xestia ashworthii. The sequence goes on from OX465561.1 coordinate 1,472,281, forward strand.
TTTTCAGTACGCACGATGTCACTGGTCATGGAAAAGGCTTCCTTTCAGGTTATGGACTTTATATGCTAATTATATTTTACTTACAACAGAAGAACATGGCGCCTACTGGCCATGAATTACAAGTTAATTCAAAAAGTCACTTTATTGAAAACTGGGACGTGGGTTTCAATGAACTGCCATACATTTCAACGAATACAGAGAGTCTTTATCAACTGCTCGGCGGATTCTTCAAATACTACAGCGAATTTAATTTTGAGGAATATATCGTATCGCCTTTTACTGGACGTCGTATACCAAGGAAGGCTTTTATAGATATCAAAAATTTCCCACAAGAATATACTTTATATAACAACAACACGTCACAACACTCATTCCAGATTGCGATACAAAATAATTTAAACATAACTACTAATTTATGCATTCAAGATATATTCTATCACGATTTAAACACTGGACAGTTGATGTCACATGAGCGGGCGATGAAGTTTAAACATCTGATGAAGTCAGTCGCAAAAATGTTTGAAAAGCTGCCTGGTGAGAGTATCCTAGGAGCTATCCTTGTTATGGATCAACCCAAGAAAAAAGTTATCTCCCACAAGCAATCTTCTGCGGGTGGGCGACATGAACAAGTCTGCATCGACATGTAGGTAGTTAGTAAGAGTAAGAGAGTATCCTAGGAGCTACCCTTTGCTATGGATCAACATGAAGATCAGTTAACGGCTGCAATAACGCAAAGGTGGATGAAATAAATAAAATTTACAAGACTGCATGGTAACATTGTGTTTCCAGTTACCACCCAGTCATTTTAGGCGATAACATAAGATAAACAGAAATTAAAACCAATGGCTCTCGATATGAAATACATACCGGTAGTAAACCTTACATTTATATATTTGAACAGATGATATAAGCTGTACACTGTCGTGAATGACATCCGGGACACCGTTGACATCGTGGCTGGTAAATTCAACGAAATATTTTCGCGTGTTGCCTTGTTGGAAACCGAGCGTAAGAAAAACTTGTCCTTCATACATAAGTAGGAGAAAACACTCGAAAATTTCGAGCAGTTTTCCAGGGTATGTCTCCACCGATCATAGTATCAGATCATGTATAGATGTATACTACGCTAGATAGATACCTATATGTACACGCAATATCCCAGTGGCAAAATCCGAGTCAAAATCAACCTTATTGAAAACCGTGACTGATACGGGCAATCTTATCAACTTGCAAATTAAACCTCATGAAATTTAAGATGTTTTCCGTGACCAAACAAAAGATCCGGCTTACAAAATCATTATAGTCGACTTTATATCAGGGGCCTTAGTCTGCTATTTTTATAAATTCGTCATTCCAACACGATCCCATTCTCATCTCAGTGTAATTTTGCTTAAAGTTCGTAATCTGCTAAATTCATAATGGTTGATCATTGGTCGGTCAATGACCTCATAATAGAATTGTGTTAAAAAAAACATTATCGTATTACCATTATTATAAAACCCGCCAGATTTCATTCATACATATTTTTACGTATTATTTATTAGAGTTATTATAGGTAATATAAAGTAGTAAGGAGTTTCGAATAGCACCAGTCATTCGTTTGTTATTATGGACGAGATAACCATTCTATGCCATTTCTTTCAATTGAATTCAATGGAGTGTCAGTGGTTAACCATTGGAAAGTCATAATGACGCCATTACCTATGTTAGTAGATTATCAAACTTGTCAAAATCAACAATCATGAAGTCAATGATAGACTTTTCTGACACTATTGTAATAACAGACTTGAGGCCCAGTCGCAAGGACGATTTTTTAAAAACTTCCGTAGGCACAATAGAAACTCTTTCAAGTAGACAACGGAGCACCTTAAAATCAGTGGCCCTATCCATTTTTGTCTCTGAAAATCTAATACCCAGAAAAAAGAGACCATTCTACCAGGCACGTGAAGCGGCTAAAAGCAACGAATTCAAATTCTACTGGATTAAACATGGCAAGATCTTTGTACGCGAGAAAGAAGGCTGGCTTTTCTACCATTTTATAGTCCGCATAACTATACCCATCTCGGATTATCAAACCAAACTACCCGCTTTGCCGCTTAGTGTTTATTACTATTTTCTGTTCCATATTTTTTTCAATTATTTTAACTATCTGTATTTCTTTTTGTTCATATTAGAATAGAATAGAATAGAATATATTTATTGTAAAAACATGAGTATACATCAAATAATATGTGCAAGGTCTTAAATAACAGGTAGATCTGCATGTTTTGCCATTAATGGCGTACAAAATAACTTTTTGGTTCAGAATAAACCATAATAAAACTTGAGTTTACATAACTAATTATAAAATTAACAAAAAAGTAAAAAAGTATATTTTTATATATACTCCTACTGCTAATTAAAAGTTACAAACTAAAGGGTCAAATTGTGTAAATGTCGTTATTATAGGAATCTCATTAATTAATTACGTTCATTTAAAAATTCCGATATGGTGTAAAAGCACTTAGCTATGATATTGAATATTGTTAGAATATTGTTTAACTCCTTTATCTTAATGAACAATCAAATGTACACTATGTCATTACGTGCCACACAACTCCTTTCCTATTCACTTTGTCGTTAACACTACATTTCACATACTGCAAGTTTTACAATTATACGACACACAGTCTTATTCTCTACTTAGAGCAGTGATTTCCAAAGTGTTCCAGGTGAACCCTGCCCACGGGCCCTCGGGAGGCCCGTCGGGGTTTACGTTGGCGTGAAAAAAATAAATGGGTATTCACAAGTTGCAAGTCGTCCGCGAACCGGAAGACGATGCGTTGGAAGACCTCCCACTCTAGGTGGACCGATGACCTGGTGAAGGTTGCGGGAATCCGGTGGATGCGAGTCGCAAGGGACCGGTCAATGTGGCGACACTTGGGGACGTCTTTCGGCTGAGATGATGATGATGATGATGAAGTCGTACACAAAAATGTATCTGTCACCGTAAAATTGTCAAACACGTTAGATTGCAATCTCTCTAGCGATATTGTACAAACTCTCGAAATATTGTCAACTGCACATACGGAAGTATCTCTGCCCCCATAATCGGGTTTTGGGGCAACCCCCCGTTAGGTTCCTTTAAACCCTGCACGAAATAAGGAATAAGCGCGAATCGGGGCTCCGTGGACTACGCTTTTTAGGGGAATATAATGTGTTTTAAGGTTAGGTTATATTAATCGGTATTTTTCAGGAATGGTACATGATCTTTTCATGAGAGTGGTACCATTGGGCAAGGGGGACCCCTCCTTCTCTCCACACCGCGTGAGTTGACTACCTTCGCATGCATTTCACGAAAAATAATGCGTTTTATTGTAAGCAGTATGTTCGTTTGACAATATTTCGAGAGTTTACAATATCGCTAGAGAGATTACAATCTAACGTGTTTGACATTTTTTATTTATTTTACATTTTTTTTATTTTACAAATCTTAGAAACTACGGTCCTCATGCAATCCTAACAGTGGGTGCTAAAAAATATTATTGACACTTTCTTTCTTGTCTTTTTGGTCCACGGGCTTGAAAAATTGCAGAAGGGGGAAACCAGAAAATTTTGGAAGTGGTCTACTAGAAAAAGAAGTTTAGAGGTTCAAGTGAGAACTGTATTTTGTAACTTAACTCTCGACGTCGTTGAAAATCTAAAAGTTGTCTGCTATGTATCTATAGATCGATTGTATATGGTTAGGTACATATTTGTTATTCGGACTTCTTTAATTTTTTTTTATTAGCAAGTTCAAATAAATACTTTTAAGGGTACTTACAGATTTAATTCAGTTTAATTCTCAGTTAAACTTGTGTACGCACCTGTACGAAATAATACTGGAAATTTTAGAACGTTAGCTCTTATACTGCAGGGCCGCTTTTTTGTAGCCATTTAATTTGGTCGGTTTATCCGTGTTTTGAGGTTGTTCTGGTAATTCTGTGTATCATATTGATTTTTCTATTTTGGTTGATTTTTTATAATGTACGTGTTTTATTGGTTAGATTAAGTTAGCAAGTAAGTTTTATAATTGTATATAAGACGCGGCTTTTGCCAAATAAAGTATTCAGTGCCAGTCAACGAGAGTTTATCCTTCTACCTGCTGATCACTTAGGTATCTTCCCTATTTTAAATACATTTTCAAAATAATTTTGTTTTCAAATCAATTCGTTATTCAGAATACAGCCTTGGAGCAGCCATTTTTTATTACATCAAAATCAGCTGTGCAACAGCTGATTTTGATGAATTGAAGTGATTGGATGAACCTCGTTTTAAGTTATGAAGCCGCTATTAAATACTTATTGAGCGTTTTAGCGTCATGAAAGGTTTATGAATAATACTTTTCGGGATTCCCATTATAACAAGCTTATAAAGCTATTTTAACTTTTTATGAATAAGACCGTAAGATTACATAAGTGAAACTTGGCAAGACATTGTAAACGCTTACAAGATACAAGTAAACGTTACAAGTTAAACTCTAGTATTCCTATTTTAGGTTCAAGGACCAAATAACCTTATTTTACTTTTACGTCTATATCTTTTGAACGGTATGGTTTTTCCAAATTCTGTTTTGACAAACATTATACACAAATTCAAAGCAACGTGCGTGAAAAATTATAACTGTGTGCAAAGCCGCTTTATATGATTTTCAACAAATCGCCAAACGTTCCCGCAGCGGAAACTTGAATATGTTCGCAGTTTTATGGCACACTAATTTCATTTATTCATACACATTTACCCCTCGTTACACACTAAATTTTGTACTCATGTATTTTTTTTCTTGTTCGTCCATTGGAAAAAAAAATCTGCCGGAAACAGTTTTTGTTGAATATCTCCCCAATGGTTGGATACACCAATTTAAATTGACCATACACATTTACACGATATCATCCACTAATTATCTGCATAACAGAAATTAAGAAATTCGTCATTTTTCCGGGGTAATATTGTGTTGGTTGCGTACCAACATATTATCCCGTGTTTGCAGACAAGGTACAGTTTTGCATTGTAGGTAGTCAAAATTCAGACAAAAGACATAAAATAATTAATTTAAATTGCGATACATGGCCAGTTAATAAAGTTGCTATTTTAAATTGTTTTTTGACAGTATTTCAGAATAACACGAAAGTAAAAGACAAAATCATCCATCGCGTGACATATCGATGTGTGCGTTTATGTGTGTGTGAAGGCACGGTTATAGGGCTAGTTACAGCTGAGCTACGTTTTAAGTAAGTTAGTAAGTAAAATTTATTTGTGTGTACTTGGTGTACATGATACATTGCATGCAAGATAATAATATTATACAGAAAAGTTCTAACATGTTCAGCCGCATATCGTGGCGTACAAATTGGTAGGAAGAGATGGTGCTTAAACCGTGACAATATTACATCATTATTACATTATAGGAATTATTACGTATTAAATCATCATTATTCATTAATGATTAGGTATCATTAACACACGATATCTTAGATTGGTATGCTATTATTAAGACGAAAGTTGTGCTCAAAGTATAACATACTGCCGGGGTTGCGGGACTGTTGAAAGAGATACCGTGGCCCCGGAACATAAAGGGCGAGGAAGGAACATGGATGGGTTTTAGTCAGTAAAGTTATTTAATGATTTCCAATCCAAAAAAAAAAATAAACATTTATATAACATCCAGGGCCCCGATTCTGCTATTACAATAGTGTCACAATGGTCTATCATTGATTTTATAATTGTTAATGAATGACAATGGGATCTCCATTGTAATTTTGCTAAAAGTTCGAAATCTGCTAAATTCATCATAGTGGTTCGATCAATGGTGACATTGTTGTATTGCCATTATTATAAAACCTGTTAATATTAGTTAGTACGAGTAGTAGTTATTCATGCCAGATTTCATTTTTATGTATTTTTACATAATATTTATTGCTGAAAAGTAAAAGCAATCTGAAGTAGTAAGAAGTTCGTAAATAGCAAAAAAACATTAAGTTATGTGTATCGCGGATAATTGTAAAACTTTACAACTCCATCACTTATATTTTATCTGTTTAGCTGTCAAAGTCAAATGTGACATTACTATTTACTGACGTTTTGTTTGTTTTTATTTCTAGCGGCCGGTGTTTTGATTTATTTTCTTACAAGTGTTTTAAATTATCTTTATTAAGGAAGCCTACATTTATTACAATACAAAATGGTGCTAATTGAGCAAATTTCCGTTCTAATTCTCAAAGAAACTGACAAAATGTTGGCAGATTACCGCGTAAGTCAGTCATTCATTTGTCATTATGTACGAGACTACTATTTTAAGCCATTTCTTTCGATTGAGTGTCAGTGGCTGAACATTGGAAAGTCATAATGACGCCTTTATATTAGTAGATCACCAAACTTGTCAAAATGAACAATTATGAGATCAATGATAGACTATTGTGACACTATTGCAATAGCAGAATCGGGGCCCTGTATACCTATACCACATTTTATGCGAATAAATATGCATACTTACTTACTTACTTTACGCAGGGTGTCCGTCCTTGCGCAACCTCGAAGTAATCAGCGGTTAATTTAAATTAACTATCGATTAAATAAACAATCTATAAAATTTTAGATCAGAGGAAAATGGGGGTAATGCAACGCGTGAGGCCACCACCAGCTGATTAACTCTAACGTATCTGTCGAACCCGCAACCCGCAGTGCAGCAACCAATCGGTCAGCCATAGCGCTAGCTGTGCAGAGAATATGGGTCAACCGCCAGCCGCAAGACAAACTAAGATAAAAAAACATTTTTGCAAAAAATAAAACCGACTTCAAAAAACACAAAATTGTAAAAAAAATACTTTAACTTCAGAAGTCGGTGACAAAAAAGCTAAGTAAATCAATCAAAAACAGGTCACTGACTTATTTCTCACTTTTTAGTGGTTCACTTGTGCTTACCCCTTCACAGCGTACCGGCGTGATGTTATGTTATGATCTGGTGTAGGTAAACAATAAACAGACATGAGATTTCAACAATCCCAGTCCATTTGCTATCATTTATTGAAGAGTTCCGTTGCCTATCTCCGAAGTTCTTCATCAGATCTTCACCAAATTGAAATGGGACCACTTTAAGAAAGTACTCTTTCAAAAACTACCCAAATCGCATCAAGTGTGCCTATTAAATCTCTATTTCTCCAGGATCCCATCATCAAATCCTGATTTGATGATTATGGGACCACCTGGAAAGTATCCCCTTTCAAAAAAAAAAAATAATTCAAATCGGTCCAGCCATTTTCGGGTAATCGGGGAACATACATAAAAACAATTTAAAAAAAAAGTTTCCTACGAATTGAGAACCTGGGGAGGAGGTTTTTGAAGTCGGTTAAAATAGTTTTATTTAAACTTTACATAATTTACTTGAAAATAATAATAAGTATCTTGCTACTAGTTCTTATTCCACAATGGTTGCGCTCCGAGGAATGATTTAGTTGCGCTTAGATGGTTGCGCTTAGAAATAGATGCGCTCTGAGGAATACCTCATTCATACACATGTATTCGCATAACTGGGAAAAATCCATTTGTAGCAACACATGGATTTTTCCACGTTATGCATTTAATTTACCGCCCTTACGGGTTAGGTACTTCTAAATGACCGCCAATTTAGACCAGCTTGTTGTGTAATGGCTTCCCTCGAGGCGACCGACCCATTTTTTTGGAATGGAAAATCTTCAAATGACCCCCTATCCAGTGTGTGTCAGACTTTTACTGACTAAAACCCATCCATGTTCCTTCTTAGCCCTTTGTGGTCAGAGGCCACGGTATCTCTTTCGAACAGTCCCGCAGCCCCGGCAGGCATCGGCTTTTGCCGTTCTTTGAGTTTGAGTTTGATCTCTTTGAGGCTAAGAAGGAACATGAATGGTTTTTAGTCAGTAAAAGTCTGACACTCCCTTCCGCCCAGGTGACAAATGACGCATGTCATTTGATGATTATAAATCCGAAAAAGATACGTTTATATTTTATGTACCCTGTAACACTGAAGAGATTCATTTTTTTTCATTTAAGATCTAAAAAATTCAAATCGGTTCAGTACTTTGAAAAATTTATCAAAAATACTCGGAGATTTAATCACAAAATCGCGTACTCCGATCGGACACCATACTCGTATCAGGTCAAAGGTCAAGCGCCATGCCTAAAAATGCTCTATGAGAATATACCTTTCTAACTATATTGTATACTATTGATATCTATTGGGTCCAGAACCAGAGTCCATATACATTTGTGCCCATAGTCCTTACACGCATGTTACGCATGTTTGCAATTTTACATGCCTGAATCGCTACAACACAGTGGACTGCGAATTCACTTATCATCTGGAAATGTATAATTATGTACTGTGTTGTGCAATAAACATTTGAGTTTGATTTTACACTGTCATACTTAGCTGTTCTTGGTAGGTCATCACAGTATGGCTGCACAAAATACATGTATTCCACTAGGTAAGTACCAATATAAATACCTAATATCAGCTGCCACCGGCACCTGGTGGGGTGCCAGCTGTATTCGAACCTACTGGCATGGCACGCGTCGATGGCAAGAGACCAGATGGTATGACCATACTGCCATGGAAGTTGGGTAGGCCTTTGGTGTGGGACGCAACTTGCATCGACAATCAATCAATCAGTTTATTTGTGAAACATAGGTGTTTACATTAGGTGTTTATATAATTAGATGGTGCGCTATGACAACCCTTGCGCCATCCCATCTTCCTAGCATGGTGTGCTGCGCTGAGGCAACTGCTGCAGGTGTTGAAAACTTCAAACGGCGGCGCAAATACAATAATTTAATTGGTAATTATGTGTGTTGAGCCGTTTGGGGTTGAAACACTAGGGCCACAGGGTCCGAGTGACCAACTGGTATTTTTTAGTATATGGGAAATTTCCAAACGGTTGGTCGAGTCTTCATGTGACCAGAGGGTGGACCTATTTTTTGGCCGAAGACTCAGCATTGCCATCCAACGTGGCAATGCTGCCAGCCTTCTGGGCACGAGTGGTTAAAACAAGGTCGTCTGCTTTTAAAAAGCGATTGGTTTACAAGGCAAGGTTTGTCATTTCTGTATGGATATTGAATAGCATTGGAGCTAGCACACTTTCTTGAGAGAGCCCATTTACTTTTACTTTCGTTTGCCACTCTTGCTGGTTTTTAGGTCCACCTGGAACCGGCGATTGTTCAAAACTACGTTAAGATTCCACGAACCCTGTATCTTTCGAGGTGTAGTTGATCTCTGACAGAAGTATTCCGATGTTGACTATGTCAGAATCTAATGGTAGGTCCACCAATACAACACGTGGTACGTTGTTGGCCTCGAAACCATCTTTGGTGTGTTGTGACAGTTTGAGAGTCTGATGGTACACACCTTAAAATTCTAAACAAGCTGGCTGATTGTTGAGATAAGATTCAATGACAGGCGTAAGACGATCAAAAATGAGCTTTTTAAAATGCTAAAATACTCGTAGTTGGCAAAGTAGATAAATTGGTCGATAGCGTTTACGGTCTTTTGTGAATTTTCTAGGCTGAGAGTAACAATAATCCGAATCCGAATAATCCGAGTATCATTAAGCCTTGTGTTGAATAAGGTTAAACACGGTCAGCAGCTATGTCGTCGAAACCAGCAGCCTACCTAATTTTTAGGTTTTAAATCACATTTGACGACATTTTGAACTGTTAAGGATAATCTATAGACGTGGTGGTTTACCGTTGAGGAAAAACTAACGGGCCACTTGACTGGAATCTGGCCTGGATTTTGAGCCTCAGGGGAGTTGTTAATATGTTTAAGAATCGTGTTCCATCGGGTAAATCCCGGATGGTAACTTTCCCGTTTCACCAACTAAAGAAAAGTGGGGTGGGTGAAATGTCTGCGAGTAGTTTCATCCATTGCGGTCCACGGCTTTCTCCCACATTACGCATAAGTTCCTCGCTGAGGACCTGGGATTCCTCAGAGAATGAGTCTTTGTTGCATGAGCTTTCTTAGTCTGTAAGTGGCCTAGCGGAGTCTTTGTTCAGACCAGGGACATAAGCAGTACGACAGCTACGTAGAAAGTGTTGCCGGACTACTGCCAACACCACGTCAACAAGCTTATAAAAAAACCGATCTTAGCTAGTTGTTATCACCAAATATCTAAATCTCTTCGCAGTGATAGCAGCGGCAGTGTTGGTGTCCGCGCGAAGCGGGGTACTGTGCGCATCGCTGTGCCCGACGTCAGACTTTGACTCCCAGCTGTGGCACATAATGCACGAGCAGATGTTGTCGCCCCAAGACCACAATATAATATCTCGAGCGCTTGATGACGTGCAAGCCACGCTGAACCAACGATGGCAAGGTGAATACTGTGCGACTTTGCGCAACATGTGATTGGAACATGATTAGGTATGAGAAAGTCTTTATTTAAACTTTAATCACTTTTTTCTTATTTGCAGGTTATGAGCTGAATATCTGTGGGTCACTAGCTACAGGGCTAGGTATAAAAACAAGTGATATAGACCTCGTCGTAAATATACCGAACTTTAATGCTTCAGCTGGCTTATACGTGTTACAAGAAACAAAAAAGTTGTTCAACAAACAACCTGAATTGTATACAGCACTGATGTACGATGAGTCCGTGAATGTTACACTTTTCGCATTTTTCCACATTCCCTCGAACCGAAAAGTTGAGATCGCATTTCGTACTGGTGACTACTGTATCTTAAGCAGCCAGCTTATTAGCTACTACTTCCAGTTAGATAAAAGGTTCGTTCCTTTGGGGGTCTTTCTGAAATACTTTTTCAGAACGCACGAAATTACTGGTCATGGAAAAGGCTTCCTTCCAGGTTATGGACTTTATATGTTAATAATATTTTACTTACAACAGAAGAAAATGGCACCTACTGGCCATGAATTACAAGTTAATTCGAAAAGTCACTTTATTGAAAACTGGGACATGGGTTACAACGTACTGCCATACATTTCAACGAATATAGAGAGTGTACATCAACTGCTCGGCGGATTCTTCAAATACTACAGCGAATTTAACTTTGAGGAATATATCGTATCTCCTTTTACTGGACGTCCTATACCGAGGAGTGCTTTTATAGATATCAACAATTTCCCACAAGAGTATACTTTATACAACAATACGTTACAACAGTCATTCCAGATTGCGATACGAAATAATTTAAACGTGACTGCTGATTTATGCATTCAAGATATATTCATGCACGATTTTAACACTGTACAGTCGATGTCACAAGAACGGGCGACGAAGTTTAAAAATCTGATGAAGTCAGTCGCTACAATGTTTGAAAATCTGCCTGGTGAGAGTATTCTAGGAGCTATCCTTGTCATGGATCAACCCAAGAAAAAAGTAAACTCTCACAAGCAATCTTCTGTAGGTGGACGACAAGAACAAGACTGCATCGACATGTAGGTAGGTAGTAAGTAGGAGAGTATCCTCGGATCCATAGATCAACATGATGAATTAGTTAACGGCAACAATTACGAAAAGGTGGATGAAAAAGAGAAAAAAGTCAATTCACTGATGGAATCTTCAGCACAACTTTGATATGCCCAGACACGCATAAAGCGTGTATCAATCGATAGCTAGCATCAATACAAACAAGCTTTGTCCGAGACTAAATGTTCTTCGAAATAACGAATTAATTATTAATTAATTTATTAATAAATTCGTTCTTCGATCGAATATATTTTATCTTGTGCGCGGCCGCTACTTTGAAAAAAAAAACAAAATTGTGGAAGAAATTCCGGCCAAAAATTTCAAATCTCTTCACAAGACTGAATCTTGATATTGTGCTACTAAACCAGTTACCACAGTCATAACCCATGTGGCCTCTTTCCAAACTCATAACCTTATTTTTAGTACCCTGTAAAATAATATTTCCTTTTCACGAAGAAAGGACTTGGTCAAAAGTTTATAGACAAAAACCCAGAATCGCCAGCAACGTAATGGGTTTAAAATGGGTTCACTATAATTATAAACCCATTACAATTTTATCAAAAATTCAACCTTCTAAACCATATGTATCATAATTATGTAGAAGGTATTCAACCTTCTAAACCATATGTATCATAATTATGTAGAAGGTATTCAACCTTCTAAACCATATGTAGCAGAAGTTGTTACACTGTATGAGAATCATACTACGAGTATGTTGATTTTTCTTGACTTTTATTTTATCACTATTAAGTACTTTTTTTCATTATAATAAATTAAAAGAATGTAAAAATTATTGATAATCATTATACTATATACTATTTATGTTAGAGGAGCCATGAGCTAAATAATAACAGCCGCTCGAGCCGATCTTTAGGTTAAGCCGGTGCTTGCCTAGGTTGGTCTGTGGATGGGTGACCAGGTGACCACCCATTACCGAGTTTTCTCCGTGGCTTGGAAATCACGTTCAGCAGTTGGTTCCGGCTGACATGAAATGAATGAAAATGAAAAGCTTTATTCGTGGTGACATCGTATAACAACAAAATGTTACTTCTGACAAACTGTAATTAAATAAAGTACATAGTTTGTTGGCAGATGTACCTAGCTTCCATATAAAATATTCTACTTTTATGTTACTACTCTTACCGTGGCCCCGGAACATAAAGGACGAGGAAGGAACATGGATAGGATTTAGTCAGTAAAAGTCTGACACTCCCTCCCGCTCCGCCCAGTAACATCCCCCGATGTTACTCGTATAGTTGCCATCCGAAAAAAAGGTTCTGTTCCATCTATAACAAGAAACTAAACTAAAAATTAATTTTAATTACATTTGTGGTACTAGAAAGCTATCATTCACTGAAAACCCATGTATTTTCTTGACTTGAATGTGCCCTGGCGGTTGAGAGTATGTCGTGGTCACTCAAATGTCTCGCTGATGGTGGTGCGTGTGTCGGATCATAGTTCCCTTCAAAATGGTTGAGCGGAATGGTGCTGATTCATGCGTCATGTTCGAGTAATATTTTGATTTGAAAGAGTGTCCATGGAGTTTCTTGCAGTTTTTATGTCTTGTGACTGGGACTGTAGCTACATTTAATGTTCATCTTTGTTTCGACAATTCAAAAGTGCCTGAAACTGGCCTACTTCAATTCGATTTTTTGGTATCTTATTATTTGTACTGATTTTGAGTTTGATATCATTTTTTTCTTACTTATGTAATGTTAATGTAAACCGGAAGTAGGTACCCAATACACGTATTTTTTTGCTCATAGGTACTTCCTATCATTTGATTGTTATGTCATAAAAAATATCATTTTTTTATAGGCATTAGAAATAAAACATTTTTTTGAAATAAGTGCTTTGATTTTGATTTTGATCTTTGACTGTTGTCAGTTTACATGACGTAGTCAGTGGCCCACAAAGTGTGTCAACCAGTCTTACCAAGGCGTATCGTAATACTCAGTACTAACTGGGTTGTGGAGGTCAGATAGGCAGTCGGTCCATGTAAAATACTGGTATTCAGCTGCATCCAGTTAGACTAGAAGCCGACCCCAACATAGTTCGGAAAAGTCTAGGCAGTTGATGATATACGAGTATTTGTTATTGAGGTAGGTATATGTTATTTTTTTGTGTGTTTGTGAGTGAACTGAAACCGAAAAACCGTAAAGCGGTACAAAGCTCAATGAAACGCACTCAAAACATTGTGTTGGTGGATGGATTGGATACTGTGAGGGTAGTGGCGGTGTTTAAAGTAAAGTACGCAGCCAACGCTAACTAACGCTAACGCGTACTGCGTTAGCGTTAGCGTTGGCTGCGTTCTGAATTGTCAAAATGGAATGTGTATCTTTTCGTGTAGTATATAAAATTATATTTTGAAAGAGGCCAGTGATTTCACGATGCGCCGCGCATCGCAGCATGGCGTCGGGCTGCCAACGTTTTAAGGATGCGACGCGCGGTGTCTCGCGTCATCACTGACACCCAGTGTCGCGTCGCGTCTCGATCAAAGACTACAATATATATAATGAGCTAAAAACTTTGGCTAAAACGTAAAAAATAACTGTAGCTTTAGAAGTTGGTGGCAAAAAAAAAACTGAATCAAACAAACGAAAGTCACCGACTTCTAAAGCTCAAGTTATTTTTTAGTTTAAGTGTTTTTTAAGGCGAATTATTGTTTTGCAAAAAAGAAAAATATATTATTCCATATACCTACTTACTTAATATAATATCATAAACAAATATTTGCTATTCATTATTTTTTTCGGTAACAATACATTTCATGGTAATAGGCTTATCCCCAATAAAATGGAACTTAACATACCTAATCTGGGTAAATCTGGGTTTACTGTACACATCTGCGTAGGTATACCACAGAGCAGAGCATAGTGCGATAGCGCTAGGTTTTGAGGTTTCAAAAAGATTAAAGTTGTTTGTTTTTTGCGGACCATTCGCCCAACCTACTATACCTATTAATTTGTGTCATTTTAGGCATGCACTTGCATATGGAGAAATATGGCTATTTGTGTTTTCGACCACTATTAGACGAAAAGAAAATTATGAAAATTTCTAGTAACGAAGTACCTACCTATCATCTTGTCCACGGGAATCCTTATATTTAACCACCTTGTTTGTACTTAACACGTCGCCCAACTAACTCTAAAGGAATATTACAATCGGTGAAATAGCTGTTAGGCGTTTTAGAGTACTGATATCTGTTGTTCAAAATATTTGTGCCGAGTTCATCCACGATATTTGTACTTAGATGTTAAATTTTTAATTACAAAACCCTGTAAAATCCACAAAAGAAAATTTAAGTTTTAGAGTTTACGTGTTTTTGATTATTATGGTGGAACAAAACACCATTCATAATGTGTTGTTTTTATTCACGCAATCTTATTATTTGAAAATAAAATATAGGTACTTTCTTACTGACCCTATTGTCAGTTTGCACTGGACGGAAATGACACAAACTGGTGGTGTTTGCACACTCCGCAGGCCATCCTAGAGAATTATTTTAATCTTTAAATCAATTTTGCCAGTTTTGATTTGAACAAAAATCAACTACAAATCATCAAATTACTGAAAATGCAAGAGTCAGATGTGACACAAAACGCAATAAGTAATAAACTTCATAGGTACGACTGTATCCTTTTTTTTTTGGTTTTAGGATGGGAAATCATCAAATGACTTCTCCCACTCTGGGCGGAGCGGGAGGGAGTGTCAGACTCTTACTGACTAAAACCCATCCATGTTCCTTCCTCGCCCTTTACGTTCCGGGGCCGCGGTATCTCTTTCGAAAAGTCCCGCAATCCTCAGGCAAGAAATAAGCAACATTAGAATTATTGAAACTTATGGCATCAAAATAGCCCAGCGCTATCGGACTAATACAGACGTGATTACGAATTACGTTATGATGTTGTGTGAGCAATAAACATCCAAGGGGATCCCTTCTTTTCGCATAATGTTCTTTGTCCTAATATACTTCGGCATAACGATTTTGGCACAATTTGTTTTGGCATAATAATACTTCGGCATAATTTTTTTAAGCATACATTTTATGTTGGCATAATCATCTTAAAGACTAATTTGTTTTGGCATAAATTTGATTCGCATAACGTTAGTAGGCCTAATGACTATTAGCATAATAATATTTAGGCATACAATTAGTATAAATAACAAAAACAATTTTCATGCAAATGATTTATTATACATAACATTATGTAACTTAAACGATTTTTCAATCGCGAGATAACTTTTATTTGAAGAATATATTAGATGTTGTGTAAAAATGTAATATGCTGTGCAACAAAAGTTAGTGTCAGAACCGAATTGCTGCAAAACCGACTCCACGTAGTCTTGTTTGTCCTACCCCTAGAGTGTAATTTAAAATCGCGTAGGACGCGTGGGGCCGCCGGAGGCCTGCAGCGCCGGAGCCGTGACAGAAACCCTGCCTGCTGCATGTTGCATGATCGCTTGAATGCTGCATGCTTGCTTACATGCTGCATGCTTGCTGCATGCTTGCTTGCATGCTGCATGCTTGCTTGCATGCTGCATGCTTGCTTGCATGCTGCATGCTTGCTGGTTTGCTGCATGTTTGCTTGCATGCTGGCTTGCATGCTGTATGCTTGCTTGCATGCTGTATGCTTGCTTGCATGCTGTATGCTTGCTTGCTTCATGCTTCCTACAGCGAAAATAAACCCACAAAATTGTTCAATACGTTATATTATATTACTATGTTATATATTACCTGACACCACCGTCTACTTAGACAAATAAAAAAAAATATTTCTACTCTACCTACAATATCAAGTGCCTACAAACATTAGAGCAATATTGTATAAACGTGTATAGTGTCTAATATTCTAGGTGTTAATAATTATTTCATTGTTATACCTATAAAAATATGTTTTAATATCATTCTGCGTAAATAGATGTATGCTTTAGGATATTATGCTTAAAAAAGTTATGCTTTAGAACTTTATGCTTAATAAATTTATGCTTTAGAATATTATGCTTAATCATTATTATGGTTAGAGAAATTATGCTTAAAAAATTATGCGTAAGCTGTTATGCGTAATTATATTATGTGAAAATATAATCAAGCCAAACAAAATTATGCTAAGTTATATTAGGTCTTAAAATTTTATGCAAATGGATAGGGAACCACATCCAAGCGATTGCAGCAATCACGACAGATTTGCTGCCTGTTATTGAAGAGTTCCATTGTTTATCTCCGAAGGTCAGCATCAGATCTTCACCAAATATAGGCAGGACCACCTCAGGCAGAAGTAAGGTTACTCTTTCAAACAAAAAAAAAAAGATTTGGTCCACAAATGGGGGAGAAAAATGGATGAACATAAAAAGTAAACAAAAAAAAACATACATCGATTGCAGCCAAACATAAAACCTCCTCCTTTTTTGAAGTCGATTAAAAAAGGGACATACTTATGAAAATAAAATAAATTGTGTTTATGATAGTTTTATTGAATTTAATACCATCAAGGTATAAACACGTGTTATACAATTTAAACATGTAATAATTGATATATACGATTATATCTCAAAAGTTTTTAGCATTATATTACGTACTTTTTTTGTCTACACTAATATTATAAAGAGGAAAACTTTGTTTGTTTGGTTGTAATGAATAGGCTTAAAAACTACTGGACCGTTTTTTAAAATTCTTTCACCATTCGAAAGCTACATTATCCACGAGTAACATTAGCCTACATTTCATCCCCGT
This sequence comes from Xestia ashworthii, assembly GCA_950022955.1. Classification (NCBI taxonomy): domain Eukaryota; kingdom Metazoa; phylum Arthropoda; class Insecta; order Lepidoptera; family Noctuidae; genus Xestia; species Xestia ashworthii. The sequence goes on from OX465561.1 coordinate 1,489,483, forward strand.
ACTCCCACGGGAACGGAAACTACGAGGGTGACGTCCGCTAGTATTTTATATTTAAGAAATATTTAAAAATGTGATTTGTGATAAATTAATAAAGGAAATATGATCTATACTATTTTACTGATCGGAATTAAATTTTTTTACTGATCGGAATTAAATTTTGGATCAAGTTATAGTACCATTCACTGACTATCTTTGGTATGTGGGTGGTTTTCGCAACTTTACCGTAGTTCGTGCGGTGGATCTATCTCCTACTTACTATATATATGTCGATGCAGACTTGTTTATGTCCTCCACCCGCAGAGGATTGCGTGTGGCAGATCACTTTTTCTTTGGTTGATCCATAACAAGGATAGCATTGAGGATACTCTCACTCGGTAGTTCTTCAAACAGTTTAGCTACTGACTTCATAAAATATTTAAAAGTCATAGTTTTATTGTAGCGTTCAAGTTCACTACTGTCGATTAATGGGCGAACATACGAGTGATCAAAAGGATCTTGAATGCATGCAGCATTGCTTTCGTCAAAAGCATTTATAATCAGCTGGTTCAATTTGTGTTTCAAATTGCTGCTGCTTAACGTATACTCTTCAGGAAAATTTTCAATATCCTTAAAATCACTTTTTCTAATAGGGCGTCCAGCAAAAGGTGCTATGACATATTCTTCATAGTTAAATTCGCTGTAGTATTTGAAGAATCCGCCAAGCAGTTGTTGTAGATTCTCTGTATTCGTTGAATTGTATGGCAATTCGTTGAAACCCATGTCCCAGTTGTTGAAAAAGTTACTTTTCGAATCTTTTTGTAACATGCTAACTGGGGGCACCATATTCTTTTGTTGTAAATAAAATATTATGAGTGAATACAATACTTGTTTTACTGGTAGGCGATGGCCATTTTGACTCTGAATTTGGAACCAAAATTTCAGAAATATCCCCAAAGAGAGGAACCTTTCATCTAGATTGAAGTAGTATTTGAAAAGTCTGCTGTTTACGACATACTTCTCACCCAAATTAAACACAAGGTCTACGCTACGCTGCGAAGGAATGTGGATAACTTGAAGCATCCAAAAATCACCTAGGACAGAACGTCTTATGTTTGTATACAGTTCAGGTTGCTTCTTGAACAAATTGTCGGCTTCCTGTACGATACCGGAGTTTCTTGGGTAATGAAATGGTAATTGTATGCAGACGTCTATATCACTTGATGGTAAGAATAATCCTGTTGCTATTGACCCAAAGGGGATTGCTTTATAACCTGCAAATATCAATAAAATAATAACTGAAATCATTAAAACTTCTTAATTATATTTGTGTCAGAAACGTTTTACATATTTATTATAGTTTTGTCACCTTGCCATCGTTGGTTCAGTGTGGTGTGCACGTCATTGGCTACTCTAGATAGCATGGCAGCAGTATCCTTCGTCAGCTCGTGCACTATGTGCCGCAACTGGGAGTCGAAGTCTCCCGTCAGGCACAGCGGTGTGCACAGCACTTCGTTCCGTGCGGACACCAACATTGCCGCCGTCGTAATCACTTCAAAGGGAAAATATATCGTTAGTAGCTAATGCCCACGACTTCGCTCGCGTGGAGCTTGATAATTAATTGTCACACGGGAGTCATGCTACCAGGATTAAAAGTTTCTTATGTGTTCATCCAGGTTATAATTTATCTGTATATGTCACCGTTAAATTGTCAAACACGTTAGATAGCAAAATAACTAGAGAGATTGTAAACCCTCGAAATATTGTCAAACGAACATACTGCTTACAATAAAGCGCATTATTTTTCGTGAAATACATGCGATGGTAGTCAACTCACGCGGTGTGGAGGGAAGGAGGGGTCCCCCTTGCCCAATGGTACCACTCTCATGAAAAGATAATGTACCATTCTTGAGAAATACCGATTAATATAACCTAACCTTTTTCTTTCTTTCTAATGGTGCCTAACTTTTGAAAACAGTCAACATGTGGTAACAATCCCTCACAACATCCCTATCACAAGTATCCTTATAACTAAACGGGGCTGCCTCAATTTTGTGCTGTAGAACAATTGTATGAGAAACAATTAAAACTTTTATTTATTTATTTACAATTGATAACATTGTTAGAGAATGTTATTATATCAAAGAACAAATGCTAAGCAACTCGCTTGTTGCTGAAAGTTATTCTTTGTTACTATTTGTTACTCGCGGTAGGTATAGACGCGATGATAATTTCAACGAATAGGAACAAGTTGCCACAAAAGTTCCAGATTGTAACATAATGTTACCGTTGCACAGTGTTGCTCCACAGAAAGTAACTACGGTGCGGATGCACCATAAGATGAATGAAACAATAGACTAACTGAATCTAAGCATTTAGTTTAAAACTAACAGGAACATGTAATGTTAAATTGTTATGTAGTAATCTTAGTATATTGATGTATTTTATTATTATAAGATGTGTTAAGAATCGGATAAGAATGCATTAGTATTTGTACATAAACATTTTACTTACGTAGAGAATTGAACATGTTTAGTGTCAGCGTACCTACTTTGATGACTAGGTATCAAGCGCTAAAGTAAGAACCAAATAACAAAAGTCTTCAGAAAAATGTGTATATATTATCTTTACTAATAATATTATAAACATAAAATATCTTTTTGTTTGTTTGTTTTGTAACTGATTAGCTCTGAAACTCCTTGACTGATTTTTACAATCGGTCTGTTTCCCACTAAAGAGCTTTGATAACTGAAAATGACATATGCTATAAATTATATTTATAATTTTATATCATGCAAATCACCACAAATTCAAATCAAATTAGCCAAGCTGTCACAAATTTTGCGGACGGAGTCACGGGGATGTGCTAGTAACCTAATAAATTTGCATGTATAATGTGCGTGCGATTTGATTATTTACATGTAGAGGAAAGTGGTCTGGGGTTAGCAGTAATAGTGAGCAAGAGTTTCTACTGGTCCAAACGATATTGACGCGCGTTCCACCAAAACGGAACAGTTTGCGTAGACTAATTACTCGAGGAATGAAGGGCGTCCAAGGAACAGAGAGAAAAGTAGAGAATGCCGTCCGGCAGTGAGTTGGGCAGACGGCAGCGCCCACGCAGACCGCTGTGCTTGCGTCGACAAGGTGTCGACACAGGTTGCGTCCCACACCAGAGGCCTACCCACCTTCCAATGCACTAACCGTTTGGTTTTAAAACTGCCGCTGGCACGGGCTCGTCGAACATTGTCGTTAAAGCTGACCTGACCCGACATAGATAACGATCGCAAATCTAACGAATTCGGTCGCAAAGACTCTCCGATCCAGATTTAACGATATTTGGTAGTCTCTACACTCAAAGGTAACGAGTGTCCTTGGTTTACTAACAACCTTTGTAGCTAACTCAACGAATTTCGTAAAGTTTACGAATATATTTTGCGAGCATTTCTGACAGCCCGCAAAGTGAATCGTTACCAATGTAAATTAATTTATTGGTGGTTTTCACGGAATTACTGACCAAAAACTGTGCCGGACGGGCTTATTACTCGAAGGTCTATTGTCTGTAACAAAGTATGCTGTGCTTACGGCCTTTAATGGCCGTAAGCCGAACCTAACCTATAAATAAGTAGGTTCCCGACATGAATTAGTGTGAACAGGCGTCGCTAATATTCATTTCATTGGAAGGAAGAGGATTCATTTAAATAAATATAACACACAATATTGTAATCTATTACTATTATCAACTTTATTAATATCAAAGTTATTCAAGTATAATTCTACTAATAAATAAGGTCGCTCACACATTTTAAATCTTATAATGTACTGTCTAAAAGCAAATGTATGTAAAACATGTAATGAAGGTGTACGGATGTTTATTATTTGTATAAAATGTGAAGTAAAAAGGACACATTTCATCAAACTCATAATACGGCAAAAAAATTACAAATCACAGTATATCCTCTATACTTATCCTATGTCAAAATTTTAAACAAGACATATTAACTAATACACACATCATCTTTACAGTCTAATAGGTACCTACGTACAATCTTATCATTACCACCAAAACATTTTACACTTTTATTTCAACTGAACACGGCGTAGAAACAAATATCTGCATCAATACAAACAATAATACACACAAATACTTTCTTAAAACAATGCAAAATTATCAATTTTTGAAATACTAACATGAAAATCAACGTTAAAATTAAATTACACAATGCATTTTTAATATGGGAAGAATGAGATGAATATTTTTGAGGAACTTGTCATGGTTTTAATACATTTTCCTTAAGGCACAAAAAATATATAGGATAGGTTAACTACTTTCTGAGGTACTTAGAGCTTTATAAATTAATGGTAATGGTACAACTTCTAAATATTAAGATTCTGTATACGGGTAATTCTGCGAGTGACTTCACTCATGTTTGAGTTATTTCTATTTGAAAGAGTTTCATTGTAAACTTAACAGGTTTGGATAGTTACAAAATGTAATGGAAAACCACTTCTTTTCCTTTAAGTTAAATGATTCTGTGATTTGCAGATCGGTTGACAAGATTCAAACCTTTGTAAATTGAATATTTTGGAATTGTCTTGCACACAAGCATTTATTTTGTGTCATTTACTCTGCTGTGAATCCCTAACAACTATAATATGGTAATATCGAATATTGGAACACTGCGATTACACACAAATATAGTTTTGGAAATATCTGATCAATACACAAACACTACACAAATTCACTGTTTGTTTTTTTGATTGTTCTTCGTCATTTGTCTACCATAGTCTCCAGCCGGCTCGGAGGCCTTCTGTGGTGTGACACAACGGCTCAACAGCTCGCTACGTGCTGCTTCCGATAGCTTCGGCATGCTTCGACACATCACACGACATCAGCGTGAAAATGTAAAATTCCTTGAATTTGCTTATTTCTGTATCCGGACGGAATAACAACAGAATTGTTCATGGAGCTCCTTTATGAATTTCAGCCATCTCTTCAAACACAACGACCTTACGAACTTTAGGTCGAGTTCCAGTATAACTTCACGACATTTATAATAAGTGAATGTAGAAGTATGCCCGGTGGGGTCGCAGCTTTAGCCAGAAAAAAGTTAGTAGAGGTACTGTACTGTTGGCTATCAATGAAAAATGCTTCAGAAAATACCATTGAAAACATAAACACAACAAATATTGGATTCCAATGACAATGAAAACAATACAAAACCAATTGACAAGATTGACATTGACATTAAGCCAATGTTGCAAGGAGGCAAATTCTAATTTCCATAAATATTTAACGATTTATTTATTTTTTTTGAACGTTTTTGGCTCTACTTACGACTTTTCATTAAAAATAGTGCCATCAAAATAAGGCTTTTATAGTCTCAGTTTAAGATACAAAAAAAACAATGATTTTTATTGAATCATGTTTTCTGCTTTTCCCCATATTCAAGGAGATTTTGTGAAAGCATAAAATTGTCTTTGAAATAGCCGAACTATGAATACGTTTTTCGCTAGCCTACCGACATCAATATGTCAAGATAATGTACGACTTTGCACGTTAACTTGAATGTAGAGACTTGCGTTTCTCCCAAGCGTTGTTATTGCAACCGAATTTTTTCGTTATTATTTATGTTACGTTAGCTTCCGACAGCGTCGTTACTAATGTCGAGACTGCAGGCCCTGCACTCTTGTAGCAGGATAGGCCATGGTGTCCGAGGCTGTCGATAGCTTCACCGCAGCTTCATCTAATAATTGGCGTCATTATGTTTTTCTAATGGTCAACCCCTGACACTCCATTAAAAAAATTATCATGGAATGGTGATCTCGTAAATATTGACAAATGAGCATACAAACAAATACAGGGTGGTCCAGGCCAGATGGATATACATTTTTTAGGTAGTCGGCTTAGGGACCTATTTGTTCCCGCAAGGAAAAAAATCACTTTTTTCAAATTTTTAATTGGAGTTTACGAAAAATCTGTCGATTTCAAGGAAAGTAGTATTCTTGTTTGAAAAGAAATTAAATGCAATTCAAATTTGCAGATCAGTCTGATTTTTTTTTCTGAGAGAGTGCAATATCTAAGTAAGCACCTTAATAAGTATAATAGATTTTTTCATTTCAAAAGTGAATAAAAAATCATGAAAACGTTAAAGGTGATGTTTCTAAAATTAAAAAAAAACATATCTTGTAAGCGGGTCACAAGCGATTTTTTTCCTGGCGGGTACAAATAGGTCCCTAAGCCGACTACCTAAAAAAAAATTATATCCATCTGGCCTGGACCACCCTGTATATATAAATAAAATATGACATGAATAAATGTTCAATTTAGTAGTAGATTTCGAAAACCATTTGTACTTACAGGTTTTATAATAATTGCAATACGACATGACATTAAAACACACTTTTATTGCAAGAACATTGGCCGTTCATTATAAATTTAGCAGATTACGATTTTTTTGCAAAATGACAATGGTATATAAATGGAATCGTGTTGAAGTGACAAATTTATCAAAATAGCAGACTTAGGCCCCTAGAACGACCCTGTGCCAATGGTGGCTATAAGTAATCAATTATATCCCAAATTTTTACATAATTTTAATTTTAATACATTTAAAAACGTTAAAGGAAATATGATATTAAAAATATGGTTTATTATCTAAGAAAGGTAAACAAGAAAGGTATAAATTAATGAAATGATTTTTACTGATCAGAATTTAGTTTTGGATTAAGTTATTGTACGGTCGAACAAGCTATTTGGTTTACCCACAAATTACATTGTAAAATGTAAACAAAATAGCTTGTTCGACCGTACCATCCACTGACTATCTATGGTATGTGGGTGGTTTTCGCAACTTTACCATAGTTTGTGCGGTGGATTTATCTCCTACTTATTATATGTCGATGCAGACTTGTTCATATCTTCCACCCACAAAGGATGGCTTGTGGGAATTTACTTTTTTCTTCGGTTGATCCATAACAAGGATAGCACTGAGGATACTCTCACTCGGTTGTTCGACAAACAATTTAGCTACTATAATAATAATATAATAATATTTTTTATTTCCAGTAAAGTGTTCACAATGGTTACAAGTACAGTAATATGGTACAACATAAAGTGCATGAAGTATTATCTCCTGGCACCCAAACTAGGTTTATAGCCTGTGTCTTGGGGACCAGTGATTCCATAATTCCAATAGATGATCAAAAAGTTTTAGTAAAACTGTTTTCACCAGTAACATGGTTGATATAAATATAATTATTATTTGTGTTTAGAAAAAGAAAAAGTAAAAATAATTCATAATAAAACTGTTTGTGAGTTTTTGAGTTAGAGTGAGTTGGTCGTGGTAGGTGTAGTAAGTATGTTGTGTAAGTGTAAGTAATGTGAAAGTGCGGTTCGTGTATGGTGTGAATGTGTCCTGGTGGGTGTAGTGATGGTGGATGTGTGAGTAGGTGTGAAAGTGGGGGAAGTGTATGAGTGTTAGTGAGTCAAAATACTTCAATAAGAGGAGATCTGTCTTATGCATGTGGGAAGAGAAGTTTTTCGGTCTCGTCATATGATTTCTCAATTAGCCATTCTTTAACTGTGCTTTTGCATTGGTGATAATTCAAACTGTGGATACGGAGAAATTTATTGATTTTATTATATAGAATATAGCTGAGGTAGGTGAATTGGTGTTGTGCGAAGGTGGTTGTGTCTAAATGGTGGAAGGGCAATGTCTGCGCGACGTTTAGTGCTTGTTGTGAACGGCAGACGATGTTTCCTTAATACACATTGAAGCACATATAAGCCTCTCACTGTCAGAACCCTGCTTGCCCTAAAAAGTTCCAAAGTAGGGTATCTATAGGGCTTGCAGAACATAACTTTGAGAACTGCTCTCTGAGCTCTCTCTAATTTCAAAAAGTATGTTTTGCAAGCACCACCCCAAGCCGGCAAACAATATAGGAGAAGAGACTGACAGAGTGAGTAATACACCATCATAAGTGTTTCCGAGTCAGCCGAACAACGAAGTTTCTTAAAGATGGAAATGAGTTTACGCGTTCGGTTGACTAGATTATCAATATGACCATACCAGTTCAGGTGTTTGTCAATTTGCACGCCCAAGTATTTTATACAAGGTGTGGTTGCCAGAGTAGGACAGGTACAGCAGGAGTCTTGAGAACAACTGTGTACTTTAACAATAGGCGTTGTGTTTGACTGAGTCTTATTACTTAAAGAAAAAGAAACAAGCTTCGTTTTTCTGCATTCAGGGTCAACAAATTATTGCTAAACCAGCTCATGACAATGTCCAACACCATCTGAGCATATTTTTTTTTCTGTTTCATTCCAATCATTCCCATGAACAAGTAGAGCTGTGTCATCAGCATAGGTAAATATGAAGCAGTTAGTTAATGGAAGTGAACACAGATCATTAATGTAGATGAGGAACAAGGTTGGACCCAGAATGCTGCCTTGTGGGACACCGTATTCTATTCTAGCTTTATCGCTTATTACCTCATCCAATTGAACATGTTGGAAACGATTCTCCACATAACTTGAAAAAATGTCGAGAGCAGGACCACGAATTCCCATGCGTACCAGTTTCGACAGAAGTATGGGCGCAGAGACAGTGTCAAAAGCTTTCGAAATATCTAGAAATAAGCCTATACACCTCTGCTTCTTATCCATGAGGTGGGTCAATTTTTCAGAGAGTGCAATGACTGCATCCTCGGTTGAAATTCCTGCTCTGAAGCCATACTGGTTTTCGGATAGAAGTTTATGAGCATTAATGTAATTAAGCAAACGGTTGTTCAGTATCTTCTCCAGAATCTTGGAAATGGTTCGTAGAATAGATATAGGTCTATAATTTTTGACACTGCCTCTGCCCCCTCCCTTATAAATAGGGTGGACTAGAGCTGTTTTGAAACATTCTGGGAAGACACCGGTAGATATCGCAAGATTGCAGATATGGGTGATGTAGGGGATTAAAATATTACGCGTTAACTTCAATATTTGTCCAGAAATACCGTCGATTCCAGCTACAGAACTTGATTTTAAGTTGATTATAATTCGCTCTACTTCGGAATCGTCGGTATCCAGGACACACATTGAGCTACAAGTTGACGATAAACTTGATGGGTGAGCTGGCATATTCCGACGCTGCCGTATATTTGTAGCTAGGTCTTTGCCTACATTAACGAAGTAATTGTTGACCCTGTTTGCTGATGCAAGTTTTCCACGTTCGAGTTGTTGCAGTTCCTTCAATGGTGAGGGTGTGGATTTTGAGTGCGTTATGGATTTAATTAAATCCCATGTTGCTTTGGAGTTGTTTTTTCTTTTCATAAATTCAGTTTTCTCGTAGTTTATCTTCAATTTCCGGAGCAAAGAATTACAGTGATTGCGATATCGGGAATACGTTACTTTGAGGATGGGGTTGGCTGAATGTGATTTTAAAGTAAGATGCATTTTATCCCTGTTTCTAATACAGCGAAGTAAGCCAGGAGTGATCCAGGGCTTGATGTTACGGTTCTTTCGTGAGACTTTGGAGAAGAGAGTGTGTTTGTCAATAATTTGAGTCAATAAAGTAGTTAAGGTGTCCGCTGCTTCATTAGCGTCATTAGAAAAAAGGATTGAGGAGAAATCAGTACTCTCAATATCTTTTTGGATACCTATTTGAAATATCAACAACTTTGGCAGTGTAGGTGAGCTTGGGCTTAGGGACATCAAGGTTGACACTCAGGAATACAGGTAAATGGTCGGTAATTGGTGAGTCTATGACAATGGATGTCCCTGGTTGTTTGGTTTTTAAAAGAATGTGATCTAAACAGTTATTTACACGAGTAGGATATAAGTGCGCCGGTAATAAACCATGGGAGGCAGTGAAGGTGAGGTATTCGTACGAGTGTCAATGTTGATATCGCCAACTAAAGCAACGTGTGGAAATTTTGTTAGGGGTTTTAAAATGGAATCCAAGCTGTTTAAAAAATTATCAACGTGGATGAAGGAAGGTGGTCTATATAGGGCTAAGATCCCAACATTAGTACCAATTTCACAAAGTAGACAGTTAGCGTCAGTTATATCAGGTTCAGAAACGGTGCAGTGCACCGAAGACTTAATACACATAACCACCCCATCATTCTGGTTTTTTGTATTTTTTGTGAAGTGCACATTGTAGCCATTCATGTTAGGAATTACAGCAGATTTAAGCCAGCACTCGGTCAATATAATGATATCACAATCAATTTCAAAGAGATGTAAGAACGCTATAAAACTATCAAAGTTCTTGTTTAGACTGCGAATGTTGAGTTGTAGTATGGATAAGTTTCTTTGTGTCTTCGGTATTTTAGATATACATTCACCTAACGGTAATTTGTAAGATTTTGATACCTGATAGGCATCTAATTCTAATTCAAAGGCATTAATGTGGTTAGCCATTGAAAGTAAATAATTTGTTCCATAATAAAGTTGTGTACATATTGTAAAAGTTTTTATAATCTGTTGTAAGCTTTACTGTGGCAACACTTACTTCCGTATCCATATATTTTTTTTTTTTTCCCTTTTTGCTGCGTCGTCGCTTATGTATTGAAGTTATATTTTGTATCCTAACTTAACAGTTATTTTAATAAATAATTCTGTTGAAGTTATTCAAAAACCGTTTTAATCATCTGCCCTGTGACCTGCACACACTATTAGCTTCCATCTGTCATCATCTTGAACAACTGCTTTCTAAGAGGTTATGTGCCTAGCAAACAAAGGGCGACATGTTGACACATTAAAAACGAAAAGTGAATGGTGTACTAAGTTATAGTGTGGTGCTAATTCAAGGCACAGGGCTGATTGTTCATTGGAATCATCCGTGTTATATTATTAATGACGGATCCAGACCAACGTGGCGGCGACGGCAGGAGTCATGCTGGCAGTGCAGCTGACCATACCTTTGGAACGCCGGGGACAATGTTACCCTACGGCGGTGGCAGCTTTGTGGACAAGCTGGAAGGAGTGGTGAATTATCATTCCTGGAAGTTTCAGGTACGGATGGCACTAATATTAGAAAATTTATGGGGTTGTGTTGAGGGCACGGACACTGATGCGGGACGAATTCGGAAAGCTCTCGCTAGAATATGCCTCTCAATCAGACCACATTGTTATCAATATGTACGGGATTCTACGACAGCAAAAACCGCATGGGATAACCTCAAAAATGTGTTCGAGGACAAATCTCTCTATAGAAGGGTCACATTATTGAGACAACTTCATAAGATTCAATTTAATCAATATAGCAGTATGACTACTTATATTGAGGCAGTCATGACTCTGAGACAACAATTGGTAGATATTGGTAGAACAATTGAAGACAGTGAGGTAGCGGAATTACTTCTTGGTGGGCTTCCCGAAGAATATGATGTGCTTGTATCGAACCTGGAGACTGCCAACATCACAAACACTTTATCAAGCGAGCTGGTGCGAACTAGGTTGCTACAAGAAGAATTTAGAAAAAATTCCAATGGAAATGTGGCTGGTACTCAACAAAGTGCATACTATGCAAGTAAGAAGAGCACCATAGTGTGTAATTACTGTAAAAAGAAGGGCCACATCAAATCCAAGTGCTTTAAGTTGAAGAGGGACTCAAAATTAAAGAGGAATGATGAGCAAGTTCTTCTAGTTGCACAATCCATCAAGAACCAATGGATTATTGATAGTGGATGTACTTCGCACATGACTAATTGTAAAGACTTTATGATTAATTTTAGTATTGCAAACAATAGTTCAGTGTCTATAGCGAATGCTGATAAACTCGCTTGTGAAGGTACAGGTGACATAAAAATATGTCTTAATAATAATAATTTTGTAATTAAAAATGTGATGTTTGTTCCAAATTTGTCCAACAATTTGATATCTGTCAGCAAACTCGTTGAGAAAGGCTATGTAGTTAAATTTTCTAATGGATTTTGTAATGTTCTGGATAGAAATGGTAAACTGGTGGGAATGGCTTTAAAGAAAAATGGTGTTTATGTTTTAAAGAACATTAGATATAGGTGTAATTCTCAGGTACACTCTTCGATGATCCTGCAGGAGGAACAGGAAGCACAAAGTGCAAATGCTGCTATCACAGTGCCATTGGAATTGTGGCACAAACGTCTCGGCCATCTCAGTCAACGTGGTATGTATGCTTTAAGGAGTGGTTTGGTTTCTGGTGTAATGTTTCAGGACAACCAGAAGCATGACATACACAACTGCATCGCTTGCCTTGAGGGGAAGATGAAGGCCAAGTCTTACCCAAAGGGACAGGCTAAGAGAGCTAATCAGCTTTTGGAGCTCATCCACAGTGATGTCTGCGGCCCGATGTCTGAAAGCAGCTGGGGAGGTGCTCGCTACCTAGTGACTTATACTGACGATTTTTCAAGAAAATCTTTTGGATATTTGTTAAAAGCCAAATCAGAGGTAATGTCCAGTTTTATTGATTTTAGAACTCTAGTAGAGAAGCAGACTGATTTGCGGATCAAAATATTACGTACAGATGGAGGTGGCGAATACTGCAGTGCTAGATTCGCAGACTATTTAAAGATGGGAGGTATAATTCATCAAATAACTATACCTTATTGTCCTGCTCAGAATGGAGTAAGTGAACGCCTAAATAGGACTATTATGGAGAAGGCAAGGTGCATGCTGCAGGAAAGTGGTCTCTGTAAGCGCTATTGGGGTGAAGCAGTTACCACTGCTATTTATTTAAAAAAATAGGAGCCCCACAGCTGCTTTGTCAGGATCTGTTCCTGAAGAGGTTTGGACTGGATCTAAAATTGATTTAAGTCATCTCCGTGTTTTTGGCTGCATTGCCTATTCTCTCATACCTGAGCAGCAACGCAAGAAATTAGACTCAAAGAGCAAGATGTATGTGTTTGTAGGTTATAGTGAGACTTCTAAAGGTTACAGATTAATTGATCCGTCTAATCCAAGCAAAATTATCTTGTCCAGAACAGTTTCATTTTTAGAAAATAAATTTTATAATATGACTAATGAAAAAGATAATAATTATATTGAATGCAATGATCATTACAATATTTTACCAATAAACAATAATTTTGAAAATAATTGTTATCCTGATAATTCTATAAATAATAATGATATTTTATTAAATGAAAATAATCCGGATGTTTCTCAAATTCCAGGTGATGTCCCTGGTGAACACTGCGACACACAGAGCGACAATACCAGCTTCAGATCGCCTGAGAGCGACATTAGTTTCAAGTCCCCTGCTTCTGATCTTTGGGCTGAGTCATCATCATCCGAGGGTGATTTACCAGTTCCAGAGACAAATCCAATATTACCGGTTGCTACAAATGGCCGGCCTGTAAGATCTACTCGAGGTATTCCACCTCTGAGGTATGGTGACTATGATTTATCTCTGTTAGTACATGGTGGATATTTTGATGAACCACAAACATATGAAGAAGCTATCTCTTGTTCTGATAGTGAGCAGTGGAAAAAGGCAATGTATGATGAATACACATCATTAACTGAAAATGGTGTTTGGGTATTAGTTGATAGACCAGTTGATAGAAATGTAATAAAATCAAAATGGGTTTACAAAATTAAAAATGATGCCTCAGGAAATTTTATTAAATATAAGGCACGCTTGGTTGCTCGTGGTTTCACACAGAAACCTGGTGTAGATTTTACAGAAACTTTTTCACCAGTTGTTCGACAGTCCACTATGAGAATATTGTTTTCTCTAGCTAACTCTCTAGATATGGACATTGATCACTTGGACGTTGCTACAGCTTTTCTCAATGGAAATTTAAATGAAACCATTTACATGGAGCAGCCAGCGGGTTTTTCAGAAAATAATAGCAAAGTTTGTCTATTACTCAAAAGTATTTATGGTCTGAAGCAGGCCAGTCGCATGTGGAACTGCAAAGTCCATGAATTGCTCTCCAAAAATGGTTACATTCAAAGCAAGTGTGAACCTTGTGTTTATTTTAAGAAAACAAAAGATGATTTTATCATAATTGCACTTTATGTAGATGATTTCTATGTATTTAGTTCAGGTGCGGCTAAAATAGAATTATTTAAGTTATTAGAATCAGAATTTGATGTAAAGAATTTAGGTCCAATAAGAAATTGTCTTGGAATGAATGTAACCAGAGATAGAGTAAAGGGAATTTTAACACTTGACCAGTCAAACTATGTGAAAAGGTTACTTGCGAAGTTTGGAATGACTGATTGTAAACATGTGTCAACACCTATGTCTTTAGATTGTAAACTTGTAAAATCGGAAAATAGCTTGAATAATGACACATATAACTATAGACAATTAATAGGTGGTCTTATGTATTTATGTATTTGTACAAGGCCAGACATCGCACATGCTTGTAGTAAATTGAGCCAATTTAATAATAATTTTGACAAATCACATTGGCTTGCTGCAAAACGCATTCTGCGTTACTTGAGTGGTACAATGGACTACTGTTTGATGTTTTCAAAAAGTGGCAATTGTAATATAACTGCTTATGCTGACGCGGATTGGGGTAATGATCTCAGCGATAGAAGGTCCTACACTGGTTGTATTGTTAAGCTAGGCAATGATAATGTAAACTGGGAGTCTAGAAAACAGCAATGTGTAGCACTTTCTAGCACAGAAGCAGAATATCTTGCGATGAGTGATGTCTGCAAGGAAGTTTGTTTTATGAGAAATTTATTGTTTGAAATTTTAAATACCAAATTAAATATAGTATTGTATAATGATAATCAAAGTGCTCAAAGACTATTGGAAGTAAAGGAATATTGTCATAAGAAAACAAAACATATTGATATTAGATATCATTTTGTAAAAGATTTAATAATTAATGAACAGATAGTTGTTTCATATTTGCAAACGGATAGCATGATTGCAGACATTATGACTAAACCTTTAAGTAATAGTAAGCATTCAGACTTCGCAAAACAAATGAATGTAACCAAAATAAAATTGTAATGTTTAAATATGTGATACTAGAAATATTTTTTTTTGTGACAGCATGTAATGCATGTTTATAGACTATAGTTATGTATGCGTTATAATTATGTTTGTATTGCATGTTTCTGTTTTAAACGTAAAGCTTAAGGGGAAGTGTAAAAGTTTTTATAATCTGTTGTAAGCTTTACTGTGGCAACACTTACTTCCGTATCCATATATTCTTTCTTTTTTCCCTTTTTGCTGCGTCGTCGCTTATGTATTGAAGTTATATTTTGTATCCTAACTTAACAGTTATTTTAATAAATAATTCTGTTGAAGTTATTCAAAAACCGTTTTAATCTGCCCTGTGACCTGCACACACTATTAGCTTCCATCTGTCATCATCTTGAACAACTGCTTTCTAAGACATATTTAGGCATGGGAAGATGAGACAGACTGTAACTGCATCCGGTACATTTATCGTATAGAGGCGTCCGTTGTCAATAGAAACGGTGATGTTTTTCTTCTTCATTAAAAAGACTGTGATGTATGAATGGATACAAAAAGTTTGGAAAGGTATTGTCGGCGAGAGTAAGTGTGTGCGGGACGAGAGTGTGAGTGATGTCCACAAGTTTATGGATGGAGAGTGAGTGTATTGAGGATTATGTGTTTGTGACGGAAGATTATAGTGGAGGGTTATTCTTAATACATAAGCAAAACAAGCAGTGTTAATAATCTTACACATGCGAGAAATACAACTTATAATAAGGTAGAAATTAGTTATTATGAAACCTGTATAAAAAAACAATAATGAATGACGTTTTAGTGGTCATTGGTTGGTTTGTGCTAGATCCCGTAGCGTCTGCTCGGATTTGACCAGTATTGGTTTGACTCCCTCTTCCTTTCGCAACAGTATGTTACCATTGGCCGTCGAGCAAAATTTATACACCTTAAGCTTTGCAAACTCACGTGCAGCAAAAAATAGTTTCCTTGAGCTGGCCGGGAGGTACTCACTGACATATATCGGACGGTGGTCGCCAAGACCTCCTACGTTTGTAGTACTGAGTTGAGACCCCTTCGGTTGCTTGTTGTTGTAGTTGCGCACCGAGCTTAGGAACACGTTCTTAGTCTCCATAGTAGTAAATTCGGCAACAACTGGCCTGACGGTACCTGGTTTGCCAGGCAGTCTGTAAATGTCGCGGATATCGTTGTCTTTAAGAGGCCCTTTGACGGCAGCACTGACACGGTAAACAATCGCAGACAGATCTTTTGCACACTCATTTTCTTTGAGTGGTATATTGCGAATCTCGACACAAGAAGAGCGTGATAATTGTTGCAGATCTCCAATTTTCGTCTCTAAATTTTGTATGCAATCCCTGTACATTTGTTTATCTTTTTGTAATAAATCAATTTGTTTCTTCAGATCGTCGTATTGATTATTGATGAAACTGACCGTCTTCTCAATTTCAATGTTAGCTTTTTGACCACAAATATGATTGAGTATCACGTGAAGCCAAGCACGCTTTTGAAGTTTTCTATTCAGAAACAGGCTAAAGGATAAAATTGAAAGGTCAGGTACTCACAGGATGCTGGGAACCAGGAGATCACCACACTGCATCACTAGCAGTCGTATTTCGCGATATTTTTGTGGTTTAACCGCACGCGCGCGGATTTTCTTGCCGGCGGGCTTTTTGGTTGAGTTCGAACTAGTTTCTCTCTTCACGCCGTCAGATGGCGGGAGCGATGCGTTGTCCTTGTCGCACTCACAGCGAGTGCAAGTGGCGGCAAATTTAAAGTAGGAAGGAAACGGGAAGGACTGGGGAATCATCCAGAAGCCTGTTCATATCCCCCCACTTGAAATCAACCGGGGATTTCATAAGATAAGATAGATGAAGTTCGAGACTTACGTCTTTCGCAGATTCATTTGTCATCATGTTGTTAAAATTCTAAGTTTAAAGTTAAGCTGATAAGAACAACATAAGTTAAAACATAATTTTGATATACATATACTAGATAATAAAACTATAAACTAAACTAAACTATATAATGTTTAAGTGTTATAAGTGCGTTAATATATGTAAGAAGATAAATTAATTATTATGTTCTATCGGAAGAGGACAAATTTTGACAGCAGGTCTTACAAGTAAGCCTTTAGATGTTTTGACTGTCACAACACGAGTAATGTCGTCTTTACCCGGATGGAGTTGTACAACGCGACCCAACCTCCATTCGTTGGCAGGTAAGTTGGGTTCATAAATGGTTACCTACTGACATCATAAAATATTTAAAAGTCATTCTTCAGGAAAATTGTCGATATCCTTAAAATCACTTTTTCTAATAGGGCGTCCAGCAAAAGGTGCTATGGCATATTCTTCATAATTAAATTCGCTGTAGTATCTGAAGAATCCGCCAAGCAGTTGTTGTAGATTCTCTGTATTCGTTGAATTGTATGGCAATTCGTTGAAACCCATGTCCCAGTTGTTGAAAAAGTTACTTTTCGAATCTTTTTGTAACATGCTAACTGGGGGCACCATATTCTTTTGTTGTAAATAAAATATTATGAGTGAATACAATACTTGTTTTACTGGTAGGCGATGGCCATTTTGACTCTGAATTTGGAACCAAAATTTCAGAAATATCCCCAAAGAGAGGAACCTTTCATCTAGATTGAAGTAGTATTTGAAAAGTCTGCTGTTTACGACATACTTCTCACCCAAATTAAACACAAGGTCTACGCTACGCTGCGAAGGAATGTGGATAACTTGAAGCATCCAAAAATCACCTAGGACAGAACGTCTTATGTTTGTATACAGTTCAGGTTGCTTCTTGAACAAATTGTCGGCTTCCTGTATGATCCCGGAGTTTCTTGGATAATGAAATGGTAATTGTATGACGAAGTCTAATCACTTGATGGTAAAAATAATCCTGTGACTAGTGACCCAAAGGGGATTGCTTTGTAACCTGCAAATTACAATAAATCATTACTGATACTTTAAAAACGTCTTATTTATATTTGTATAAGAAACATTTTACACATTGTCTTCTCACCTTGCCATATTCACTGGTTCAGTGTGGTGTGCACGTCATTGACCACTCTAGATAGCGTGTCAGCAGGATCCTTCGTCAGCTCGTGCACTATGTGCCGCAACTGAGAGTCAAAGTCTCCCGTCAGGCACAGCGGTGTGCACAGCACTACGTTCCATGCGGACACCAACATTACCGCCGTCGTAATCACTTCAAAGGAAAAATATATCGTTAGTGGCTAATGCCCACGGCTTCGCTCTCGTGGAGCTTGATAATTGTCACACGGGAATCATGCCACCAGGATAAAAAGTGTCTTACACTCGTATGTTCCTCCAGGTTATAAACTATCTGTTTATATTTAATATACATTTTGCGAAAGTAACTAGTTAAGATAATGTACTGCGGTGTGTGTAGTGTTCATTATTGTGATCTAATGGTGCATCTACAACGCACTTGCTTTGTAGAAAACCGTTTCCAAATGTAACTGAGTAACATTCGATAGCAAGAAGTTATTAATTGTTATTGTTTATATATGGCCGTGTTAGTATGTATTAAGTTATGTTGCCTAACTATTGAAAACAGTCAACATGTGGTAACAATTGATAACATTGTTAGAGAATGTTACTATAACATGGAACAAATGCAGTGCAACTCGCTTGTTGCTGAAAGTTACTCTTTGTTAATCAATGTATATGTTACTCGCGGTATGGACGCGATGATTACTTTCAACAAATAGTAACAAGTAGCCACAAAACTTCCAGATTGTAACCTAATGTTACCGTGTTGCACAGTGTTGCTCCACAAAAAGTAACTGCGGTGTGGATGCACCATTTAGATGGATGAAACAATCTACTAACTGAATATCAGCATTCAGTTTTAAGCTAACAGGAACATATTATGTAATGTTACCCAAATTGATATGTCATGTAGTAAACTTATTATATTTATTTATTTTATTTTATCATTATATTTGTTAAGAATTGGATGGCAATGCATAAACATTTTACTTACGTAGTGAATCCAACATGTTTAGTGTCGGCGTACCTACTTTGATGACTAGGTATCAAGCGCTATTAAGATCAAATAAGAAAAATCTTTGTAAAAAATGTAAATTATATATATGTTAACTCACAATATTATAAACATAAAATATCTTTTTGTTTGTTTTTTTTGGAACGGATAAGCCCTGAAACTCCTTGACTGATTTTTACAATCGGTCTGTTTACCACTAAAGAGCTATGATATCTGAAGGTGGCATATGCTATAAATTACATTTATATCATTCAAATTAGCCAAGCTATCACAAATATTGCGGACGGAGTCGCGGGGATGTGCTAGTTAGTATACCTATATAAAAATGCATATATAGGGTGACTGGCAATTAGTGTACGATACTTAAACACGTGATTGGGCTCATGATAACAAACAACTTTTAGTATAGGACCAACCCTGAAATCGGGAAAAAAAAAGTCAGCTGTTCAGTACATTTATGTTCGCCTAATGTTACTGAACAGCTGATTTTTTTTCGCGATTTCAGCTTTGGTCCCATAGTAAAAGTTGTTTGTTATCATGAGCCCAATCACGTGTTAAAGTACGAGTATCGTACACTAATTGCCAGTCACCCTATATAATGTGCATGCAATTTGATTATTTACATGTAGGGGAAAGTGGACTGGGTTTAGCAGTAATAGTGAGCAGGAGTTTCTACTGGTCCAAACGATATTGACAATACTAGAAAAGACCCTGCAGGGTTGCTACTATGCAGTTGTAGGTAGAGTCACATGTTCGTCAAGTACGCTAGTTTCACCAACAGCGAGTTCCACCTAAACAGTACAGTTTGTGTAGACTAATCGACACTCGAGGAATGAAGGGCGTCCAAAGAATAGAGAGAAAAGTGATAGTAGTGCAGCGGCGCGTTGGGCAGACGGCAGCGCCCACGCAGACCGCTGTGCTGGCTTCGAAGCGGTGTCGACACAGGTTGCGTCCCACGCCCAAGACCTGCCCACCTTTCAAGGCACTTACTTCATGCCGTCTGGTCCCATCGTCACGTACCTAGCCGTTTGGTTCTAAAACTGCTGGTACGCCGGCGCTGGGAAGGTCCCGACGGATACTGTCGCAGGACAGGCCATGGTGTCACACCTTAGCAGAGTAACACCAGGTGCGCCTAAGCGTAGACTCGTAGTGATCTGGGCCCCGATTCTCTTATTGCAATAGTGTCACGATAGTCTTTCATCTCATAAATTGTTCATTTTGACAAGTTTAGTGATCTACTAACATCATGGCGTCATTATTACTATCCAATGAACAATCACGGACATTGCATTGAAAGAAATATCTTATCTTCTTATTTTAAGAAATATCTTTCAATGCAATGTCCGTGATTGTTCATAATGACGCCATGATGTTAGTAGATCACTAAACTTGTCAAAATGAACAATTTATGATATGAAAGACGCGATGGACGGACATTGCATTGAAAGAAATATCTTTCAATGCAATGTCCGTGATTGTTCATTGGTGTTCTTATAATAGTAGTCTCGTACATAATGACAAATGAATGACTGACTTACGCGGTAATCTGCCAACATTTTGACAGTTCCTTTGAGAATTAGAGCGGAAATTTGCTCAATTAGCACTATTTTATATTGCAATCTTTATAGGATTCTTTAATAAAGATAATTTAAAACACTTGTAAGAAAATAAATCTAAACACCGGCCACAAGAAATAAAAACAAATAAACATTAGAAAGTAGAAATGTCACATTTGACTTTGACAGCTACAGATACAATGAGTTGGATAGTTGCACATTTATCCACGTTCCACATTACTTTTTATGTTTATTGCTATTTACGAACTTCAGATTGCTTTTATCACAAATAAATAATATGTAAAAATATATGTTAATGAAATCTGGCACGAATAACGGTTTAAATTTAATAGCATATTTTCGAAAATCATTACTATTTACAGGTATTATAATAATGGCAATATAACAATGTTATTCAAACACAATTACGAGACCATTGATCGAACCACTATGATGAATTTAGCAGAATATGAACTTTAAGCAAAATGGCAATAGCGATCCCATTGTCATTCATCAACAATTATGAGATCAATGAAAGACTATCGTGACACTATTGCAATAGCAGAATCGGGGCCCTGGAACGATGCTTTATCGTTCATCATTGTGCCAATGGTGAATGACTGCAGTGAATGTATCCACAAACCCGAATCCCATTCCCCCACGGCCAGCAGACGGGCACGCTCCACAGTATTCAGATTAATTCAGATTATTTCATTGCGTGTAACAAAGACGATTGACGTCTTTGTTACACGCAATGAAATAATCTGAATTATGTATGGTTACTTATAAATTTATAACAATGCAATCGGAGGACATTAATTAAGATAATTTTCAACGGCCTTGGGCGATTATTTTTTCTCTGAAATAAATAAAAATTTTAACATTTTTTTTTTTAGGATGGGAAATCATCAAATTACTTCTCCCACTCTGGGCGGAGCGGGAGGGAGTGTCAGACTTTTACTGACTAAAACCCATCCATTTTCCTTCCTCGCCCTTTACGTTCCGGGGCCGCGGTATCTCTTTCGAACAGTCCCGCAACCCCGGCAGGCTTCGGCCCTTGCGGGCCCCTCTCTTTATGCGGACATCTCTTTGAGGCGCGCGTGGAACACGAACGTGCCGTCGACACGGCCTGTCTTCGTTAGACGGACGGACGGCTTGCTAGCCCATAGCTAACCGTCCACAGGCCCGCATCTACGGTGGCCGGTGGCCACCACGTGGCCCCCGACGCCCGGTGCGTCTCCCGCGGCGGCTGGGAAGAGACGCTCTCTCCCTCTCTCGTTCCGCCACCTCTTTCGCTAGCATGACTGCTTCGCAGAAGAAGGTGACGGCTTCCCATTCCCTCTCGCTCCGGACCATGGATTGAACCAGGGACGGACGCGAGAGGTCGCCGCCGCCGATCGCCGCTACGAGGACACGGCGGTGCTCCGCCCACGCAGGGCAGAACTCCACCGTGTGCTCTACCGTGTCCTCCGGTCGATCCTCGTAGTGGAAACATCCGGGCGTTTCCTCCCGCCCGATTCGGTGCAGGTACCTCCCGAAACATCCGTGTCCGGTGAGGACCTGCGTCAGGCGGAAGGTGAGGACGCCGTGGTACTTCAAGCCACTTCTGAAAGACGGGACTTATCACCAGCATTGTGGCGTGCACTGCACGGGGTTGCGACAGTCGCTCTCTCCAAGTCGCTATGAGATCGCGCCGGAGGTCTGTCCGCTGAGCGGCGATTTGCCGTGGCAGCGGAGTTTCCCACCGGCGTAGTACCACCACGCGCCATTCGTGCAGGCGCGCGAGGATTATCGCCTCCAGATCCCATGGAGGGAATCCGGCAGGCAGGCCCGCCGCCTCTCGGGGGATCGTGCGGTACCAACGTACCATTTTCACGGCTCCTTTTGGGGCGCGTTCAGATAATGGGCGGCTCGCCGCCTCAAGGAGCGCGCCCACACTGGGGCCCCGTAGAGGGTCATGGACCGAATTATTTTTATTTTTATACCTACGTGTCTTTTTCTATTTTTTCAACATTTTTATGTATACCAATAGCAATATTTTAATTAAAATAGGTGAACACATTTTATCTATAAACATTTCACACCATGTAGCAGGTACAGACGCCAGCCAGCATCAAGCTGCTTCAATTTGTCATTATACCATTTAAAAGTGAAGGGGCCCGCAAGGGCCGATGCCTGCCGGGGCTGCGGGACTGTTCGAAAGAGGGCGAGGAAGGAACATGGATGGTTTTTTAGTCAGTAAAAGTCTGACACTCGCTCCCGCTCCGCCCGAGGGGTCATTTGATGATTTCCCATCCGAATAAAAGAAATAAAATAAATGTATTAATGATGGTTTTATTAAATTATATACAGAGACGTACTCTTTATATTAAATATTGATCCGTAAGTTAATTAATATTTACGATTATCCAATTTTTTACATTACTTATATAAAAATATATTTTAGGAAATATGATATTAAAAATAAGGGTCATTATCTAAGAAAGGTAAAAAAGTAAATATGATTTATACTACTTTTACTGATCGGAATTTAATTTTGGATCAAGTACCATATACCTATATAATTTTAATATTAATAGATTTAAAAACATTAAAGGAAATAATTATGATATTAAAAATATGGTTCATTATCTAAGAAAGGTAAAAAAAAACAGACTCGTTTTGGATCAAGTTATTGTACCATCCACTGACTATCTATCTGGCATATGGGTGGTTTTCGCAACTTTACCATAGTTTCTGCGGTAGATCTATCTCCTACTCACTATATGTCGATGCAGACTTGCTCATGTCCTTCAGCCGCAGAGGGTTGCTTGTGACAGATTACTTTTTTCTTCGGTTGATCCATAACAAGTATAGCACTGAGGATACTCTCACTCGGCAGATCTTCAAACATTTTTGCTACTGACTTCATAAAATATATAAAAGTTACAGTTTCATTGTATCGTTCAAGTTCACTACTATCGATTAATGGGCGAACAAACGAGTGAACAAAACACTCTTGAATGCATGCTTCTGCAGTCCTTACGTTAAAAGCGTTTATAATTTGCCGGTTCAAGTTGTGTTTCAAATTGCTGTTGCTTAAAGTATATTCTTCAGGAAAATTTTCGATAGCCTTAAAATCACTTTTTCTAATAGGGCGTCCAGCAAAAGGTGCTATGGCATACTCTTCATAGTTAAATTCGCTGTAGTATTTGAAGAATCCGCCAAGCAGTTGATGTAGATTCTCTGTATTCGTTGAATTGTATGGCAGCTCGTTGAAACCCATGTCCCAATTGTTGAAAAAGTTACTTTTCGATTTTTTTTGCAACATGTAAACTGGGGGCACCATATTCTTTTGTTGTAAATAAAATATTATGAGTAAATACAACACATGTTTTATTGGTAGGTGATGGCCATTTTGGCCCTGAATTTCAAACCAAAATTTCAGAAATATCGCCAAAGAGTAGAACCTTTCATCTAGATTGAAGTAGTATTTGAAAAGTTTACTGTTTCCAACATGCATCTCACCGTAATTAAACAAAAGGTCTACGTTACGCTGCGAAGGAATGTGGTCAACTTGAAGCATCCAAAAATCACCTTGGTAAAAATGTCTTATGTTCGTGTATAGTTCAGGTTGCATCTTGAACAAATTGTCGGCTTCCTGTACGATCCCGGAGTTTCTTGGGTAATGAAATGGTAATTGTATGAGTAAGTCAATATCACTTGATGGTAAGATTAATCTGGTCATTAGTGACCCAAAGGGGATTGCTTTACAACCTGCAAATAACAATAAATAATAACTGATATTATAAAAACATCTTAATTATATTTGTATCAGAAACGTTGATCATATTGTCTTCTCACCTTGCCATCGTTGGTTCAGTGTGGTGTGCACGTCATTGACCACTCTAGATAGCATGGCAGCAGGATCCTTCGTCAGCTCGTGCACTATGTGCCGCAACTGGGAGTCGAAGTCTCCCGTCAGGCACAGCGGTGTGCACAGCACTCCGTTCCGTGTGCACACCAATATTGCCGCCGTCGCAATCACTTCAAAGGGAAAATATATCGTTACTAGCTTATACCCGCGGCATCGCCCTCGTGGAGCTTGATAATTGTCACACGGGAATCATGCTACCAGGATAAAAAGTATCATATGTGTTCAACCAGGTTATGAATGAATGAATGAATGAATGATGCATTTATTTGCACGAATATAGGTAGTTTACATAAGTTCTTAATATCTAAGGGTTTCACTATATTCGGCATTTCGGCCATACAAGGGACGTTGTACAACTGACGCCGGTGTAACCCTATTAAAGCACATATTTGCTGCGTGGGAAGAGTCCCAAGACGCAATAGGAATTTTCTGTGATCTCTCCAAAGCTTTTGATTGCGTAAATCATGACACATTGCTTTTGAAACTGGAGCATTACGGACTGGGTAAACTTGCACTTAGCCTGCTAAAATCTTATTTGAGCGATAGAAAACAACATGTTCAAATAAATGGTGTTAATTCACAGGGTTTGAATGTAAAAATGGGGGTTCCGCAAGGCTCAATATTGGGTCCTTTCCTTTTTTTAGTATATATAAATGATCTACCCTATTTGTTGAAACACCAACCTCAAAATATGGTGTTGTTTGCTGATGACACTTCTCTAATTTTTAAGATAAATAGACGGGCCCAAAATCTAGATGACGTGAATGATGCCCTACTTCAGGTCCAAAATTGGTTCACAGCAAACAATTTGGTATTGAATGAAAAAAAAACTAAATGCATAAGATTTTCATTACCGAATGTTAAAAGTAGTGATTGTGAGATAATATTGAATAAAGAGAAACTCGAATTCGTAGATAAAACGGTTTTCCTGGGGCTTACGCTTGATTCAAGGCTACAATGGGGTTCTCATTTAACATCTCTTGCGGGGCGCTTAAGTTCAGCAGCATATGCCATTAGAAAAATCCGTCATTTCACTGATGTAGATACCGCTAGACTGGTCTATTTTAGTTACTTCCATAGTATAATGTCTTACGGTATTTTGCTATGGGGACGGGCTGCTGATATTGAGTCTATATTTATTCTGCAGAAAAGAGCCATCCGAGCCATAAACAATCTTCGTAGGCGCGATTCTCTAAGGGAACTTTTTAAGGATATTGGCATCATGACGGTTCATTGCCAATACATCTACGAAAACATAATGTACGTTAGAAAAAATCTGCATCTTTTCGGTAAAAGAGGCGACAGACACAATTACAGTACTAGAAATAGGGACCAACTAGTTCAGCCAGGCTTTAGACTCGCTAAAGTAGACTCATCTTTCATGGGGTACTGTTTGAGATGCTATAATAAAATTCCACAAAGTATTCTTGAACTGAATGAGACTAAATTTAAAACATGCATTAAACGCACACTATGTAAGCAAGCATATTACAAGTTGAGCGATTATATCGCTGATAAAAATGCTTGGCTCAATGCTGGTCCTGCTCCACAAGGACAGGGGCTCAAAAATTGATAGCATTAAATGGTATTGTTGGAGCTGCTGAAGATTGTACAACTATCTTTGCATTGTATAGATTCAATCTATTTAGTATTATATAAACGCATAGCCCATATTGTGTGAGTACTATGTACTAGAAAGCTATCATTCACTGGAAACCTACTTTAGTTTTTGACTTGAATGTGCCCTGGCGGTTGAGAGTATGTCATGCTCACTCAAATGTCTCGCTGATCATGGCGCGTGTGTCGGACCATTTAGTTCCCTTCAAAATGGTTGAGCTGAATGGTGCTGATCCATGCGTCATGTGCGTGAACGGGCGCTGTCAGTTGTGACTGGTCATCTCTTAGTCTCCATGGTTTATTTGAATTAATTATTTTGTTTTTGAGTTGTATTTTGTTTGGCTATGGACACTTTTAACGTGCACATCTTGCTACATTGTTCTCACATAATATAACATCTCAACATGAATGATGTAACCAAGATTTTGTAACAATATTTTGATTTAAAAGAGTGTCCATGGAGTTTCTTGCCCGTTCTTCTCCATAGAGATCTACGCTAGGGAATGGGCAACTACAGTACTTTCACAGTTTTTATGTCTTGTGACTGGGACTGTAGCTACATTAAATGTTCATCTTTGTTTCGACAATTCAAAAGTGCCTGTTATTGGCCTACTTGAAATAAATGCTTTGATTTTGATTTTGATTTTGATTTTGACAAATATTAAAGTTTTATGTCTTGTAATACTAATAGCATGCAGTACACATTTAGAAATTGGCAGTTACATAAAATACTCATCATAATTAAAATTAAAATTACAACCAATCAATAAAATTAAATATAATTAGATTCATTTCAAATAATAATTTATACATAATAGCTATCAATAATAATTATGTCATGTCAATTAAAATAGTATTTGATGATCCAAAAAGAAAAATTAAAAATAAAATTAAAATAGTGATGTCGAATTATGTCGTGTCAATAAAAATAAAAATAGCAAAAATAATAAAAAATATTTCAATGTCATTTTGAAGTATTTGTATATATTTAATAAACATTTTGAGAAAGTAACTAGTTAAGATGGTGTACGTAGTGTTCATTTTTGTGGTTTAATGGTGCATCTACAGCGCAGTTACTTTATGGAGGAACGTTTCCAAATGTTACTGAGCAACATCTGTTAGCAAAAAAATAATTTATTGTTATTATTTATATGTTGCCGTTTTAATATTTATTAAGTAATGTTCCCTAACTTTTGAAAACAGTCAACATGTGGTAACAATTGATAACATTGTTAGAGAATGTTACTATAACATAGAACAAATTTTTAATGCAGTGCAACTCGCTTATTGCTGAAAGTTACTCTTTGTTACTATTTGTTAATCTACATATGTATATGTTACTCGCGGTATGGACGCGATGATAACTTTCAACAAATAGTAACAAGTAGCCACAAAACTTCCAGATTGTAACCTAATGTTACCGTGTTGCACTGTGTTGCTCCACAAAAAGTAACTGCGGTGTGGATACACCATTAGATGGATGAATCAATCGACTAACTGAATATCAGCATTCAGTTTAAAACTAAAAGGAACATGTAATGTAATAACCCAAATGGATACGTAATAAGCTTTATTATATTTATTTATTAATCATTATATTTGTTAAGAATTGGAAAACAATACATTAGTATTTGTACACAAACATTTTACTTACGTAGTAAATTCAACATATTTAGTGTAGGCGTACTTTGATGACTTGGTATCAAGCGCTACT
Organism: Xestia ashworthii; assembly: GCA_950022955.1. Lineage (NCBI taxonomy): Eukaryota > Metazoa > Arthropoda > Insecta > Lepidoptera > Noctuidae > Xestia > Xestia ashworthii. The sequence continues at coordinate 1,517,227 of OX465561.1, forward strand.
AAGACCAAATAATAAAAATCTTCAGAAAAATATGTATATATTTTTACTAATAATGCTATAAAGATAAAATATAGTTTTGTTTGTTTTTATGTAACGCATAAGCTCTGAAACTCCTTGACCAATTTTTACAATCGGTCTGTTTACCACTATGTTATGTTATCTGAAAGTGGAATAAATTACATTTAAATCATTAAAATTTGTCAAACTACGAGTATCACAAATTTTGCGGACGGAGTCGCGGGCGATGTGCTAGTATACCTATATAAAAATGCATATATAATGTGCGTGCAATTTGATTATTAAGATGTAGGGGAGAGTGGCCTGGGGTTAGCAGTAATTGAGAAAAGACTCTACCTCCAACTCTAGCCCAGGGCCGGCAGTCTCGACAGAGATAACGACAAAATCGCTAACTTTCAATCGCTGATTACTAACGAATAAAATCGGTTCCAATAATTATGCTTATGAGAAACGCATCAAGGATGTAGAGACTTTCATTACTCACAAACATAATTATTGCAACTGAATTTATTAATTAGTAATCAGCGATCGAAAGTCATAGTAATTTTGTGGTTATCTCTGTCGAGACTGTCAGCCCAGGAATTAAGAGCGTCCAAGGAATAGAGAGAAAAGTGAAAAGTGTGTTGACAAGGAGTCGACACAGGTTGCTTCCCACACCAAAAGCCTCCACCTTCCAAGGCACTAACGTCCGTCGGCTTGGTTCTAAAAGTGCTGGTACGCGGCGCTGACAAGGGCTCGACGAATCGACGAATATTGTCGTTAAAACTGACCTTACTTGCACTCTTGTAGCAGGACAGGTCATGGTGCCCGAGGCTGTCGATAGCTTCACCGCAGTGACACCGATGCGAAGCGACCTGGAACCAAGTCCAAACCTGGTCCTGGACCTAGTGCCATTGCCAATGGTGGATGACGGCAGTGCCTGTTTCCACAAACCCGACTCCCGTTTCCCCCACGGCCAGCAGATGGGCACGCTCCACACTATTGATTGACGTCTTCATTACACGCCATTAAATAATCTGAATTATTAATGGTTACTGATGAATTTATGATAATACAATCGCAGGACATCAGACCCGGATCTTCAATTTTGTTTAGGTGGGGCAGAAAAATGCAAAAAAACAAAAAAAAAAAACAAAAAAAAAAAACAGAAAAATACTATTACCCTCACCTACTTGCATTTACTTTAACCATTATCATCCATATAGTTTCAGCTATCAGATGTCCACTAATTGATTGAAATTTGGAAATAGCCTACATAGGCCTTCCGGAAATAATGCATCCATCGCTGTTCTTTCACGTCAACCAGCAAACTCATTGTCGACCTAGCAACGACCCAAGTGCTAGACTAACCCCACACTATACCGAAGACATCCCGGACGTCAGCCTGTAAGAGATTAGGATGGCTCTGAAACAGCTCAATAAAAACAAGGCACCGGGTGATGACGGAATTACGGCCGAGCTCGTGACGGCGGGTGGAGAACTGGTACTTAAGGCCCTTCAGAAGCTGTTTAATTCCGTCATACTTGAGGGGAAAACGCCACAGGTATGGTACAGGGTCTTCTTCAAGAAGGGTGACAATACCCGGTTGAAGAATTACAGGCCCATCTCACTTCTAAGCCATGTCCACAAGTTGTTTTCAAGAGTCATCACGAATCGTCTCGCGCGCAGGTTTGACGATTTCCAGCCACCCGAATAAGCCGGTTTCCGAAAAGGCTTTAGCACCGTGGACCACATACATACATACGCTTCGGCAGGTTATACAGAAGACCGAAGAGTACAACTTGTTTAGCGTTTGTGGACTACGAGAAAGCCTTTGATTCGATCGAGACCTGGGCTGTACTGCAGTCTCTCCAACGGTGCCAAATTGACTACCGGTACATCGAGGTGTTGGAATGTTTGTACAAAAACGCCACCATGTCAGTCCGACTTCAGGACCAAGCCTCGGAACCTATCCTTCTGCAGCGATGTGTAAGACAGGGAGACGTCATATCTCCGAAACTGTACACCGCTGCACTGGAGGATGTTTTCAAGGTTCTGGACTGGAGGGCTAGGCATCAACGTCAATGGCGAGTACATCACTCACCTTCGGTTTGCCGACGATATAGTGGTCATGGCTGAGACCATGGAGGACCTCAGTACAGTGCTCGATGACCTCACTAGAGCTTCCGAAAGAGTGGGTCTAAAAATGAACATGGACAAGACGAAGGTCATGTTGAATGCCCATGTCACACCCATTCCTATCAAGATCGGAGACTTTACACTCTGCTCGGAGTTTCCTTGCGTGATCGAATCAGAAATGAAGACATCCGCAAGAGAACCAAGGTCACCGACGCCGAAGTAGCCCGAAAAATTACCAAACTCAAGTGGCAGTGGGCAGGGCACATTGCTCCCAGAACGGATGGCCGATGGGGCCGAAAAGTTCTGGAGTGGCGACCGCGAACCGGAAGACGATGCGTTAGAAGACCTCCCACTAGGTGGACCGATGACCTGGTGAAGGTTGCGGGAATCCGGTGGATGCGAGTCGCAAGGGACCGGTCAATACTTGGGGGAGGCCTATGTCCAGCAGTGGACGTCTTTCGGCTGAAATGATGATGATAATAAAAATCAAATATTTATTATCGCATTTGTGAATTGAAATTACAATTTTACTCTTCGAGCTTTTTGTTAGAAGAAGTTAAGAAGTAAATGATGAGTTGTCCATTCGTCTGTCAAGTGTGAATTTGGCCGCCCTCTGAACTTGCCGCCCGGGGCATAGGCCCCGGCTTACCCCCCCTAGATCCGGGGCTGCAGAACAGTCTTGGGCGATTCTTTTGTTCTCTGAGTTTTATAATAATTTCAAGTATCCATCCACTTAATATAGGTTTCCGCCCATTTGTCTTTTTGTGAGATTATTTTTACAATCAATACAGTATTAGATATTACTTTAGAATTTGCCCAGTGCATATACAGGGTGTAAACCACGAGGACACGGTGGAGCATACGGTGGAGGTTTGCCCTTCTTGGGCGGAGCACCGCCCCGTGTAGCGGAGATCGGCGGCGGCGACCTCTCGTGTCCGGCCCTGGTTCAATCCATGGTACGGAGCGAGACGGAATGGAAAGCCGTCACCTGTTTCTGCGAAGCAGTCATGCTAGCGAAGGAGGTGGCGGAACGCAAGAGAGAGAGAACCCCTCGCCGCAGCCGCGGCGCCTCGGGAGATGCACCGGACGTCGGGGGTCACGCGGTTAAGGCGCTTAGACGAGCTAAATTAGCAACTCTATTTGTGGTGGTTCAAACTTCGTTTGAAATGCTGTTAGAATAAAGTTCTAATCAGCTTGCACTACAAAGTGGCTGTTACGTCAGCCACTGCGGGCCAAATAGAGCGAAATGAGTGGTTTCGATCGATTTACAAAAAAACTATTGACTGGATTAAAAAACTAAAACAGTATCACGCTAATATATTGCTTGTAGAATTATTTGCCAAAAAATCAGAATGACCGCATGCATATTAGTATGTTTTTTATTGTTTGAAAGATATTTTTAGAGGTAAGTTCGTGATTTCTTTTCATCGAGCCAAATTAATTGTATTATGTTTTCAAAACAGTATCATGCTAGCATATATCCTGAAGAATATCATATATTTTTCTGGTCTTGTTTATAGCAGCGAATCATATACTTTTAGTAATTACAAAACTCGCGTTTAGCTCGTGTAATCGCCTTAAGATAAGATTTATTTATTTCTGAGTATATGGTACATTAAGATCTTAAAATTAGTCAGTTTCACATACACTAGGTACCGTTACCGGTGTAGAAATATTAAAAGTGACCAAGTATTAATAAAATGTCAAAATTTAGTAGTTACACAATGTCAAATGGTCAAATGATTAAAAGTAAAAATATAAAATCAAAATGAGCAATACAAGACCCATTAACCCCTTACCGCATAGCTACCCAAATGTGGGTACTTATTTTCAAACGTTCAGAAATAAAAAAATATGTTATTTTACCCTTAACGGCATATTAGGACAGATCAGGCAACTACTAAGCTTCAATAAACATATATGTGCTGCCATCTAGTGTACCGCGTAACGAAACTATAACCTGTCAAAGTCAGTCGGTGGCAGTTGAAATTTGTCGTTGGCATGTTTTTAAAATTAATTTTGTGATCGTGTGTCGAGTTTTCGTTCGAGCTTCATATTGTGGTGATAAGAAGACCTATCAAAGGACTGAAAACACGGAAAACATGTAAGTAAAAAGTTATAGTTTAGCGAAAATCATGCCAAACCTTAGCATGACAAATGTGGAATACTATGAAGTAACGTGAAAGTTAGTTTTCCATATTTGGCATTGTATGCATTAGTAGCTATTTTGTCATTCGGCCAGATTTGGGAATGTATGCAGTGAAGCATTATTTGATAATTTTTCAGAAAAATGGATCGTTTCATCTTACGGAATGAAGAGACGAGACGAGGCGAATCTACGCTGCGGCACGGGTAGTTAGCTTGTAAGTCGCTATAATTATTTACTAAGTTTTGTGTAAAATGTGAAGTTCCAAGTGCAACAGATCTCATTAAATTTATCTTATATTTTCATTAAATAATGACTTTTATTTTTTAAACCTTCTAATTTACGAACTGAGGATTGACTTAAAATTACCTTTATAGCATGCGATGCCAAATATGGCAATTAGTTTCAGATGCCTTTACTGCAATGCATACTATGCCATTTATGTCCAATTGGTTTTAGTTGCTTTTACTGCATAATATGCCATATATGGGAAAAATAAGTTTTTTATCATATTTCGAAAAGTAATCGGATTTTGGAAAACTGCTTGAAGTAACATAATAGTACATGTCAAGAACTATCAAATATATTTTGTCCAGAAAAAAATAAAAACTCATGCGGTAAGGGGTTAAATAGGTGATAAAAATAATGTCAAAATTTATAATTTAAAAATTCATTAACCGAGTAGAAGCAGTTTTCTAAAAGCCAGGGAAATATTGCTTTCTTGAATTTATTAGTGGGCAGCACTCTGATACGTGCGGGTAAATTATTAAATATTTTAATCGCCATGCAATTGGAATTCCTGCTATACAAATGTAGTCTCTGGCTAGGTGCAAGTAATTTATTTGGGCTTCTGCTTTTCACTCTTTTAGAAATGTGTTCATACAACGGAAACATGTGTGAATACCTTTTTACAAACATACATAGCTCAAAAATATCTATATATTTTAAAGGCCTATGCAAGGAAGTGGAAGAATTTTTAGTGCTTTAAACAATGGCTTAAAATGGTCTAAATATTCTGCACCATACACAGCTCTGACACATTTTTTTTGTGCAATGAATGCTCTATTCACATCTTCTGAATTTCCCCATATCACGAGGGCGTATCGCAGTACTGATGCAACATAGCCATGATATGCCTTGAGGGCTATTTCTTTGCTGGCTATTCGCCTCAGTTTTCGAAGAGCAAACACAAATTTGTCAAGTCGAGTACAGACTTTATCAACATGTTCTTTCCAATTTAATTTTGGTTGCCCCCGGCCACAGTAGGCGCGGCCTGTGGACGGTGAGCAATGGGCTAGCTCGCCGTCCGTCCGTCTTATGACGACAGGCCGTGTCGACGGCGCGTTTGTGTTCCACGCGCGCCTCACGCCTGTCAGCACATTGAAGGGCAAAGCCCGAAGCCTGACGGGGCTGCGGGACTGTTCGAAAGAGATACCGCGGCCTCGCAACATAAAGGGCGAGGAAGGAACATTGGATGGGTTTTAGTCAGTAAAAGTCACTCCCTCCCGCTCAGACCAGAGTGAGAGAAGTTATTTGAAAAAAAAAAGTGTGTAAACCACCTCATCACGAAGCCGTCAACCAAGCATTCTGTACATTAAACTAAGTAACTTAACGCAAAAATTATTGCTGGGAAACAACTTTTTTTTTTGGGTGAAAAATCACGTTTTGTGGTATATAATATGTCACCGTAAAATTGTCAAATACGTTATATTGTAATCTCTCTAGCGATATTGTAATCTCTCGAATTAGTGTCAAACGAACATACTGCTTACAATAAAAAGCATTATTTTTCGTGAAATGCATGCGATGGTAGTCAACTCACGTGGTGTGGAGGGAAGGAGGGGTCCCCCTTGCCCAATGGTACCACTCTCATGAAAAGATACTGTACCATTCCTGAGAAATATTGATTAATTTAACCTAACCTTAAATTACTTTATATTCTCCTAAAAAGCGTAGTCGACGGAGCCCCGCTTCGCGGGGCCCCTATTTTCGAGTGCAGGGTTTAAAGGAACTTATCTAACCTAACGGGGGGGGGGGGGGGGGTGCCCCAAGTCCCGATTATGGGGGCAGAGATACTTCCGTATGTTCAGTTGACAATAATTCGAGAGTTTACAATATCGCTAGAGAGAAACACGTTGTTCACGATATAATGTGAACTATTTAGAAATCTTTATCTTTGGTTTTGTTTTGCTTTTATTGTCTATTTTTTTTGTTTTTTGCTTACTTCAGTGATTATAATTTTTCTTTACCGAATGGCTGTGTTTTTCTGCTATAATATTAAGAAATCCAAGCTGCAGCCTAAGCAGTCGGTAACAGTGGTCCTTCTACCGTTTTACCAAAGTGAACTAGTGAATTCTAGCTTTCTTTCTTTACGGCAATTTTTTTTTTGCTTTAACATATAAATATGGTTATCACGAGATCGAATACGAAACTAACAAAAAGTACACCAAACATACCTTCCGAACCGAATCTCGAGATGGTTTCAACGCCATTGACGTCGACTACAAGGCGGGAAGTGGTACAGGTACCTATAACTAATACGCGCACATTTTCTGCCGCTACGCACAATAGCCGCTCATCTGCGACCGTCATTGCGCAAAAATTAGCAGCAGAAGCGCAACATGCTCGTCACCTCGCACAAATTGAAATCGAGGCGATGCAAGCACAGATTCAGAGTAAGCAGGCTGAATTAGACCGAAAAGCTGCCGAACTTGCCTACCAGGCTGAGCTTGCCGCAATAGACGCGGGAAGTGAGCATGGATCTCGCAGTGGCAGGAGTCGAGCCAGCGTGGAGCGATGGTTGCACAGCACTCCTCAACCTGTCAAAATGCCAATTCAACAGCGGGAAGAACCAGGTAATTATTATTCGCCATCCAACAACGGATATGAGGCAAAGCCTATTAACAATCTTAAATGTTCTCAGGCACTTCCACTTCATAATCACGTCGTCGTTTCAACGAATGTCGCAGTACCGAACCCTACACAGTTGCCCCAGCACAAAGTAAGCGGGGGTGACGGGGACACTGCCACCAACTTTTGTAGAAAGGACGGCTCCGTTGGCGTTACACAACTGGTGCAAGCCCTGCAGTTATTGAAAGATAATAGCTCTAATAAGAAAAACATAATAAAACTCCAATATTTTGACGGAAAAAACCCGTTAGATTGGCTTATGTTCAAGCGTGCCTTTCAGGACACGGAAAGATCTTTTACAGAGGCAGAAAACCTCGCGCGCTTGAGCCAGGCACTAAAAGGCGCCCCGCGTGAGGCTGTAAGTATGCTACTGGTGATGGCTCCTCGTGCATTTGACGTCATTGACGCTCTCGATCGGCGTTTCGGCAGGCCTGAGCAAATTGTACTACAGGAGGTCAACGCAATCAGAGCTCTGCCTAAGCTGGGTCAGGAGGTAAAAGATATGAATTTCTTTGCTTCTCGTGTGCGCAATTGTGTAGAAGTTGCTAAGCTACTGCAGCACAGCGATTATTTACGTTCGCCAGAATTATTCGGGGTGCTGCTTAGCAAACTATCCCCATTGTTGCGCACACGGTGGTTAGATTTTGCTGCCAACCACGATAATCTAGGTCAGGCCAGGGTGGAGTTACTATCGAATTTCTTGAACCGCGAGGTCGACTTGGTCATGAGGTTCGGCGCAGTTTCTGAGACGACAGCGGCTCCATTACAGCAACATCGGGCTCACACCGTTTCAGAATCTGGCGCGGGAGGAACCCCTCATGAAATTTCAAGGCCAAATCCTGAAAAAATTGCTAACCATCAACATCATCATAAAAATAATTGCTTATTTTGTGGATTGACACACCAACTGTCAACCTGTCAAAAATTTATTTCTCTTTCAATTGAGGAAAAATGGCGTTTTATCAAGGACAATAAAATATGTTATCGGTGCCTCCAAAAAGTTCCGCATAATTTTAGATTTTGTAATAAAAATAAAACCAATTGCGCACATTGTAACCGAAAGCATCACACATTGTTGCACAATGACAACTTTTCTGCGCATGTGAACGATCATACCGAAGAACCTGTGAATGCAACTGCAATAAATAGTGATCAGGTACTTGTAGCTACTAATAACTTTCCAGTTGATTCTACACTTCGTCCTTTATTAAAAGTAGTAGCAGTTACGGTTTCTGGGCCATCTGGGAGCCTTAACACGTTCGCTCTACTGGATGATGGATCAACAGCAACCTTTATAGATGCGGACATTGCCTCACAAATTGGAGCCGAAGGGCCAGAGGGCCACCTACATTTAGATTGTATTGGTGGTTTGTCGAGGGAAAGCACGGTTCAGTATGTAGATTTTGAAATAAAAGGTCGCTCAGCCTTACTGAAATTTATTATAAAAGGAGCAAGGTCTACCAAAAACTTAGGATTATTAACACAATCGGCTTCTCGCGACAGCTTATGTACCTACTCGTATTTGTCAGATTTGGTTGAGGAGTTGTCTTACGATGTAGCTAAGCCTACGCTCATTATAGGAATAGATAATTGGCACCTGATTACAGCGTCTGAAGTTAGGAAAGGTACAAAGTCACAGCCTGTTGCTATTCAAACCCCTTTAGGATGGGTATTGTTCGGCTTTTCGAGTAGCAAAACCAGACCTGCGGCGAGTAATTACCACGTGACCCTACGCGAGCATAACGAACTGGAAGCCCTCATTAAGGAACAATATAAAATAGACGCGATTGGTATCACCAAGCATGAGCCTAGGAGCTCGGATGATCAGCGTGCTCTTCATATCCTGGAGCATTCAGCACGGCGACTTCCCAATGGGCGCTTCCAGGTCGGCTTGCTATGGAAGGCTGATGACCTCGAGGTACCCAACAGTTATACTTTAGCATTTTCCAGGTTTAAAAACCTTGAATTAAAAATGACAAAGGATCGTAGGTACTCCGAGCGTTATCGGCTCAACATTCAGAACATGATTACTAAAGGCTACGCTGAAGACTGCACAGGCGAATTACCTACATCAGTGTGTTGGTATTTGCCGCATTTTGGTGTGGTAAATCCTAACAAGCCCGAAAAACTTCGTGTTGTCCACGATGCGGCCGCTAAGGTACAGGGCGTCTCATTGAATTCTATGCTTCTGACGGGTCCTGATTTATTGCAACCGTTGCTTGATATTTTGATGCGTTTTAGAGAGGGGAAAATTGCCTTGAATGCCGATATCAAGGAAATGTTCCCGCAGGTAAAAATACAAAAATGTGACCGGGATGCACAACGTTTTCTTTGGCGCAATGAACCTGCGGAACCGATAAAAACTTATCGCATGTCTTCGATGATTTTTGGAGCTTGCTCCAGTCCATCGACTGCTATTTACATCATTAACCGAAACGCATCCCAGTTTCAAGCTGAGTTTCCAGAGGCCGTACACTCGATCAGAACCGATACGTATATGGATGATTTTATAAGTAGTGTTGACGTTTCGGTTGAGCAGGCCGCGCGCTTGGCTTCTGAAATCGTTGAGGTCCATAAGCGTGGAGGTTTTGAGATGCGTGGTTGGATCTCAAATAAGCCTGAAGCTTTAAGTCAGTTACATACAGACATGTTGTCTGACCTCTCAGTCGTCGATCGTAGTGTAAATTTGGGTAGTTTACAATCATCCACTTTCACTCGTACTCTGGGTTTAATCTGGCAACCTTACCAGGACGTTATTGGTTTCAACCCAGGGCTCAACGATCATTTACCGGCTCATCTCACGAAGCGCGAAGTTTTGGCTCAGGTTATGCGGATATACGATCCATTAGGCTTGTTAGCCCCTATTGTTGTGAGAGGTCGGATTTTATTCCAGAATTTGTGGCGTAAAAAGCTTGACTGGGACGAAAGGCTGTCAGAGTCAGACCAAATAATTTGGCTTGAATGGTTTGAATGCCTCAAATCTATTTCGGAATTACGAGTACCGAGGTGCTATAATCTAAGCGACTATTTCGACCTACAGCTACACGTGTTTTGCGATGCTAGCGAGCTGGCTCATGTCACTGTCGCTTATTGGAGATTTTCGCTACACAACGGTGAGATGAAACTTGCGCTCATAGCTAGTAAAGCACGTGTATCTCCCCTGAAGCCAGTTTCAATTCCGCGTTTGGAGCTACAAGGCGCTCTGATAGCCTCTCGCCTCGCCAATAAGATTTGCGACGCTCATCGCCTCAAACCCAGTCGACGTTATTTTTGGTGCGACTCCATGACGGTTTTGGGGTGGTTGCGAAGCGACGCGCGGAATTATAAGCCCTTTGTTGCACACCGTATCGGAGAAATCCTGGAAAACACCAACTTAGTTGAATGGCATTGGGTTCCAACTGAACATAACGTGGCTGACGATGCGACACGAGGGAAGTGCAGTATTGAGCAGCGCTGGTTATCAGGCCCAAATTTTCTCCTGTCGCCGGCCTCCGAGTGGCCGTCAGAGCCCAAAGTCTCAACGCCAACAACTTTCGAACAGGAGGAACTCAAGCCATCTTTTCACAATCCTAAATTATCGAAACATACATCATGCACTGTAGATTTCATGAGTTTTACCAACTCACATCAGTTACCTTTACCAGTAGTAGCTGATATCACTCATTTTAGTTCTTGGATTAGACTGGTAAGGGCAACAGCTAGGACTCATCAATTCATTGCTTCCATTTTCAAAAATCGGGGTCATACTTTTCAAAATTTTTGGGTTGAGGATATTTGTTCCTCTACAAACACGCCTGGGCACAATTTACGGCCTAATATCGCCTCCGCCACTGCTCCTGCGCCATTGGATGTAGAAGACATCATCCACGCAGAACGGCACATTTTGGGGCGAAGCCAGCTCAATGCTTTCGGAGAAGAAATTCACTGCCTAACTTTTGGAAAGCACATCCCTAAGAAAAGTCGATTGGCATTTTTATCACCAGTATTAAAAAATGGACTACTATATCTTGCTGGTAGAACCTCTGCTGTCTCTGATAAACAGCCCATCTTACTGGATGGAAAAGAACCAGCTGTGCGCCTTCTAATTCGTCACTACCACAACAAATTCGCTCACGCTAACACAGAAACAGTCCTAAATGAGCTTCGACAGGAGTATTGGATACTGAGGATACGGAACGCTGTGCGATCAGTGGTCCGTGGATGCCAGCTGTGCAAACTATTAAAATCGCCAAGACTGCAACCACCCATGGCCGACCTTCCCGATTCAAGACTTGCCCATCATCGGAGAGCCTTTACTTACACTGGCTTGGATTATTTTGGACCCATAGAAGTAGCAATTGGACGAAGACGAGAGAAGCGGTGGGTGGCGCTGTTTACGTGCATGGTGACTAGAGCTATCCACCTTGAAATTGTAACCAGCTTATCTGCAGATTCTGCTCTTATGTGCCTGCGTCGCTTCATTGCTCGTCGTGGTACTCCAAGCGAAATATTCTCGGACAATGGGACGTCGTTCGTGGGAGCAAACCGGCAACTGAGAGCCCTATATGACGCAACAATTCCACAGTTTGCAGCAGAAAATAAGATTGCTTGGCGCTTTGTGCCACCACTGGCACCCTTTATGGGTGGTGCATGGGAAAGGCTCGTCCGTTCCGTGAAGACGGCCCTCAAGGTTACATTGAGAGAGCGGGTCCCGCGTGAGGAGGTTCTCGCTACCCTGTTGACAGAAACAGAGGCTATTGTCAACGCGCGTCCATTGACTCACATTTCTCCCGATGCTGACTACCCGGAAGCACTCACACCTAATCATTTTTTGCTGGGCGATTCATCTGGACACTCGTTTCCTAGCGAAGCCCTAACCGATGCGGCGTTGGTTGGTAGGAGCGGTTGGCGAAAGGCACTGCGTCTTGCGGACCATTTTTGGCGGCGCTGGGTCCGTGAATACTTGCCCACCTTGGCACCACGGCGCGTCCCGGGTACAGACGTTCCAGTCAGGGTTTGGGACCCTGTCCTCATTGGTGACGGAGACTTACCAAGGGGCACCTGGCCACGTGGAGTGATCGCGGCTCTGTACCCGGGTCGTGACGGTGTGGTACGGGTGGTCGATGTTCGCACCGCAGGGGGCGTGTTCAAGCGACCGTTAAAAAATATTGTTCCCCTGTGAAAAGGGGAGGATGTTCACGATATAATGTGAACTATTTAGAAATCTTTATCTTTGGTTTTGTTTTGCTTTTATTGTCTATTTTTTTTGTTTTTTGCTTACTTCAGTGATTATAATTTTTCTTTACCGAATGGCTGTGTTTTTCTGCTATAATATTAAGAAATCCAAGCTGCAGCCTAAGCAGTCGGTAATACACGTTATATTGTAATATAACGTGTTTGACAATTTTACGGTGACATAATAATTATGTAACTCAATGTAACACACTCAAAACATTGTGCTGATGGATGGATTGATTATTTCGGGGTTAGTGGAAGTAAAATCTTACATTAATAGATTGTATTTAAAAAAATAAGTTGTCAATGGTTGTAACTTTAACCCCCAATATCTTAGTAACTTATAACTAACTTATAAGGTTCCCAGGGATGGTGTAAAAACAAATAATGATTGGAATGACGACGAGAAAAGTGCTTTTCGGCTTCGTTAAGAGGTGTTTTACACCCTTTATTAGTGGTCGTCTCTTTACCCGAAACCACCCCGAAACAGACCTACACCGAAACTAAACGTGGGGAAAGAATAGCTATATATCATTAGATGTCACTAAATTTTGGACCACACAATTTGAGAACGCAGTGTCATCCTGATTTTCGACAGTTAATTATTTCGACACAGTCCCAATTTCGAATAACAATAGTGGTTGGTGTTTTATGAAGGTGTGTTTCGAAATAATGAACTGTCAAAATTCGGTATTACACTCTAGAACGCATTCCACAGGTAAGAACTTTTCACCTAAATGGCAACAGTATTCGATTGGCTTACTGCAAGAGACGAACATCTACTCGAACTTCAACGCAAGGTCGAAAACGACAAGTGAATCAAATTAAAATGATCTTGTTTCAATTGATATAATTGTGTTATATTGCTATTTTTAACCGACTTCAAAAAGGAGGAGGTTCTCAATTCGTCGGAATCTTTTTTTTTTTTTTGTGTGTATGTTCCCCGATTACTCGAAGATGGCTGGAGCGATTTGAATTATTCTTTTTTTGTTTGAAAGGGTATACTTCCCAGGTGGTCCCATAAAAATCAAGTCGGGATCTGATGATGGGATCCTGGAGAAATTGATAGAACTCTTCAAATTTTATAGGCACACTTGATGTGATTTGGGTAGTTTTTGTAAGATTACTTTCTTAAAGTGGTCTCATTTCAATTTGGTGAAAATCTGATGACGTACTTCGGAGATAGGCAACGGAACTCCTCAATAAATGATAGCAAATGTACTGGGATTGCTGAAATCTCATGTCTGTCTATTGTTTACACCAGTTCATAACATAACATCACGCCGCTACGCTGTGAAGGGGTAAGCACAAGTGAACCACTAAAAAGTGAAAAAAAAAAAACTTTTTTGCAAAAAATAAAACCGACTCCAAAAAACACAAAAAAGTTAAAAATAACTTTAGCTTCAGAAGTCGGTGACAAAAAACTAAGTAAATCAATCAAACAAAGGTCACCGACTTCTGAAGCTAAACTTATTTTTAACTTTTTTGTGTTTTTTGGAGTCGGTTTTATTTTTTGCAAAAAAGTTTTTATAGATAAATACGGTTATATACAAAGAAATAGGTACATGGGTACCTATTGTAGTTTTATTGAGGTTTAAATCCTATTCTATACATTGCATATTTTGGATCAAGTTATTGAACAGACGCATGCATGCACATCAAGCTACTTGAAACTAATAAATGTTCCTAATGCCTGAGCGATAAAGTTGAAAATCTACTGAAGAAATATGACAGATTGAAAGTAGCTTGATGCTAGCTGGCGTCTGTACCTACCTGCCACATGGTGTGATGTGTTTATATATGTAACGTGTTTACAATAACATTGTGAATAAAAATGTTTATAAAATAGAAAAACGGACATATTTACAAAAATAAAATAAATTGTGTTTATGATAGTTTTATTGAATTTTATACAATCAAGGTACTTAACATTGAACATTTAAAGTGTGATAATCAATACATTGATGATGATGATGAAAAATGTCTGGTCTGACAAGTTCACATGCTCTTACCGTTTTGAGTATAATTCTTATTCCTTCTCTATTTATAAACTATCAATGATCCTGAAGCGTGGATAGTGATAGTACCTAGCGTAGTGGATTTAAATATGTCATGGGAAGTTCCTCAATTTATTTTGGAATTTTAATTATTTTTATTCTATAAACACAAAGGAAGTTTCTTAAATATTTTCCACCGGCTGATGCACTGCCTGATATTCAGCTCTCAGAGTTGAAATAATTTATTTTTAATTTCTGAGAATAACCGGTTTCCGTTGGGGTCTAAGAAAGATCATGAGTTACATCTATATTTTGCTTTTGTTCATAAACTTTGACAAAGACTAAAGAATACACGGGAACGTGAGCGAAGCCGCGCGGCAGATAGTAATTTACATACGATTATATCCCATATTTTTTCATATTTTTTTTCGTTTTTTTAAAGGAAATTTTGATTTTAAAAGTATATACTTAATAACTAAGAAGAAAAAAAAAACGAATATATCCTTACTATTTTACTTAGCGGAATTAAATGTTGGATCAAGTTATCGTACCATTCACTGAATATTTTTGGTATGTTGGTGGTTGACTATAGTTTCTGCGGTGGATCTGTCTCCTACTTACTATATGTCGATGCAGACTTGTTCATGTTCTCCATCTGCAGAGGATTGCTTATGGGAGATCACTTTTTTCTTCGGTTGATCCCTAACAAGAATATCACTGAGAATACTCTCACTCGGCAGATCTTTAAACTTTTTAGCTACTGACTTCATAAAATATTTAAATCTCATAGCGTCTTCGTTACTTCGAAGTCGTGTTACCTCGTTTAGATAGTGCATAAACGGGTCTTGAACGCATACAGCAGCGCTTACGTCAAAATTGTTTAAAATCTGCCGCTGCAATTTGTGTTTTAAATTGCTGTTGTATAGAGTATATTCTTCGGGAAAATTTTCGATATCCTGAAAAGCACTTCTTCTAATAGGGCGTCCAACAAAAGGTGCTATGACATATTCTTCGTAGTTAAATTCGCTGTAGTATTTGAAGAATCCGGCAAGCAGTTGATGTAGATTCTCTGTATTCGTTGACTTGTATGGCAGCTCGTTGAAACCCACGTCCCAGTTGTGGATAAAGTGACTTTTCGAATCTCTTTGTAACATATAAACAGGGGGTGCCATATTCTTTTGTTGTAAATAAAACACCATGAGTAAATTCAATACATAATCTCTTGGTAGCTGATGACCATTTCGTCTCTGAGTTTCGGACCATAATTTCAAAAATTGCCCCAAAGGCAAGAACCTTTCATCTAAATTGAAGTAGTACTTGAGAAGTTTGCTGTTCGCAACAGCCATCTCACCGAACTCAAACATAAGGTCCACTTTACGTTGTGAAGGAACATGGAAGAATTGTATTGACGAATAATTACCTTTGTCATAATATTTCATGTTTGTATACAGTTTACGTTGCTTCTTGAACAGTTTGTAGACTTCTTGTAGGATCCTGGAGTTATATCTTGGTAATTGTATGTGGAAGTCTACATCACTTGATGGCGTAAGTAATCCTGTCGTTAGTGACCCGTATGGGATTGCTTTATAACCTGTAAACAACAATAAATAAATCTATTCCTCAACGTGTGGTTGGTGCACCTGGTATCAGAGTTTAGGCCTCTGACTTGGCTAAACGTATCATGTCGTCGAGAAATACCTCTCAGACATGCTGCTGTGGTTGGCTGTTTTCCTTCACCGAAGCGGTGATAATTATTCAATATTAAACGCCCGTGAATCTGACAAATCAGAGGTGCGTGTCTTTGGCACGCTAGTAGCAACGATTAGGAGTTTAAGCAGTGATAGCCTACTGTTATAACCTTCGGACTGCCAAAGTCATAGGACTCAAGTTCGAATATTTAAAAATTAAGTAATATTAATATAAAGCTTTATAATTTTAGGGGCCATCATTTAATCACGTGAGGAAAAGTCAATTTTATACCCCTCCCTCCCCCCTCGTGAGGTGTTGGGTGGGCCACTCCTTGCAGCATACGTCACGTCATATTAAAATAAAAAGTAAAAATATTAATAAATACGGCACACATTTCCTTTTTCCTTGTCACAGATAAAATACACGTGATATCACTCTAGCCTCCACTACACTTGGTGGATAATCGTGATTTTTTCTGACCCTGAGAGTCTAGCTCCTCACCTTGCCATCGTTGGTTCAGCGTGGTCTGCACGTCATTTAACACTCCAGATATAACGTCACCAGGATTTTCCGCGGACTTCATCTGTTCGTCCAGTATGTACCGCAACTGGGAGTCGAAGTCTCCCGTCAGGCACAGCGGTGTGCACAGCACTCCGTTCCGTGCGGACACCAACATTGCCGCCGTCGTAATCACTTCAAAGGGAAAATAAATTATAAAACAATTGATAGTAATTTTGCGAAAGTTACATAAAGTTACGATGATGTACTGCGGTGTTCTTTATTGCGGTTTCAGATCAATGAAACAATCGATTGACTGAATATCAACATTTAATATAAAATAAAACTAAGAAGAACAAGTAGGTATCGGCTTTCTTTTTAAACCTTTTTTATTAACCGACTTCCAAAAAGGAGGAGGTTCTCTATTCGACTGTATGTATTTTTTTTTTTTATGTATGTTCACCGATTACTCGAAGACGCCTTAACCGATTTGAAAAATTCTTTTTTTGTTTGAAAGGGTATACTTTCAAGTTGGTCCCATAGTCGCCAAGTCGGGATCTGATGATGGAATCTTGGCGAAATCGAGGGAACTCTTCAAATTTTATAGGATAACGTACAGCAATTTTGGTATTTTCTACAACAAGTGAAGCATTTGCGTTTGATAAGAACCATTCTACCATCAGATCTGATGATGAAGCCAAGAGTCACGGAACTCCATAATGAGACAATGTATCCTAGTCGTGTTTGGGCTTGTTGTAATTGTAACGGTATGCACTTTCCATGTATACCAAGCACATGTGAACCACTAAAAAGTGAAAAATAAAAACTTTTTTGCAAAAAATAAAACCGACTTCAAAAAAAAAAACCAAAAAAGTGAAAAATAACTTTAGCTTCTGAAGTCAGTGACAAAAAAACCGGCCAAGAGCGTGTCGGGCCACGCTCACTGTAGGGTTCCGTAGCTTCCCAGACCATTAAAAATACCAACATTTTTCGTCAGCAAAAATAACTTTGTTTTTCATAGTATTTGTATGAAAAACAAAGTTATCATTTGCGTTTTTTTGAAAAAGTGCTATATAACTCAAAAACTATTCAACTCATCAAGTTGAAAATAATTTTCCTAGAAAGTTCATATAAAGGTCTACTTCTGTGATTTTTTTCATATTTTTTAAACTTATGGTTCAAAAGTTAGAGGGGGGGGGGACACATTGTTTGTGACTTTCGGAGCGATTATTTCCTAAAATATTAATATTATCAAAAAATAATTTTAGAAAACCCCTATTCATTTTTAAATACCTATCCAACAATATATCACACGTCAGGGTCAAAATTAAAAAAAAAATCGCTCCCCACTTTACGTCTGGGGGAGGTACCCTAATAAAAATGTTTTTTTAAATTTTTATTTTTGCACTTTGTCGGCATGATTGATATACATATTGGTACCAAATTTCAGCTTTCTGGTGCTAACGGTCACTGAGATTATCCGCGGACAGACAGACAGACAGACAGACATGGCGAAACTATAAGGATTCCGTTTTTTGCCATTTGGCTACGGAACCCTAAAAAATTAAATCAATCGTTCAAACGTCACCGACTTCAGAAGCTAAAGTTATTTTTCACTTTTTTGTTTTTTTTTTTTGAAGTCGGTTTTATTTTCTTTTCAAAACTGTATTGGAACATAATTCATGTTCAGAGTTGCGTTACAATGCAATAGTTTTTTTCTGCATCATCATCATTTCAGTCATCGGTTCACTTACTAGTAGGAGGTCTTCCAACGCAGCGTCTTGGGCCCCGTTCTCACTATGTCGTGACAACAGATAATCGAGTAGTTTTAAGTGTCGTGGCTTGTGAATTTAAATGGAGGACATATACCACGACAGGATAACTGTTGTCCATGACTTTTGCCAAATAAAAACCAACGATAAATTAATCGTCAAGACATAGTGGGAACAGGGCCTTCCGGTTCGCTGTAGCCACTCCAGAACTACTATCGAGCCCCATCGGCCATCCGTTCTGCGGGCAAGTGCTGCTTACTGGCACTTAAGTTTGGCAATTTTTCGGGCTACATCGGTAACCTTGATTTTCTTGCGGATGTCTTCATTCCTGATTCGATCACGCAAGGAAACGAGTATAGCCATTGCCCTTTGGGTGACTTCAAGCCTTATGATAAGGCCCATTGTGAGCGAGCACGTTTCGGTCCCGTATGTAATCACCGGCAGGCAACACACACTGGTCAAAGACTTTCGTCTTGAGACACTGCGGTAATTTGGACGAGAAGATACCGCGCAACTTTTCGAACGCTGTTAGAACTATACCTTCCTTTTTCTGAATAAGTAAAAGCTTCGTTAAGGTGTTAGGTACGAGTAGGTTAGGGTGTGCAGGAAGGTATTTTTTACTTACGTAGTGAACTAAACATATTTAGTGTAGGCGTAGGTAGGTACTTGGATGACTAATCAAGCGCTACTAAGACCTTAATAAAAAAAAACTTCGGGGCACATGTATTCATGCATGCATGTATAATTTGCGTGTAAATTGCTTAGTTACATGTAGGGGAGAGTGGGCACTAATAGTGAGCAATACCCTGCTGGGTTGTAGCTGTGCAACTATACAGTTGCAGATAGAATGGCATGTCAAGTACGGTAGTTACACTAACAGCAAGTTCCATCAAAACCGAATCGGTGATTTGAGGAATGGGAGCTGTCCGAGGAAACCAGAGTAAAGTGGGAGAAATCAGACTCGAGGATGATGATGATGAAATACTCGAGGGACTCTTGTGTAATGATTAAAAAACTGCGGCTGATGACTATTCATATTAAGTCACCATCATCTGCCTAGTAGGTACATGTCCGGTTAAACAAGCTATTGGTTTACAGTTTAACCCACAAATTACATTGTAAAATGTAAACCAAATAGCTTGTTCTACTATACGTGTCCGGTTAGACTGGAAGCTGACCCCAATAGTTGGGAAAAAGCTAGGCTGACGAATATTTGCATGACCACTGAGCAGTTTACCTAGTCATCATCATCATCAACATCCACAGTCCAACTTCATAGTGATAGATAATATTCTCATAAAAAAATAAAACCGACTTCAAAAAAAAAACAAAAAGTTAAAAATAACTTTAGCTTCTGAAGTCGGTGACCTTTGTTTGATTGATTTAATTTTTTTGTCACCGACTTCAGAAGCTAGTTATTTTTAACTTTTTGTTTTTTTTTTGAAGTCGGTTTTATTTTTTGCAAAAAAAGTTTTTATTTTTCAATTTTTAGTGGTTCACATGTGCTTGGTACACATGGAAAGTGCATACCGTTACAATTACAACAAGCCCAAACACGACTAGGATACATTGTCTCATTATGGAGTTCCGTGACTCTTGGCTTCATCATCCGATCTGATGGTAGAATGGTTCTCATCAAACGCAAGTGCTTCATTTGTTGCAGAAAATACCAAAATCGCTGTACGTTATCCTATAAAATTTGAAGAGTTCCCTCGATTTCGCCAAGATTCCATCATCAGATCCCGACTTGTTGGCTATGGGACCAACTTGGAAGTATACCCTTTCAAACAAAAAAAGAATTTTTCAAATCGGTTCAAGCGTCTTCGAGTAATCGGTGAACAACCATAAAAAAAAAAAAATATATATGTAATCATACAGTCGAATAGAGAACCTCCTCCTTTTTGGAAGTCGGTTAAAAATGGCCTAAAAACTATTCAATTATTATTTTACGCTCAAAACATTAAATAGTGATTCCCTTATTATTATTATTTTTGCGCCTATTTTATACGCAATTAAATAATTTAAATCATGTATGGCTACATATGATAATGCAAGGCTGTTGGAACAATAAGAAAATATTCCAACTGCCTTGGGCTTACAACCTTCCTTTTTGATGTAAATAATAATTATACATATCAATTGTTAAGGCGCAGACACATGATTCGACTTTTAGTGATTTTAAATTGATCATCACGTCTTAACTTTTAGTCTAATTTATTTGAAAAAAATATATGTTATACTAGACCATTTCTTTCATAATTTGATATGTGAAAATGTGAAGAAATATTTTTATAACATAGTGTAATTAATTTGTAAAGTAATGTCTAACGCGGCAAAAAAAAACGATCACGCAAAAACTATCGGGCGTATTTGCATGTAGTTAGATCATCTCAAAGACAATTTAATGCCCTTTATATTAGTATACGGCTTTTATCCGTATTCACGCTCACGCACGGGTATACGCTATTGCTAAACTTCTCCCACTCGCTCAAGTTCGTTGGCGTGAGGTAGCCCCTTAAGTTAGAGGTACGGAGGTTGGTATTGCAACTTGCATTGTTATTTTGAGCGTTTGAAAAGTAGTCAGAAGCCTATTTATTTGAAAAGATGCAAAGATATTACAAATAGGCACTTATAGCCACCCTTTTTTTTCGGATGGGAAATCATCAAATCACTCTTCCCGCTCTGGGCGGAGCGTGAGGGAGTGCCAGAAGTTTACTGACTAAAACCCATCCATGTTCCTTCTTCGCCCTTTGTGTTCCGGGGCCACGGTATCTCTTAGTTACAGTCCCGCAGCCATGGCAATTTATAGCCATCCTGTTGTACATCAAAATTCTCATGCACACGGTGCCTACAATTAATTTAATTTTACGTCTTCTAATGTAATTATTTTTACAAACAAAACAGTGGGAGTAAATTATTTTAGAACGTTGCTCAGTGCATATAAAGGCTGTAAAACATTTCTTAACGAAGCCGAAGGCACTTGTTCTGCTCGTCATTCCGATCATTTTACTCTTTTATTGAAACTTTCCAGTTTAGTACGGAGATATTGGGGGTCAATGTTGCAACTTTTTGACAAGTTTTTTTTTTTAAATACTTACAAGTTTTTATCACAAGTTTTTAACTTTAAATACATCTACGACCCCCGTAAAATGAAGGAATGAAGGAGGAAGGAGGAAGTATGACCATGTTTCCAACTTTCGCAAGATACTCAAGTGGCTCCCAATCCGGATAGACACAATATAATAACCATCGCGGAAAGTATCGACTCTCCGATTATTAAAAGTTTTGTGAGAAGGACAATCACAGAACATTAATCTGGGGATGTCCTTTTCACAATACTACTCGTATTTACTCTGTTTTTCTAAAATGTATCTCAGCTACTAACACTAGAAATAAGTCTTTTTTGTATTGCTTACTAACACAATGGATTACTGTTGTCCGAAAAATAAAGAATAATAATAATAATAATAAATATCCGAGCGAGAGGGCCCTCTGGCTCAGATAGATATTGTATCTGCTTTTTAACATCCTACATAACCCTAAAACACCATCATATTATTATCTGCGGGAACGCTTCTCCTACTCCCGTCCCTCTGATGCACTTTGCCGGTCGCATCTCAGGAACCTCCTTAAATCCCCTCCCCATTCTACCGATTTCTACTCTTACTCCTTTACCGCTCACGCTGTGCGGTTGTGGAATTCTCTTCCGCCTGATATTAGAGACTGCCAAACTATTGCAGTCTTCCAAAGAAGAGTAAAAAAAAAACAAAAAAACCAATTTGCCATATTTGCAGGTATTTTTTTACTAAATATTTTTGTGTACTTAGTTTGTATGTAAGTATATTCTTAGGTTTATCGTATGTTATATTTATATTTGCTTTAGGTTTGTATGTATTCTATTTTCTCATCTTTTACACACTATGTCTGCATCTCTTTTTATCTACTCTCCTTTCGCAGGTATGCTGGAAGAGATTTCTTTAGAAATAAGCATCACCTCTGTACCTATTTTATATTCTTTTCTTCTTTTCTGTATGAAGTGTGTACATAAATAATTGTTATATAAATAAACTAGCTTCTGCCCGCGACTTCGTACGCGGATCCTGTTGCTTATGCCAGCGACAACGGGGTCGTCGAAGATCTGAAACGTCTGATGTCGAATTCTAAGAACCCGGGGACGGGAAAATAACGGATCTTTCCCACCTTAGCAACACATACTTACCATTTGTTTCTTTTTGCCATTTAACAGCTTCACAAAAAGTACAATTTTTAGCCATACCTCCGATGGCGGAATATGTGGCGTATTCAATCATAGGAGATGTAAATGCACTCCGTGCCTTATCAACCCAAGGAAGGTCGCCATGCCCTTTTTTTCGGTTGGGAAATAATCAAATAACTTCTCCAACTCTGGGCGGAGCGGGAGGGAGTGTCAGATTTTTACTGACTAAAACCCATCCATGTTCCTTCCTCGCCCTTTACGTTCCAGGGCCACGGTATCTCTTTCGAACAGTCCCGCAGCCCCGGCAGGCTTCGACCTTTGCGGGCCCCTCCCTTTATGCTGACATCTCTTTGAGGCGCACGTGGAACACGAACGCGCCGTCGACACGGCAGGTCGCCATGCCCTTTTTTTTTTTTTTTTTTTTTTTTTTTTTTTTTTTTTTTTTTAGGATGGGAAATCATCAAATGACTTCTCCCACTCTGGGCGGAGCGGGAGGGAGTGTCAGACTCGTACTGACTAAAACCCATCCATGTTCCTTCCTCGCCCTTTACGTTCCGGGGCCGCGGTATCTCTTTCGAACAGTCCCGCCCCCGGCAGGCTTCGGCCCTTGCGAGCCCCTCTCTACTGCTGACATCTCTTTGAGGCGCGCGTGGAACACGAACGCGCCGTCGACACGGCCTGTCGTCACTAGACGGACGGACGGCTAGCTAGCCCATAGCTAACCGTCCACAGGCCCGCATCTACGGTGGCCGGTAGCCACCACGTGGCCCCCGACGCCCGGTGCGTCTCCCGCGGCGGCCGGGAAGAGAGGCTCTCTCCCTCTCTTGTTCCGCCACCTCCTTCGCCAGCATGACTGCTTCGCAGAAAGAGGTGACGGCTTCCCATTCCGTCTCGCTCCGGACCATGGATTGAACCAGGGCCGGACGCGAGAGGTCGCCGCTGCCGATCGCCGCTACGAGGACACGGCGGTGCTCCGCCCACGCAGGGCAGACTTCCACCGTGTGCTCCACCGTGTCCTCCGGTCGATCCTCACAGTGGAAACACCCGGGCGTTTCCTCCCGCCCGATTCGGTGCAGGTACCTCCCGAAACATCCGTGTCCGGTGAGGACCTGCGTCAGGCGGAAGGTGAGGGCGCCGTGGCGCCTCTCAAGCCACTCCTCAAAGAGGGGACTTACCGCCACTATCGTGGCGTGCCCTGCACGGGGTTGCGACAGTCGCTCTCTCCATGTCGCCATGAGATCGCGCCGGAGGTCTGTCCGCTGAACGGCGATTTGCCGCGGCAGCGGAGTTTCCCCCCGGCGTAGTGCCTCCGCGCGCCATTCGTGTAGGCGCGCGAGGACTATCGCCTCCAGATCCCATGGCGGCAATCCGGCAAGCAAGCCCGCCGCCTCGCGGGCGATCGTGCGGTATCCACGGACCATTCTCACGGCCACCACTTTCTGGGGCGCGTTCAGATAGTGGGCGGCTCGCCGCCTCAAAGAACGCGCCCACACTGGGGCCCCGTAAAGGGCCATGGACCGCACGACCCCCGCGTAGAGCCTGCGGCAGGAGGCGTTTGGCCCCCCAAGGTTGGGCAGGAGCCGCCTGAAGGCAGCCCCGGTCCGTTCCAGCCTGGGGGCCAAACGTCGGAAATGCTCCACGAAGTTCCACCGGCTGTCGAGGACGAGTCCTAGGTACTTCAACGTCGACTCGACGCCGATGGAAACCCCTCCTACCGTCAGTGTGGATCCCGACGGTGGCGCATTCCGAGGCCCATGAAAGCACATGGCCTCGGACTTGTGCAGCGCCACCTCGAGACCCAGTTGCCGGATCCTCTCAGCGACTATCGCAACCCCGCGTGTCATAGCTTCGGCCGCCGCCTCGTGCGACCTCCCCTGTGCCAGCACCAGGGTGTCGTCTGCGTAGCAAACGACGCTGACACCACTAGGGAGGTCCGCGCGCAGCACCCAGTCGTAACCGATGTTCCACAGGGGCGGTCCCAGAACCGATCCCTGTGGGACACCGCACGACATCTCTCGCCGGTTCCAATCTCCGCAGCGACTGGGGTAGATGACGGCCCTGTCCGTCAGGTAGTCCCCGACCACACGACGGAGGTAGGTCGGCACCCGGTGATACCGGAGTGCCTCCCTGATGCAGCTCCAGGGCAGGGAGTTGAAGGCGTTGGCGATGTCGAGAGACACCGCCAAGACAACCCCGCCCCGGGATATTGCATCCCCCGTCGTGAGGGCTCTCACGCGCATGACTGCGTCCACAGTAGAGCGCCCCTTGCGGAAACCATACTGGTTCTCCGCAAGATTCGGCCCCATCCCCTCAAGGTGCTCGGCGAGGCGGTTTGCAATCAGGTCGCCATGCCCTACGGCTATATCTTGAGACACATCCGGTTTTTCAGATGATATCGACATTCTGTTCAGAGAATGTCGACGTCGATCAGAATTCAAACGTTCGTTCAATGAACGTGCATCGCGCATCACGCATCACGTTGTTACGACCTGTTAGTAGATGTGCGAATACGCTGAAAACTCAAGCCTGATTCTGTATCGGTAAAAAATTCGGATTCGCTCACGATCAGCGGACAGTCGCGCATCACGTTCCGCACTTGTCTCTAAAGACCTAGAAGAAGCTGAGAACTCAAGCGCAATTCTCTATCCGTGAACGTCTCCGACTTGCGAGAAAATGCGTGACGTTCACGATCAGCGGTCAGTCGCGCATCACGTTCCCTACTTGTCTCTAGAGATCTAGTAGTCGATGCGTAGATACGCTTGAAACTCAAGCGCAATTCTCTATCCGTGAACGGCTCCGACTCGCAAGATAATGCATGACGTTCACGATTAGCGGTCAGTCGCGCATCTATTTTTCACTGGTCTCTAGAGACCTGGATGTAGAAATACGCTGAGAACGCAGGCGTGCTTCGCGATCCGAAGAGGTTTCCACGGAGCAAGTTGCAGCCTGATGTTCTCGAACAGCATCAAGTCTCTCCTGACGCTCTTCGATAGATTCTTGGGATCTTATGATCCTCAATCTTTTAGCTCCTTTGGAACATTGGGAAAGATTTGACCTCTTTCTAGGCATGGTTATAGTTTTGTTGTGAAGATACCTGATCAATTGAAATCGAAGTAACTGCTCCCCTGCGTTACCCGGTACCGAGTCACGAAGATAACTGGAAAAGGAAATTAATTCTACAACAGGTGTCCGAGATCTTCGATTTTTATAAGTCAACAGAGAGTGCTCATCAGATTGAACAACTTTTGCTAAGACGTCATTCCTATATGTGTTATGGTGTAGCTGGGCTCTTGGAGTTCCACAACAGGTGTTCCAGATCTTCGATTTTTATAAACCAACAGAGAGTGCTCATAAAATTGAACAACTTTTGCTAAGACGTCATTCCTATATGTGTTATGGTGTAGCTGGGCTCTTGGAGTTCCACATCAGATGTTCCAGATCTTCAAACTTATACTCTCAGCAGAAAATGCTCATCATGTAGAACAATTTTTGCTATGGTGGCATTTTTGTATCTCTTATAGTTTAGCTGGTCTGTTGCGGTTCTGCATCAGGTGTTCAAGTTTCCAAGATAAATTATAGCCTCATAGCTTCTGCCCGCGACTTCGTTCGCGTGAAGTTTTGATATCGCAACGCATCGCCTAATCAACGGAAGTTTAAACTGCTTTGTTCCCGCTTGCAACATTTCTTATTGCTGCTCCGCTCCTATTGGTCATAGCGTGATGTTATATAGCCTATAGCCTTCCTCGATACATGGACTATCCAACGCAAAAAGAATTTTTCAATTCGAGCCAGTAGTTCCGGAGATTAGCGCGTTCAACCAAACAAACAAACAAACAAACAAACAAACTCTTCTGCTTTATAATATTAGTAAGTATAGATAAAACTTGATTTTTCACCCCAAAAAACTAGTTATTTCCCAGCAATATTTTTTGCGTAAAGTTACTTAGTTTGATGTACCTACAGAATGCTTGTTTGACGGCTTCGTGATGAAATAGTTTACACCTTGTATTAGTGCTCGTCTCTTTACCCGAAACATACCTACACAGAAACTAAACGTGGGGCAAACAAGCTACGATTTTTGTGAGAGCTTTCGTTATTATATTTCTATTAACAAACAATCAACTAACAAAGCTAGTAGGTACCTATAGAGAGGGACGCCACCGAATTAGCAAAGCTCGTTGATGTGAATGAGAATCAGAGTTGGCCCTGCGTATTTCCTTGTGGGACTTTGCTCTCTTGAGCTTGTATTTTCATATTGTTGTAGTTTCTAAGTCGAATTAAACTATAGGGATCAAAGTCATGAAATAGAGAGGGAACGAATCAGGACGAATTCACCCACAGAATGATGTAAGCAGTAAACAGAAAAACTTCAAACTTTTCTTAGAACTTGAGTAAGTATTTCAAAGGTAAGAACTTCATCTAAATGTAAGTACCTATTTGATTGGCCTGCTGTAAGCGACGAATATCTGACCGAACTCTAACGCAAGGTCAACCCTGCGCAGCGCCGAAGGAATGTGCAACAAGTCGATCGAATTAAAACGGTCTTGATTATGTCATAACATTACGCCTGTAATACTCAAAGGATTAGGCAAAGCTGTAGCCAGTAGTTAACGAACATTTCGCCAGTTATGTTTAAGTCCCGCGTATTAAGGGACTAGCCTATTACCGGGTAAAAAATCGAACTCCGTGGCTGCCACTGAGAAATTCCTGATGCTGACATGAGAATCGAATCCATGATCTCGTCCAAATCAGTCGTGCTTGCAACAACTACATTAGTCAGTCTCCCAAAATGGCCGCCCTACAGTGTTTCAGGTGGCGCGAAGTGGCGGAACTAACTCCCCAGCAACAGTTCTGTCATTTAAGTTACAAGAACTTATTTATTTATTTATTAAACTTACACACTATCTTTTCAGGATGACCCCAATACAATAGTGGTAGTGGTGGTGGTGGTGGTGTTAATTCTAAATAATAAATGTGGAGACTTCTAGTCAGGTTACAGTTATCGGGAACCACAGATTTTGGCAGTTAGTTCCACTTTCTACGTATTAATAATGTCGTTTTGTGCGTATGGGTGGAAAGTCAACTATAATAATCTGAATCATGTACGGCTTCTTACGAGTAAGACAATGCAATCTTACTTATGATAACCAGTTTTAAAATATTTTTCCAGAAGCATTTCTTTTGTTCTCTTATATCGTTAAGCAGGTTTCAATTTATAGCTGATTTGAGTAATTTGTTTCATCTACGTAAAATCAAAATGATGTGACGCCAGTTACAACATCAAGTTAGGCCCGGTACCAAAAACGCAAAGACGTATGGGTTTAAATCAGAAGCAGGAAACAGACAGACATAGTTTCCGCTCCGCTCGTCTTTACATTGATGGAAAACATGCTGTCTGGGGTAAATAAAATAATAAGCCTTCGGATGATATAAAAGATGTAATGAAAGAAGAAAGTCGCCTTACAGGTTGCATGTTTGATACCTACTTTTAATCTTTTTAAACAAAAGCAAAATAAAATGAATATGAATAATCTTATTCCACCTCCTAAATTGATTTGAAGATGAATTTGATCATGTTATTTCAAAGCAGTCTTGTTCAATAATTCCTACCACGGTAGTCTTCATCATCATCATCATCTCAGCCGAAAGACGTCCACTGCTGGACATAGGCCTCCCCCAAGTGTCGCCACATTCCACGGTAGTATTGTATTGTACAACGGGCTGGTGTCCGCAACTGCAAGTCAAAGCGCGTACTTTGCGTGTGGGCAATAATCCACAAAGCGGGCCTCAGTGCGGGTTGGTAGATGTCACATGTGTCTTCGAATTTTTGGTTCTAGGACTTGCCGGTTTCCTTACGATGTTTTCCTTCACCGTTTTTCAGAGCAGTGGTGAAGAAATAAATTAAACAAAGTAATGCGCTTGTCTGGGTTCGAACCCACGACTTAGGTCCATGTTCACCAAAAAGATGACAGTCTGATTATCTAAAACAGCTGTTTAAAACACATTTTTGTATGGTAATATGTCACAGTGACAGCTGGTTTTAGCTAATCAGGCTGTTATCTTTTCGGTGAACATGGACCTTACTGTTCGTAGGTCGGGGCCGCCACCACTGGGCCACCACTGCTCTCTTCCACGGTAGTATTTTTAATGATAATAACTACTTTTATCAACCGACTTCCAAAAAGAGGAGGTTCTCAATTCGACTGTATTTTTTTTTCGATTCACGAGGACAGCTCCTAGGATTCTGTCACTATAGGCAGATGTTCAAACATTGTTTCGACTGATTTCAGCAGATATTTAAACTTTGTCGTGTGTTCATGTGATAACCGCTGTGCAGCGTTTGAATCGTGTTCGAATACACTTTGAACCAGGGGCGTAGCTACCGCCGTATCTGCCGTATCAATTATACGGGGCCCCCGGGCCACGGGGGCCCCCGACGTGCGTAAGCAAAAATTAATAAAAACATCCCAATTTTTTTTTTTTTCAGAAATTACAAAAGTCAAAAAAAGCTATTTCTTTTTTCGTTTCATTTGCCGAAAAATAGGCAAGGAGAGTGTATATATAATTTGAATTATGATGAATAAATATTTCTTTTAATTTTATGCAAACCTTTTTTTTCCGTTGTCAGAATTTTTTACCCATAAGGGCCCCCAAACAAATTTTTATACGGGGCCCCGCCAAGGCACGCTACGCCACTGCTTTGAACACATACATCAGAGCTCATGTTCAAGTTATTTTATATCACAAACTGTATTGTGCGTTTCCACGAGTTGCTACTAAAGTATATTCTTGTGGGAAATTGCCGATATCTTTAAAAGCATTCCGCGGTATAGGACGTCCAGTAAAAGGAGACACGATATATTTGTAGTATTTGAAGAATCCACCGAGCAGTTGATGTAGACTTTCTGTATTCGTAGTACTGTATGGCAGCTCGTTGAAACCCATGTCCCAGATGTCGAGGAATTGACTTTTCGAATTTATTTGTAACACATAGCCAGAGAGCACCATTTTCTTTTGTTGCAAATAAAATATTATCATCAAGTACATTCCATAATTTTGTAGCGCGTGAGGTTCGTGACCACTAAGTCCGTGGGTCCGGAACCTCAGTTTTAGAAAATGTACCAAAGTCAGATACCTCTCATCTTAATTGAAATAATATTTTACAATCTTGCTATCATGCACCCCTATCTCACCATTCTTGAATACGAGGTCCACTTCCCGCTGAGAGGGAATATGGTAGAACGAGACACGTGACCAAGCTTGGTCATGACATAAACATGTGAATACAGTGCAGGTTGTTTCAAGAACAACTTTTCTGTTTCCTGTAACACGTATGAATCTGCTGAAGAATTAAAGTTTGGTAGTCGTAAGCTAATGTCAACATCGCTTGATTTCACGCTTGTTTTGAGGTGTGTAAACATGTTTGAGTCACTTTTTGCACATTGTCACCTTACCATCGTTGCTCCAGCGTGCTCTGCACATCAAGTAGCACTAAAGGTAGTATGTCAGCAGGATCTCCCGCGGACTTCGTCAGCTCGCGCATTAGGTGGCGCTACTGAGAGTCAGACAGCGGCGGTGTGCACACCGGGAAACGCGCGGACACCAAAACTACCGCCGCAGTCACTGCGAAGAGAAAATACGTAGATACGAGTATCGTGTAAGAGAAATATTACCAGGCATACTAGATGTAGGTAATAATTTAGGTGCTGATTGGTTAATTCTTACAGTTTTTAAAGCCTTACCTTTTAAAGAAGATGTGTTTAATCTGATCATATTTATGTTTGCACATCGGTCGTTATGACACTAAGTGCTAGTTTCTTACTAAAGATGCAGAGTTCGTTCTCAGAAATAAGTAGTACTTGGTTTGAAGTTCGAGGATGGAGTGCCTGATTTGATGTTGGTATTTAAGGTAGCATAAGTTGTGGGCTTGAATTCACTGGTGGACGGGGCCAAAAAGCACGCTGTTTCACCTGGCATCGTGCCCGTGACGTGAGAAGGCGCGCGTAAAAAATACGAAAAGGCCTTAAAAACACTGCGTGCACAAATTAATTTAATTAATTCTTGAATAATTGTGCTTTGTCGGTACCGACTTTGTTTTGGCAAATTGACACTACTTTTATTATTTATCTACGCCCAAAGTTGCGTTAAAATTGGTAATAAAAACTTTAGTTTTTTTTTTATTTTACTATTATTTTTCCGCACAGACGAAATATTAATAATGAGACAAAACGATATCATGTTTAACTTTGGATGTACAGTGTCAAACAGTGGATACCTTTCCGCTATGGAAAAAATGTCGACAAGTGTCACCTTAAGTCTGGCCCGGGATGAGGGAAGGAATGCTTCTTGTTTATGGGTGAGTCAAGAGTATTGGTCAGAGGTTGGCGCCACCTGCATTGCCATTGGATAAGTTAATAGTGGAGTAGAAAGTTGCGGACATTGGAATGTGTGGATGGGAACAAATGGCTTACGCATCTCATAGCGTGGGCACACGCTCCTCAGCGCTAAGTACACATGTACCCTCCCTTTCGTCTCTCTCTCTCTACAAGGTATCGCTTTGCATGCTGGTCAAATTCGAGAGTGTGCTACAGACCATCAAACTGAACAACTTTCTGCATGGGAACAACATTGTAATGGCGAAAAAATAATCAACGGCCCCATACAAAGTTCCAAAACCTACTCGACCAAATGTATGAGACAGCTGATTATTTTTTGTGTTAAGTGGGGCCCCGAATGGCACTTAGCATAATAGCGTTACCATTGTTTTTCATTAGTATACAGTAAACATGTAAGTCAATTTGTGTAGTTTTAATGATTAAGTACGTGTTTTTGAAAATAAAGTTTAGTAGACTAGACTCCATAAATAGTACATTGTTATCCAAGGGGTGAAAGTAACTTATTTAGTCCCGAGACGGGGTTTGGCGCCCAAGCGTAGCGCGGGCGCTAATAGCTCGAGGGACTAAATAAGTCTTTAACCCGAGGTAAACACTGTGCTTTTCATTACGAATACAAGGAAAATAAAAACAAAAACACGAAACCACTCGTTGTTTTTTTTTCTGTGGCCGGCTATTCAGCCTTTATTTTCACTATCGTCACTGAAAAAATAGTAAATATTTTGCCTAAATTTTTGTTATTTTAAAGAAATATTTGTAACTAAATTGTAACTTAGTTTTTTAAAATAATTATATTCTTTAATATTAATACTGAATTTTATGTTATTTCAATTTTACATCGCACTGTAATTTGCAGGCTGTATAGAAGTCGGAACATGGTTCAATAGAAATGTAAAAATAGAACTAGATTTTTTTTTAATAATGTGACAGCTGTCAGTTGAAAGTGATTCTCCCTAGGGCTGAAAAGTATTACTTTCAGCCCGCTCCTCAGGCAACTTCAGACCTACTTTCCGAGTATGAGTAATGAAAAAGTATTTCAACCCCTCGAGAAACCATCGTCAATAGGTAAATAAGTAAAACAAAGTTAAAAATTAAACAACCTTTATTGGAGATTCTTACAAAGCGTGAAAGCATAATTTGTTTGTCTTTTTTTTAAAATAAGTACGAGTATATTATTATTCGAAATGAAATACATAATCTTAATTTATTTTAAGTTCTAAGATATCAATTAATTAAAATCAAATCAAAACTAACAAAAAATCATCGTTTCTAGGGTGGGAAAAGTTCGTTAAAACCTTTATAACATATTAGTAGAGCTAATAAAGTAATAATGTAGGTAATGTAAGTAATAATGAAGTTAATAGCTCAACACACAAGTATGTATAAGTACCTACTGCACCGGAACGGCATCACATCGTCGTAGAGGTGACACTTGTTCCTGCAGAGCACCGTACAACTGTGGTTCCACTGTCACGGTCGTTAGGGGCCATCCGTAAACTACGTCACACGTTAAGGGAGAGGAAGGGGGTCGACGAAGTGTGACATTATGTGACAAGGGGGTGGGAGAGGTTCTAAATTTCGTGATGTCATATTTCAATATTATATTTTTTTAATGTTTCATTTGAAGTTAATTTTATTAAAAAAGAATTTATGAACAGCTTTTTTAATTCAATAATTTGTAAGTAGATGTAAAATTGACGTCACACTAGGGTGTAAAAAATCATGAAATTCGTGTGACGTAATTTATGGATGACCCCTTCGAGATTATCCTGAACAGCGCTTTAACGTGTGTATAGAGTATGAGTCAGGTATCTAGTAGTGCAGTGAGGTATTCGTAGAATAGTAGGCAACTAGGCAGTAACTATGGGAAAAGTACCTAAATAAGTTCTATCAGTGAAGTTAAAACTAGTGCTGTTAGATTAGCTATGAAGCAGTTTTAAAGGAGTCAGACTGGAACGGACAAATGTGGAGGCTGCGGACACCACCTAACAATATTCGTAATATGACGACCCGAATGGCGCAGCGGTAGTGAAGCTGCCTTACGTTCTTAGGGTATCGGGTTCGAATCCCGGTAGGAACAAACGTTTAGGTGATGAACATGGACATTTGTTTCAGAGTCATGAATGTTTATTGTATAATAACAAACAGTATCTAAGTAATATATTAACTATCTGGTGTCCACGAACCAAGCCTCATTGCTTAGTGTGGCACTAGATGGCGCTGTGTGTAGTGTCCCGCGATATTTATAAATTTATTCACTAATTTCAAAAACAACCGTACGTCCAGATTCAATTGACTTTGACAGCGCCTGTTCGGTTTCACACCGCATTGATAATCGGAATATCTTCTTGAAGTGGAAATGGGCGGGCCATGTCTGTAGAATGCAACAGGACCGATGGGCCAGAGTCGTCACGCAGTAAGTGCTAAAAGACATGCGTCGTCGGGGAGCGAGGGAGGCCAAGAAAACTCTGGCCTGAAGAATTAGAGGTGTTTGTGAAAGAAGAGTGGAAGGCTTTAGGGGTGGGGGCCTTTGTCCAGCAGTGGAGCAAAGCAGGCTAAGAAAAAGATATTTAAATTTAGAATCTGTGGTAAGTAGAGTTTTAGAACAATGATTTCAACGTCAAACACGACCAAGTTCAACACATTGCAACCGGAAGGGGTTTGAATTGAATGGCCGGTCCAACTTCCGATAAGTTTTTCATCAATGTTGCGGCCACGTTTAAAACCTATATTTATCGATAGCTGGTAACAAAACAAACCCGTTTTGAATGAGACAAAATGTTGTAAAGTGTCACGTTTCTGAGATATTATAAGCTATCAGAAAAATGGCGGAAGTTCGTACAGCTACATTTAATACAAAAATCTTCCAAGCCCTTTTCAGAAATCTTTATTACAAATGGTCACTTAAAATTAACTTAAATAGAAAATACAATAGTTGAGTACCTAAATAGGAATGTAAATTATCTAAGATTATCATAAGAATAGCTTCGTTATCAATAAAGATGAAGATCTATTTCAGAGTGTATTTCACTAAGTGATAAAACAAATAGGTAAAGAAAAAAAAAACAATTAACTTAAAACAAGCTCCATAAGTAACCGCCAGGGGCGCTGGAGTGAGTCCTACAGCCGCCATTAGGCAGGATTGAGCTAGTATACTAATACTACAGTTAAGGGAAGGATACCGTCTTGTTCTTCACGAGCCACATCGAGTCTATCACCTCCCCGTCCAGATCTACTGAAACCTGAAACAAGACAACTTACATCATCGAAGGAATAGGCTTGTGTCCTAAAAAAATCTAATTAGTCCGTCAGTTAGATTATACAAAAATATTTGACCCATCATTTTTATTTTGTTACATAAACCAAAATTGACGAAGATACGACGCTTTTAAAATTCGCAATACGTGACGCCGTGCTATAGTTTTTAGTGCGTTGTGACGTCACGAGCCCCCACTCCCGAGTTTTGATGCGTTGTATCTTTGTCAGTACTCAGTGATTTACAAAAACAAAAAATACGTGTCCATTATTTTCCAATACTCTAACTGACGGACTAATTAGTTTTGCAATTTATTGATGGTGGAAACTAGCCTATTGTAATACATATTTGGAAGAACTCTCTCATATAATTTATGAAGCGCCGATTGATTCAATTCATTTATTCGCATCAGACACAACGATCCATAGTGAGGAGCTTGTGGCTGCATAATAACAGCCGCTCGGGTCGATCTTTAGGTTAAGCCGTGCTTGCCTAGGTTGGTCAGCACCATGCAGCTGACGATTTTTTAAGCTCAGTATGATGTAAACTATGAAAAAAATTTCAGCCGGCGTACTATGACTTTTTTTTTTATTTTTTTTTCACCATTTACTTAACCTCCCAATCCTACACCCACCGCTACTTGAGCAGCTGACGGTTGGTTCACTCGTTGGTAATATAAGAACAATTTAAGGGGCCGGCGGAGCATGCGTCTTTCATACAAACGTAATACCAAAATGATTTGTTAGTCAAACATATTCTTAAGGTAGTGTGTATTTATTTCGATTAAGTTACAGAATATCTATGTTCCCCAATACATATTTTGAAAGGATAATGATATAAAGAAGAGATATGAGGAATTTAAATATATATAATAATAATAAATAATAAAATATCGATTTATTTTCTCTACACAAGTTACTTAAGGCGCTACCCCAGGCAAAATTAGCAACTCTATTTGTGGTGATTCAAACTTCGTTTGAAATACTATTAGAATAAAGTTCTAATCAGCTTGCACTACAAAGTGGTTTTTACGTCAGTCACTGCGGGTCGAATAGTGCGAAATTAGTGATTTTTATTCTTTATAAAATCAAATTTCCGTCTTTTGAAAAAAAAAAACTAGCATTATGTTCATTATCAAATTGTCTATCCATTAGTATAAGAAGCAAATCAAAATAATGTTAACTTTACGAGAAGAAGCATGTTATAAATATTTTTTTCTCATTTTTGTGGTTTCATTGTGAGGGGATTTATTACACATTATGAGACTTAAAATAAAAAATAAAACTACCACTTTGCAGTCTAAGAATATGTAGAAATTTAATGTATTTTTATTACTTGGTATTTCTTTTGGATAAAGAGGAGTTGGCTCCAAAAAACTGCACAAAAAACGGCTTTTGCCTGGGGTAGCGCCTTAATGCTAAGGGTACAGTGGAGCACGAGCAAGGAATAACTTTGTGAGAGACTGGTGCTTGAAGTAGGTCTCTATAGAAACCTGTATTACAAGTCACCAGGGCCCTCCCGCTGCAATTCACCCGCTATGACCTACTTTTAAAGCGATAGGTTTTCATATTAAAAAGTGCAGGAAGCTAAATTAAAAAAATACAAAAATAAAAATATGAAAAAAAGTACAAGGTTATTGTGGAAATATTAGAACGCGTGTGAGTAGCTGAAGAGTGTGTATGAACCAAGTGTGATTAGGTGTGTATATGTGTGTGTGTGTGTATGTGGTTGCTTTGGTGACTGTGGTGCGAGGATGATTGACATTATGTATATTTGGTGCGAGCATGTTTGAGGGAAACCTGTGGTTAGAGTATAATCGTTTGTAAGAGCAGCGGAGAGGACGGTTTGACAGCAGAGATTGTCTATCTGAGAGGGATTAAAAGTTTTTCTGTTTCCTGGTAGTCAAGGGTTTTCAAATATGTAGTGACTGAGGTTTTACATTTATATTTCGTGAGTGGGTATATAGTAAGAATGCTGTTTAATTTATTATACAAGTATGGTCCGAGAAATATGTAGAAATTGTGAGAGTGAGAATAGTTGCAAGCCTGAGTTTTGCACACCCTACCTTTTCGGCGCTTATCTTTTTGGAGATTCGGGCTGTATTGTAGTTTGGAATGTACTTTTAGCACTGTACGCAAAATAAAAGACTGCCTTACAGTAAGCACATCCCACTCTTTAAAAAGGTCTACAGTAGGGAATAAATAAGGAAGTCCAGCGCCAACTTTGAGAATGGCGCGTTGTGCCCTCTCGACATCAATCATGTGGGTTTTGGCGGCGCCTCCCCAGGAGGTAATACAATAGTCGATGAGGGATTGACATAATGCATCGTAGACCATCTTGGTAACTCGTCGATCTGCTGCGTGTCTAAGAGTTTTGAAGATGTAAATTAGTTTACGCAAACGAGATACCAGAGCCTTTATATGCGGTTTGAAGGTCAGGAGTTGGTCAATAACGACACCAAGATATTTTATGTCATTGACTCTTTGGAGAGTGGGACAAGAGCACAAAGAGGTGCCAGGAACACAAGCATGACAGGCAATACTCAGATAAGATGGTGGCAGTTGATTTGTCCTGTGGGCAAACGCGACATATTTTGTTTTATTAACATTCAAAGTTAATATGTTTAATCGAAGCCATTCGCAGACTTGGTCAAACCCCTTTTGAGCAATATGAAAAACATTCTCCCAGCTATGTCCGCTAAAAAAGAGGGCGGTGTCATCAGCGAAAGTAAAAATTTTACCACCATGTAGTTGAAGTTGGCAGAGGTCATTGATGTACACCAAAAATAACGTGGGGCCGAGAATGCTGCCCTGAGGCACACCGTATTCGACACAAACCTCGTTGCTCAGCCTACAGTCAATCCGAACTCTCTGCTTTCTTTCTGTAAGGTAGTCCGTCAATAACTTTAGGGGAATACCTCGTACACCAAGCCGTTCCAGCTTTCTGAGTAGATGAGGGATAGAGACTGTGTCGAAGGCTTTTGCAAGATCTAGGAACAGTGTTACGCATTTACTCTTTTGATCTAACTTGGTAATGATGGATTGCAAAAGTTCATGTACTGCGTCGTTGGTTGATTTATTGCAACGAAAACCAAATTGTGCAGGCGAAAGAAGATTGTTGGTTTCCAGAAAGTTTATTAGTCGTCGGTTTATAAGCCGTTCCAAGATCCTGGACAGAGTAGGTAAGATGGAGATAGGCCGATAGTTATCAACACAGTCTCTCTCCCCTCCCTTGTGCACAGGTTTGATAACCGCCAACTTAAAAGCTCTAGGGAAGACCCCAGCCGTAATAGCAAGTTTGCAGATGTGGGCTATAGGAGAGGTAATAAAGTTAATGTACCTCTTAAGAATCTTGCCAGATATATGGTCGATTTCTATGGCACAGTTCTCCTTTAATCCAATAATGATGGAAGATACTTCTTCTTCATCAGGAGGTAGCATGACAAATGAGTTCATGGCAGTAAAAGAAGAAGAGTCATATGGCATTGGACTAGTTTGCGTTGAAGTGGTAGTTTGCTCCGCCAGCCTTCTGCCCACATTAGCAAAGAAACTATTGACCTTATTTAAATCCTCATCTTTGTTTTGGGACGTAATAAGGCAGGAAGAGAAGTCTGCTGTCTTACCTGATCCGCTTATCATTTTAATTGCATCCCATAGCTGCTTTTTATTACCTTTCGCACTTTCGATCTCCTTTTTGTCGTAGTTTCGTTTGGCTTTTTTAATAATAGAGTTACAGTAATTTCTATAGCGTTTGTAGGTTAGCTTAGTAATCTCATTTTCAGGATCTCGCTTAAGTTTTTTATACAGATTGTCCCTGTTCTTCATACAACGAAGCAACCCTTTAGTTATCCACGGCTTACTGACCTGCTGTCTTCTGGGAATTTTTACCACACTAGAGTTACTTATTATTGCAGTCGAAAGGTACGTCACCAGCAAGTCGGTTGCAGTATTGGCATCATTACACTCAAGTATTGGCTGAAAGGAAGTATTTTTAATAGTTTCATCGAGGGACTCATAGTCAATCTTGTTGGCCGTTTTATTGTAGTAATTCAGGCGGGAATTTAAGTTTAAACTAAGGGCAACAGTTTCATGGTCCGTAATTGATGATTCGATTATGAAACAATTAGCGTCTAATTTTGTTTTGAGCATAATATGGTCCAGGCATGTGCGTCCATGCGTAAGTGCCGTATGGCCTGGGAGCAAACAGTGACTTGCTAGCATATTTAGATAATCATGTGAGCGATTGTCTGGGCTGTTAGGGGCTATGTTGATATTTATATCGCCGCAAAGAATAATATTTTTAAAACTTTTTAATTTTGAGAGTAAAGTGTCTAATGAGCATATAAATGAAATATCCATAGAAATGAAATTTCTATGGAAAAATTATTTTTCCTATAACTCTTGTTTAAATCAGTATGCATTCAAAATATATATTTGGGAACATAGATATTGTGTAATTCAATGGAAATAATCACACAATACCTTAAGAATATGTTTGATTTCCAAATTATTTTGGTATTACGTTTGTATGAAAGACGCATGCTCCGCTGGCCCCTTACATTAGCAACGGTACCTCCCTTACTATTTTTTAAATTTGTCCTACCTCACTACACACCGGAGTTCGTTCTAACAGTCCCGACCCAGATTTCCCGAAGCAAGTAAAAACTATTCAGGTGCAGATTCATAGATGACTGTCCTGGAGTGTAAATGTGGCGTATTCACAAACGATAGGACTTCACTCTTCATATCGTGTCCCGCCTGTCTTGTAGTTCTTGTAGTCACATCACAGGAGCTGATGGTGACTATTGAAGGTGAAAGCGTCAGGGTAGCACGCGAAATTCAAATAATACGAAATTGTTATTTTTTTTTTGCAATTTGGAGGCCAGTGGTAGGTAGTGTGTTGATGAAAATATCGTTCGCGACTGGATGACGCGCGACGTATGTAGTTACAGAATTTTAATAATCAATACAACCCTCCAAGCTCATAAATCGTTCCTCGACCTTTATGAACTTGCGAGGGTTGTATTGATGATTTGCAAATTGCAAAACACATAAGAAAATTTGAATTTCGTGGGCAACCCAGACGCTTTCACCGTAAGACGCCAAAGTCGTTGCCAAATTTTGCGCAGATTTGATTTAAATTACCATCGACACCAAGAAATAGGTGAATGTGCAGCTGACCTGTTCCATGTAGATGTGCGTCTTGTTGAATGCTTTGAACCTCGTGTAGCCGAAGTCCTGCGACCTGAACGCTGACCACTTCGGTTGGTCATCTGTGGACAAACAAACAGGTTCAAATTCCTGTCTATTCCGTTTTTACCTTTTGAACTTTTGGAAATAAATAATAAATATCGCTGGACATTACACACAGCGCCATCTAGTGCCACACTATGCCACGAGGCTTGTATCGTGGACACCAGAGATTTGATATACTACATAGATACTTTTTTTGTTTGTAAATACATACTTATTATACATATAAACATCCATGACTCGGAAACAAATGTCCATGCTCATCACACAAATATTTGCTCGTACCGGGATTCGAACCCAGGACTATTTTTTATAAATCTACTTGAAACAACCGTCAAAGAATGCTAAATGATTTGAATATTGAAATGGATACTCAGTTTGATTTATAATTAACTAGCTGACCAACGCAACTTCGTCTGCGTCACATAAGAGAGAAGAAGCTCAGAAAAGGAATATTTTTTTCCCCGTTTTTGCAACAATTTTCATTTATGCTTCGCTCCTTTTGTTCGTAGCGTGACGTTATATAGCCTATAATCTATCTCGATAAATGGACTATCCAACAAAAAAAGATTTTTTCAATTGCGCAATTAGCGCGTTGAAACAAACTCTTCAGCTTTATAATATGAAGTATAGACCTCCCATAGAAAGGAGGCCTGTGTCCCAGCAGTGGGAAAATCAATAGGCTGACGATGATGATCATTATAGATTTCTCTGACTACAACTACCAAGGTGTTGTAGAACACTCACTTAGGAAGTGGTCCCTGCCCTCTTGACAACCAGCCGACCCGGTGATGATGTGCACCGGCGCTCTGAAAGCATACAAGGTACACCCTTATACTTCTTCTTTCCGTGTCGACGTAACATCCATGTGTGTGCGAGTTTAGCGTAACTGAGTGCCCACGTTTATTGCAGCATCAGAGGCATTGCTCAAACCGATGATACATACAACAGTTATACAAAATTTGTACCTACACTGAAATCATTTTTTACTTTTAATCCATGGAAATAAAGACCTGCACAGCTATACACAAACGCTTCGATTCGACAAGTCGTATGTCGATCTTTTTTCGACATTACGAAAGCGAGCGAGATAGACTTTCGATATTCCGAATCGAAATCGAATTGAAGCGTTTGTGAATAGCTCTAGTGATCGGCTTAAGCTGATTCTGCGTCGATAACTTTAGACATTTCTTATACAGATGTTATTACATTGCATTTTTGGGTTTTACTTACTTTACCTCCTACACTGATGTGGGCGCGTACGTTGGTGAGAATAATATAATAAGGCTGACTTTAGCGGCGCGTAGCAACGTACGTTGCTACGCGCCGCCATTTTCGCCATTAACAGACAGTCATTATCAGATAATCTAACAGACACTCCGTCTGTTAGATTATCAACAATTATATTTTTTTGTCGTCTCCCCTATTATCGGGGTGGATATCAACATAATTTTGAAATCACTACCATGCCAATAGTTTGCCGTCAGAATGGGGAAGCTACCTTCTAAAGTAAAACTTGAAAAATAACAAATATGTAGGTAAAACATACAGCGTGTGACAGAAATTATGGTCATACCCTTACATACATTTGAGCCGAGTAATAAGTGATTATTAAATTTTGTATGGGACAGCTGATTATTTTTGTATGATGTAATAAATAAATAAATTCAACTTTATTTCAGACTCAAGTCTCGCATCAGACACGCTATATTTCAGCGGGCCATTGACAAAAAATGCAAACCTCTGTTAGAAGAAATAATAACAAAAACACAATTTTAAAACTTTTATTTCCAAAAAATACATTGTTTATGAGATTCATTTAAAAGTCATAAAAATGAAACATTAAAGTGGTATTAAATTAAATACAGCTAATTACGTGTTGTATCTTAGACGAGATCCAAACATCGAAAAAAATACGTATAACAAGAAAAACGACAGGTGAAACTTTTCACAAAAAAATATCTCTAAATTTCTTTGGTATGTTAGTAACGAAACCGTTTCAAGCAGTTTTTCTGCTTATATTAATACTACTGGTAGTTAGAAGTTTATCCCGAATTTATTTAGTTTACTATTTAAAACCTCATATAAATGAGATCAGCTACAAAGTAACTATTCTAATGATATGCTCACTAAACTCTATTTCAAAGTGAATCCATTAAATATTATTAATGCTTAATATGAAATCGTTTGTGCTGATCTTTGACGAGCCAGAACGAGTCGATCACCTTGCCTTTTAAATCCACGTCCACCTGGAACAATAAAAATTAAGTATAATATCAATTATAAATTATAATTTAATTAATTATATATATATAATTTAGCTGTATAATCCAATACTACCAAGATTTTGCTACAATAATATTTTGATTTAAAAGAGTGTCCCTGAAGTTTCTTGCCCGTTCTTCTCCATAGAGATCTACGCTAGGGAATGAGCAACTACAGTACTTCCAGTTTTATGTCTTGTGACTGGGACTGTAGCTACATTAAATGTTCATTTTTGTTTCGACAATTCAAAAGAGCCTGTAACTGGCCTACTTGAAATAAATGCTTTGATTTTGAACAATATCTCGATTTCTGTAAAGAAATTTGTTTGTGTGGTGACTATTGAACTTCTTTAGACATACTTTGCATTAAAGTGCAAATCTATTTAAAATAACCACAAGGTTGTCCTAGAAATATTAGGAGCGTTGGTAACGCTTCGTTTTGTTTTTAAAAACACTTTAATAATTGCGGAATAACTAGTGTTTTAAAACTGCGCTTCAAAACGCAAATCGTTGACGTGTCTAAAGGCAGGACATGTCTCTCGCATGACGAACTAACTGACACAGAAAGGAGATGGCGGGACCAACTGGATGTCTTCCTTGTGGATTGGAAAGAAGTATCACAGAATCGTGATCGTTTGAAGGAGTCGAGGGAGGTCTTTCCCCAGTAGTGGGACATGTGCTAGCTATAATATAATAACAGTGTTTATTATAA
Source organism: Xestia ashworthii (assembly GCA_950022955.1). Classification (NCBI taxonomy): domain Eukaryota; kingdom Metazoa; phylum Arthropoda; class Insecta; order Lepidoptera; family Noctuidae; genus Xestia; species Xestia ashworthii. The sequence continues at coordinate 1,559,682 of OX465561.1, forward strand.
GATTCTCAACTGGAAGAAGAATTAGCTTTGGCGCCATAAGACCTCAAAAAGAATAATAATAAATATCGCTAGACATTACACACAGCGCCACCTAGTGCCACACTACGCAACGAGGGTTGTGTCGTGGACACCAGATAGCTGATATACTACATACAAACTTTTTTGTTTGTAAATACATACTTATTATAAACATACATGACTCGTAAACAAACATCCATGCTGATCACATAAACATTTGCTCCTACCGGGATTCGAACCAAGGACAAGTTAGACTAAGATTGTTCGTGTTCCAAACTTAAATAAACGAACGCAATTGAAAACTTGGTGTATACCTGTTCCATGTAGAGATGTGTGTTGTTCTGCGCCAGGAACCTGGTGTACCCGTAGTCACTGCTCCTGAACGCCGACCACGCCTCCGGGTTAGCTGACAACCATACAATATTATACACTGTGTACATTACACTCTTCACGAAGCCGTTAACCAAGCAGTCTGAATGTCAAACTAAGGTCCATGTTCACCGAAAAGATAACGGTCTGTTTATCTAAAAACAGTTGTCACTGTGACATGTTCCCATACAAACATGTGTTTTAAACAGCTGTTTTTAGATAATTTTTTGGTGAACATGGACCTAAGTAACTTTACACAAAAATTATTGCAGGTGAAAAATCATGTTTTACTGTAAAACTCAATGTAACGCACTCAAAACATTGTAGTAGTTTTCTGGGTCTGGCTGTTTGTGGGTATGTGAGTAGATAGCAGGTCAGTTGCGGGTGTGTGGAATTGGATATCAAAATCAAAATCAAAATCAAAATCAAAGCATTTATTTCAAGTAGGCCAGTTACAGGCACTTTTGAATTGTCGAAACAAAAATGAACATTTAAAGTAGCTACAGTCCCAGTCACAAGACATAAAAACTGTGAAAGTACTGTAGTTGCCCATTCCCTAGCGTAGATCTCTATGGAGAAGAACGGGCAAGAAACTCCATGGACACTCTTTTAAATCAAAATATTGTTACAAAATCTTGGTTACATCATTCATGTTGAGATGGTATATTATGTGAGAACAATGTAGCAAGATGTGCACGTTAAAAGTGTCCATAGCAAAACAAAAATAAAATACAACTCAAAAACAAAATAATTCAAATAAACCATGGCGACTAAGAGATGACCAGTCACAACTGACAGCGCCCGTTCACGAACATGACGCATGGATCAGCACCATTCAGCTCAACCATTTTGAAGGGAACTAAATGGTCCGACACACGCGCCACCATCAGCGAGACATTTGAGAGAGCATGACATACTCTCAACCGCCAGGGCACATTCAAGTCAAGAACTGCCGTAGGTTTCCAGTGAATGATAGCTTACTAGTACATAGTACTCACACAATATAGGCTATGCGATTATATAATACTAACATTGAATCTATACAATGCAAAGATAAGTTTGTACAATCTTCAGCAGCTCCAACAATACCATTTAATGCTATCATTTTTTGCGCCCCTGTCCATGTGGAGCAGGACCAGCATTAAGCCAAGCATTTTTATCAGCGATATAATCGCTCAACTTGTAATATGCTTGTTTACATAGTGTGCGTTTAACGCATGTTTTAAATTTCGTCTCATTCAGTTCAAGAATACTTTGTGGAATTTTATTATAGCATCTCAAACAGTACCCCATGAAAGATGAGTCTACTTTAGCGAGTCTAAAGCCTGGCTGAACTAGTTGGTCCCTATTTCTAGTACTGTAATTGTGTCTGTCACCTCTTTTACCAAAAAGATGCAGATTTTTTCTGACGTACATTATGTTTTCGTAGATGTATTGGCAATGAACCGTCATGATGCCAATATCCTTAAATAGTTCCCTTAGAGAATCGCGCCTACGAAGATTATATATGGCTCTGATGGCTCTTTTCTGCAGAATAAATATAGACTCAACATCAGCAGCCCGTCCCCATAGCAAAATACCGTAAGACATTATACTATGGAAGTAACTAAAATAGACCAGTCTAGCGGTATCTACATCAGTGAATTGACGGATTTTTCTAATGGCATATGCTGCTGAACTTAAGCGCCCCGCAAGCGATGTTAAATGAGAACCCCATTGTAGCCTTGAATCAAGCGTAAGCCCCAGGAAAACAGTTTTATCTACGAATTCGAGTTTCTCTTTATTCAATATTATCTCACAATCACTACTTTTAACATTCGGTAATGAAAATCTTATGCATTTAGTTTTCTTTTCATTCAATACCAAATTGTTTGCTGTGAACCAATTTTGGACCTGAAGTAGGGCATTATTCACTTCATCTAGATTTTGGGCCCGTCTATTTATCTTAAAAATTAGGGAAGTGTCATCAGCAAATAGCACCATATTTTGTGGTTGGTTTTTCAATAAATAGGGTAGATCATTTATATAGACTAGAAAAAGGAAAGGACCCAATATTGAGCCTTGCGGAACCCCCATTTTTACTTTCAAACCCTGTGAATTGACACCATTTATTTGAACATGTTGTTTTCTATCACTCAAATAAGATTTTACCAGGCTAAGTGCAAGTTTACCTAGTCCGTAATGCTCCAGTTTCAAAAGTAATGTGTCGTGATTTACGCAGTCAAAAGCTTTGGACAGGTCACAGAAAATTCCTATTGCGTCTTGGGACTCTTCCCACGCAGCAAAAACGTGCTTTAATAAGGTTACACCGGCGTCAGTTGTACAACGTCCCTTGGTGAAACCATACTGTTGATCATGTAAGATTCTGTTGGTGTTAAAATGATAGAGCATTTGATTAAGCATTACTTTTTCAAAAACCTTGCTAAAAACTGGTAACACGGATACAGGTCTATAATTATTGGCATCTTTACTGTCCCCGGATTTGAAAAGAGGTATGACTTTACTGTATTTCATTAAATCAGGGAACACTCCTTGGTCTACACATGAATTAAAAATTAAAGCTAAGTACGGGGCTATGGTCTCAAGTATAGATGTACAAACTTTGATAGACATTCCCCATAGATCTTCGGTCAGTTTGATTTTAATTTGCCGGAAAGCTTTAATAACTGTCATAGGGTTAATGTGTTTAAATTTAAATTCAGCCAGGCAGCCAGATACATTCGCCTTTAATAAGCCAATTGAGATTTCAGGTGAGGAATTAAGGGCCTCCGTAGTTTTTATTGGTATATCGGTAAAGAAATTTACAAATTCTTGAGCTACTTCCTGATTAGAGCTTTTAGGACCACATTCTGTATCTAATGTATAGCTATTATTACGTATTTTCTTTCTGTTAGTCTCGTTATTTATGACTTTCCAAACGGTTTTTATTTTATTTTCTGCTGTTTTGATCTTGTTGCTAATGTGCAGGGCTTTAGCAACCTTGCAAGTATTTCTAAAAATCTTTGAATACTTAGCAACATACTTGCTAAAAGTTTCTGTGTTTATAAAAGTCTTAAGGCTGTAAAGCTCAAATAGCCTTTCCCTACTTTTTCTGATACCTCTAGTTGCCCAATCACTAAATATAAATTTAGGGCAAATACTCTTTGTCTTCTTTTCAAAAGTTTTGTTGAATTCCGTGTGAACTAATGAAAAGAAACGGTCATACAATTGATTTGAATTAATATCCTCTTGGCTCATTTCACTTAACTTGTTCTGTAGGGAAATATTAAACCTATTTAATTTGCAAGAAGTTATAGGTCTAAATTTAATCTGGACATTTTGTATTGGAGTTTTACACCTAAAAGTTACAGTTTGTCCGCTATGGTCAGACGGCAAACAATTCACTATGGCTTTATCTAAATAATCACAATTGCAGAAAACATTATCTATACAAGTAGCAGAAGATGATGTTACTCTAGTAGGTTCTATAAAAGTGTTGGTCAAGTCAAATGACTTAAAAAGATTTAATAACCGACTGCTATTTGGATTCTCTTCTAAAATATTGATATTGAAATCACCACAAATAATTGTAGACTTATTACTGGCTGCAAGTTTTGCCAGGACATCTTCCATTATTGATTCGAATAAGGAAAAGTTTTGATAGTTTGGGGGTCTGTACACACACACAACTACATGCTTATCTAGCTCAACACAGGACAGTTCGACGCAATGTTCAACCGAGAGACCTACTATGTCATTACGTTGCTTATATTTAAAACTATTTTTTATTAATATTAGGGAACCTCCACGAAGCATAGTTTTACGGTTAAAGCAGCTACCCACCATATAGTTCTCATAATTAATAAGCATTTGGTAATCCTTTAGCCAATGTTCAGTAAAACAAATAATGTCAAACTTACTACTTTCTAAAAACAATTCAATTTCTAATAATTTGGAAGAAATGCCTTGGATATTTTGGTGGAATAATTTTAAGGTGTTCTGCTGAGGCCCTTTTTTACTAACTAGTTGAGTGCAAGAAGATACCTTGTTGTTGGTAGGATTAACAATAATATTGTTAATGGTACCTTCTGTTGTCTCACTTTCTAGTTTAAATTAATATATGGAGTGAGGCCGGAGACTCCCGTGCCATCCTCTGACAACAAGACCCTATCACTAATAAACCCTAATTGAGAATTTTCCACGGTGACAGATGGATCCTCTCCAGTACAATGTGTGTAAACATTTATAGCACTAGTGCTATATTCATTCGTGCCAGTCACCTGAACATTAGTAGAATTACTAATTGTCGATGTATTAATAATATAACTAAACTTAGACATACTATTTATGTCTGTGTGAATACTATAAGATAATAGCCGAGCTATTTTGTGTCTACATACAATAGGTAGATACACCTTACCCCGTGTCGACTTTAGTTTACCAACAATAGTGTTGATATCCAGATATATAAGTCTGTCACTATAGTGACCTACTAGAAAATGAATATGGTTATTTAACATATGTATATAATTGTTTTTCCTATTACCCAAATTTTCAAAATAGGGAAAAGCACACAATATGATTTTACTACATTTTAACTTTAACAACTCGGATACACAGTCAGTGATATCTTCCTTTTTAATCTTAGAACTATTGCCTACACATATAGTTATGGTGGTACTAGGATCACAAACGGTTTTTGTCGCAGATGCCATAACCTGTTTGTAGGTAGACCCTGGCATACAATTGTTTTGAGTACAATAATTCAGGTTATTACTAATTAATTTACCTAGCCCCTTACCTATATTGTCAGAGAACATAACTGAAAGATTACAATTATGATTATTATGAGAAATAAAATTACCACTCTCAGGCAGACTATCATGTGTAAAAGTATTTGATTGTCGGTTCGGTAAACAGTCCTGAGACAAATTCTCAACCTGGGATGGGTCCTCCATTACCTCAGGCTGGATATTGTCATGGTTGGTAACCGTCTGACAACTACATTGACCCATTACCAACTCATTTGCTGCAAAAATATGTTCCCTAATTTGGTTCTGAGATATCATATACCTACTAGAAAGGGAACTTAGTGAATCCTGAAGTACCTGTATTTCAGACTGTAATTGCTGAGTATCAATTTGATAAATTTTTACACTGTCTTCCAATTTTATTTGATAGTTGTTTAACTTATTTACTAAATCAACACGCTCTTTCCTCAGTGGAATATATTTGGAAAAGCGTTTTTGTTGTTTCCTAAATTGATTACATTTTTTTATTATTCTATTCAACTTAGCATATTTTTTTAATTTGTTTTTGCTAACTGAATAATTTTGTTTCATTAATGAATCCTCTGTCAGATCAATAGTTATTAAGGAAGGGGTGTTTAAATTATTATTATTGTTTAATAATTCATTATATAAGAGGTTTGTTTCTTTAGCTTGTGAACATGCTCTATCATCATGTCTTCAAGTCTTTGTACAATATCTTCAGTGTGTCGTGATGGCCTAGAGAGTAAGGCCTCGCCTCTCATGCATGAGGTTGTGGGTTCAAACCGGGCAAGTACCAAAGTGACTCTTTTAATTTCATGCATGAGGTTGTGGGTTCAAACCGGGCAAGTACCAATGTGACTCTTTTAATTTCATGCATGAGGTTGTGGGTTCAAAACGGGCAAGTACCAATGTGACTCTTTTAATTTCATGCATGAGGTTGTGGGTTCAAAACGGGCAAGTACCAATGTGACTCTTTTAATTTCATGCATGAGGTTGTGGGTTCAAAACGGGCAAGTACCAATGTGACTCTTTTAATTTCATGCATGAGGTTGTGGGCTCAAACCGGGCAAGTACCAAAGTGACTCATTTAATTTCATGCATGAGGTTGTGGGTTCAAACCGGGCAAGTACCAATGTGACTCTTTTAATTTCATGCATGAGGTTGTGGGTTCAAAACGGGCAAGTACCAATGTGACTCTTTTAATTTCATGCATGAGGTTGTGGGTTCAAAACGGGCAAGTACCAATGTGACTCTTTTAATTTCATGCATGAGGTTGTGGGTTCAAACCGGGCAAGTACCAATGTGACTCTTTTAATTTCATGCATAAGGTTGTGGGTTCAAAACGGGCAAGTACCAATGTGACTCTTTTAATTTCATGCATGAGGTTGTGGGTTCAAAACGGGCAAGTACCAATGTGACTCTTTTAATTTCATGCATGAGGTTGTGGGCTCAAACCGGGCAAGTACCAAAGTGACTCTTTTAATTTCATGCATGAGGTTGTGGGTTCAAACCGGGCAAGTACCAATGTGACTCTTTTAATTTCATGCATGAGGTTGTGGGTTCAAAACGGGCAAGTACCAATGTGACTCTTTTAATTTCATGCATGAGGTTGTGGGTTCAAACCGGGCAAGTACCAATGTGACTCTTTTAATTTCATGCATGAGGTTGTGGGTTCAAACCGGGCAAGTACCAATGTGACTCTTTTAATTTCATGCATGAGGTTGTGGGCTCAAACCGGGCAAGTACCAAAGTGACTCTTTTAATTTCATGCATGAGGTTGTGGGTTCAAACCGGGCAAGTACCAATGTGACTCTTTTAATTTCATGCATGAGGTTGTGGGTTCAAAACGGGCAAGTACCAATGTGACTCTTTTAATTTCATGCATGAGGTTGTGGGTTCAAACCGGGCAAGTACCAATGTGACTCTTTTAATTTCATGCATGAGGTTGTGGGTTCAAACCGGGCAAGTACCAATGTGACTCTTTTAATTTCATGCATGAGGTTGAGGGTTCAAAACGGGCAAGTACCAATGTGACTCTTTTAATTTCATGCATGAGGTTGTGGGTTCAAACCGGGCAAGTACCAATGTGACTCTTTTAATTTCATGCATGAGGTTGTGGGTTCAAACCGGGCAAGTACCAATGTGACTCTTTTAATTTCATGCATGAGGTTGAGGGTTCAAAACGGGCAAGTACCAATGTGACTCTTTTAATTTCATGCATGAGGTTGTGGGTTCAAACCGGGCAAGTACCAATGTGACTCTTTTAATTTCATGCATGAGGTTGTGGGTTCAAACCGGGCTAGTACCAATGTGACTCTTTTAATTTCATGCATGAGGTTGTGGGTTCAAAACGGGCAAGTACCAATGTGACTCTTTTAATTTCATGCATGAGGTTGTGGGTTCAAACCGGGCAAGTACCAATGTGACTCTTTTAATTTCATGCATGAGGTTGTGGGTTCAAACCGGGCAAGTACCAATGTGACTCTTTTAATTTCATGCATGAGGTTGTGGGTTCAAACCGGGCAAGTACCAATGTGACTCTTTTAATTTCATGCATGAGGTTGAGGGTTCAAAACGGGCAAGTACCAATGTGACTCTTTTAATTTCATGCATGAGGTTGTGGGTTCAAACCGGGCAAGTACCAATGTGACTCTTTTAATTTCATGCATGAGGTTGTGGGTTCAAACCGGGCAAGTACCAATGTGACTCTTTTAATTTCATGCATGAGGTTGAGGGTTCAAAACGGGCAAGTACCAATGTGACTCTTTTAATTTCATGCATGAGGTTGTGGGTTCAAACCGGGCAAGTACCAATGTGACTCTTTTAATTTCATGCATGAGGTTGTGGGTTCAAACCGGGCTAGTACCAATGTGACTCTTTTAATTCATCTAAGTTTATCTTGGACATCACAGACATCGGTGAAGGAAAACATCGTGAGGAAACCTGGATTTATAATTAATATAAGTCTGAAATCGCCAACCCGTCTTGAGCTAGCGAGGTGATCAATGCTCGTGCTTTCTCTTTTGAGAAGAGGCCTTCGCCCAGCAGTGGGACAGTAATAGGCTGGTATTATTATTTATATATACAGGAAAAGTTTTTAACCACTGCGTAAATTTTTTTTGGTAGCTCAGTGTTAGTAATAGAACACATTCCCAGTTTTAGTTTAAATTTTTTTTTTTCAAATTTTTCCATCTTGTCCCATTTTAAAATAAGAATAAGAATAAGAATAAGAATAATTTATTTAAAAGAAGAAGGTTTACAAAAGTATACATTTAAGTGCAGTAGAGTTATTTTTAACAATAGGCTTGTTTCCACCATCAATAAATTGCAAATCTAATTAGTCCGTCAATTAGAGTATTGGAAAATAATGGACACGTATTTTTTGTTTTTGTAAATCAACGAATATTGACAAAGATAAAACGCATCAAAACTCGGAGTGGGGGCTCGTGACGTCACTGTTCGGTATCAACTCACTAAAGAATGATACCGAACAGTGACGTATTGGGAATTTTAAAAGCGTCGTATCTTCGTCAATTTTGGTTTATGTGACAAAAGAAAAAATACGGGTCAAATATTTTTTGATAATCTAAGTGACGGACTAATTAGATTTTTTTAGTTAACAAGCCTATTGTATAATTAGTGCTTATAATTAAACTACAATTACAATATATAAAACAGTTGCTGCCGTTGCTGGTAACGAAATTGTCAAAACAAATGTTAGGTAGCGACCTACCTGATCTAGGTTTATTTAAACCTGTGTTTCAGGCCATCACTTTACATTGCATAATTTAATTAGGACAGTAAAAGTTTTCAGAATAAAATAAATCTAATAACAATTACAACAAAAATCAAACTGGTACAAAAACAATAAACATTACAACTAATTTTAGGTAGGAGATGTGTACAAAGTAGATACGAGGGCATAACATAATCAAACTAAGACTTCTAGAAGTTTTTCCGTGTCCGTGTAATTAAGTGTCGCTAAATAATCTGATATTACAAATCTACATTTCCTATAACTTAGACAATAGAAGTTTAGTTTCTTGTTCAGTCTATTATACAGAAAAGGACCTAAAAACACATAGAATCGACTAGCAAAAGCATGTTTAGTTTGAGGCTTTGAGCAAACCAGGTCCTTCCTTCTCCTATCGGAAGGAACTTGGTCATAGTGAAGGGTAGAGTGCTGCTGCAGTATAATGTGTGCGCACTGGTTAAAAACTTTTCCTGTATATATAACTATACAGGAAAAGTTTTTAACCAGTGCGCAAATTTTGACATGATAAACTTGAATGTATTTTAATAGACACGTATTTTTTATTTTGATATGTGTTAGTAGTAAAAAATAAAGTTATCGCTTACGAGACTTATTTACCTATAAACTTATTTTATGGTCGCTTGCAAGTCGGGCGCCCGGTCGACCAACTCACGCGTCGACCGGTCGCCCAACCGGCAAGCTGAGATCAGCTGAGTTTTGTAGGTGCGCTCGCTGGATGCGACGGCGCCGACGTAAACTTACCTACCTACGCGCTGACGGTTACTGACCGCCGTTTCGCGCTACTTTTTTAAGTTTAGGCTGTGATATGTTATTTGTAAACGTAATTCCAATTTTTCCTTCATACTTTCATGGGCTTATGACACATCGTACGTCAGCAGCCAGCGCGTTTTCATTCACAGTATTACAATTAAATTATGTCCATGTTATGCTTATTTTAAAATGGGACAAGATGGAAAAAATTGAAAAAAAAAAATTAAAACTAAAAATGGGAATGTGTTCTATTACTAACACTGAGCTACCAAAAAAAATTTACGCAGTGGTTAAAAACTTTTCCTGTATAGTATCTATATAACTATAAATATATACTCGTATATAGTATCTACTCACATTTGAAGGGATCCGTGGCTTCCTGGCATCCAGCCGATCCAGTTACGATGTGAACTGGAGCTCTGAAACGTACAATGTACAAGTTAGACCCTAAATATTATAACTTAGCTTCATGTACCATTTCCAAATGACCAGAGCTTAACGAAACGAGCGGACCAAAGATTTCTATTACCAAGATGACAGTAGAAAAATCGTGCAAAGTTTTTGAATTCTGGTGAAACTTCTGAAATTCAGTTAGTAAGTTAGATGCCAAGCTAAGAGCCTTATCACACTAGCGAGTTGCGAGCGAGTTTACAACTTAGAAGATCTGTAACTGTTGCTGATCTAATAATAACAATAAATTGTGACATTTGTATTATTTTATTTTACCACCAACCTGTTTCTATATTACCATATGCATAAATATATGTTTTGTATATAATTGTTAATATATGAAGCAGATATTTACCTTTAGAATTTTGATTGAAAACAAATACTTTGATCACCAAACACTCGGTCGAAAAATAAAGTGCGTTAAAATAAGAGATCTTTTTTTATATACGTTAGAATAACAATGATTATTTTTGGGTGCACACACCTTAACCAGTAAGTTATTTAATAAACATACATGTATAAATAACCTGGTATTTTTAAACATTAAAATCCATCCAGAAACCGTTCCGCTAATTAAAACCAAATAAAATAAGTAAACAATTTACAGGTAAATCTTTTTTGCATAAGAAGCACCAACGTCTACAAAAAAAAAACATTGAGAACAAGATACAGCAAAGTTTAGTTCCTCAAGTCGGTGCCATTTTGGCACACCAATAAAAATAAATTAAAATAATGTCATGACAGTAGGGAGACGACAAAAATCTAATTAATCCGTCTGTTAGATTATCAAAAAGTATTTGACCCGTATTTTTTCATTTGCTACGTAGACCAAAATAGACTAAGATATGACACTTTTAAAATTCTCAATACATCACGCCGTGGTATAATTATTAGTGCGTTCTGACGTCACGAGCTTTGATTCGTTTTATTTCTGTCAATATTCATTGATTTACAAAAACAAAAAATACGTGTCCATTATTTTCCAATACTCTAACTGACGGACTAATTAGATTAGTAAATTTTTGATTGTGTCATCATGCCTATAATGATGATGAGCCAACTCACCCCTGGTTGATGTACGGGTTGTCCGTGGATCCGTTGTACACTTTATTGTCGTAGAGCGGCCACGTGCGCTCGTAGCTGTGCTCGTGCGCCCAGATCACTAAGTCCACGCCAAACTGCATCAGTAGGGGCTCCAGACCTGCACCGTACAGGACATTACAACGAGTTTTACGTGTGTTTTCGTTTAGGTACCCTACATAATAAGCTCTGGTTAAAATGAAGCGAACCCGGCGCAGGCACTACATCATCATCATCTGGCTAGCCTTTTCCCGACTATGTTGGTCGGCTTCCAGTCTAACCGGATGCAGCTGAATACCAGTATTTTACATGGAGCGACTACCAGTCTGACCTCCACAACCCAGTTAGTACTGGGTCTTCTTTTGGTAAGACTGGCACTTATGAAACGTTAAAAAGATAGGTGCACGGTTCGGGTTGGTCGTTTCCTAAGAACCGACGAGAAACACCATGGCAACTCTTCAAAAAACAATTTTTAGAGCCCGGTTACATTATCTCTGGATTTGGCGTCAATGCCTTTTTTATAATAATAAAAGTACAAACGTGAAAATGAAGGTCGTGATATTTTTGAACATTTCATTGTTACGTTCGGAATTTTTTGTTATAAAAGTCATCAACCGACACCAGGACCAATGTAGTAGGTATATAAAGGGTAATTATCAACTATGTGGTGTCCACGACACAAGCCTCATTGCTTAATATGGCGCTGTTTGTAATGTCTAGCGATATTTATTTAATTTAGTTGGTAGTTTCATGTTACTGGGAGTTTTTGTAAAAAAATGGAAGTAACAGCAATTCTTAGGTCAACTATAACTAACTCAATTAGGTTAACTAACTAACTATTAACTTACCATATACTCCGAGAAGGCCAACGCGCGAATATTCGCAACTGCAGTCGATATCGTTCGAGTCGCTGCAGTACATGGGCCTGTGCCCGAACAGAACGATCCACGGCCGCTTCTGTCTGCAATATGCGTCTTATGATTAGGGTGTTAAGGCCGAGAATTGCTTACCATGGTTATAAAGGGGAAACTTTGTAATTTTTATATTTTCCTTAGGCTCGTATACAACGTCACTCAAGCATTCCTTAAAACTAGATTCAAGTTGTTTGATTGCGGTTGAAACTAGTTTTAAGTAATAATTGAGTCTTGAATGACGTTCTGTAATACGACACTAAGGTCCATAATATGTCCACCAAAAAGATGACCATTATTATTATCTAAAAACAGCTGTTTAAAACACATTTTTGTATGGGAACATGTCACAGTGACAGCAGTTTTTAGATAATCAGACTGTTATCTTTTCGGTGAACATGGACCTAAGTGTCAACAATATGGAAAATGTTATAAGGTTCATTTTGAACGGCGAAAATTACACTTTTCTTGATCCGTCAACCAAATTTTCTTTAGATAGAGTCTTTTTGATCGGCTCCCGCTCGATTAGTGTATGCCATTTTCAATAACTAACTAACAGGTAACGGAAGATTGCTATCTCTGTCTGTTTGACATTTAGATTACAGAAGGTTTGAAACAAAACGTCACAGAAAAGTTTTCTTTGATTTTTCTATGAATCAAGTGACAGGTAGGTGACGCGAATACAATATTTCAAGCTAACTTTGTGATGCACAAGATGGCCGCCGCCACAAATTGTCGGATTACATATTTATTCAACAACTCCCTCATTAAGGGTATCAAATGAAAGGGCTTGACTAGTAGAATACTATACGCTGTAATAAATTTCAAATCCAAGCTGGCTGCCACCAAAAAATAAGTTAATTACTTACATATTTTTTTCACTACTCCCTTAATATGGGTGTCAAATGAAAGGGCCAACACCTAAAACCGGGAATACCTTGAAATTATGATCCTATTTGCCGGGGGTTTTTTTAAATTTTTAATTTAATGTAAGTAAGTAACTTGTTATTAATTTGCAAAAAAACATTTCCTATATTTTTCCATAATCACACTGACGGACTAAACAGAATCATTATGGTCAGTCGTCATCCCTGTTCCCTCCCCCTCACCTATTCTCCGGCAGATTAGCCTTAGCCAAGTCCTTCTTGAGCCAGTCGTATTGGTTGACGATGAGCTTGAGTCCGTACTGCGTGAAGTAGTACACCTCGGTGGAGATGGACACGAAGTGCACGGGCCCGAGGTCGAAGCTGTAGAACAGGCTCGCGTCGCGGCCCGGCATTGAGAAGCGCGCTGCGTAGTTGCTGAAGTTACTGCGGGGGGGCGATAGTGAGTGTTTGGGAAGTTGTAAACAACTTGAAATACAAATGCACATGAGATGACAAAAATGTGGTGCAAGAGCAGCTGTAACTACATTTTTATTATTTACTTAAAATTGAGCGCGAGGAATTGCCAAACTTAAGTGGCAGTGGGCAGCAAGACTCGCAATGCTTTTTGCTATTGCAATATTTGATGCAAATGCTTGTAATTATTCTTCATCTCCTTTTCTTCGAGTGGCACGTTGCCAACGGCAGATAAACTGCAGTCGTCGCTGAGACGTCAACGCTTGCAGTTGTGGTGTCGGCGACAGGTGGCGACAGGTGGCGACAGGTAGCGACGGCTTCTGTTTATCTGCCGTTAGCAACGTGCCACTCGTCTGTAAGAACGCTAACAAATGAACAAGTCTCACTAAGCTTGCTCGTGGTTCCCGGGACAGGTCATGTAAGGCACGCCGGCCGCTAGCGGCTGTATCTGTCGCATGAACTCGTCGCCGACCTGCGCGTCGTTGGTGTCCATGTCGTACGCGAAGTCGCCCACGTGTAGGATCACGTCGAAGCGGTCGCGCTGGGCTTCGTCTTGTAAGTATGATAAGGACTGGAACAAGTGTGTATACAGGTTGTAAATACACTTTTCGCGAAGCCCTCAACTAAGCATTCTGTACATCAAACTAAGTAACTTTACGCAACAATTATTGCTGGGAAACGACTTTTTTTGTTACTTAACTAATTTTACGGTAGGACTCAATGTTACGCACTTAAAATATTGTGCTGATGGATGATTAAATAGCATTGGATGGATTAATATTGTGCTGGTCGTGGAGGTGCACTAAAAACATGTAAGAATTTAAAAAAAAGTTGAAACTTACAGGTAAGGTCTAGAACAAAAAAACATCGCAATGACGGGGAGAAAAAGTGCTTTTCAGTTTCGTTTACACCCTTTATTTAAGTCTTTTTTCAGCTGATCTCAAAAGTCCAACAGTGTACTTTTTTGGTGACTTTGGCAAGATAGTATGTTGTTGTGCCGTTACTCTGCCACTTCCACAGCATCGCTGACGGCAGCGCAGTGTAAATGACAACGGCATTAGACTGTAATTTGAATGCATTATGACTTACATGTGCGTTTTTGTTGCCCATATCTCCGTAGATGGCGGCGCGCACGGGCCAGGCCTGCCCCGCGCGGGGCGTGCGGAACGAGAACTGCTCCGACCAGCCGAACACTGAGCCCGCGTGGTACACTGTGCACACGGAATTTATTATATTCATAAGATATCGCTGGTCGTTACACACACCGCCAGACGCCATCTAGTGCCACACTAAGCAACGAGGCTTGTGTCGTGGACACCAGATAGTTGATTTAACAACGAGCATCGTGAGAAAACCGGTATGTTCTAGAACAAAAAATTCGAAGACATGTGACATCTACCAACTGAGCCCGCGTGGTGGATGATAGCTCATTCTCTCTCAAAGAGAGGAGGCGTGTGTGCCAGCAGTGGGAACATTAATAGGCTGATGATGATGATGTTAGTGGCGGCGTATATGTATTCATGGCAGCAGAATCCGGTAAGACTAGAATCATACCGGATTCCGCTGAATACCAGTATTTTATCTGGAGCGACTGCCTAATTTACCAATCTAATTGATATTCCCCGTTGCAGTAAAAAGGAAAAACACGTGCTCATTGATCCGTTCATTACATAATTATTTACGTTATAGGCGTAAAACTACAGTGCGGGCGGAATCTGTTATCTTATCATTTACTAAAATGTGTTTGGCTGATTAATTTAATGGAAAATAAATAAAAGAATTTTAAGTTTAATAATAGTACTTAATTAATTTACGTCCGTAATAACAACAGATAGATAAGTATGACGCACAGTAGCGCGCGACATAAGGATAAGTAGGCCAACTTGTGGTGTGGTCCAAAGATAAGCTTGACGGTTGCGCAGTGGTCTAACGATCGCAGTCCTGGGATCGGTGTCCGTGTCGGGCTATCGGGACTCCCTCACCCTTTTCTACACAATGCTACACTATCTTTTGCTAGTATTTTGAGTAAGAACGAAGTTATTATCGGTACTGGGTAATACGATACACCTTGGCAAGACTGGTTGTCAGACTTTTTGGGCCACTGACTAGGTACTTGTGACGAAAGTCAAAGATCTGCAAATTACAGCGGGAACCGACTGCTTTAGGTTTTCCATAAATAAATTCTATAAAGAGTACGCTTTTTATAGAATTAATTCACACAACAGTCTGATTTTACATTTAAGTAGGTTTAAAAACAAAATCACTGACTGCTTGTATGATACAAACAACGAAATGCCGGATAATGCCGGATGGACATCCGCCAAGCATATCGAAATACGAATCGAAGCAACAGCAGGATTATACCTACCTACATACATCACATCATATTGTGGGGTTGCTTTAATAATACCTAGACACCAACCGCACAATATCAATATGACAAACAAAAGACCTTTATTTCTTAGTAGTAAGGTCGATTTTCGCAGTGTGTTACCACTAAAGCTCTTCTCATCCAGTCTGTCCCATCTCACCTTGTTTAAGGCCCGTTTTCTATAACTTACTTACGTATAACTGTCAGTTAATAGCTATCGGTGTTTCCATGAGTAATCAAAATTAACTTGAAATATCCTATACGCGTCACCTCTATTTGTCACGTGATTCATTGAAAATCGAAATATTTTTCTGTGATGTTTTGTTTCTAACCGTATGTTAGCAAAATTTCGAACAGACGGAGATAGCAACCTATCGAAACCGAACAGTAAGTTATTGAAAATGACCGTAGATCGTATCCATTCCAGAACACATACATTGCTTCATCGGTGACTGGTCCTATGACAAACATGGCTGCCCACTGTTACTGTACTTTACTTAACCTGCAAGCTATGTCGGAAGTTGTTTGAACTCACCATATCTAGTATTATACTTGAGGTCCTTCAGCAGCACTTTGTGTATGTACTGGGACCTCTTCATCTTGCCGCCGTCGACGAACAGCTTGCTGGCACCGCTGGTCTCCTTGTCCATGATACCCTCGCCGTACTGCACGCGCGACTCCTCCGTGTCGTTGAACGTCGACCATGTTATCACTATGTCGTTCACTTTCTCTGGAAAGTTAAGTTCTTAGTGTCAATGTAGGTGGACTATTGTCGTCACCTCAAAAATAAACCACACCAAAAATAAGCCTTTAGTCTTTATCGTGATTTTCAACATTTTTTCACGATTCATTTGTTTTGGTTCGTACGAAGAGATATTTAATTAGGGAAAGGGCAATGTCCGCTATTGTTATCTTTACTGGCAATAACAAGATGGAGGAAAATACAAACATGTATGAAGTTAACAACTTCAAAACAGAGTTGTGTGTATTAGATTACGTTACGCATTGCATAGCAAAACAAGAATTATTATAGGTACCTACTATGTTATTTACAAACAATATTATAATGAATTATGTTCTGCAATTTTTCCTTTCAGCTTATGTCGATTAAGGGTTATATTACTCATTTCATTGTATTTTCCTCAAGGTCTTCCTTTAAAGTTAACCTTCATCCTTCGCCAAATAAAATTCACAGTTAAACTGGGCACAGACTGTAACCGTGGCGAGATGCAGCACATCAACAATCAATAGGTTCTATATGTAAACCCTGTACGATCCGAAAAGGGCATATAGGTACTACCAATAATAATAATAATAACATAACGGTCCCGCATGATGAGAACCTCGTGAAAGCCGAGAAAGATAAACAAATCAAGTATCTTGACATGGCTCGCGAGGTTGTCGACATGTGGGAAGTGGACTCAGCAATCATTGTGCCGATAGTCGTGTCAGCGCATGGCTTAATTGCCAAGAGCCTCGACCTTTTTTATATTAATATTCAAAAATGTAAAAAGTTTGTTAAAATTTGACTAAAGGAAATAATAATAATAACGTTTATTTCGGGCTACGCCCATAGTGTTAGTAACAGTGGTCTTAAATACTAGTGTTAGTAGACATACATACACACACAAAACGGTTTAATTATATGTGGAGCTTCATCCAATGTCGCAGCATTGGAGACTCCCATCTATCTGCGAATAAACTCAAAATACTGTTGTTACTGCCACGAAGACGAGCGAGCCGGGAAGCGCTTCTCTTGGCCGCAAAACCATCAATATGCCTTTCCGCAAACATTGTTGACGCGCTACATCGCCATGGAAGCCTCAACAGTATCCCCAGTGCGTTATTGTACTGGACCCGTAGATCAAACTATAACTAGTCCACGGGCTGCACGTGTAAAATGACGAGCAAAATGCTTTAAAAAGAGTAATTTTGACCGCCTCTGTACATCGAGCAAACCTGCGGGCCAGCATGTTGCAGCGCACTGACAGCGATCTACGTTCCCTGTCAATGTCTTTGTTATCCTTCAAGTCGCCGGTAACCCAGTGACCCAAGTACTTAAAACTGGTCACTCTATTTAAGGGTGCTCCGCCGAGCGATACCTCAGTTGGGTAACCTATAGCACCTGCCTTAAAGACAAGGACTCCCGCGTAGCTACCGCGTAAGCTTCATAAATTGACACCAGTCGCCTCAAGGCACCTATCGATGGGCTCAGCAACACCATATCGTCGGCATAACTAATGTTATTAACACACGTAGGTACCTCATCTATATGACAACAGATATTAGTGTTGCTGAGCTCACCGATCAGCCGATCCATGTTCAGATTGAAAATACGAGGTGAGCTCAACCCCCCCTGCCTCACTCCGCACTCCAACCGATACACATCAGAGAACGACCCCTCCCACTTCACACTGTTTTGTTGGTTATTAAACCAATATTCAAACAAATTAATTATGTTACCAGGCAAGGTAGTTTCTTCTTGTAGCTTACGCCACAGTGCTTTATAATCTATACTAATATTATAAAGCAGAAGAGTTTGTTTGTTTGTTTGTTTGATTCGTTTAGGCGCAGAATGTCCAATTCGCAAAATGTCCAGCGTTCGAAAAATGTCCAATTCGCAAAATGTCCATTTCGCAAAATGTCCAATTCGCAAAATGTCCAATTCGCAAAATGTCCATTTCGCAAAATGTCCATTTCACAAAATGTCCAATTCGCAAAATGTCCATGTCGCAAAATGTCCAATTCGCAAAACGTCCAATTCGCAAAATGTCCAATCCGAAAAATATAACGGTAGCACCAATTACTAATGAGAGTTTTATGTAATTAAAAAAAAAACCGGCCAAGTGCGACTGACTTGCATTGTTTGTTTGTTTGTTTGGTTGAACGCGCTAATCTCCGGAACTACTGGCTCGAATTGAAAAATTCTTTTTGCGTTGGATAGTCCATGTATCGAGGAAGGCTATAGGCTATATAACATCACGCTATGACCAATAGGAGCGGAGCAGCAATAAGAAATGGCTTATTCCTGAAATCCCCCTTAAGAGAATCCCCCTTAGGGGGGAAAACTAGACTATAATGTAAAAATAATCCAGAAAGTCCCCTTATTATTTTGAGTTATTCCACTATTCCCCCCTGAGAGAATCTACCTCAAAAACAAACCATAATGTAATAAAATCCAAAAATTTAAATGCTAATTATTTTCAAAAACTGAATCATAATAAAAAAACACAAATGCTAAATGCAAATTATTTTCAAAAACTGAACCAAAAAAAAAACAATCTTAAATTTTAATTATTTTTAAAAACTGAACCAAATGAAAAAAACAAAAACAAAACAAATTTAAATGCTAATAATTTTCAAAAACTGAACCATAATGAAAAAAACAAAATCTAAATGCTAATTATTTTATTCTTTTCAAAAACTGAACCATAATAAAAAAAAAAACAAATTTAAATGCTAATAATTTTCAAAAATGAACCATAATGAAAAAAACAAAATCTAAATGCTAATTATTTATTATTTTCAAAAACTGAACCATAATAAAAAAAAAACAAGCTTAATTTAAAATAAAAAAATTAAATGCTAATTATTTTCTCAAAATGAACCATAATGAAAAAAATACAAATTATTTATATGTTTATTATGTTTATTTGTATAGACAAGTCTTTTTCAAGATGGTCAATGACCTTTTCAATAATAGTTGTAGCTTCAAAACGAAGGAAAATATCAAAACGGGGTTTCTAGAATGAGTTGTTAAGGTTTAAACTAGAAACAAGATAAAAATAAAAACCGGCCAAGAGCGTGTCGGGCCACGCTCACTGTAGGGTTCCGTAGCTTCCCAGACCATTAAAAATACCAACATTTTTCGTCAGCAAAAATAACTTTGTTTTTCATAGTATTTGTATGAAAAACAAAGTTATCATTTGCGTTTTTTTGAAAAAGTGCTATATAACTCAAAAACTATTCAACTCATCAAGTTGAAAATAATTTTCCTAGAAAGTTCATATAAAGGTCTACTTCTGTGATTTTTTTCATATTTTTTAAACTTATGGTTCAAAAGTTAGAGGGGGGGGGGACACATTGTTTTTGACTTTCGGAGCGATTATTTCCTAAAATATTAATATTATCAAAAAATGATTTTAGAAAACCCCTATTCATTTTTAAATACCTATCCAACAATATATCACACGTCAGGGTCAAAATTAAAAAAAAAATCGCTCCCCACTTTACGTCTGGGGGAGGTACCCTAATAAAAATGTTTTTTTAAATTTTTATTTTTGCACTTTGTCGGCATGATTGATATACATATTGGTACCAAATTTCAGCTTTCTGGTGCTAACGGTCACTGAGATTATCCGCGGACAGACAGACAGACAGACAGACAGACAGACAGACAGACAGACATGGCGAAACTATAAGGGTTCCGTTTTTTGCCATTTGGCTACGGAACCCTAAAAAGGGGAATATATTATAAACGCACCTTTTTTTTGCCCCTTCCGACCATGTGTTGAGCGTAATAGACAACAGTTATACTGCAAACCATTATTTTTGTAGTTCATTCAATAAATTTTAAAGCTTAGCATATTTATAGTGTAAACCATTATTTTTGCAGTTAGGTGTATGTTTATTAAAGTAATAATATTAAGTTATAGTTGTATTACTATTTTAAAGTAAAACTGTTTTCATCAAATTTAAAGTGCTATCTAAAACATCCCAAATTAAAATGGTATGTCCGAAACTAGGGCAAAATAACACACTGTGCCATGCATTATCCACAGATATAATACAACATACCGGTACTCAACCCCATACAAAGTAATTACACCTCCTTATAGCCCGGTTTTCACCGCAAGCGGAGCGGACCATTAATGACTTCTTTTACCTTGCAAGAAAAAAATAAATACAAAATTATTACTAAGCTGGGTTCGCTCGCTCCTGCATGCTAGGTTATCTAAGTAAAATATCTGTCGCCGCCTGCGGTAAATATTTTGACAACGACCACCGGCGAACAAATCGTCACCCGTCACCCAGCACCGGTCGCAGAGAGGCACTCCTTAGCCAAATTAAGGCTTAAGGACATCAAGGGGGAATTCTAGACCTCTTGTTTTTTTACATTCCAGTTTTCCCCCTCGGGGGAATTTTCAGGGGGGATTTGTGGAACAAGTATTTTTTCGATTCCAGTTTTCCCCCCTAAGGGGGATTATCAGGGGGGAATTGTAGACTTTTCTTTTTAGATTCCACTTTTCCCCCTTAGGGGGACTTTTAGGGGGGATTTCAGGAATAAGCCATAAGAAATGTTGCAAGCGGGAACAAAGCAGTTTAAACTTCCGTTGAGTAGGCGATGCGTTGCGATATCAAAACTTCACGCGAACGAAGTCGCGGGCAGAAGCTATGAGGCTATAATTTATCTTGGAAACTTGAACACCTGATGCAGGACCGCAACAGACCAGCTAAACTATAAGAGATACAACAATGCCACCATAGCAAAAATTGTTCTACATGATGAGCATTTTCTGCTGAGAGTATAAGTTTGAAGATCTGGAACATCTGTTGTGGAACTCCAAGAGCCCAGCTACACCATAACACATATAGGAATGACGTCTTAGCAAAAGTTGTTCAATTTTATGAGCACTCTCTGTTGGTTTATAAAAATCGAAGATCTGGAACACCTGTTGTGGAACTCCAAGAGCCCAGCTACACCATAACACATATAGGAATGACGTCTTAGCAAAAGTTGTTCAATCTGATGAGCACTCTCTGTTGACTTATAAAAATCGAAGATCTCGGACACCTGTTGCAGAATTAATTTCCTTTTCCAGTTATCTTCGTGACTCGGTAGCCTACCCGGTAACGCAGGGGAGCAGTTACTTAGATTTCAATTGATCAGGTATCTTCACAACAAAACTATAACCATGCCTAGAAAGAGGTCAAATCTTTCCCAATGTTCCAAAGGAGCTAAAAGATTGAGGATCATAAGATCCCAAGAATCTATCGAAGAGCGTCAGGAGAGACTTGATGCTGTTCGAGAACATCAGGCTGCAACTTGCTCCGTGGAAACCTCTTCGGATCGCGAAGCACGCCTGCGTTCTCAGCGTATTTCTACATCCAGGTCTCTAGAGACCAGTGAAGAATAGATGCGCGACTGACCGCTAATCGTGAACGTCATGCATTGTCTTGCGAGTCGGAGCCGTTCACGGATAGAGAATTACGCTTGAGTTTCAAGCGTATCTACGCATCGACTACTAGATCTCTAGAGACAAGTAGGGAACGTGATGCGCGACTGACCGCTGATCGTGAACGTCACGCATTGTCTCGCGAGTCGGAGACGTTCACGGATAGAGAATTGCGCTTGAGTTCTCAGCGTATCTACGCATAGCTTCTTCTAGGTCTTTAGAGACAAGTGCGGAACGTGATGCGCGACTGTCCGCTGATCGTGAGCGAATCCGAAATTTTTACCGATACAGAATCAGGCTTGAGTTTTCAGCGTATTCGCACATCTACTAACAGGTCTTTTGAAACGAGTGATGAACGTGATGCGTGATGCGCGATGCACGTTCATTGAACGAACGTTTGAATTCTGATCGACGTCGACATTCTCTGAACAGAATGTCGACATCATCTGAAAAACCGGATGTGTCTCAAGATATAGCCGTAGGGCATGGCGACCTGCCGTGTCGACGGCGCGTTCGTGTTCCACGTGCGCCTCAAAGAGATGTCAGCATAAAGGGAGGGGCCCGCAAAGGTCGAAGCCTGCCGGGGCTGCGGGACTGTTCGAAAGAGATACCGTGGCCCTGGAACGTAAAGGGCGAGGAAGGAACATGGATGGGGTTTAGTCAGTAAAAATCTGACACTCCCTCCCGCTCCGCCCAGAGTTGGAGAAGTTATTTGATTATTTCCCAACCGAATAAAAAGGGCATGGCGACCTTCCTTGGGTTGATAAGGCACGGAGTGCATTTACGTCTCCTATGATTGAATACGCCACATATTCCGCCATCGGAGGTATGGCTAAAAATTGTACTTTTTGTGAAGCTGTTAAATGGCAAAAAGAAACAAATGGTATGTGTTGCTCAGGTGGGAAAGATCCGTTATCTTCCCGTCCCCGGGTTCTTAGAATTCGACATCCAGACGTTTCAGATCTTCGACGACCCCGTTGTCGCTGGCATAAGCAACAGGATCCGCGTACGAAGTCGCGGGCAGAAGCTATCTTAGGAGATACACCGTTTTAAATAACTCCGCAGCAAAATAATGATCATGTACCGGGCTCGCATTTTCATTATGCGGAAGGATGTGTATGATGTGCTCTCTGAAAATTGTATTATAGGTGCTTACGACCCAATCTCTGTAACCCTCTCTTTCTCTTATATGACGTAGACGAAGTTGCGCGGGTCAGCTAGTTAACTAAATAAAATGCCTTTGACAAATCTAGAAAACAGGCAAACAGGCGTTTTTCTGTCAGTATAGTACTGTACAGTCTGCTTGAGGCATAAAATAGCACTCTCGGTGGAGGGTCCAGGCCTAAAGCCGAACTGACTGTCTTTTAATATAATATGCTTCTATAACTGTTTGTCAAGCAGACTGTCCAGCACCTTGGCTATGACAGTCGCCAATGATATAGGCCTGTAGTTGGTAATGTCAGAGGCATCCCCGGTTTTATTTTTAACAATAGGCACTACAGTCGTGTATATAAGGTCGTCAGGTAAATAACAGTGACTTACACAAAGGTTGAAAAACATGGCCACCAATGACATTAGGTACAAAATAAAATACGAAACGTAAAATATTTATGATAAATCATCTGTGTAGCCTATTCCCAAGTATGTCGTGGTTGGCTTCCAATCTAACCGGATGTAGCTGAATACCAGTATTATACATGGAGCGACTGCCTTTCTGACCTCCACAACCCAGTGAGTACTGGGTAAAATGATACCCCTTGGTAAGAATAGTAACCAGACTTTTTGGGCCACCTGACTACATGTTACGACTGTCAAAGGTCTACAAATGACAGCCGGGACCAACTGCTTAATGCGCTTTCCGAGACACGGAGGAAACTCGGTATGTATTGGGTGGTCATCCATCCACAGACCAACCTACGCGAGCACGGTCGGTCAACCTAAAGATCGACCCGAGCGGCTGTTATTATTTAGTCACTAGCTCCACTTTAGCCATGAACTCATCTAAATATTCATTACTTAGTAAAAAATATTCATGAAAATGCGCGATTTTTGACCATTTCCCTAAAATGTAACAAACTTTAAAAACGTGTCAACAATATCTTCGACATTAGTATGTTCGATCGTCAATATTGTTTGTGTATGACGTCACTCCCCGAAAAGCGACCAGACCGAGCCTCTGTTTTTAACCGACTTCCAAAAAGGAGGAGGTTCTCTATTCGACTGAATGTATTTTTTTTTTTTTTTTTTTTTTTATGTATGTTACCCGATTACTCGAAGACGCCTAAACCGATTTGAAAAATTCTTTTTTTGTTTGAAAGGGTATACTTCCAAGTTGGTCCCATAGTCGCCAAGTCGGGATCTGATGATGGAATCTTGGCGAAATCGAGGGAACTCTTCAAATTTTATAGGATAACGTACAGCAATTTTTATATTTTCTACAACAAGTGAAGCATTTGCGTTTGATAAGAACCATTCTACCATCAGATCTGATGATGAAGCCAAGAGTCACGGAACTCCATAATGAGACAATGTATACTAGTCGTGTTTGGGCTTGTTGTAATTGTAACGGTGTGCACTTTCCATGTGAACCACTAAAAAGTGAAAAATAAAAACTTTTTTGCAAAAAGTAAAACCGACTTCAAAAAGAAAAAGTGAAAAATAACTTTAGCTTCTGAAGTCGGTGACAAAAAAATTAAATCAATCATACAAACGTCACCGACTTCAGAAGCTAAAGTTATTTTTCACTTTTTCTTTTTGAAGTCGGTTTTACTTTTTGCCATGTAAATTACCTCATTTTAGTACAATTTATTTAATTTTACGATACCCTATAGGATCGGAGAGGTTTTTTTTTACATATTGTTTATGAAGTGTGCCCTATCCTGTAATGTGTAATACAACATACTTACTTTCTTAAACAAATGCATGAAAGTAACGTTGGAGGGCTCTTGACAAAGCGAGGGCTCATCCAAATCTGCATCCATAATTAATACTTGGGCAAACTTTGTGGTTGTCAAATAAATAAAATATTCATTTACTTTTTATCTGATCTACGATATATTTCTGATCACAATTATTATCTTCTAAGTAATTGTAAGATTCACAAAAAAAAAAACAAAGATGTAAATTGTAAACATCCTAAAATATTCTCAAATAAGCATATTATTTATTAGTAATTACTTTTTATCAGTAAAGCAATTTTATCAATTGTTGATACTTGTTGTTATCAATTAATTTAATATAATATTATTTAGTCCAGTGTTAGAACTGATATTGACCTAAACATCAGTTATTATACTTTATCATGTAATTTGTAAATAGGACATGTGTAATTGTTTAAAGCAAGGCACTTGTTAATGTAATATAGTTCTAAATTTAACATTTAAGTTAAAAATACAATATAGGCAAAAATTAACCCTGTTTTAAGTTTTCATGGTTTAAAACTAAACTTATATTGTCACTTACGGGATATCTTCCGTGATAATTCATTTTGACGATGATGATGTTGAACGTGAGCGGAGGGCATTGTCGGTTAGAGCGAACATGTTGGCTCGCAGGTTTGCACGATGCTCACTTCCAGTCAAGATCACGCTCTTTCGAGCGTAATGTACTTCTTTTTACACATGCAGCCTGTGGGCTAGGTGTATGCAAAGATCGTACAGTGCTCTCCGCGTTCAGTATAATAATGTGTTTAGGATGCTGGTGGGGCTGCCCTGCTTCTGTAGTGCGTCGGGGATGTTTGCCGATTGTGGACGTGGATTGTTTTTACGCAACAATGCGTAAAAGGTGCGCTTCCCTGGTGTGCAGGGTGTGGGGCAGCACCAACAGTAGTTGCTTCTCGCCTCACTTATGTGGGTCACTGCTGTGCAATTACTCATGGGTTGTCGCGACAGTGATCCACCTTTATTTTTCTTTTTTGTTTTATCAGTGCTTACTAACATAGTCGTAAGTTTTACTAACAGCTTTTGAGTCGTGGATGCTCGAATAAAGAGAAATTCTATTCTATTCTATTTTTTATTTTAAGAAAAAAATTATACCTGATATTACTTGATATTTTTTTACACGACAGTACTAGAAAGCAGTTTCGCCAAGTTTATGTGGCCCAAAAAAAAATAAAGACAATAAACATGAGCATTATGTTATGGTTTTCCTTTTTCAAGTTTAAGACACTGACATCACTACTTAACAAGAAGATTTAAAGCTGAATAATGTTCTATAGCCCTGTGTGGTCACCTGTATACCTTGATGATGGATCATCCTTAGTGCAGGCAAATCTCAGAAACTTTAGATTTTTTTTTCAGATGTGAAATCTTCTTCCGCTCTGGGCAGAGCAGAAGAAAGTATCAGACTATCACTGACTAAAACCCATCCATGTACCTTCTTAGCCCTATAAACTCCAGGGCCGCAGTAACTCTTTCGAACAGTTTCCGGGCCCAGTTTGAGGTGACCTTCTGTACCTATCTGTTATGTTGAAGGTACGAAACTCAAGTTGGGTGTTATGAGCTCAATTTTTACGTTTCTATTAAGTATGACATGTTTAGATGTTATTTCTGGAATGTTATACTAAGTTATGAAATCGGATTTAGTTAATATTAGTAGAGACAGGATTAACAGAACGGTAAACCGCTCGTAGAATATATTCATTGCAATCAATATGAACAAATAGGAATAATATTTGCAATGTTTGAGCAGTTGCTTACCTCCAAAAGCAATGTGCATTTGTTCCGGTTGGCAGTGAGTACACTCATACGTTGGTCCCGGGTTCCCCTGTAGACCGCCCCAGCGCCAAAATAGCTTATTACCCGAACTTATCCCTACTAAAAGGGAAATTATGAACAACTTCATAATCGTACGTTTACGAATAGAAAAAAACACTAAATAAAAATGAAAACGATTAAAATATAACTACTCCAATAGGTATTAGTTCTACTTCACTGAACGACTTATTAATTACTAATTGGTCTTTGTTTGTGTTATTTCATATTTTATAAACATCGGCTGGCTCGGAAATCGGAATTGTCACAAACGTGAAACGTCACTGACGTTCTGAAACTTATAATAGATAGATATTTATCAAGGAATTAAATGAAAAGTACGCATGCCAATATGTTCAAATTACAAAAAACTTGAAGAAACATTTTTGACATACCTACCCACTAAAAATGATACAAATAAAATATTATAGACATTTTTTGTTGAAATTCGTAATGCTCATTCCAAAGATTTCGAACGCATTCAAGTCATTTCAAGTTTCGTTCTACGCATTTCTTAGGAAAGAAAATATTCGTAAATATTAAAAATGTAAATTAAATAATGATGATTTTCGTGGTATGTCACAAAAAATCCACCTGATTGTCATTTTAACTGCATAACTATATAAGCATTCATTAACTTTTATTTAATACAGGCGTTTACTTGTTTCAGTGAAGTAGGTCTATGCGACTTGAATAATTACAGGCTATTTACAAAAGTTTTATAGTTAATTATGCAGTGATTCCAACGTAAGTATACAAATATAACATGCTGAATGTAGGTACCATTGCAGCGCGTGACTTAATAAAAACAGTACCTACCTACCTTTGTGCTTCGCTCTGCGGTTGCGTTGCGAGTCATTCTTTGCACGTAGAGAAATATTCGCGTTTTCTCAAACATGCCACAAGACGTGTGTGGCAGTTCCAGTCATAGCTAAAGCTTTTAGGTTTGTTCTATTCTCTTGCACTTACACCAATTTATTTGGAGTCGGGCGGCGCAACATCATACCTATAAGACAGCAGGTCTAACCATTTATTTAAAACTAGCTGACCCGCGCAACTTCGTCTACGTCATATAAGAGAAAGAGAGGGTTACAGAGATTGGGTCGTAAGCACCTATAATACAATTTTCAGAGAGCACATCATACACATCCTTCCGCATAATGAAAATGCGAGCCCGGTACATGATCATTATTTTGCTGCGGAGTTATTTAAAACGGTGTATCTCCTAAGATAGCTTCTGCCCGCGACTTCGTACGCGGATCCTGTTGCTTATGCCAGCGACAACGGGGTCGTCGAAGATCTGAAACGTCTGGATGTCGAATTCTAAGAACCCGGGGACGGGAATATAACGGATCTTTCCCACCTGAGCAACACATACCATTTGTTTCTTTTTGCCATTTAACAGCTTCACAAAAAGTACAATTTTTAGCCATACCTCCGATGGCGGAATATGTGGCGTATTCAATCATAGGAGACGTAAATGCACTCCGTGCCTTATCAACCCAAGGAAGGTCGCCATGCCCTTTTTATTCGGTTGGGAAATAATCAAATAACTTCTCCAACTCTGGGCGGAGCGGGAGGGAGTGTCAGATTTTTACTGACTAAACCCCATCCATGTTCCTTCCTCGCCCTTTACGTTCCAGGGCCACGGTATCTCTTTCGAACAGTCCCGCAGCCCCGGCAGGCTTCGACCTTTGCGGGCCCCTCCCTTTATGCTGACATCTCTTTGAGGCGCACGTGGAACACGAACGCGCCGTCGACACGGCAGGTCGCCATGCCCTACGGCTATATCTTGAGACACATCCGGTTTTTCAGATGATGTCGACATTCTGTTCAGAGAATGTCGACTGTACGAGCAAACCCGTACATTTTGTATTGTTTAGTAATAATGTTGACGTTTGCACTCACGATGCGATGCATAGCGCTCCATTTGTTAATTACTTTAGTACCAATAAATCCGTGTAACAGTAAACGTCGTTTTACTTAATCAAATTCCCTGACTAGGGTCGCGGCGCGGTACTCATAACATTTTAACATTAACAAATAAAGTGTAAGGTAATCACCGTACATTTAATGGTCCTTCGAGCCGGATCTGAACCAGCGACCTATGAATCAGGATTCAAGTAAGATCTTTCCTTTTTTGCTTGACCTAACAATATGAGCCAAATAATGGAGGATCTTCTAGCCAACCAGAACCAAATCATGGTGGCCATGAACCAACTTTTATCAAACTTTAAGAAGGATGGTCAGGAACGCAAAACTCCTGAATATATCAAACGTAGATTGGAAACTTTAGATTCCTACTGGCAGGAGTTTCAATCTAATCACGATCAGTTGAACCCCTTTAGCAACAAATCGATTGAGTATTTTGCATTGAATCGCTATCAACAAACTCATACTTTCTATCTTTCGACGCGTGAAACTATTAAAAGTGCAGGACCTCCGTCTATTTTAAGACCTGCCACTCCGTTAGCCGGTACATCCAGGGCCGGCGTAGACGGGACCCTTAAAAACAAGAATCTCGAGGAGGGCGAGACTACGACATTTCTTGAAACGCCGAAATTCAAATCTCAGGGCACTAACAGCAAGTTAGATGAATTACTGAAGAAGCAAACTATCAACTTTAAAGCTTTTTATCGAACGGTAACGAATATCAACGTTGATGCCATAACCGAGAAATGGGAGTTTCAAGATACGTTGAAAACATTGGAAACAAGGTGGTCGGCCATTGACATGCTTCATTGGGAGTTGGAAGGAGAACTGGACGGGCAAGATGATTCGTATGAGGAAAAGTTTACCTCGTATGAAATAAAGTACAACAATATGAAGAAGTCCCTGAATAGTAAATTGTGGTCTGTATCGCACCGCGAACAGTCAACACCAAAGATGGAAGTGCCTACGTTTAATGGCCATTATCAACACTGGGTATCCTTTAAAGACTTGTTCACGGAAGCCATCCACAATAATCCGTCGCTCTCTCAAGCTCAAAAGATGCAGTTCCTTAAAGCTAAACTGAAAGGGGAAGCCGAGGGTTTAATACATCATCTTCTGATTAGCTCTGAGAACTATTCAACATGTTGGGAAATCCTTAATCATAGGTACAATAACAAACTGCTTATATTCACCTCACACATGAATACTCTAACCAACCTTCCGGTCATGCAACAACCTTCAGTCTACTATGTAAAACGCATCCACGATACAACCATCGAATGTGTTAACGCTATAAAGAACATGGGAGCAGACGTAAGCACATGGGACCCCGTAATTTGCTATTTGATGTCGAACAAATTAGATGCTACCACACATTCCGAATACGTCGCATCTCTTAAGAAACCTCGTGAACTGCCCATTTTATCAGAGTTTTTGAACTTCCTGGAAGCCAAATTTACAAGCATGGAGTCATCGCGACGTAAACAAGATCAGAAATCTCCAAACACTGCAAAATCATCTAAGGATAATAATCTAAATAACAAGAATATCAATCGTAATTCGAAGCAATCTTATTCGAGCAACAAAAACGTTGCGAAATCGAACGGAAAATTTCATTATAAACGAATTTGCCCATTATGCAAAAATGGACATGGATTATTCCATTGTGAACAATATATCGGATTGTCCCCAATCGACAAAAAACAATTTGTCGTGGATAACAAGCTATGCGAAAATTGTCTTTTTAGTCATAAAGGCAAGGAATGCATTTCAACGAAACGGTGTCATGAGTGCGACGGAAGTCATAATACGATACTACACGAGGCGTTTTTGCAAGCCGCAAACACATCGCCTAGCCAAGCAATAACTAAAGCTGGAACTTCCCGTGCGTTGCCTGAGCAAAATCAGCAACTTAAGACTCACGTGGCTCAACAACGTGATGTACCGGAAACATTATTGTCCACAGCCGTGATTAAGGTTCAAAAATATGATGGATCTTTTATCAATATGCGAGCTTTGATTGATCAGGGCTCCCAAACTTCACTCATAACCGAAAATGCGGCGCAACAATTAGGACTTCCCCGACAACGCTGCAAGGGCGTAATAACCGGTATAGGAGCCAGGGACAATGCCTGTAAAGGAGTTATTAACATAAACTGCTCATCAAGAAGAGAGTCTTATTCTTTTAATACTGATGTTTTCATCATGAAAAATCTAACAAAAAATCTGCCAACTTATACCTTTGCAAAGCCCACATGGTCTTACTTAGAAAACATAGAACTTGCAGATCCTGACTTTTACGTCAGTCGTCCGATAGATATTTTATTTGGCGCGGACATATATTCAAACATTATTATGGCAGGAATCTGCAGACTTGAACAAACAACGCCCATTGCTCAACAGACTCGGCTTGGGTGGATCCTGTGCGGTAACGTTAACACACTACAATGCAATGTCGTACAGTTTGATATTGACCAGTTGCAAACATTTTGGGAAACAGAGGAAATTGCAGAGTTGACTTCGCCTTCATCAGATGATCAAGAGTGTATGCAATTTTACCGCTCAACAACAATCCGATTGCTAGATGGAAGATATGTAGTAAGGCTCCCTCTGAAAACAAATTTGCAAGAACAATTGGGCAACTCGAAATCAAAGGCCCTAGCACAATTTGGTCACTTAGAACGTAAACTAATTAAAAATGAAAACATTGCAAAAGAATATAAATCATTCATACACGAGTACCAAGCGTTAGGACATATGAAACCTGCTATTTGTAACACGAAGCTCGAGTGTTTCCTGCCCCATCATTGTGTACTACGTGACGATTCTACAACTACGTCACTCCGAGTCGTTTTTAACGCCTCATCAAAAACATCAAGTGGGCACAGTTTAAATGATCTGATGCACAAGGGCCCAAATCTGCAACAGGACCTTCAGTCATTGATACTTAAGTGGAGGCAGTATCAATTTGCCTTCACCGCTGATATCGAGAAGATGTTCCGCCAGATCTTGGTCCATAATAAAGATCAGAGCCTACAAAAAATCGTTTGGAGAGATAGTCCCAGAGATAAACTACAAGAATATCAGCTGACCACGGTCACATACGGGACTAAAGCGGCTCCTTTTCTCGCAATGATGACGCTCAAACAGCTGGCGAACGACGAACGCTCTGAATACCAAGAAGCATCTAAAGTCCTCGAGGAGTCATTTTACATGGATGACCTTCTCCATGGTACTCACAGCATATCAGCGGCACGCCAACTTCAAAAAGATTTAATTGAACTCCTGAAACGCGGCGGATTCAATCTGAGAAAGTGGGCCTCTAATGATCCGCATTTACTGCATGATGAAGTCCCATGCCAACAACAAAGCAAAAGCTTTCGAAAGCCAGAGTCTACTAAAACATTAGGACTGCGCTGGAATCCTGTCAAGGATAATTTTACATTTGAGCCTAAAATTAAGTCCACAGTCAACAAAGCTACAAAGCGATCCGTTTTGTCCGATATTTCCAAGCTCTTTGACCCCTTGGGGTGGCTCACTCCTACAACAACAAAACTCAAAATTTTATTTCAACGAATTTGGACTTCACAAATTCAGTGGGATGAGCAGATACCTGAAAATATTTTGGAAGAATGGAAAAAACTTAAGGCGGACATCGATCAAATAAGTCACGTTCAAATACCAAGATGGTTAGGCACAAAACCAAAGCAAAGAGTCGAATTACATGGTTTCTGCGACTCGTCAACAAAGGCATACGCTTGCGTTATTTACTGTAAAGTTTATAACGAACAAACAAACATCATATTAGTGGCTGGAAAATCAAGAATAATTCCGGCAAACAAAAACATATCCTTGCCACGATTGGAGCTTTGCGGTGCTCATTTATTAGCTAAACTCATGGCTAAGGTCAAGACTTCTTTAACTGACTACAAGATTGATATTTATGGCTGGATTGACTCCACAGCAGTACTGGGGTGGCTGCAAGGAGATCCAGGACGTTGGCAAATCTTTGTTGCTAATAGAACACGATTTATAACAGAAATCATGCCTTCTGCCTGCTGGCGATATGTCAAGTCTGCCGAAAATCCTGCAGACTGTGCAAGTAGAGGATTATCGATGTCACAATTAATGCAACATCCTTTATGGTGGCAAGGGCCATCTTGGCTAAAAACATTTAATGCCGATGAAGCAAGTGAAGAAATAAATTACACAACAACCTTGGAAATCAAACCCCAGAAGCAAGTTAACACTGTCATGAAACAATCAGAAGAGGACAATATAATCATGAACTTATTGAAAAGTTACAGTTCTTTTACCAAAGTTGTACACATTTTAGCATGGGTGTATAGATTTTTAACAAGAAAGCAAAACAAAACGCAGACTTTCTATCTTACGCTAGAAGAAATAAGAAAAGCCAAAATGGATATCATAAAGCAAGTACAGCAGCAAGAGTTTGCAGAAGAAATTAAAAGCTTAAGAGAGAAAGGAAAGCTCAACAACAAAAGCAGAATACTAAATCTAAATCCATTTTTAGATAACTTTGGACTTCTTCGTATTGGGGGAAGGTTAAGACATGCTCATATTCATGCAGACATGCAACATCCTTTAATTATTCCACAACGTGGACGTTTAACAGAGCTTCTTATAGACCATGCACACAAGCTTACTTTCCATGGCGGAGCTCGCTTAACATCGGGATTTATCCGACAAAAGTACTGGATTGTGGGCGGAAATGAAGCAACAAAAAAGCAAATACGTCTATGCATTAAATGTAAAAGGCTAAGTCCTAACAAGCATATCCAAATCATGGGTGACTTACCTGCAGCGAGGAGCAATCCCTCTCGTCCGTTTGAACACACCGGAATAGATTTTACTGGGCATCTACTCCTTAAAGCCAACAAGGGCCGTGGCATAAAAACCACTAAAGGATACGTGGCTGTTTTTGTCTGCATGTCTACAAAAGCAGTACATTTAGAGCTAGTTTCCGATCTAAGCACCTCCTCCTTCATCGCTGCTTTAAGGAGAATGGCAGCACGTAGAGGTACTCCGAGTCACATTTATAGTGACAATGGACGAAACTTTGTCGGAGCCAACAAACAAATCCAACAAGAATACCAGGAACTGCTACAAATATTTAACACCGAATTTTTGGCGGAACTAACAAATATGGAAATCAAGTGGCATTTTAATGCACCTATCTGGCCCTCCGCAGGCGGTCTTTGGGAATCCGCAGTCAAAAGTTTTAAACACCACTTTAGAAGAGTTGTCGGAGAGCAAAAGTTGACTTTCGAAGAATTGTCAACAGTCCTCACGCAAATCGAAGCATGCCTCAATTCAAGGCCTTTATGCCCTCTCACGGAAGATCCAGAGGACTTAGACTACTTAACTCCATCTCACTTTTTGACTGGCGGTTCAGCACTTACCCTAGTTGAAACAGAAAGGGACTTGAGGACTAGGTGGCAGCTAACTCAGAGAATTTTCGATGACATCTGGAAAAGATGGCGCTCTGAGTATCTAACACAACTAACAACGAGAAGCAAATGGCGACAGTCTCGTGAAAACATAAACCTAAACGACGTAGTCCTTTTGCACGATGACAATTTACCTCCTGGAAAATGGTCTATGGGTAGGGTCGTCGATCTACATCCCGGAGCAGATGGATTCGTTCGCGTTATCAGCTTAAAAACGAAGAATGGAATTCTTAAAAGACCAATTACCAAAATATCAATGTTACCTGTAAACCAAAACTTATCAGATTCGTCTAAAAACGTCCAGGAAGAATTGAAAACAAACAGCGAAGAAACAGAACCTCAAAGGAAATCGAAAAGAGTTAGCATAATTACATTATTCACGTCTTTATTATTTTTTATGACAATCGTAACAGGAGGATACTGCGATTTCCAATCAACAAGATTTAGACCTAATCAGAGTCTTTATTTCGATAAATTATCTAACATGCTTATTATACGGGATGAATGGAAGCTCATTATCTACTACGATATGCAACCATACTGGGAAGGCATAACAGCTCTCAACAAATACACGGAGTCCCTAGAACAATCATGCAAAACAATACGTAATATTATGAACTGTGATATCATAATATTACAGCTGGTTCAAGGCTTCGATGAACTTGAGTACTACAACCAGATGTTGCTGGGTCAGCACGTGAACGAGCAGCGCGCTAGACAGTGCAGCGGCGCGGTCTTATCGACGGTGTCGGATATCTTGCGAATAGCCTCTTCGGGGTATTAGATGCGAGATTCGCCGAACAATATCGCAAGGACATAA
Organism: Xestia ashworthii; assembly: GCA_950022955.1. Lineage (NCBI taxonomy): Eukaryota > Metazoa > Arthropoda > Insecta > Lepidoptera > Noctuidae > Xestia > Xestia ashworthii. The sequence continues at coordinate 1,594,647 of OX465561.1, forward strand.
CGTTACTACGCGACAACCAACGTCATATTGCGTCCTACTGGAAAAATCAAACATCAATTATAGAGGTTGAATATAATCTTCTCAAACGAACAGAGAAATCCATGAACAGACAACATAAAATGATTTCCCAACATATATTTTCCATCGAAAAGGCGCTAAACCAACTTCAATCTGAAACACAAAACCTATCTATTGTAAACGAGCTAACTGTAGGAGCTATTATTGGAAGCAACATGCTACATAACTTGAAGTCATTACAAAGCACCTTGCTGGACACTATCACTGACATCTATCACGGTCAGTTTAATCCACACCTTTTGACTCCCGTTCAATTGCAAGATCAGCTGAGTACCATCGCTAGTCAGCTCCCTAAAGATGTGACATTGCCTGTAGAAAATGTGCAAATAGATTTAAAGAAAATATATAAGCTTCTCAAAGTAAAGACTAGGATGCTGGAAGAATACCTCATCTTTGAAATCAGACTTCCTCTTATCAGTAGAGACACCTTCGAAATATTCAAAATATTTTCTATACCTCAAGTCAAACGAGCTAATATGGTTAGCATTAAACCAATCTCAGATTATGTGGCCATAAACTTGAAAAAGGATACCTACTTAACTATGACAGAGAAAACATTGACGTCATGTCTGATATCAGATGCTTATCTGTGTCATATCCAGAGACCTATTTATCATCTAAATGGGGATAAAGATTTCTGTCAAACCGAAGAGTTTGAGTGTGAGACAAGGGTCTCTCCCTGCAAAAACAGTTGGTTAGAAAGTAACACAATTAATAACTATATCTATTTTTGTTGCGATCAATGCCCTTTACGTATAATGTGCGAGGATCAAGTTGCCAGTCATCAGCTGACCGGCGCCGGTCTTGTTGCTATAGACAATGGGTGCATTATTAAAACGCAAGCATTTACTTTGATTGCACACAGACAACAGTCTAGCCAAATGAACATTAAACCTGAGGTTTACACTCCGCTGATACCACCGATAAATCACATTATTAACATTACGATCCCGCATATGATATCGATGAATGATTCAGAATCTGACCAGAATCAAATGGATTTGGAAGAACTTGGCCGATAATGCCGCTATAGATGAAGGCATTTCTGTTCATGATATACACCACTACACGCTGATATACATCATCGTCGGCATCGTGGGAATATCGGGACTGGTGTACGTGTGGCGTCGCTGGCGCGCCTGGAGCGTGCCGGCCGCGCCGATGCCAGCGCCGACAACAGCGCAAACGCAGGGTGCGCCTGCGCCTCCTCACAGAAACCATGACAACTCGTGTGTGATTCTCGGTGACCGAGTGTTTTATCACAGTGTTAGTGAGTTAAATGAAAACAATCAGAGCAGTGCCTCCAATCTCAATAGTGCGCGAGTGAATAAGTCTACGTCACCTATTTGCGTTCGTTAAGTGCTATCAGAGACAACATTTAACTTTATATTTAAGTCTTTTTCGAATTATATTGTACTCTCAATATTTTTTGTAACATTTTTTGTATTTTCTTAAAACATTATTTTCAAATATTCTGACTTTTATCTGATAACATTTATTTTGTATCTTGTTAATTTCTCCTGTAGGGAGTATGTACGAGCAAACCCGTACATTTTGTATTGTTTAGTAATAATGTTGACGTTTGCACTCACGATGCGATGCATAGCGCTCCATTTGTTAATTACTTTAGTACCAATAAATCCGTGTAACAGTAAACGTCGTTTTACTTAATCAAATTCCCTGACTAGGGTCGCGGCGCGGTACTCATAACATTTTAACATTAACAAATAAAGTGTAAGGTAATCACCGTACATCGACGTCGATCAGAATTCAAACGTTCGTTCAATGAACGTGCATCGCGCATCACGCATCACGTTCATCACTCGTTTCAAAAGACCTGTTAGTAGATGTGCGAATACGCTGAAAACTCAAGCCTGATTCTGTATCGGTAAAAATTTCGGATTCGCTCACGATCAGCGGACAGTCGCGCATCACGTTCCGCACTTGTCTCTAAAGACCTAGAAGAAGCTATGCGTAGATACGCTGAGAACTCAAGCGCAATTCTCTATCCGTGAACGTCTCCGACTCGCGAGACAATGCGTGACGTTCACGATCAGCGGTCAGTCGCGCATCACGTTCCCTACTTGTCTCTAGAGATCTAGTAGTCGATGCGTAGATACGCTTGAAACTCAAGCGTAATTCTCTATCCGTGAACGGCTCCGACTCGCAAGACAATGCATGACGTTCACGATTAGCGGTCAGTCGCGCATCTATTCTTCACTGGTCTCTAGAGACCTGGATGTAGAAATACGCTGAGAACGCAGGCGTGCTTCGCGATCCGAAGAGGTTTCCACGGAGCAAGTTGCAGCCTGATGTTCTCGAACAGCATCAAGTCTCTCCTGACGCTCTTCGATAGATTCTTGGGATCTTATGATCCTCAATCTTTTAGCTCCTTTGGAACATTGGGAAAGATTTGACCTCTTTCTAGGCATGGTTATAGTTTTGTTGTGAAGATACCTGATCAATTGAAATCTAAGTAACTGCTCCCCTGCGTTACCGGGTAGGCTACCGAGTCACGAAGATAACTGGAAAAGGAAATTAATTCTGCAACAGGTGTCCGAGATCTTCGATTTTTATAAGTCAACAGAGAGTGCTCATCAGATTGAACAACTTTTGCTAAGACGTCATTCCTATATGTGTTATGGTGTAGCTGGGCTCTTGGAGTTCCACAACAGGTGTTCCAGATCTTCGATTTTTATAAACCAACAGAGAGTGCTCATAAAATTGAACAACTTTTGCTAAGACGTCATTCCTATATGTGTTATGGTGTAGCTGGGCTCTTGGAGTTCCACAACAGATGTTCCAGATCTTCAAACTTATACTCTCAGCAGAAAATGCTCATCATGTAGAACAATTTTTGCTATGGTGGCATTGTTGTATCTCTTATAGTTTAGCTGGTCTGTTGCGGTCCTGCATCAGGTGTTCAAGTTTCCAAGATAAATTATAGCCTCATAGCTTCTGCCCGCGACTTCGTTCGCGTGAAGTTTTGATATCGCAACGCATCGCCTACTCAACGGAAGTTTAAACTGCTTTGTTCCCGCTTGCAACATTTCTTATTGCTGCTCCGCTCCTATTGGTCATAGCGTGATGTTATATAGCCTATAGCCTTCCTCGATACATGGACTATCCAACGCAAAAAGAATTTTTCAATTCGAGCCAGTAGTTCCGGAGATTAGCGCGTTCAACCAAACAAACAAACAAACAATCAAACAAACAAACAAACAAACTCTTCTGCTTTATAATATTAGTATAGATATCTTCCCTTTGAGTGTAAGGAAGGGCAAGGGCGTAGCGAGGTACGGGCAGCTGCCCCCTCCCCCCCCCCCCTCCTTGAAGATGCAGAAATGCTCACAAACCGTTAATTTACCTTAGAATATTCTTGGTTTGTTGGTTTGTATACGGGGGGGGGGGGGGGGGGGGGCTTGACTCGGAATAATTGTTATTTTGGCTGACAAAGGGACTCGTCTATGTTATAAATTTACTGTTCCGTGGTTATAAAGAGACACCAAAACATTCGTCTTTAACAATTTATTTACCTACATATAACATTAGTCTTTACAAGTAAGGAAATCTATTTATGTAGGTACCTACCTAAGTACCTACCTACCTATAAGTTTTAAAAAGCTCATGTCATTGTTTTAAAATAAGATCAAGTTAAAAATACGGTATGAGCGAGAATCATCAAAAGATTTTGTTTTGACTCTTAAATAATGTAAGGTTTGTGCTCATTCTTGACGAGCCACAGCGAGTCGATTACTTGGCCCCCTTGTTCGACGTTTACCTGAAATCATAAATAATAATAATTATCACGATAACCTCTTTGATAGCCAAAAATAAAATAGGTAGGAATAGTCCGTTTCATAAAATATCATAATATTACCTATGGGTGAAATCGAATTCCTTGAATTCCACACTAGACAATGGAGATTAGGTATTAAAAGCAAAGTTTTTATCATTTTCATCCTCGTCAAATGGCGTTAACAGGCATCAATCAAGGTTGCTGACTTTATAACTTACTGTTTGGTTTCGGTAGGTTGTTAACTCTGTCTGTTTGACATTTTGCTGACCATCGGTTAGAAACAAAACGTCACAGAAAAGTTTTTCTTGCTTTGTTATTGTTCTGGGGATTTTTCTATGAATCAAGTGTCAGGTAGGTGATGCGGATAAGATATTTCAAGCTAACTTTGTTTATACAAACACTGATAGCCACGAAACATGGCATATTAACTGACAGATACGTCAGTAAGTTGGTTTTATAAGAAAACGGGCCTCAATTAAAACGTACCTGTTCCATATAGATGTGTGTGTTGTTGTGTGCGACTAGCCTCGTGTAGCCATAGTCACTGCTTCTGAATGCAGACCAGGGCTCTGGGTCACCTGCAAACACCATAAGTTCGATAGCCTTCAGTAAAATGTTTTCAGGGTTTATTTAATAAACATATCAGTTTATTAGACCCGTCTCGACTCTCACCTTATCAATCCAAAACTTGTAAATTGTTCAGTTGTCATTTTAATATTGTTCTTGGGTCATTAACCCCAGGGCATTATGAATTTAGCAGATTACGTACTTTTAGCAAAATTACAATGGGATGGGAATAGAATCGTGTTAGAGTGACGAATTTATTAAAATGGCAGATTTGCGGCCCCTGTACAAACAACACTCCTCTACCTACCTACCACCTGATTTTCCAAGATAGGCTAATCATAGGCAATACTTACAAGACTCACATCCGTATCTGTAATCTGTGCTGTAGTCAAGTTAAAGTAACTACTCGAGATTCAGTAGGAATTACCTACTTACTGAAATATTTTGCAAACATTTGAAGGCAACTTGAATAAACGAAGGAAGTAAGAACCGCCAAAGAAAACAAATCTAATGTTCTACTTATAGCGAACACGCTGCGCAAGCACAGATATGGTCCATCAAATAGACTTTTCATTACTCATACTCGGAAAGTAGGTCTGAAGTTGCCTGAGGAGCGGGCTGAAAGTTATACTTTTCAGCCCTAGGGAGAATCACTTTCAACTGACAGCTGTCACATTATTAAAAAAAAATCTAGTTCTATTTTCACATTTCTATTGAACCATGTTCCGACTTCTATACAGCCTGTAAATTACAGCGCGATGTAAAATTGAAATAACATAAAATTCAGTATTAATTTAAGAATATAATTTTTTTAAATAACTTAGTTATAATTTAGTTACAAATATTTCTTTAAAATAACAAAAATTTGGGCAAAATATTTAATATTTTTTCAGTGATGATAGTGAAAATAAAGGCTGAATAGCTTGCGGGAAAGCGGCAATCCGATCTTCATTTTTTTTTCGAGTGGTTTCGTGTTTTTGTTTTTATTTTCCTTGTATTCGTAATGAAAAGCACAGTGTTTACCTCGGGTTAAAGACTTATTTAGTCCCTCGAGCTATTAGCGCCCGCGCTACGCTTGGGCGCCAAACCCCGTCTCGGGACTAAATAAGTTACTTTCACCCCTTGGATAACAATGTACTATTGTCTAGCTTAAATATGACCCCTTTCTGCTACACGTTTTATACGGCTTAAATAAACTTACGTTTAAAGTGAGAGTGTCCCTCCTTGCATCCAGCTGAGCCAGTTATAATGTGCACTGGAGCCCTAGAACATCAGGAAACAGTTTTACAACAGTATTCGTCCACGACCTTAGGTGATGCCACCTGCGACGAGCAGTACGCGCGGGCGCCTTTTTTGGTGTGTTAAAAAGAATCTTAAAAGTTGAATCTGACCCACTTTTCGGTCTCCGATTTAGCTGAAATTTTACAGCTACACGTTTTAAATGTTTGGATGATGAAGCATGTTTAGCTAAGTGCTGTCATTCTAAATGCAATATGGCTGACTTCCAAAGGTAGCAGACCCAATATGGCATTCCTGTAATATGGGTATCAAATGAAAGGGTTTTCTGAGAAGAAAGCGTGTTTTAAACTATAATATTATTTATTTATACCACAGCTGACCTTAGGAGTAGGTAGTCTTACCAATCAGAGTCGGTGGGTGGTTGACGTCAGACTTACCCAGGGTTCACGTAGGGATACTCAGTGGAACCGTTGTACACCTTGTTGTCATATAGAGGAAACGTTCTCTCGTACAGGTGGTCGTGTGCCCAGATCACCAGGTCTACACCATAATCCTTCAGCAAAGGCTCGAGAGCTATGAATAATGACGACAGTTGTAAAACTATTAGTCCGTCAGTTAGAGTATTGGAAAATAATGGACACGTATTTTTTGTTTTTGTAAATCAATGAATATAGACAAAGATAGAATAGAATAGAATAGAATACTCTTTATTATGTACACCATAAAAATAGAAATACAAAAATTTTAAACATTTTACAAGGGGTGACACAATGGGCGGTCTTATCGCTAAAAGCGATCTTTTAAAGAAAACCTTTGGATGGATTTAAAGGGGAAGGAGAGACAATACTGCAGGTAGCCTGTGGTGTACCATTTACATATCTATAATAAATAATTACATACATTTACACACATAAGCCATATTACACTTATGTATATAAATGTCACCGTAAAATTGTCAAACACGTTATATTACAATATACCTAACGTGTTTCTCTCTAGCGATATTGTAAACTCTCGAATTATTGTCAACTGAACATACCGAAGTATCTCTGCCCCCATAATCGGGACTTGGGGCACCCCCCCGTTAGGTTCCTTTAAAGTTTAAATTGAGTGCAGGGTTTAAAGTTTAAACCCTGCACTCGGAAATAGGGGCCCCGCGAAGCGGGGCTCCGTCGACAACGCTTTTTAGGGGAATTTAAAGTGTTTTAAGGTTAGGTTATATTAATCGATATTTCTTAGGAATGGTACAGTATCTTTTCATGAGAGTGGTACAACTGGGCAACTCCTTCCCTCCACACAGCGTGAGCTGACTACCATCGCATGCATTTCACGAAAAATAATGCATTTTATTGTACCTAAGCAGTAGGTATGTTCACTTGACAATAATTCGAGAGTTTACAATATCGCTAGAGACATTACAATATAACGTGTTTGACAATTTTACGGTGACATATCTAAAAAACATAAATATACATAAGTGCATATATATAATAATATAAGATAAGATAAAACGCATCTAAACTCAGGGCCTCGATTCTGCTATTACATTAGTGTCAGAGTATTCGATCATTGATTTCATAATGATCAAGTTCTGTCAAATTTAGACAAGTTTGTTAATTCTACTATCATAATGGCGCCATTATGACTTCTCAATCAACAACCACTGACACTTAATTGAAAGAAATGTCATAGAATATTAATCTCGTACATGAAATCTGGGGCCTAATTCTGCTATTTTAATAAATTCGTCACTCCAACACGATTCCATTCTCATCCCATTGTCATTTTGCTTAAAGTTCGTAATCTGCTAATTTCACAATGGTCGGTCAATGGTCTCGTAATAAAACTGTGTTTTAATGGCATTTTCGTATTGTCATTATTATAAAACCCTTAGTACAAATGATTTTCGAAATCTACTACTAAATGCGAACATTTATAAATGGCATGAATAAATGTTCGCATTTAGTAGTAGATTTCGAAAATCATTTGTACTAAGGGTTTTATAATAATGACAATACGAAAATGCCATTAAAACACAGTTTTATTACGAGACCATTGACCGACCATTGTGAAATTAGCAGATTACGAACTTTAAGCAAAATGACAATGGGATGAGAATGGAATCGTGTTGGAGTGACGAATTTATTAAAATAGCAGAATTAGGCCCCTGGAGTCCTGTTCGTGACGTGGTGTATTGAGAATTTTAAAAGCGTCGTATCTTCATTGTCCGTCCTATCTTCAGTGCTCGTCGTAATCGTAAGTCAATATTGCTTTACGTAACAAAAGAAAAAATACGGGTCAAATATTTTTTGATAGGTAATCTAGCTGATGGACTTATTATTTTTTGTAGTACACAAACCTTTACGAAAGCATGGTTCTCTACTCTACGGTAATCTTACCCCACATCCCATGCAAGCCGACGCGCGTATGCTCTCGTTTGCAGTCGTAATCCTCCCGGTCACTGCAGTACATAGGTCTGTGGCCGAACAGAACTATCCATGGTCTCTTCGATCTGCGAGAAAACGGATTTTTGATTGTGATTTCTTGACTTGATTTAAAAAAAACGAACCTTCCATCGCTATAAGAACAAAATCAAAAATCAAAATCATCATTGCGCCAGATCCTAAGGAACTACCTGTAGGCCGCACAAATATTTGCTACGTGCGGGAAACGAACCCGCGACACGAAGTGCAGCAGCCCACCGCTCAGCCAATAATACACTTGATAATTAATTGGACTACACTTGGTAACCATAGAAATATTAGAGAATTGACATAAAAATAAGGAGATTCAAATATCCAGTCGATATGCTTATAGATGATAAAGATATGAGTGATGACTGTAAGGATCCTCAAATTTGTAACCCAGAAACTGTTACCCATTAACCTAATTTGCATTGTATTTCGTCAACGCCTGTATACTATACCATCAGCCAATTTCGTCTGTTAACCTCAGCTGGACATATAGGTACGCAAAAATGATTCTGTGACTGCATTTTATATTCTAGATTTCTGGCTGGATATAACTTTGTCTGACCTATTCTCCGGAAGGTTGGCTGTCTCCAAGTCGTCTTTGAGCCAATCATACTGGTTACTGATGAGTTTGATGCCGTAATTAACGTAGTAGTAGACTTCGGTGGAGATGGACACGAAGTGCACGGGCCCGAGGTCGAAGCTGTAGAACAGGCTCGCGTCGCGGCCCGGCATCGAGAAGCGCGCTGCGTAGTTGCTGAAGTTACTGCGGATTGATATTTTAAATATTATTGCAAGAATGAAGGCTGTGTCTAGAGAGACGAGCTTTTGCTTAGAATATTAAGATTATAATGACCCTAAATCTGCGCGAAAAACGGCTTGCTCGCTTTTTACATGGGATAAGCGCTATTTGCTTTTCTGTTTTTATCTACTCTCATCAGATTTTACGTCAAAGCTTAGTTTCCATTTATATCATCTCAGATAATCATGAAAACTGGACGGCTGACAGACGTATCTCCCATAATCCATCAATCATTTCTTAGATCTACTCCTTCGCAATCCATCATAATGTATATTTGTCTTTTTCTCAGACACATGCGTCTTTTCTCCCTCGTCATATGCCACAACAAGGTTCATATATACGTACTACTTCTCCTCATGGTTCCCGGGACACGTCATGTAAGGTACTATGGCCGCCAAAGGTTCTATCTGTCTCATGAATTCGTCGCCAATGAGGGCGTTCTTGGAATCCATGTCGTACGCGAAGTCTCCGACGTGCAGGATGACGTCGAAATGAGAGCGCTGGGCTTCCTCTTGCAGGTAAGATAGAGACTGGAAGAAGATGTTTTTTAGAAGTTAGGGGCTCTATTAAGACATTTCTAAGCAATTGGCTGCAGTGCAGCTTGTCGCGGGTTTGGTATTCTCAAGTAACAAATATTTGCATGCCCTACAAGTAGTTTGTCCGGGTGTATCTATTTGTGTAGGTAGGTAGGCTGTAGTTTAAATGTTTGTAAACGCACCCATGATACAGGAGAAACTTCCATTATGAGGCAACGTTTTATAAAAGAAAAAAATATATAAGCAATACAGTTAGTCCGGGTGGGTCCGGGTTAGGTCCGGATCGACACCCGATGACTCCAAAGATTCAAAGCACTTACTGTACTAAGTTAACAAAAGTTTAGCCCTAAAGGACTGTTCATTTTAGTATTATATGTGTGGGCCGTACGAAATTGGTAACTAAACTATGGCAGTATTAGCTAGCCTCTTATTCTATTGAAATTCCACACAAGGTTTGCTAGAAGTATTACCAGTTTACCAAAGAAACGCGGTGGGCGGTCGAATTTCCTTTTCAAGTTATTAATTTGTTTCTAAGTAGACTTTGGACATAAGAAGCAGACTCAGATCATATTCTACTTGAATAATTCCTAGATAGGTTGACAAGCGCGAAGAAATGAAGAATCTAGGGACGTACTTGTGCGTTCCCGCTGCCCATGTCACCATAGATGGCTGCTCGAACGGGCCAGTCCTCACCCTGAGGCACTGTGCGGAACCAGAACTGCTCCGACCAGCCGTACACAGAGCCCACGTGGTATACTGCAAGCATTCTTAATATTATTCTCCTGACCGAATTTTGGCCACGACGATCAACCTCAGCGAAGATTAGCCAAGTACGCTGGAGCTTTTATAGTGCACAAGTGTGTAAGGAAACTGAGAAGAAAGATGATAGTGCCAGGTATCCTCTGAGTTTGATATTCGCGTCACTACTGTGCTAGCACTTCACCAAACCAATCTTCAGAACGAATTGACCAGCTCAAAACAATGAGCTCTAAACTCCGGACCTTCGGTTGATGAAGCAGTAGGTATAATTACATGCGCGTTCGTGTAAGTCGACACACGTTCAAGATGACCTTTTTTTTTAGGATGGGAAATCATCAAATAACTTCTTCCACTCTGGGTGGAGCGGGAGGGAGTGACAGACTTCAAGATGACCTAAGAGCATTAGTCTGACTGTTGATATAAAGAAGACGTCGAGATAACCTCAATATAGCCACTGATAACAGTAACCTACTAGTTAGAAATGGTGCTCATGCTATAAGATTTTCAACATAGCTAAAGCATTATGATCAAAGTTGATTGGGAAAATTTGACAGGTTAGCTTGATGTGCTGACGCCTGTTCTAAAGGTAAGTCAAATAAGCAATCGGTTCACTTAATTTTGACACCGACAAAATTAAGAAAACCTACCGTAACTGGTGTTAAACTTGAGATCCCTCAACGTAACAGTGTGAATGTACTGGCTGCGTTTCTTGCGTCCTCCATCCACGAAGAGCGTGCTGGAACCGCTCGCCTGCTTGTCCATGAACCTTTCGCCGTACTCCACGATTGACACCAGGACTTCGTCGAACGTCGACCATGTTATCACTATGTCGTTCACTTTGTCTGGAAGTTCAGGGGTCAGGAGACAGGTGATTGTGAATGTCAGGACAAGACGTCAACAAATGTCGCAATTCTCTCAAATGAATATCATTCTTTTTGCTGTTCAGATAGGTACATCTGGTTAAACTGGAGCCGACCTTCACATAGTTGGTAAAAGGCTGATGATGGTTCCCAAAGAATGCGTCATAATATATTGCCTACTCGTTGCTTTTAAATCTCAGCAATAATTTTTGCGTAGGGTTGCTTAGTTTGATGTACAGAATGATTGGTCGGCTTCGTAAAGGGGCCGTTTACACCCAGTATGACTCAGTAATTATAACGTTACTGGTGATGTTGACGCTAAGTAGTTTCTTCAAAGCAAAGGGTTTGTATATGTCACAAAATGCGACCAATACAATGTCAATTAGTTTTCATTATACAAGGTCTCATTAAAATAGTTGGACAAACTCTTATGAATCATTCAGACTACCAAAATAAGGACAATGGTAAAACAAAAATAAGAGAAACGCATTAGATAGGTAGTAGTACTTATAAGAAGAATAAATCAGCTAACGAAAATACACTAAAAAGGTTGGTAACCCAATGCATAAACACATCTATGTCTATGTTATCTCAGTGTTTTTTTTTACTTGGTTGTCTTTGGTTACGTACTGAACGCTGTGTTAAAATTTGTCCATCTATTTTAAAAGGACCTTAGAATTCTACCGCTTATTACACTTTGTACTGAACCTAGGTACCAATTAAATAATTGAATAACTATCAGGGGGTCACAACTCCAACAAATAAGGTCAAACGGACACTGACTTACCTCCAAACGATATGTGCACTTGTTGAGGTTGACATTCACCACAATCATACTGTGAACCTACTCCCACTTTAGAAAAATCTCTACCACTACTTAAACCTAACAGAAGCGAAATTATAAATAACCTCATAATTATTCAATTTGTTGGTTTATTTCAACAAGACGACCAGCGTCTATGCCTTGTAATTGATGACTAAGTATTTCATTGGAGTAAAATATACAATACCAATGCCGATAAATATAATTGACACTATTCGTTGTTGTTTTGCGAATGATTAATCAGTTTCAAGCGTCTTCCTATGTTTATGCTTTTAAATTGTTTGTTATAGAATGTTGAATAAAGTACCTAATGTAACCACTATGCACGACAAAATTTTGACACATGACACATCAGCTAAATCGGCGGAGTGATGCGAATTTTCAAGAAATTACAGAATATTCGTGAACTTTCAGCGTTCGATTTTTTAAATATGTCACGGCAGCGTCTGCTGTTTCATACGATAAGTTTGTGGTTAATATCTCCAGTAACGTGTTGAGGTCGGTAAAACGCTGTCAGTCTATTGCCAAATATGTGTTAAACACACATTACTGCACCCTTACAAAAAATAGGTAACGTAGATGCGCTAGAAATAATGTTCGTAGGTAAGATTCTCGTTTGCAAAAAAAACTATCAATTTCAATTATTTATTCTCTCTCACAAAGTTGACTTAGAATTAATGTTAACAAAATAATGTCTTATGCTGTATCCAACCGTTGTGAGAGACTGGTGCCTGATGTAGGTTTTTGGGAAAAACCTGTGTTACAGGTCACCAGGCCCCCCTCCAGGATAGAATCAGCTTTTACAGCGATAACGAGTGAGAGTATGAATCAAACAATATGATAAAAAAATTAAAAACAAATTAAAAACAAAGGAAAACTAAAATGCCTACCTATAATATTGCAGAAGGTGTGGACTTTGTGGAGTCATGTGTGTGAGTGAGTATGTTTCTTGAGTGAAGTGTGAGCCGTAAACGCAGATGTATGAGTGAGGGTGACTTTGTGGGTTAAATGTCTAAATGTAGCGAGAGTTGCAGATTGTCAAGCGAGTAGAAGGAGGGAAACAGTTAGAATGAGCGGGGATGGTCAAAGTAGGGTTATTTCTGAACAGTCAGGAGATTTTCGGTTTTTTGATAATCTAGGGTTTTTAGGTATTTTTTTATTTCCCTTTTACAGATGGATGTAGTTTTTGGATATAAGTTTAGGGATTTATTCAGCTTCTTGTAAAGATAATGCCCAAGAAAGCAAAATAATCTTTTGAGGAGCGTAGATTTGAATTGGGCCGTTGGACATACTCTACCTTTTCGTCGGTTGTCATTATGTAATTTAGCGTCAAACTGTGTCTGAGAGTGTTTTTAAAGTAAAGTAAGTAGTATGAACGTCTGTCTAACAGTGAGAGTGTCCCAATCTTTATGCAAATCAGTAGTAGGATAACGAAATAGGAGACCGGCTCCAACCTTGAGTATGGCACGCTGTGCTCTTTCCACTTCGATGAGGTGCGTTTTTGCGGCACCTCCCCATGATGTGATGCAGTAATCAATTAGCGATTGGCACAGTGCAAAGTAGACCATCCTAATAGTCTTTCGGTCGGCCGAGTGTCTAAGGGTTTTGAAAATGTAAATAATTTTTCTTAACCTGGTCACGAGGGTCTCTATGTGTGGTTTAAAGGAGAGGTATTGGTCAATAGTGACTCCAAGGTACTTAATATTTTCGGTCATCTCAAGGGGCGAACAAGAGCACTGTTTATCTTCACTGACACAGGTGTGGGCAGCAATCGTTAAAGATGAGGGTGGAAGTAGGTTCGATCTTTGAGCGAATGCAATGTACTTTGTCTTAGAGACGTTAAGAGTCAAAACATTGTCTTGTAGCCATTTACTAACACTGTCAAGACCACGTTGTGCAACAACGAAAACCTCCTCCCAACCATCACCACTGAAGAACAGTGCAGTATCGTCAGCAAAAGTAAATGATCTTTCCATTTAGGAGAGAAAGTTGACAAAGGTCATTAATGTAAACCAAGAATAGTGTTGGCCCAATAATACTGCCCTGCGGTACACCAAAATTGACTGAGAGCTCTAAAAAAAACTATAAAAAAACTATCTTTTCTTTTTTTTTCGGATGGGAAATAACTTCTCCCACTCAAGTCTGACACTCCCTGTCAGACTTTTACTGACTAAAACCCATCCATGTTCCTTCCTCGCGGCATCACTGCTGTAACTATTATGTTCGAAAGATGTGAAAAATTGATGTGAAACTATTAGAAAAATCTGAGTCGAGTGAGTTAGAGACATCCACAAATCTGTGCCGTTTATGAGCTACCACGGAAACCGCATTCGCAGATGGAATTAAAGCCAAACTTCTTTGTCTTCAACGTAGTCTTTGATTTTGTGATATGATTTTTTTATAAGGACACGTTTAATATAGTTTTTGAACTTTCCATCGGTCAGTTCTATAACTGACTTTAGAAACTTGATATAAAAGCGTATACTGTCTATACAGTATAATACTCGTATAAGTAATAACAAATCTTGCTAGTTTTTGTTAATCGGAATTTAGGTATTTCAATGTCATGTTTACTGCGTGTATTTTTATGATGGAAGTCGCTTCTAATTTTGAAAAGCCCTCGATTTTTGCGGACATATAAAATACTTACATTCAAAGATATAAATTGGAGGCAGAGTCAGTATATTGATCTCTTTGATTTTTTCTCTGAGTGACTCGCGAGGACCTTTTATAGATCGCGCGGACTGCCCTCTTTTGTAGTATAAAAATTGAGTCAACGTCTGCTGCTGATCCCCACAGCAGGATGCCGTAAGACATATAATACTGTGGAAGTAAGCATAGTACATAGTAGCCTAGCTGTAGCTACATCCGTTAACTGCCTTATTGCACTGCAATTTGGAATCGATAGTAATCCCTAAGAATACAGTTTCCGTTATATCATCAAGTTTATTGCCGTCAAGATTTAGGTAAATTTAGATCACGTTGTGGTACATTTGGTAAGGAAAACTTTAAACATTTAGTTTTGGTTGCATTCAATAAAAGATTAAGTTAAGAAAGATGTTAATTGAGGAATCCTAATGGGCGTGGCAGTGTTCGGGAAGCTGCGTATATCTTCTCGACTAAGATATTTACCGCAGTTTCTCAAGATGATTGTTTTAGTACAGTGATAACTTTGCACTAACACGAGACTAAATAGGCTGAGAAAGTAACCCAAATGACAATGGAGATAGCTATGCTCAAAGTGTCCCTTTGTTTTTTTAGGTTGTGAAATCATCAAAAATGACTTCTCCAGCTCTGGGCGGAGCGGGAGGGAGTGTCAGACTTTTACTGACTAAAACCCATCCATGTTTCTTCCTCGCCCTTTATGTTCCGAGGCCGCGGTATCTCTTTCGAACAGGCCCGCAACCCCGGCAGGCTTCGGCCCTTGCGGGCCCCTCCCCTTATACTGACATCTCTTTGAGGCGCGCGTGGCACACGAACGCGCCGTCGACCCGACCTGTCGTCGTTAGACGGACGGACGGCTAGCTAGCCCATAGCACACCCATAGCTAACCATCCACAGGCCCGCGTCTACGGTGGCCGGTAGCCACCACGTGGCCCCCGACGCCCGGTGCGTCTCCCGCGGCGGCTGGGAAGAGAGGCTCTCTCCCTCTCTCATTCCGCCACCTCCTTCGCTAGCATGACTGCTTCGCAGAAGGAGGTGACGGCTTCCCATTCCGTCTCGCTCCGACCCATGGATTGAACCAGGGCCGGACGCGAGAGGTCGCCGCCGCCGATCGCCGCTACGAGGATACGGCGGTGCTCCGCCCACGCAGGGCAGACTTCCACCGTGAGCTCCACCGTGTCCTCCGGTCGATCCTCGCAGTGGAGACACCCGGGCGTTTCCTCCCGCCCGATTCGGTGCAGGTACCTCCCGAAACATCCGTGTCCGGTGAGGACCTGCGTCAGGCGGAAGGTGAGGACGCCGTGGCGCCTCTCCAGCCACTTCTCAAAGAGGGGACTTACCGCCACTATCGTGACGTGCCCTGATGCTCAAAGTGTCCCTGCGAGATCGATTCAGTAATAGGAGATCCGTAGAAAAATCAAGAATTGCCAAGCTTAGGTAAGTGGCGGGCGGCAATCTGTGTTCCGGCTTTTCACGAAGCCGATAACCAAACGTTCTGTAAAACAAACTAAGTGGAATATATGTAGTACATTTTGATACAAGTGGAGAAAGTTTGTTATTATACAGCCTAATATAAAAAATGGCTTTTTTATATATTTTTGAATTTAGAAACAAATAAATTTTAATTTGTTTATAAAAGAAAATATTAGTTTTAAAGAATCATGTTTATCTATGAAATTGAATTTATAAACACAATTTCAATATTAAAAAAAATGATTACGCCGCCGTAAAGACGAGATCGCTTTTCCGAAATTAAAAAAAAACGTTCACCTCTGACTCTATGTCAGATATGAATGTTTTTTTTTTAACCGACTTCAAAAAAAAATTTAACCGACTTCAAAAAAAAAAGTAGGTTCTCAGTTCGACCCGGTATGTATGTTTGTCCGCGATTATCCGCGATTATCTCGCGTTTGGCTGAACCGATTTTGATGCGGTTTTCAGAAAAGTGTTCGTTACATTCTGAGGAAGGTTTTAGTGTATGACACTAATGGATATCCCGTGACGTTGCCGCATAGATCCCGTTTTGCTTTCTTGGATTGTAGATTTTGAAAGACGATTGTATGTTTGTCCGCGATTATCTCGCGTTTGGCTGAACCGATTTTGATGCGGTTTTCAGAAAAGTGTTTGTTACATTCTGGGGAAGGTTTTAATTTATAACACTAATGGATATCCCGTGACGTTGCCGCATAGATCCCGTTTTGCTTTCTTGGATTGTAGATTTTGAAAGACGATTGTATGTTTGTCCGCGATTATCTCACGTTTGGCTGAACCGATTTTGATGCGGTTTACGAACAACATCTCCGGCATCCGTTGGTTCGCACTTGCTTACATACTTGGCGACATAGTAGGCAACAGCTGTCACACTTCCACAAGGCTGAAATCAAAATAAAAAAAAATCAAAATCAAAGCATTTATTTCAAGTAGGCCAGTTACAGGCACATTTGAATTGTCGAAAAAAAAAATGAACATTTAAAGTAGCTACAGTCCCAGTCACAAGACATAAAAACTGTGAAAGTACTGTAGTTGCCCATTCCCTAGCGTAGATCTCTATGGAGAAGAACGGGCAAGAAACTCCATGGACACTCTTTTAAATCAAAATATTGTTACAAAATCTTGGTTACATCATTCATGTTGAAATGGTATATTATGTGAGAACAATGTAGCAAGATGTTCACGTTAAAAGTGTCCATAGCAAAACAAAAATAAAATACTCAAACACAAAATAATTAATTCAAATAAACCATGGCGACTAAGAGATGACCAGTCACAACTGACAGCGCCCGTTCACGAACATGACTCATGGATCAGCACCATTCAGCTCAACCATTTTGAAGGGAACTAAATGGTCCGGCACATACTCTCAACCGCCAGGACACATTCAAGTCAAGAACTGCCGTAGGTTTCCAGTGAATGATAGCTTACTAGTACATAGTACTCACACAATATAGGCTATGCGATTATATAATACTAACATTGAATCTATACAATGCAAAGATAAGTACAATCTTCAGCAGCTCCAACAATACCATTTAATGCTATCAATTTTTGAGCCCCTGTCCATGTGGAGCAGCATTAAGCCAAGCATTTTTATCAGCGATATAATCGCTCAACTTGTAATATGCTTCTTTACATAGTGTGCGTTTAATGCATGTTTTAAATTTCGTCTCATTCAGTTCAAGAATACTTTGTGGAATTTTATATTATAGCATCTCAAACAGTACCCCATGAAAGATGAGTCTACTTTAGCGAGTCTAAAGCCTGGCTGAACTAGTTGGTCCCTATTTCTAGTACTGTAATTGTGTCTGTCACCTCTATTACCAAAAAGATGCAGATTTTTAGTTCCCTTATAGAATCGCGCCTACGAAGATTATAAGTATATGGCTCTTGTAATAAGGTTATGCGTCTCAATCAAACAGCTCGTGAGGAACGACTGATTTATTGGTAACCACAAGGTACCCTCTATAAAATGTTAAGTCTACCTACAACATCTCCCTTCTAATATCTAATTAAATAGGCAATACAAATTCATGCAAATTTTTAAACATTATTATTAATTTTTAACTATGTATTTAAGTACAGAAATATAACTAGGTATACATAAATACAACTTTTATCTAACTCAAACATTAGACATTTAGTTACTTTTACATTAAACTCACTCACTCAGCAATTACATCTTATTTACATTTTATTAAATTCATAATTGTAATACCTGTAAGTAACATGCTGCTTTCTATTCTTGCAATATTGGCATTTATATACATATACATTATTATAATCAGTTTAATTTTACATTGGTAAGATTAGCCTTCGAGGCGGATTTACTACTCTACCACTTCTAGTAACAGTAACCCCCGCCCCCGCTGGCACGGGCTGCCGCGGCCGCGGCGGGGTGGGTTGGCGCGCCGCCGCCGCGCCGCCGGTGCCGGCGCCACTGGCCTTTGCTGACTAGAATACGGGTTACTGTTATAATCATCTAGATCAAGATACCTATCTGCATTACGTGTGTGTTCAGAACTATTTGTGTTAGGTATTTTCATGAGATGTTGGCGATTGCGACGGTACAAGCGCCCATTTTCTGCTCTAACCCAGTACGAACGGTTATCTTGTGCCAATTTTACCACATTTGATCTTAACCACTGTTTATCATTTTTCATTCGCACCGGCTCATTAGGGTGTAACGGCGGTAGGGTCCGAGTACCCCTGTCATAATTTCTTTTAGTGTTCTGAGTAATCATTTCCCTACGAGCTCTCAGCGCGGGCTCGTCCACAGCCTCTGGACGCAGTGCCTGAGTACTGGCTGGCAGTCTGGACCGCAACCGCCGCCCCATCAACAGCTGCGCCGGCGAGTACTGTTCACCAGTCACGGCGCTGTTGCGGAAGTTCAGTAGCGCCAGCTGCCATTCCTCACCACTGTCACGTGCTTTAGTCAGCAATGCTTTTATTGTACGTACATTCCGTTCAGCGAGCCCGTTTGATTGTGGATATAACGGCGAGCTCGTTACATGAATAAATCCCCACTTTTCACTAAACGTTTTAAATTCCTGTGACGAGAATTGTGTCCCATTGTCACTCACAACCTTTTGCGGGATCCCAAAGCGACTGAACATATTTTTTAGTGCGGCTACAACCGTAGCACTTTGTAAATTGGGTAATAATGCAATCTCCACAAACTTCGAATAATAGTCAACAACCAATAGATGTTGTTTACCGTTAAGTTCGAAGATGTCAGTAGCTAGCACCTGCCAGGGCAGCTCCGGCACAGGGTGCGGTGCGAGTGGCTGACGCGGGTTGGCGGCGCGGTGTCGCTGGCACGTGTCACAGCCCAGCACGGTGCGCTCGATGGCTGGCGCCCATGCCCGGCCACCACATGACGTCACGCGCGCGTTGCTGACACTTGTCCACACCCAGGTGGCCCTCATGAATTCGTCGCAACATTTCTTCACGGATCGTCGTTGGTATAACAACTTGATTATTTCTAAATAATATTCCATCTATTACATGCAACTCCTCGTGTACCTTCCAATAGTCTCTTACATTTATGTCAGTTTCTCTTTTGTTTGTTAGCCATCCGCTATAGTAATACTGACACACCTTATTTAATATTTGGTCTTTGTCCGTTTCCAATTTGATTTTCTCTAGCATTTGTGGTGTCGCTTCTACGTTTTGTAACAGCATGTTGACATGTACCGTGACGTCATCGTTAAGATCGCGTTCTGACTGTGCTGCGGGCTCCACTGCAGCTCGCGATAGCGTGTCTGCTATAAATAGCAACTTTCCTCTTTTATATTGCAACTTCACACAATAATTCTGGAGCCTCAACATCAGACGCTGGAGGCGTGCTGGTGTTTCACTCAGCTGCTTCTTAAATATGGCTTCCAGCGGCTTATGATCGCTTTCCACCGTCACTTCATAATGACCGTAAATATACTGGTGGAATCGTGTACAGCCAAACACCACGGCAAGTAATTCCTTCTCGATTTGCGCCCACCTCATTTCGGTTGGCGTCAGGGTTCGAGCAGCATAAGCCACAGGCCGCCCGCCCTGCATCAGACACGCCCCCAGTCCGCGCGAACTCGCATCCACAGACACCGTCACCGGTTCATCTGGCGAGTAATATTTTAATACAGGTGCACTACTTATCATGCTTTTCAAGCACTTGAAAGAGTTCTCATGAACCTGCTGCCAATCAAACTCCACATTCCTACCTAATAGTTCCCTGAGTGGTGCTGCTGTCTCGGAGTACCTGGGAATAAATCGAGCCAAATAGTTGGTTACCCCCAGGAACCTCTCCAACTCCTTCTTGTCACAAGGCGTAGGTATCTCCTTAATTGCCTTGACACGGTTTTCATCTGGTTTTATCCCAACACTGCTGAACTTGTGGCCTAGAAATGTAATTTCTTTAACTCCAAATACACATTTTTCTTTGTTGAATTTCACCATATTCTCCGTAGCTCTTCGTAGAACTTCCTGTAATCTATCATCGTGCTCCTGTTTTGTTCTACCCCAAATTAATAAATCGTCAATGTAGACTTCTACCCCCTCCATTTTGAAAATTTTATACATCTCATTGTGAAAGATTTCTGGTGCACAATTTATCCCAAACGGTAAACGTAAAAACCGGTATCTCCCGAATGGCGTGGAAAACGTACAGAGTTTTGAACTTTTATCTGTTAGTTTTATCATCCAAAACCCGTTTTTCGCGTCACACTTTGAAAAATACATTGCACCAGATAAACTACTAGAAATCTCTTCCAGCGTTGGTAGCTGAAAATGACTTCGCTTAACCGCACGATTTAAATTTCTAGGGTCCAAACACACACGCAAGCTCTTATTGGGCTTTTCTACCACCACAATACTTGACACCCAATCAGTAGGCCCGTCTTCTTTTTTAATTATTTGCAAATTTTCCATGTTATCCAACTCTGCTTTCAACCTAGGCCTTAACTTAATCGGAATTTTTCGCGTGGCGCTGACTACCGGCGGCACTGACTCATCAATCTGAATACAACACCGATTTGGTAAACAACCGATACCGGTAAAAATAGTTTCGTCTACTTGGACGCTGTTTAAAGACTTTTGATCGCACCGTGCTATGAGACCCAGATTTGAACACGCACCCAACCCCAATAAATTATTGCAATTCAAGTCCAAAACAAAAATATTTTGTTTACAGCTCTTATTATTATATTTAAGAATTGCATCAAAATAACCTAATACAGGTAACTGTGTTTTGCTGATTTCTCGTAGCACAGTGGTACATTCTCTAAGATTATTTACATCAAAACCGGCTTTTTTATAACTATTCACTGATAAGATTGTTGCGTCCGCTCCACTATCAAGCTTAAACTTTAATTCCACCCCGTTTACGTTTATAATTGAATACCAAGACTCGCACCACTTGTTGTCAGAAGATTCGATTGAAATATTGTACATAAGTAGCTCACCATTGTCGTAGTCCCCGCATTCCTCACCGCATGAGTCATCATACCGTTCCTGCACTTCATTCATGACACGCACTCGACAACACTTAGCGAAATGACCTACCATTTGGCACCTTCGACACCTAGCTGAACTTGCTGGGCAACGGTCACTCGCGTGTTGATACGCACACTTTCCGCACACACTACCCGGAGACCTATATGTATCACTACGCGGACGCGGAGACGCAAAGCCCAAGGCAGAGGTCCCGTGGGGGCCCGGGTGACGGGCGCGGTTCCCTGGCCGCGCTCGCCGCCGGGCGCGGGAGGGCGCGCCGCGCGCCACCTGCTCCACCGAGGCGGCGGCGCCGGCGCTGCTGCCGGCTGCGCGCGCCGCACTCGCCTCACACGCTGCTCCTTGCCGTCCTGCTCGCTCCGCTGCACGACACCACTGAATAGCCTCATACAGCGATAACTTTGTTTTAGCCAATAATTTTTCTCGCATGTGATTATCTTTCAACCCCCGAATCATTTGTGTTAGAATTAAACTATCCCTTAAACTTCCAAACTCACAGTTTTTGCTATTGACTTTCAATTCTCCCAGATATTTATCAAAATCATTATTATGCTGATAAGTCTCGAAAAACATGTGCCGTTCGTAGTTGATGTTTTTTGTCGGATCGCAATGCTCAGCAAACTTTATGCTTAAAGACTTGTAATCCTGTTTTATCTCTTCCGTTACGTCAAGTTCTTCATAAATTTCCCGGCCATACTTTCCTATGACGTGCATAAATAAACCACACTTTTCTTTCGAGGGTGCAGAATCCTTTCCTGCTGCGATCAAAAAATAGTCAAATGATGATTTCCACTCCTTCCAATTACTGGCAAGGTTACCATCTTGCTGTAATGGCGCCGGTTGCTGAATCATCGCACTTGCACTCATATTCCCAACTTTTGTTTCCGAATCGGGCATATTGTCACACTACAATACTTTGTACAAACACGATTTAGGTACTGTATCTCCGATATATTTGACCGATTTCGCGAAATATTTACACCTGACACCATGTAATAAGGTTATGCGTCTCAATCAAACAGCTCGTGAGGAACGACTGATTTATTGGTAACCACAAGGTACCCTCTATAAAATGTTAAGTCTACCTACAACAGCTCTGATGGCTCTTTTCTGCAGAATAAATATAGACTCAATATCAGCAGCCCGTCCCCATAGCAAAATACCGTAAGACATTATACTATGGAAGTAACTAAAATAGACCAGTCTAGCGGTATCTACATCAGTGAGTTGACGGATTTTTCTAATGGCATATGCTGCTGAACTTAAGCGCCCCGCAAGCGATGTTAAATGAGAACCCCATTGTAGCCTTGAATCAAGCGTAAGCCCCAGGAAAACTGTTTTGTCTACGAATTCGAGTTTCTCTTTATTCAATATTATCTCACAATCACTACTTTTAACATTCGGTAATGAAAATCTTATGCATTTAGTTTTCTTTTCATTCAATACCAAATTGTTTGCTGTGAACCAATTTTGGACCTGAAGTAGGGCATTATTCACTTCATCTAGATTTTGGGCCCGTCTATTTATCTTAAAAATTAGGGAAGGGTCATCAGCAAATAGCACCATATTTTGTGGTTGGTTTTTCAATAAATAGGGTAGATCATTTATATAGACTAGAAAAAGGAAAGGACCCAATATTGAGCCTTGCGGAACCCCCATTTTTACTTTCAAACCCTGACACCATTTATTTGAACATGTTGTTTTCAATGCTTTTGGTATTGCGCCTTATTATGTACTAACAGTATATCAGTATATGGTCGACATTTTCGCGTCTACTTAAGGGTCCACTACGCGGCGGCCGCGAGAGAAAATTAGGTATTGAAGCGCTCTCACACAGCGATAGACGCGGTCGCCCCACTCACACACACATCTATGATCGCATAGTGTTCGAGCGGCAGTAAGCGCGTGGAACTACTAGTTAGAATTGAAAAATTCTTTTTTCAAAAAAAGGAGGAGGTTATCAATTCGACTGTATTTTGTTTTAGTTTGTTACCTCATTACTTGCGACTGGGTGAACCGATTTTAATGATTCTTTTTTTTATTTGAAAGCTGTTGCTTCCCGTGTGGTCCCATTGTCACCGTTTCAATGTCTGATGATGGGATATTCGAGAAATCGAGGGAACTCTTCAAATAATAACAGCAGATCAACCGGGATTGCTGCTATCGCATATCTATGCTTTGTTTACACCACCACAATGTCTGATGATGGGATCTTGGAGAAATCGAGGGAACTCTTCAAAAAATAACAGAGATCAACCGGGATTGCTGCTATGGCGTATCTATGCTTTGTTTACACCATCACAATGTCTGATGATGGGATCTTGGAGAAATCGAGGGAACTCTTCAAAAAATAACAGCAGATTAACCGGGATTGCTGCTATCGCATATCTATGCTTTGTTTACACCACCACAATGTCTGATGATGGGATCTTGGAGAAATCGAGGGAACTCTTCAAATAATAACAGCAGATCAACCGGGATTGCTGCTATCGCATATCTATGCTTTGTTTACACCACCACAATGTCTGATGATGGGATCTTGGAGAAATCGAGGGAACTCTTCAAAAAATAACAGAGATCAACCGGGATTGCTGCTATGGCATATCTATGCTTTGTTTACACAATCACAATGTCTGATGATGGGATCTTGGAGAAATCGAGGGAACTCTTCAAAAAATAACAGAGATCAACCGGGATTGCTGCTATGGCGTATCTATGCTTTGTTTACACCATCACAATGTCTGTGATGATAATATAATAATAATAAAATAATAATAAATAATAAATAGTGTGATAATAATATAATAATAATAAATAATAAATATCGCTGGACATTAACACACAGCGCCACCTAGCGCCACACTAAGCAAAGCTTGTGTCGTGGACACTAGATAGTTGATATACTACATGTATACTTTTTTTTTTTTGTTTGTAAATACATACTTATTATACATATAAACATCCATGACTCGGAAACAAATGTCCATGCTCATCACACAAACATTGCTCCTACCGGGATTCGAACCCAGGACCCTAAGAACGTAAGGCAGCGTCACTACCGCTACGCCATTCGGGTCGTCGCATATCTATGCTTTGTTTACACCACACCACAATGTCTGATGATGGGATCTTGGAGAAATCGAGGGAACTCTTCAAATAATAACAGCAGATCAACCGGGATTGCTGCTATCGCATATCTATGCTTTGTTTACACCACCACAATGTCTGATGATGGGATCTTGGAGAAATCGAGGGAACTCTTCAAAAAATAACAGAGATCAACCGGGATTGCTGCTATGGCATATCTATGCTTTGTTTACACCATCACAATGTCTGATGATGGGATCTTGGAGAAATCGAGGGAACTCTTCAAAAATAACAGCAGATTAACCGGGATTGCTGCTATCGCACATCTATGCTTTGTTTACACCATCACAATGTCTGATGATGGGATATTCGAGAAATCGAGGGAACTCTTCAAATAACAGCAGATCAACCGGGATTGCTGCTATGGCATAATATCTTTGCATTGTTTACGCTATCACACAAAATAATATCACGCCTGTACTCACTAAAAAGGGTAAAATAAAAAACTTTAAAAAAAAACGACTTCTAATAAAACACAAAAAAGTGTAAAACAACTTTTCTTTCGGAAGTCGGTGACAAAAAAGCAAGCGAAATAAAAAAAGTCACCGACTTCCGAAAGAAAAGTAATTTTACACCTTTTTGTGTTTTTTTAGAAGTCAGTTATTTCTTTTGAAAAGTGTTTTATGTGATGGATAGTCCATTTATCGAGGAAGGCTTTAGGCTATATAACATCACGCTACGACTAATAGGAGCGGAGCAGCAATGAGAAATGTTTCAAAATCGGGAAAATGTATTCCTTTTCGAGAGCTTCCGTTACGTGCGCTGCGTAAACGGATAGAGTTACGCAAAAAATATATGTATTACGGAACTAAAAAAAAAAAATCTATGAAAGTATAAGTCAGTAAAGTATATGTAAATATGTATTCATAGTTAAATAAAAGAGTGTAAGGAGTTTTTTTTTAAATTAACAGTCCAAGTAATTTTAAACAAAAATGTACATACATGTAAAAAAAATCACTTTCACGAATAATCACAGTATTGTCTTTATTTTTTTACACACAAACACCGCTCTGACCAGTGCAGAAGCAAAATTCAAGAAAGAATGTGAAAATAGGTTATCAGTATCACACTCTTTACCTTTTTCGTTTATGTCTCCAATGCACACGTTTCCTGCTGGCAAAATGGCCATGGTTTTTTTTGCTTTTGCTCTTACTCATATTCGTCGCTCATATTTTTCTGTAAAAAAAATCCAAAGTTACTTCAATATTACAAAAACAATTATTGTTATTTTATTAGGTAGATACTTGTTAACGATCATGACTCGAAAATTATCGCTGCCGCCATCTTGGATTCTCATTTTGACCTCGCCATCGGCTTTAGCACCCTCGAAAACCATGAAAACGACACCCATGATGAACAATTCTAAAATTTTCGAAGCCGCCATCTTGGAATTGATTTTGACCTCACTATCAGCTTTAGCTCCCTCGAAAACCGTGAAAACGATATCCATGATGAAAACTTTGATTTTTTTTCCAATCGCCATCTTGGATTCTCATTTTGACCTCGCCATCGGCTTTAGCACCCTCAAAAACCATGAAAACGACACCCATGATGAACAATTCTAAAATTTTCGAAGCCGCCATCTTGGATTTTGATTTTGACCTCACTATCAGCTTTAGCTCCCTCGAAAACCGTGAAAACGATATCCATGATGAAAACTTTGAATTTTTTTCCAATCGCCATCTTGGATTCTCATTTTGACCTCGCCATCGGCTTTAGCACCCTCAAAAACCATGAAAACGACACCCATGATGAACAATTCTAAAATTTTCGAAGCCGCCATCTTGGATTTTGATTTTGACCTCACTATCAGCTTTAGCTCCGTCGAAAACCGTGAAAACGATATCCATGATGAAAACTTTGAAAACTTTTCCAATCGCCATCTTGGATTCTCATTTTGACCTCGCCATCGGCTTTAGCACCCTCAAAAACCATGAAAACGACACCCATGATGAACAATTCTAAAATTTTCGAAGCCGCCATCTTGGATTTTGATTTTGACCTCGCCATCGGCTTTAGCTCCCTCGAAAACCGTGAAAACGACATCCATGATGAAAACTTTGAAATTTTTTGCAATCGCCATCTTGGATGTTCATTTTGACCTCACCATCGGTTTTAGCACCTAAAGCCATGAAAACGACAACCATGTCGAAAAACAACGGGTTGCACTCCGGGAGTGCCGGCAGAAGTGAAAACTTGAACATAGAAACGAACAAATTACGAACGTCTTTCGAATTTTGGTCTTAGGTCACGTGACCCCTTTTTTTTTCATGGTAAAATCATCAAATGAGCCCTCCAACCCTTACTGTCAGACTTGTACTGACTAAAATCCACGGTGTTCCTTCAATAGCCCTTTACGTTCCAGGGTCACGGTTACCCCTGACGCGAGTTTAGCATTTTTACCTATCCCAAAAAGTGCACAGCGCCGCTAAAGAAGTTTTCACTTCAAAAAAAAAAGTACAACATAAACTCTTTGCCTGTCCTAACGGACGAAGGAAAAAAAAAAGTACAATAATTCAATAATTATAAAAACTACGACAAAAACTATTGACTATTATATTTCATTACAATTTGAATCGTACAAACCTTGTTTATTTCCAATTCCTGATTTCCAACCACTGTGCGGGGTGTTTTGTGTACGTACACGCCACTATTTGCCGCGTATTTTGTTGCTAAAAAGCGACGTGCTCTCACTTCGAAATCCTGCGGACGACTGAGCCAAAGACTACAATATATATAATGAGATAGACGGTACTCTCAACCGTATTTCCGTCATCATACAAGCAGCGCTCTCTATCCGTGGTGGTTAAATCAAAATCTAACAAAATAAATACAAAAAGTGTGTTGTGACCGAGGATTGATCTTACGATCTGCAGCTTCTAAGTCAGTGGTAGTCCACAACAGGCTACACGTTCTGTTGACAAATTGTCCAAAATAGCTGTTCTATTGCATGCTATGACAGTTGTCAGTTGGTGACAGATGGTTGATAGTGTAACCATGAATAAAAAATACGTCTTTAACATTGATTGATTTAATTATTTTATTTTTTTATATTTGCTTAGATTGGTGTAGATTAAATAAATATGGTTTCTCAATCTAATTTATCAAAATTGTTATTTTCAATTAAATCTTATCACTGTTATAAAATGGCAACCCAACCAGTAAATAATTTCATCCTCAAGGATAGCTGGCGCTAGTTTCCGTACAAAATTTTCGAGCAGGCTCCAATGTTCTAAGAGAGCACGGCATGGACTGAGCCAAAGACTACAATATATATAATGAGATA
Organism: Xestia ashworthii; assembly: GCA_950022955.1. Lineage (NCBI taxonomy): Eukaryota > Metazoa > Arthropoda > Insecta > Lepidoptera > Noctuidae > Xestia > Xestia ashworthii. Next base: position 1,622,674 of record OX465561.1, read on the forward strand.
GACGGTACTCTCAACCGTATTTCCGTCATCATACAAGCAGCGCTCTCTATCCGTGGTGGTTAAATCAAAATCTAACAAAATAAATACAAAAAGTATGTCGTGACCGAGGTTTGATCTTACGATCTGCAGCTCCTAAGTCAGAGGTAGTCCTCAACGGGCTACACGTTCTATTGTCAACCTGCCCAAAATAGCTGTTCTATTGCATGCTATGACAGTTGTCAGTTGGTGACAGATGGTTGATAGTGTAACCATGAATAAAATACGTCTCTATCATTGATTGATTTAATTTTTTATATTTGCTTAGATTGGTGTAGATTAAATAAATATGGTTTCTCTATCTAATTTATCAAAATTGTTATTTTCAATTAAATCTTATCACTGTTATAAAGTGGCAACCCAACCAGTAAATAATTTCATCCTCAAGGATAGCTGGCGCTAGTTTCCGTACAAAATTTTCGAGCAGGCTCCAATGTTCTAAGAGAGCGACTGAGCCAATCAGCCAAAGACTACAATATATATGGACTGAGCTCTGCAATTCGATTTCGAACCTAGGCCGCATAAAATACGCCGCCATAGTAAAATGTATGGAGATTTTTGGCCTAAAAATTCAGTTATCTTCCGAATTGTTTACGCAAAACAAAAACAATGTTTTGAAAAACAGAAAATTGCAAACGGTTCACTGTTCTTTGTTCACTTTATTTATGTATAATATTAATTAGGTGTCTGCTTATTCACGCCAAAGTTAACACAATACGGCAGTGCTTTTTGCGCGTTTTTAGTGATTTTCAATATTTTTTTTAACAATTCCAGCCCGGTTTATCCTCAATCCGATTTTTGTAGACCCCGGTGAAACTCTTAAGCTACCCAGACCTTTTTTTTCGTGGTTACTATTTTAAGTTTTATATATAAACTTGTGACAATGCCATAACACTATTTCCTATTGCTGACCCTTAACAAGACTCGTTAGCTCAACATGTCAGAGCGCCGTTATCAAGCCCAAACGAGCATCGAGTCGGAGGTTGTAGGTTCAAATCCTTCACGAGTCGATCTTTTTTTGCAATTTCGTTTTGATAAAATTATTATTGTAGTTACCGTATGATTATACCTTTTACTACCTAATTCTTGCTGTAATTTCATTCTGCATGTATCTTGACTTCCTAAAGACTCTTCTGTTCTTCTTAGCTTATCGGTGGTAAAAAGTTCAAATATTATTATATTATTATAGGCTAACCTCTTTATTTCTATAATGAATGACTTAAAAACTAATTGTGAAACACCGGAAGAATTGTTATTAGCTCAAGAACTGCTCTATTTAGTGTGAAATTCGAAGACGAATTTGGTAACCGTTTTTTTGCTGACAATCAAAATATCTCAAAAATACAGAAGAAGAGAATACTCAAATACAACCGGAAAAAGGTCAGTCAGCATAATCACACACTCAAAAGTGCCTATGTGGCCATTTGGACAAAGTTTGCTAAATAAAACCTCAAAAGTAAATGATGATACAAAGTCATCATAGAAATTTGTCATTAGCGCCATCTAGCGTTGAGCGGCCGAACTATCAGAAGATCGAGGTAGTCTAGTAATTAAACTACTCAGCAACGGAGGGCGCCGCTGTTCTAAAAATGGAAGAAGTCATGAAAGCGCTACAAAATATACAAAATGATTTAGCACAGCAAAAGCACGACATTAAAAATATGGAAGAAATTATTAAGGAAGCCATAAATAAAAATATAGATGAGAAATTCAACCGCATTGAAATAAAAACAAATATGTTAGAAAATAAAATTGAACAACAACAAAAACAAATAGACTTCATCGATAGACAATTTAGGAAGAAAAATTTATTGTTTTTTGGTCTTGAAGAAAGAGAAAGACACTATGACGACTTACGAAATTTTATCCTGGACATAATTAATACCAAAATGGAGGTACAGTGTCAGAAATGGGAAATAGAAACTGTAATAAGAAGAGGCAAGAAAAACGGACAAATTAGACCAGTGGTGGTAACGATCACAGCAACAAGTAGAAAAATAGAGCTTCTCCGCAAGAAAAAAGCACTACAAAGTACAAATATTTATATTAAAGAGCACTACTCTCCCGCAGTTCTTCAAAAACGGAAAGAACTCCAAGAAGAATGCAATCGTAAGTGGGAATCCGGGAAAAAAGTAGCTATACATTATGATAAAATTGTCACATTACGTCCTAAAAACGTCATAAATCAAACATCTGCAGAGAAAAACTCAAATAAGAGATTTATGTCAGAGTCACCTGAGTCAAAAGGAGCTTTAGAGGTCAGCGCTGGTCATCAAGGAAAAATTACCCAAATACAGAAGAAAAATAAATCGCAAAACATAATTAGCTACTTGCGTCCATCACAGTTGAATCCCATCGCTCGGGCCTCAACAAGTAATTCATTCAAGTCTCTTTATTCAAGACCAAAAAACAATAAATTTTTCTTCCGAAATTGTTTATCGATGAAGTCTATTTGGTTTTGTTGTTGTTCAATTTTATTTTCTAACATATTTGTTTTTATTTCAATGCGGTTGAATTTATCATCTATATTTTTATTTATGGCTTCCTTAATAATTTCTTCCATATTTTTAATGTCGTGCTTTTGCTGTGCTAAATCATTTTGTATATTTTGTAGCGCATTCATGACTTCTTCCATTTTTAGAACAGCGCCCTCCGTTGCTGAGTAGTTTAATTACTTGGCTACCTCGATCTTCTGATAGTTCGGCCGCTCAACGCTAGATGGCGCTAATGACAAATTCTCTATGATGACTTACTTTTGAGGTTTTATTTAGCAAACTTTGTCCAAATGGCCACATAGGCACTTTTGAGTGTGTGATTATGCTGACTGACCTTTTTCCGGTTGTATTTGAGTATTCTCATCTTCTGTATTTTTGAGATATTTTGACTGTCGGCAAAAACGACACCAACGGTTACCAACTTCGTCGTCGAATTTCACACTAACTATAGCAGTTCTTAAGCTAATAACAAGTCTTCCGGTGTTTCACAATCAGTTTTTAAGTCATTCATTATAGAAATAAAGAGGTTAGCCTATAATAACATAATAATATTTGAACTTTTTACCACCGATAAGCTAAGAAGAACAGAAGAGTCTTTAGGAAGTCAAGATACATGCAGAATGAAATTACAGCAAGAATTAGGTAGCAAAAGGTATAATCATACGGTGACCACAATAATAATTTTATCAAAACGAAATTGCAAAAAAAGGTCGACTCGTGAAGGATTTGAACCTACAACCTCCGACTCGATGCTCGTTTGGGCTTGATATCGGCGCTCTGACATGTTGAGCTAACGAGTCTTGTTGAAGTCACTCTAAAACAACGGCCACTATCGTCAATATGACGTCATGATTACTCATTCTCTGAACAGTATCAACAATGGAGTGTCAGCAGTAACATGCTATCAACAGATACCAAACTTTACCTACAGACAACGGATCATCAGAAGGTAATGTTGTACCGACAGATATAGTTGTCCTGACGCTTTCAATCATGGCGGCTAGTGGAGACTAACAATATAATTGTGCGCAAACGTCGGTGTAACTCTATTCCTTCACCTTCATAGTCCAACAAGACGGCAGACTAGCACAACGGGGAGCCATCAGGCGCAGGAGAGCTAACGACTTAACGTGCACACTGAGACACATGGGTGTGTCACAAACCACAGTCTGCGGGAGAAATGGGTAATGGAAAAGCCCGAGCTGGGAATAAAACACAGGACCTCACGCTCACGTTTGTGACCACGCATCATCAAAACATCAGTCCTATTGAATCGGGCAATTGATGGCCAAATATTAAAAACATTAAAAAAAAACGAAACTGAAAAAAGATTTTGTGTGCTTTTCCATATTTTGAAAATGTAAGTAGTAGGAAAAACGATTATATTCACATGTTAAACAAACACATACATTTTTTAGTAGGTCACTATAGTGACAAACTTATATTTCTTGATATTAACACTTTTGTTGATAAACTTAGATCGACGCGGGGTAAAGTGTATCTACCTATTAGTTGTAGACACAAAATAGCTCGGCTATTAGCTTTTAATATTCACACAGACATAAGTAGTATGTCTAAGTTTAGTTCTATTATTGATACTGCGACTATTAGTACTAATACTAATGAACAGGTGGTGACCTTAAATAAATATAGCATTAGTGCTATTGATGTTTACAAACTTTGTACTGAGAAGGAACCATATGTCACCGTGGAAACTTCTCAAGTAGCTCTTAGGAATGATAGGATCATGTTGTCTGGCGATGGATCGGGAGTCTCGGGGCTCTCTCCAGATCTTAATATTAATTTAAACTAGGAAGTGAGACAACAGAAGGTACCATTAACAATATTGTTAATCCTACCAACAGCAAAGTATCTTCTGGCACTTCATTAGTTCGTAAAAAAGGGCCTCAGCAGAACTCTTTAAAATTATTCCACCAAAATATCCAAGGCATTTCTTCCAAATTATTAGAAATTGAATTGTATTTAGAGAAAAGTATGTTTGACATTGTTTGCTTTACTGAACATTGGTTAAAAGATTACCAAATGCTTATTAATTATGAGAATTATATGGTGGGTAGCTGCTTTAACCGTAAATCTATGCTGCGTGGAGGTTCCCTAATATTAGTGAAAAATTGTGTTAAATATAAGCAACGTGCTGACATAGTAGGTCTTTCGGTTGAACATTGCGTCGAACTGTCCTGTGTTGAGCTAGATAAGCATATAATTGTGTGTGTGTACAGACCCCCAAACTATCAAAACTTTTCCTTATTTGAATCAATAATGGAAGATGTTCTGGCAAAACTTACAGCCAGTAATAAATCTACGATTATTTGTGGTGACTTCAATATCAATATTTTGGAAGATAATTCAAATAGCAGTCGGTTATTAAATCTTTTTAAGTCATTTGACTTGACTAACGTTTTTATAGAACCCACTCGAGTCACGCCTTCTTCTGCTACTTGTATAGATAATGTTTTCTGCGATTGTGAATACTTAGATAGAGCCGTAGTAAATAGTCTGCCGTCTGACCATAGCGGACAAACTGTAACTTTCAGGTGTAATACACCATTGCAAAAAGTTGATATTAAATTTAGACCTATAACTTCTAGTAAATTAAATAGGTACAATATTTCCCTACAGAACAAGTTAAGTGTTATGAGCCATGACAATATTAATATAAATCAATTCTATGATCATTTCTTTTCAATTGTTCACACTGAATTCAATAAAACTTTTGAAAAGAAGACCAAAAGCATTTGCCCTAAATTTATATTTAGTGATTGGGCAACTAGAGGTATCAGAAAAAGTAGGGAAACACTATTTGAGCTTTATGGCCTTAAGCCTTATGTAAACACTGAAACTTTTAACAACTATGTTGCTAAGTATTCAAAAATTTTTAGAAATTCTTGCAAGATTGCCAAAGCCCTGCACATTAGCAACAAAATTAAAACAGCAGAAAATAAAATTAAGACAGTTTGGAAAGTCATAAATAGCGAGACTAACAGGAAGAAAGTACGTAATACTAGCTATACATTAGATACAGTATGTGGTCCTAAAAGCTCTAATCAGGAAGTAGCTCAGGAATTTGTAAATTTCTTTACCGATATACCGTTAAAAACTACGGAGGCTCTAAATTCCTCTTCTGAAGTCTCAATCGGTTTATTGAAAGCGAATGTATCTGGATGCCAGGCTGAATTTAAATTTAAACACATAAACCCGATGACAGTTATTAAAGCTTTCCGGCAAATAAAAATCAAACTGACCGAAGATCTATGGGGAATGTCTATCAAAGTTTGTACTTCCATACTTGAGACTATAGCTCCATACTTAGCTTTAATTTTTAATTTGTGCGTAGACCAAGGAGTTTTCCCTGATTTAATGAAATACAGTAAAGTCATACCGCTTTTCAAATCCGGGGATAGTAAAGATACTAATAATTATAGACCTGTATCCGTGTTGCCAGTTTTTAGTAAGGTGTTCGAAAAGGTAATGCTTAATCAGATGCTCAATCATTTCAACACCAACGGAATCTTACACGATCAACAGTATGGCTTCACCAAGGGACGTTGTACAACTGACGCCGGTGTAACCTTATTAAAGCACATATTCATGGCGTGGGAAGAGTCCCAAGACGCTGTAGGAATATTTTGTGACCTCTCCAAAGCATTTGATTGTGTAAATCACGACACATTGCTTTTGAAACTTGAGCATTACGGACTAGGTAAACTTGCACTTAGTTTGGTAAAATCTTATTTAAGTGATAGACTGCAATATGTTCAAATAAATGGTGTTAATTCACAGGGCTTGAAAGTAAAAATGGGGGTTCCGCAAGGCTCAATATTGGGTCCTTTCCTCTTTTTAGTATATATAAATGATCTACCCTATTTACTGAAAAACCAACCTCAAAATATGGTATTATTTGCCGATGACACTTCCTTAATTTTTAAGATAAATAGACGAGCCCAAAATCTAGATGACGTGAATAATGCCTTACTTGAAGTCCATAATTGGTTCACAGCAAACAATTTGGTATTAAATGAAAAAAAAACTAAATGCATAAGATTTGCTTTACCGAATGTTAAAAGTAGTGATTGTGAGATAATATTGAATAAAGAGAAACTCGAATTCGTAGATAAAACTGTTTTCCTGGGGCTTACGCTTGATTCAAGGCTTCAATGGGGTTCTCATTTAACATCTCTTGCGGGGCGCTTAAGTTCAGCAGCATATGCCATTAGGAAAATCCGTCAATTCACTGATGTAGATACCGCTAGACTAGTCTATTTTAGTTACTTCCATAGCATAATGTCTTACGGCATTTTGCTGTGGGGACGGGCTGCTGATATTGAGTCTATATTTATTCTGCAGAAAAGAGCCATCAGAGCCATATACAATCTCCGTAGGCGCGATTCTCTAAGGGAACTGTTTAAGGAAATTAACATCATGACTGTATATTGTCAATACATCTATGAAAACATAATGTATGTCAGGAAAAATCTGCATCTTTTTGGTAAAAGAGGTGACAGACACAATTACAGTACTAGAAATAGAGACCAATTAGTTCAGCCAGGCTTCAGACTCGCTAAAGTAGACTCGTCTTTCATGGGGTACTGTTTGAAATGCTATAATAAAATTCCACAAAGCATTCTTGAACTAAATGAAACCAAATTTAAAACATGCATTAAACGCACACTGTGTAAGCAAGCATATTACAAATTGGACGATTATATCGCTGATAAAAATGCTTGGGTCAATGCCGGTCCTGCTCCACAAGGACAGGGGCGCATAAAGGGATAGCGCTAATTTGTGTTGTTGGAGCTGCTGAAGATTGTACAACTATCTTTGCATTGTATAAATTCAATATCTTTAGTATTATATAACCTCATATTCCATATTGTGTGAGTGCTATGTACTAGAATGCTATCATTCGCTGGAAACCTACGTTTTTATTTTATTTATTTTTTTGACTTGAATGTGCCCTGGCGGTTATGAGTATGTCATGCTCACTCAAATGTCTCGCTGATGGTGGCGCGTGTGTCGGACCATTTAGTTCCCTTCAAAATGGTTGAGCTGAATGGTGCTGATCCATGCGTCATGTTCGTGAACGGGCGCTGTCAGTTGTGACTGGTCATGTCTTAGTCGCCATGGTTTATTTGAATTAATTATTTTGTTTTTGGGTTGTATTTTGTTTTGCTATGGACACTTTTATCGTGCAAATCTTGCTACATTGTTCTCACATAATATACCATCTCAACATGATTGATGTAACCAAGATTTTGTAACAATATTTTGATTTAAAAGAGTGTCCATGGAGTTTCTTGCCCGTTCTTCTCCATAGAGATCTACGCTAGGGAATGGGCAACTACAGTACTTTCACAGTTTTTATGTCTTGTGACTGGGACTGTAGCTACATTAAATGTTCATTTTTGTTTCGACAATTCAAAAGTGCCTGTAACTGGCCTACTTGAAATAAATGCTTTGATTTTGATTTTGATTTTGATTTTGATTGACTCGTGGAGGATTCGAACCTCCGACCTCCGATGCGAATGTGACTCGTTAGCGAAGATTTGAATCGGCGCTCTACCAACTGAGCCAACGAGTCTTATTGCTAGAACGTTAAAATGCCGACCGTATTCCGTTCTTATAACGTTTCATAATATGGCGCAATACCAAAAGCACTGAAGTATGTATTACATCTTCATAGTGCAATAAAGCGTTCAGACTATATTTATTACCGAGAAACCATTTAATAAGCGTCATAACTTGTTAGAAGAACGATAACTTGTTAGTGCAAACATTTTATGCAAAAAAGCGGTGACAGCGGTTGCTTTGTGACTAAATAGTTCACAAGTTCGAATCCTCAGAATTTCTTTTTGTATTTATTTGGTTCAACAAAAACTAACAGCGCCATCTAACAGTTTGGGTACACAGTTTTAAAAACGAAAACCAGAGTTGCGCATCTATCTTGTATTATATAGTGTATTAATTATCTATGGTGGTATACTACCACTAAAAAACACGACTACTGAACATTCACGGCCGGTGCAGAAAGGCAGAAACAACCTGCTCAGTTGCAAAGTTCATAGTTCAGATCTCAAGTGAGTACTTATACGGCGCGGCGTCTACCCACAGACAATGACCCACCTAGAGGTGGCGCTACTTAGCCCATGTTTACTTCGGCTCCGTAGTATTTATCAAATTAAAAATATATAAAGTGAATAATTAAACAATTCAAGTGCTAAAGTCAGTGCAACAAACTTAAACAACAGTGAAAATTATAAAATTCCAAATAACAGTGCAATAACTAGATTATATACCGGCGACAAAACATCAAAACAAGAACTGTGTGCATTGTAACAGTACAAATAATTTTAAAATGGAAATTAAAGTATCGACATCTCAGAAGTCCACCCCATGAAAATATTAGTGCAAAGAGGGAAGTAAATAGTAAAAAGTGGACAAAGAAACTATTATAACCTTTGAACGAAATTGCAAATCATCACACAAAAATTTATTGATGTTCACGCCATCTAGTGACAACTGGCCGAACTAACTAGACGTTCAACAACCTGCGTGCGCATCAGTTTGACAGCGCCAAGAAACGTCTGCATTTGGATTGTAGTACCACCATTCACCACTAGAGGACATCACAAGTACCAAAACATGGAAAATATTATGAAAATTCTTAAAGAAATTCAAGGTGATCTAAATAGTCAAAAGCAAGAAATGAAAAACATGCAAGAAAACATTACTAAAGCTATAAACGACAATATTAATCAAAAATTTACAATTATGGAAATTAGAACAGTTAATATAGAAATAAAAATAAACCAACAGCAAAAAACAATAGACTATTTAGAAAGACAGGTTAGAACGAAAAATCTAATATTCTTTGGAGTAGAGGAGACCGAGCATGGATATGAAGAATTACAAAACATATTATTGCGTTGCATAAAAAACAACATGAAGATTCACATCAATAAATTTGAAATAGAACTAGTGAGAAGACTTGGAAAAAAAAGGGAATAAGTCAAGAACCTTATTAGTAACATTTACAACAATGGGACGGAAAATTGAAATTCTAAAGAACAAAGGAACGTTGAAGGGCTCACTCATTAACATTAAAGAAGACTTCCCACAAGAAGTTCTGTTGAAGCATAAGGAACTACAAGAAGAAGTAGAAAAAGAACGTAAACTCGAGAAAAATGTTGTACTACGCTACGACAAAATAGTAACATTACCAGGCAGCCCCAAAAATGAGAATTACGTAGGAGACACACGGAAACAAAAACGGAATCTGTCAGAATCCCCTGACCACCAACCCACCGTAGTCAGCGAAGACATTGTCAAACAGTTACCGAAGAAAAATAAATCAAACAATATAACCTCCTATATGTAGGTACAACGCACCACCGAAAAAAGGGTCTGAGTCAAGCTCGACTGAGATACACTCATCGTCAAAAAACGAGTAAAGGAAGCCCCTCTACATCTCCCAATACGGCTTGTCACCGCGGGAGATAACGACAACAACCCTCCACCTCCACTATAAAATCTCTACATTCGTACCTACAACGCAAAATCGCTACTGTCTGCTATTTCGGGGAAACAAAAGGACAATAATATGGAGTCGGATTCCTTAAAAAAAGGATATAAGCCTAACATTGCGAGCTTCATTGGAATATCCGAACGCATCTGCATTTTAAATCTCAACTTTGACAACACTAAACTCACCATTGCACAAGTACACGCGCCAACAATTGATGCAAGCAACCAAGAAATCATTAACCTTTATAACCAATTGCAGGACGCACATTGTCAATAATATAAAAACCAGAAAATAATATTAGGCGATTTTAATGCCCGTGTTGGACAGCGAGTACCAGGAGAAGAAAGAATACTGGGCAAATACTGTTTTGGAAATAGAGACAAAAGAGGTGAAAATTTGCTCCAGTTTTGTTGGGAAAATAAACTGTTCGGGGTTGGGGTGAGATTGAGATAAACTAAGATTAAAGATTATAAAGATGATATATTTCAGTAATAAAGGTTAACTAATCAAACTAATGAGGTGAATAGGATGAGATTGAGTCGCGCCCGATGTGCTGTCCGAAAGCGTACTGACTATTTTACTTAGGTAATACATAAAATATTCAAGGCATATAACGCGGTGTCGCGATTACGCTGACATGTTCATTTGTTCGGTGATTGACCCGAACATGCTCCCGAGGGAGAAAGAGATGAGGTTGATTTCTGCGTGGAATTTTCAAGCTTCTTACGTGAAGTTTCCAGCATCATAAATTTAGTTTCCAAAAAATTAAGGAAATCTTCTAAGACCGGCAACTCTCGCGGGGATTTTAAAGCTTGTAGATAATCCTCGTATGTATCCGACTCCAGTTTTTGGGACAATATACATACGAGGAAAGGGTCCCAGGAAGTCACATTGACTCCCAGATTCTTGATAGCATTCACGCTCTCGTACGTAGTGTCGTGAATGTGTTTTATATGATTTGCTGACTGTTGCTGGTTTGCAGGGATATTCATGATATTGTTAAGATGAGAGGTAAAGATCAGTCGTTTATTATTATAACGATGATTGAGGATATTCCTGTACACAAGATAATTGTCGGAGCTTATTTGGAGATGTTGGATTAATTTTTCGGGCTCACCTTTGACCTTACTCTTTAAAAACTGCATCTTTTGTGCATTCGACAAAGAGGGGTTGTTGTGCACTGCTTCGGTAAAAAGATCTTTGAACGAAATCCAATTATTGTAATTTCCCTCATAGGTGGTTATTTCCATTTTAGGAGTAGATTTTTCAATATGCGCGACGGACCACATTTTCTTGTTGATGTCTTTCTTGATTTTGTCATAATGTTTCTCGTAATGGGAAAATTGTTCTTTGTACTCGGGGTTTGATCCGTCACACTCGTTGTCCAGCCCCCAATGAAGCGAGTCTATAGCTGCCCAACGAGATTGTATCGTCTTCAGGAGGTCTTCGAACTCCCATTTTTCCGTGACGAGATCAAGGTCGATATTTAATGAGGTTCTCATGAAAGCTTTAAAGTTAGTAGCTTGCTTTTTGAATAGTACTGCCGCTTTACTCTCTTCAAGAGTAGGAGCAGGGGTTTTACAAGCAGCGGGGGCTGCGAAGTTAAGGTTTGAGATTCCGCAGTAGGTTTGAACGTAGGAGGTTTTAATTCAGGGGTTTGCGGTCTGCTTGCGAGAGGGTTATAGTTCTGAATAGTAGTTTTAATGTTGTTATATTTTTCAGTCATTTGATCGTATTGATTAGTACTGAAATATGTATGAGATTTATCACCAAAAGATAACAAAGTCATGTGATTATTATGGAACTCCGTAAAATATTGTTCCAAGGTAGACAATCGACGACGTAGGTAGTCCGAGGTCTTGCGCTCTGCACCATCCTTCTTGAAATTGGTGAAGAGCACATTTATGGCTTCGATCAGTTGATGTTGGGTTGATAAAATGTCTTCCATGTTCGACATTATAAGGATAAAAAGGAGACCTTACTTGTACTGAAGGCTTCTTTGGAGATCAATGTCCTTGCGAGAACAAACCTGGAGTAGCAGCCATGAGGTGACACGATGCTTTCGTAAAACCAGGTTCAATCAGGATCAGTAGGATGATGTTGGAAGGTAAATCCACTCAGTTCTGTTTCCAAGCGAGACACTCACACAGTACAGTTAGTAGGTACACGCGTAATGGTCCCGCTAGGGCTCGAAGGACCAATGTTCGGGGTTGGGGTGAGATTGAGATAAACTAAGATTAAAGATTAAGAAGATGATATATTTCAGTAATAAAGGTTAACTAATCAAACTAATGAGGTGAATAGGATGAGATTGAGTCGCGCCCGATATGCTGTCCGGGAGCGTACTGACTATTTTACTTAGGTAAAACATAAAATATTCAAGGCATATAGCGCGGTGTCGCGATTACGCTGACAGGTTCATTTGTTCGGTGATTGACCCGAACATAAACTATACATAACAAATAGTTTATTCAAAAAGAACAATAAAACTATGTGGACATGGCTCTCGCCAAAGAAAAGGAAAAGTCAAATCGATTATATACTTACTAATAGAAAGGAGAACATTTCAAACTTAGAAATCATATCAAATCTAACGTTTCCCAGCGACCATCGACTCTTGAGAAGCACACTACGGCTTGCACCGATAAAGAAAAGTAGAGCGAATTTCAAAAATAATAAAACCAATCTCAGCACTTCAGTTGAAAAAGAACAGTTCACAAAAACGTTAACCACAAATATAAAACGAAATTGAACTAGAAGAAAATGAAAATACAACAAAATTAAAAAACTAATAATCACCAGTTTAAATTCAATTCGACAGATACCAACACCAAAACGGGAGACCATCCCTGTCCACATAAAATGTCTTATAACCAGAAGAAGTGAATTGACTCAGAAGAAATACCTAACAAAAGAAGAAAAAGACGAACGTACATACCTCTACAAAAACATCTATAAACTAATGAAACGGGAACGCACAGAACGCAGAATAAAAGAAATTAAAACACAACTAGAATCAACAGGTAGTTTAAAGAAAGGACTGACTTAATACCACAAGACGATGGATACCCTATATAAGGGATGATACTAATGGCAAGAAAATATTATCAAGGTCTGGTATAATAGAAAAGGCAACAACATTTTATAAAACAATGTACTCAATAAAAGATACTACTCCAGAAATCGAAGCGACCAACCAGAACTCTACTACTCTAGATAGATTCTCTACTTATGAAGTAATCAAGAAAATCTAATCTCTAAAATCTGGCAAAAGCAACGGGCCAGATGGAATCCCAAATGAAGCACTTAAATTGGGAAAAATTATACTGGCACCATGCATAACAACCTTATTCAACAAGATTTTACACGACAGAACGATTCCGAAAGAATGGGCGCAATCAGACATAATTTTACTATACAAGTAAGGAGACCCTGCCGATGTAGGAAACTACCGACCAATAAACCTACAACCAAATATGTACAAATTATTTGCTTCATGTCTTGAGGATCGTTTAGCAATGTTCATAGAGAAGTTTCAACCGCCGGAACAGGCAGGTTTCAGGAAAAACTTCTCAACAACAGATCACATCCACACTTTAAATTTGATTATAGAGAAATACATAGAGCACAATAGACCACTCTACCTGGCATTTATTGACTACGCCAAAGCCTTCGACTCTATATCACATAAGAGCATGTGGAAAGCTCTACATGAGTGCGAAGTACCGTCGGAGACTATAGACCTCATAAAAGACATCTACTACAAAAGCAAAAGCCGTGTAAAATAAGAGAGACAAGGCCCTGAAATAAACATTTGTAGAGGCGTCAGACAGGGTGACCCCCTGTCACCTAGAAATTTTATAGCTGTGCTCCAAAGCATAATGAAAACTCTGAACTGAGAAAAGAAAGGAATTCATGTAAATGGGAAACTCCTCAGTAATCTTAGATTTGCGGATGACATCATACTCTTCTCTGATTCAGCGTCTCACTAACAGGAAATGATTAATGAGCTGAATGATGTAAGCGGTAAGATCGGCCTAGAACTGAATGCTACCAAGACTAAGATCATGACGAACCACCATTCTATGCCAATACGGGTCAATAACAATACACTGGAATATGTTCGAAGCTATGTTTACCTGGGACAACAAATATCTTTCTCTAAGACAACACACACGAAGATGAGGTTAAAAGACGAGTTACGATAACCTGGAATAAATTCTGGAGCAATAAAGAAACCCTAAAATAAAGAAACCCTAAAATCAAAACTCCCTTTAAATCTCAAGAAAAAGGTGATGGACTCATGCTTATTACCCTGTCTTACCTAATGGCTGCCAAACATGGATATACAAATAATACTAGAAAACTTTTCCAGAGAGCGATGGAAAGGAGCATACTAAACATACAAAGAAAACATAGGAAAAGAAACACAGAAATCAGAAAAACAACAAAAATAATGGATGCTTTGGAACATTCTCAAAAACTAAAATGGAAATGGGCGGGTCATATTACACTTATCGATAAGGAAAAATGGACACAGAGAGTAACTACCCGGCAAGGAACAAGAAACATAAGGAGGTAACCGAAAGAAAATTGGGTTGATGAAATAATAAGAAAAGCCGGTGAAAACTGGATCACAAAGGCAAAGGACAGACAAACGTGGAGCAAAATGGAGGAGGCCTCCACCCGTTGAGGGGTCTATATTGAAAGTGATATATTGTAAATTGTTTTAAAAATTGTATTCATTTAACATTTTATACATCCATATTATGATTTTATTAATTTTAATTGTATTAATTAAAATAAATAATTTTGTTATTTTATGCATGCACATTTATGTACAATAATTCATTAATTAATGTTAATAAAGCCTTTATTTCCCAAAATAATAATTATACATAATTACAAAACAGTTTTCATGCACAATAAATACCAATTCTTATTAATTAATATTACATTTACATTTTATCACCGTAAAATTAAAGATTTCAATTTGGTTTCATTTTTCTACAATTATTTATTATTCTTAAATTAATTGCTTTTATAAAAATACTATTTATTTTTGTATTCTGATTTGATTTAATTTATACAATTATATATTCTTTAACAATTTTCAAATTATTAATTAATTAATCGCAATATGCAACATTCAATTATTATTACTGTTTTTTTATTATTATTATTATTAATTATTCAATTGATTAAATTACATTTTGAATGATATTCCAATAACATATTAATGCACGTATATCATTGGGCTACCCATTTCTGGGCGTAGGCCTCCTCCAACTCTTTACAGTGCTGTCTATCTTGTGCTTGGCGAGTTAATGTAGATCCGGCTACTTGGTGGATATCGTCACTCCAGCGTCGTCGAGGTCGGCCGCGTGGGCGTTTGGCTTCATAGGGATACCAATGTAGAATCTTTTCGCTCCATCTATTATCGGTAGCTTTAGCTGTATGTCCAGCCCATCGCCATTTCAGCCTGCTTGCTAGCTCGACGGCGTCTGTTATCTTTGTTATTGACCTAATGTCTGTGTTTTTCTTCCTATCCTTTAGCCTTATACCCAACATACTTCGTTCTGCAGCTCTTTGGAACACGTTGATTTTATGTACGATGTCTTTTGTAAACGACCAAGTTTGACATCCGTACAGTAGTGTCGGCATAACAACAGTGTCCATCGCTTTCCTTTTTAGATGCATTGGTATTTTACTTTTGAATATTTCCCTCAGTGACCAGTACTTATTCCAAGCTTTATGCGGCGTTCTACTTCACGAGATGTTTGGTTTAGGAATTATATATTTTGCCCTAGGTATACATACTCTACCACATTGCATATAGAATGAGATTCCGTTTGTATTGGTGTTTTTTCGCTATTTGTCATGGCAAATGTCTTCTGCTTGTTCATTTGCAGCCCACACTTTCTACTCTCAACGTCTAGGGTATTTAACATATATTCTAAGTCCTTGTGATTTTAAGAAATTGAAACAATATCATCGGCGCAGCGTAGGTTACTTAGACATTCACCGTTTAAGTTGATGCCTTTGTTTTCCCAGTCTAATTGTATAAAGATATATTCAAGTAGAGCAGTAAATAAGTTAGGTGAGATCGGGTCGCCTCGCCTTGTTTCACGCCTCTTCGGATATCAAATGGCTCTTCTTTGCCTTCCAGCTTAACCACCGCCTTGCTGTTTTTATAGATTTCTTTCAGTATCTCTATGTATCGGTTCTCGACTCCCTGCGTCTGCAGTGCTAACCACAAAGGTTCGTGTTTTATGGAATCAAACGCTTTGCAGTAGTCTATAAACGCTACATAGAGTTTCTTGCCATATTCAGAAAACTTCTCGATAAGCTGTGTCAAGGTGAAGATGTGGTCTATTGTTGAGTATGTTCTTCTGAAGCCGGCTTGTTCTCGGGGTTGGTTGCTATATAACATCCTTGAGATTCGATTTAATAGTACTTTGACAAACTTTTTGTATACTGTTTGCTGTATACTTATTGGTCTATAATTTCCTAAGTTAAGAGTTATAATCGAGATTCCCCATTCTTTTGGAACTTTGTTGAGCGTCAGCATGTCATTAAAAAGGGAGGTCAATATTGGTACTAGCGGGTCAAAATATCGTTTGTTATTCCATCGTCGCCTGGGCTTTTATCTGATTTTAGGTGTTGGATTGCACAGCGCACTTCACTTTCTATGATAGATGGTACGACACTTAGTGGTGTGATTGGCTCTTGTCTAGTACGCTGATGGCTTTCCTCATTTCCATAGAGGTCCCTGTAGAACTGTGTGGCAGTCCCGATAAGGCAATCCCTATTAGATGTTGTTTTGTTTACTTTGTTTTTCAGAGACATAAACCACGGTTTAGATGTGTTCAGTCTAACTTGTGCCCTTTTGACTGATGCTCTCTTTTGCAGCTCTTCTTCTATTACACTATATCGATGTGCCTTGTAATCTCGTTGTATTTGTTTATTTATAAGCCTGTAGAGTGCGCTGAGTTGTTTCTTTTCAGGACGTGTTTTGTTTTCTTTATTCTTCAGTCTATTTCTTTCATTCATAAGTTTTTCAACATACGCTGATAGTGGAGCTATGGTTTTGTTTTTTATTTTTGGTAGTTCTTTTACCGATTCCTTTATTATTTCTATTAGTTTTCCATACGCTAGTTCCATATCATGGCACTGGAAGTTACCTATATGGTTCGCAAATACATTTTTCGGTGACTCTAACTCTAGGGGGTTTAATCTAGAAACTTTGCACCTGTAGTCTCTCCGTGACTTAGTTTTGTTGCAGTTTTGTGACATACTCACTCTAATTAATCTGTGATCTGTAGGGAAGGTGGTGTTTATAACCTGTACATTAGAGACATCTATAATATTTTTGACTAGGATAAAGCCTATTTCATTTCGTACTTTTCCATTTGGTGATATCCAAGTCCATTTTTGTTTAGGATTTTTCTTAAAGAGTGAGTTTTCTATGTAGAGCTGGTTTTCGAAACAGAATTGCAGTAATATATCTCCTCGTTCGTTTCTATCTCCGAAACCCCATGGGCCCATAACTTTCTTATCTTCCGCCGTTGGTTTACCAATTTTGGAGTTAAAATCTCCCATAACTACTGCATCGTTTCCTGTATCTTCTAATGTAAACTGTAGATGTTTATAGAATATTTCTGTTATTGAGGAATATATCTAACCGTATGACTCTATCCGATATACATCTGATATCTATTTTATTTGTTTTCAGATCTTTATTAACTAGAAAACCACCGCCGTTTCTTCCACTTTTTTCGCCATAATATATCATGATGTAGCTTTCGGTTTCTAGTATTTCTTTTCCTTCTTTCTTCACTTCTGACAAGCCAATAACATCCCACTTGAACTTTGTTAATCTATGTCGCAATTCTATAAGTCTTGCCTCGTTTACCAGTGATCTTACGTTCCATGAGCAAAGATAAGTAGTATTTTGTTCTATTCTTGATTTTTTATATGTTTGGTTTTGATTTTTGTATATTTCATTTTGATTCTTAAATCGGTTGGAGGGTTCTGGTCTAATGTTCCCGCGGGGACCAGCCGTATTGGGAGATAATGGTATATTTTTAGGTTCGTGATAGGTT
The DNA here is from genome assembly GCA_950022955.1 of Xestia ashworthii. Taxonomy (NCBI): domain Eukaryota; kingdom Metazoa; phylum Arthropoda; class Insecta; order Lepidoptera; family Noctuidae; genus Xestia; species Xestia ashworthii. The sequence goes on from OX465561.1 coordinate 1,640,853, forward strand.
ATGAAAGAGTTTTCTTGGATGATACTTAAAAGAGAAGGAGGGGCACGACTCAGTTTCCTGGACATAACTTGTTGAGGCCCGAGCGATGGGATTCAACTGTGATGAACGCAAGTAGCTTATTATGTTTTACGATTTATTTTTCTTCTGTATTTGGGTATTTTCCTTGATGACCAGCGCTGACCTCTGAAGCTCCTTTTGACTCAGGTGACTCTGACATAAATCTCTTATTTGAATTTTTCTCTGCAGATGTTTGATTTATGACGTTTTTAGGACGTAATGTGACAATTTTATCATAATGTATAGCTACTTTTTTCCCGGATTCCCACTCACGATTGCATTCTTCTTGGAGTTCTTTCCATTTTTGAAGAACTGCGGGAGAGTAGTCCTCTTTAATATAAATATTTGTACTTTGTAGTGCTTTTTTCTTGCGGAGAAGCTCTATTTTTCTACTTGTTGTTGTGATCGTTACCACCACTGGTCTAATTTGTCCGTTTTTCTTGCCTCTTCTTATTACAGTTTCTATTTCCCATTTCTGACACTGTACTTCCATTTTGGTATTAATTATGTCCAGGATAAAATTTAGTAAGTCTTCATAGTGTCTTTCTCTTTCTTCAAGACCAAAAAACAATAAATTTTTCTTCCTAAATTGTCTATCGATGAAGTCTATTGGTTTTTGTTGTTGTTCAATTTTATTTTCTAACATATTTGGTTTTATTTCAATGCGGTTGAATTTCTCATCTATTGTATAACGGGCTGGTATCCGCAACTCCACGTCAAAGCGTGTATTTTGCGTTTCTCATCTATGTTTTTATTTATGGCTTCCTCAATAATTTCTTCCATATTTTTAATGTCGTGCTTTTGCTGTGCTAAATCATTTTGTATATTTTGTAGCGCTTTTATGACTTCTTCCATATTTAGAACAGCGCCCTCCGTTGCTGAGTAGTTTAATTACTTGGCTACCTCGATCTTCTGATAGTTCGGCCACTCAACGTTAGATGGCGCAAATGACAAATTCTGATGACGGTATTACCATTTACTTTTGAGACTATATTTAGCAAACTTTGTCCAAATTGCCACTTAAGCACTTTTGAGTGTGTGATTATGCTGACTGACCTTTTTCCGGTTGTATTTGAGTATTCTCTTCTTCTTCTGTATTTTTGAGATATTTTGATTGTCGGCAAAAAAACGGTTATCAACTTCGTCTTCGAATTTCACACTAACTATAGCAGTTCTTGAGCTAATAACAATTCTTCCGGTGCTTCACAATTAGTTTTTAAGAATTAGCACTGTTTTATACGGAATAAGCTGTTATAGTATTTTTATTTGCACAAAGAACACAGAGTCGTCGTAAACATTAGCACAGCAGCGCCATCTCATCATGTTTAATGTTAATGTTAATTTTATGATATATTTGTTTTATAAGTCATTCAATAAAGAAATAAAAAGGTTAGCCTATAATAATATACTAATATTTGAACTTTTTACCACCGATAAGCTAAGAAGAACAGAAGAGTCTTTAGGAAGTCAAGATACATGCAGAATGAAATTACAGCAAGAATTAGGTAGCAAAAGGTATAATCATACGGTGACCACAATAATAATTAATTTTATCAAAACGAAATTGCAAAAAAAGGTCGACTCGTGAAGGATTTGAACCTACAACCTCCGACTCGATGCTTGTTTGGGCTTGATATCGGCGCTCTGACATGTTGAGCTAACGAGTCTTGTTGAAGTCACTCTAAAACAACGGCCACTATCGTCAATATGACGTCATGATTACTCATTCTCTGAACAGCATCAACAATAGGGTGTCAGCAGTAACATGCTATCAACAGATACAAAACTTTACCTACAGACAACGGATCATCAGAAGGTAATGTTGTACCGACAGATATAGTTGTCCTGACGCTTTCAATCATGGCGGCTAGTGGAGACTAACAATATAATTGTGCGCAAACGTCGGTGTAACTCTATTCCTTCACCTTCATAGTCCAACAAGACGGCAGACTAGCACAACGGGGAGCCATCAGGCGCAGGAGAGCTAACGACTTAACGTGCACACTGAGACACAGGGGTGTGTCACAAACCACAGTCTGCGGGAGAAATGGGTAATGGAAAAGCCCGAGCTGGGAATAAAACACAGGACCTCACGCTCACGTTTGTGACCACGCATCATCAAAACATCAGTCCTATTGAATCGGGCAATTGATGGCCAAATATTAAAAACATTAAAAAAAAACGAAACTGAAAAAAGATTGACTCGTGGAGGATTCGAACCTCCGACCTCCGATGCGAATGTGACTCGTTAGCGAAGATTTGAATCGGCGCTCTACCAACTGAGCCAACGAGTCTTATTGCTAGAACGTTAAAATGCCGACCGTATTCCGTTCGTATAACGTTTCATAATATGGCGCAATACCAAAAGCACTGAAGTATGTATTACCTCTTCATAGTGCGTTCAGATTATATTTATTACCAAAGTGTTAAGAATCACAAAATGTTATCTCAAGAACCATCTAATGAGCGTCTTCTAGTCACATGAATTGCAGTATCATGGCTCAGATCTCAAGTAAGTGCGGCGTCTCCCCACACGCAATGGTCCACCCAGTCTTGTACCGCCTGCTTCTGTGAACTTGATGACTTTATGACCGAGTCAGTGAGTGGAAGTTGAATTTGTGTTAAAATATTTGAACTTTTTACCACCGATAAGCTAAATACAACAGAAGAGTATCTTTAGGAAGTCAAGATACATGCGGAATAAAATTACAGCAAAAATTAGGTAGCAAGAGGTATAATCATACGATGACCACAATAATAATTTTATCAAAACGAAATTGCAAAAAAAGGTCGACTCGTGAAGAGCTGAAAACTATGTGCACAATCGTAAATGTGACGACATTATTTATATTAAACAAACATTTTCCTCATTATTGCATTGGGAATTACCCTGCTTGAAGCATTGATACCTATATTAAATCCGTGCATGTGGTTTAATACCATGAAGGATTGTATTAACCGACCCGGCCGCCTGGGCCAACATGGTGTCTCTATAACCTTCTCATTTCGGTGAGCCCTGTGTCAAACAAGCGAAAAGTCACCGCGGCCAAAGAAACTTTTAATTTAAATTATGTATTTACATGAAGATTGTACAAGTACGAATTGCTCCAACAACCCGAGGAAATTCAGCTATTTAATTTTTTTTATGCAGCATCATACTTCATAAACTGTATTCATTATACAATATAGCAATTGCTGATGAAATTTCCCGTACTATTCTGCCTGCTCTTGATATGATACTCCCACAGAATCAGCTACAGAAATCAGCATAGTGCCTAATGCATAAAATCGTATAAAGTTGATGAAGCGGTGGCACTCCATGATTTCTGAAAAAAAAAAAACATATTATACTTTAAAAACAAAGTTCAACTTTTTGCAACTTACCTTGATGAGGTTACATGGACGAGAGGCATAATTTCAGTCAACAGTAAATGTACCGCTAATTTTGAAAGTCTAAACCTAATGGTAAACTCCGCGTCATTCACCCATTTGCATGTAGTTCACCCTTTTAATTCTCCTTGAAGAAGCGCATTGACGTCTTATTTCTTCACCAGCGTCACTTTCAGTACTATCCCTAACTTCCATATCACTGGGGAATATTGAAAGTGTCGTTTTTCAAATAAAATTCGTGAAGTGAATCTGATATCATATGAAAATCTGAGATTACAATTTGGATTGTTTACATCGATCAAAACAAACATCAAATTCAAATGTTATTGACATGTCACCGTAAAATTGTCAAACACGTTATATTACAATATAACGTGTTTTTCTCTAGCGATATTGTAATATCTCGAATTATTGTCAACTGAACATACGGAAGTATCTCTGCCCCCATAATCGGGACTTGGGGCACCCCCCCGTTAGGTTAGTTAGGTTCCTTTTGAGATGTGTACCATTTGTCACTAAGACATTGTGACCATGATTACATGTACATTTTGACAATGGGGCATTACAACCGTTGAACATTTTATAAAGTTGACTACCCAGTCCCTGAATGCTTTAAACCCTGCACCCGGAAATACGGGCCCCGCGAAGAGGGCTCCGTCGACTACGCTTTTTAGGGGAATATAAAGTGTTTTAAGGTTAGGTTATAAAAATCGGTATTTCTCAGGAATGGTACAAAATCTTTTCACGAGAGTTGTACCACTGGGCAAGGGGGACCCCTCCTCCCTCCACACCGCGTAAGTTGACTACCATCGCATGCATTTCACGAAAAATAATGCGTTTTGTTGTAAGCAGTATGTTCATTTGACAATATTTCGAGATTTTACAATATCGCTAGAGATATTACAATATAACGTATTTGACAATTTTACGGTGACAGACACACTCAAACTGTCATTTTCGAACAGAGGGCAATCCGTAGTCTATGATCCGTCCTCTCAAAGATCGATTGGTTGAAAAGATTTTTAAAAATATTTTGATGGTTTTATTTTTATTGAGTTACTTAATTTTTGTTTGCTTAATTGTGTAAAGCTAATATAATATTTAATGTGTAATAGATTCTCTGCAATATTAATTAGTTAGTTAGTTATTAGTTTTAAGTTATCTTGCTGCGCCCTAGCACATGTACTTACTAGTTTTAAGCGTGAAATTGGTTGTATATGTACATTGTGCATTAAATAAATAAATAAAGATTGCTATTACAATACGCGGATCGTTTTTAGCTACTTTACTACAAATCTGGATTGAGTTTTCGTTTTTAAATCTAGAGAATTTGGATTAGATTGTTTATTAATTTCGGCCGATAGTCGTCCAGACGCTTTCAATCATGGCGGCCAGTGGAGACTAGCAGTATTACAGTGCACGAGGTGAACGCAGACACAGGTGTACTCTCTATTCCTTTACCCTCATAGTCCAATGGGACGGCAGACTGGCACAACGGGGAGCCATCAGGCGCAGGAGAGCTAACGACTTGACGTGCACACCGAGACACAGGGGTGTCTCACACCAACAGTGTCCAGAATGCAAGGTATTTAAGGTAATGGTAAAACTCGACCTGGGAATGAAACTCAGGACCACACGGTCCACAGTGACGTTTGTGACAACGAAAACAGCGGTTCCATTGAATCAGGCAACTGAAAGCCAAACATTAGAAACATTAAAAAATAAACGAAACTGCAAAAGTTTGACTCGTGAAGGATTTGAACCTCCGACCTCCGATGCGAATGTGACTCGTTAGCGAAGAAATAAATCGGCGTTCTACCAACTGAGCCAACGAGTCTCGTTACTCATTACTGAAAACTATGACCACAATCGTGAATGTGACGTCATAATTATGCTTAACACTTTCTTCATGCAATCATTGGGAATTTCCATATTTTTGCTTGACAATAAGATATATTTACAAATAATCAATTAGGTAACCGGAGTTATAATGTAATTGCGCAATGTTGCATACAATGATTACAGCCGGTTGGGCGCAGTGGCTGAGCGATCGACAGCTGCACTGCGTGTCCCGAGTTCGATTTCCGAGCGTAACAAATATTTTGTGTGGCTTGCAAGAAGATGTTGAACAGAATTGTGTGGAAGTATTTGACCACAATCATGAATATGACGACTTAATTATGCGTATCACTTTCCTCCTGATAACATCGGGGACTTCCGATTTCTGCTTGAAATTATGATTGATTTCATCACCGGACATTTTTTGAATGATATTTGGAGTTTTGCACTCTCTCTTTCACCAAGAGGATGCCTGTGTCCCAGCAGCAACCATTATAAAGAGCATAAAAAACCTCTTAACGAAGCTGAAGGCACTTGTTCTCCCCATCTTTGGGGTATTTTCTTGTTCTCGACTCAGATACCGGAGTGTCTCAAGTTGATAGTTTCCAGTGATAACATTGAGACAACTAAAAAGGCAGAAAGTAACCCAAATGGCAATGGAGATAGCTATGCTCAAAGTTTCCATGCGATATCGATTCAGAAATAGGAGATCCGTAGAGAAATCAAGAATTGCCAAGCTTAAGTGACAGCGTTCTGTAAACCAAACTAAGTGGAAAGATTATTGCTGGGAAATGACGTTTTTTTGGGGTGAAAATCACGTTTAGCGTAAAACTCAATGTACCTAACACACTCAAAAAAATTGCTGGTGTATGGATTGAATAATGTGGGGGTCGTGGAGGTGTTTCAAGTAAAGTTCTTACATTAACAACATGACTTGTGAAAAAGTTGGAACATTGATTCCCAGTCATGGTCTAGAACAAAAAACGATCGCAAGGATGGGGAAGACAACAAGGATTCCGCAACTATGACTGATTTGCCATTGGACTGTTCGTCGACGGGAAGTTTCATTCAAGTGCCTTTCGGCTTTGATAATCTAAGAGTATTTTTACTCTATTTATGGTGACACTTGGAGAAGCCTTATGTTCAGCAATATTTGGGTTGAAATACTAAAAATATTTTAGGTAGTGCTCTAATCATAAACTATAAATAAATAATATAAATATACTCATATTTAAGTACTAGATACGAGTAGTATACTAAATAGATAGTTATGTATATCCGTATTTTTTTGTACAGCTGTTATCTTTTTAATTTGTTGTTTGCAGCGAGTGAGTAATCAAACTAATCAATAATCATGACGTCATGTTGTCTGACTGACAGACTGGTCGCAGTTTTCAGGTACGAGTAACAAGACTCGTTAGCTCAGTAGGTAAGAGCGCCGATATAATTCAACACTAGAGCATCGGAGGGCGGAGGTTCAAATCCTTCACGAGTCGGTCTTTTGCAAAATTTTATGTCAATTTTTTTTTTAATGTTTTAACTAGATTACAATCAACAGCCTCGTGCAATATTATCCCTTTGGTCTCGTAGTCACAAACGTGACTGCTGAGCGTGTGGCCCTGAGTAAGATTCCCAGGTCATACAAACTGTTATGAACTGGTTTTTCCATTTCTCTTGGAGTTTTGGACATTGGTGGCTTGACAAACAAGTATCTACCTAAATGCACTGGTTGACTCGTTGGGGTTGCTGTCCCTCACCTCTATCTGTTGTGTCAGACAGCCGTTCCATCGGATAAGGCGCCTATACGAGCTAAATTAGCAACTCTATTTGTGGTGGTTCAAACTTCGTTTGAAATGCTGTTAGAATAAAGTTCTAATCAGCTTGCACTACAAAGCGGTTGTTACGTCAGCCACTGCGGACCAAATAGCGCGAAATTAGTGGTTTCGATCGATTTACAAAAAAACTATTGATTGGATTAAAAAACTAAAACAGTATCATGCTAATATATTGCTTGTAGAATTATTTGCCAAAAAATCAGAATGATCGCATGCATATTAGTATGTTTTCTATTGTTTGAAAGATATTTTTAGAGGTAAGTTCGTGATTTCTTTTTATCGAGCCAAATTAATTGTATTATGTTTTCAAAACAGTATCATGCTAGCATATATCCTGAAGAATATCATATATTTTTCTGGTCTTGTTTATAGCAGTGAATCATATACTTTTAGTAATTATAAAACTCGCGTTTAGCTCGTGTAGTCGCCTTAATGAGAGTAAATGGAATAGACACTTGTGCACTCTGTACTAACATCAAACTAAGTAACTCTACGCAACAAAATCGTTTATTTTGGGGTGAAAAGTCACGTTTTACGGTAAAACTTAATGTAACGCACTCAAAACATTGTGCTTGTGGGAGCTTTATGTCAGAGTCAGTGGCGAAAATAGAATTTAGGTGAACTTTCGGCCACCGATACGCTAAGAAGAACAGAGCACACCCTCTTTAGGAAGTCAAGATTTCCGCTTGAAAAGAATCTTGACTTGAAATTACAGCCAGAATTAATTAGTCAGATGTGTAATACTAAAATACTGCAAAAAATCGACTCGTGGAGGATTTGAACCTCCAACCTCCGACTCGATGCTTGTTTGGCCTCTCATTATTTATATATATATATATATATATATATATTTATGTTTTATGTATGTATTTATGTACTTATCTATTCATATATTTTATTTTAGTTTTAAATATTTTCGTACCTATTTGTTTTCTGTTATTGCACCTACTGTGTATTGTCTCTGCATCACCCTAAGGTAGACTGGTAGAAAATGCCCAAGGCATTAAGTCCGCCTTTGTACAGTTTTTACTTGTGCATAAAGTTTTAATAAATAAATAAATAAATAAATAAATATCGGCGCTCTGACATGTTGAGCTAACGAGTCTTATTATAATGACGCGAAAATGTCGACCATATACTGATATTCTGGTAATACATAATATGGTGCAATAGCAAAAACATTGAAACATTACAGCTTCATAGTGCATACAGACTATATTTCTTAGATGACATTGACACAGTGATAATTTAAATCGCAAAATGTAAACTTACGATCCATGTTATAACAGGCGCCCACCTAGCCATACGTTATCGAGGCTGAGTTACAACTCGCAACAAGAATTTGTGTGGCTACAACTAAAAAACCCGACTGTTTAAAAATCAAAGCTAAGCAAAGTTCATGGTTCATCAGATCTCAAGTGAGTATACGCGGCGTCAACCCACAGACAAAGACAAACAAACCCACCTAGTCTTACACCGCCTGCTCCTGTGACCACTTTAAAACAAGGATCACCATCGTGAAAATAACGTCATGGTTATTTACTATGACCGACCGAGTCAGTGAGCGAAAGTATTATGTGTGTTAATATATTGAACTTTTTACCACAGTTAAGATAAGAAGAACAGAAGAGTCCCTCTTGAGGAAGTCAAGATACATGCAGAATGAAATTACAGCAAGAATTAGGTAGCAAAAGGTATAATCATACGGTGACCACAATAATAATAATTTTATCAAAACGAAATTGCAAAAAAAGTCGACTCGTGAAGGATTTGAACCTATAACCTCCGACTCGATGCTTGTTTGGGCTTGATATCGGCGCTCTGTCATGTTGAGCTAACGAGTCTTGTTGAAGCCACTCTAAAACAACGACCACTATCGTCAATATGACGTCATGATTACTCGTCCTCTCAATAGCGCCAACAATGGGTTGTCAGAAGTCAACAAATCGCCCCACGCTTTTACAATCAAATACTTATTATCTTCGCTTATTATAATTAAACTTGAACGATACATAATTTATTTTTGGTTTTTACGTGCATTGATACAAGCGTGTTTTTCTAGTGTTATTTTCTACGGATCTCCTATTTCTGAATCAATCTCGCGGGGAAACTTTGAGCATAGCTATCTCCATTGCCATTTTTGTTACTTTACTTAAGCCTTTTTAGTCTCGTTTTAGTGCAAAGTTATCACTGGACTAAAACTTTAATCTTGAGACACTGCGGTATCTAAGTCGAGATGATATACGCAACTTCCCGAACACTGCCCATAAGGATTCCTCAATTAACTTCTTTCTTAACTTAACTGCACTTAGCTCAGTAAGACTTTAAGTGAAAAAAGTAGATATTTCTTCCCGGAAATTACTAAAAGCTAAAGCAAACTTTAAAGAGAAGCTGCTTATCGTTGAACGATGGATGGACTGTGTATAGGATGATGTGGCTAGAAGGAGGTGTCTGATGAGATGACGAGTGATATAGAAGTTTGGAATAAGAAGGCATGCTGCGCAGACCTCATTGAATTGGCATAAGGGCAAGAGAATGACGATGATCGGAGTCTTAGTTCAAGTATAAAAGATATATATTCAACATAATACTCATAAGTTTTATCAGTCATTAATAATCATATCTACGGTTTAGATATGATAAAAATGCATATTTAGATAAATGTATTTAAATACTCGTAGTATCTATACTAATGTTATAAAGCTGAAGAGTTTGTTTGTTTGAACGCGCAGGAACTACTTATTGAAATTGAAAAATCTTTTTGTGTTGGATAGTCCATTTATCGAGGAAGGTTATAAGCTATATACTATCAAGCTACAACATAAAGGAGCATTAATTAAAATTGTTGCAAAAACGGGGAATATTAATTCCTTTTGTGTGTGTTACCTCAGAACTTTCGACTGCGTGAACCGATTTTGATGATTCTTTTTTTATTTGAAAGCTGGTGCTTCCCCTTTACATGTCACGGGGATGAGCCTGTTACATGTGAGTGTTTGGTTAGGTTCTGATTATGGGATCCACGACAAAGTAACGGAACTCTTCAATTCTAAGCAGCAAATTTACGATACTCGGCCAAATCTTTTATATTCCCGGATATTTGAGTCACCTACCATAACGTCGTTATTAAGTGACTTATAAAGGGGCCTCCCCCACTTTTGAAGTCAGTTAATAACGACGTTCTCAATTCAATGTTCCCCGATAACTCGAAGATGGCTGGACTTCTTTTTTATTGTTTGAAAGGGTATAATTACCAGGTGGTCCCATATCAAAAAAATATCGATATACATATACAAAAAATCACGCCGGTACGCTGTCAAAGGGTAAGCAATATGAACCACTAAAAATTGAAAAATAAAAAACTCTTTTGCAAAAAATAAAACCGACTTCACACAAAACCTTTAAAAATAACTTTAACTTCAGAAGTCGGTGATAAAAAACTAAATCAATCAAACAAAGGTCATTATCTCTTTTATGTGACGCAGACGAAGTTGCGTGGGTCAGCTAGTATTTTATATCGATCCGAGGGACTAAACGAAGCCATTATATACCAGAGTCTGTGGTTTGAGTTTGTAGTCAATGAAACCGAGGGTATATTATGTTGGCGTTTAGTCTCGAGGTGCAAACTTTACTTTTCACTTGGAGTGCGAGAAAAATAGTCAATTTAGTATAAAAATTGTTTTTTATTCCTTCAGTCCATAAAACTTTCAAGTTTTAAGGTAAATATTCCGCGATTTTGGCAGCAAAAGATTATCTATTATGCCTTTTGCTCTTTGTTCGACGTCAAACTCTTCACTGTCACTGAAAAAACCTAATACATTTATTAATAACCAAACAAATACACTCGACAAAAATTCTGAAATTTCCACCCACATTATCCTTTGGCTCACTGACTCGGTCATTAAGTCATCGAGTTCACAGGAGCAGTTGGCACAAGACTATGTGGGCCATTGTCTGTGGGGTGACGATGACGCCGCATACTCGCTTAAGATCTGAGTCGTGAACCTACAACTGAGGAGGTTGTCTTTGCACCCCGGCACACTTGGTTCGAAGTCTATTTGTGAGTTCCAATTAACTCGACAACTTTTCATACAAGTTGTTATATCTGTAAATATTCCTGACGCTGTAATAAGCATACAGGGTGTTAACAACCTCATCACGAAGCCGTCAACCAAGCATTTTGCACATCAAACTAAGTGAAGTTATGCAAAAATGAATGCTGGGAAAAGACTTTTTTTTGGGGTAAAAAAACATGTTTTGTGGTAGAACTCAATGTTACGCACTCAATACATTATGTTGACGGATGTATTTAATATTACGGGGGTCGTGGGGTTGTTTAAATAAAAATCTTACAATAAAAACTTGTATTTAACAAAAAAACTTGTCAAAAAGTTGGAACCAATATCGCAAAGATGGGGAGAACAAGTGCCTTTCGGCTTCGTAAAGAAGTTTTTTACGCCCTTTATAATGGGTGCTGCTGGGATACAGGCATCCTCTCGGTGAAAGAGAGAGAAAGAGAGAGTGCAAAACTCTAAATATCATTCAAAAACTGTCCAGTGATTTATTTATTTATTTATTTAGGGAAAACAAACAATTGTAGCGAAAATTATGAAAGGCTTGGGATCAAACGCTAAAGGGATTGATGATTTGAGTCTGGATATGATCATGCTCACATTGCCAACCACCCTCCAGGTCATCACTACAATAGTAAATAAATCAATAGAGTCAAGCACTTTTCCTAACTCATGGAAGTGTGCTATTGTGCGTCCGCTACCTAAAATTAGTAACCCAATAACTTTCAAAGATCTACGCCCGGTAAGCATTCTGCCTTGTTTGTCCAAGGTCTTAGAGAGGGTGGTTTACAATCAAATGCTGGAATATCTGGAAACAAACAGTATGCTCCCTGACCTTCAGTCTGGCTTTAGGAAAGGCCGTGGGACGGCTACAGCTCTCTCTGATGTAGTAGGAAATATATTGGAGGCAAGGGATAGGGGGGAGGGGACAATCCTTGCTCTTCTGGATTTCTCACGGGCCTTTGATGCAATAAATACAACTCTATTGCTTTCTAAGTTGGCCTACTATGGTTTCACAGGGGAAACAATAGAGTGGTTTGCTAGCTACCTGCAAAATAGAACTCAGCTCGTTGAGATCCAGAGGGAGGATGGATCAAAAATATCATCCCCACCTCGTCAGGTGCCGCGTGGTGTGCCTCAGGGTTCAATTTTGGGCCCCCCGCTCTATATCCTTTACAGTGCCGATATAATAAACTCATTCCATCATTGCAAATATCACATGTACGCAGATGATATCCAATTATATATATCTTTCAAGCCAACAGATACAACAGAGGCAGTACGAAAAATTAATAGGGATCTGGAGAGAGTGGTAGAATGGTCAGAAAGCAACTCACTGGTTTTAAACCCATTAAAGTCGAAATTTATGATTTTGGGGAGTACGAAAATGATCAGCGCAATACTGTCGGCTAAACCACAAGTCATTATCAGGGGCGATAAAATCGACAGAGTGGAAACTGCATGCAATCTTGGTCTAACTATGGATCCTCAACTACGTTTTGAAAAGCACATCAGTAACTCCATGAGGAATTGTTTTTATAGATTAAGGCTACTGTACTCCATTAGAGACTACCTGAGTGTTCAGCTACGCAAGCAACTAGTAGACAGTCTTATTTTGTCTAGACTTAATTACTGTGACACCGTGTATGGACCATGCCTGTTAGAAAGAACCAATAAACTAATTCAACGAATACAAAATGCATGTACACGGTTCTGTGTTAATATCCCTCGTAGAAGTCATGTCACTCCTTATATTAACGAAAATAATATTTTGAAAATGGCTGCTAGGAGAAGGTTGCATCTGGCTAGTTTGCTTTTTGGAGTGGTCACTACAAAGAAACCACACTACCTTTTTGATAAGCTAAGTTGGAGACAGAGTAAATATGAACCGCGTTATTCCACAAAACCGCTTTGTAATCCACAACATAGAACCGCAGCATTCAGGGGTTGCTTCAAATTCGCCGCCACACACTGTTGGAATGACCTTCCACCACCAGTGAGAGTCCTGAAAACAAAAAGGCGTTTTTTAAATATTTTAAAGAAAAGCTTCATGCAACTGCAGCAATCCGATGATAGGTAGATCTTATTGCACCAGTGCATTTGGAACTTACCTCGGGGTCACGGCCTAAGAGCAATTGGAGAAGGCCTTCAACAATGCAAGGCGTGCTCACGGCTGATGCATTGCGCCTTTCAATTAAATTGATCCAAGGCAATTAAGTTTACTTCGTTTGGTCAAACGACGCCATTCCATAATGCAAATGGCCGCCACGCCCATGGTTCATTCATGGGATGGTGTATTGACCATTGTTGAAAATCTCTTTCCATGCTGTGATCAGTACCTGGAGATTCAATAGATATTTAATTTCAGATTTTAATAATTAGTTATAATAAGCTAGTTTTTGAGCATCTTTTTTGTGTTGGTTTTTGTTTGTTGGCAGTACTACTTATCATGTATTTTTTATTCTTATTTACACAAAATATTCTGTAGGTACACTTGCAAATATGATATTCGTGTTACAACTCAATCATTATGTAAATTTTCCAAAAACACATACATTTAATAGTACTTACCATTATTATTATTAGTGTTTAAATAATAACTGAGACACCATAGCACACCCCATGGCGGCGTCACTATGTCACTCCTCTCCTTTGGCCTTTGCTGAAAATCAGCGCTGAGGACTTACGGTTCGTCCGAAGCCACAGCATTTAGCTGAGCATCGACCATTTTTGCACGGATTGGACGCGCAGTTTCATTTATGTTTCACATAGTTCGTGCCTTCATGTAATGATTTAAGTTTCGTATTGTACCTGTACCTATGACCTATGTAGTTTGTTATTGTTTTGGGATCTCCTTATGTCATCGTTGTGTCAATGTCATGTCGAAAATGCTCGTCTATGGTGTCACCATGCCATAGACGTGCATTTTCTAGAGTTCTCTGTGGTGTGACCACAGATGCCACAGGGCATTGACATAAAATTTTCTGTCTCAGTGCCACAGGGGATCTCAGGGCAATCGTAGACGGAGAATAGTATTCTCTGTGAACTGCGAAGGAAATATTAGATTTTATTTTATTTTTATTTTTTATTATTATTAGCTTTCATGTCTTCTTGCGTTTTATTATTGCGCGTTTGTGGTCTGTGCAAAATAAACGGTTTTTCTTTCTTTCTTTCTTTCTTTCTATTGTACAGTATATCTTACAGCAACTATTACAACGTATTAGATTAATGTACAATCCACGACGTTTCCACGTATTACTTCGATAGGAGATACAGTGTAGAGTGACACAGTTTTTTAAATAACAATAACGTTAACACAAATACAAGAAAGAAAAAACATAAAAAAAGTGTCCATCAGTTAGTAAAATAACGGCAGGAATATATATAAAAAGCGAATGTTACATTACTTAGCTAATGATTGAAGGTAGAAAAAAATAAAAAGTAAAAGTAACAATAAAATAAAGAAAAGGCAACACTAAAATTACTAACTAAGCAATTTCAGACTATTGACTAAAAGTTTTTTAAATTTATGGCGATCTAATGCAAATATATCTAATTTAACAAAATGTTCGTTATAGGTTTTCGCTATCCTATGGATGGGCGCCCGCTCACCCGCGTTTGTACGACAAGGTGACGTAGCAAATAGTGGGTGGACGCGTGCCTCTCGCCGAATAACTGTTCTGGGCACAACATAAAATGTATTACTAACAATCTCGGAGCAATCGATTTTATTGTGCAACAGATCATGAAGCATTATGAGTTAAAGAAAAGTTCGCCTTGATTCCAACGTAAGAAGGTTAAATCTATCTAAGGACTCATTGTATGAGCTACGATCCATGTGGCTTCTAAACTGCATTGATCTTAAAAACTTCAGCGCAAGTTTTTAAGATCAATGCAGTTTAGAAGACTTTTTCCAGGGCGAGATTGTACTTATC
The DNA here is from genome assembly GCA_950022955.1 of Xestia ashworthii. Taxonomy (NCBI): domain Eukaryota; kingdom Metazoa; phylum Arthropoda; class Insecta; order Lepidoptera; family Noctuidae; genus Xestia; species Xestia ashworthii. The sequence continues at coordinate 1,655,979 of OX465561.1, forward strand.
GTAATAGGGGTCCCATATCATACAGGCATACTCAATTTGTGGTCGGATTAAAGAATTAAATAAATACAGGAAAGTGGCTGGTCGCTTGAAATCTACCGATGATCTCATCACAAGATGGTACATTTGAAATGCTTTGGCAATAATCTTATCGATGTGTAGATTTAGGTGTAGTTTACAGTCCAATAAGATACCCAGGTCACTTATCTGCGTCTCTCTAAGAAGTGGCTCGTTGCATATAGAATAATTAAAACTAACGATGTTTTTGTTCTTAGTGAAATTCATGTACCTACACTTAGCTACGATTAGTTGTAGTTTATTTAATTTACAATAGTCAGATAATCTATTCAGGTCATCCTGTAAGAGATAACAATCATTGATTGTTAAGATTTTCCTGAAGATTTTGAGGTCGTCAGCATACAGTAAAAAATCACTGTTTTGAAAGCAATGCCCGATGTCATTTATGTAGAGTAAAAACAGTAAGGGACCAAGAATTGATCCCTGAGGAACCCCGGAGGTAGCAAGAAAAGTGTCGGAATGATACCCATTACTCACAACAGTTTGATTGCGATTACTTATATAAGACTGAAACCAGCGCAGCAAATTGCCTCTAATGCCATTGAATGCAATTTTGTTCATTAATATTTCATGGTCAACTCTATCGAAAGCTTTTTTAAAATCTGCATCCATATTTTTAAATAGGTGAGTCGTAAATATCATTAAGTTAGTAGTGGTGGATTTGTTTTTGACAAAACCGTGTTGTTGAGGAACCAATTGCTGATGAATGAAAGGGTAAATTTTGAGATGTAAGTACAAGTTTTTCAAAAAGTTTAGCTAAAGCACAAAGTAGGGAAACTGGTCTGTAGTTTTCGACATTTTGCCTAGAACCACTTTTGTAGATAGGAACTAAATTTGCATTTTTCCAGACAGGGAAATATACCATCCTGAACACATTTGTTAAAAAGAATCGTTACAGGTTTAGAGATGGTATCAGAAGTCCATTTTAGAAAGCAAGGAGGTATCCCGTCAGGTCCTGGGCCTTTAGTAATATCCAACAGCTGTAACTGTTTGCTAACTAAACGGTCGCTGAAGTATAAGCTATGGAGGGAAGTGTCACTAGCGTTGGATTGATCAGGCGTGGGGCACCGGCCGGGCGTTAGACTAGTCGGTTCGTAGACTGATTGAAAGAAATCAGAGAAAAGGTTACATATTTCATTCGGATCACTAGAAACATTACTTTTATAAAACATACGACTAGGGATACCTGACCTGCCCCGGCGGTTAGCTATGTATGTCCAAAAATGTTTAGCGTATAGCGGAATACTGTCCTCAACGGTTTTCATGTAAGTTAGATAGCATTTGTTGCATTCATCCTTAAAACGGGCTCTATATAAAGAAAATACTTCGTAGTCGGATAAGTTCTCGAATTTTTTCCACTTACACCAAGCTTTCTTTTTACAGTTGAATGTACGAATGAGAGATTTAGTGAACCAAACCGGGAAGTTAGGACTTTTATGCTTCACTATAGGGACATGAGTTTTTAGTATACCGTATACGTAGTTGTAGAAAATATCCACACTTGCTTCAGCAGAATGGCTGTCTAAAACCGAATCCCAATCAATTTCGTTTAAATCTCGGTTAATTAGCTGATAGTCAGCCTTACGAAAATTGTATCTTTTAATATGTTGAGTAGGTAATGAGTTGATGTTAATATCGAATGAGAGTAAGGTAAAAAATGGAGGATGGTGATTATCAGGTTGAAGCAGGTCTTGATTGGGTTTGTTAACACCACAAACATTATTATAGAGAACTAGATCAAGGATACGCCCATTTGTGTTTGTAATGAAGTTATATTGCTTCAAGTCGTGAACAGTCTGGAAGTCTCTTAACTGTTAACATATAGAGGACGTGCCCAGGCCGCTTAAGGATTTCAGAGAGGGATCAATTTTTGTCCACTGGGCCATAGGAATGTTATAATCTCCAAGCAGCAGCAACCCATCCACATTTGTTGAATTAATATATTATCCATGTTTTCAAAATGCAAGTTGTAAACCCCAAACGGAGAATTATTGGGTATATAGGCTGCGCTAACGATATTAAGTGACGTCTTGTTGCTGCTAGGAATTGCGACAACTATGTGTTCGTAATGTTTGTCAATGCACTCTGCGTGGGTAAAGGAATACAGATAGGGTTGTATTCCCGTAAAACAGCAACCAGCACACCTCCTCCGTCTGATTTATTGGTTGCAGATCTATTACGATCACAACGAAACACAACATAATGGTCATCAATGAATTCACTATTACTAATAGAAGGAATTAGCCACGTCTCAGTTAAAACTATAATATCATAACAATTAGAGAGAATATTCATGTAAACAGTATTTAGTTTTGTGCGTATGCCTCTGCTATTTTGGTAGTAGATACTTAGATCGTTTCCAATGTTAGCCATAATTTGAGTCTTAATGTGAAATATTACAAAAAAAAGATATATACCTACTGACGTTTCGATTTGAATATTATTATTGAGTGGCCTGACTTAACATAAATCTTTAGACGATTTAATAGCTATGGTGGAGGAATTTTCAGACCGAATTACGAGAATGGTAACGTGCTTTATCCAAACAACTCATACTTCTTCGCTAGTTCACGGGTTTCACGCAACAACTGCTTCTCCTGGAGAGTTAGGTGTTCGTTGACGTAGATAGTCCTAGGAGCTCCTGTGATGCCTACGTCGGTGGAGATCAGGCCTTTCTTCAGATGGTAAGCGCTAAGCATATTGTCTCTTAAGCAGCGAGTTTTTAGTTTAACAATTATATTTTTAGGCCTTTCGTTGGATGCAGCGTGATCAATCATGTTTACAAACAGAAATTGGAAGTCCCCGATGTTTTCAAGAGGAAAGTGATACGCATAATTAAGTCGTCATATTCAGGCGCTACCCCAGGCAAAATTAGCAACTCTATTTGTGGTGATTCAAACTTCGTTTGAAATACTATTAGAATAAAGTTCTAATCAGCTTGCACTACAAAGTGGTTTTTACGTCAGTCACTGCGGGTCGAATAGTGCGAAATTAGTGATTTTTATTCTTTATAAAATCAAATTTCCGTCTTTTGAAAAAAAAAAAACTAGCATTATGTTCATTATTAAATTGTCTATCCATTAGTATAAGAAGCAAATCAAAATAATGTTAACTTTACGAGAAGAAGCATGTTATAAATATTTTTTTCTCATTTTTGTGGTTTCATTGTGAGGGGATTTATTACACATTATGAGACTTAAAATAAAAAATAAAACTACCACTTTGCAGTCTAAGAATATGTAGAAATTTAATGTATTTTTATTACTTGGTATTTCTTTTGGATAAAGAGGAGTTGGCTCCAAAAAACTGCACAAAAAACGGCTTTTGCTTGGGGTAGCGCCTTCATGATTGTGGTCAAATACTTCCACACAGTTCTGTTCAACATTTTCTTGCAAGCCACACAAATACTTGTTACGTTCGAAAATCGAACTCGCGACACGCAGTGCAGCAGTCGATCGCTCAGCCACTGCGCCCAGCCTGCTGTAATCATTGTATGCAACATTGCGCAATTACATTATAACTCCGGTTACCTAATTGATTATTTGTAAATATATCTTATTGTCAAGCAAAAATATGGAAATTCCTAATGATTGCATGAGGAAAGTGTTAATTATAATTATGACGTCACATTCACGATTGTGATCATAGTTTTCAGCAATGAGTAACAAGACTCGTTGGCTCAGTTGGTAGAGCGCCGATTTATTTCTATGCTAACGAGTCACATTCGCATCGGAGGTCGGAGGTTCAAATCCTTCACGAGTCAATCTTTTGTAGTTTCGTTTTATTTTTTAATGTTTCTAATATTTGGCTTTCAGTTGCCTGATTCAATGGAACCGATATTTTCCATTACCAATCTATGTTGCAGTCTCGTCACTGTTGGTGTGACACACCCTGTGTGTGTGCATGTTAAGTCGTTAGCTCTCCTGTGCCTGATGGCTCCCCGTTGTGCCAGTCTGCCGTCCCATTGGACTATGAGTGAAAAGGAATAGAGAGTACACCTGTGTTTGCGCACACCTTGTGCAGAGTAATATTGCTAGTCTCCAATGGCCGCCATGATTGAAAGCGTCAGGACAACTATATCTGTCGGTACATCATTACCTTCTGATGATCCGTTGTCTGTAGGTAAAGTTTGGTATTGTATGGTATGTTGATAGCATGTTACTGCTGACACCCCATTGTTGATGCTGTTCAAAGGGTGAGCAATCATGATGTCATATTGCCGATAGTGGTCGTTGTTTTAGAGTGGTTTCAACCAGACTCGTTAGCTCAACAATCAACATGTCAGAGCGCCGATATCAAGCCATATCAAAGTATCGAGTCGGAGGTTCAAATACTTCACGAGTCGATTTTTTTTGCAGATTCTTTTGCGTGCGATTGTGTAATTCCGCAAAAAAAAATCTAAACTCCTAAAGAGGGATCCCTCTGTACTTCTTAGCGTATCGATGGTAAAAAGTTCAATTATATGTATTTCACCCAAATTCTACTTTCGCTCACTGACTCGGAGTTCACAGGAGCAGGCGACGTAAGTCTAGGTGGACCATTGTAGGGCACGCCACGATAGTGGCGGTAAGTCCCCTCTTTGAGGAGTGGCTAGAGAGGCGCCACGGCGTCCTCACCTTCCGCCTGACGCAGGTCCTCACCGGACACGGATGTTTCGGGAGGTACCTGCACCGAATCGGGCGGGAGGAAGCGCCCGGGTGTCTCCACTGCGAGGATCGACCGGAGGACACGGTGGAGCACACGGTGGAGGTCTGCCCTGCGTGGGCGGAGCACCGCCGTGTCCTCGTAGCGGCGAACGGCGGCGGCGACCTCTCGCGTCCGGCCCTGGTTCAATCCATGGTCCGGAGCGAGACGGAATGGGAAGCCGTCACCTCCTTCTGCGAAGCAGTCATGCTGGCGAAGGAGGTGGCGGAACGAGAGAGGGAGAGAGCCTCTCTTCCCGGCCGCCGCGGGAGACGCACCGGGCGTCGGGGGCCACGTGGTGGCTACCGGCCACCGTAGATGCGGGCCTGTGGACGGTTAGCTATGGGCTAGCTAGCCGTCCGTCCGTCTAGTGACGACAGGCCGTGTCGACGGCGCATTCGTGTTCCACGCGCGCCTCAAAGAGATGTCAGCAGAAGAGAGGGGCCCGCAAGGGCCGAAGCCTGCCGGGGTTGCGGGACTGTTCGAAAGAGATACCGCGGCCCCGGAACGTAAAGGGCGAGGAAGGAACATGGATGGGTTTTAGTCAGTACGAGTCTGACACTCCCTCCCGCTCCGCCCAGAGTGGGAGAAGTCATTTGATGATTTCCCATCCTAAAAAAAAAAAAAAAAAAAAAAAGGTGGACCATTGTCTGTGGAGAGACGCCGCATACTCGCTTGAGATCTGCCATGAACCCCCGTTTGAGGAGATTGTCCTTGCACCGGCCGACCTGGCCACGATAACATGTGGTCAGAAGACGCTTATTAGATAGTTCCTGACATAATATTTTGTGATTCAGATTATTACTTTCGTAGTAAATACAGTCTGGATGCTATATACACATACACTATGAAGATGTAATATTTCAATGCTTTTGCTATTGCGCCATATTATGTACTAGCTGTTGCCCGCGACTTCGTCTGCGTAAACCACCCTTGTCACATAGGGGTATAAAAGAAGCTTTCGACTTGTTCTTTGACATAGCAAGTATACACAAAAAAAAATATTAAATCGGTGATGTCGTTTCGGAGGACTTCGATAACAAACAATGTGACACGAGATTTTGATGTATTAGATAGCTTTGTCTGCGGCTTTGCTCGCGTAGAATTCGGAGTAATTTTAATAAAAAAAATGAAAGAATTTCATTGCGCAAAACAAAGAGTAAGTAAAATTCAAGATCCAGCAGACTTTTAAAGATATACATATCTGGGTTGCTCATAAATTAGTTGGTTTCAAAGCAGAACAGAGGAACTTTGCAGAAGTATTGTGTAAAATCTTAAAATAGTCTAGGATGGAATTACTATGGTCGGTAAATTACATAACGATACGTAGCTACGAGGACAAACAAAAATTAAAGAAAAATTAGATTTGTGTTCAGTGAAAACCATGAAAACGACACCCATGAAGGAAAAACGAAAAAAAATCCTAGGTGCCTTCTTGGATTTTCATTTTGACCTCATTTTTGTTATCAACGACTCCGAAAACCACGCAAACGACACCCATGACGGAAATATTCAAAAAAAACCCTAGACGGCATCTTGGATTTTCATTTTGACCTCATTTTCGATATCAGCGACCGCAAAAAACATGAAAACGACACACATGACGAAAAATTTACTTCAATGCCATTTCGATTTTCATTTCGATCTCATTTTTGTAATCAGCGACCTCGAAAACCATGTAAACGACACCCGAGATGGAAAAACAAATACTTTTCCTCGGCGCTATCTTGTATTTATCAATAGGAGTACTCTTGTGAAGTTTCGAATAAAATAGTCTCACCAATCTTGTTTCCCCTTACAAACTTTTGAGGCCCGTTTCACCTCTTGGAGGGTGAATTTTGAGAAATCCTTTCTTAGTGCACCCCTAGACTACATAAGGAACCTACTTGCCAAATTTGGAATCTATAGACCCAGCGGTTTGGGCTGTGCGTTGATTTTTAGACTTTGTCACCCCATTTACCCCTCTTAGGGGTTGAATTTAAAAAAAAACTGAAACCCGTTTCTTTTCATTTATCAATAGGAGTACTCTTGTGAAGTTTCGAATAAAATAGTCTAACTAATCATGTTTCCCCATACAAACTTTGGGGGCCCGTTTCACCCCCTTAGAGGGTGAATTTTGAGAAATCCTTTCTTAGTGCACCCCTAGACCACATAAGGAACCTTCATGCCAAATTGGAATCTGTAGACCCAGCGGTTTGGGCTGTGCGTTGATTTTTAGACTTTGTCACCCCATTTACCCCTTTTAGGGGTTGAATTTTGAAAAAACCTGAAACCCGTTTCCACTCATTTATCAATAGGAGTACTCTTGTGAAGTTTCGAATAAAATAGTCTAACTAATCATATTTCCCCATACAAACTTTGGGGGCCCGTTTCACCCCCTTAGAGGGTGAATATTGAGAAATCCTTTCTTAGTGCACCCCTAAACCACATAAGGAACCTTCGTGCCAAATTTGGAATCTGTAGACCTAGCTGTTTGGGCTGTGCGTTGATATATCACCCAGTCAGTCAGTCAGTCAATCAGTCAGTCAGTCAGTCAGTCAGTCAGTCAGTTTACCATTTTATATATTTGTTTCCCCTTACAAACTTTTGAGGCCCGTTTCACCCCCTTAGAGGGTGAATTTTGAAAAATCCTTTCTTACTGCACCCCTAGACCACATAAGGAACCTTCATGCCAAATTGGAATCTGTAGACCCAGCGGTTTGGGCTGTGCGTTGATTTTTAGACTTTGTCACCCCATTTACCCCTTTTAGGGGTTGAATTTTGAAAAAACCTGAAACCCGTTTCCACTCATTTATCAATATGAGTACTCTTGTGAAGTTTCGAATGAAATAGTCTAATCAATCTTGTTTCCCCATACAAACTTTGGGGGCCCGTTTCACCCCCTTAGAGGGTGCATTTTGAAAAATCCTTTCTTAGTGCACCCCTAGACCACATAAGGAACCTTCATGCCAAATTTGGAATCTGTAGACCCAGCGGTTTGGGCTGTGCGTTGATATATCACCCAGTCAGTCAGTCAGTCAATCAGTCAGTCAGTCAGTCAGTTTACCATTTTATATATATAGAAGATAGAAGATAGACTACCAGTATTCCGGTCGACATTTTTGCAAACCAAAAATAAATTGGATGGATCGTTCAAGTTGTCTCTATTTCTGGGCTTAAACTATGTGCTTTTAATAATAATATTTGATTGTAAAAGCGTGGGGCGATTTGTTGACTTCTGACAACCCATTGTTGACGCTATTCAGAGGACGAGTAATCATGACGTCATATTGACGATAGTGGTCGTTGTTTTAGAGTGGCTTTAACAAGACTCGTTAGCTCAACATGACAGAGCGCCGACATCAAGCCCAAACAAGCATCGAGTCGGAGGTTGTAGGTTCAAATCCTTCACGAGTTGACCTTTTTTGCCGTTTTGTATTTAAAATTAAAACTAAACCTTCTGACTTTAATGTTGCAATGTTTGCTCTTAACAAGACGACCGATCATTATTGCTGACTTTGTAATGTCTTGGTATTAGTTCAAACTTAAATCTACTTATTTATGATAGGTAAATAGTAATCTGAAATGGCTGTGCTTCTCGCTTCGACGACCCGAATGGCGTAGCGGTAGTGAGGCTGCCTTACGTTCTTAGGGTCCTGGGTTCGAATCCCGGTAGGAGCGAATGTTTGTGTGATGAGCATGGACATTTGTCAAAGTCAAAGTCAAAGTCAAAATAATTTATTTGCAGTAAATGTGGTACAAAAGGTGGTAAAAAAACTTATAGTGCGATGCCGCGATGACACATTTCGCCATATAAATAGCATGCAAATATTAATAAACACAAACTACAATACCTGTTTCTAATTTTAGTTAACTAGACACAAAACAAAAGAACAAAAAATAACAATTATAATTATACCTACGTACCTTCTACAAACTTTGTTTCCGAGTCATGGATGTTTATAAGTAAACGAGTATTATGTATGTATTTACAACAAAAAAAAGTATATCAACTATCTAGTGTCCACGATACAAGCCTTGCTTAGTGTAGTAAAAATTCTCAACATAATCAGAATATTTACATCAAACCAAAAAAATCAAAAATCAAAAATCATTTATTTCTTAAACATAAGTCTTTTACAACAAAAATAGTGATTGGAGCCTCCCTTTAAGCAAGAAATGCCTGTATTGAGAGACTCCGCTCTTTCAAACCAAAACCAAATTTACTATTATTATCCTAAAAACATACAGTATTAGTGTTAGTGTGTGTATATATATGTGTGAGTGTATATATATATGTGTGTGTGTGTGTGTGTGTGTGTGTAGTTGGTGAATGTTTACGAATGTGTGAGCAGGTTTGTGTGTGTGTTTAATAAGTGTGTACTTAAACTATTGCACTCCATTGCATGCATCCATTCATGATGATAGAAACAAGCATCATGACACAAGTGTTAACAGTGCTTCTGTTTCATCATAGCTTAACGGTTTTATCCAATTAATCAAAGATTTTTTGCAGTCATACTTAGTATGGTTTTGTATAAATGTATATTTTCCTATTTATCCTATTATATAAAAGGGCCGAGCGTTTATGTAATTGTATTCTAGCAAACCGAGTTCGTGATTGGGGAATTTGTGCAACATTGTCCTTTCGTCTTTTTGTTAATTTGGAGGAGTCTAACGGTAAAGTTTTGTGCATTTTCAAGATGGTCTGTACAATGTATAATTTTCTCACAGAGAGCAGGTCACTGATCCGAAATAGTTCGTCTGTGTGAAATCTCAATTTCTTAAAATACATCATTTTTATTAAAGCGCGTTGTGCACGCTCAACATCTATGAATTTTGATTTACTAGCCCCTCCCCAAACACGGATGCAGTTCGTCAAAACTGATTGTACAAGAGAAATATATATTTCATTTAGAAGATTTCTTGGTGAATTTTGGCGAGTACACAATTTTTTTGGGACGACATGTCGTAATGAGTTAAATAACCAGCTTAGCTTTCTGATTCTGCTAGTGACTTGTTCGAGATGTTGGTACCAAGATAACCTTTGATCTACAACCACTCCTAGATATTTAGTGTGAGTAACTTTATTTATTGTTGGACAGTTGCAATTTAGATTATGTACATTGTCACATTGATGAATTTTTAAATGAAAGTTTTCATCTGGCTGGGTACGATTATTAATACTAAAACATATAAAATTTGTTTTAGAGGTATTCAATGTGAGCAAGTTACTTGTTAACCATTTGGCTACTACAGTCATGCCCAACTCAGCATATTCTTTGACCTCTTTCCAGGTCTTCCCTGAAAAAACAACTGCTGTATCATCGGCATAAGCGAAAATTTTGGCATTTTTGATGCTCAAGTTGCATAGGTCATTAATATAGGTCAAAAATAATGTTGGACCTAGTACGCTTCCTTGAGGCACGCCGTATGATACTTGTGCATCCTCACTGACATATTCCCCAACTCTTACTCTCTGTTTTCTATTTGAAAGATAGTTACGAAGTAGGTCTAGTGGGATACCTCTTATTCCAAATTCTTGTTCCAATTTGTTCACAAGGATCGGAACAGAGACGGTGTCAAATGCTTTTCTCAAATCTAAGAATACAGTTATACATTTATTACCACTGTCGAGACTATCAACTACTAGAGTTGTTAGATCAGTTACTGCATCCTCAGTTGATAAACCTTGTCGGAATCCATATTGAGAGTTTGACAGTAGGCCAAATTTGTTTAAATATTTAAGTAGTCTGTTATTTATAAGCTTCTCTATTATTTTTGAAATTATGGGTAAAACTGATATGGGTCTATAATTATTAACATCGTCTCTGTCTCCGCCCTTGTGTACAGGTGTAATAATGGATTGTTTAAGCGGTTCAGGGAAAAAGCCTGTTTTAAAACATAAATTAGCGAGATGTGTTATAATCGGAACTGCTTCCCTACTAATATATTTTAGAAAACCAGTCGTTAAGTTGTCCCAGCCAGGGGAGCTTGAAGTTTTTAGACCAGCTAAGATTGCATTAACTTCACCTAAGTCCGTCTCATAGAGTGCAAATGAATTGGGCTGAGTAATAGGCAGCTTACCTGTCGAACTAGGGAGGGTTGTATTTAATTGTATATTCTGCGCTAGCTGTTTACCAATATTCACAAAAAAGTCGTTTACAAAGTTAACTGAATCAATAGGGGATGACTTTAAGTTCAACAGTTCACTATTTTCATTTTTAGGTTTACTAGAATTAGTTATAGTTTTTATATTTTTCCAAAGTAGTTTATTGTTATTTACTGTTTTAGCAAGAAGCTCCTTTTCATATTTTCGTTTAAGTTTTTTGATGAGATTATTGCAGTAATTCCTATATCGGGTATAAGTGATTTTTAGAACATCATTGTGTGGTTCATTTTTAAGACATTTTTGCATATTATTTCGGTTACGTATACAACGTAGGACACCAGGGGTGATCCACGGTTTAATTATCCGCTGATGACAAGGGATTTTTACAATATCAGTGCTTATTTGTATGGACTCAGATAATTTATGCAGGAAAAGATTGGTTAATGCTAGAGGGTCGTCACAGAAGAGCAATTCTGCAATTTTGTGTTCTTGAAGATATTTTATAGCATTTTCGAAATTGACAGTTTTTCTCATTTTAGGAGCAAATTGTTTATTCTTTATTTTTGATATAGATAGGAAAGTGGTGTAATGATCCGTGACTGTAGTGTGTAAGATACCAACAACAGCAGTCAATTTACTTTTATTAAATTTCAGCATAACAGTATATTGTGATACAAGGGGCTAAAATGACCCATTATAGACGAGGTAGTTTTACTACAGAGCTTTAGCGAGGTAGTAAATAGAAACCGAGTTATAATGGGATTTTAGCGCCGTGTGTTACACCGTACTTTTCACTACGATTGCGAGAAAATAAAATAACCATATTTAATATGATAGTTTATTTTATTAAAAATGAAATGTACAATTAGTACCTACTGTTGTTCTAATGAGATGTTTTTTCCCGGCAACATAATCTCAGTTCTCTGTGAAGACGAATATAATATTGTGTCGTCTGTGAGGTAAACGTAGGAGATAAAAAGAAATTCAAATAAATAATACAGAAAAAATCTTAAAATTTCGCGCCAATGCCTTTTTTCATTTCTTCTGTAGCTGGAATGCAACGCACACATCCTGCCAAAGAGTACGGCGTTCGGCGCGTTTGGTTCCATTTTTAAAATAAATAGTTATTTGATAAACAAGAGTGCAAAGTTGTTTTTTAACCGCGTGCTCAATTTTGATGACCGAGCAAGCGAAAGATTCTAAAATTGAGTCACGAGCGAAGCGAGTTATTCATAACTTAGAATCTTGAGCGCTAGCGAGGGAATGAAAGGAGCTCGAGGTGAAAAATCTTTGCACTCGAGTGCAACACGTAACTTTTCATCCCACCTCAGCGAGGAAATGAATAAACGCAAAAAAAAATTGCGCATTATTAACAAATTCAGTTAATTCTGTTGGCGTCAAATAAACTTCCTCGTCGCTAGATAATGAGTGGTCATTTTCGGTTTTTCACTTGTTTTCATTCCTTGTTTTTAACCTACGGTGTTAACAATATGACGTGAAAAGAAAATGGCGCGACATATTAAAAAAGTACACCAAGAAGGTTCCGAGTCTGAGTTCTTAACAAATTAAAAAAATATATATAATAAATTCGGCACCATAGAGGTAGAAGTAAATAGGTTTAATGATGTTTTGAATTCACATGCTTAGTGCACACGATGTTCTAAATTCAAATTTACTTTACCCTCAAGACGATAAAAACGGCTTTTGCACTCAGATATTGAAGAGCAAAAATACTCTTTCCGAGATGGGGGGATGAAAACGTTTTTTTTTTTTATGGAACAGTAAAAAGTCAATTCTTTATGAATTATGAGTAAAGGAAGGAACAAAGGAGGAAGGAACATGGAAAAAAGGGGGCGTAAAATTGCTCATTATAGCCCTAGGGAAAATAAGCTTTTTTTAAAAAAAAAATTTCGTCGTCGGTGTTCGAAAACGCAAAGTCTTTACTCATAATTCATAAAAAATTGACAATATTACTGTTCCATTAAAAAAAAAAAACATTTTATTTATAAATGGAACCAAACGCGCCTAACGCCGAACTCTTTGGCAGAATGTATGTCGTGCATCAGCAGCTGCTTCACCTTCTTCTCCTGGGAGGCTCAGAGACGCTTCACCAATTCGGTCTTCAGCTTTTCGTACCGGTTGGTTGTAGGGGGGGACATGATGACGTCCTTCACCTCTTTAGAAAATTGGGGGTCAAGGTGACCGACCACAAAATTAAATTTCGTGACGTCATCTGTAACCCCAGCGTTTCCGAATTGCGCCTCTATTTGAGCGAACCATAGTTCCGGCTCTTCTAGCCAAAACGGAGGTAACTTTAACGGCGCACGGCAAATCACGTGCGACGCCACAATGGAAACGCGCTTTGCCCTGCGCGGTCTCCGTGTGACGTTATCCGCCGGCTGTGACGACGCGGTGTGCTCAGACTCACTATCACTCATTTTTAAAGTGTTCGATCGGGGTCACCAGTATAGAGGTGTTGTCGAGTGTGTGGGGTAGGCAGGAGTATAAATAAAAGTCGCTGCCTAAGTACTTACAGTTCTATTGAAGATAGATAGTTCACACGCACAACACAAAACAAGAAGGAGAACAGAGATGATAGTTAAAGTCACAGTCACAGTAAACACGGCACAACAGTTTATAAATAACGGTAAACACAAGATAACTAGCGAAACACGGAAACTATGCGTTCTTTGAGGAGCCACAGAATTATGCGCACGCGTCGTTGCGAGGTTAGCGCCGACTGAAGGTCATGGAGAGGACGGTCAACGACCGCGCGCTGCCTCCCACCGCACTCGCTTGCTATACGTCACGATAACGTAGCTCGGCCGCGGTGCGATTCCAGTGTACAGCGTCCCGGTATCATCCGACATTAAATTGATGTTGTCAATATAGGATGCCGGTGATATGTAATAAGTGAATATTATAAAGTAAATAAATGTGTTTGTACATAAATGTCTTGTGTTGTGTAATATGCAATACAAATACATAAACTAAATATGGGTGTATTCCCTACATTCTCATCAAACTACCCTTGAAGTAAATCCTTGCCAATAAAAAAATAATAATAATGCATGTCACGGTCATAGGCTTATCACGAATAAATGGAACATAATACACCTAAATGTTGAAATCTAGGCGTATTGTACACATCTGCGTACCCTCTCAGAGCATACGGGCGTGATGTTCCGTAATGATGTTGTACAAACAATAAATATCCAAGCAATTGCAGCAATCACTGCAGATTTGCCGTGTATTTTTGAAGAGTTCCATTGTATATCATCTCCGAAGATCCGCATCAGATCTTCAGCAAATTAAAATGGAACCACACAGGAAGCACCAGCTTTCAAGTAACCAGCTTAAAAGAATCATCAAAATCGGTTCACCCAGTCGAAAGTTCTGAGGTAACAAACACAAAAAAAATATATATACGTACAGTCGAATTGATAACCTCCTCTTTTTGGAAGTAGGTTGAAAATACACTTATTTTCTACAGTCATGTTAGTAGGTGTTGGATCTTTGCTCATCGTTAGTGGGTAGATGATTTATGTTTTGTCATCCGCTTTTCACGACTACCGTCGTTTTGAATCGTGGCCGACACTCGTGCAACATCCGCTTGACTTGATACCCTTTGCCGTGCAAGGCTCTCGTGAAGAAGCGTACATGTGGAAGTTTGAGGTAGATAGCATACTGGATTATCTACCTATTTACGAGCAAAGGTCCATTTTTATTAATTATTATTAATAGTCCTTCAAAAAATACAATTCTTACCCGCCTTCTACAGTCATATTCTAGGTAAATGTAATTATTATAGTTATGATACTCTGTAAGGTTCCAAAGGTCTGAAAGTTGCCTGAGACCAAATTTATGTTACCTATGTTATAACTTATAACTAAATGGCGTCAGAAATATATCTATTAAAATTCACTCGGCAAAATGAGTAGAGCTGTATGTAATAAACTTTTTAGTTAGCGAGTGCCTCTTTTATACTTAAAAGTACATTGTATGTACTACTACTGCTATACAGATCCAGTGTAACCTGGTTTCTGCTAAATCGACTACCGGTACATCGAGATGTTGAAGTGTTTGTTCAAAAACGGCACCATGTCAGTCCAACTTCAGGACCAAGCCTATTCTCCTGCAGCGAGGTGTGAGACAGGGAGACGTCATATCTCCGAAACTGTTTGCCGCTGCACTGGAGGATGTCTTCAAGGTTCTGGACTGGACAGGGCTAGGCATCAACGTCAATGGTGCGTACATTACTTAACTTCGGTTTGCCGACGAAATAGTGATCATGGTTGAGACCATGGAGGACCTCAGTCCAATGCTCGATGACCTCAGTAGAGCTTCCGGAAGTATGACTCTTAAAATGAATGTGGACAAAACCAAGGTCATATTGAATGCCCATGTCACATCTCACTCCTATCAAGATTGGAGACACTACTTTCGAAGTTGTGGACGATTATGTATACCTGGGACCAACGGTCCAGTTAGGTAGGTCTAACTTCGAGAAAGAGGTTAATCGTCGAATCCGACTCGGCTGGGCAGCGTTTGGGAAGTTGCGCGGTATCTTCTCATCCAACTTACCGCAGTGTCTCAAACAAAAGTCTATGACCAGTGTGTGTTGTCAGTGATTACACACGGGACCGAAACGTGGTCGCTCACAATGAGCCTTATCTGGCCTTAGAAGGCTTGCAGTCACCCAAAGGGCAATGGAGAGGGCTATGCTCGGAGTTTTCTTGCGTGATCGAATCGGAAATGAAGACATCCGCATGAAAACCAAGGTTTCCGACGTAGCCCGAAGAATTGCCCTTTGGGTTGAAAATTTGTACTTAATAGCTAAAAAACAAATATTTGCGTAAATTCAGTGTATTCAAATAAATTAACCAAAAAATAGTCCAGTGTAGGGTACTTTCACTGTAGTGACTATATGAGGTCGTATGGCTTGTGTTCATCCTTAACGAGCCAGAATGAATCAATGACTTGTCCAGCTAGCTCTACGGACACCTGAATCAAACAAGACATCATTGTATTAATTAACAGAATAAGTAATGTCAGTACCAAGTGGGTTATGGAGGTCACACAGGCAGTCGCTCCATTTAAATACTGGAATTCAGCTGCATCCGTTTAGAGTGGAAGCCGACCCCAAAAAAGTTGGACAATGGCTAGTCATATGATGATAATGAAGTCATGACCGGTGAGAAACCACGATACGCGTCAAACAACTTATAGGGTTTCTGTTCCGTTAGTTAATCGTCATAAGAAATAATTTCAATACGTTCTGATCCAAAAAATGGCACAAAATGCAGGACGCAAAATGGCACAAAATACAGGATGCAAAATGGCACAGGATGCTCAGCAGCTTGGCTGTTCATGAAAATGATGATAGTTTAAATCAATAAGTACCTGTTCCATATAGAGATGCGTCTTGTTGTGTGCAACGAACCTCGAGTAGCCAAAGTCACTATTCCGGTACGCAGACCATTCGTAGTCACCTGTCCAACATTTGCATGACAGCAGTTAGAGATGATTGCAACATTATAATAAAGCGTTACCACAGAGGAAAACTTACGGCCAAATCTAGTTTTTCCCTCTTTGCATCCAGCCGAGCCTGTTACAATGTGCACTGGAGCCCTATAACAAAAGCAGTTACGGGTAATTTCTATGTAGTATAATCAATTAATCTGGTGTAAAATGAAGCAAGAGGCCAAAACTCAAAAGGAGTTCCAACCATGTCTGTCAGGAGAGATGCTTTGATTGTGGTAAATGACTGCATTTTAGATTCATCTATCGGTCGGTTATTAAAATGATTTCATTATTTTACTTACGACATTTATATGCTTTGGCGCCAAATAAAATAAAATTGCAAAAAAAACCTAAGAAAATTCCAATTTCAGGCTACCCTGAAGCTTCCTTAACCGATCAATAATAGAGGAACGAAATTAAGTAATACATAAATGTGTTTCAGGTTCCAAACTTAGTTGTTACGTCGTACGTGCTCCGTAATGTTATGTTGTGTTAAAACAATCCATATTCTAGCACTTGGTTTCAGATTTTTTAACTTACCTAGGATTAACGTAGGGCTGCTCTTCGGATCCTTTATACATTTTACCGTCGTACAAGGGATAGGTTCTCTCGTAAGAGTGTTGATGTGCCCAGATGGCCAAGTCTACTCCGTAGTCTTTTAGGAACGGTTCCAGAGCTAGAAGTAATGCAAGTGGAGACTGAAGTATGTTAGAAACAAATAACACATAAGCATAGAAATTCTGACTTGAACGCGATTAAATTCATGGTTTGTTCCTTAGTGAAACATCGTTTGAGATTTCAAATAGAAGGACTCACCCCACGATCCATTTAGACCGGTCCTCGTGGTTTCATGGTCGCAATTTCTATGTATATTGGTGCAGTACATTGGTCTGTGGCCGAACAATACTATCCACGGCCTATTCGATCTGAAGAACAACATATTTTATTTAAAGTAAATCAGAGTAAGCACTTTACTTGCAAGGTCCAAGGTGAAAAAGGTAACAGACAAACACATTCTACGAAAACAAAAATTATTAACTGTTAAATACCTATTCTCCGGAAGGTTGGCTTTCTCCAAGTCTTCTTTGAGCCAATCATACTGGTTACTGATGAGTTTGATGCCGTTATTAACGTAGTAGTAGTACACCTCGGTGGAGATGGACACGAAGTGCACGGGCCCGAGGTCAAAGCTGTAGAACAGACTCGCATCGCGGCCTGGCATCGAGAAGCGCGCCGCATAGTTGCTGAAGTTACTGCGGATTTTAAGATAAGGCTCAGTGGTTTCATGCAAGACAAAACTCAAAATGCACCGTCTATCGCTGAAACTGGTTATGGAGCTACGATACGTACAGTAAAAACTAAACGCCCACAATTCGCCTCTTCGGAAGAACTTGATTTTAAATAATAATATCTGAAGAAGGGAACATTGAAACACATAGAATAAAATAGGATATACTCCTACATACTAGTTTTTCTCGTGGTTTCCGGGGCATGTCATGTAGGGCACTAGGGCGGCTATCGGCTGGATATGTCGCATGAACTGATCGCCTACTTGTGCGTCCTCTGAGTCCAAATCGTACGCGAAGTCACCCACGTGCAGGATCAAGTCAAAGTTATCGCGCTTGGCCTCGTCTTTCAAAAACGGAAGGGACTAAAACATAGAGTAATATGTGAAACAGACATACTAGTGTTTAAAATGTAGGTATGAGATAGTAAAAAGCTGAATGAGATACCATAAAGTCAGCACTTGGGCAAGCGTGGCCGGGCCATGCATTTAAATGGTGAGCAGGGCAGAGAAGGAACGTGCAGGCATCGACCATTCGTATTGATTGAAATTGAAATTTAACCTTGCACGTTTCCTGTTCGCTCCGTTCGTCGTCGCTTTGGTGTAAGCCGTAACGTAGCTATGAGTTTGCCGCTATCACAAGCGTAAACTAACATACAGCAATTCCTATAGTTTGCGGTCAAGTCCACGTTCTGAAACGTTTCTTCTAGTACAGTGCAAAGATACGACTCTCCTATTCGTTCATCATTCACGAACTGCACAAGACTAGTTTGCGGGGATCAGGGTTTGCAGGAAACGATATAAAATCACCACATTTGTACAGACGCCAGCAGGTCAACCTATCCGAATCTGTCAAATTTTGCCAATCGAACGTGAACCTTCCAACTTTATGATAAACTAGAAAATCTTTTGCAGAAATTTGACAGATTGTGATTTCGTGTTCCTAGATATCCAGCAGGCTTTTGACAAGGTGTGGCATAAGGTCCTCTTAAACAAGGTAAAACAGCATCTGCCCCATCTTCTTTAGTATTCTGAAATCTTCCCTCAAATACAGATAGACTTTTCTACGTTAAAGAATCTGGTAATGTCTCAGCCCTTCACAGAATTAAAGTTGGTGTACCTCAGGGTTCTGTCCTGGGGCCAATTTACATATTGTACACAGCCGACTTACCGACGGAATGACGGTACCTTTTTTTTTTTTTTTTTTTTTTTTTTTTTTTTTTTTTTTTTTTTTTTTTAGGATGGGAAATCATCAAATGACTTCTCCCACTCTGGGCGGAGCGGGAGGGAGTGTCAGACTCTTACTGACTAAAACCCATCCATGTTCCTTCCTCGCCCTTTACTTTCCGGGGCCGCGGTATCTCTTTCGAACAGTCCCGCAACCCCGGCAGGCTTCGGCCCTTGCGGGCCCCTCTCTTATGCTGACATCTCTTTGAGGCGCGCGTGGAACACGAACGCGCCGTCGACACGGCCTGTCGTCGTTAGACGGACGGACGGCTAGCTAGCCCATAGCCAACCGTCCACAGGCCCGCATCTACGGTGGCCGGTAGCCACCACGTGGCCCCCGACGCCCGGTGCGTCTCCCGCGGCGGCCGGGAAGTGAGGATCTCTCCCTCTCTTGTTCCGCCACCTCCTTCGCTAGCATGACTGCTTCGCAGAAGGAGGTGACGGCTTCCCATTCCGTCTCGCTCCGGACCATGGATTGAACCAGGGCCGGACGCGAGAGGTCGCCGCCGCCGATCGCCGCTTCGAGGACACGGCGGTGCTCCGCCCACGCGGGGCAGACCTCCACCGTGTGCTCCACCGTGTCCTCCGGTCGATCCTCGCAGTGGAGACACCCGGGCGTTTCCTCCCGCCCGATTCGGTGCAGGTACCTCCCGAAACATCCGTGTCCGGTGAGGACCTGCGTCAGGCGGAAGGTGAGGACGCCGTGGCGCCTCTCTAGCCACTCCTCAAAGAGGGGACTTACCGCCACTATCGTTGCGTGCCCTGCACGGGGTTGCGACAGTCGCTCTCTCCATGTCGCCATGAGATCGCGCCGGAGGTCAGTCCGCTGAGCGGCAATTTGCCGCGGCAGCGGAGTTTCCCCCCGGCGTAGTACCTCCGCGCGCCATTCGTGTAGGCGCGCGAGGACTATCGCCTCCAGATCCCATGGCGGCAATCCGGCAAGCAGGCCCGCCGCCTCGCGGGAGATCGTGCGGTACCCACGGACCATCCTTACGTCCACCACTTTTTGGGGCGCGTTCAGATAATGAGCGGCACGCCGCTTCAAGGAACGCGCCCACACTGGGGCCCCGTAGAGGGCCATGGACCGCACGACCCCCGCATAGAGCCTGCGGCAGGAGGCGTTTGGCCCCCCAAGGTTGGGCGAATGACGGTACCTGGAGTTGTAATAGCAACATTCGCAGATAATACGGCAATATTGTCTAATCACACAAACCCAGATTGCATGGAATTTCCTGCAGAGTGAACTTAACATAACTTGGATGCGAGTCGCAAGGGACCGGGCAATGTGGCGACACTTGGGGGAGGCCTATATCCAGCAGTGGACGTCTTTCGGCTGAAATGATGATGATGAATGATGAACTTAAAAAAAAAACATACTTGGATGTAAAGGTAGAAACTAAATGCCAGTGCTGAAAAGCCTGTCCAAGTTACCTAGAAAGGAGGACTGCCCACCGGGTAAACTCGGAGATACCACCCTACCACACACCTGGGAAATCATTTGGACCACCAATTGACCTGGCAACAACACATCAAAGCCAAAAAAAACTTCACTGGTTACTGGGCCGCAAGTCCAGACTGGGTAAAGTTTAAAGTTATTTGGTATATTTTCATTTCAATAACGTTCACAAGATATAATAAACGTGAGTTACACCAACTGTGTTGAATTGTTGACATAATTTCTTTAGGTGTAACATTTATATAGGTACTCTAAAACTTATTTCATGAAACGTTCTTAGTTATAACGTTTATTTAATCGAAATATTAGGCCTATCGTTTAAAATATATAATATTGATACCAACATTATGGTTAACACCCCGATTCAAAGCATTCCGACTCGGATGCGTTATATTAGGTTAGAAGGTTAAGGCGGAGCGGAGCGGAGTGTCAGGTCCCCTCTTTGTTGGTGAATCATTTGGGTTAGGTTTGGTTAAAACAGTGACCATTAACGCGCGAAGCTGAACGTGTGAAACGAGCGTGCTGCGGGAGCGGCGTGACAGAAACGAATCGATGCAAAACAGACTCCACGTAGTCTTGTCTGCCCTACCCCTAGAGTGTTATTATAATCGTGTAGGCGCGGAGGGGAAAGGCGGCCCGCGAGCTGAGGAGCTGGTGGTTTACACTCGCCGCCGTGGCTGAGGCAGCCGGCGAAGCCGGTCAGCAAGCCGAAGCCAACAGAACTCGTCCGCTCATAGTCTGAGGACTGATTGCAGATAACACAGAAAAAAACAACATTTATACTCTCGGCTTGAAGCGTCTGTAAATCCACACCGGAGTAGGTTACAAAATAGATTGGAATAGTAACATACGTGCGCATCAGCGTTGCCCAAGTCTCCATAGATGGCGGCTCGCACTGGAAAGTCCTCACCTTTGGGAGGAGTGTGGAACGAGAACCTCTCGGACCAGCCGTACACCGAGCCCGCGTGGTACACTAAACAGACATGCCGACATTAATATCAAATTGATGTTAACTCGTGTTCATATTATTTACAGTCCACTGCTCGAAAGTTAAACTCCCAAGTTTTCTGGTTTCCCTTTACGATTGGCTTCGAAAGAGCTAAGTATTGAGTGTACTTTGGTTAAATTTTGCACCGACTTATATGAGACAACAAACTACATTTCTACATTGTGCATCAAAATTATTTGCGAGATTAGCATTATACAACTACCCGACGGCAACCGCCAGGCAGTAGCCCACCAAACACAACCCCCGTCTGGTCGAAAGATTCTTCCATTTCTAAAACTGTACACGTTGTACCGTAAACCTCTTAAATGTAATTTTTAAATCTTCTTCGTAGAGATCTCCAGGACATACGGCAGTTTGGTGAAAAACCTTTTGCCAGTAACCGACCAATCGAAAAAAAAACAACTACGGGTTACTAGAAAGTCTTAACGATAACAGTCATTACCACTGCTCGATTCGGAAATCCAAACCAGGATCTTAACTTACTCAGCCGCATCTCGCTAAATTTTCAAAAATGAGTAAAGACGACGACTCGACGTAGACTAGTCTATAGTCTACGTCGAAGTCAAATTCTGTCTGTCTTTTCTTGACTTGAATGCCCTGCCGGTTGAGAGTATGTCATGCTAACTCAAATGACTCGCTGATGGTGGCGCGTGTGTCGGATCATTTAGTTCCCTCCAAAATGGTTGAGTTGAATGGTACTGATCTATCATGTTCGTTGACGAGCGCTGTCAGTTGTGACTGGTCATCTCTTATTTGCCATGGCTTATTTGAATGAATTATTTTATTTTTGATTTTTTTTTCGTTTTTATTAGGGACACTTAACGTAATCATGCTACATTTCTCACATATTTATTTATTTATTTATTTATTTATTTATTTACACTAAACATACAAAATATCATTACAGGCTAGACCCAATGCGATATTGTAGCACATTTCAAATTCAGATAGTTCATCCGTGTATTTTAAGTATAGCAAATTCTAAACATAGCTATTCTTGTAAATTCACCCAAAGTACAACAGAATATATCTAGGTCCTCAGCAATGTGGTTGAGAGTGCGGAGCGCACTGGTGAGCGGCGCCTCACGCAGCAAGTTTGTTCGCGCGCGCGGTTCCACCAACAACCGCGGCTGACGACGACGACCAACATACCCGTCTGGCACGGCTAGCTCCACCCTTCGCAATATATCCGCATTGTGTATCTTCCCTCTAATTATCTTAAAGATATAAGTCACTAGTGTGAGTTGCCTCCTGACCCTTAGTTCATTATATCCGACCATTCCCAAGACAAATAGAGTTGGATACATCAATGGATAAAATGGATATACCCCGTATTCCCTCATATATTTGTATCTAATAAATTTATTTTGTACTCGCTCCAACATGAGACTATATTTAGTTTCATGTGGAGCCCAGATAACTGCATTACATTCTAGTTGGCTTCTTACTAAAGCATTATATAATGCTGTTATAGCTTTAATATTTGTGAAGCCTTTAACCATTCTAAGCACAAAACCTAGGTTTCTATATGCTTTTTTGCATACCTTAACTATATGATCACGAAATGTTAGTCCAGTGGTGAAACGAACTCCCAAGTCCCTCACTTCAGTGGTCCTATCCATCGGCACCCCGTCCACCGTATAAGCAAATGTGATGGGCGTGTGAGCACGCGAAAAACTTATGGTCACACACTTAGATGTGTTAAATTGCAGGAGATTACTCTTGCTCCAAGCTACTACTCTGTCTATATCTCTCTGCAGTCTTTCACA
The DNA here is from genome assembly GCA_950022955.1 of Xestia ashworthii. Classification (NCBI taxonomy): domain Eukaryota; kingdom Metazoa; phylum Arthropoda; class Insecta; order Lepidoptera; family Noctuidae; genus Xestia; species Xestia ashworthii. Next base: position 1,679,097 of record OX465561.1, read on the forward strand.
ATCATTCTCGTTTGTGATGGGGAGATAAAGCTTGAGGTCGTCGGCAAACAGTAAACACTTAGCATCTTGCACAACGTTTGGTAGGTCATTAATCATTAAGAGAAATTCCAGAGGCCCCAAATTCGTTCCCTGGCTCACCCCAGATCTAGTATAGTATGTGTTCGACTGATATCCTGCATAGTCAACATACTGTTGCCTGTTACTCATATAGCTAGCAAAAAACGTAAGTAAATGCGGGGTGAAACCGACACCTGCTAACTTTTTCAGTAACACGTCATTATCGACTAAATCGAACGCTTTTTTAAAGTCGAAATATGCAGCATCGGCTTGTCCCCCACTATCTACTATCGGCACCACATCTGCCATGTAGCCGAGTAAGTTACTGGTAGTATTCCTAGTCGGCCTAAATCCATGCTGCGCGTCTGTGAGTTGCGAGCTAACTTGCTGGAAAACGCTCCTATGAATAGCAGATTCCAGCACTTTAGCCATTGTTGACAATACTGCAACCGGTCTGTATTCTTCCACTTTAGTTCCCGAACCTCCCTTCGGTACCGGTATGACCCGGGTAATCTTCCACATCTTGGGAAACACAGCTGATTTAAGGCAAAGATTATAGATGTGCAATAACGGTCTCGCTAAGCCCATTCGACAGTCCCTAAAAATGTACGGCGGAATACCATCAGGCCCTGTTGATTTTTTCGGCTTAAGTTTCTGCATGGCGCGTACCACGTCATGCAACTCCAAGCTGTCAAGGTGAACCCGCCCGGCTCCGTTCTGACTGCCCGCTTCGACTATCGCTGCGTCCACATCCAATCTAGGTTTATCTACATTGTACACTGAGTAAAAATATTCAGCAAATTCTTGAACCGTTTGTTCACATGTCAAGGCTTGTCCGTTCTTTAAAATCTTTTGACTGCTAGTGTTACCCCTTTTAGAATTAACATAAGCCCAAAAAGATTTAGGGTCACTCGACATTTGGTTTTGCATACGTTGGCGATATTGTTCCTGTGCTACTAAAATCTTTCCTTTTACTAGGGTCCTACACTGAGCAAACATTTCGTAATCATTCCCCAAACCACTACTTTTATATTTTTTATGAAGAGCAGCTTTGAGTTTTATGTCGCGAATTATCTCACCCGTATACCACTCGGGGTAAATGTACCTCGAGCGTACACGACTTCGCTTTTTCCTGGGAACACAGTCATCTATAATTGAATAAATTGTGTCATAAAAATACTTTAAACTCATGTCTAAATCTAAGTTATATAAAGGAGTCCAGTCAATGGATGCGATCCTTGAATATAATAGTAAAAAATCGGCTTTATAAAAATTCCAACTGACATATTGCGTGCGCGCTTCCGATGTCGATGTGCTCTTTGGCTCTAAGTAGGTATTTGCACGTAAACACGGGCTGACAGACACCTCTAGCGGCGGGTGATAACCGTCCACCGGCACGAGCGGTGCCGACGCCGTGCGTACACTCACACACTCCCCCTCCTCAAATGTACTCAACACTAAGTCCAAACATCGATCATTGCAATTAGTAACTCTGTTACTTTGGGTGAACCCACAATATGTCTTAAGATACTCATAATATGAATTAATGCTTGTAGAACACGAATATAAATTAAAATCCCCTATCACTACCACTTCACGATAGTTATTACAATACTGTTCAATGATTCTAAATAACAACTCATATTCATTATCACTACTATTCGGTGGGATATAAACAACACAGATAAAAAACAAAAACCTATTACGTAAATAAACAGAGGCACCTACTAGTTCAAAAACATGGTCATCAATGTTTACACCGCTTGGCACAGGTACCCGCCGCAGCTCGATTCGCGGTGTGGCCACGAGACACGCGCCGCCTTGTTTTCGCCCATCCGCTCGATCACATCGCATTATATTGAACCCAGGAGGGATTAGTTCCGTATCACAAATTGATTCGTTTAGGCCAGTTTCCGTGATAGCAAATACATCTGAGTTATGACTTGATATTCCTAGGTAAAACTCCTCTAATTTAGTTCGCAGACCTCTAACATTTTGATAATATATTTCAAGAGTAGATTTATTCCGAGGGTTTGGGTTTTTGGTATGGTCTACGAAACCAAATCCATTCACAGAATTCTACATTTATTGGCCAATTCTCAGGTTGACATAACATGTCATATTTACTCTCCGGTACACCAATCATAAAAGATGCATATTCCCTTTCCGTTTTTTGTTTAATTCGTTCTACTTTAACAGGTGTTTTCAACCCACATATGTTTCTTACGTATATCTCTAAATTTTCTTCTTTAGTCTCCTTCTGTAGCCGCCAGACATGTAAATATTTATTTTTTTCTGTTCCTTGAATTTCATTTATGGTAGTACTTCCTCCTCTTTTCACGTCTTTATTAGTATATCGGTTTTTCTTCCTATTTACGACTGTCCAGTTTTCCTCTCTATTCAGACTTTTCTTCTCTTCCTCAGCTACCAGCCCTAAACTAGTACTCATTTCGCTCACTTCGTTTATTGAAAGTGATGCTTTGTCCTCCGACACTGAACTTGTGGATTTCGTGGCCGCACATTCTTTGTTTTGTATAATATTGATGGATTTGCCAGTCACCCTCTTTTGATTTTTGTTAATTATATCGACAAATGTTTTAGATGATGGTATTATTTGGCCCTTAGGCTCCACAGATACTCCTGTACTATCCACCAGCTTTGGATTTTCTATAGTAGGAGGGGCTCGAGGGGCTCGTAGGAGTTCGTTTGATTTTAATAATTCTTCGATTTTTTCTTCTAACATATCAACTTTGTTTGCCTTTTCTTGCACTACCTCCATAATTTTTCTCAAATTTTGCAGTTCTGTCTCTGTCTTAATAAATCTTTCTTGAAGCAATGTATACTGCTTTATTTGTTCATCCAGTCGTGCTATTATTTCCGATTGAAACTCCCGTAGTACTTCACATGCTCCATTATCTTGTTTAGTTTCTGAATCATTCGGGTTGCGACGACTACCGCGCTTAGTGTTTACGTAGCAGTCACTTGCACCATCCGTAAAAGTTTTATCCATAGTCGTAATGCTTCCCCGAACTGGTGTATCGGAATTCCCTCGTTTTGGAATAGTGCTTACACATAATGGACACACCCATTTTTTCTTGTATTCCTCTGTGAACGCCTCATACTTCTCCTTTGTCACAGCCAGACATATGAGATGGTAACGCTTCTTACACTTTCCTTGAGAACATTCCATACATTCCTTGTCAGCAATATCGGCATCGCAGCCGTTACATTTCGTACCCATCTAGTGAGCCAAAAACGTAGTGAATTTACACACAACAGTATACACGTCCGAACGCTGTCGCTGCGCGGCGTAATGATACAAATATTATACCATCTCCACGTGAATGATGTTACCAAGATATCGTAACAATATTTTGATTTAAAAGAGTGTCCATGGAGTTTCTTGCCCGTTCTTCTCCATAGAGGTCTACGCTAGGGAATGGGCAACTACAGTACTTTCACAGTTTATGTCTTGTGACTGGGACTGCAGCTACATTTAATTTTCATCTTTGTTTCGACCATTCAAAAGTGTCTGTAACTGGAATCAAACAGAAAACACTTACCGTACTTGGTATCGAACTTCAGATCTTTAAGCGTTACAGTGTGTACGTATTGGCTTCTGGCCAGGGGTCCCCCATCCACGAACAGTTTGGACGTTCCGTGCACCTCCAAGTTTAAATTGTTATGTTCCTCGCCGTACTGCACTCGCGACTCGTTGGTACTTTGAAATGTCGACCATGTTACTACTATGTCATTCGCCTTTTCTGAAATATTTCTATTTACATAGTTATGTGTACAAGAACAACCTAAGAGAATAATCAACTGAACTGACTGAGGACGTAGTGTGTTTCACCAGTATTCATTATTGTTTACCAGGTGTTAATTAAAGAGGGAATTTTCATAAGTCGTTAATTTTTGTTTTCGATTCTCTAGGCTGTGATACCATGCAATGACACCGCTTTGTAAGCCTTTAAGAGGCGTAGGTATTACTAAAAGTGAATAAAGACCATCAACATTTTTATCTCACAAATATCTCTTATTTTCATAACTGTTAACCTGGCGTCATCCCACTGCTTATTATTTTCACTTTTCATTATAGGCATGGAGACAGTATCAATAAATTTCAAATCTATTTAGTCCGTCAGTTAGAGTATTGGAAAATAATGGCCACGTATTTTTTGTTTTTGTAAATCAAGAAATATTGAAAAATTTATAAAACGCATCAAAACTCGGGAGTGGGGGCTCTTGACGTTAGACAGAACGCACTTAAAATAATATACCAAGGCGTATATCAAAAGCGTCTTATTTTCTTAAATTTTGGTTTATGTTAGAAAATAAAAATACGGGTCAAATATTTCTTGATAATCTAACTGACGAACTAATTGGATTTTTTTTCGTTTGGATAAACAACATAAAAAATAAATACTTAATAAATAAATAATAAATATCGCCGGACATTACACACAGCGCCATCTAGTGCCACACTAAGCAACGAGGCTTGTGTCGTGGACACCAGATATACTACATAGATACTTTTTGTTTGTAAATACATACTTTTTATACATATTATAAACATCCAAATAAAATAAAAATAAAATAAAATAAATAAAAAATAAAATAAAATATTTTTGTTATGTGCATTTTTAAGAGGCCGTCCTATGTAGTTTTGATGATATTGATTGAACTTTATCTCGAAATCTAAATGACCTAAGAGTTCACAATTTGGACACCATTAACTTGGACTTATAATCTTTAGTTCTGCCGAAGCAAAACACAATTGGATAAAAAATCTCTATAGAAAAAAAACATTCTAAAACATGTTGCTTTGCACATATTTTGAGTTAGATCTCTGAAACCGTATGGAATTTAATGGTGATTTTTAGCCCAATAGATAGGTAACATAATTATCTCAAATCCTGCCGTAAAAAAATCTTATTTTTCTACGTCGTTTTCTCTGATCTGGCGCTTACGTTATTTTATTCTAAGCGAGCACACACACTCTTTCTGTCTCTCGTTTCGCACGCGGAAGTAATAGCGCTATCCTTTTCACACTCTAGCGAGTGAACGCGCACTGCAGACTCTTAAGTAAATTGTTCGATTAGCGTAACACCAAGATGTAAGAGGGCTCTTGATTCATACCAAAACCTAAGCTGATCTTGTTTTCAAAGTATTTGAATCAGCTAGCAAGTTTTATTAAATCGATGGTTACTTTTTCAAATATCTTATTTATTGATAAAGTCAAAATACGAAAACAGAAGAAGTTTGCTGCGGGGTAACCCTAATCTAGCACTGGAAGTCTTTGTAAATTAATTCTGAATATCTTTACGAACTTACCTCCAAAGGAAATATGAATCTGTTCCGGTTGACAAGCATTGCAAAAGTATAATGGTTCCAATTCTTTACCGAAACATGTCGCTAAGATGGAGAATATAAAAATAATCATTTTCATATGTGACCGACAATGTATGTTTTCTTTGTCCAACATGACGCTGACGTCTTCGTACATCCAGATATATTAATGATGCACTTTACTACCAATATTAACTGCTTATATATGTTAACAGCGATCAATAAAATTTGCTATCAAGTAATGTAGAAAACAAAACTAAAAAAATACTTTTAGATTTTCATAATATAGATAATAAAAATATGTTTATTTAAAATAATTAAGATTCTTTGGACACGATAAAAGCAGTACTAAAATTAACTGCAAGCTGGTTAAAAAGTAGGTACGTGCAACTGAAGATGTGCGATTTCTATGTATTCGGTTTGCTACGAATAAACTCAAACTATGTTCGGTACATTATATACAACCGAACACAAAAAAAAAAAACATTTATTTCAACTAGACCATTACCTACGGCTCTTTTGAATGTCGATAAAACGAAAAAATAAGCGAAGCTACAGCCACAGACACAAGGCATTATAACTTGAGAAAGTACTGTAGTTGCCCATTCCCTAGCGTAGATCTCTATGGAGAAGAACGGGCAAGAAACTCTATGGACACTCTTTTCAATCAAAAATGTTGTTACAAAATCGTGATTACATCTTTCATGTTGACATTAAACATATATGTGAGTACGATGTAGAAAGACGTGCACATTAAGAGCGTCCAGAGTAAAAATTAAATCAACAATTTAAAAATAAAGCAATTCAAATAATCCGTGGCAGCTAAGAGATGACCAGTCCCGACTGACAGCGCCCGTTCACGAACATGAGGCATGGATCAGCACCATTCAATTCAACCATATTAAAGGGATCTAACTGACTCGACCCACCCGCCAGTATCAGCGAGACATTTGAGCGAGCATGACATTCTCTCAGCCACCAAGGCATATTCAAGTCAATGAAAGATAACTAAATGCAAATGGTAGCTTTACAGTACATGGTACTCATAGATATGCTATGCAATAGGCTAGTTTCCATCATCAATAAATTGCAAATCTAGTAAGTCCGTCAGTTAGAGTATTGGAAAATAATGGACGCGTATTTTTTGTTTTTGTAAATAAACGAATATTGACAAAGATAAAACGCATCAAAACTCGGGAGTGGGGGGCTCGTCACTTCAGAACTCACTAAAAATGATACCAAACAGTGACGTATTGAGAATTTTAAAAATGTCGTATCTCCGTCAATTTTAGTTTATGTAACAAAAGAAAAAATACGGGTCAAATATTTTTTGATAATCTAAGTGACGGAATAATTAGATTTTTTCAGTTAACAAGCCTATTATACAATACTAAGAGCTGGAATCTATACAATGCAAGAATATTGTAATCTATATAAATTGGTCAGCTCGGTCCTACTTAGAGGACGGACGTGCCTCTCGCGATCGCGTGCCGTAGCTAGCAAAGTGCATACGCATCATAACAGTGTGGCCGACCCGTGCGTCATCAGTTCGCTCGGAGTTGTCGCAATGACCTAGATACTGTTTGTGCGAAACATGCTTGATCATCATAACATTTGTTAAGGCGAAGACATCTTTCACCGACATGGCTACGAAACCGCAGACAATAAATTTGACTACCAATTTGGAACATGAGCTGTTTAAGTATTACAGCGAAGAAAAGGCAAAGCGGCAAGAATTACAATGTCAAGTAATGGAACTTAAAACCGAAATGGAAAAGTTACGTGAAATCTTGCAACACCAAACTGATCAAACTGACCAAGAGAAAAATAAGGCCACTGAAAAGGCCAACAAAGAAAGTTCATCCAAGCCTATCGAATATGAGACGGATGAGGAGGAACTAGCCAGAGAAACGGAGTGGATTAGGATAGAAAATAAGAGAAAAAAACGGAAGCTGAACCTTACGCTGACTCCCCCCTCCCAGAACAATGCTAGTAGTGAACAAGGGAATATAAAACCCAAAAAAACGCCAAAGCCACCCCCAATAAATGTGCAGGGTGTTAAAGATTACCAGTCGTTCTATGACACAATAGCCAGTACTCAAGGCGACACGTTCACCATAAAAATGATGAACGGGGATTGCGTCAAAATAAATGCAACCAACGAAGATGCCTGTAGAGAGATTACGAAGCTACTAACTTCACATAATTTACTCTGGCAAACGTATGAGAACAAACAAGCCAGACCGATACGAGTGATGGCCAAAAAGCTGCATCATACATGCCAGCCAGAAAGAATTGTGGAGTACCTAAAAAACAAGGGCTATAAAATTGAAAATGCTGCAATCAAATTGAGTTGGAGGAAAAAAGAACCACTCAACATGTTTATGTTGACATTCGATAAAGATGAAGATATAAACAAAGTTTATGGAATCACCAATATTTTAGGGTGCAAGGTTGAAATCCACCCACTAAGAGCATCTAAGCTAGTTCCTCAGTGCAAAAGATGCCAAGCTTATGGACACACCCAGAAGTACTGTTCGAAAGAACCAAGGTGCGTCAAGTGCACAGGCAAACATCTCACAGCAGACTGTGTGAAACCAGCACAAGATAAACCAAAATGTGTTCATTGTGGTGAGCCACATCCAGCTAACTATAGAGGGTGTATAGTAGCAAAGGAGATGCAAGTATTAAAAAGTAAGTACACTAAAAAGCAAACTGCATCCCAACCAAATAAGTATACCGAACCATTAGCTAACAAAGAAACGAATGAAAAGAAGGGAATGACTTACCAACCACCCAAGCCGTCCTCGTACTCTCAAGTGGTCAAAAACAATTTGGAGATCAGTTCGGAATCAAAACTCGACCAAATTTTAAACCTAATGTCAGCATTTGATGAACGGCTTAAAAAACTAGAAATGAGTGTCAAAAAAGCTCCTATTCATCTGTGAAAATGATTAATAACCTCAAGATCATGGCTTGGAATGCTAATGGACTGCTGCAACACCAACATGAGTTACAAGTAGTCCTAGATACAGAAAACATAGATATATGCTTAATATCGGAATCACACTTCACACGACAGTCATTTGTAAAATTTCAAGGCTACAAAATATATCATGCTCTGCATCCTGATAACGCAGCAAGAGGAGGTAGCGCCGTCATAATTAGAGAGAACATACATCATTATGAACAGACGAAATGTGAAGATCAAGAAATGCAAGTAATCGGTGTAACTGTTAAAATGAAAAGATACGACTCGGTTACTATAGCAGCTATATACATCCCCCCAAAATACGCACTAAAAAAAGATCAATACAAGACACTCTTAGCGTTACTTGGAAATAGATTTATATTAGGTGGTGACTTCAATGCCAAGAATACCTATTGGGGCTCCAGACTAACTACTACAAAAGGCAGAGAGCTACTAAGTGCTATACAAGAAACCAAATCAGAGGTTCTTTCAACTGGAAAGCCGACATACTGGCCAACAGACTCGAGAAAAATTCCAGACTTAATTGACTTTTTTATATATAAAGGAATATCCTCTGACTTTATAAGTGCCGAAGAAGGATTTAATATGAACTCTGATCACTCACCAATAATTTTATATATTAGTGAACATGTCAAGCAGAGAGAAGGTATTCCGTTTCTCGTGAACAAGTTTACAGACTGGGAATCCTTTAAAATAGACTTAGACAATAAAATAGACTTAAATATATTCATAAATGATAAGCAACAACTAAATATAGAATTAAGCAAATTTATTGTAGATGTCCAACAAACTGCATGGGCAAATAAACCCGAGAAAAAAATAACTGTTAAGGTTAATACTTATCCAAAAGAAATAACAGATCTGATTAGAGAAAAAAGAACATTGAGACAAAAGTGGCAGCGAAACAGGTTTCCCCAAGATAAGACACTGTTAAATAGAATAACCAAACAAATCAGGAAGGCAATCAAGAAAGTTCGGGACGAAAATTTAACTAGGCATCTTCTTCAACTGACTAATGATCGATCGACTGATTACTCACTATGGAAAGCCACAAGGAACCAAAAACAACCTATTGCTCACATACCGCCAATAAAAGAACTAAATGGCCAATGGGCGATAAGTAACGAGCAAAAAGCATCAAGGTTTGCCCAACACTTAGAAGACACTTTTACACAAACCGAGAGCGCTGACCAAGAACTCCACTGGGAACAACAACAACAAATAGACCAAGAGATAAAACTTGTAACACCAAGAGAAGTATTTAAAGAAATCAGAGATCACATCAGCCTAAAAAAATCCCCTGGTTATGACCTTATCACAGGGGAAATCCTAAAGAATCTACCAAGAAAAGCCTTGGTAAATCTCACTAAAATACTCAATGCGTCTTTTAGACTAAAGCATGTTCCTGACCAATGGAAAGTTGCAGAAGTGATCATGATCCCCAAATCAGGGAAACCACCTCAAGATGCATCTTCATACACACCTATCTCCTTGCTGCCAGTGATGTCAAAGCTTTTCGAGAAACTACTTTTAAAACGACTGAAACCTATTATAGAAAATAGCAATATTATACCAGACTATCAATTTGGATTCAGAGAAAAACATTCAACGATAGATCAGGTGCATAGAATAACAACAGTTATTGAGAAAGCCCTTGAAGATAGGAAAGTATGCACCACTGTATTTTTAGATGTAGCCCAGGCTTTTGACAAAGTTTGGCACAAGGGATTGATTTATAAACTAAGAACTATGCTGCCAAAACAGTTCGCAGACATACTAGAATCATACATAACTGGTAGAGTATTTAGAGTAAGGCAAGAACATGCTTATTCTGAAATAAAGGAAATAAAAGCTGGTGTACCATAAGGAAGTGTTCTAGGCCCGGTCCTGTACCTATTGTACACATGTGATATACCAGAACTAGAAAATGCAACTATTGCTACTTTTGCTGATGATACCGCAATAATGTCCATAGGATCTAATCACAGGGAAGCTGTGGTAAAAGTACAAACAGCAATCAACCAATTCTATGATTGGACCAAAAATTGGAAGATCAAGTTGAATGAAACAAAATCCATTCACATTGATTTCACTAACAAGAAATCGGAACACAACCCAGTGTATATATACAACAAAACTGTACCGCACGAAAACACTGCCAAATAACTTGGTATGACCTTAGACGCAAAGCTTCGCTGGAAAGCCCATGTCAAAAAGAAACGAGAAGAATTGGAAATTCGTTACAGAAGCATGAACTGGTTATTAGGAAGGCATTCCGCACTGTCAGTTCCTAACAAGATCCTGCTCTACAAATCCGTCCTTATGCCAGTATGGACCTATGGTATACAACTATGGGGTTGCGCCAAAGAAAGCAATGTAGAAATTATACAAAAATTCCAGAACAAAGTACTCAAGAATATCGTGAACGCGCCTTGGTATATAAGAATTGTCGACATCCATCGGGACCTAAATATAGAGTTCGTAAACAGTATTATCCAAAAATATGCAGAAGCTCACGAACATCGGCTTCATCATCATGTTAATGTCGAGGCCATCCAGCTCCTCGATAACACGGACATAGTAAGAAGGCTCAAAAGGACTAAACCTTTTGAGTTAGTGTAGTGTAATGGAGTGATATTATTATATTTGTGAATTTACCGTGAGTGAAATATAGTACCTAGCTATTTATGTGGACACAAGAACAAAGTGACATCGCCTTAATAGACGCTAAGTAAACGCAATGGACGTGATCTTAGATATAATTTTACTTTTAGCAAATTAAGTTAGATTAAAATTGCTTATTAGCCTTATTAGGCTAGATTGTAATATAAATAAAAAAAAAAATAAAAAAAAAATTATCCTCAATGTAACCCAGCTTATAATATGCTTGCCTACATACTCGTAGTGTGCGTTTTACACAAGATTTAAATTTTCTCTCATTCAGTTGTAGAATGTGGGGAGGTATTTTATTGTAACATTTTAAACAGTACACCATGAAAGATGAATCTACTTTAGCAAGCCTGAAACATGGCTGAACTAGTTGGTCCCTATTTCTAGTATTATAGTGGTGTCTGTTTTACTGAATAAATGCAGATTTTTCCTAACGTACATGATGTTTTCATCGATGTATTGACAAGGTACTGTCATGGTATTAATTTCCTTAAACAGTTCTCTTAGAGAATCGCGTCTACGTAATTCATACTATGGCTCTGATGGCTCTTTCCTGCAGGATAAAAATAGACTCGATGTCTGCAGCCCGTCCCCACAGTAAAATACCGTATGATATAATACTTAAAAATAACTAAAATAGACTATCCTCGCGGTATCAACTGCGAATTGACAACAATCAGTGAATTGACGGATTTTTATAACAGCATAATTATGCTGCTGAGCTCAGCCAATGAGGACCCCATTGTAGCCTGTGGTCGAGCGTAATTCCCAAGAAAACTGTTTTATTGACAAATTCAAGTTTCTCTTGATTCAATACTAAGTCACAATGACTACTTTTGACATTTGGTAGAGCAAATCTAATGAACTTAGTTTTTTTCCCATTTACAACTAAATTGTTTGCGGTAAACCAATCATGGACCTGCAGTAGGGCGTTATTTACGTCGTCAAGATTATTGGCACGTCTGTTTATCTTAAATATTAAAGGAGTATCGTCAGCAAACAACACCCTTGCGGGTGGTTGTTAAATAAATGGGGTACGTCATTAATAATACTAAAAAGAGGAAGGGACCCAATATTGGACCTTGTGGTACACCTATTTTTACTCTTAAACCCATCGAATTTACACCCTTTACTTGTACGTGCTGTTGTCTATCATTTCGGTACGATTTTACTAAACTGAGCGCAAGTTTACCTAAATCGTAATGCTCAAGCTTAAAAACAGGGTTTCGTGATTAACGCAATCAAATGCCTTCGAGAGGTCACAAAAGATTCCTATGGCATCTTGTGCCTCTTCCCACGCAGTAAACATGTGTTTTAATAAACTGTGTCACTTTGTCACGGCGTCAGTCGTACAACGTCCTTGGTGAAACCATACTGTTGTTCGTGTAAGATTTTATTGGTGTTAAAATGGTTAAGCATTTGATTGAGCATTATCTTTTCAAACACCTTGCTGAAAACCGGCAACACGGATACGGGCCTATAATTATTGGTGTCTTTACTGTCTCTGGATTTAAAAAGCGGTATTACCTTATTGAATTTCATTAGATCCGGGAAGACCCCTTGATCCATGCACAAATTAAATATTGAGGCTAAATACGGCGCTACAGTCTCAGCAACTGAGGTACAAGCTTTAATAGACATACCCCATAGATCTTCGGTTAATTTGATCTTGATTTGCTTAAAAGCTTGTCTATGATTGTAATGGGGTTTACATGATGAAATTTAAATTCATTTGAACAGGCTGAAACGTTCGCCTTCAATAGATCCATAGAGAGCAAGGGAGAGAAATTTATGGTTTCAGTAGTTTTAAGTGGGATACTGGTAAAGAAATTTACAAATTCTTGAGCAACTTCATTATTAGAGCTCACGAGACCATGTGAGGTCTCTAGTGTTATGTCATTACTTGAGTTTTTAGTGACCTTAGAGAGAAAGGTAAGTAGGTTGTCATGACCCTGCGAAACGACGAGTTTTAGCCGATATTTCTCCTTCTTCCAAGGGGGTCTGTATAACATTGCAAATAAGCTGCTTACAATTTATCCAGTAACGACAATTGAATGCAGGCGTAAGGTCTCAAAATGGCTCCTAACACTTACTTATGACGATGCAGAGAAATTGTTATAGGTCGAGTTACAGAGAAGTATGCCACACTTACATGCACTACACACACACCCAAACATCACAAGCACAACTCATACTCACATTCACAAAACCACTACACCCACATTACACACTCACGAACTAAATCACCAATTTATCAAAACACCACGTCCTATTCTTAGTACTTAATTTTAATTTAATTTAATTTGTATTTCATTTTATTTTCTTACATTTCATTTGATTGTTAATTAGCTGTAGCACTCCCTGTTACTGTTATTTATATCTTTAGATTGGCTCTCAATAATGTTAATCCGAGATAAGGAGACCAGGAGACCCGTAGCACAGGTTTTTACTTAGTATGGGCTCTTGTCTCCCATCTTCAAAATGATTGTGAATATTATACTGTGTACATCTAAATATCTGTGGGAGAAAATAAATAAATTTGAAATTTGAAATAAACGTAGGTAGGTAGGTATAAACCTGGAAAAAACGGTCCAGTTAGGTAGGTCTAACTTCGAGGACGTCGAATTCGACTTGGCTGGGCAGCGTTTGGGAAGTTGGTCGGTATCTTCTTGTCCAACTTACCGCAGTGTCTCATTACAAATATCTATGACCAGTGTGTGTTGCCAGTGATTACATACGGGACCGAAACGTTGTCGCTCAATGGGCCTTATCAGAAGGCTTACAGTCACCCAAAGGGCAACGGAGAGGGCTATGCTCGGAGTTTCCTTGCGTGATCGAATCAGAAATGAAGAAATCCGCAAGAAAACCAAGATTACCGACGTAGCCCGAAGATTTGTCAAACTTAAGTGGCAGTGGGCAGGGCACATTGCTCGCAGAACGGATGGCCGATGGGGCCGAAGAGTTCTGAAGTGCGACCGCGAGCCGGAAGACATTGCGTTGGAAGACCTCTCACTAGGTGGACCGATAACCTGGTGAAGGTTGCAGGAATTCGCTGGATGCAAGTCGCAGGGGACCGGTCAATCTGGCGACACTTGGGGGAGGCATATGTGCAGCAGTGGACGTCTTTCAGCTGAAATAATGATGATGAATGATGGACAACCTGATTTCGCTTTGTATGAGCTGCCGGTATATCGAGAGATCAGCTCAATTTGGCAAATAATGAGCGAAGATCAATCAAGAAACCATCATTACACGCCTTACGTTACAGATTTTATTGTTTGTTTGGTAGGCGACTCGAAATTAAGGTTCACTTATGTTTCACCAAAAGTTGATTGACAAATTTTCATTTTACAACCAACGTTTCGTATGCTATTTATTTCGTAAACAATTTATTCCGCAAATGTTTTATTTTAAAAATATGCGTTTTACAAACATTCATTTAGCAAATACTTCTTTTATCAAATGCATCAGAAGATATTTATTTATTTTTTATATTTTTCATTTCTTATTTAGAAAAAGGAGATCACCCAGCCTCCACATACATTTTTGGGCTATTTTCAAAAGTAAACTTATTATTTGGATAGAGCATAAGAAAATAATCATTTTTTATTGAAACACCTAAGTCGTCATTCAATTCATCGAGAAGTTAATCAACCACAAAATATCTGAGGTCACCCAGATTAGGGTATATTTTTTTGCCGGCCAACTTAAATAAACGCAATTATTAAATAGAGCTTAGGGATATGAACATTTTTTACTATGCCACCCAAGTTCTATACCCAAGTTTAAAATAAATAATAATGATAACTGTACTACAAACGCTACTGGTCGACGAAAACGCTAATTAAGGGAGATATGCCAATCTCCTTGAAGCCCAAACTCATCGATGTGTTTTTCCTGCTCGTCCTAAACAACGGTTCTCAGACGGTTCTCTATCGGGTTACCTAACTTTTTAATCCATAATCTAAAATGTATTTTTTTTTTGTCCTAATCATCATTTGTCCGAATGATAATTTACCCGAACTTTCACATAACATCACATAATATCATATGCCATAAAGTTAAAATCCCTAAATATAATATGCCCTAAATCCGTTTGTCATAAGTATTACAATCAATAATATGGAAAAGACATAAAACCGTTTTCAATAAGTCATAAGTCCTCTTCTTAGAACTAATTTGTACTACAAAGTTTTTGCTATGATCTTCTGTCAGGCGTTACATAGATAAGGGCACGCAATATTTTTTCTTCTACCTCTCTCTCTCTCTCTTCTTTTAGGCTTATTTATTCTATTACGCCAAGCTTCTACACAATTTTGATTAATTCTCTTGGGCTCCAAATGTTGGATCGTATGTAGGCGTTGACCTGCAATGCAATCAAGCATGCAGCAAGCATGCGGCACGCATGTAGCAAGCATGCGGCAACCATACAGCAAGCAAGCAAGCATGCAGCAAGCAAACGAGCAAGCATCATGTAGCAGGCATGGTTTCTGTCACGGCTCCGGCGCTGCGGGGCTCCGGCGGGCTCACGCGAGCTTATCGTCGCAGATGGGTTTAACGCTCACCACCGCACTTTCGATACTAATCGTTGCTTGTCAAGTAAAAGTTTGTGAAGTAATGTTTGGTGAATTGACTGGTCACTTCATTGGTTACTTAAAGTTGGAGCTTAGCTAGACAACAAGGTTTTTTTTTTAAATTTATACTTAATAGCTAAAAAAAAACAAAACAAATGTTTGCGTAAATTCAGTGTATTCAAATAAGTTAACCAAATTTCTTTTTCTTTCTGTGTAGTGACTATATGAGGTCGTAAGGCTTGTGTTCATCCTTGACGAGCCAGAATGAATCTATGACTTGTCCAGCCAGCTCTACGGACACCTGAATGAAACAAGACATCATCGTATTAATTAGCAGAATAAGTATTGTCAGTATCAACTGGGTTATGGAGATCATACAGGCAGTCGCTCGCTTCATTTAAATATTGGAATTCAGCTGCATGCGTTTAGAGTGGAAGCGGACCCCAAAAGAATTGAAGTCATAACCGATGAGAAACTACGATATGCGTCAAACAACTTATCGGGTTTCTGTTCCTTTAGTTGATCGTCATAAGAAATAAGTATAGTACGGTCTGTCTGACCCAAAAAATGGCACAAAATGCAGAACGCAAAATGGCACAGGATGCTCAGCAGTGGCAAATTATCATTATATCATCCAAGCTTTGAAGCTTGGCTGTTCATGATATAATGATAATTTAAATCAGTAAGTACCTGTTCCATATAGATGTGCGTCTTGTTGTGTGCGACGAACCTCGAGTAGCCAAAGTCATTGCTCCGGAACGCTGACCATTCGGTGGCGTTATCTGTTTAACATTTGCATGACAACAGTTAGAGATGATAACAACATTATAATAAAGCGCTACAAAAGGAAAACTTACAGCCAAATGGAGACTTTCCCTCTTTGCATCCAGCCGAGCCTGTTACAATGTGCACTGGAGCCCTATAACAAAAGGAGTAAAAGGCATGGGCGCCGGCAGGATTATTTCCAGGGGTGCATCTTCAGTTCCATGAAAACAGCTCTAATTTTTTAGCGCTCCACCTCCCATAATTATGTTTGATTTTAGTTTATCAATACGTATCAGGAGTAACTTTGTCAATATATGCAGAAAAGCCTGCTATCGATCGGAAAAATAGTATTCGTTGAGAGTATAGACGCCTGCGTTTAATACAATAGCAATGCTGTTATGCGCATGTCCGTATCGTAGTTTCTAGAGGCGTGTGTTCGTCCATAGATGATGATGATGATGAAATCATTTCTACGTACTTTCTTTTCAGACAGGTGGGGGGTGCATTCGCGCCCACGTGCACCCTGCTGCCGGCGCCCATGGTTAAAAGTACATTGTTACCTTGGGGGTCGCCTGTGGACGGTGAGCTACATAGTTCGCCGTCCGTCTGTCTTATGACGACAGGCCGTGTCGACGGCGCGTTTGTGTTCCACGCGCACCTCAAAGAGATGTCCATAGTGCCGTGGGCATTCTCCTTTCGCGGGCTACCTACCTGCGCGTTTCACTTTAGGTCATCATCATCAGCCTATAATGTTCCCACTGCTGGGACACGGCCTCATCTCAATGAGAGGGAATGGGCTATAATGTACCACGCGGGCCCAGTGCGGATTGGTAGATGTAACATGTCTTCGAATTTTTGGTTCTAGGACATGCCGGTTTCCTCACGATGTTTTCCTTCACCGTTTTGAGAGCAGCGGTGATGAAATAAATTACACAAAGCAGTGCGCCTATCTGGGTTCGAACCCACGGCTTACTGTGCGTAAGTCGGGGCCGCCACCACTGGGCCACCGCTGCTCACTTTAGGTACGCGATGTCAATCTTAGTGAAATCGGTAAAAACGTGGTTGTCGTTTTCGCAATCTCATATTCATAGGTATAAGGGTGTAAAAAGACCCATAACTAAGCTGAAAGGCGATTGTTCTCCTGGTTATTTTGTTCTGAACCATACCTACCCTACTACCATACGACCCCAGTGTACGTGCCTCATAACGTCATTATAAGGGTGCAATATCGACTGCAGTGCAGTAAAAGGCAAGGGCCCTTGTAGGATTTCTGTTCAACAGAAACGCTCCTTAAACTACGCCATCCAATCAAACTTATTCGTCTTTTCTAAAATCTACCTGATTTGGGGTTGAACAAAGCCCATTAAAGCAAGTTTTAACATAAAATTGCACTCACAGTTCCCTTTCGTAAGTTGTTATTCAGCTGCACCCGATTAGACTGGAAGCCAACCCCAACAAAATGGGATAAGAAGGTCGATGTTGAGTTAATCGTAGTTCTGGATGACAATGTTATGAACAATATATTCCAGCACTTGGTTTTAGCACCCTTTTTGACTTACCCAGGGTTAACGTAAGGCTGCTCTTCAGATCCTTTGTAAATGATTCCTCTGTACAAGGGATAAGTTCTCTCGTACGAGTGCTCATGTGCCCAGATGACCAGGTCTACTCCGTAGTCTTTTAGGAACGGTTCCAGAGCTACAAGTGATACAAGAAAACACTGAATAATGAGACACGATTTAGAACCAAATCACAGTGACCTATAAAGTGACGTATCGTGACTTGAACGCGATCAAATATTTATTTATTTATTTTATTCATAAACACATACATTTGTTTTAACAGGTAAAACCCAAGCTAACAAAAGTAGTCATTATAGCTAATTAATTGTGCAGTCCCAACTAACGAGTCTGGGTAAAAGCACAATTTAAACAGTAGACAACATGCTAAGTGTCACCCTCTGGAATTGCGCCAAAGAGCAAGAAAAATATCCAAATGCCGAGAGATATCATTGAGTGTTCTAATTGCACGATTCACTGGTGCGAACTTTAATAAGTTTGTACGAGTTGCTGGAACATTAAGCCCCTCCCTTGGTCCCAACCGTAGCCTCCTGTTCGGAACGAGCAATCTCAACGATTCCAGTATTTGTGGATTATTCAGCATACCACGAAATACCATAAAAACATATTTTAAAAGGTCGAGGTTGCGCCTAACTTCCAACTCATAGTACCCAACCATTCCAAAAACAAAAAGAGTTGGATACATAAGCGGTCGCTAGGACAAAGGGTAGACACCAAATTGCTTCCAGTTAAGTATCGGGTAAATTTGTTCTGCATCTGTTCCAGCATCTGGTAATACTTCGCTTCATAAGGATTCCAGATGATAGCACTAGTTTCCAAGTTGCTTCGCACCAAGGCATTGTAAAGTGCTTTGACTGCTGCCATATTAGTGAAGTCACGGGTTTCACGCAAGACAAAACCAAGATTTTTAAATGCTTTTTTGCACACTTGTACTATATGAGCACGAAACGAAAGATCCCCAGCGAAAGTAACCCCAAGATCTCGTACTGATCCTACCCGCGGTATGGCATGACCGCCTATGCAATAATCATGACGTCGGGGTACTACGGCCCGTGTGAATGACATAACGTTACACTTCGTTACATTGAAGAGTAGTTTATTTTCTTCACTCCACGCTACTACTCGATCGATGTCTCGCTGGAGCATCCCGCAGTGCGACTCGTCTGCAATCCGCAAGAATAACTAGAGATCGTCCGCAAACAACAAACGGCTAGCGTTTTTAATGACTTCAGGAATCATAATTATGAATTCTAACGGCCCTAAATTTGTTCCCTGACTTAGGGTGAAATACGAATACCTGCATATTCTACCACTTGTTTACGGTTGCCCAAGTAGCTAGCAAAGAACTCTAGGAGCGCAGGTGTAAAACCGAACCTCGCTAATTTGCTTAAAAGTATGTCATTATCCACACTATCAAATGTCTTCCTGAAGTCAAAGTACGCAACGTCCAGTTGGGCACCAGTCTTCGAGTCCAGCACTGTGGTGGCCTGATTTAAGAAACACATTAAATTTGAATTCGTGTTACGCCCCACACGGAATCCATGCTGCGCGTCATTGAGCTGTGAGGCTACTTGTGAGTGGATAGTTGAAGACAACGCGGACTCGAAGACTTTAGCAAAAGTTGACAGTACTGCTACTGGTACCGGTACCGGAGTAACCCTAGTCAATTTCCAGCCTTCCGGATATGAGGATTCTCGTAAGAAGCTGTTAGATACATGCATGAGCGGCCGGGCCAGTACTGTCCTACAATCCCTAACGACGAAGGGTGACACCCCGTCTGTCCCAACTGAACGCTTGGGCTTGAGGCGCGCGAGCGCGGCACTCACCTCGCCGAGAGACAGCTGTCCTACATGGACGCGTGCGCCACGCTCGGGCGCCGCCTGCCCAGCGGCAGCCGCATCTAGCCGCGGTGCCACCGTCCCATAAACCGAATGAAAGTAGTCAGCGAACGCCTGAGCGTACTCATGCTTTGGCAACCGCTCACCATCCCTAGTTATCTTCGGTCTACTACGTTTCGAGCGCTTGCCTCCAATAAAACCCCAAAACGACCTGGCTGTCTTCACAAATTGTTGATCCGTACGCCTCTGAATATCGCAGAATGCGGTACTGCTTTTGTCTTTGATGACAGAACGGTAGTGCGAAAATTTATTATAGTCGCTGGCTGAACCAGTCTTCTTAAAAGATTTGTGCCACAATGCCTTCTTCTTAGTAAGACCTTTTTTGTCAGCAGTGAACCACTCAGGGTAATTATAACGAAAGCAATCCCCCTTGGAGCTCTTTCTTGGAGTGCTATCATCCAAACTCCTTTAAAATATATCATAAAATATTCTGTATGCTTCGTCGGCACTACTCGTTTCATACAGGGCACTCCAGTCTACCCCTGCAAGTCCCAAGTATAAAGAATGAAAGTCCGCCTTCCTATAATTCCATGGTGGCAGGGTCGAAGCCGGCTGCGGTACAGGGTTACCACGGCTAGAAGTCGCCTGCACCCGACTTATACTTACTCGTAGCGTAGCGGCGGATGCTGTGGATCTATGCCTGACAAACACTCCTCACGCTCCTTATTTACGACCAAATCACCCTCGGGCAAAGTAGTTAAGACTACATCTAGCGTGCGATTATTGCAATTAATATTGTTACTTTGGCGGAACCCACAAAAAGTGACAAAATATTCATAATAACATTATACCTCCTGGTTTGTTGAGTACATATTTAAATCAGCTACTAATACTATTTGGTGTATTTGGTACACACACAGCTGAGCACACATACTGAGCACAGCAAGTCTTGAGGTTGGACTTTCAATTAACAGATCTAAAACCCAGGTCATGACCAACAGCACGAAACGTAGGGTCGAGGTAGACGGGCATGTGCTACAACATGTCGATGAGTATACGAAGAGTCCAAAATGCTTGGAAGACCTTCTTGGCCCTAAAAGAACACATGAAGGGAAGTCTTCCAATGATACTGAAAAGAAAACTCGTCGATATGTGCATCCTGCCCGTCCTAACCCACGGTGCGCAAAGTTGGTCACTTACTGAACAACAGAAGTCCAAACTCAAGATTTGCCAGAGGGCCATGGAACGCAGTATAATCGGTGTGAAGCGTACAGATCGCGTAAAAAACACGACCCTGCGTTCCATAACTCAGGTTGCAGATGTCGGAGAAAAAACAGCCAAGCTGAAGTGGGAGTGGGCTGGCCACGTAGTAAGAATGCACCCGGAGAGATGGGCAAAGATCGTCACTCACTGGACGCCTGACGGGGGGAATCGCCGTCGAGGTAGACCGCGGCGAAGGTGGTGTGACGATCTGATCTTGTTTGCGGGGCAAACATGGCCAGATATCGCACAAGATAGAGAGGTTTGGAAGGAAAAAGGGGAGGCCTTTGCCCAGCAGTGGGACACACGAAAGGCTAGGAAAAAAAAAATATTGGTACAATTGTAACATAAATCTTAATACATACGACTGACAGATTAGGTCTTAGTGGAAACATCGTTTAAGATATCAAATAGTAGGACTTACCCCATTTTCCATTTATACCGATCCTCGTAAGTACATGGTCACAGCGACGGCTGTTGGTACAGTACATTGGTCTGTGGCCGAACAGTACTATCCACGGCCTATTCAATCTGAAAAACAATGAATAATTTCTTTTACTAGCCATCTTCGTGTCCCTCTGCTGGGCAGAAGCCTTCCCTTACTCCTGCTATACCCCCTTATACCTCCCTATCCTATGCGATCTCTGGCCATGTTAGCTATAGCCTCGCAAAC
Organism: Xestia ashworthii; assembly: GCA_950022955.1. Classification (NCBI taxonomy): domain Eukaryota; kingdom Metazoa; phylum Arthropoda; class Insecta; order Lepidoptera; family Noctuidae; genus Xestia; species Xestia ashworthii. The sequence continues at coordinate 1,700,852 of OX465561.1, forward strand.
ATGCGCTGTCCTACATCAGGCGTCCAGTGTGTGACGTTCGTTGCCCATCTCTCCAGGCGCATCCGTGCTATGTAGCCTGCCTACTCCTACTTCAACCTGGCTGTTCTTTCTCAAACAGCATAACATCAGCTACTTGAGTTATGGAGTGCAGGATGGTGGTTCAAAGTCAAACACACAACGTATATGTTCGTTTGACTAATATAGTGCTGCGCTCCATTGATCGCTAGCAAATCTTGAGTTTAAACTTATAATAGTTCAGTAAGTGACCAACTTTATTATCTCAGAATACAAATAAAAATAAAAATGGATAAACGATTCGATTTTATTTGCAAGATTCAGTTCACAGAACTATAAACTCACAAAAACCCTGAAAATATAACACTCCTTTATTGGACAGTCGTGTAAAGACTAGATATTAAACAAATCAAACCTATTCTTTGGTAAATTAGCTTCTTCAAGATCTTGTTTAATCCAGTCGTATTGATTACTAATGAGTTCCATGCCGTATTCAATGAAGTAGTACACCTCGGTGGAGATGGACACGAAGTGCACGGGCCCGAGGTCGAAGCTGTAGAACAGGCTCGCGTCGCGGCCCGGCATTGAGAAGCGCGCTGCGTAGTTGCTGAAGTTACTGCGGATTTTAAGATTAGGCGGTATAAGCCGCGATAAGGCTTAGTGGTTGCTGCAGCAAAACAATTAATATGATGCACAACTTAAAATACGCCAGCGATTTATTTTTATAGCACCTCAACGACTTACTCACTTAAATAACTTTACCTAAAATTGTTTGTGATCTATATCTATGTAAGACTAGCTGACCCGCGCAACTTCGTCTGCGTCACCTACGAGAAAGAGAGGGTTACAGAGATTGGGTCGTAAGCTCCTATAATACAATTTTCAAAGAGCACATCATACACATCCTTCCGCATAATGAAAATGCGCGCCCGGTACATGATCATTATTTTGCTGCGGAGTTATTTAAAACGATGTATCTCAGATATGCATTGAAATCAATTTACGGGCAATACGAAACGCGTCCATCAATTCTGTTAATATTGTTGATAGCAAAATTTGAAGTAGATTGGACCAAGGAATCACATTTTCCCATACAAACTTTGCCCCCCACCTTTTCACCCCCTTAGGGGTATAATTTCAGAAAATCCTTTCTTTTCGTACTATAGGCATACGATAAGAAATGATTTTCTACAATCTGCGGTAAAGGCTGTGCGTTGATCCATCACAGTCCTTCAGGACAAAGCATTTTTATTATTTGTAGATAATAGGATTTGAACTCGTTTGTATTTGTAACTTTTCGGGCTTTATGTCTGATGTACATTCGTATAGTCTACATTTTCTTCGTAGTATTATTTTGTTTGTAAATACAGGGTGGAAACGATTAACCGGGCAGAAAGGGGAGCTTCCTTGACCGTTGAGTATTAGAAACAGGATCGATTGGCATCAAAAAATGTTTTGTGTAAAATAGCAATTTTCTTGCTAACTGTATTTTTTTTAAATCTGTGAATGGGGATCAAAATTTCACGAAAAATTACGGATGGTTTCCTAAGACCATTTTCATGTAGCTGCAACGGTTAAGGTTTATCATTATTGGCATCAAAAAAAATTGTTTTATGTAAAATGGCAATTTTCTTGCTAACTGCACTTTTTTTTAAATTAAATCTGTGAATGGGGATCAACATTTAGCGAAAAAATTATGGATTGTTTCTAAGACCTTTTTCGTGTAGCTGCAGTTCCCCTTACTGCCCCGTTTACCGTTTCCACCCTGTATTACCAACTACTTATACCGAGGAAAGCCGATTTTCTTGAGTTCCGCTATTTTGGGCGTATTCGCTTCAAAAATCAAATTTCAAGAAAATTGAGAAATTATATTTACCTGTATTAGATTTGAAGTATTTACAGCAACTTTTAAAGGTTTATACTTCATTGGATTTTATTCTATAGGTGTATGAATTTTATTAATTTTAAACACAAAACCCTCTTTTTTACGTCTTTGGATGAAATTTTTTAAAAATGCTGAAACAGGTGTTCCTTTATTTTTAATAATAAGTATTTACTCTGAGTTTCATGATTCTAGAACAATCTAAAAATTTTTTTTCATACAAACTTTACCCCCCCTTTTCACCCCCTTTTTCCAAAATTTTCCATAATTTCTATAGCCTAAATATTATTCTGAGTTTATTTAAATAGATTAGTGAAGTTTTCATCAAAATCCGTCCAGCAGTTTTTACGTGATGCGCGTTCAAACAAACAAACAAAAATTTTTAAAATGGTTTTAATATGTTCAGTTACTTATTTTAAGTCACCCTGGGCGATTTTTTTTTTTAATCTTCAATGTACAGATTTTTTGGTCTCAACGATTTTATTATATGTATAGATATAGATCACAAACAATTAAAAATTAAAAAAAAGTATATAAGGCTGATATAGACGAGAATTGATGTGGATGCAATTAATTATCCGGTGTCTGATATCGCACATTCGTCTCGAGACTCCGAGCTGGTTAAGAGTCTCATACGGTATTGACGGAAGGGGTTAGAGTAGATGTCGATGCTACTGGTTCGTACGGCAATTTTTTTATAGTTTCTCATTAGACGGTTGATGGGTGCGGTACTGCCAAGGTTAGTGCGACTTGCAGTGGTGGCAAAAGTTATTGTTCAGATCTAGTACTTATTCGTTGAGGTACGGTTATTTTTAGTTCCGCCAAGAGTTCAGCAGCATTTACTAAGCCGTTAAGGGGCCGGCGGAGCGTGCGTCGTTCATACAAACGTAATACCAAAATAATTCGTGAACCAAACGTATTCTTAAGAAAGTGTGTATTTATTTCGATTGGATTACATAATATCTAGGTTCCCAAATATATATTTTGAAAAGACAATGATATTTGGACGAGATATGAGGAATTTAAAATTTCTATAGAACACTTATTTTGCTCATAACTCTTGTTTAAATCAATGTCCATTCATAATATATATTTGGGAACCTACATATTATGTAATCCAATCGAAATAAATACACATGTCCTTAAGAATATGTTTGGTTTACGAATTATTTTGGTATTACGTTTGTATGAACGACGCACGCTCCGCCGGCCCCTTAACTATTTTATAAAGTAAGAAAGATTTGGTCCGTTACGTCTCTTCGGTGTTCGAGTGAGCACATATTGAAATGACTGTCTTTGACCATAAGAGGAATCCCGTGGACAGCTAAACCTTTTAAAACGAAGATATCTAGTGCAGCTTCTTTGGAAACATTCAATACCTGTTTACATGGACACGGTAAGTATATAAGGTTCCAAACTGGAGATGCATAGTCCAGTAGACTTCTCACAATAGTATTGAAGAGCACCTTTAAGGTTGAGATGGACTGGAAATTCCGACATATTCTTTAATTTCTTCATTTTGGTAGTGAAGTGATCAATGTAGTTGATGAACGTGAGTCGAGGTGGACTTCCAGGTCGCGAATTGTGTCCACTTTTTGGAGTTTTACCCCATTCATTGAGTATGACGTTAGTATAATTTATTGGTCTCCGTTTCTTAGTAAATGTTATGTTGTAGCGTAGCACTTTTTTACATTGACGGACTTCCGGTTTTGTAGGCACCAATCGTGAACCACGTTGAGATCAGCCTGGAGAAGTTGTGCGTAATGGGTCTTTAAAGATCCTTAAATTGTCAGCGAAAATAGAGCATTTGCTATGTTTTATTGTAAGAACTATGTCATTGACGAACATTAAAAAAGAATCGGACTCATACCCCCTATACAAACATTCTTTGTTGTCTTTCTGTAAGATAAGATTTAAACCAAAGGAGTGGTTGGCAAAATATGCCAAAATTCAATTAACTTTAAAACAGCAACCGATACACCTCCTCCTCTTTTGCATCTATTCACATGTGATGTTCTATCTCTACGATAAACGTTGTACCTGGTGTCAAACAATTCACCATCAGTTATACCATCATCTGTCTTTGCGAATAATAATAGTTGTCAATTTTGTTTTCATACCTCTATAGTTCAGATAGTATACGTTGAATTGTTGTTACGTATGCTAATATAGCAGGGTTTTTTGGAGAAAGTTTCAGAGTTACGACAACCGCTCTAAGATTATCATTAGCGGGGTCTAGCTTTCGTACTTGCACGGCCGATATTATGTCTTCTTCTTTAACTGCACTTCTGACCGTATTACCTATCTGTACGTGCGTGAGTAGCAATTACAGCTTTTCCTACTCCTCCGCTATACTTTCTGATTAATTTTATTTTTATTAATTTATTTTGTTTTTTTTTAAGTATACAATGTAGTATATCAACTATCTAGTGTCCACGACACAAGCTTTGCTTAGTGTGGCACTAGGTGGCGCTGTGGGTTAATGTCCAGCGATATTTATTTATTTACTTATTTCGTTTCGGGATCCAAGACAGTTAAATTCATTTTCTGGGACTTCATTGTCTTGGCGCTTTTTCTGGTGGTCGCCACAGTTGATTCTGGCTTTCAGGAGTAAGTGGTTTGGGAAAAGTGTGGAGGGCTTGCACCAAAAACAAAAATCTGTACGAGCGTTTTAACCAAATTTTCCGCTTTGTTTTCTGGTACGCCGTTGATTTCAATGTTTTGCTGGCGTGAGTGTTGCTTGACTAGATTAACACGCACAGACAAGTCGGAAAACAACTGCTTTAGGGACTCATTCTTCTTACTGAGGCTTTTGTAACTTTCTGTGCAAGTCATTAGTTCAGACTTTATGCGGTTGTAGAAAGTCCCCTCTTTGAGGAGTGCCTTGAGAGGCGACACGGCGTCCTCACCTTCCGCTTAACGCAGGTCTTCACCAGACACGGATGTTTCGGGAGGTCCTTGCATCGAATCGGGCGGGAAGAAACGCCCGACACCCGAGGGTGTTTCCACTGCGAGGATCTACCGGAGGACACGGTAGAGGTTTGCCCCACGTAGGTGGAGCACCGCCGTGTCCTCGTAGCGGCGATCGGCGGCTGCGACCGCTCGCGTCCGGCCCTGGTTCAATCCATGGTCCGGAGCGAGACGGAATAGGAAGCCACCTCCTTCTGCGAAGAGGTGGCGGAACGGAACGCGAGAGGGAGAGAACCTCTCGTCCCAGCAGCCGCCGCGAGAGATGCTCCGGGCACCGGGGGCCACGTGGTGACCCCGGCCACCTTAGGCGCGGGTCTGTGGACGGTGAGCGACGGCGCGTTCGTATTCCACTAGCGCCTCAAAGAGATTTCAGCAAAAGGAAGGGGCGAAGCCTGCTAGGGCTGCGGGACTGTTCAAAAGAGATACCGTGGCCCCGGAACACAAAAGGCAAGAAAGGAACATGGATGGGTTTTAGTCAGTAAAAGTCTGACACTCCCTCCCGCTCTGGGCAGAGCGCGAGGGAGTGTCAGACTTTGAGACATTTGATGATTTCCTATCAGAAAAAAAAGACTTCATGCGGTCGTAATCATCATTTATAAACTTAGCAGAATCTTTGAGTTCACGGAATAATTCCTTCATCTCGTTGAATTCCACTGCAATACCTTCCTTTATACCTAGCTGTTGAGATCTCTGAGGATATAAACACGCGTATCTCTTGACGTAAGGAGCCGAGAAGCTCAAATAATTTAGGTTGGCCTTTGTCAATCCGAACACTTATATTGTCACACTCAGCCGGGTTGGTCGAGGAATGCAGCATTTCGGGCTCGGACTGAACATGACTTAGATTAGCTGTGGCATTTTTTTTGGTGGATTGCATTGAACGTGAGGCATAATGCGTTATGGTTCAAATTTAATCACAAAGTTCAATATTAAAAAAAAAAATAGTTTACAAGATTAAAAAAAACCCAAAAAATTAAAACAAAGAATGACATCACTATCCAAAACGCTAAAAGAATAAGGGTATACATACTACTTTTCCTCGTGGTTCCCGGGACATGTCATGTAGGGCACTAGGGCGGCTAGAGGCTGGATCTGTCGCATGAACTGATCGCCTACTTGTGCGTCGTCTGTGTGCATATCGTACGCGAAGTCACCCACATGCAGGATCAAGTCAAAGTTATCACGCTCGGCCTCGTCTTGCAAATACGAAAGAGACTAAAACAACGAGTAACACATGGAAACAGTCATAACTTGTTTAAAGTGATTCAATTGTAGATATGGTATGGTAAAAGTTGAAAGGGAGACCTAAAAGTCAGCACTTCGACAGGCGTGGCCAGGCCATGCACTTACATCGGAGACGAGCGGGGCGGTGAAGGGACGTGCAGGCATCGACCATTCTCTTCGCTCCGTTCGTCTTCGCTTTGGAGTAAACCGGTACTAACAACCTAGTCAGGTTAGCAGGAACGAGAGCAGGAGGCCGGAAACCGACGTACCGACGTAATGACCGACGTGGGGAAAGGAAACTTACTTCAAGGTCCCTTAAAAACGCATTAATCGGGATTGGCAAAGAGATGATCTTCTTACCGAGCCGATGTCAATCGATAATGAGTCGGCCCAGAACTTAACTATGAGTTTGCCGCTACCACAAGCCTGAACTAACTTACAGCAATTCCTGTAGTGTGCGGGCATCAGGGTATGCAGGACGCGATATAAAATCACCACATTAGTGCTGTCGGCTCGAAGTGTCTGTAAATCCACATCGGAGTAGGTGACAAAATAGATTAAATTGAAATAGTAACATACGTGCGCATCAGCGTTGCCCATGTCTCCATAGATGGCGGCTCGCACTGGAAAGTCCTCACCTTCGGGAGGAGTGTGGAACGAGAACCTCTCGGACCAACCGTATACCGAGCCCGCGTGGTACACTGAACAGACATGCCAACATCAATATTAATGATAACTCGTGTTAATAATGTTGACAGTTCTCCCTCTTCGTTCTCTCTAAAGCTCCCTATTTTCTAATTTCCACGTAGGTACGAATGGCTTTAAAAGTGATAAGTATTGAGTGTCCCTAGGTATTATCTTGTAGTGACTTTTATGAGGCAACAAACATACTACGTTCTTACTTAAAAAATTATATAAAATAACAATACCAGGCTATCCCGCCGCGATCGGTCAATTGACTGTGCGCGGTGTTTTTCCGCATTGAGTCTTGCTAGCTGGCGTGAGGAGCGTAGGCGACGACGATATTTGTGACAGAAAGTGGGTGTGTAAAGTAAAATGCGAGCGCACGTCACTGTGTCGAATTCTTATTAATCGTTGTTTTAATAATCGGAATTCGTATTTTAGTCTCAATAAGTCGGACTTTTTGTTATTCGATCTATTGAAACTCGGTATTTTGAGAATAGTAGTTATGAACGTTAGGAATATTGAAATTAAGTAATTACGAGTATAACAAGTTACATTAAGTTAAAAATTAAAAAAACCCCACATATGGGGTCATAATTTCAGGTATGTGATTCTGTGGACGCCATCATCCGCGTGAGAGCCCCCACGACGGGGGATGCGATATCCCGGGGCGGAGTCGTCTTGGCGGTGTCCCTCGACATCGCCAACGCCTTCAACTCCCTGCCCTGGAGCTGCATCAGGGAGGCACTCCGGTATCACCGGGTGCCGATACAGGTGTGGTCGGGGACTACCTGACGGAAAGGACCGTCATCTGCCCCAGTCGCAGCGGAAAATGGAACCGGCGAGAGATGTAATGCGGTGTCCCACAGGGATCGGTTCTGGGACCGCCCCTGTGGAACATCGGTTACGACTGGGTGCTGCGCGCCGACCTCCCTAGTGGTGACCACCCTGGTGCTGGCACAGGGGAGGTCACACGAGGCAGCGGCCGATAATATGACACGCAGGGTTGCGATAGTCGTAGAGGATCCGGCAACTAGGTCTAGAGGTGGCACTGCACAAGTCCGAGGCCATGTGGTTTCATGGGCCTCGGAAAGCGCCACCGTCGGGATCCACAGTGACGGTAGGAGGGGTATCCATCGGCGTCGAGTCGACGTTGAAGTACCTAGGACTCGTCCTCGACAGCTGGTGGAACTTCGTGGAGCATTTCCGACGTTTGGCCCCCAGGCTAGAACGAACTAGGGCTGCCTTCAGGCGGCTCCTGTCCAACCTTGGGGGGCCAAACGCCTCCTGCCGCAGGCTCTACGCGGGGGTCGTGCGGTCCAGGGCCCTTTACGGGGCCCCAGTGAGGGCGCATTCCTTGAGGCAGCGAGCCGCCCATTACCTGAACGCGCCCCAAAAAGTGGTAGCCGTAAAGATGGTCCGTGGGTACCGCACGATATCCCACGAGGCGGCGGGCCTGGTTGCCGGATTGCCGCCATGGGATCTGGAGGTGATAGTCCTCGCGCGCATGCATGAATGGCGCGCGAAGGCACTACGCCGGGGGGAAACTCCGCTGCCACGGCAAATCGCCGCTCAGCGGACAGACCTCCGGCGCCATCTCATGGCGACATGGAGAGAGCGACTGTCGCAACCCCGTGCAGGGCACGCCACGATAGTGGCGGTAAGTCCCCTCTTTGAGGAGTGGCTTGAGAGGCGCCACGGCGTCCTCACCTTCCGCCTGACGCAGGTCCTCACCGGACACGGATGTTTCGGGAGGTTCCTGCATCGAATCGGGTGGGAGGAAACGCCCAGGTGTTTCCACTGCGAGGATCGACCGGAGGACACGGTGGAGGTCTGCCCTGCGTGGGTGGAGCACCGCCGTGTCCTCGTAGCGGCGCGATCGGCGGCGGCGACCTCTCGCGTCCAGCCCTGGTTCAATCCATGGTCCGGAGCGAGACGGAATGGGAAGCCGTCACCTCCTTCTGCGAAGCAGTCATGCCAGCGAAGGAGGTGGCGGAACGCGAGAGGGAGAGAGCTTCTCGCCCAAGCCGCCGCGGGCCGACCGGCCACCGTAGATGCGGGCCTGTGGACGGTTAGCTATGGGCTAGCTAGCCGTCCGTCCGTCTAATGACGACAGGCCGTGTCGACGGCGCGTTCGTGTTCCACGCGCGCCTCAAAGAGATGTCAGCATAAAGGGAGAAGGAAGCCTGCCGGGGTTGCGGGCCTGTTCGAAAGAGATACCGCGGCCCCGGAACATAGAGGGCGAGGAAGGAACATGGATGGGTTTTAGTCAGTAAAAGTCTGACACTCCCTCCCGCTCCGCGCAGAGTGGGAGAAGTCATTTGATGATGTCGCATCCGAAAAAAAAAAGGTATATGATTCTACTAGTCAAGCCCTTTCATTTGATACCCATATTAAGTGAGTTGTGAAAAAGATAAAAATCACTATTTTGTAGTGGCGGCTATATTGGATTTGAAATTTATTATAGCGTGTAGTATTCTACAAGTCAAGCCCTTTCATTTGATATCTATATTGAGGGAGTCATTGAATAAATATTTATTTATTTTACTTTATTTTATTCAATAGGTACAGATACAGACAACAGATTTTGTGGCGGCGGCCATCATGGACTGATTTTTATCAAACATAGCTAAGAACACTCCCGAGTCCAACTACTTCACCTTTTAAAAAAAAAACAAAATCGGCTCATCCGTTCGAGAGCTACGATGCCACAGACAGAAAAATAAAAAATAGGGGGTTAAAAATAGGATTATTGAAAAATCGAAGTAGTATACAAATCGGTATAAACTTATATAGTCACTTACGAGATATCTTTCGTGATTGTTTAATTTTTTTTGCTCCCGATATTTCGAGTGTAGTTTGTCGTGACTATGTGTGACATTTCAACAGTTCTATAGTTTTTATATTACATATATAATCTACTCTAAACTTGTTAAAATAATTTAAGCTAAACTAGTTAAAATAATTTATTTATACCTACCTGTTGAAATCATTTTTTATTTCATAATTTTACTTTTATTGTTCTTATTTATCTTATTTGTTTAATTTTTGATCCTGTGTGTGGCATTCATCTAATATTGTTGATGTGTTGTCATTTTTTAATTTTATTGACATTGTTTGATGTTATTTTTGTGTTTGGTGACTTTTATTGAAACTGACATTTTTGTTAAATTTTGCATGCCAAAACTCAGGCAGAATGTACCCGGCTCACTATATTTTATAAGTAACAACTATTGTACGACACCTACATTCTATGCGAATAAATGATTTGATTTGATTTGTGACATAGCTGTCGAGTTCCAATAGTGCGCGTAGCAAAAGACAAAGAAACAGGGTCAGATTTGTCTGCTCCTAACAAGTTATTTTCCATTCACACGTATTCTCCCATATTCTCCAGTCAACCCGTGATCATTGAGCTTGCAACAGCGTAGAAAATTAAATATCGTGAGCTAAAACTAGTAAATAATCACGGAAGAAATCCCGTAAGTGACAATATAAGTTAAGTTTTAAACCGTAAATCTTAAAACAGTTTTCGAAAATCGGTATCTTGAAATTTGGTATAGCTCCAGGTTTCCTCACGATGTTTTCCTTCACTGATGTCTGTGATGTTCAAAATAAACAAAGAAAGAAAATGAGTAAAAATTAAAATGAATTAATTTAAAAAAAATCCTACATCACGCAATCAAAATTTTCACGAGACAACCCCCGTCTGGTCGGAGGATCATTACATTACTATGGAGGTTGAGGAACTATAGGTAGGTACGTACGGCCGTACCTACGGCCTCTAATGTAATTTTTAAATCCTCTTCGTAGAGATCTCCAGGACTTACAGTAGTTTGGTGAAAAAGTTTTTGACTGTATAAGTTATACCGCCGGTTTTTTTCGATCGGTCGGTTATACAGTAGGTATAACTGATATAACAATACTGACTGATCGAAAAAAACCGGCTAATTGCGAGTTGGACCCAATCACCGAGGGTTCCGTATAAACTTGTAACTAGGAAGTTTGATTTTTAGAGACACAAAGGACTGTACACTTAAAGTATACCAATGGTTTTAATTTCAACTCGATGTATCACAATTTTTCTTGTTTTTAGTGTTTTTACAGTCAAACTCTCAAATACAAAAAAAAATTGGGATATTCATTTAGAACACTCCCAAGAGAAATGATCTAACTTTCTCGGGCACATTTTTTTTAATTTTGTGGCCTTATCTAAACCATAATCACACATCTAAACAGATTATTATTATGGTTGATTTACACTTACCATACTTGGTATCGAATTTTAGATCTTTGAGCGTTACAGTGTGTATGTATTGACTTCTGGCCAGGGGTCCCCCATCAACGAACAGTTTGGACATTCCGTACACCTCCAAGTTTATATTGTTATGTTCCTCGCCGTACTGCACTCGCGACTCGTTGGTACTTTGAAATGTCGACCATGTTACTACTATGTCGTTCGCCTTTTCTGAAATATTTCTATTTACATAGTTATGTGTGCAAGTGCAACCCAAGACAATAATCAACTGAACTGACTGAGGACGTAGTATTTTTACCAAGGGTTAATTGTGGAGGGAATTTACATAAGCCGTTCATTTTTGTTTTCGATACCATGATACATTTTTTATCTCTCACAAATAGTTTCATAAAAATAAAATATTTTTTGTAACATGTTTGCCTTTTTAAGTAAATTGTACTAGCGTAACACCAAAATGTAAGAGGGCTCTTAATTCATACCAAAACCTAACCTAATCTTTTTTCAAAAGTATCTGAATCAGTTAGCAAGTTTTATTAAATTGATGGTTACTTCTTCAAATATCTTATTTATTGATAAAGTCAAAATACGAAAAAAAGAACAGTTAATTAAGGAAGTTTGCTGCAGGGTAACCCTAATGTAGCGCTGGAAGACTTTGTAAATTAATTCTGAATTAACTTTGTGAATTACTTACCTCCAAAGGAAATATGAAGCTGTTCCGGTTGACAAAAATCGCAAAAATATGGTTCCAATTCTTTACCGAAACATGTCGCTAAGATGGAGAATATAAAAATAATCATTTTCATATGTGACCGACAATGTACGTTTTCTTTGTCCAACATGACGCTGACGTCTTCGTACATCCAGATATATTGTAATTTACTACCAATATTAAGTGCTTAAATATGTTAGCAGCAATCAATATAATTTGCTATCAAGTTATGTAGAAAATACTTTTTTAAATATTTTTAGATATTCATAATATAGATAACAGAAATATGTTTATTAAAATAATTTAGATTCTTTGGACCCGATATAAGCGGTACTAAAATTAACTGCAAGCTGGTTAAGAAGTAGGTATGTGCAACTGAAGATGTGCGATTTCTCATGTGTTCGTTTTGCTGCGAATAGGAGTGAGAACCTTCCAATCACACATGGAGTACTGCAGGGCAGCATCTTTGGGCCTGTCTTATTTCTGGTACAGATCAACCAACTTACAAATCTTAAACCGTCCCAGGCGAAAAAACCTACTTCGCAGATGACGTTGCCGATACCTGGGGAGAGCCCTTCAGTTTCGCTCAGCCTGATTTTGGTATAGCTGGAAAGGGGCTACAGACCTACAATCTTACTTTTAATTTTGATAAGATTAAACTTAATTCAACGACAATTGTTTTGAAACGATTTACGGTTTTACCTCGAGGAGCACGTTGGCTAAATAGAAACAGCCACTCGGGTCGATCTTTAAGTTAAGCTGTACTTGCCTACGTTGGTCTGTGGATGGGTAACCACCCCTATACATAGGTACCGAGTTTCGCCCGTGCCTCGTAAAGTACGTTAATCTGATGGTGCCGGCTGTCATTTGTAGATATTTGACAGTCGTTACAGGTAGTAGTGGCCCAAAAAGTCTGACATACAGCCTTGACAAGCGGTATCGTTTACCCAGTACTCACTGCGTTGTAGAGATCCGTTATTTTCCATGTAAAATACTGGTATTCAGCTGCATCTGGTTAGACTAGAAGCCGACCCTAACATAGTTGGGAAAAAGCTAAGCAGATGATAACGGTTTTAAATGTAATTAACTTTTTATGTAATCTTAAGTACGGTCTATAAAATCAAACGCAAAAGATTTTAGTGTTTGGTTAGAAGCTCAGAAGCAATTAATTGCTTAGAAAACAATACATCTTACTTAAATAAAAAACAACATTTACTAACAACTGTTTATTCAGTCATAAATTCATAATGCAAAAAAATACACTTATTTCCCTAATCACAATTATAACTAAATGGCGTAAAAAATATACTAAAAAACACCTGGCAAAATAAGGGGAGCTTTAAATAGGTAATAAACTTTTTAGATAGCGAATTGAGTCATTTTCAATTAAAAGAATCATGAACTTGGAGACAAAAACAATAAACAAATGTCACTGTACTTTACACACAGCGCCATCTAGTGCCACAATAAGCAACGAGGCTTGTGTCGTGGACACCAGTTAGTTTATATATTACAGAAGTACTTTATGTTTGTAAATACATACTTATTATACTTACATATAAACATTCATGACTCGGAACCAAATATCCATGCTCATCACACAAACATTTGCCCCTACCGGGATTCGCCGGGACCCTAAGAACGTAAGGCAGCCTCACTACCGTTGCGCCATTCGGATCGTCAACAATTTAACAGCTAGCGCAATAAAAAAGACCAGAGTTACCTAGAGTGTAGTCTTAGAGAAATAATAACCGACTATCTACTTATCAGATCTGGAAAATGATAGTGAAGAAATGAAACCCTTTGAAGCTCTTGACTACAGTGCAAAAACCAAATCTTTAGTGTAACTCATCAGACTAAGTTTTAAGATCTTTTGTATTCCTCTAATTTTGCCAACGTGTTTACTATTTACACATACTTAAAGGTAAAATTACATGTATATCATGCTTAACTGATTTGTACTTCAGGTGAACAACAATTAACAACAATGATGAATGAACACACAGTAGTACTATTTATAATGAGAATCAGTACTGTAGCTATCACCTATAATATATTTTTAACAACCACAGTAACTTTAGTAATGCCCACATAATTCTTATATCGTTTTACGAAATATCACAATTTTAAAATTCAGCTATTCATTTTAATAAAAATCATAATTTGGCAATAACATTTCGTTACCCAACTGGGTAACTAACTACCCATTCGTCCAGTATCAACAATATTACTAAGAAAATATTAGCCTTTAGCAGTACTGATCCTCATTAATATTATACCTACACCAAACTCAACAGCTAAGGCACCAAAAGAATAATCTTAGATCAAATTCATATAAAATTTAAATTTATAAGTTCACAACAGACCCAAACTGGCTTCTCCTTCACTTTTGTTTTGTTTATTAGACTTATTATTGCGACCTATACTCATTTCGCCTTCGCTCCTCAAAGGTAATATACCTGATGGGTAATCTGTTAAAGAAGAAGTAACGGAGTCCGTATCTGAGACAATTGTAGTTTTGTTCAATTTCCTTCTAACCCTCACTTCGCCTAAACTACTGATCTCTGAGGAATCAGCTTCCACAGAGCTTGTACTTGTTAATGTTACATTCGTTTTCTTTTCATTTTGTACTTTCGAAGCAGTCTTTCTTCCAGACTGTGGAACACTATCTCCTATATTGGATAAAACTTCTGTAGAAGTTCGTGGTAAACGCAAACTGAATCGTGGTGACGAAAGGTTGATGGAAATACCAGGCTCTTCTTCGTTTTCAATTTCTAGTTTCACCTCATCTTCATTTACGACGAAAATTAATGGGCTAGTGTGATGATCGACAGTTAGTCTAGAGAATGGTGAAGTAGTTCTTGTTTTAGTTCTCGTAGGTGAAGTCATAACATTCTTCACGTGTGCTGGAGAAGTTTGAGTGTTTTTCTGTGATGCCGCCACGTTTACCTTTATCTCAACCTCTTTGGAAGTCGACGGTTTCTCAATATTCTTTTCCAATAGGTCGCCATACTCTTCAACGATGAGTTTTTTTATAAATTCCTTTTCTAAATTAAACATTTTTTCGACTTCACCTTTAGGGTCTATGGTTGGTTGGTTGGTCCAAAGGTCGTTGTGAATCGGTTGTATATTTGTATCAGGAATAGGCGACGTTTGAGTCTCTTTAGGAGATATGATTTGTCTTGCAATACTTTGTGTTGCCGAATCCTGCATGTCAACTGAGTGTACGAATTCAAATATATCAACTTGATTCTTAAAAGATAGGTTTGAAATTTTTGTATAAGTTTTGTTTTGAATATTAGTTTGCGATGAACTCGGGACGGGTACAGACTCTATATTATGATCATCGTTATCACTGTCATCGTTTTCTGATCTATTAGTATTTTCTTCATCGCTTAAATTCTTATTATCAATGGAATGTGTACTATTTGTTTTTTGATTACCTGATTGTCTTGAGCGATCAGATTTGTCATCTTCGAAATCGTCAACGTAGCTATCGTTTTCTTTGACTTCATCACTATCATTATTTTGTTTTTGTTTATTTGCATCACTGTTGGTATTCTTAATATTTTTCGATAAAGTCTCACTTACAGTCTTTTCTATATCAATCACTTCTTGTAACAAATTTTCATCGGATGTGGTAAGAATATTAAGTTTATCTTTTGGTTTATGGGTTTGAGAGCTATGTATGGTGAATGAATTCTCTTTACTGCTTAATATTCTATCTAAAATAGGGCTTAATGGTATATTTCTGTTGTTAGGAATGTCGGATATTTCTCTTTCAATGTCACTGGCTCTCGCACCTCCTACTGTTAGTTTAGAATAAGGTATGTACTCTGTGTAATTTAAGTTATTTTGTTTAGTTGTGTTTTCTAGATGTTTATTTGATTTTGTCGAGGAGGACTTAGCTTTACTTTTAGTTTGAGGCTTACCTTTCTTTGAAGATGTTGTACCATACACGGAATTCAATTTCTTTCGCCACTCTTCTAAATTTAAATGCGATCGCTTCTCTGACTCTTTTTTAACATTACTTTTCTTGCGATCGTTGCGCACTGAAGTTTTCGGAGAAGATCTAATGTTTGTTAAGATACGTTTCTGTGTTTTTAACTTTATTTGTGTGTCAGAGCTAATATTGTTAGTAGTAGAGCCGCTACTATCGTATGTAGACATTTTTGACACTTTCCTTGTCGTAATAGGTTGATTTGATTGTTGATGCCGTGGCACTTCTTGGACTCTGTTAGACAATGTTATGCAAGGTTTGTTTATAGGTTTACTGGTCTCATGTTGAACTGTGACTACTGCTACATTTTTGCTTACTATCTCGGGCTTTTCAGATTCCTTGACCTCTGGTAATATATCTAACTGCAGAACTTTCTGCTCTTTCAATTCGCTTCTAATATTTATACTTGGCATTTCCTGGATTTGTAAACTTTTACTTGGCGGTTTTATTTTAGGATCTACATATTTATAAGAATATTCGTTATAAGCTACTGCTGGGGCGTTAACTAATTTACCATTATTAAGCTTTTCAGTCTTTGTGCTTTGTGTATCACCATTTATTTGTATTACCTTAGTGCGAGTTATATCTAAATTTCTATTAATATTCGGTTTCTTCTTAACTGGTCGATTATTAACCGGAACGTCAACGTTATTATTTTTAAGATTTTGCAAATTAAAAGTAGGTTTGTTATCGTTTGTGATATCTTTCCTCGACTTCTGCTCTGGTGCAGATAAGGGTTGTGAAGATTTATCAATGATTTTGTACCCATGGAATTTGGCATTTACAATTTCTTCGATGTGAACTTTTTCGTTAAATTCCTCATCTAATGGTGTGGGAGTAGCTTTGACTTGCACGCCCGGCTCATGAAATTTCGACAGTTCCCCGGAAAGTAGCTTCAAGTCATCCGCAGTCGATTGCAGCGTATCATGCAGTTTTCTTAGTATTATTTCATCTTCTGGTTTTAAAGCTGGTTCTGTGTTCCATAACTCGTCATCTATGATATTAACCATTTCGAACTTGTTGCTGCTCTCAACCTGAAAAACGGAAATAAGGAATAAATTAAACATTGACATACTTACTAAGGTTTTAATGTGCTATGTTTTTCAGGGTGGTATAAACACACGTCCTAGTTGGATCCATTAGGCATGATTACAATTAAAGAGGTCAGCAATCAACATGATACCTGCGTGTTAGGGTAGCAAGCGTGGAAGGTAATGTAGCTACTAACCAAATATCGATCGACTGGGTATCTGGCTGCGACGCTTCTCATCTGTTGGTCAGGCACAGGGGCTCGGAGCGGTCCGTCGTGCTCGCGCTCCGCTCTGTGCACAAATATTACAAAACTTTTAGATATTTTGTTTGATTTATTTGAACTTCATATTACATAGGTAGGTATTTATAGTACGACATAACTTAAAGGATTCATCGACAAATCACTCAACCACCATGATGACTTCCAAAGTAGTGCAAACTAAGATAAGTACGTCAAGGACGTTTGTCAACTCTGACATGAACGAAAATAAGCGATTACTTTCATTAGGTCGGTCATAAGAATAACCAGTGAAAGTCACCGAAAGAACTTCAAATGTGTCGTATTATATGTAAGTAATTTTATTATTTTGTTAAATTAGAATCATTGTTATCGTCACAAAATTTGCATGCCGAATTTATATAGTTGGCGGAATATGAAGAACTGTTGTGTACTATATTGTAAAATCTGTATTTATACCATATTTCAGGCAAATAAATGAATAAAATTTGGACAATAATTATACCATAGATAGGTAAAATGAAGGAAATAATTTGGCTGTTTTCTCACTTTAGGTTGCTGGAAGTAGAGCTTGCATTGTCCGATTCGTGGTTAAGGAAAACCCACCGCATGCAAATAACGCTCATCAGCGTCGTCTCTAAAGTGGTTTGTAGCGTAATTTGATTTATTTGGGTTTTTCTCATTTTATGTCGTTATTTATACAAGAATGTTTTAAGTTCTAATATTGTCAAACAGCCGAAGTAAATGCTGCACTTTTATTGGTCCAACGAAGGCAAGTGCCTCTTTACATGGTCGAGGCACGAGTATTAACATCAGGGTAAATAAAAATGCGAAAATATACAAAATCACATCAATTGTATTTCACCAACATTTACATTAACGTCTTAATCGAAGCATTTCACTTGCTGCTTACAGTAAGAAAGAGACGAGTCTCAAAATGATACATAAGTTTTGTGTCGATACACTGTCGACGTCTACAAACAAGCCTATGGGTAAAGGCGGACAGTAATAGTTTGATATGTTACATGTACGCTAACACGACGACACGCTGACAACATATTGCGCCTCTCCACAAAAGTGGGCCAAGAATAAAACCCTGAAGAACTCTTCTTAAGATCATGTACAACAGTTTTGAGATCCTTGTTACAACATTTGACAAAACTATAAATTAATGTAAGCTACATTTACATGTAAGTAAAAGAAGAAACAAACCAAGCGCAATATTGGTACAATTCCAGCAAAAAAAAAGAATAACACACGTCTCAGTAAATTAAGTGTTCGACTCCGATATTGACGTACATGTAACATTACAAATACATAAAAAAGTATCATGCACAATTTGTGCTTACAATTTTTCACCTTTGCCAATCTTGGCGACAATTAATATTATTAATATTTGACAAACCCATTCTGCGGGTTATTTCCACTGATAATACTAATATCAATTTCGAATCTATCAGAATCGCGACGTTGAATAAAAAGCCCACTGACAATCTGAAAATACGATATATCATGACAACTAAGTAATTAAATCCACTTGAGGAACATCATTTAATATAAAATGATACCCAGCTGAAAGAGATATATAGGGAAGAAATAGTTCAATACGAAAAGTATTATTATGTAAAAGTTATGTATGTATAGAAGTAATAGTTCTTGTTAAGCACAAATAGGATCAAATTTTAGCATTAAGAAAAAGAACGAGTAATAATAGTGTCAAAAAATTATATAATAAACAACATGGCTCAATGTCCTATTAATACTGGATCTATAGCCCTGATTGTATTGGTTGTATACCAATGCTACCTAAATATTTACATGTAGACAAAGTATGTACAACGTACGTATATGTACACAAATAACATCTAAAATAAATAATCGACATATCAATTTCATTGTATGCTCTAACTTTTAATATTTAAAGACACTGTATCGTCTCGATTTAAAGATATAAAAGCTATCGAATTTAATGATATTGAAGTAGGTACGATTAAGTTTTGACAAGCATGAATACTTCAACTTAACAATGATCGAAATCTCGAAAATGATTCAGCAGACAATATCATTTTAAATATTACATCATAAAATCACCAACGTGAGTACCAATAAAAAGAATTAACGATTCAAGATTCGATCATCATATCGCACACTACAGATCTGCTGCTGAACACAAGAATAAAGCTAAACGGTCGTCGTCTGATAGCTTTCGAAACTGACGTAAACTACGAATCGTTTAACATTATGACATATATAATGATAATAATATAATGATTACTTCACTTTATACAAATAGCAGCGAGTTTTAAGAGTTCCTATAACGGCCGCGTGTTCGCGGTTCTGACAATTTGACATTTCACAAAATGACTAGGTACGCCCCCTCACGTATGCAAAGCGCTCTCGCTAATACCGCGCTCGCCGGCGCGCGTGCCGCAGCCGAGGCCCGCGCGAGCCACGGCTGCGGCACGGGCGAACCACACTCCCGAGTAAAGTATAACTTATCCTTACAAAATAATTAACTCAAAAGACGCTCGTCAGCGTCACGATAGTTTCGATTTCTCTTCAATTATCATTGCCGCTAAAATATAAGTTTCAACCAAATCTCATAAGCGGAATTTTGTCGCCAATTGCGAGACAGTAACGGAACTCGAGCCACTCTGAATAAATTGATTCTTAGTAAAATAAGACTATTTTGCATGCGTTGTATGTGATAAATACAATATACATCAATCTACGGTCTGTACAGGGAGCGAAACGCATCCGTTATTAAATAACTACGATTTTACAATCAGTACTCTGGACTACATAATGTCATGATTATTATATCGTATAATACTTCTATAGTATATAAGAATCACATAAATAAATGCCATGTTCACTATGGTTCAGGACCTAAGGGTAACTAAGAAAATGGCATCCGAAGAAATGTCTGCTCGCAAAGCAGCGTACCACCCTCGAAATGTAACAACTCCTAACGAGGAGGACCTCAGATCATCACATTCTTTAGCGTGAATAGTGTTCACGTCAACACAATATAGTAATAATCGAAAATTCGTCAAAACAGACATGCGCCACATTCGGAATATCGCACCGCACTCGCCGGTCGACACCAGTCGACGGCACGAGCTCAAAATAAATAAAAAAGATGCGATACGCCGAGCACAGCGCCCTGCAGTACAGCCGACGCCGCTCGCTAGCCGCGAAATCCATGTCCGTATCGTCGATGGCTATCGGTGAGCGAACTAAAGATACAAGTTTACTATTTACAAAGTTATATACAAGTGATCGGTTTGTACGGACGAGGGCCCGGCCTCGCCCCGCCGCGGAGCCGCGCGTCCATGCGACGCTTGCGGCCGCGTGCCGCGGACATACTCCTCCCGTGCGGTTCACAACGAGAGGGACAAGAGGTAAAGTCGGGGCTGCGGAGCGCTGCCCTAGGTCTCCCGTTCCTTCTTCGGCTTGAACTCCTCACCGAGGATCGTAGCTATTTCACCCTGCATGAAAGCCCATGGGACCGTCGAATTTGCCAATGGGCATTTATCCCCACTTGGACAGTATACCTGTGGACGACGAAACAATTTGTTAATATTTGTCAAATTGGAATTTAGGAATAGGTATTTAATTCACACAGTTAGGTATATTGAAAAGACTGATTAAATACAATTTAGAACTAACCTCAGATCCTTGCTGTCGCTTGATCGAGTCTCGGGAACAGGGGAAGCAGAACTTGTGGTGAGGCTGACTGGGGCACTGCACGAAGTGCGTGTCCTCGAGGCGCTCCTGGCAGAGCGTGCACTTGAGCAGCGGCGCGGGCGTGGGCGCCGCTGCCTCCGTGCCCTCTCCCGCCTCCGTCGACGACACCGATGTCGTCGACGACACGTGCCGGGAGCCCGACGACCGCCGCCCGCCGTTCGACCCTGTCGGACCGGAATGGAATCGTTAGCTACCGTCTGCCATACGCAAGTTCATCAAAGAGGGAGATATGAGTACAATGAGAGTGGCGTCCGCTGTCGCATTAGCCACATGTCGAGGTGAGGCTCGTGATAAGTCAGCAGACTGTAGCTGGACGGTATGGGCGCAAGCGGTCGTCGGGCGCCGCGCCGCGTCTCGGCAGCGCCGGCGCTGTGATCGGACGCCCGCCCGAGTCCGACCCCTCTCACGATACGACACAGTGAACGCGGACTACCGTTAATCTGCACCGGCAACTTTTGCAAAAACTGACGAGTTCGCCACTACTTTCTTTTATACACGATACACTGACACGTTTAATTGTAGTAAATCTTTTTCAACGGTACGATAAAAATGTAGAAACTGGTTTGCTGTGTTTGTCAAACAACGGCATACATTTGTACGATTTGGGCTTGAGTTTGGTTTAGTGATGTTTCAAATATTCGTACCTGACGAGTTGGGCGAGTGTTGGCTGGAGCGACTGGCAGACCTCTGTGGAGGTGGCTGCGGTGGTGAGCCACCAGCAGATCGCGGTGAGCCGGGAGGCAAAGTGTCTGCCACAGACATCAGAGCGGCCATCGGGGACGGGCCGGCGCCGGTCACTCCTGTAACGGGCGGCGAGCCTGCCGTGCGACCCAGTGGTGAGCCAGCTGAGCCATTTGTCAGCGGTGTCGCGTTACCATAGCCTGGGGAAAAATGGTTTTCTGGTCACGATACTGCGTGGTAACAAGAGTTGAATATCAAAAGTCGACATTGTTTCATTGTAGATAAGAGCTTTTTATAGAACTTGATAATTAAGGAGAATGTTACTAGTCAGATAACTTGCTGCCTACTGATTGAGATAAAACATGTAGAATGCCTACGCACATTGCACAACATAAACAAATGCGAAATAAATGTGTGGCAGACAGACACGAAAAAAGAACATACACCGCCAAACTTGTATAGCGATGATGCTTATCAATTCTAACGTGTTAAACGAAATAAAAGTGAAAATTGTTCAATATGTCACCGTTCAGAATAGTATTTGGCACAAGACGTTGAACGCGAGTTTCGTCGACGCACCACAGCCATACGACATCATTTCAATTTGTCCGAATAACCTCACATTCAATGTTGGATGACACATCGTTTGCGGTGGACCGACGGATAGTAAACACACGTTCGCACACGCATATAATATCTTATAAATAGCATTGTGTGTTAATACAAGCTACGTAGTGAACGGCGATGTGTCATTGCCTAGTCACACAACGTCGCGGCGCACGGCAGGCCTTTCGGACTGACTGCTATAGTAGACGGGTGGGTACGTACAATAATTGAAGATACGAGTGCCACACTCGTATGTGCAGCGAATCGTGTCGCGAACGAGCCACTGCGACGTTGCCAAACATCCCGCGATTTGGGTCCCGTATGTATACGCTGTCAGCCGGCCGTTGCCACGTTATGAAACTTATTGCGAATTCAATTCACAGTCACAGATAACATTATGTAAAATAAAAAAAAGCAAACATAAACGAAAAACTGCTGCTAGCATTTCGTAAAAACATTTTCATGCGTATACGTTTCTGACTGTGGCGCTATCAAGAGGTTACTGCCAATGTGTGATTGATAACACATTTCCTATGTAACACAATTATTATCACACTACAATAGCATATTCACGATAGAACATGACATTTGGGAAATTGTATATTGAATAAAACCAGCATTAATGATCAAGGAAAATATTGGTTGTTTACCTAGACGACATGCTAGTTACACAGTTGCTAGTGTTGCTACAAACAATGCGGTTGACCACTCTTCGTCGCGGTTCTTCTGTTGTCATTGAACATAAACATTGGATTATTAATTAGAGTAACGTGCAAAAGGGCGTGAGTTATGGTCGGTTGGTTCTGTGTAAAGGCACGGCCCATATTGGCTGTGGTGACGTCACGCACAGTGACCTTTTTGGCCGGCGGCTCGTGTCGAGCGGCCGCGAGCTCCCTATACACACGCCAACGGAATGTGGTCGCGCCACTCTGCCAAGCGTAGGCAGGCGCTAGATTTTTTCGCCCGACGGCCTACCTACATACGTACGCGAGCGAAAATGTCGTCACGCGACGTTGCCACACCGCCGTGTCGTGCATGCATTCACGGCGCTGTAGCGCGTTCTGTATTACGTGGGTGTTTGTACGTAGTGCCGTGGTGTGCGAGAGGCCGCGGGCGCGGGCTCGCTTTCGAGAACGCTCAACCAGTCGGACCGGTTTCGTATTTATGGACTGAGTTAATGCACCTACCTAGATATGAATCCCGTGGCGGACGCTTGCTAGAGATGGGTCGTCGACGCATTTAGCGTTAACGAAACTAGACCGTCCATTTTTGTTCATCGACTAGTCCATCAACTAGTTGAATTCGTCGACTAGTTTATGCGTCGACTTGGTTATGCAGACGTTGAAATAAACGTTGCAACGAAGTCTACTACGTTGACGGCGACGTAGACAGTTTACTTTAGACTCCAAAATAATTGCTCAAACAAATTTTAACTGTAAATCTAGCAGGAGACAGTTGATATTAGTACGGGACTGATGTAAAACTCTAGAACGTAGGCAAGTAAAACAAATTCATTCGCCGTGATATACAAATATGAACTCTCTCGTGAGAGGTTTAGAGTTAAAATTTGTTTGAGCGTTTATTTTATTTCTAAGGACGAACGACTTGCCTACGTTCTATAGTCGGTAGACGCATTCAGTTTAGCCGTTGACTGCCGTTCACTGCCGTTGAGACGTCGACGGATTCGACTAGTCCATGGACTGTTGGTGAACCGTCCATTCGTTGACAGTACGTAGACGGTCGAATTAACTAGTTCGTTCATTCAACGCTCATCACTAACGCTTGCGCAAAACATCTACACTCATCCGTCTGAGCACGTTCACGTTCGTTTGCTATCGTTCGTGTTATCAAACTGCGCGTGTCTTTACTAAATAACTATTTTTTACACTATGTAGGTTACATTCTGATATTTGTAAACAATGGAAATTTCGTGTTGTACAAATAATCACTCATATTTTCCACAAGAATTCAAGGAAACCACTAAGAGATTCTTTACTTTTCCCTTTTTTCATCAATTTCTTCAGCACCACTATGAAACTGATGTTTACTCTTTTTATTTTGTGTTTCTTCGCTATCATAATATCTATCATTAACGATTGCCGATAAGTAAACAAGACCAAAAAACAGTTTACGTCTTTTGTTGGTTTTGGGAAATGTCCTATCATCATTCTCTTGCCGTTATCCCTTGTTCTTGTCAATGTCCTGATTTAAGTTTTTAACATAGAGACAACAATGCGTTTCAATTCAATTTTAACGTGCCAGCTAGAAGTCTAATTTTCAAACCGAACTAGTTCCTAATCCTAAGTAAGTACTTACTCAATCGTAAAAATACTTTTCAGAATGACTTATTCTTCGGCGCGTATCCGGTCAAGTGGTTAAAGCCCTATCCCGAATCTGAAATTCTACTAAAGGCTTAAAATTAGTAGGATCATAAAACCGGCTAATAGAAAACTTAAGGATTAGCAATTTGTATTGTGCAATATGTGCAGTATTTTTGTTAAAATTTGAATTAACAAAGAAATCTTTAAATCCGACATGGTTTGAACCTAAACTAACCTCGACTATTGATACTTGGAATGTTTTTAATGAACAGGGAACAGAAAAGCATCTTCTAAAGAGACTCACCATTAGATTTGAACGAAGAAGCATCAAAGGAGGGTGTGCGCAATGGGTGCTTCTCTTGCTTGAACACGCGGTCTGGTGCAAAGGGAGCTGCTAATGAGACTGCAGGCAGGGAATCACCACGAGTCAGCGGAGGCCGAGAGTGTTCCTCCATGAGCCTCTTGGCGGGTTCGTGGTGGTTTTGGTGATCATCTTCATCCAACTGTCGTTTCAGTGCAAGGCCAGGAGCAAGGCGCGCCCCGGCGTGGGTCGACAAGTGGTGTGTCGGCAGGTGTGCCAGCCGCCTGCCCTCGTGTTCCTCACGCCTGCCACCATACTCGGCTAAAAGCCCAGCACTTGCGTTCGGCCGCGGATGATGTAAAGTAAATCCAGTCGTAGGAGCATGATGTGCCGGTGGAGCCGGTTGACCCCTTGCTGCAGTTTCCGCTCCATTTTGATGCGCTTCTAACGGTGCTCGGTGACCTCCTTTAGCGTGGGTCGGACCGCGGCCTTCCTGGAATCCATGGGCGCGCTTAAGCTGCCTAGCTGTGTCCAGAACCACTTCGATGCGGTCTGCGCCTTCATAATTTACGCATCCGCGACACACCGCCTCTGAAAATTCATGCAACATCGCCCACGGCATGCGGGGCAAGTCGCACAGGTAGCAGTGCTGACGCTTTTGCATCACCGACATCTCGCCGCCGGGTGTTGATCGGTGAGCGAGAGATCGGTCTTCCTCGTGTCTCTTGTAAATTGTCACAGATTTTTCTTGCCTGATACGAAAAACACCGTCACCATGGTACACATAAAACACTTAACAATTTCACTCGGTTCGCGGACGCCAGATATCAAAGGTGCGTAACGTTAAAGGCAATCGCTCTCTGAGCACGTCAACGAGAGACTGAGAAGCTCGGGTCGAGGCAGCCGCGGCGGGGGGCCGGGGCGGCGCGCGGCGGCGGCGGCGGCCATTATCGAGCGGTGACGTCAGCGCGCGCAGCACGACGACGCGCCGAGGACGAGCCGTTAGCCGCGACGCGGATGCGCCACTCGCGCCACGCTGCGAGCCCGCGAGCCCTGCCCCGACATACACAACACGCTTATCGCACGATAACCAACACGATACATGAACAATATACACGCCTTAACAGATGCAACGAGTTTTACATTTTATTCAGGAAAAATTCATTGAATACGTGGAGTGCTATAAGTACCACAATAACATGACCATGAATCCAAAATTCAGCTAACAACCAAAAAAGATTCGTGTTATCAAAATGACTACACTGCTGCACTGGATAAAAAATATACAGTACCTATTCCCTATCACTATTAATGATTAAGTTTTTGACCAGTGAGTGGTTAATAGCATATCGTTATAATGGAGTAGATTAAACACCTTTATCTATTAAAATATACGTAGCAACACAAAATATGAATGCAAGCCATAAATATCTCATGCAGTAGATTAAGTTAACCACAGTGACAGAATGTGTCATCGATTAGGTAATTAGAGCATTAGTTAAATGAATCACGGAGTCGCCCGCCAGTCCCGCCACACATACTGGCAGGCCCTCGATTCCGCTAACAACTGTCTATACATATTATTCAACGAAAGTAAACAGCATCTGTTGTAGAATAACAATTAGTGTGAACACGTATAGCCGACGTGTTCGATGCATTAAATTTCAATCTATTCTCGCTCGGTTTCCTTTCTGACGGCTGCATTCTAAATTATTATTACCGAGCAGCACGATCGGATCCGGCTGGAAGACGGGAGAGCGCGCGGGGGGACGCCGCGACCGGTGTGGCGGCCATCTTGAGACGTGACGTCACGTGACGAGTCAGCCGAGCGTGCGGCGTGGCAACGTCGCAATCGCAGTTAAACACCGCCATGTTGCCGGCGTTGCCGCTCATTTCTGTTGTGCTTTAATAATAATGAAGGCAACTCATCGGTTTTTGTATGCGACTAAGGATTGGAGTTAAAACAGTTATGCGGCCAGGTAAACGTAGACGGAGATGACGGGGAAGACCGCTGTTCGTGGCCACACGGCACACGTACTATAACACCAAATCTGATTTTATTATATATAACCCGATCGTCACGTTCTCAACATTACTTTCTAATTCGTTTTTTTTCTTCGTTGTTTTGAATTCTATAAGTAGATTAAAACTGCTTTTAGTAACTGGAGAATGGTCAAAAATGTATATTTGTATGTTTTACTATGTAGCCTGTATTTTTAGTTTCGTTAGTAAGTCAAATAATCAAATTATTTGCCATGTTCGTTACAGGGAGTGCCTACAACCAATACAAATCTTATATCCAGATCAGCAAATGTTATAATAAAATTATACCAGGTTTGAGTGAGTTAAATGCTTTCTTACTAAATAAGAAGATATTGTAGATAATTATGGAAGGTGTTCTATGTTGAGATGCAGACAAGTTAATGAAATAATATGTATAAATTGAGAGAAACGCTACATTTAGCAGTCAATATTTAATATCAATTTGTGAAGATAAAAATAAACTACTGCGTTATTTATTTAAATTTAAATTTAGTTTTTATCTAACGAATGTGGGAGCGCCACTAGATATCCATGACGTGCTTGGAGACAAAGAGATAATCCCGGTAACGAACGCAGTCAGCCCTTTCTTAGTTCCAGTTCTCCTTGCAGTTTTATGGCGTTTAAAATTTGCAATCAAGTAATCAAATTTGCCTTGGAACGGAGGTTTTCCACCTCGTCATAAAAGTATAATGGATTCGGCTTGCAAGTGCAAATTACTAGCAAGCTTAATTTGATTACCCTATAAACAGTCGGGGTCTATCTTTACTTAGTTACTATTTGGTCTGCACCAGGATCGTCTAATCAATACAGTATTGACTAAACTAACATGGACTACCTCACTCTGACAAACAGTCCGGGCTAATTTACAAACGTTTCAGTCAGTGCAGCAATCAACTCTTAATTGTATTGTTGACAGTTTCGTAAAACAAATTGTCGAAAAATGACGAGAAACTATGAGTCGGTAAGTTGTAAAAAAAGTTTGTAAGTTAGCAGAATCCAAACCTGAGCCTCGGTGGTTTGAGACTGAACATTCAAAGACAAAGGAAACATACGTATTCAGTCCTGAAAGTCATCACACTGACTATACTAAATAACAAAATGACGCAGGCGATTGCATGTCCATGGCTGTTTGGAATTTTGCTGTTAGACGATAACGAAGAATTAACGACGGACTTTATCGTATACTTCATGGAAATAAAAAGTGGACATGAAAAAAGCAAAAAACCTTGCAAAGGTAAAAAAACCATGAAAGTGAACCTAAAATGCTGACAAACTACCTCGGAATAGATGATAGTACGACGTTCTACAGGCACTGCAGTTTGGTGAAAAAATACATGGTGATAGGTTAGGGAAAACAAAACACTTTCGATTGCATCCCTGTCATTCAAAAAACGATACGAAAGCAATGATAACTCATTATCCAATCACGCTTGCGCAGTCCCCGGTCAATAGTATGAAAGGCACGTGGTAACCACTGTTTATTTACATCTAGTTGGCTCAACACACGCGATTCCGGATCTAACAATAATTTTGACATTCAACAAAGTTTTCGTTAAAAACATTCACGTATATTCAACTCGCACCCGACTAATTAGTCGGTTGCTGCAGTCGGGACCCGCCCTCCGCAGGGCTATTGATTTTGGGGACCTGCATGTCTTATAGCTACAAATTGTTGTATGGCTATGTTGAGTCAATTAGCACTTTGGTGGGGTGCCTAGGTTGTTATTGAAACGTCGAATTGGTTTAATATTACAGATAGCTCGAAGTAATTCAGGATGATTGAGTTTTTAGGAAGTAAACTACTTGGATTAAATCTGAACTGTTAAATGATGATTCTTGCCAAAACCAACTGCTTAAGATGATTCTGGAGCTCGAACTGCAACATCTGATCAACATAACACAGAAAAAAGATACCCAAAACTATCTGCCTGATTTTTTTTAGATAGATTGGAATATGGTAGAAGCCTAGCGTGGAGTCCACCTAGCCTAGCATCACGTATAGTGTGCCGGGAGTGGGTCCGGATCGATGGCTGGGTGTGCATTGCGCATGTGCCAGCCCGCACCCATAAACACGTGTCAATGTTTATTTACGTTCTGTTCACGTATTAACTAGTAAACTTATACAATCATCGGGTAGGTTAACGCTTTCTTACATCGTTCTCTATGTGTTGTGAGTAACTCAGCTCAGTTTAAACTCTTGCGGTTTTCTTCTGGCATTGATGTTTTCTTGGTATCAAAACAGACGACATGGATACTTTGTCGGGATTTCACCGGAAAATAGGGAGCTTTTAGAACCCCATTTATTAAATGCTTATTTCCATCATATAGTTATTAAGTACTTGATTATAACTTTTTTTTTTAATTCAGTATTATATTATCTTGAATAGCTGCACGAATTTAAGCGGTATCAAAAGTAAAAATAAATATAATTCTTTTTTTCCTTGGTCAAGTAAACCGGTAAAGAATATAGGTATGTTTTATTTTAAGCATATTTTTCTTGAATACAAGTTCTGGTTTTACAAGTTGAACTTTAACGACTTTTGACGAAAACAACATTAATTTTTATTAAATTTGTTGAAAAATTATTATTCCTAAGTATAATGAGTGTAGAGTTGTAGAAGTTCTAGACCCCATTATATGAAGGTAAAGAATGACCAAATAAACGATCGATGGACTGTATAAATAATGATATGGCAAGAAAGGAGGTAAGTGATCAGATGACCAGTAATAGAGAAGTATAGAAGAGGAATACATGCTGCACCGACCCCAAATTAATTGGGATAAAGGTAAGAGACCTGGGAAAGTTCCAGTTACGGAGATATTGGGGGTCAAAGTTCCAAATTTTTCACAAGTTCAAACCTCCTCGACCTCACTCTATTCAATGCATCCATCACCTTAATGTTTTGAGTGCGTTACATTGAGTCCTACCGTAATAGGTGATTTTACACCAAAAAAAAAATGTTACCCAGCACTAATTTTTGCGTAGAGTTCATTAATTTGATGTAGGTACAAAATGCTTGGTTGACGGCTTCGTGAAGAGTCCGTTCACACCTTATATATGGAAATTCATGTCAAACAAGAAAAAGCAGTAAGTACTTGTAAACATTTTAGCTAGAGCCACATGAATTGTATCGTCAATTTTCAAACATCTACGTGCTATACGCCCTAGAAGTTAAACTTGATCTTGATTTATTTAAATATACCGATAGGTACCTAGACCTACCACCAGTTGACAGAAAAAGTCGATGATTGAAAATAATAAAGAAATAAATAAATAATAAACCAGCGAAATGATTATTCACATCTTTGGCATTCTGACTGCGGTTGATATAAACAGGCAAACCAAACACAAAAGCAAGCAGGTTGATTAAGGCTAGGTTGTTGGCCGGCCTTGCCGCTTTGCAGTTGAGAAACATCGACAGCTAGACGCAAAAGTGACACGAAAGGTGAGCAACAAAGATTGTTTATCGCTTGGGATTATTAATTTACAAGTTGAAAACCTAACTAAAGCTTTGAAACCATGGCATAGTTGTACCATTTCGTCTGGTTTCATGTCTACCCACATTTAGAGTACTATGATCCAACAACCTCAAGGAAAATATTGCGTTACATCATCCCGTAACGCCAAGGGTTGAGGGCAGGGGTATTATCGATTGGTGACGTCACAAGCCGCCCCACCCTGGCTTTGTGTACCGTTAAAACAAATTAGTTTGGCTCAGTTATCAATTAATTACATTGCCAATTAAAACAAAATAGAAGTCGACATTGTGCTCTAGGATTGATGACAGTTACTTTGAATAAATCGCAGAAATTGTAAGTACAACAGATTCGCGAGACACCAGTAAGAGATCTTTGATATGACTTTTAATTAGACGATTTAATTCAAATTCATACTATATCAATTATTATTGGAAGAAAGGAAATGCATGATAGTGGCAACTGGCAAGGGGGTGGGGGTGGAAGAACAAAACGTGCTGCGCCGACTCAAAATATGTGATATAAGAACAGTATTTTTATAGTAAGCGTATTGTATAAAAGAATGAAAATGTAAGTACAATTTATTAGACTGTGAGTCTACACTGTGAGTTCCACTCAGGAAAAACAATGAAACAAAGGAAATAAAAGTAAAATTAAAAAAGAGAGTATAAAACTAGTACATAACATTAATTTATTATAGGTCCTGTACGAGGCCAAAAGGCGGGGTATCTCAGAAAGATGCTGCGGCGCTGCTCAGGACACTATTCATACAATAGCGCAATCTTCAGCTTCAGTGTCTTTGTTTTTTTAGAATGTCTTTGTATCAGCTGCCTTTTGAATGTTCAACCTGCTTATTTGAATGAATAGTATTGTTAATGGATTACAGTTACTCGATAAAGTTATCGTATTTTTAATTTTGGATGCTACCTATCTTAAAAGAAAATATATTCGATAGAAAACTAATAATTTGCGTTTCAAATGATAATTTGAGTACATTTTTGATATGGGAGCTAGATAAATTTATCTATTTAATAAAGACAGTGAAAGGCCAAAATATTGATAGCCGTCACGTGTCATAAACTCATAATATCTAATCACTTCCGCTACATGAAGCAATCAAGGTTTGTGCGATTTCGACGCCCGTTATAAAGCGGCGACTGCATACGTAGTGCTGGGGAGCCAGACCATTGACTGTCCGTATGTTGATACGACGCCAATCAATAACCCATGTACCATCCCCATGGCGTCGGAACTTTAAACACTCATATCAGCTATATTTAGCGATGGCTCAATGTCATTTGCGTAAAAGCCACGTGTCCACATTTCATAGGCGCTTTCACAAATGTCCAACTAAACGGAAAAGACAAGTAGATGCCAAGACCATTATCAAAATCTACTGAATATTCAAATGATATTAAAATATTACAAAATGCTATGTTAACATCAAGACCTATCGTAACGTTTTCGAGTCGTTTACCTCAGCGACGCAACCGAGGGGTGACGTGTAGTATCGGTGTTTATTGAACGCCGTCGCCGGCCGCGGCCTACAGCGCATGCGCCGGCGACATCGATTTGGCTGTTTAGCGGTCGATGTGCTCCCATCGCAACACGCCATAGCGGAACAGATAAAGCACCACACACTTCAGTGGCACAAACATACACTCACACAGTTAAATGCGCCACAACCAGCGACAACGGTGTCCCGAAGTGCACGCTGTCCATGTCTGTGTGGGATTTGGGGAGAGTCACTGAACACAATGAAGTCTGCGACAGCTTTTCGTCCCCGTAGCGCGAAAAGTCACTAACTCGAAAAACATAATTCTGAGATATCGAGAGTTAAAGTTTTAGAAAAATATAAAAATTCATAACTTCGGCTTGTCATTACATATCTTTGTAGTTTTAGCTTTATTTTAAAGATAATAACGTAAAGTTTATGTTACAAGTACTACAGTACGTGAAAATTTTCCGATATTTGAGAAAAGGAAGAAAATTAATTGTTTTCTAACAAATTATTGGCTTAGTTGCGAATTAGTGAATTTTCGACCGGAGTTAGTGATTTTGCTCTCAGATTGAAAGTATTAAAAACCGGCCAAGAGCGTGTCGGGCCACGCTCACTGTAGGGTTCCGTAGCTTCCCAGACCATTAAAAATACCAACATTTTTCGTCAGCAAAAATAACTTTGTTTTTCATAGTATTTGTATGAAAAACAAAGTTATCATTTGCGTTTTTTTGAAAAAGTGCTATATAACTCAAAAACTATTCAACTCATCAAGTTGAAAATAATTTTCCTAGAAAGTTCATATAAAGGTCTACTTCTGTGATTTTTTTCATATTTTTTAAACTTATGGTTCAAAAGTTAGAGGGGGGGGGGACACATTGTTTTTGACTTTCGGAGCGATTATTTCCTAAAATATTAATATTATCAAAAAATGATTTTAGAAAACCCCTATTCATTTTTAAATACCTATCCAACAATATATCACACGTCAGGGTCAAAATTAAAAAAAAAATCGCTCCCCACTTTACGTCTGGGGGAGGTACCCTAATAAAAATGTTTTTTTAAATTTTTATTTTTGCACTTTGTCGGCATGATTGATATACATATTGGTACCAAATTTCAGCTTTCTGGTGCTAACGGTCACTGAGATTATCCGCGGACAGACAGACAGACAGACATGGCGAAACTATAAGGGTTCCGTTTTTTGCCATTTGGCTACGGAACCCTAAAAAGGAAAAAAACCAGAGTTAAGAAAAGTGGAACTAACTACCTAATAATTAAAACATTTTTATTCGTGTTCTCATTAGATACTAAGTGCCACTTTAATACAAAACAAATCATTAAAATATGATGATGACTTTTCGCTTTCGGTATTGTACAAATAGTTTAAAAGTAAAGAGTGAGGATTCACTACGTAGAGTTAGTTAATTTTCGCTTTCGTATGTATTCGCAAATTATTGATGGTAAAACTCACTAAATCATTATAGTGATGTTTACGATACATAAAGGCATTTG
The DNA here is from genome assembly GCA_950022955.1 of Xestia ashworthii. Taxonomy (NCBI): domain Eukaryota; kingdom Metazoa; phylum Arthropoda; class Insecta; order Lepidoptera; family Noctuidae; genus Xestia; species Xestia ashworthii. The sequence continues at coordinate 1,734,056 of OX465561.1, forward strand.
CATGCATTAATAAATCAAAAGAAAAAGTAATTACTTAAGTCGTTTTAGTTTCGTGTTTTGTACAGTTATGATAAACCTAAAAATAATTAACTAAATTAGTGAATTCTTCCATTACGCTGTAGGGTACAAAAGGTAGTCTTGCTGACTTTTCACATTACGTAAATAAAAAACAAGAGCAGCTACAAAAATGACGGTTTGACTGATATTTAGAGAAAAAAAATGTGATTCTAATGGCATTGATAACTCGTTTTGGCCATTTTCGGACTTAGTGACTTTTCGCTCTACGGGGACGGTATGCAGGCACACCGAGATTTGGTGGAGATAATGTTCACTACCGCGCATTCAGTGAATGCCTCCTGGTATTGCAGCAGCCCACCATCGAGACACGTGACAGGCCACGGACATACGAACAATAAATACTACAGTAGTTTTGCGGTCCGCTGGGTGGGTCCATCTTCTAAACGTCGCCGTCGGATTGTTGGGCAGAAAACGTTATATTGATGATCTATTCTATCCAAACAAGACATTATGCAGCATAAAATTTTTGTATGTGCCATTGTTTCACGTTGGTATTTGAAGCTGCAACGTGAAATAAACGACAGGTATATAGTAGAACAAGTTGTTGTCAACGAAGGTCGTTGGAACGATGCCTTAGCCTTTTTATTAGGAAAAGTTAGAAAGCTTACTATGACTATAATGCTATAGTAAGCTTTTGTATTTTATGATCAGCTTAAGATAAGAAAACCCTTCGATAATAAGGAGAGAGGGATTCTTTGTTCGACGGGAGAGTCCCACGATATGAAAGAGCAGGACACAACATTCTGGGAAGCAAAAGGCAAGCTTTTAGTGCTTTCGATGCGCACAGCGCGTCGTTGCAGGCTGCGATCAATATCGCACCCGGTGCCGGTGGGATCAACCACCCTCAGTTTTGGCACTGGACACTAGGCTCACGGCTAAATTATTAATGTTTGTGCTTAGGGTGGAATGGCTGTATTTGTTCAATAAAGCTGCTAGAATTATCTACTAGGAAATAGGTAGGTAATGTATCCATATTTTTTTAGGAATCCGGTACCCTTATGAAAATACATAGTATCAAATTTTGATTTGACCTTTCATTGTTTTGGCTCCACAGAAGCCTAATCCGGTAGTGCAGCTGTCTCGTGTGTTTTACCCATCCCGGGGCGACGGATCAATAGCCTGCGCCCGGGGGATTCTTGGCCTCATTTGTCGTGACCCGGTCCTTAGCCCCGCAACCTCTCGTTCTTGGAGTACTACGGCTATGTGTGGATGCTTACTCATCATGTCTTTGCCACTAAGGTTTGTCCTGTCGGCATTCCAAATTATACTCAAACTATTTAGAATATTATTGCCTAACGACTTAATTATTTTCAAAGTGCACACTATCATTTGCACCTGCCGTGTTATCTATCCACCACCCTTGGTTGACTGATGAGAATGCCTTAGGCATCTGGTCCGATTTTGTATTTCTGTGATGCAATTAGTAGAGTACTAAAATAATATCTATTAAATATACAGTAAAAAAAAAACAATTTGATGCACTTATAACTTACTGTCTTATATAGCTTATTATAGCGTTTATATAATTGTTTATGATAATTACCAAAATAAAAAAAAACCAAGGAATCCGGGAACCTCGTGCCATCCGATACCGGTGTAACCATTAGGGGCAGCAGCCGGGACAGAGGAGCCCACATCCTTGGCCCCGTTGCCTATTTCGCCAAGGCCTCTACCTGTTGATCTACTTTTTGTTGTTACACCTATCATACAGCTGTCGGTCTAGGAGACCGTGAGAAATGAATATATGCATCCGTATTATGCAGGTGACAAGATTTTTTTAAATGTTTATATTTTGTAACCGTAGTTGCTATTACTCGTAGTAGGACAGTCTATGTCATTTGTGTTTAGTCAATTTGTTAAAATCAATGCAACATAAACACAGTATGTAAAAAGTTTTAATAAAACTTATCTGCTTGTCAATACTGTTCATATTTACCTAAGACCGAAGTACCATATTTTGAAACTAAAGAATAGTTTACTTACGTTTTTCTTCATTAGGTAATACAATTACTGTTCCCTTGTGCGGCATAAATTCGTCAAATAGCAAAGTTAATATTCCATAATTCAATGGCACCCTCTTGAAATTTTGTCAGACACCCACACTCTGTTACGGAAATCACCCCGAATGACATTTAATAACAATTATTTAGATATGTGACAAAAATTAAAAAGTAAGCTTCATGCGATCTAAAATGATCTAATGTAGGTATTCAAAATGTTGGCACTGTGCTACCGATTACTCGAAAGTACAAAAGAGTGGCTTTAGGCATCATGCTACGGAATCGCACCATTTAGAGCAACAACACATCTAACTTAATTATCAACATGAAAGTTTGTTGAAAAGTTGGTGGGCGCAGCATCTGCAGCTGTGAGATCGATAGCCGGGGCTCGTCGACCGGGTCGCAGGATCCTTGGCCTGGTTTGAACTAACCCGGCCGTACACCTCTCATGCCACCTTCAGAACAAATAGGGCGATATCAGAGCAAGCCAGTACCTATACTAGGAGTATTACTTCATTACCACATTTAGACATATTTCTTTTATTCTGTTTTCAGGAATCCTACTTCGGGAATCCCTAAACACAAATCGCGTGGTTTATAGGAAAACCACATGAGAATGAATGATAGAATCATATTTATAGTTCTGTTGATTTAATATGCAAACGTCTTACAGAGTTTCATAATACTACGATAGAAAATACTATCTTTTTCTGCTTTCAGAATAACTACAGATTTCTCATGGGAAGCATCAGGCGGCAACTCATCACATGACCACACATGGCCTGTTTCTTCCCCAATTACAATATATAATTTTATTTATAGGTTTATTCGAAATGGGAGGCAATAAATTTCAGAAAAAACAATATAAGTACTTGGTCTTCTTAGCTAGTTAGCGCTTTAAAATTATATTTACGTAATGATGTAGGTTGGAACTAGGGTTGCCAATCCTTACTATAAAGGGTGTAAATAAACCCTAACGAAACCGAAAGACCCTCTTGCTTGTTCTCCCCGTCATTGCGATTTTGTTTTGTTCTGGACCTACTTATTATTTAGTATCCAACTTTTCCAATTTTTTTTTAAATTCTAGTACTTTCTTTAAATACCTCCATAACCCGTTTACTACAGAATGCGTCCATCAGCACAATGTTTTGAGTTCGTTACAATGAGTTTTACCGCAAAACGTGATTTTTCACCCCAAGAAGTCTTTTCCCAGCATTTTTTTGGGAGTTACTTAGTTTGACGTACAGAATGCCTGGATTACGGCTTCGCGTTTATACCCTGTATTTGGTCTAAAAAAAAGTTGGCAACCCTAGTTGGAACCGCTAGTTGTTGTTGGTCATATAGTGATTAGGTTTATTCTGCGGTTTGCCTGTTTTGCGAAGAATGGAAACACCACTTTTTCCCTGAACACGACTAATGGTGACTAAAAAGGATAAATGCGTTATTTATTCCATGTTGTTTAATTAAATGACGAAGTATTGCGATGAATATGGATATTTCGATCAATTAATGTAACGCACATTACTATTTATGTTACATGCCTATCTATGCCTAGGCATGACTCGTTATTATTTGATGTGTTATTGGAATCCGATGGGTCGATCAATATCGAAATTCCATAAAGGCTTTCCGAGGTAAGGTGTCCTTGTATTGACAGGCTGCTTAAAGATAGCCTAAAAATAACAGGTAACCAACAGAAACATAAACACAACCAAAGTTCTGCTAATAATATATTTTCCATGACATTTAGCTTAAAGAGCAAGTTTCGAGGAAGCAAAAAAACATAACCTTCTGTACGTATTGAATGCGAGGGCAAGGTGAAACACACGTGGGTAATATTTGTTGGCGCACCCATCTATGTCAGCAGAGCTTATCGATTCGCTGTACCAGGTAATGTGATAAGTGTAACAGGAAATCCATAGTTCGCTAAAGTAAATAAGTGGTTGTAAATAGAGGCTCGGTAGACAGCGGGGCCTTGTGTGGCGGTGTCGAATTGTGCCTCAGTTACCGTTAAATGTCAAGATAGTTGCAGAACCTTCTAATTGATATTTAACTTACTTGTTTTAATTATATTTGTTAAAGGATAAGATAACAGCCAGACTCACTATGTAGATTAGTAATTTCAAGTTGTTTATAGTCAACTGATAAAATATTGAGTGCAGTTAGACAACGAACGTCTGCTTGAGATTTTATTAACTAGCTGAAACACGGAGGTGGGCAGTCCAGGCAGGACAATGGTGTTAATGTTCTGTCGATGCTTGGGAATTTGGGAGGTCCAGCTGTCGATGCCTTTCAGCTAAATGATGAGGGTGATGACAACATAAAACATTGCCTAGCGTATCTTAGAAAAACATTTACGAAGTTTGACACCCAGGCTAGCGCCAGTGTTACAGAATGCAAATAAGTGCGATAAGTGATAACGTGGTGTGACTGGACGCAAATAGACGCATCCTCTCTGGGAACGGAAAGTGTGGTCGACAGCCGGGACACGCCGCGGTACGATTCTATATACGAGAATTGAATGCACTGCTTGCCAGCTATTGATATGCTTTGCTTTATTAGATGTTCTCATTTTGATCTTAGGGTTCCTTCCTATACTTCCTATCATCTATACTAATATTATAAAGCTGAAGAGTTTGTTTCTTTGGTTGAACGCGCTAAACTCAGGAAGTAGTTAGTAGAATAGTAGTTGGAATTGCAAAATAAATTAGTGTTGAATAGCCAATTTATCGAGAAAGGCTTATCACATCACGCTAAAACCAACAGAAACGGAGCATTAATGAAAAATGTTGCAGTAACTGGGAAAATTCATTATTTGAAATCTAATTTGAACTAAAAGCTTAAACAAATAATAATATATTAACGAAATATATGCACAAAAAATGTCAGTTAGCATAAAACAAGCATACAGTGTTATATAGTCTTTCTCGATAAATTATGGACTATCGAACACAAAAAGAATTTTTCAATTTGAACCAGTAGTTCCAGAGATTAGCGCGTTCAACCAAACAAACAAACAAACTCTTCTGCTTTATAATATTAGTATAGATTAAAGCAATCAAGATACAATATTAAAACAAGCAAAGAAGCAAGCAAACACAAACGCAAGCAAAAATGCAGTTATGCAGCATGTTAACGATTATGTAAGTATAAAGCATGCAATCAAACAAAATGGTAAGCAAGAAAGAAAGGACGAGCTGATTGGTGCAGTGGCTGGGCATTTGGTTCTTGAATTGAAGCAAGTACTACTTACAAGAAAACACGCAAAATGTTAAGCAAAGAAGCAATATTGGCTCCATTTGTGAAGAGGATTGGTGGCTGAACAGTTTTATAACACCATTTTTTTTTCGGATGGAAAATCATCAATAGACTTCTCCCACTCTGGGCGGAGCGGGAGGGAGTGTCAGACTTTTACTGACTAAAACCTCTTTCCTCGCCCTATACGTTCCGGGGCCACGGTATCTCTTTCGAACAGTCCCGCAGCAGTTTTATAACACCATGCCGCACAGAAGAGGATCTAGACAGGGTGACCGTTACTAGTTGTAGTGTAGTGCTGAGAACCTTTCGAAGCTCAATTAATAACAAATTACAGGGAGCGCTAGATGGAAAATTATACAAATCTTTCTAAAAACCAAATTGATGATCTTTACACTATCAACAGTCGTAAAATATTCAGCCTAATAAGTAACCCAGTTTTTGGGTTCTGGAGGTCAGATAGGCAGTCGCTCCATGTAAAATACTGGCTTGTATTCAGCTTATCATATTTCAATTTGGAATTTGAATTTGTATTCAGCTGCACTCGGTTATATTGCAAGTCGACCTCAACATAGTTGGGAAAAGGCTTGGCAGAAGAAGATGATGATGATTCAGTTAGTCAAATATTAAACGATCATTATGTCTGTGAATTTAATTACAACAAACAAGGATACCCTCGATAAAACTAAAGTGCAGCGTCGGTAAAACTTTTTGATTGTATAAACAATAATTGCAAATAATAAAATCGTCTAAGAAAGAGCTAACTGCAGTGTCAATGAACCTCTGTGGTAGGTAAACAGCGCTGATTGATGAGCTCAGCGTAAACATCATGTAGTATGTCCACAATGTGTCATTGCTGTCGCTTCATATCCAATGTCTTTCTGCGTACCTTGCGGAAAAAGAACTGGTAATGTATGTTACTCGGTATTACACCTACAATACACAAAGGGAGTTTCAAGAATACAATCATAGTCGTCGTATATCAGTCAAATCTTCGAGTGCAAAAGTTTGTTTGTAATATGCTTAAGTTCATATAGAACACAAAGAACCTGCTGGTATTAAAGGCTTTAATAGTTTTGCCATCTGCCTTTCATCATCATAATTTATTTCATTTTTTTGTAGCCTTTCGGAAGGCCGGTAATAATACGTTTGCGTACCTACCACAAACCTCTTGCAGTATATGACCAGGCCACACATTTGCAATTACACATGTCAACAGCAAACACCTTACGCAGGAAACTTCAAGAATTTCTCACTCTCTGACTCAATACATACACGATTTGTGCATATTCATACATCTATTGCTTATCAAGAAGTCTGACAGTGACAGCAGCGCTATGCTTTCCTATAAATATGAGTGGTCACCCACTCCGCGTCTGCATGCTCTTGTGTTCTTAGCATTTCTATGTAAGAGACCTGAAAATGGCAACGAACAAATGTTATTGTCCGGTACACTGATAAGGAGAAAATATAGTTTCTATTTTGGGGACTGGGATAAGTATATTGACAGATATTAATTATGAATTTGTAGCTAACCTTCATTGGGTCACCCTGACCATTGTTGGAAAATAACCTCATTCGTTATTTTTGGTGACAATTTACCACCTGTGTTATCAGGAAATCGATAAAATGATGTAATATTGAAAATTTGTTACTAGACAATGATGAAAGTGTACAAGGATAATGCGTTTTGACTTGTGACAACGAGGTGGAGCAATAAGATTTATCAAAATAGACAGTATAAATAATTAAGTTAATACGGAGTTATTTACTCTGTATTTTTAGAAATTTACACTCAAGGCTGTAATGAAAAACAAAATAAGAGAGTAGATACTAATCTGGTATTTTTGTTGTGTAATTCCATAATCGACAAACCACATCTCTGGGACTAATACTCCGCAATAAATCTTTAAAAACAACTTTATTCCGACTAAAAACTTGAAACCTCATCACCAGACATTGATAAGCATAAGCTGCCAGTATTTACACATACATTTACGGCTACACAAACACAGATGTCAAGAAGTTCTAGAACAAACTACAATCGTTATCAATGTAGCGTAGTGTTGTGTTGTGAGTGAGGCCACTTCATGCTTCATATAAACAGTGTTACATAACTACACCTATGTAGGTAATCGATGTTATCATCTATAACACTTGACTGTCAGTCTACATTTTAACAAGGGCATGAGAAGATCAGCCAGTTATTCCAGTAGCTAAGTTTTAAGAGGAGGAATCGTTACCGAGATATACTCTACGATGGTTTTTGTTTACTTGCAAACGATCGTACAGTTCTCAGTAATCTTAAAATAAGCAAATCCAACAGTAAGAAAAACAAAGTAGTATTGATGTGAAAATAAACTGAAACTGGTTGCAAGAAAAACAGATGTTACGTACGAGCCAAATAGGTCGCGATCGCTTACTAAGTATCAGGCAGTAGCTAGAGACCTTTTTGACATCCATGTCACACTAATCACTATGTTTCAAGAACTTAAACAGCTAAAATTCCATTTGGCATTGCAGGCACGTTTGACGAGTGCCAATACTACGATCGTTCGTTCTTATTCCAAAGAAAATAAGGATGAAAATGGTCAAGTTGATCAAATTTTACGAGTGTCGTGAGCTCATCGCGTTACGAAGCGTGTTGCCATTGCACAGGCACACCGCGGCACACGCCTTTTCCCAGAACCCTGTTTCGACATTATCGTAACGGATCACATAACTCGTTTGTGCTGTAGTAGACATTCTTTCATAGTTGTTATTCATATGACACCTCAGACGGTCAGGAATCGTTGCGTTCACTTCATGGAATTTGGGATGCACGGAGTTTTGTACTGTTAGGTCTGATAGTAATAATTTGTCATGGGTAGAACGTAAACTTGACGTTCAGGAAAAGTCTTTGTAGGTAGTCAATTATGAGTTTCGGCCTCGTCATGCACAGCAGTACTATGGATATTGGGCTTATCATTAGTCTGCATAGTTCTGAATCATAATATATAGGGACCAAAGATACCAGAAAAAAAATCATGACGAAATTTTTTAAGTACGGTAATCTTGATTTGTCGCAAGTTTCCAAGCAACAATTTCCAAATAACAAAATAATTAGTAATGGTGTGTTGTCACAGAGACCGGCGCTCCGCGCTCACACGTCGGCCATACGTGTTCGATAAGCACTATCATCGCCGGCTGCGCTCGCAGGAACTTTCCATTGCGATACGGCTAAATACGTAACTCACTATATTTGCTATATAGATGTGTGATTTCGTATTTAAACCGGATGTTTACATGTGATAGATAACAGCAGATAATTCCAAAGTGATAGTAGATGATAGCTGTACATTGAAACGAAATTTTTGACGCATGCCAGCAATATCAATGGAACATTGTTTCGGTGACAACTCATCACGATTTTTGGGAAAGATGTAGTTTTTGAATCACAGGATGATGTGACAGATGGTAAATAGAATTTTCTAGTTTGGTTACTTGCCGTGGATGAATATGATTTAAATGTTTACCTAAATAACTGGTAGGCGAACGGCAGTAAGCAAGAGGTTAAAAAACGTAGCTCAAACGACACTAAACAAGAACCGGAATAAATTCCGGTTATTACAATAATATAATATACAATTTGGTAAAACCCAGCAGGTTGCATTAAACACCTTGAATTTTTGTCGATTCTTGGAACAGTGGTGCGTAGTAGTAATGCTCAAATGCTGTAATGTTAAGCAAGCACATCAACAAGCGTGTCTGCTACGTAACGCGTGTACTATTATGATGAGCCACGATGGCGTATCCTTATCGAGTCGAAGCGGACCCGTTATGTATTTATAAAACAATCGCGAATCTCCGGGGTGAGCGTTATCGCCGACGACGAGGTCACCCAATTAACTCTATCTCGCATTGATAACGAGTTTAAATTTCAATGTTTTTCGCATTAATCGGATAAAAATAGACGTTACGTTGTTTAAATATTGTTTACTGCATGGAATCGAAACATTGCCAGCGATGAATCGAAAAATCATGTGAATGATGATAGTAAGCATTTGCGTGATAAGCTAACAAAGGCGATAATTTCACAGAAACAGAAGATTATGTAATTAATTGATGTTGGTGTGACCGATGACGTCAATGCGCTGCTCACCAATCAAGATGGCGGTCAGATGATTACTATCAAAATAAATTAAGTGTAAAGTAAGTGCGCGACCTAGCACACTCTGCGAGCTGCTTGGAGCATTAAATGTGAACAAATACATTACATGAAGAAGTAGGCATGTTTGAAAAACAAAACTCATGCTATTTAATGGTTACATCAATTCACATAGTAGTCTTAAACTGGATATTTGAAGGTATAATAAAACTTGGTCAGTCCCCATGAGTTTTTTTCTTATTCTTGATTAGTATATAAGGAAAATAAACGATTTCCTAGCGGCACACATTCAAATTTACGTCAATGGGGACATCTGGTATTTGTTATTTTAATAAGCGCCTCTAAGTACCAGGCAAAAATGTTGGAAACCACAAAGATACCTACTACGAGTATAATAAATATTATTATGTAATATTTAATAAGAATGAGTGTGTATCACAGACACAGATACAAAGACCGTCACATGCGCATAAAACAGGTTTGTAAAGTGATAATGTCCGAAACATTAACGACTGCCATCTAGATCTCAAACTTGTTGGTACAATTTTGCAGAGAAATAAAGCTGTGTAAACAGCAAATGTTTATCCGGCGGATTTACCAGGAACATGTTTTTTTCTACAAATAGAGATGATTATCGGAGTGAATTCCGTTACATTGGATCGTAAATGGATGTCAACTGTTATCACGCTGATAGCGATAGCGACGATATCAATTTATCAGTTGTTTGTTGAAGTGAAGCCAACACTTAAGTACACATTATCTATGTGTATGAGCTGCGCGCTGTTTTGAAACTTAAGTAGAAATCTTGAAGGTATGAATGCAGACAGTTACAAGAGTAGAAAGACCGAAGAAACGATAGATGGCCTGTTTGAAAGAGAATATGAAAAGAGATGAAAAGTAGTAGAACAGTATGAAAGAAGTCGACGTGCTGCGCCGACTATAAACAAGTTAGGAACTCTAACCGGAGAACTAAAACTTCAATCACAGTATGAAAAGTATGTAACAATTTAACTGCATTGAGACAACATTCATATCTAAAACAAAGAAGGGACTGAATATGACTGTAAATAGGCAAAAAAGATCGAGGAGGAGGCAAAGGTAAATCTAGAAAGAGCAGCAAAAATAAGCATTGTGAAAAGAACGATGGAAACTGCTAAACCGACAATACATGTAATATTTCATATATGCAATCGTCGTCATCATTGCAATGCTAGCATACATACTCGAGATATTCTGAAGAAGGTATTAGGCAATAAGCACATATTAACTTGCGTCACAAGTGTGAATAAAATACTATTCATAAACTTACGTTCACAACATTCGAAATTCTTCGATTTACACGAGCCGGTAAGATAGCCACTTTACCTACTTAATCTTATCTACTGTTACATATAAATACTATGGAAAGTTATTCGAACTCAGCGGTGTACGCTTTTGTTTTGCCTGTTCGTTGATATCTAAGAGTACAACAAGTAACAGAAAGTGCTCTCCACATAGGAACAGGCTACTTGAAATAAAAGGGTCTTTCATACAGTCTGAAGATTCGAATAATGTACTAATGACAAGGGCCATCACTTATTCTAGAAAAGTAAGTTTGGAGATTAAGTATACATGGAAACCTCGTTAGCTTAATTGAAGTCTATTCTTAGAACTGCTACACATTCAAGCTCGCCAAGAGTAAACGTTGCACAGACCTATACAATCTTGAGGTTTACCGCCATTGTTAAGTGACGACATAGGACTAACATTATCAATACCAACATTTTATTGCTACTTCAACCTGTCTCGACGACCTCTATTGCGTGTTTAATCTACATTTGCTTTATCAATACATTGACGTTTTATTTTTTCTCTTACGTCCTATTTCAAAACGTATACAATACATCACTGATACCTACAGAGCAATCATTGTCATGTTCAAAATACATAGGATTAAAATATCGTTCGATTTAGATAAGATACCATTTACGTCAATCGGCATTGTAGCCAGTCATAGATCTCGATATGGAATGAATAACGAATTTATCCTTTATCAAGATATTGTTTTTAGTACTTGTTAGGTACAGCCAAAATGGCAGAATCTTCATTTTTCTTTTCTGATAGAATCGAAGAAGTAAAAAATCTATTAAGAAAATTGAAATGATGTTTCAGATTGAAGTCTCAAAGGTTTACCATTTCTAACAAATTAGATATTTGCCTGCACTGCACTACCACCTGCATTTTTTGCTGGGCATCGAGTAAATCTGGGCTCCAGAGATCAAATCCAATTACGAGCTTTCCGAAGAAGAGTGTTGGCGCAAAGACGCAGTGACATGCACGCTTGCATCTGCATCAACACACACGGACTCTCTCTGACGTACTGTACTAGATTTAAATAACACATTAGATGACTTGTCAATGTATAATGACATTATCTTGATAGCTCCAACACTTTGAATGGGTATGTATCAAATTATTAGTACATGTCATGCCAGTATGATAGATCATAACATACACGATGAAGTTCACATGATTTTTAAATCTAAAGTTAGGATGACAAGCATTCTAGGTATTAAATTGTAGACTGTAAACATTTTGGAAAGTCGGTTACTGAAGGTAGCTCACAAATAAACACCAATTGGGGTATATTAAATCATCATTATATCGCTGCATTCGGTTAGACTGGAAGCCGACTCAACATAGTTGGGAAAAGGCGATGCAGATGAAGATGATGATTAAGTATGGGGTATATTAAATCGAGCAGTATTCATGATTCCGTGTAAAAACCAACTAAGTCACATAATGATTACAAGTGACAGGTGACGAGAGTAGAGAGGGCAGAGACTCTCTAGTTATAGATGAAATTGAGGATACCAAGGTTAATTTCGCCAACACTAACGAAATATACGTATTTGTGGCAACACGCAATCACAATGAACTCAAAGTAAACGTTGCACCACCAAGTAAGAACAAACAGAAGATAATTGATGACCCAGCTATCTTGGAAAAACATAGTACGTAACTGTAGGTTGATACTGATGGTGTTTTGTAAACAATGTACACGTTACGAGCATGTTATAGACGTTGGACTTCTTGTGCTCGAGAGATAGCCCTCGTTTGTGCTATCAGGCAGTAGTAACCTAACATCACGTAGTGTCACTACATTTAAAAATATTTTTTTCACACCACCTGCTCTCAATCATGTCAAATTGAATGCCATATAAGCCTAAACTAAAGCAATTCAATACGAATAGCTCTAAGGCTCTCTATTTTATTGAATTTCTTTTCACAACCCACTGGTCAATATTATCGTACTCCAGCTTTTCGTTACGTTCGGGATTTAATGTAAAAACATACATTATATACTGTATCACTCCCTTGGTGGAAAAACTACTATTTGTTTTAACCCGTTTGAAAACAGTTACCAGTTTTTTCAGTACGAACCCCAAAGCTCTCCTTGGTTGATAATGAAAACAAACGCCCCGAATGTGCAATTTTTATAGCAATGATGAATTAACAAAACTCTATTGACGATTAAATTTACATTTAAAAAAAAAACACAAAGCTGGTAATAGGAAAAATAATAACATTATCAGTCAGTTTGGTAAAAAACTTTTTTGCAAAAAATAAAACCGACTTCAAAAAAAACAAAAAAGTGAGAAATAACTTTAGCTTCTGAAGTCGGTGACCTTTTTTTGATTGATTTAGTTTTTTTGTCACCTTTTAGTGGTGCTTGATATACATGGAAAGTGCATACCGTTACAATTACATCAAGCCCAAACACGACTAGGGTACATTGTCTCATTATGGAGTTCCGTGACTCTTGGCTTCGTCATCAGATCTGATGGTAGAATGGTTCTAATCAAACGCAAATGCTTCACTTGTTGTAGAAAATACCAAAATCGCAACACATTTTCATATAAAATTTGAAGAGTTCCCTCGATTTCGCCAAGATTCCATCATCAGATCCCGACTTGGTGGCTATGGGACCATTTGGAAAAAATATCCTTTCCAACAAAAAAAGAATTTTCCAAATCGGTTGGCAAACGACGGAGTTATGCCCGAACAAACATAAAAAAAAAAAAAAAAAAAAAAAAAAAAAATAGAAACATCCGAATTGAGAACCTCCTCCTTTTTTAGAAGTCGGTTAATTAAATACTATTAATACTCATCACTATTAACTCATTACTGCACTTGAAACGTACTGGCCAGCAGCAACGGCAGTACGTAATCACCACCTACCATTACATCCTGCCATCACAAGTATTCGCCATTTATTTTCCTTAGCGTGGAATGAGGAAAAATATTTTTATTTATCAGCGTATTATTATTTGGCCTAAATGTGCTTATGCATAAAGGAAACTTTTAATTAATATGATTATTAGGTATAGGTACAGAAATATGTTTTCCATTCTGAAAAATAACACACTTGTCCATCTACTCATCACATAAGCCTAAGTTTTTGGCGCAAATTGAGGCGTAAAAATTCTGACACCAGAAACCAAACGAAGAAGAAAAGGAGCAGTCAAATCATTAAGAAAAATAACGCAAGTCCACGACTCAGCGGAAATTCGTAGTCACACACACACAAAAGGAAGGAAAGGAGTACTTCTCCCGAATGATTTAACGACAAGAAGGCAGCTAGAGGAAAGGACACAACGCGGAAAACACAAAACCGACAACAATGGTGAAACGGGCACAGTAAACCAATTAATATATAAAATATTTGGTGTGTTCAATCACGAGTCATTGAGGAAGCTACATAAAGTTTCACGGCGCAATTTCCTCAAGAAACCGCTTTATGTCACCACAGGACGTCACGCTCTCCAATCTAGATCTTTTGATGTTATAAACACTTCATCTGCATACTGCCTGGATACAATTCGTGACGGATATTCGATGACCGGTAGTTACGCCTATGCCGACAATCAAACTAAGCTATAGTTTGATTAGACACGGCATTTTAGACGGATGTTTAGACGTTGCAGTCATAAGAAAAAAGGGATGTTAAATCTCTAAAAGCCCTTATTCTCCTTTATGAAAAGTTCAGCCCTCCCAACGCTGGGACATAGGCCTCCTTTCTAAGAGAAGGAATAAGCGGCAATTCATCACGTGGGGCCAATGCAGGTTGATAGATGTCACCTGTAACCGAATTTTTGGTTTTTGGAAATCCTGGTGTCCTCACGATGTTTTCCTTCAACATGTCGAGAGCAGCGGTGATGAAACAAATTACACAAAGTAATGCATCTGCCTGGGTTCGAACCCACAACCTACACGTACACGGCCGTTATCACTGGGCCTCCATCATTTGTGACTTATTTATTGCATTTGGCAAAATGATCTCCTGAGATCGATTTAAAAAACTCTTGAGATCAAAGTCTTCATGATGTCTAGTTCCAGATTAGCAAGCATAGGCGAAAACGACATCAATTCGCACTCAGATAACTTAAACTTAAATCATGTTAGAGCAATCAATAAAACTCGTGTTACATGTATTCGAGGAGCAGTAATTATGCAACGCGCGTTTCGGATGAGCGCCCACCGTACGGCGACACGTTCTAGAATCAAATTCAAATGTCAAGGTGAAGGTGACGTGAAAGGAAACGCACGGTGACGTCACGAGCCGCCATCTTTAGCTGCCGCGTCGCTACGAATGACACTTTAGAACCAGTGTGTACGCGAGTATGTCTCTCGTCTTATTTAGGATACTAGATAATCATTGATATCATGTCCAAAGAGCACACAATTACGGCGCAATGTTGATTAACTTGGTACACTTACATAGTCATATATGTATATTGTTGGGATGGCCGTTAAACCGAACGCAAGTGATAATTCATATTTACGCGCAATACAATTTTAAGGTGTCCCCATTTTTATACTGGCTATAGATTTTCATATATCTACGTGTTCCGTACCGTACTTCCGTTATTTAATAATTGAAGTAGAAATGATTACATCGTTGTTGCGGATGTTTTTGGCAATGTATGAACAGTTTTAGAAGTTTATGTATAGTTCTCGTTTACCTGCAACAAACGTGATGCGAAAACAGTTTTCCTTGTATATTTTCCTGAACGTGGGTCCTTGGCGTGTTTAGCTTTTAATCTTCCTCAATGCTTGTAGCACCTACCTACGATATTAAACCCAGGATATAATTCAAGTCATGTTCCGACCAGATTCGATTTTAATATTAATGAATCTATTAGCATTCAATCATTGCATGCACTCGAGATGTTCAAGCACATTTCATGCAAAATTGCACTTGTAATTATCATCGAGTGACATCACCGACCGTTCCAATGCTGACAGGAGTTCAAAATCACAGTTTACACAGCACCATGTCATCAATACGACCAATAGCATGCTTGACTCTGTACGTCACATGACAGTTATTACTGGTGACATCATTGCTACAAACAGTAATTTTGTGTTGACATCGGTTATAAATACAGTTTTTCCTTTTACATAAATCATTTCATTATAAAGAGTTTCTAACACACCTTGTTGGGCCTTCCCTGGAGCTTATGAAAGATTTTTGTCATCCATCGAAAACTAACCACATTATGCTTAATTTTGTTGCCAAATGCCTACGAGAGTGTCATAAGAGGCGAGATGTTTAACCACAGTAGATGTGATCGATACACGTAAAATAACTCAAGCCAAATAACTGGAGCTTGACTCGCTTTTGAGTAACAGGATGATTTCAATTTCCAGTATTTTCCCATTGAAAGTTGTACTATACCGAGCAGAAAGTGAGCTGGTCTTGTGTACGCATACATGACATGTGTCAGACATAATAATTTACGTTTCTCTATTGTTCACTGTCAAAGGACGAAGGACGATTTCGACAATAACCTACATCAATCAATTCATTATTTTATTCGCGAAAACAAACGATTCTTCAAAGATCTGATATAATTAAATTATTATTAATCTTAGTTAAAAAAATCCGACCAACTATTTTGTGTATTAGATTTGCATTATCATCATCATCTTTCTGCCCTTACCCTATGTTACTTGACTTCCATTCTCCCCTGTCAACCGTCTCTCAATCATTTAAACCTTTTTCCTTGACATCATTCCTCACACAATCCATCCATCGTTTCCTTGGTCTGCCTTTCCCGCTCCATCCATCAACATTTATACGTATCATTCTTTTAGTCACATGCGATTCTTCTCCCCTCATCACATGCCCATATCAAGACAGCCGATTCCCTTTCAACTTTTCTGTAACTGGCGCATCTTTTAAACTTCCTCTGATATACTCATTCCATATTCATCAATTCTTGTCACACTAACTGATTTGCATTATCAAAAAACCAGTAATAGGGGTATTTTAATAATAATAATCAAATAACTGCTCCATCTCATCAAGTTGCAGAGGAATAAAATTCAAAATGGAAGTCTTAATGTATTAAAGAACAAGACAATAAAGCTCTTGTAAATCTGCAGGTTAAAGTAGAATATTTAAAAGTGGTACTGAAAAATATGTCAACTACAACAATAAAATAAATAAACTTGTCAAAATGAAGCTACACTCAAATACAAAAATCACTGGTGAGCGAATTTAAGTGTAAAACGAAATAACTGTAACAGTTGGCAACAGTTTGAAATGAATCATGCGTCGGCGGAGTTCTCACGAGACGCCGACGACGGCGACGCCGCCGGCGCGGCGCGGGCGCCTGCAAACGCGCTAAATGTTAAACAGTTCTCGCAGACCATTGTACGAGGTGAGCCAAGTGGAAAATCTTACATCAATTACACGCCGAAACACTAACTTTTTCCAGACTAACAATAGACTCATTTTAGCATTTGATTCCCAAGCTTTACGTCATACCAATTAAGCTCCGTATTTTTGCCCGTCGGTTTTAATTTCCGTATCGCTCTTAACAGTGACACACGAAAGAGTTAGCTTATATTTTATAAGCGTGGATTGCGGCATACATTATTTTCTGATACAGTCATTATAGTTTCAAGAAGTTCCACGTAATACGTTTAACGGGGTCTTCCATGCGTGATGAAGTCATGTCTATTCGTTACACCAGATACGTTCTCAAAAATATGGTTTATTCATCAAAATAATTATAACACCTTGATGATCATCTGAGCCTTTGCATGTTTACGCAGAAACCAATTCTACTCACAACCGGAAATATAACTTCAGCTATGTATCGTTTAATATAGCAAAAAACCGACAAGGTGACGTAGAGATAGCAAGGTGGGGTTATCTGTGGTTAGGGGCTATGCCAAGCGAGTTCCCCGAAGAATCGTGAGAAGCTTCCCACCGTTTGTGCCAAAGCAATACATTCACAGAGCTTTTTGTAAGCCAACGACCGGTCCGACGACGACGCTTAAAAGGAATCGTGCTCCGTGCTCCCGTAAATCATGGGCAGGTTGAGATTTCAAATAAGTTTGAACATGTTTTATGGATTTAATACGCAAAGACCCCCTCAAGTGGACTAATTGACCCTGATGTGGCCCGTCGGCTCGAAGACAGTTT
The DNA here is from genome assembly GCA_950022955.1 of Xestia ashworthii. NCBI lineage: Eukaryota > Metazoa > Arthropoda > Insecta > Lepidoptera > Noctuidae > Xestia > Xestia ashworthii. The sequence goes on from OX465561.1 coordinate 1,752,015, forward strand.
CTTTTAAAGACTCGCTTATGAAACGATTAGCATACCTGTACAAAAGGCTAAAATATTCTGCGAATTTTGTTCATGGTTCCTCGTCTCACATTATAAAAGCATAATGAATAGATACTTGACAATGGTTCTCAAGCGACGTTCGATCGTGAACATGTTGTGAGCGGTCGACCTTCGAGGACCTGTTTTGGACAGCAAACACATCTTATTTGGCTGAGCGAAAAGAAACGTGACTCAGGAGGGGAACGTGATACCGGTATCGTACAGGGTGACTCGGAATTCAATGTTACTTTTTGAGGCGCGTCTAAATGCAACAAATATAAGACTTGCATACTTAAGTAGTTGGCTAGTTTCCAGTATCAACAAGTTGCAAATCTATTTAGTCCGTCAGTAAGAGTACTTATTGGAAAATAATGGACACGTATTTTTTGTTTTTGTAAATCCATGAATATTGTACAAAGTATTTTCATTTAACAAAGTAAGTAACATAAAAATAAAATGCATCCAAAATCGGGAGTGGAGCGTCCTGACGTCAGAACGCACTAAAAATTATACCACGGCGCCGGCGTGACGTATAGAGAATTTTAAAAGCGTTGTCAATTTTAGTTTATGTAAGAAAAATAAGGGTCATTTTTTTTATTCTAACTGTCGGACTAATTAGATTATTTAAGTTCACAAGCCTATTATAATAATAATTATAGTGTTCTCAAAAGTTCACAGTTTTCACAAAATTGATATGCATTATCGGAAAGTGGCTACGCTTATGAAGGGAGGACCATTGTTGTACACACCTTCCTTCGGCTGAAATGATAACCATGAGAAACACCATTATTATTAGAAATTAGAGTTATCTCTTAAATCAATTCAACTTATTTATTTCAGAACATCTTTATGAAATAAAGAACGAGTTTAACAAGTATGATGAGTAACGTTCTGAAAATTCAATGGAATTCAAGTATTACTAAAGTACAAGTATTCAAATAAGTTTTACTTGAATGAACATGAGTTTGTAAGTTTTGGTCACGCTATTATGACGGTGAACGAACAACCTGTACAAAAATCAAAAACATATTTTCGTGGTAAGTTTTCGGGAGACATTGTTTAATCGGTCTTCCGCGGGGTTAAACTTTCTAGAGCGTTTCTATGAGTCCCTATTGTGTTCAGTCAATTACTGTTTACGTAAAGGCAAACTTAAATCGGACCCAAATTTCCTTCCTACCTTATGTTAACTGTTGTTTTATTTTTTATTGAATTTGAAATAAATTGTTCTTGTAAAAGTTTGATTTAAACTTTGGCTTTTCAAATCTTATTAGTAAAAATATTTAATACTTACTTTTTATTTAATCAAGTTCTTATTTATTTGGAGTTAATCACAATTACCTATCCCAGGTGAAAAACTAGACGTACAGATTCTAGTCGTAGTGGCATTTTTAAAATTCAGAAATCTCCAAAAATAGGAAATAACATAAAAAGGAACGTAACATAATGCGAAGATTGTATTATAATACTCTATACTATTATTATTTAACTTAACATACAACGTTAAGGTAGCAATACTAATCCTGTTTCGAATACCATTGCATCTGGTTTCCATACTGGGTAGAGATAAATTGATTGGAAACCGCAACGTCGAACAAGACCAATTGTAAGACCAATTGTATCACCAAAAAGCACACTAATAAATACTTTATAAATAAATATCGCTGGACATTAACACACAGCGCCACCTAGTGCCACACTAAGCAAAGCTTGTGTCGTGGACACTAGATAGTTGATATACTACATATATACTTTTTTGTTTGTAAATACATACTTATTATACATATAAACATCCATGACTCGGAAACAAATGTCCGTGCTCATCACACAAACATTTGCTCCTACCGGGATTCGAACCCAGGACCCTAAGAACGTAAGGCAGCGTCACTACCACTACGCCAATCGGGTCGTCACTTTGACTTTGAACAAAAAAATAACCACACAGGTGTTTACATGCAGATAATATCGTATAGCATTTATAATTACAATGTAGCATAACTTGGTTGTATTAATGAATAACTCCTCAATAAACATGATATTTACCTTGCATCTGTTAAGCCACGTGATGAGGGCGGTACGAGAGCTCTTGTACCGGTTACATACAACAAACCAAATGGGAGGGGACTGCGGGGAGTTGTAAGTAAGGGTGCAATGAAAGGAGGCAAAGAACAGACACAAAGGGTTTCCTCCATCTTACCTGCAACAAAGAGACGCGTATTATTACTCATGGTATTGTTTGACAGTGAGCACGATACTGGCACGCATAATTTGCAGACTGCGACTGAATAATAATACCAAGGAAGTTTCTGGAAATTCTGTCCGTATATAGAATATCCTGTGTTGTAAACTATTATTTATATAAAGCTCATTTAAACGATTATATTCAGGGAAATACAATGACGGTCTTACAGCTATTGTATTTATACAACTATATTCTATCATGATTTCCGGTAAATAATATGATAGACAAAATTGTAATACTAAATCATTTGAGATTGTCACAGAGACTATTGAATTCAATGAGGTTAAAACAAGACCACGAAATCACATAGCAAAAAAGTGCCCAAAAAACACCAAACAATGGTAACAGCATCTATTGTTAAAGTTAAATCCAAAAGTGACGTCAGTAAAAAAGTAAATGCGATTGTAAAAATAAAAGCCGCTCCAACGAAGGTGTTAAAAACTTAGGTGGTCTTGGAGAAAAGGCAAAAAGTGCTAACGGTAATGTACCGTACAGTAACAGTTCGGGCGAGCTCCGTAAAGGTATTGTTGATATTATGCTTCTGATAACATTTAGTGCGCAGGAGTAGAAAGCGTAGTAAAAGTGAAATAACTTCTCAGACCTTTTGTTGCTGATTATTTTGTTGCTAGGAGAGAACAATAGTTTTAAAGGGTTATGAGTTTTAGGGGCTCTTTTTACACAGATAGATTTGTTTTTGTTATAAAAACTTGGGAGAATTTGTTTCTTTTGTGGTGAAAAAAAAATGTGTGCATTTCGTGAAGTATTTGAGCAAAGCTTTTACAACACTTTTCAAAGATGAAAATACCTACGTTCATTCCATAATTTTCCCCATGTAGGTTCAGGAATTTAAGATATTTTTAATTTTTAAAGTCTCGGTCAGTCGCAGAATATTCTTGGCAGTCAAAAGCATAGAAAACTTTGCGAGAAAACTTACGTATCCTAGAACCAAGAAATCGAAGACATGTGACATCTACCGACCCCCACTGGGGTCTGGTTGTGGATTAAAGCCCAGTTCCTCTAGTAGAGTAACGGAGGCCTGTGTTGCAGCTGTGGTAAAATTATAGGATGATAATATTCCATGCCTGTACACTACCAAATGTAATACAACGGTTATTAAAGCGAGCGTCACCGTCTATCTCATTTATTTAATCGAGAAACATACCTAACATCCATGGGAACACTTTGAAGACCCCACACACGCCAAATACTTCTACATAATTCAATTGTTCTACAAATAAACCCTATACCAGGCTGATGAACAGGCATTTCGTAAGGTATTCAAGAGACCACGTGTTTGTGACACCAGTCACATCGCTCACGCCTAATCAGTTTCACTGCGTTAATTTATTTTATTTGTTCGCCTTTGTGGGCGAAGCGGGTTTTTTGAAGCCATTGTTTTTGCAAAGGCTTATCTGAGATCTAAGGTTAAGATGATATCTGCCAGAGAAACCTTTTAATCTCTTTATCATAATTTCCGCATTCTGTACAACAAACTGCGGAAATTATGATTAAGAGACTACAACTTTCTCTCTTTCTTTTTTTCTGGGATTTATGATGATATCATAAATAAAAGTATGACTAGTTCCTCTTATATCGTAAGGTCACCAATTCGGCATTGCAATTAACACAAACACGAACATACATTGTTTTAGATCTAAGAAGAAAAAGATTTCAAGAAATGATACTGATCATTGTGCTTTTTACGGGCATTGCGTCAAATTCAACAATCAAGATCATAATACAGGCTCCGTTACCCACAATACTGCTTAATTACCGTCATAAAGCATTTAAAAAGCCAAAAAGTGGCATTCCCGGTGATTCAAGCAGTCTAATGCATTCAGTAGCGGGCTCGCGTGTTGCGTACTTGCGTGCCAAGCCTATGCTGCACGCCGTGCACGCGAGCGGTTTCCGTGGCAGGCTGCTAGCGTGTCGCACGTCACAGACACATTTCTATCCTCCACGCGCCGGTGGAATAAAGAACAGGATTGTTCCGATAACGCGGACCTAATGGTGGTTACAGACGAATGTAAGAATATGAGATGTTATTGTTGAGGGTCAAACAAAGAAGTTTGGGTGATTTTGGATGAGAATTCAGAATGTGTTTTGGTGTAATGTTCCAAATAGTGGATTTGCATATTCAGGGAAATATACGATAAAAGTAAATTCCAAAAAAACTACAAGCTTTTGGTGTCATCCACAGATTTTTTTTTCTCGCAAATGCGAACAACCATTGCAGACTGTATTTTTTGGTTTCACCGAAACGCCTAACAAAACATCAGATTTAAATAACGTGCAGGAGTAATATTTCAGCATTCACGAAGACGAGACTATTAATGTCTTCAGCAATTTGTGTGGAGCGGCGTTGTTTCCGCCGCCCACCGGCGAGCGGACAGCCCCTTGTCGTGTGCCACCACCATTAAACTTAAGTGTGGACGGAACACGCAAAATGAGGATAACGGTAGTCACGGTGTTGGGAAATTACTATTTCTAACCCATAAATTATTACGTGAGGGTACTGACAGGGAATATCACGTTTCTGTTTAGGATTACATTATCGGAAGGCTTCGATTTTAGCGCCAGTTCTTCTCCTAGCAGTTCTGATAATGAAGACATCTCACTGCTCTACGAAAGCTTTACTCAATCAGTTGATTAGTTATCAACGAAATCAACGAACATAAATCTTGGAACATGCAACATACTTTTCAGCACAAAACCAGCAACTAGCGCAAACCCTAACGCAAATTAGCGAGGTGCACGCCAAAGTGGCGTAGCCACGCGAGCGGTGCTAGAAAGCGCTGCGCACGCACACGACGCGATAGATCTGTTGTTTTTCTGATCTAGATTGATGGACTACGCTTTATCAAACCGTTATACAACTATTTGGAACTCTTAATGAAGATTCTGATGAGAATACATATCAATATAATATGGCCGTGTTTGGCTCACCTGCTGGAATTTTTGTCGGACACAGACACAGTACACCACAAAAATCTTTGCATACGCCATAAAGGTGGTTAAGAAATTCGATAAGTCGTTCTTCATATTCTGCCCAGCCTTTCTCCAAACTATGTTGTGGTCGGCTTCCAGACTAACCGGATGCAGCTGAATATCAGTATTTTACATGAAACGCCTGCCTATCTGAGCCCCACAAACCCGGTACTGGGTCACTCAACCACGGACAACCTAGGCAAGCGCGCTTTAAACTGAAGATCGACCCGAGCGGCTGTTATTATTTAACCACAGGCTCGCTTTAGAGAACATTTGAATCCTATTGTTAATTTACATGACATACGTTAACAAAACATGAAATATCGATCAGTTGGCCTACTGTGCTTAATGACGTCGTCAGTTCGATGAGTTTCGGCTGCGCTAGCCGCATCTAGCTCAGAGTAATAGTTAAAGATGTCTTGACGGATGTATGGGTGTAACAGCGGATGTGCATTTGGGCTAATGTACGACTATAAAGTGTAATGGACGATAATGTTACCAAATGAACAATACTGCTCAGGTTACGACTTCCTGAAATATTATGGTTTAAGGTGAAAATGAAGTAGTGAAATATTATACTCAATTTAAATAATTATTGAACATCTTTTGGATTTCTACTGATATGAGACATTTCAGCTCTGACTCTGACAACGCCAGTGATCGTAGTGATCACACCTGATCGTTTGTAACCCAACTCGAGTATTTTAATGGCACAAAGCGTGGTGAATCATTTCCACGACGTCGTCAGTGGTAGCACAGAGGTCAGTTTGGTCGTTTTGGGGCTCAAGAGGCAGGATACGAGCTGTGAAACATCTTTTGCAACACAGCAGCTCCCCAAACACGGCTGCCGTTCCGCCACTTTATAAGATTGGAGCATTTGGAGCAACAATTAAAATTAAGGAAACCAAGTGACTGACTGAAGAGTGAAATATCGTTCATTTTAATACAGTTCTCGCATTCTTTTATAACATTATTAAGGATTGCGTCAAAGCGTCAAAACAAACAACAAATGTGTGTCATATCACTTATTCGGCCTATTTAACATACTGACAGCTGAGTAAATGAATACCATTTTATTTCTTGCGTGGCCTTTGTCACGTAATATTGGATTATTTTTAAACTTATCAAGCCAAGCGCCTTTTAATTGGAGCCATTGCACTAGACTGTTAGATAAGGAATGTGTTGCTCTAATATTACATTCTTTTATATTATTATAAAATATTTAGTAAGCGTATGGGATGGTATTAAAGAGATTGGTGAAGACTGCGAGGATCCATTGGATATGAGAATGTCAATACCAGTTAATATGGTAACGTTTGCCTTCATCGAGCAGTAGACGTCTTTCGGCTAAAATGATAATGTAGCTGATGATTAGCTACTAGATTATAACTTAAAATGTCATTTACGGGACTTTTGAGCTCCCGCTATTTCAGCGCTGTTGCAAGCGCCATGGGATCGCGGGTTGACTGGCGAATGCGGGTGGATGTAAAAAATTGTTAACAGCAGACAAATCTGTCTACCCTCTTTCTTTGTCTTTTGCTACGCGCACTTCTGGATCTCGACACTAAGTCACGGCAAAACACACTCACAGTACCACCAGGTTTTGTGGAGTCCATATTAGGTTGCCGGCTGCGTCTTTTGAGCATAGTTTAATTACGGAATAGCATTCAGTGATCGACATTGACATTTCATGTCGTTGCGCTGTTCCACATCGCTGGCTCACGAGTCACGCTGTTTCCCAAAACCTTTCTATCGGTCACGCTATGAGCATCGCTCTGTGTCAACTATAACATTATTGAAGCTAATGTTAATAGAGTCATTTCGTTTTTCAGCTCTACTATCTAAAGTTACTTAGTTAAAAAGGCCGCAGCTAATTTAATCTTGTTATTTATATGGAAATGTGAGGAGCTCGTGGTTTAATAATAACAGCCGCTCGGGTCGAATATCAGCTGAAGCCGCGCTTACCTAGTAGGAGGTTGATCCGTGGATTGGTGACAAATTACATACTCAGTTTCCTCCGCGCCTCGGAAAGCACAGGCGTTGGTCCAGCTGGCATTTGTAGATGTTTGAAAATCGTTACGAGAAGTCAAAAAGGTGGCTCGAAAGTCTGACAACCAGTCTTACCAAGGGCTACCCAGTACTAATTGGGTTGTGGAAGTCAGATAGGCAGTCACTCCATGTAAAATACTGGTTTTCAGCAGCAACCGGTTAGTCTGTAAATTGACCCTAACGTAGTTGGGAAAAGGTAGATGATGATTTATACGGCAATGCAGTTCTCCGTTTTACAACTCATTTAATTAGTTTTAGCCGAAGACGAGAAAAGCCCTCCGAAGGATAATGTAATATCCAGGACAATAATAACGTAGCCATATAATATAGGCAATATGACTGTCTCGTTGATCTAGTGGTCGCAAGCACAACTGTTGAGCATAACCTGGGTTAGGTTCCCAGGTTGGGCAAAGTGTTATCGGGTTTTTCCATCAAGAATTTCTCAGTAGCAGTCACGGAGTCTGGATTTGAGCTCGATTGCCGGAAATAAACTCGCCCTTTATTACATGAGACTTAAGCAAAACTGGCGAAATGTGTGTGTAGCTTCGCTTCATAGCCTAGCTCATCGGTGTAATGTAGCCTGCCTGTCGGTCTTCTACAGACTGTGCTTCGGAGAGTGTGCGCAGGAGCTCCACGACCTGATCCCACCATCACCCTTTCACCACCGGACTAGCAGACGTACTGCGGCGTACCATCCACACTTGGTAGATATCGTGACGAGTCGCACTAAGCACTTCTCCTCTAAGTACGTACCTACGGGATTATATTCGTGATTTTCTTTTGTTTTTACGAGCTCCCGATATTTCGACGCTGTTGCAAGCATCATGATCGCGGGAATACTGAAGTGATATGCAGAGGTGTGTGAGTCTAAAACAGTGCACTTCTCTACTTTTATGTTCCCCCCACCAGAGTGAAATGGCATCTCCTGGGCACGCTTGTTCCATCATAGACCTCATTCATCGTTTTCCATCAGGCGTGATCGAGGACAAGAGCAAGCACATTTTGTAACTTTTTCTTTATTTATGTACTATTAGGCTCTCTGCAACCCTTCAGGGATTGCAGGCGGTGTTGTTATGTAATATAGCATAGTCTACAGGCGTTGATTGGAACACCTAGGAGCAGGCGATGATATCGTTATGCCACATAAAGGAAAAGCGCACGACATTAATATTTCACGGAACACGAACCCAGTTTGACCTGTGACTGCTGACATTAAAATAGTGACATTTCGTGTCTACCCGCGTTTCGTGATAAAGCGTGATACAAACATTTATACTGCTCAAACTTTTATTATGGAAAGCTTCCATCGATACTTATTTGGGTTGCTGACTTATTCTGCACGTCATAACGCTATACCGTCATCTTTAAACGATAAAACAGGTCTGTAAAAAAATGGGCTCCTTGATTCAGGAATTATTTTAGTGTTTATTGTACACGATATTTCAAAATCCAGCTGAGTCATGTGTTTTAGCTATATTTAAGAATGATGTAATTTATAAATGACACATCCATACTTACTTATTACAATAATTATTGCAAAGCTTACTATATCCGTCTCCTTCTCTTAAACGGCAGTACATTTCCCAGGCATCATTTCATTGATATAGGCGACGAAGTCGTGGGAGAACCCAATTCGAGGCCGTCCATTAATCACGTGATGTTTTTTTAGCATTTTTGAACACCGGTCCCCCTTTGGTGATACCTGGTGAGGTTTAAGACTACCCCCCCTACCCAAAATGATGTGTGTTTTTACTACTTACCTACAAAGAATCTTACATTTTTAGAATATTATCTTTAAATACAGGTTTATAGTTCTAATTTTCTTATTGAGGGATGTTTATATGTATAGTAAGTATGTATTTACAAACAAAAATTATATATATAGTATATCAACTGTTTGGTGTCCGCGACACAAGCCTTGCTTAGTGTGGCACTAGATGGCGCTATGTGTAATGTCCAGCGATATTTATTATTATTATTGTGAAATTAAGGACCATGATAAAATGTCTAGACAGAAAGGTTGCAGGTTGTTTTTGACTAGCAATTTAATTGAAAAATCTTGGCAAATCAACTGAAATACTAAATCGCGCGTTTGACGAAAAAATAAATACACGTGATATCATTACTACACCCCCCTCCCCCCTTGTGATATTTCGTGATTTTTGCAAAACCCCTCCCCCAACTTCCACTGCTGGACATAGGCCTCCCCCAAAGGGAAGGTTTTGCCATAATCGCCACACTTTGTAGGTGGGTTGGCGATCGCAGTACGATTGTTGCAAAAGCACAGAGAACGCTGCTGCCCATTCTCTGTTAAGTCCCTTTGTCGCGTCTTACGACACCCACGGAAAAGCAAGAGAAACGCCCTTAATACCAAAGTATCAGACACAAAATGACGACACACAAACAAATGAAAAACTATGCCAAACTTGAACTGCTATGACTATGATCTCAGCTAGATGCTTAATCATAGCTATACGTTTATTAATAGGCCTATAAGTGGTCAGCAGAAGTCACGTGCGGGTGTGTTACGCAGTGTTTGCCGCGTAATCTGCTACGTGCTCATACGATTGACCTAGCAGAGTACCAGCTGATAGTCAATATTTAGGGCTGTCAATTAACAAAAAAAATCATAATTAATTTGATCGAGTTACCCTTTCCTAATATACATGACAAGATGCAACAAAATATTGTCGTGGACATGGACATGTTAAACCAGAAATTACTAGACATGTGACATCAAACAACCCGCACTGGGTGGTGGTGGTAGATTACAACCTAGTCCGTAATGTCCTGTGTATAAAATAGGGGTTGCTATTAGAAACGAGACAAGAGGCCGAAGTGAAGGTAGATCGACTGCGAAAGTGGAAATCGCTAGGAAGGAAGTGCATTTTGAAATATACGGAAGCTAAAAGCAATCTAAGGAAGACAAAGGCGTGGAACACAGACCTCAAACGAATTAGGATAAAGAGGATGACGCAGTCATATTACCTAAAACTGTTTCTCTTCTTAACGTAGAGATAGAACTACTATTATAAGAATTTGAGCAGAGTAGTGAATCTGCACAAAATGGCATGTCGCGCATACCTCAGCCCTGATGATGCGTCACAGAGAAGATAACTGACCCTTGGGTCGACTCACAAGACGGAATATTCCACTTGGAAATGACGACATTACTATGTAACGTGCTTTATGAGACGAGTATTGAAAACTTGTGTTTTATTAGTTGTTTTACTTTTGATAATAATATAGTCATCGCCTAAGTAAACATTTATATAAGCACCTACTTAGTCATTAACTCATTAGTATTAAGTAGTTTCATCAATCATCACTAAAGCAAATACGATTTCCATTCTACATGGAAGTGCTAGTATTTTTTCTATGCCACATTCTTTCTAAGACAGAATTAGAATGTAGTTTGATACAGAAGCTACTGTGAAGCTAGTCTTCAAAAGAAAGCTGCATGCATGTAAACTACGCAAGTGAAGGAATTGCACTTGCTCATAAATATCTAAGGAAAGTCCAAGTTAAAAATTGACCATATCTATACCAAATCATCACACCAACGACACCAGGCAAATGCCAATGGGAAATATAACGTTTGTTCAGAAATATATTTAATAGTCGTAGATGCAGTTTTCCGATTACCTAACCAACATAGTATCACATAAACATGATAACTCACACACCAGTACCTAGTGCTAGAGGTATAACTCTCGTTATATAATATTATTTTAATAATATACTGCGCAATACTTCACCTAAGTACCAGGCGGATCGTCTTGCATACTTAGTACAGCAGTCAGTACAACATCGGCTTTTCTATTTTCACACCTCTGCGCCACAAATCTTTATGTTTTCAACTGAATCCATGAATACTTTGTGGGACTGTTCCGTTGTTTATCGACTCGAATACGTCAGAGTCGCAAACAGGTCTGACACTTCGTCAAAGTTTGTTGCAAATGATCATCCCACTCTTTATGATTTACGGCGTGTTCCCAACCAACAGCAGCTTTGATGGTACGGTTTCATTCAGTACGTTGGGTGTACTAAATTCGTCCATTATTTAAGATATTGATTACTGGATTTCTCATAAAATACAAGGTATACGCGTCGTTATGTAAAATATAAACAGTGAGGAGAGATTTGATATATGAATGTGGATGGCTATACGAGTGTAGGTGAAGACCAAAGAATCTATGGCTGGACTGAGTGAAAGATGATATCGCGATAGAAAGGGGATGACTACTTAGTCGACGAGTATAGAAGAAGAAGACCTGTTGCGCTGACCCCAAATAAATGCGAATAAAAGCAAGAGAATGATGATGGCTTCTTTAACACGTACAAGTAAATCAATAAGCTCTAAGCCTAATCACTGACAAAACTTGACCTAATCAATTCAATAACTGTAGATAGATCACTGCTAGTCTATTATTTGCTGTTTGCCAACTTGAAAAGCTGCATTCGGTTCATGAGGCCAACCAGCAGTGCAAGTACGTAGGATTCGATAGGACTCATTTTATCGAGATTTACTGTCAAATTTATCTAATAGAGTCCTATCGAATCCTACGTACTTGCACTGCAGATATAGTTAAAATATTATTAGAAATCAATCGCCAACATTATCATATCGGGTTAACTGTATTGTTAATTAAAATTCTGATAGCAGCACGGGTCAACAGCTCAAGCAATATGTTATGACAATACTTATGTTACGTAAAACTGTATGATGATAACGCCGAGTTTTTGCAAGACGACGTGGACTCAAAAGCTTATGTATTTTGTATTGTGACGTCATTATATAAGCAGATAACCTTCATACTGATAAAAAAATACGTTCAATTAAAATACCATAATAAAATACGTTGTGGCTAAAGTTAAAAATAAAAAGTATGAAACGTGATCAATACATGGAAATGCTGTAGGTGTTATAAATAAATTACCTTCAAAACTAGTTTGACTGGTCACTCGTAAAGTTGCCAGTACTTGAATTATGAATTCAAATAATTTCTGTTAATTGGACAAGATTTCGAGAGATTTATGGAAAAAGATCATTTGTTTTTTTTGTGTCTTCCTGATCATATAAATTTTAACTGTCAGTGAAACCAACAGGACGGGGAGCAGTGATACGTGGTTAATTACAAAAAAAACTGTATAAGTAAAAAATACTGCTCTGAGAGGTTTTTATAATTGTTAATGCCTTTTTGTCCCAGTCCAGGGCAAAGGCTGAAAAGTGAAAGCAGGGAACATGATTAAACATCACGATTGTAGGCCAATCCTTTAAGAAAGAGTCCAGCTCTAAGAATAAACGATTCATAATTATCTAGCAGATTAATTATCAATCGGGCAAGAAATTATTCAAAATACAATTACATCGAAGAGTGGTAACCTGACCAAAATCAATACTACATAATATAATTATAAATGAACACATCATGAAAAGGTCATTCATGGAACCGAAAATAGATGTCTAACCTAGCCAAAGTCAGAACTCTAACGTACAGATTACCTGCCCAAATTATTAGCGGATGCAATTAGCTCTTTGGCATAAGTTGCACACTTACAGGATAATATTGATGCTTTGTATGAATGAACGATTACGAGCGAATACGATGATCTTTTTGGTGAAGTTCCACGTCCCCACAATTAGTTCTAACGTGAACTGTGGGATGATGCAAGAGAAATGTTATCACATGAGTATTTACAATGATACGTATGGCCAACACTATTGATCTACAGTCTATCTACAATTAATAAAAAAATTTGCATAACATTAAGATAAGTATCTAACGTTAATCGTAGAAGATAACGGTTTGACGTCAATAGCTATTGATACGCACATAAGGTTAGACTACAGGACGCCTGAATGCTGATTGCGCACAAACTGATAGCAGATTGAGACATTGATAAATGAAATAGCAAAATATTACATCAAAGTGATTGTCATTCAGGATTTTGAAGTCATTGATGAATCAGAACAGGCTATAAAAGTTGGGGGAAGATCTAGGAAATGATGCAAGGATAGTGACAAAGAGCTAGAAACAGCGACTACTGAGATGACGTCTAATAAAATGTAAGAAAGAAGATATTACCGACGCTCAATAAATGAGTATAAGAGAGACTCAGTAACACATTGGTCAGCCGGAAGAAAGTAAACAAAGGGAGTTGGCGACCTTTTGCTTGTTCTCTAGATTTGATTGTTAGTACGTACTTACCAAATACGTTTTTGTTGCAGAACAGCAATTCACGCGGAAGCAATTTTTTTGCGGAATGCAAATCCGTTCTGTTTTAAAATCCGTATGAGTTCTAAGTGTGTGTTGCCGGTTATTACATACGGGACCGAAACGTGGTCGCTCACAATGGGCCTTATCAAAAGGCTTACAGTCACCCAAAGGGCAATGGAGAGGGCTATGCTCGGAGTTTCCTTGCGTGATCGTATCAGAAATGAAGACCTCCGCAAGAGAACCAAGATCACCGACGTAGCCCGAAGAATTGCCAAACTTAAGTGGCAGTGGGCAGGGCACATTGCTCGCAGAACGGATGGGCGATGGGCAGAAATGTTGTGAAGTGGCGACCGCGAACCGGAAGACGATGCATCGTATCGCATCCGCATCCAAGTGGACCGATGACCTGGTGAAGGTTGCGGGAATCCGTTGGATGCGAGTCGCACGGGACCGGTCAATGTGGCGACACTTGGGGGAGGCCTATGTCACGCAGTGGACGTCTTTCGGCTGAAATGATGATATGATGATGAATTTATCCCAATTTTCCTTAACTTCATCGTAGGTAGGGATACGATCAAGAGCACTTTCTTCAAAAAAACCGCACTTTCTAACTCACTGCGAAGGTGGACTTGACGTATTCCTTTATAAGTTTTGAAATAATAATACGCCGTTTCTTGGTGGTCCTCTGTGGTGGTCATACTGGCATGTCATACTAGTATGACCAGTGAGAATCGCTTGTATTGGTGGTCATACTTGTCCTTGTCCCTCTAAATATAATAGTTTTCTTGTCCCCTGTAGATATAGTTGTTTCAGAATTTATGCTCTCCAGTAATCCTACAACAATATTCGCGCGAAGTCACGACAACGTCTTCGTATGAAGTCTTCGTTAATTTTTCAGCGAAGACTCAATTTCAATGCAGAAGTAATAAATGGCTGTGTTCACTTCAGTGTGTGACAAGGGCCTGGTAATGACTGGATTTTTTCGGCTTCGTGTTTCGAATTCATGTTCTCACGTCATCATTACCTTTACATTTGTATCAGTACTCTCTTAAAACTTCACGATGATTATGTTAATTTGAAGCTACAGTCTGTTGACACATTCATGGATTTCGTACGAAATCTGTTTCAAATATTTCAAATAAATATAAAAGAGCAATGAATTTGAAACGTTTTCGGAGCTTCTACGTCTACACCGGTGGCAATGTGCCAACTATAAAAAGTTGCAAGACAGTTGCAAGCTTTACTATCTTCACTGTTGACTTGCATTATTTTACGGAGTCGATACCAAGTGTATTTCATTTATGTTGTTTTAGGATCAGACATGGTGTTTATGATAGTGTCATTTTTAAAATCATTACTAAATAAAGCTCCAATAATAACAAAAATATATTTGAGATCCTCATTACGAGGCCTTTCATTTGACAATGCCATATAATTAAAAAAAAAATGCTGATTTGTCGCCCGAAAATGGCCTTTTTAAGAAAATTATTATTTATTTTGCACATCTGTGTTTGGGTCATAGGATTACACTATCCTACCAAATTTCACTTGATTTGGTCCAGTAGATTTATGAGCAAATTGGCTGTGACAGATAGACAGACGCACGAGTGATCCTATAAAGGTTCCGTTTTTTTTTTCATTTAAAAAACTGAAAGTAAGAACTTGAACATTTAGCATTATTATTGTATTTAGCCACAATTTTCACTCGCATAATAATGTTGTGTCATAATTTGTGTCTATAAATATTTTGTGTTGGAACATTAGCATTATGTTAATAGATTGCCACATGTTTCGAATTTAATACTTAATTTATGTTTACTTAATCGTTTGACGTCGTGTCTTGGCAGTTAGCACACGTGGTAGCGAATATATGTATTTTGTGATTCTTGTTCAACTGGATTTTGCTTCACATTTTGCTACTGATACATATGGTCATCAAGAATGATTTTTCGTATTCGTTAACGTCGTTGTGTGTATGTGCCTGTCTGTGGCATCGTAGCTCCCGAACGGATGAACCGATTTTGATTTTGTTTTTTTTGTTTGAAAGTTGAATTAGTCGGGAGTGTTCTTAGCTATGTTTATGTCCAAGATGGCCGCTGCCACAAAATGGCGGTTTTTTTTTTTGTTGGGACATGACCGCCACAGACGCCCAAACCACTGTAACTCCTGAAAGCCAGAATCAACAGTGGACCGTGGACAGACCACCAGAAAAGCGCCGAGACAATGAAGCTCGATGAAGTCCCAGAGAATGAATTTAAGTGTCTTAAATATTACTCGTACTTACATATTTTACTCAATTTCCTCAATATGGGTATCACATGAAAGGGCTTGACTAGTAGAATTCAATACACTACGATAAATATAAAATCCAAGATGGCCGCCACCACAAAATAGCTAATCAAGTAAGTACTTTGTTTTTTTTTTTCAAAATTCCATCAATATTATGGGTATCAAATGAAAGGGCTTGACTAATAGAATAACGTTTACTATACTGAAAGGGAATGAGGAGGACTAACGAAATGAGATAAGGAAACTGGAGTGATGACTGGTACCTAGAACCAAACGATTAACGAATTACTTTCTTTTTAACTTTTAGTACAATGTGTCGGGGGTTTTTAATTTTTTTTTTTTTTTATAGGTTTCCAAAGAAAAGTTGATCAGCTAATCACATATGCTGTACTAACAGCCAAGCGGGTACAGCCCTGTAGTGCCACATATCCCATAAGTAGTTGATCTGCTAATCACATATGCTGTACTAACAGCCAAGCGGGTACAGCCCTGTAGTGCCACATATCCCATAAGTAGTTGATCTGCTAATCACATATGCTGTACTAACAGCCAAGCGGGTACAGCCCTGTAGTGCCACATATCCCGTAAGTAGTTGATTGTGGGACAAGTTTTCGGAACTAGTTTTCTTTACAGGGATTTGCAGATATTATGTTGAATCCCGTATAAACGCGGTCTTAAAACCACCGTGTAGTATAGGTTTGTCCTTGTATACGAATGAAAGACTAACCAACACAAACCGGTCAGTGGAAACTAGTTTCTGCGACACAAAAAATAACTTGTTACTTATTTGCGGCTGTGCACAGAAACAGAACATTCGATTTAAGCCCCTGACGATGAATACGGGTTTTATAAAGTGTCCGTATCCGGACTTCGTCACCTAAAGGTTTTGTCAATGTGCCTCAGTCTCACTGTAATATTGCAACTCTACAGTTTATAAGGGTATCATCATCTGCTTAGCCTTTTTCCAACTATGTTGGGGTCGGGTTCCAGTCGAACCGGATGCAGCTGAATACCAGTATTTTACATGGAGCGACTGCCTATCTGACTTTCACATCCCAGTAATTACGGGGTAGTACGATACCACTTGGTAAGACTGGTTGTCAGACTTTTTGGGCCACCGACTAACTGTAACGACTGCCAAAGATAGACAAATGACAGCCGGGACCAGCAGCTTAACGTGCTTTCCGAGGCACGGACGAAACTCGGTATGTAAGGGTAGTCACTCATCCACAGACCAACCTAGGCAAACACGGCTTAACCTAAAGATCGACCCGTTGGTATTTTGCCACGAGCTATGATGAGAAACAGGGTATGAATTTCCTTATTCTCAACATCAAACCCAACAACAAAGACAGCTTGACACAACACTCGTTTGGGCGGAAGACCGGGAGGGTCTTCCGCCCAAACGAGTGTTGTGTCAAGCTGTGTTTGTTGTTGGGTTGTTGTATAGTGACGATAAGTAAGCCCAAACTAATAAAAAATATCTCACACAAAGTAAGACTGCAAAATTGTGAATACAATAAAGACCTCTTCGATTTAAACGCAACTGTCAGTGATTGCGAAACACAGCCTTCGAGCGCGTTTCCTACCGCTTATGTAATACAAGGATAAGTTTGTGCAATATTATAGTATTCAATATTCATGTTTATAACGATCTGCTTAACAACTAACTTGTTACGTTGGACTCGGATATCGCACAGCCCACAGGGATTCTTGGCAGTGAACGGACTGATGACGCCGGAGAAGCTTGCGTTCATGTGCTAAAATACGTAGACAGGGTAAGACATGCGTTAGAAAGGCGATAATTACACGTTTATTTATCTCAAACACTTAAGTGTAAACTTTAAATCAGAGAGACAGCCATTAGATCAGTGAGAAGGATAGTCTATTGTAGAACCTAGGGTATTTTATTTTTATTTTATTTTATACTTTTCGGGAAACTTACAGCTAACAAAAACAATGCTCTTAAATTATACGGATTCGAAGGCCATTTACAAGTTTCCGCAGATAAATACATTCGAAGCAAAAACAAAAAGAAAATCAACAAAAGAAAGTGGTTGATACAAAATACTTATTATAAGTTTTGAAAAATACCAACACTATCGAATAATACACACTACAAACTGAAATGTTATACAAAAGAGAAAAATAAATTAATAATAAAAAAAAAAAAAACTAAAGGCTACAGTCAGAAACAAATAAATACTACAAACTACAAACTGAAATGTTATGCAAAAGACAAAAATAAATTAATAAGAAAAAAAACTAAAGACTACAGTCAGACACAAATAACTACTTATCCATAAAAAAGCTTTTCACCAATAAACGCTTAAGCTGAGAAACACTGGTGTTGAATATGTCCAAATCATGTTCATAGTCTGTTAAAACTTATACACGCACGGATCAGGAACGAATTCTGCCTGTACGCGGACTTGGAGTGAGGGATATGCAACAAAGTGGGTTTGCGAAAAGTTTTGCAATGCGTGACCAATCCTTAACCACCCAACAGCTCAGGGCAATCTATGATTCCATTCGCGATTTTAAATAAATATACCATATCCGCAATGCGTCTGCGCTCATGCAGTGGTAAAATATGGAATCTCTTGCATCGCGCTTCATAATTAGGAGCATATTTCCTAGTTTTGTACTGCAGGAAACGTAGGAACCGCTTTTGAATACCCTCAATTCTGTCAATATAAATATTATAACAAGGGTTCCACACTTGTGAGGCGTATTCCAAGTGGCTGCGGACAAAAGCGCAATACAGGATTTTATATGTTTTAACGTTTATAAAATCAGCTGACAAACTTAGTATGAATCCAAGTACTTTAGACGCTTTATTGATAATACTATCTATGTGAGCATCAAAAAGCAACTTAGAGTCAAACGTGACACCCAGGTCCCTAATAACACTTATCCTATTTATGCTAGTATCATGTAACTTATACTCGAACACGATTGCATGTGGTTTGCGTGTGTAGGTACTAATAAAACATTTAGGAACATTAAGTTCGAGTTCATTAAGGAGACCATAATTTTGAAGTTCATCTAGATCCCGCTGTAAACTGAAACAGTCGGAAAATTCTGATATAGGGCATACAATTTTCATATCGTCAGCGTAAAGAATTATTTTAGAACGGGTAAAGCACGAACCAATGTCATTTATAAAAATACTGAAGAGTAAAGGCCTCAAAAGGGATCCTTGCGGTATTCCCGAAGGTATTTTAACAGTAACAGAACTGTATCCATTCAGCACAACTGTCTGACAGCGATTCTCAATATACGACTTAAACCATCTGAATAAATCACCTCTGATACCCATTGCAAGCAGCTTACGCAACAAAACACCGTGGTCTATACGGTCAAATGCCTCGCTATAATCAGTATAGACAACATCCACTTGAGAGGGTTCAGCCATGTTAGAGGATAAGTAGTCGGAGCAGATAAGCAATTTTGACACAACAGACCTGTTTTTTAGGAAGCCATGCTGATAGTCATTAAGAGATTGTTTAATGGCGTTATGAACTGAAGCGTAAACAATTTTTTCTAAAACCTTCGCAGCAAATAGACACAGTTTGGATATTGGCCTGTAGTTTTCTACATTGTCCTTAGGACCTTTTTAATGGACGGGGGTAATAAAAGCTGTTTTCCAAACATGCGGCACCACTCCCTCATTAAGAGAACGACGAAATATTAAGGTAAGTGGTAAAGTTAAGCTTTCTGCGCACCTAATTATGAGTATAGCAGGAATACCATCAGGCCCTGCAGATTTATTCACGTCAATAGCCCTCAATAGCTTCAGTACTTCAATTTCGCAGACTTCAATAGAGTTTATATCAGAGGTAGATGTTTGATAAAGACAGTGCATGTCGCTATCCGACTGAGTTACATCGGGAGTAGTGTTCTGGAGAAAGTTAAACTCAAAAACTTCGCTAAACATGTTGCAAATCTCAACACCCTGTCCTGACGAACTGTGCCCATATTTCATAACTGATGGTAAAGTACAAGAAGACTTGCTTGCTCTTGATGAAAGACCAGAAAGCTTTAGGCGATTTAATAATATTATTTTCTATTGCCTCAAGGTAACTGTGGTATATTTCTTTTTCCAGTAAATTAGCACGATGTCGCAAAGTTAAAAAAGATTCATAGTCTGATAAGTTTCCATATTTCTTAAACTTGGAGTGATATTTAAATTTTTCTTTAAGAATTTTGATGAGAGGGGTTTTATGCCAAGGGGGGTAATTAGACATAGATTTGACGGTTTTAGTTGGTCTGAAAGTTTCACAAATTTTGTTTAGTCTGACGTACAACAATGACAAGGCATCTTCCACTGACCCTTTAGCAAGATCACAGCGCCAGTCGAACGCTTCAAGTTCTTTTATAATCGAAGGAAAATCAGCTGATTGATAGATAAACTTTTTTCTTGGCTGCGATGGGAGCGCATGATACTCAACGAAATTTACTAAAATACTAAGAGCTATGTGGTGAGGGTCTTCAGGAACAAGAGGGTCAGAGCATTTATCACCAGTTAGGTGATTGTTACAAAAAATTAGGTCCAAGACTCGTTCATTAAGATTCTTATGACCGTTGAATTGGACCAGATCAAATGTGTTCAAGATGTCAAAAAAATCTGTCTGAGCAGAACCGTATTGGCAAAATTGCGGTGTGGCTTCCACAAAATACATGACTGTAGGGTTGAAGGGTGGAAAATATAGAAAATGTTGTTTTTCTATATTCAACTCATGAATTTTAAAACGTCAATTCAGCTCGTACCTCGAGAGGTCCATGACAACTGATGATGTTGTGTAGACATTTCGCATTGGTATACGACCGTCGATTACATTACGCTACCGATATTTCAAGTTTTTTTAATGAATCACAGTTGACATAAGCAACGCATGTTTTCTCTCCTCTACAAGTAAGCTTACAGGGTTTTTCCACTAGTCGTCGGATCGGTTGAAACTGGATTTGTTGTATAAATTCTGTCAACAGTGTACCCGCCATTCTCGGGAAGTCGGAGCAGAGTAGTGCGCTCATCAAATTCTATATTTACGTATTCAAGTAACCGGACCGCGGCCGGCGAACCGCGACCGGTTCTGTGAACGCCGCGCGCCGATTAGACGTGTTACATTAACTACGCTTACAAAACACGCACATTTCTGAGCGAACCACACTCTTATGAGTACTTATTCATGAGCTTCATTTATTCAGAACAACTTTTATTTTCCGTTGAGTTGAGGTAATCTGCGGAAGTTTCCCGACTATTTGGCAGAGTAATGAGAATTTTCGGGTGAAGCCAATTCAAATAACGCTACTACACTATGCTTATGTTTTGGGAATTTTGGTTATTCGGAAAATTTACATAGCTCTAGTAAACGTTGAAAACAGTCAGTACAAGCTGACGCAAGTGGCTATCTGCACGATTTACATTATACGGCTCGTGTATAGCAGCGGTTATAAAGTATACAGATCTCAAGCGCGTACCATACAACAAGGAAATACGAATGTTTATGAGTGTTCAACAAAAATAGCGCGGGTTTGACGTCATTTGCGATGCTCCACTGTCAAGGGCGGTGAGCACTCCACTCGCAATGTTGTGAGATGGAAAATGTATGCAGATAACATCATACAGCTACATTAATCTCCAAGAAACATAAAAACAGCAAAATCTAACTTGCATTTAAGGAAATATTTGAAGTGTTATAGATATGACCTGAAATCACGAAGCAGCCACGATATTTTATGATCATTTATTGGGAAAACAAAAACAACAACAAAATTGCCGATGTCGATATACCTTAAAATAGTTCGTGAAATTCCCAACAACAACATTATTTTCGCACTCTTGCATCCAGATATTTAATAGTAGGTACGGATCAACAGACCGGTTAAAAACAGTAGGTCAACAGATCAAAATTGTCGTTGACTTATTCCGGGAGAGACCTAATTTGTGTTGTCATGGTAGCTACAAATTGAGCCCCGCTTACTAGTATCACCTAGAAGTAATATTTTTGTTTGTCGAACAATGACTCACACTATACGTCGATAAAATAAAGTCAAGTAGGTCTATAATAAAAAGATTCCTTCTCAGGGAACAACGTACTTACCTACTATTAGCAATTTAGAAAATTGGAAATTGGCTCATACTGCTTATGAAAAACTAAAAACAAGCCATAATAATGCCGCCTTTGTACATTAAGTGCATAAATTTTTAATAAATAAATAATGAGGCGCTTCTTCACACATAAAAAGCCGTGTGGGTGAGTAAACAATAATTTTGACTAATTTATGTTTTTTTGCTGACACAAGGTCGAAGGAAACAACGAAAATATCGATAACATTTCACACGATGACGTCAAATAAATTATGAACAATCGATTAACCATGAAAGCAGTGCGAGCAACGACCCATGCGACCATGTTCGACGTTATGCGATCCCGTGTAGTCTGTGGCGTGTATCGAGTGACGTCACTTACGACCCGTTCAGTGCCAAGGCTCCGAGTAACGTAAACAGAGCTCGATCACTCCCGCATCTGTATACAAACTGATAACGCTGTGCGAAGCGAAACGGATACGAATTCTATTGAAAATGTTACTTGAATTCAAACTGATAGAAAGTGATCTGCACAAACTTAAAAGGAACACAACACGAAGTTAAAAGGGTAAGTACCGACAAAGCTTAACAATTGTTAGTGTTACTGTTAATGAACAGGGTACACTAAAACCGGCGAAAGTGAACCAAAACATAAATTTTGATTTATCACCCCATAAACACATGTCTAACAAACATTTCAAATCTTTGGACAAAGATAACAGTCTATACAAAGACTCTCCCTTTTCAAGACACAAAGGCGGCAATAAAGGCAACTCCTCAGCAGTTATTCATACAGACAGTTCCGTAAATAACAGTGAAAGTTTCAAATAACTAAATTGAGTTTGGGAATATTCCAAATGTCTACATCCATTACTGTTGAGCGGAAAGAGGAATGAATGGGACCAACACTGTATTCTTTTCTGAATTTGTTACGTATGTAACTATGAATGAAGATATAAAGAATGAGTAATGTTTAGATATGTAGGGGTAATAGGCTTCGATCACCGCCGTCCTCGTCTTCAGTCGTCAGTCATCGTCATCAGTAACAGGTTTATGGAGCTCAGATCAGTCCCTCCATGTAAAACACCGGCATTCAACTGCATCTGGGTAAACTCGGAGCCGACCCAAACATATTTGGGAAAAAGCCGATGATGAGCTGGTCAACAGTAATCAGCATCAACATCACAGATCCCTTCTAACTACTTCGTGTCCTTAGATCATCCCTTAATATCTTTCTTTAAATTCTTATTTGAATCCTCTGCAGGGAAGATCCATTCAGTTACTCGGATATAACTTTGTATGCAGAAGTATTGCAAATATGTCACAGCCTCTATCTTTAACATATTTCATATGTCGACTGCTTTTTATTTACTAAGAAATGTTTTCAATTTAATGGATTCTATGTAAATAATCCTCACACGACCGGGTCAATTTGTAAAGCCTGGTTACGACATATGGATCCCAGGAACCCATGGATGGGTATTGACAAAGCTGCCGAACGTGGATTAAACTAACGAGGCTGGAAAAAGGTCGGATGAGTGTTCTCTGATCCACGTTTCAACACCTATCTAGCCTTTTCCCAACTATGTTGGGGTCGGCTTCCAGTCTAACCGGATGCAGCTAAATACCAGTATTTTACATGGAGCGACTGCCTATCTGCCCTCCACAACCCAGTTAATACTGGGTAATACGATGCCACTTGGTAAGACTGGTGTCAAACTTTTTGGGCCACTGACTACCTGTAACGACTGTCAAAGATGGATAAATGACAGTCGGGAACAACAGCTTAACGTGCTTTCCGAGGCATGGAGGAAACTCGGTATGTTAGGGTCTCTGATTGACTGGGGTATCTTATCCACGTTTATTATTATTTTAAGCCTGTATTGTCCCACTGCAGGGTAAAGGCCTCCCTTCCCTCCTTCCACATTTTGCGATCTACTGTAATTGTAGAAGAGTCTAGCTTTTTCCGCCATCTCCAAGATGACTACGTATCAAGGATAATGGATACTGCAGTGGGATTGAATTTGGCGAAGTTGAAAGCAGCAGTAAAATCACTACAATTAAATGTAAAGACAATGGAGAGGTGTAAAGTTTAATAAGATTCCACAAATTAAAAGGTATAAAGTATGAGTTGTATGACTGTATGAGTTGTTGACAATGTTCAAGGTTTGGGAATTTCAAAGGCGTTTTCAAAAACGCCTTGTTTGTCGAATATCCTAGATCATTGAACAAATATCCTGTGGAATGCGATTTTTTTTAATTAAAGTTTTGTGGTCAAGTACAAAACAAACTTTAATTTAAAAAATCGCAAAGATATGTACTCAAGTACAAAACTTTAATTTAAAAAAAATCGCATTCGACAGGATAATTGTTCAATGATCTAGGATATTCGACAAACACCAGATCTCTTGGAAGAATGTATTATGTTATTTTGGACTACATTTATATGCAACTTTGCAAGCAGATCTTCTGTTTTCTGATCATAATCATAATAATCTTACCGTTTACCTGATAGTAGAAAATTCTTCTTTATCTTATCTGGGAGGAAAGTAACGCAACACTCCAAAACAAAAAGTTTCACGTGCACTTCACGCTTGTTAACGTTCTTATAATCTCTCAAAAGGATAACGGGACCGAATGAGTTAGTATCTTTAAAAACTTTACAATTTTATGGCTGACTTTTACTTTTAATAACTGTAGTTTTATTATTATTGTACTCTTACGATCCGTTCACTAAATAGTTTAACAACTTAAATACGATCGCTTTTATTTGCTCAATGCGGGTTAGCAGTAGTTGTGTAAAATCAAATGGTCGTTTGGGAGAACCCATAAAATTTGGGGGAATCTGGGAATGAGGATGTATCTCATTAGCATGTAGGTACCCATACACATAAGAATTTACAAAACAAACATTACAGTGAGTCACGCCCCCGGACAATAAGCAGTTGTTACTGTAGTATAGTAGGACGTTACGTAAGGCGCACCTGAGCCAACATCCTTGTTTGCGTAACATATCACGTGCTCTGTTCCATAATATTTTCTGGTTCAGGCTATGTTTAGCTCAGGTACCTCGCAGACTAAGTTTCAATGAAGACTGTTTCTAAATAAGCGAGCTTAAGGCTTGCTATATGTGTGGAAGGCATTTAAGAGCTCATTGATGAAAAAAATATTGCCAAGAATGGAATGGATGGAATGGTATTTGCCAGAATAAGAAGCTAAGCTAATTTAATCATCAAAAATACCAGTGACGAAACAAATGAAGGCGAAACCGCATAAAACTAATGTATGTATCACATCCGCGAGACAACACAGACAACGCAACATCTTTACTTTTCAAGGTCCTAAATCTTAAGCAAGACACGACCGCGACGCTTTTGTTCGAAACAAACAAATTGATTCGACTCCATATTTGCGATAGCGCACCCACACTAGCACACAACGTTACACCGTCGTGTGACGTACCGGCATCAAGTAGGTCGGTGACGATGCAATACTAAAAACGTTGACAGAAGTATGTCATTGAGGCGCTGATTACGTTACTATGTACGTTATCTTGTGGCTCAGTGTTTGCATCGCGCTGATATCAGCATCCTGGCATCTGTCCTCAATAAGCACATGATGAAATGCCCATAAAATGTAATCTTGTTTGGAATTACTTGAGAACGCATGTGTATCTTAAGACTGTTTGTTCCTGCTATATGTTTATATTTATATCACATGATAGAATTTCCTTTAAATCCTCTCGTATATTACTTACTCTTACATATAGCTATACGGCAGCATTATTATAGTGTGGTTATAGGTACTCAAGAGTGTGGTACTGACTGCAAAACTTCAAACTGAACAACTTTCTCGTTTTTTTTTCCACTTTTTCATTTTCTTTCAACTTATTTTTTTTTGCGAACTTTGTAACACATATTGTTACAAAGTTCGCAAAAAACACATATTGTTCGCATGGACAAAGTTGTACAATTTGATGATCTGAATGAAATCGTTAAAAATAAATATAATAAGACCTCGTAAAAATGTAAATGCCAGTACCTAGATAGTTTAGTTTAAGTATTGTTTCCTCAAAAATAAATGTATTAATTAGGAGATGTTGGTTGACTGCAGTAATGCGGTTTGCCAAGTTCAAACACGAAGGGTTTGCAGCGACTGCGCCTACGCTTGATTCATGAGCTGCGTGCACAGTTTTTATGCCCACATAACTTAGCTTGGGGAATGTGTAATTGCGTATTGTTTTAGGTCAATAGCACTGCTACTTTGGTGATTCTGTAATATTAGCTAAAAATAGAACAGTCAATCGCACGTCATGAATCACGAAACAAAGGTACTGTTAATGCCAAAAAGTTACCATGGACTTGCGGTAGACCTTTCTTAGTTTTAATCTTCAGTAAACTATTTTGTGAATAACTAAAATGTATGTTTCTTGCATGAAGACTCAACTAGTAAAAGAAAATCCCACCAAAAACATTTTCATGTAAAATGGTGCCAAGACGAGCCCGTATGACTCGCACTGTCAAAAAGTTATCAGATCTCATGTAGAGCCAAGCTTCTAACACTACACGCCCTAACTCTACAAGGCCTTACTTCACAAACTCTACACCTTAGTCAAAATATGTGGCTTGGCCATTTCGCTACATTCACATCGGCGTAAGGTGAAAAATTAATTCACTGTTCATTACTTTTGTGTTATACATACAATAGTTCTTGTAGTAACGAACGGCCAAGCCACATATTTTAAAGTTAACAGTTTTATAATTTTTTTGTTGTTTGTGTGCTAATACTAGCTTACATACGAAATTTCAGCTTTCTAGGACATTAGGAAATACCCTAAGAATTTTGATGATCATCAGTGAGTCAGTGACGAAATCAGCGTTTTTTAGTTCTGAAGTATAAAAGCTAATGTAATTAAAACTTAATATGTTCAATAAGTCCGCTATTGACAATATATCCTGAAAATTTTGTTGATCTAGCATAATCCAAACCCAAGTTATGAGGGTTCAAAAAAACGACGAAGCGCTTCGAGAAAAGGTAGGTAGTGCCCTTGCGCTTCGCTTGGCTCGTCTTGGCGGGGGCACTACCGTGCCCCCAGATAATTGGAAACTGGAGACGAACGGGCAGAGGCCAAAACCTTGACATACGAGTAAGTGACGTCATAATACTACGGACTACGGAGATGGGGAAAATCTTCACAACTACAGTACTATCTACAAGTTGTATGAGGCTGACTCATCTCTTATTTGTTTGCTAAACAGATTTTTTTATGCATAACTTAAACTTCCACATCACAAACGTAGTTGGGCGCCAATAGTGGACGGGCACCTTAGTACGTAGACTTTGTTTTTTAAGTTATCATCACGTTCGTATTTTATAGTACCACAACTTCTTAGAAATATATCACCAAAGTACAAAGGGAATATTATAAAGCACTCAATTGAATGGATAGCTCAATGCAGAATGTAGTTATTTGAAAGCAGTAAGATCTGCTACCCGAGAGTGCTTTTTGACTTACTCTGAGGTGTCTTACGGCCATTTCAAAAACTTAATGTTCGGTTTCGGTGGGCTGCTATCTCTGTTTTTGTCATTTTGCTTACTGACGGTTAGAAACAAAACGTCGCAGAAAATCTTTCTTTACCTTGATTTTTGTATGAATCAAGTGACAGGTGACGTGGATATTTCAAGCTAACTTTGTTTATAGAAACACCGATAGCTGCGAGACGTGGTATATTAACTGACAGTTATATGTAAGTAAATTATAGAAAACGAGCCTTAGTAAGTCATAGTAACAGTATACTTTGGAAATAATTACGCTATGCGTAATAGAGTAAAGAGCCCGATGATGAATAGTTTACAAAGCTGCACAAACTTCAGGACTTGAGTATTCACATACATTGTTACATTATGTTTATGATGGCAATGACGGCATCGGCCATCTGCCGGCGCAGCTGTCGTCAAGGTTAACTTCACAGCCTTATTTTATGCCACTGGTCCTTTTTACAGGGTTCTGTGAATACTACGATTGCGTCTCCACAGCTTTGTCAAGTATCTGTGCTGTATACAGTCGTTGGGCATCAGAGTCCCCGGTATTCATAAGGGTAAATGAGCAGAGCATTTCGGAACATTTATGGGATGTCTTTAGGTATCATCTTTTAAATGTACTGACTACGGAACCCACTTTTGTGCGTTGTCCTACACGCACTTGTATAGCACACGTTTGGTTGAAGTTGCTACTTCGAAGGAGTTGAATGTTGTTTAATGGATATTTAAGTATGTTGCCGAGTGCCATTTACATATTATTTGTGAGTTTAGCTACAACTGTTCCTGCGTTAAACTTAGTATTTCCTGAGCATTAGAGGTAGATTGGCTTGCAATTTGATACTTATTTTACTACTTCTTTCCGTCGATAAAGTGCAGCGAGAGCGAGCCCGTGAGTCGTGACTGGAATCTCGCAGTGAACCAAAACATATGAATTTTGTTAGTTATGTATATCAGACTTTACAGGCACAGCGTGAGGGAAAGAAACAATTACATATTGGTAAAACCAGACACCGTAAGAAATAATAAAAATAATGTAAAGAAATACAATAATTGAAGGCAAACGTAGACACGAGCAGAGAATCTATGAATATTAACATTGCAGAGAGTAAAAAGGCTACAACTCCAAGAACTGCCCATCCTGTAGGAACTAATTTGTTGATGGCATAGAATCTAGGCATATCCTTAAGCTTAATAACAAAATAGTATTGACATACAGAGATGGGCAGACGACATAGTTGCCGTCGGGGGAATAACCTGGATGAGGCTAGCGCAGGACCGTGGAAATTGGCACAAGAAGAGAGAGGCCTATACCCAGCAGTGGGTGAGTTCGGGCTGTGGATGATGATGATGATGATTGACATACAATCCGTTTTTGACCATTTTAAAAACTTGCGGTTAAAAGGAAATCAAAACCAAGTACTCAGTAAAATCGAAATCTTCATTTATTTATGCAAATAAAGTAATTCGAGAGTCTGCACGTGCTTTAAAACAATAAGCCGTAAGCCTTAAAGCGTATGGGTTTGTTTTCACTGTGGTACACTGACGCCGTCCAGGAGGATTGACACTGACATTGGACACACATTTTTCACTTTGGAAGTGTCTCTCGCGCAAGCTATTCAGTTTAGAAAAGAATGATTTTAGAAACCTCAATATCATTTTTGAAGACTTATCCCCACACGTATGGGTATGATGAAAAAAAATATCGAGTTTCAGTTCAAAGTATGGGGAACCCCAAAAACTTATTGCTTTTTTCTATTTTTGTGTGAAAATCTTAATGCGGTTTGCAGAATACATCTACATACCAAGTTTCAACCGTATAGCTCTTACAGTTTCGGAAAAAAGTGGCTGTGACATACGGACGGACGGACGGACAGACAGACAGACATGACGAATCTATAAGGGTTCCGTTTTTGCCATTTGGCTACGGAACCCTAAAAACACCAGGAATTCAATCTACCGTTATACCTCGCATTCGTGGATTACTCAAAAGCTTTCGACAGCTTAATACGTATCATAGTACAATTTTTGTGCACGCGCAGCAATCACAACGTCTGCCGGGGTTGCGGGCTGTTCGAAAGAGATACCGCGGCCCCGGAACGTAAAGGGCGAGGAAGGAACATGGATGGGTTTTAGTCAGTAAGAGTCTGACACTCCCTCCCGCTCCGCCCAGAGTGGGAGAAGTCATTTGATGATTTCCCATCCCAAAAAAAAAAAAAAAAAAAAAAAAAAAAAGCAATCACAACGTGGAACGTAACGAACACGATGTACTTACAGACATTTATATCTGTTGCAAAAAATATATACGAACACAGAGAAGCCATACGCCTAACTGCCACTGGGCCATTTTTTCCATTCAGAGAGGAGTCAAGCAAGGCAACCCGCTATCTCCCAAACTCTTCACAGCTACACTGGAAGAGGTTTTTCAAGAAGTAAATCCACACTGGCCGGATAAAGGTATTGTCAACGGAGGAGAGAGGTTACCTCCAAGTCGGGTTTTCAATGAATATGACCAAAACAAAACTGATAACAAACAGCACAGAGCGTACCATAGAAATTGGGGGTGTGGTGATTGAATATGTCCATCAGTACATATACCTCAGCCAGATAGTCTCTTTCCAGGCATGACAAAATAAAGAAGTTGCTCGATGCGCCGAGAATGCCTCGAAGAGCTACTAGTCTATGAAAAATTTAATGCAGGGATCTCTCCGTCTTTCACTCAAACGAAACCTCATGGACATATGCATTCTACCCACCCTCACCTGTGGAGCGCAAACATGGTCGCTCACAAAACGCCAAAAGTCCGCACTTGAGGTTTGCCAGCGAGCTATGGAGCGAAGTATACTGGGTGTTAAACTTACGGACCGCATAAGAAACTTCATACTTTGGTCCAAAACCCAAAGAGCTGATGCTGGCCTTACAGCTGCTAGGCTGTCGGGGGAGCAATGGGCCAAAAATTACTACTTTGTGAACACCAGATAGCAGAAAACGACAACGCAGCAGACCCAGAAGGAGATGGCGGGATGAGCTGGACTCTTTCTCAAAGGATTGGCCTTTGAAAGGAGGAAAGAGGGGCTTTTACCCTGCAATGGGACAGTATAGGCTTATAATAACAAGAAACAAAAATGATGTCAAGAATTAATGAGTAACCTCAATAACGCCTATCAACACCGTTTCGGAACGGGAAAAATATTTGAAAGAAAATCGAAACGAATTCCCATCACAGACTGGCTGGAACAATAAATCCATCGGGTTTGCATTACGCGCCATTTGACACGCACGGCGCGTAGTACCAAGGACCCATGTAGGCAGCCTCGTTCGGCATTCAGCAGGGCCCGCTCAACTCGCATTAGTATTCCGAACAGCACTGAGCAGCTTTGGCATTCGCGAAACGTAGCGACACTACGTCATGCTTTAGCCGAGGTATGTACGTGTGGCGAGATGCAGGGGCGCACTTTGACTTTTGTTTATGGTGTTAAGCCGATAAGGACGATAGAGTGGTTTTACATTAGCAGAGCCCTGATACCTGTGCAGTTGATGATATCAGCGAGCGAGTTTGCATAGCTGAATTTTGGAACAAACATATTTGAACATGTTTGCCATCGTCACGCTTACAAGAACAAGAGGAGTGTCTAGAAAATACAATACAGGTCAGATAAATAGAGTACAGAGTAGATGCATAGGTATAACCTGTGTTAAACATTCTGAAGGTGTTACTCTTTCCACAGTTTAAAAGTCAATGTTAATCTTAATGTAGTCTGGTTAGCACCAAAACAGAGGTTAAAAATGAGACGAGTAATAGCTAATTTTCATTATAACGAATACTGTAATCTAAAACAAGTGACAGAGTAACGTGTACTGTTCACCACAGCTAATAAGACCCGAGGAAGTCCGTGAGTATCGATTAACACCACATGTTAAATGTATTAATGCGATTGACGTAAAACGAAAACTTAGGCTAGTTCTCACACCACCGCTAAACGAAGTACACACACAGATTGACGCAAGTCGCTCGTTACCTACAATACCTACCGATATTTATCTGTCAGCGTATTGTCAAACTGATGTGTCGCGGTCTTTACCCTGTGCTCAGTGGCACGTGATGTTGTTTCACACTAAAATACACATCAGCGGAGCACGAACTAGGAATATTGGAAACACATTTGAACAACAATTTTGATAGTTTGGTGGAAAACCGTTCCTATTGAAATGTGGAATAGGAAAATGTTAATGTTGGTTTGTTTAATCGGAAGATTAGGGCAAGAGCTTCTACTATAAATAAACTGATCTGGCGGTCGACTTTTCTATGACTGGAGAAAATTTACTTGAATCTTCAGGAGACCCAGTTTGCACAAACAGAATTATACTTTACTAGCTAATGCCCGCGGCTTCGCTCGCATACAAATTGTATACTAAAACCTTTCTCGAGGACCACTCCATCCATTCATTGGTGGAAACAACATGAAAATCGGTGCAGTAATTTTTTAGTTTACCGCGAACAGACAGACGCGGCGGACGACTTTATAATACTTTAAAACGTTTAGTGATTTATCTTTACGTAACTATTATCAAGTGCACACTTCCCGGAAGCTTTCCCGGTAGGAACCATCTTATGATTAATCTTTTCAGTGGCCACGTCCCTCCACATCAAACCAAAGCCATTTTGGAACGATGAAACCAAAACAATCATTAATAACTATTCAGCTATACATACTGATGAACGGAAATGCGTAGGCACAAGGATTTAAGGAGATTTGCCAAAGCCGATAAAACTGTGGCGGCCATTAAAATTGTAACCACTGGCATGGTCATTCCCATGTTATTATAGCAACGAAGCTATTTTCGTACCGCGTGAATGAAAATTCGATTGAAGGTTACGTCGTACCTATTACTTACGCAATTAATACTTTAGTATCAACAAATTCTCCAGCCAGAATCTTGTGGTAATAGATGAAAAGCTTTATCGATTTCAAAATGTATTCAACGGTGGTTTTTCATATTAAGTATTAATTGATCGGCGTCTGTTCTCGTGAAGTTATCACATACAAGCTACTTTACGGCCGATCATTAAAATGAAAATAGACGGGAGAACGGGTGCATGAAAAAATATTCTATGAATAGTTGAATACCATGTACCTAATTAATGATGGCGGGACGAGCTGCAAAAAACCCACGACCAATGGTCGTCATTGGCCCTGGATCGAAGCAACTGGAAGAGGACTTGGCTTTCAGCCCAGGAGCAGAATGACGCAGACTAACAGCAACTAAGCCCTATGAGCCTGAAGAAAAACGTAGATGAATAGATTAACGATTAAAAAAAGCTGTTAAATCACATTACGTCCTACGGAAAGAATGTAACAGGCCGTTAGCAAATTGAAGATTTAACTGAATGGTTTCAAAATCAAAATCAAAGCATTTATTTCAAGTAGGCCAGTTACAGGCACTTTTGAATTGTCGAAACAAAAATGAACATTTAATGTAGCTACAGTCCCAGTCACAAGACATAAAAACTGCGAAAGTACTGTAGTTGCCCATTCCCTAGCGTAGATCTCTATGGAGAAGAACGGGCAAGAAACTCCATGGACACTCTTTTAAATCAAAATATTGTTACAAAATCTTGGTTACATCAATCATGTTGAGATGGTATATTATGTGAGAACAATGTAGCAAGATTTGCACGATAAAAGTGTCCATAGCAAAACAAAAACAAAATACAACCCAAAAACAAAATAATTAATTCAAATAAAGTTTGCAAGTCATTCCCCCTTTTTTAAACCGACCAAATCGAAATGCTAGTTTTTGATATATCGTCAATACGGAAAAACACAATTTTGTATCTGGTCGTATTATACGTCACTTGCAATGAATGCTACACGGCCAATTTCAAATGACGTTTGATCCATGGGATTTCATTTAATTGTGCCTTCTTTCAAAATCAAAAATCAAAATCAAAATCAAAGCATTTATTTCAAATAGGCCAGTTACAGGCACTTTTGAATTGTCGAAACAAAAATGAACATTTAATGTAGCTACAGTCCCAGTCACAAGAGATAAAAACTGTGAAAGTACTGTAGTTGCCCATTCCCTAGCGTAGATCTCTATGGAGAAGAACGGGCAAGAAACTCCATGGACACTCTTTTAAATCAAAATATTGTTACAAAATCTTGGTTACATCATTCATATTGAGATGGTAAATATATTATGTGAGAACAATGTAGCAAGATGTGCACGTTAAAAGTGTCCATAGTAAAACAAAAACAAAATACAACTCAAAAACAAAATAATTAATTCAAATAAACCATGGCGACTAAGATATGACCAGTCACAACTGACAGCGCCCGTTCACGAACATGACGCATGGATCAGCACCATTCAGCTCAACCATTTTGAAGGGAACTAAATGGTCCGACACACGCGCCACCATCAGCGAGACATTTGAGAGAGCATGACATACTCTCAACCGCCAGGGCACATTCAAGTCAAGAACTGCCGTAGGTTTCCAGTGAATGATAGCTTACTAGTACATAGTACTCACACAATATGGGCTATGCGACTATATAATACTAACATTGAATCTATACAATGCAAAGATAGTTAAGTACAATCTTCAGCAGCTCCAACAATACCTTTTAATGCTATCAATTATTTTTGCGCCCCTGTCCATGTGGAGCAGGACCAGCATTAAGCCAAGCATTTTTATCAGCGATATAATCGCTCAACTTGTAATATGCTTGTTTACACAGTGTGCGTTTAATGCATGATTTAAATTTCGTCTCATTCAGTTCAAGAATACTTTGTGGAATTTTATTATAGCATCTCAAACAGTACCCCATGAAAGACGAGTCTACTTTAGCGAGTCTAAAGCCTGGCTGAATTAATTGGTCTTTTGATTTTAAACTGGTCAAATGTCAAAATTGTCAAGTGTCACGGTGATTTGAGGTTAGCTTTGTGTTGTTTGGTGTGGTGTTTGTTGAGTTTGAATACTGATAATTTCGATTATTAAATTCCTTAATTTGTGAAAAATTTCGAAATAAACACGCGGACCGAATTTTCCAGCCAATGAGAAAGAAATTTTAGTATGATTGGTATCAAAATATAAGGCTGTTGTAGAGAAAAAGAAAACGGATTCAGTAACCACTGCTAGTAAAAATGAAGGGTGGAAGAAACTCACGGAAGAGTTCAATTATTGCGAGAGCTCTTTCTATGTGTGAAACACCGAACAATTAAAAACGTGCTGGGATAAACATAAAACGCACCACGAGGAAAGACAAAGCAGAATTATTGTATGCAGCAGCGTCCATCTTGATTTTGACCGTCTGTTAGCTGTCTTCTAACGGACCTCTGAAGCAGTAATTAGATTTGATGCCTTGTT
Source organism: Xestia ashworthii (assembly GCA_950022955.1). Classification (NCBI taxonomy): domain Eukaryota; kingdom Metazoa; phylum Arthropoda; class Insecta; order Lepidoptera; family Noctuidae; genus Xestia; species Xestia ashworthii. Next base: position 1,786,844 of record OX465561.1, read on the forward strand.
AAGAGAATTTAACATCCGTTAACACGTGGTGGGACACTCGATAACTTTAACAGCTTATTAAGTAACCTAACAGTCCGTTAAATATTTAACAGAGTATGGTGAAATTGGCTCTAAGCACTCCAAACAGCTAAAGGCTGCCACACCTCTGTCTCAATTGACAGCCCCAAGTGCCAAAAGTTTCATGCACGAGTAAAGGATAAGCTCAGTCCGTCCCTGCGATTCACCTCGCGTAGTATTCGCACGAAGGACGCAAGCACGGCCGGGACAGATGCGCTCGAGAAAATCGTGATCCGAAATTCCCTCTCCCCCTTCACGCCCCCCACATTGCTCTTATCGACACCCAGTATTGTGTCAGCATAATGGTAACACATGGTAAGGAGGAAAGCGTACGAATGTTTTGAATGACAATGAGGCACTTGCGTTCTTCTGTGAAAATTGTATGGTCGCTACAGAATTCTAAGAAGAGTCGTATGTACGACGAATATGCATGTTCGTATTAAGCTTTATTCAATGTGCCACGAATGAGAGAGAGATACGTACTTTGTTAAGGCGGTTTTTATCAGATCGTTTGGTTTTGTTGATTATAGCATCGCCGACTCTTGTACGTCGTAAAGGCGTCGCTTGCTACATCGTGCATCGGTCACGCGCCGCTGACTCTCGGTCAGTGGCGTGTCGGTCTCACGCCGCCTCGCGCCACGCGCAGCGTCGCGAGTCGCGACAAGCTCCGCGAGCCAAGCGCAAACTGCTGATGCGCTTTCTAACGATCTTCAATATTAGCCATGCGTGTGATAATTTAATACAACAAAATGCATGGGCCGGAATGGCTTTCAAATTCCGTGGAATTTTATGTAGCGTGCATAAATCAGGATAACCCAAAAGTGATTGGGCGCAACAGCAAAGCATGTAGAATAGCACGATTTTAGATTGTGTCATTTTCGCTCCCAGAGACTTTTATTGTTGTATACTATTTATTTAATTAATTACATACTTAATATTTGAGTAGGTCATGCAGTAGTGATAGGAAACCACTTCATCTTTCACACATTGGGCACATGACATCCACCATCTCATCGATATAATATAAACTTTACTTTTTGATTACCTACTTGAAAAGCATGGTGTGCAAGGAAAATGTGGTTTGCCTTGATAAGGGACAATGGTAATTGAATGTAAACCTTAATCAGATCCGCAGAAGAATTAAGATGTTTGAACAGAACTATCACCACACCACATGTCGTATCGTATACCGACTTCTTATGTGGATACGCTTACTGCCTCAGCTTACCGGTTTAAAAGCGAGACTCGTTGGGGTAACAAAAAGCTTGGGCTAATAAATAAAATGTATCAGATGCGAGTCATCGTGCTGGCCAACGGAACGGTCACGGCCGGTGCTCGTCACGGGACGTGATCACGTGACGCTCCCGCACACGCCACGCTCCGCCGCACTACTGTGAACCAACCTTTATTTTTGCGTAATACCTACTTTTTTGCATTTATTATTTACACATTCTTTTCTTATATTACCGAGTTTGAACAGATGTTGCTTTTGCTCCAAATTTTCTTTCTAATTCGAAACAGACCGATGAAAACCGCGACCGTCTGAGTACAAACGGCCCTGGCAAAGAGTCGATCAGATATAGAAACCCAGTAAGAACAGGTACAATCAACAGACAACAATCTCTTAATCTCAAGTCCGTTTACAAACAAACAAGCAGAACAACTCGTGACTTATGGTCGTGATTATGAAACTAACCATAATGTTAGCAATGACAGTACAAAAACTGGCATGCATGACGCTGACGTCATAATGTAGTAATTCGTTAAACCTACATGAGAGGTAGGAATTCGTAGTGCAAACACTTTCTCTGTTGGTACTGCTCCGGCCACCCGATAACGCGATAAAGTTGTCAAGTTGCTGATAAAGTTGCGGCGTTGTATCAAATAGTAATATCACATGAGCATGTAACATGCGTCACAGGTTGGATTAAGTTAAGCTCTGTTCGGTGTTGCGTGAATGTTATAACTAAATATATTGTAATTACCTAGTTAATCACTCAGAGCGTATTTTTTTTTTTTCTTTGTATTGTTTCGTTAGTTAAGTAAACTCTTAATAGTAAGGTTTACTATTGTATTTCATGTCTTGAGCCACTCATCTTATTGTTATTTTTTTTTCGTCTTATGTTATCACTTATTTTTGTAAATGCTGGTTAACCTATAATTGGCGACTGTGTAAGTCCAAGACCTTAAAACATTTTTATATCTAAATGCTGTACACAGAAGCTGTTGGTGAACCTATCTTAATAAATAAATAAATAAATAAATATATTAATTATTTAATTTTGACACAATTTTAATTTTAATACAATTTTAATTTTAATACAATATATACTTTAAAACATTTTAAATTTTAATTGTAATATGTATGATTTCTTGTCATCAAATACTTTTTTATTTTGGTTTTTGTTTTGTTTTTCTAATTGTTTGTACTTTTTTCAATTATTTTCTTTTAGTGTTAACACCTAGTTTTATGCGCATGCTGTGGTCTCCTGTAATTGAAGGAACACACTTAAAAGAACCTCTGTATAACTGCGACTTATATTGTATCTGTGTATCTTTTGTTGGAGATCATCATCATCTTCCTGCCCTTGTCCCATTTTATTTGGGGTCGGCGCAACACGTTTTCTTCTTCCATTCTCCCCTGTTAGACGTCACGGCCTCATTTACTCCTTTCTCTTTCATATCAGTCTTTACACAATCCATCCGTCTTTTCTTTGGCCTTCCTCTCCCTCTCCATCCATCAATACTAATGTCCATCACTCTTTCAGTCACATGCGCTTCATCCCTCCTCATTACATGTCCATACCAAGCCAAACGACTTCCTTTCAATTTTTCAGTAACGGGTGCCACTTTCAAACTTCCTCTAATATATTCATTCCTTACTTTATCCATTCTTGTCACTCCACACATCCATCTCAACATTCTCATCTCCGCTACATGCAATCGTTTTTCATCCATCTTCTTCACAGCCCAGCATTCTGATCCATACAATACGACAGGTCTAATCACGGACTTGTATATTTTCCCCTTTAACTTGAGGGGCATCCGTGGGTCGCAAGTTGTTCCAGTGACCTGTCGCCATTTCATCCATCCTGAGTTGATCCGGTGCGTTACGTCCCGGTCTACTTCGCCATTTCCCTGAATAAGCGACCCGAGGTACCGAAAATCGGAGCAGACCGGTATGGGCGTTCCGGCAAGGGTTATGGGCCTAGGACTGGAGAGACCGCCGAAATCACAAAACAAGTATTCCGTTTTGGTTCTACTTAATTTCAGGCCAACATTCTCCAGTCTTTGCCACCACACCTCCAATCTGCTCTGGGCCTCTAGGCCACTCTCGGCAACTAGCACAATGTCGTCGGCAAACAGCATACACCAGGGAGCCTCTTCCTGGATGTCGAACGTAAGAGCGTCCATTATCACCAGGAAGAGGTAAGGGCTTAGAGCCGACCCTTGGTGCAAGCCGACTGAAACATTGAAGCTGTCGGTAGTGCCTGGTGTAGACCGTTGTTGGAGATCCTAATAAATAAATAAATAAATAAAAACTAAACGATGAACAAGACTCAGCATCATCTGCCAAGCCTTTTCCCAACTATGTTGGGGTCGGCTTCCAGTCTCTGTTTTAAACTCTCACAGCTCACAACTCGGACCGTAAGTGACAAGTTAAGGTAGTGAGTGTTAAGTTTTACTTCCAGTCTGACCGGATGCAGCTGAATACCAGTATTTTACATGGAGCGACTGCATATCTGACCTCCATAACCCAGCTTATTACTGGATAATACGATACTCCTTGGTGAGACTGGTTGACAGACTTTTTGGGCCAAATACTACCTGCAACGACTGTCAAAGATCTACAAATGACAGCCGGGACCAACTGCTTAACGTGCTTGCCGATGCACGGAGGAAACTCGGTATGTGATGAGTGGTCACCCATCCACAGACCAACCTAGGCATGCACGGCTTAACCTAAAGATCGACACGAGCGGCTGTTATTATTTAGCCACGAGACGAACGATGAACTATTATTAATTAATGCAACTCCCTGTTGCAATAAATGTCTGAAGAATAAAATACTAATAGAGAAAACTAAGATATTAGTAGGACACAAAATGGACCGGCTGGGGTACCGGAGAATCGGGGAAGCTCTTCTATAAAAATTGATAACGATGACTCTTGCGAGCTGTGAACCATCTAGTGATGACATGACACACAGACATTTTCGCGCGATACACCAAAAGCCAATGGCTCAAATGCAGGTGTGTGTATTAACAGGCCCTGGAAAAACTCGTTTGTTGTACATTTCGACACCTTCCTCAGATTCATATACATCATTATTTTCCGTTGTCACGTCGTTGTCACGACGTAAAATGCGCCCAATCATGTTTGAAACCGAATTTACGCGGCTCATACAATTAATTACTTACGCTCGTATGGCCTCCGGTAATTAATTGGTTAAGTGCATGTATGACAATTTCATATGTACATAATTATTATGTACATATGAAATTGTCCAAACATGTTTTTACTTATTTTTCTGTTTCCTTATTAATCAATGTCAGAAATTGAACAAATAAAGCATGCAGAAGAAAAGGTTATTCGTCAATAAAAACCGCTCCAGCCTATTTTGGAGGCAGAACCAGCACATGGTAAACTTAATCATTGATTTAGACGTATTCACAATAGATTTTATTGGTGTAGGTAATATAAATACATTTTCATTACTTGACTAAAGTGTGCAACTATTGCACTTGACTAATACAATTTCCTAAACCTGCATGAATGAAAACAGAATAATAATGCGAAGAATGTAGTAACAGATCTCATGCGATGTATCTAACTTGTCTGGTTCGCAGAACTCGTGGAAAAGTAGTATATAGACGTGGGTTCTGTGGATGCGGACTGAGGTTAATTCCACAGCGTGCGGACGAGAAGTAGATGAAACAAAAAAGAAAGTCTAGTTTACCGTTCGTCGACCCACATGGCTGCGCCGAGCCGTGCCGGGCGACCGTGGCGCGTTTGCTTCGCCGCCCGCGCCGCATCAGCGTAGGTACGTGACTCCGGTAAAAACGAAATTGAACGGCCCGAGGATTGACATCCTATGAATTTCAATACACCAACCGCGGAATATGACGACCATATTTCTGTAACTTCGCCTAACTCCGGAAACGAAAAATTCGAGACTAAAATATCACACAGCTCAAAGATAAAAAAAAAGAAAAATAGATTCAGGAGAATAAATATGTATGTAGAAGTAAAGTTGTTCTGTTCGTTAAGGGGCCGGCGGAGCATGCATCTTTCATACAAACGTAATACCAAAATAATTTGTAAATTAAACATATTCTTAAGGTAGTGTGTATTTATTTCGATTGAGTTACAGAATATCTATGTTCCCAAATACATATTTTGAAAGGATAATGATATAAAGACGAGATATGAGGAATTTAAAATTCCCATAGAAAATTTATTTTTCCAATAACTCTTGTTTAAATCAGTGTACATTCAAAGTATATATTTGGGAACCTAGATATTGTGTAATTCAATCGAAATAAACACACAATACCTTAAGAATATGTTTGATTTACAAATTATTTTGGTATTACGTTTGTATGAACTTCGTATGCTCCGCAGGCCTCTTAATCTACATTCGTACTGCAAAGAGAAAAGATTTATAGTTTTGATTGTAAATATTTTAATGTATGTATAAAATCAAAATAATCTTCCTCCATTCCTGCACGGGTAGGCTGCTGTAACTGTAACATAAAGGCTATATTTTATTTTTTGTAAAGAAAGGGAAATCTCTAATAACATCAACCAAAGAAAGACGTGTATCTTGAGAGCATGCGCTGCACAATTAGTTACAAGTTACACCAAAATAAAAATAACCCATCAGGGAATTGTTCTTCTATAGGGTTTTTATTTTACAAATTTACAAATACCTATGTAAGTATAGCAAGATTGTAATATTTTTTCATATACATTTGTGTACATTTTTTATAAGTAGGTACAGTGCTTAATCTATACTGAAAGTACACAAAAGTATTAGCATTTGCGGCCGAACTAGACATAGCCTGTATTTCACCCATAGACGCCGATCCCCCACAGTTATAATTTAATTATAACTGAGGGGCAGAGAAAACGAGAGCAGTATCATCTGCAAAGGAGATAATTTTGCCATGGCGAAACTTGAGACTCGCCGACCAGTCAAATAATTTTCGAAGAGTTCTAGTTGGGTTCTTCTGGTTCCAAGAAGTTCAAACTTTTTGAGTAAGATCGAGACAGAAATTGTATCAAAAGCCAAGAAAATTCAGGGTGCTTTAAAATGTAGGCATATTTACACGTCACGCTGTGACACAAATCACAAGTTGAGAGACGTAAATCCTAATGAACTCGTTCCGCTTGAACGGACTCGCTATAGTTAGAAAACTTAGAAATATATAAGAATAGGAAAAAAAACAACCACTCTGAAGCTAGATATTTTTTACTGAATAGCAGCTTGTCAGATGAAGATGAAACAAACATTTAATTTATTTCAACAGTGTTATTCAAGCGCTAATTCAAAACCCTGATAGTTGTGCCAATAACACTAGTTTCTCGTTTAATCGTGAGTGTGCTGTGGATCGGGTGCGCGTAATTCCCAGATTCCAGCCGGACCGAATTGGAAGGTAACTTGACGCAAGCTGGGTAAGTCTGACGACGTCAGTACTGGTGGTTAAGAGCCTTCGTTCTGGCTTGGAAGACGTCGCCCAGGGAGCAATCAGGTTATTGTCTAATCACAGCATTGCCCCTTTGTCGTAACATAATTTGTCGATTTTTTTCATTCGGGTTTTCTCGCTGTCATTTTGAAAGTTTACAGTCCATTTAAATCTCTAGCTAAATGAAATGGAAAGGCAGGTTGATGTCCAACTACACACAATGGTCAAAATTAATGTGTAAAGCTAAGCAATACCTACGAATGATAGAGAATGTAGCTCCAACTAGTCCAACTACGGAAGTCTGAGATAATCTTAAATTAGTCAACAAATGACCGTCATCAACGTATTTCCTACAGACGTTATTTAAGTTCTGAGTGTACCCAATACAAAAATTGTATAACGTCAAGTCTTCAACAAAGAAGATAGTGAAGACACCTATACAACCGCAATTAAAATATCGTAACTTAAAATACCTTGCATGACGAGTTCGTGGCTAAATAATTAGTCGCTCGGCTCGATCTTTAGGTTAAGCTATGCTTCCTAGGTTGGTCTGTGGATGGGTGACCACTCATTACACACCGAGTTTCCTCTGTGCCTCGAAGTACGTTAAGCAGTTGGTCCCGGCTGACATTTGTAGATGTTTGACAGTCGTTACGTGTCTTTGGCCCAAAAAGTCTGACAACCAGTATTACCAAGGGGTATCGTATTACCCAGTAATAACTGGGTTGTGGAGGTCAGATAGGCAGTGGCTCCATTTATAATACTGGTATTCAGCTGCATCTGGTTAGACTGTAGGTAACCCTTCCCCAACATTGTTGGGAACAGGCTAGCTAGGCAGATGATGATTTTAAAATACTTTGAATCGTCAAACGCACGCATCGATAGGCCACGATTACTTCAGCTAAGATCACCATGGGATCATTGTCCGCGTTAGGCACCTTCGAAGGCAAGGCCTCTACCATGCAGCGTCGCCTCTGACGTAGCGTGCGGTTAGAAAGTTGCCTGCTTGCGTCACGGCGCAGCGGGGTCGACGACCGGCGCACGCGCCGCTGCAGGGCTGACACACGGGATCTCTGGGCGTTTGGTAAGGAAGGTTAGTTATGTCCAACTATATTGAATTACAATGCTAACTGATTCAAAAAGTTGTTAATACGAAGTGACTTAGATTTGTGGATTTGTGTAGTAGGTAGTAGTGAGTACCACAGAAATATTAAAAACAGGTGAGCTGTTTTTAATATTTCTGTGGTACTCACTCACACATTGTAGACTAAACCTTATTTCCTTTCCGGCTCTCGGAACCCCAAAGGCTGTAGCCAAACCGAAGAAGACCACCGACGATGCCATGGAAGTGGTAAAATATTGGGCCAATGAATGAAATATAATAGAAACATCGACACGAAGAAATGGCACACGGTTCGTCGTTCAGGAGAGCAGAGGTAACGAAAAAGAATTGACAATTTTAAGCGGCGGAGAGTGGAGTAAAGATTTCACACAACCGGCTGGGAAGGGCCAAAAGTTACTCAAAGACGGCACAAGACGTCCTTGATAATATTTCTTTTTACTTTTGTCAGATATATCACTAGTGGTCAACCCTAAAGCAGTCACGAAGCGACAAAGTAGCGACCTCGTTTGCGTCTGAGCCGTCCCCCGCACTCCACCTGCGACCGCGCTACACGCCACTACAACCCACCAGCTGTTCCACTAGCTACGAGTATAACGACAGAACAACACCCATACTTAATGTAAGTTGTCATGTAACAGCTCCTAAGTTGGATTTAACACGAATGACATGTACAATTATGACAAACACAAGATTCCCAATTAATATTGACATATCTAGCAAGAAATGAGATCCACTCAAATATCATAAACTTTGGAGAGAGATATATTTAACCCGTTTTATAGTCGTCCAGGCCGGTTTCTTCGTTGTGACCCCAACCACAAAGGTATTTAAAGCATCACAAACCTGCAGAAACTATATTCCTGCAGTATATCTGTCACTATACGTCGTATACTTTTTCTTCCAGTAAACTTATGACGTTCTTCTCTTTATCGTGTGGTTAGTTGCCTAACCTGGTGTCAGAGTTCCATGGACCTCTAACCTGGAATAACATGCCGTCGAGGAATATCTCTCAGGCATGCTGGTTTCCTCACGATGTTTTCCTTCACTGAAGCAAGTGATAATTATACAATAAGCACATGAAGCCGACAAATCAGAGGTGCCTTGGGTTCGAACTCGAGACCTTTGATTTGGCAGTCCGACGTGATAGTCCGACGTTAAAAAGTGCATATTCTTATTTTTAAGTAAGAGTGAACATAAAGTACGAAAGTATGCGCGGCCACTAGAAGGTTCTCAGGTATGGTGAAGAAGCGGTGGCGACGGCGCGTTCGTGTACCACGCGCGCCTCAAAGAGATGTCAGCATAAAGGGAGGGGCCCGCAAGGGCCGAAGCCTGCCGGGGCTGCGGGAACATAAAGGGCGAGGAAGGAACATGGATGGGTTTTAGTCAGTAAAAGTCTGACACTCCCTCATGCTCCGCCCAGAGTGGGAGAAGTCATTTGATGATTTCCCATCCGAAAAACAAAAAATGGTGAAGAACAAAAAAATATCGCAATGACGGAGAGAATATGTGCCTCTCGGCTTCGTTAAGAGGTTTTTAAACCCTTTATAAAATTATGTACCAACAGTTAGGTACACCTTTCATTTCAACCGGTGTTAATTAAGATTAGGAACCCGCATAGCAACACAGATAACGTTGTTACCAGTTGCATGACCTACTTTATTACTTAGAGATAATGCCGATAGTAGGATTTTTCATTTCCTATCTTACCGTTTGCCGAAAGCGCTTGATAACCGATAAAAGAAACGTTGACAACTGGATTCTAGAGTGTTATTTTAAACAAAAGGTAACTGAGAATGTACAGTAATTACGAGTAATTTACTGATCATTACTCAATTTCTATACTCTGATGTTACTCAATGACGATCCTGAAGACTAGCGTGATTTTCTCTCTCGTTTCCGACGAGGATCTGAAAGAAAAGTGCTTTACACCCTTTTATTTCGGCATCTCATTTTCCATTGCGGCGCGACGACGACTACGGATTGGCAAAGGGAAACCGATTGTCATTAGGAGTTCGTTATGCAATTGTGGCGCCGATGACGTCGTAGCAATGTGTCTACGTAAACAAGATGACGGGGCAGCAGCTGACCGGTCTTTGTCGTGGCAAACTGTCTCTTTGGTCTAGCCGTCGCACGTGCGACTTCAGATAGCAGCCACTAAGTTTTAATTTTCCCAGTTGATGGCAACCACGCCCCCGATTACATGGAAATTCTGCCTAGAGAGCCACACTTCTGCCTAACCCGGGATTACAGTCGTGATAGTATGACTCTTTACACTGATGGCGATAGAGAGAGGATAGTATGGCATAAGGAGAAGAATCTACCTCAGACGAAGCTTTTCTCAATCGAGTTGCAATTAATAAGGGGGATACATTAACGTAGCCAATTAGCAGTAGAGCTGACTGATTTTTAAATCTGTTTTAAAAACTCCTTATAAGGTTCAAGATTATATGGTTCCAGCAAAAGTTACGATGTTTAGTCTGAAATCGGAATTGTGAGTAAAGTTTTGTTTTATCGAGAAACATTGTTAGGATAGACGCTTATGAGCACGTCATCACTGAAGTACTCCAGCGCCCTGATGCTTTTGATGCCTTCCATGGATCAAAATCAAAATATTTTTATTTCACATGGGCCTAGATGGGCACTTATAAAACGTTGATAAAGGTGCACGGTTCGCGTTGGTCGATTCCATGAAGAAGAACCGGCAAGAAACTCCATGGTTTACCATCAAATCGTAGGTTACGAATGTCCCAATCAGACATAAAAAAATCAAGAAACATTTGTAGATACGAACATTACATAAACATTCACATTCTATAGTCAATACTCAGAGTCAGAGTTATTCTCAACGCGTATTCAAGTTTTCTTACTAATAAACTTGATTCAGAAACTGGCTCTAACAGGCGTCATGCTAGCCACATACTTAGAGCAGCGAGTATACCTTTCTCTTTTGCCAGTTATTCAGTTCCTTTCACGCACTTAAAAATATCGACAATCCTGCGTATAACCAGTCTATGGAGACACACGAAACGTCTGTATGATTGGAAGTTTTGTATTGAGTATGTGAGGAGGTCTACGGAAATATGGGTCTTACGTATTTTGTGTAAAGCCAAGTATCGGTTCGACGGCCGGCCTTAGCCCAGTTGTGTGACGAGAAGGGGCCCCAATTATGCTCCCCACTAAATGCCGTGCGCTGAGAACGTTCTCAAGCGCTCCAATCCAACCAAACGCTCGTGGTTCAATGAAACAGGGTCAGACCGACACGGTTGTGTGAATGCATGCTTTATCCACGTACACGTGGGAGATTAAGCAGGTTTTACTTTTTTTCTTTACATTAAAGGTATCTCGGATTAGGAAATAGTGAACGTGCTTACAGAAACCGTTAGAAACGGACTCACAAACACTTTAACAAAAGACGTCAGATTTTTTGGAAGGTATACGTATACGGATTTATAAAATAATAACCTTCCTTCTAGTGCAGTCGAGTAAAAACCACGATCTACAAAGTAAAATATAGAGTAGACTTGACAATATACTTTGAAATTATTGCATGAACTTGAGTCGAAACAAGAATTCTGGCAACAGCTTTAAATAGTGTTGTAGGTTCCTAGGAGGTGAGGAAGTTACTTAGTAGCAATTATTCAACCAACGCTAGCATTGGTCGAAGTGCTAACATTCTAACTACGATGAGAATTAAGAAGAAAATACGAGTACAAATCGAGGCGCGAGTATGGTCAAGGGAATGTATAGTTTATCGGAGCAGCTAGCACTATGTACGTAAAATAGCCATGTTTTACGACTGATAAAGATTTTTAATTGTTATTTGAATATCCAAAAGCAAAAGTGCGTTGGGTTGACGATACCGTCAAGGTCGCAACAAACAGTAGGATGGGGGACGTCCAGAACAGAAAGCAATGGCAGAAGAAAAGGACACAACAGTAGGTGATTCCGGGATGAAATGATGATGATTTGAATATACGGAAAATTATAAGTGATAGGTGGTCAAATTACTTATAAGGTCAAAGCGTCAGGGTAACCCGTGAAATTCAAATTTTCTTACGTTTTTTGCAATTTGCAGGCCAGTGGCAGGTTGTATGAAGTTGATAATATCGAGCTTCCTCCAAACTCACAAAAGTCTGGGAACGAATTTGACGTTGAAAAAAACGTTCCTCAACTTATATGAACTTAGAGGGATGTATTGATGATTTTGATGATTATAATTCTGTAACTACATACGTTTTACAGTCGCGAACGAAATTTTCATCAACATATAGCACTGGCCTGCAAATTGCAAAAAACGTAAGAAAATTTGAATTTCGCGGGACTCATTTTTTCTAACTGTACCTACATGGTTTCAGAGTTAGTTGCAATTTATAAGCAAATTAAGGAACATTTTGGTTGTCCATTTGAATCAGGCAATTCATTATTACTCAAATAGCTGAATTCATACACAAATGATCGTGTTATGTGTTTTAATTAACGTCGGAAACCAAGCAGCTGCAATAATTATTCCACGATAAAAATATACAACGTTATACAGTCATTCATGGCATACTAAACAATTTACTGGTACATATTATGTATGTATGTACGAGTACAAAGATAACAGTTTGCCTTGAAACAAGTCCTGCGTTTCATTTTCCTTATAAACTGGTGGCAGAAATAACACACTTCTATTCACTACTTTATTTACCCATTTTAAGGGTTCCGTAGCCAAATGGCAAAAAAACGGAACCCTTATGGATTCGTCATGTTTGTATGTCTGCCTGAATAAGCACGCTACTATTTTTCGGACTAAGTAGCACACGATGTAAGGCGCGAGGGGTGGCTCCAAAGCAAGTCTGACGGTGTTTTATGCGAGCATGCTACTTGATTTGTTTGCGTTGTCACGATTGCTCTATGGGGCGATAAAAAATATTAAAATTGTATCTACTTATACTATATAATTATAATATTATAAATCTGAAGAGTTTGTTTGTTTGCTTGAACGCGCTAATCTCAGGAACTATTGGTTCGAATTGAAAAATTACGCTGCGACCAATAGGAGCGGAGCATTCATGAAAAATTTTGTAAAAAAAAAGCGGCCAAAAGCGAGTCGGACTCGCCCATGAAGGGTTCCGTAACAGCAAGTAACATAGTATAAAAGTTCTTGCAGTTCGTTGTAAATGAAAGGTAAATTGCGGTTTACGATTTATGACGTATTAAAAAAATACTACTTACTAGACCCTAATATTAAGGAATTCCTAACTGAGAAAAAGTTCTTAAGCTAGTGCATAATTTTGTATAATTAATAACAATATATGTACTTTGATATTTAGTGTGTAATAGTTTTAAAATTGTATTTAGTTATAAGTTGTTATTTTAAATCTTTTGCATGCCTACGTGGTAAAATATGGCTGTACTATTATATGTTTTTGTCAGCGTTTGAGATTACCCATATTTGCAAAATAAAGTTATCTTTATCTTTATCTCGTTCAAACCAATTTTCGGTGGTAGTTTACATCACATTTTTTTTAGTTTATCATTCTCTTATTTTAGAAGTTACAGGGACGTGAGTTACACATTTTTCCACTTTGGAAGTGTCTCTCGCGCAAACCATTCAGTTTAGAAAAAAAATACATTAGAAACCTCAATATCATTTTTGAAGACCTATCCCCACACGCATGGGTTGGATGAGAAAAAAAAATTGAGTTTCAGTTCTATGTATGGGGCACCCCCTAAATTTATTGTTTTTTTTTCTATTTTTCTGTGAAAATCTTAATGCGGTTCACAGAATACATCTACTTACCAAGTTTCAACAGCATAGTTCTTATAGTTTCGGAAAAAAAAGTGGCTGTGACATACGGACGGACAGACAGACAGACATGACGAATCTATAAGGGTTCCGTTTTTTGCCATTTGGCAACGGAACCCTAAAAAACGGGGAAAATTAATTCCTTTTATGAGCTTTTTCTCTCTTATGTGACGCAGACGAAGTTGCGTGGGTCAGCTACACGCTCAAAATTATACAAAAACTAAATTTCGAGAGAAAATGCGTCGTGAAATCCATTTTAAATGCTAAATAATGAGCATGCGTATCTCAGACGTGCTAGAAAAAAGTATGCTCGTAATGAGTATGCTTCTGAGGTCTGTGTTGCACCCGAAAACATGCTATAGATGAGCATACTACCTACGAATAGTAGCAAACAAGCGTGCTTTTCTAGTAGTGTTTTCTAGGCTTTATATTTTTGCCTCGGTGCCCTAGCTAGTCGATAAGCAAAGTTTTATAATGCAATACAAGAATTTGAAAATCCGGCTTCACATAAATAAGATGTTGCAAAGGGAATGAGAATTCTTCGAGGTTTTGAATTTAAAGTTTGGTAATCATTTTGGACCAATATCCATATCTCCACCAAATCGAGACACGTGAACCTTGCTTTAAGGCTGCAGTTGCAAGAGTTCAATGAGACTCTCTTCTTCTAACGAAGTGAACCTGGTGGATCTTGTGCAAAGGATTATGGAAAGGATTCGTGAAAATGGAAAATAACTCTTGTGAGACAACAAGCTCATTAAGGCGCTTAGACGAGCTAAATTAGCAACTCTATTTGTGGCAAAGTGGTTGTTACGTCAGCCACTGCGGGCCAAATAGCGCGAAATGAGTGGTTTCGATCGATTTACAAAAAAACTATTGATTGGATTAAAAAACTAAAACAGTATCATGCTAATATATTGCTTGTAGAATTATTTGCCAAAAAATCAGAATGATCGCATGCATATTAGTATGTTTTTTATTGTTTGAAAGATATTTTTAGAGGCAAGTTCGTGATTTCTTTTTATGGAGCCAAATTAATTGTATTATGTTTTCAAAACACTATCATGCTAGCATATATCCTGAAGAATATCATATATTTTTCTGGTCTTGTTTATAGCAGTGAATCATATACTTTAAGTAATTATAAAACTCGCGTTTAGCTCATGTAATCGCCTTAAATTGATTCCGGAGAATGGTAAACAGAAGCCTCACGGGGCGCCCCTCTTTATTCTAATATCCTGTCCGGCCTGCTTGTCCTGCCATGTTGTTTGCATATTACAGAAGCAGATGGCCGCCACTGAAAGTGCCAAACTGGTTGGCAAATTTTGGCTGATTGAAATAAGATTGCCAGCATATGCTAAGAAGAATAGTCTAGCTGTTGTTTATTACCTATGTACTAATACGCAAATTCATTGGTCGTGGACTCGTGCTTATTATAAAAGTAGGTACGGTATTGAGTCATGTTTAACCTTGGCAAAGACAAAGAGCGCACCATTGTGCGGGACACACAGCTACACACTATTACCGATAAAAGTGTACGTAAACAGGCAGCACACTGCGTGCTCAGAATTTATATTGTGTTGGCTGAACGTCGGAATTTTCGCAACTTTAATGAAGGAGGTCGCTATGGTACGAATTTACAATGAATATTATCAAAGCTATACTATGATGTAGGAGTAGCCGTCCTGCTTGTTGATGTTGAACCACTTACAGAGGCAAATATTGGTTTATTTATGTATTAAGAAGTTATAAAACGAATTATCAATTTGATGATAAGCACAGGCTGTAAAACGGTCCTTAGGTTTTTTAACACAAGCCAACATCATACTATTACTCTGGAACTGAACTGGCCATTATCAATCCCGCAGTATCCAGGTTTGCATACTTATCTTGAATACCAGCGATGCCAACAATATAATTTTAAGTTTGTTTCAAAGTTTCCAAGCAGTCCTTCTGCGTCGTTTAGTCAATGCTGAGGATCGAGAACACATTTATGACGTGTTTCCATGTACGTTGTATACGTTCTGCAATATGGATCGCTCGAATCATGCTGCCTCAACAGCCTTCTTAATTGCGTCTTGACGGTGCTGCGCCTTGAGATGCGATTACCCGGATTAGTATCAAAAGCAGTTACTTATTTACCTACCTTCTTACATCAGAATGTTGACGATTTATTCTTTAATTTCCAATTTAAGTTCATAAACAATGGCGTCGAAGGCGGAACGCTTGCCTTTGCCTCCGCTCGTGTAATGTCATTGTCAAGGCCGCGCGATAAAGCATTCGTCACATCGCCACGTTTAATTGCATTCCAGCGATATCGCGCGTTGCATCATCGTAACTATCGCAACGTGATGTTGGTGAAATGTGTTTTTTTAACTTCCTTTAGCAATTTATGTACGGTCATTTTCTCTGCTTCTCAGTTCAGTCACGGTGGTACAATCACCATCGATTGTTCGTATATTTGATCATATTCTAGTTTATAATATATTTCTGCTTATTTTAAGATCCGCTTTCAGACGACTTTTTGTCAAAATTCATCGTGAACGCGTCTGTCACAGCAGATTTTTACAAATAGATCATAAAGGAGTTAAAATTAGGCATGGTTATATCTAATGATACCTTTCAACAATAACGCCAATGAAGTACCAGATAAGTACCTATACAATCGCACAATCGCAGGACTAAAGAACGGTAAAAAACATTGGTTTGAATGACCACGGGTGTTTACCGCGCTTCTTTGGACTGATGTTAGTTCTCAGAACTTGTCAGGTCACACGGGGCGTGAGGGACACCGACGCGAAAACGGTTACCACATAATATTCAGTACAAATGCCAATCCCGATGATTAATCTTTACTAAGATTATTGTTTGTATGTAGTGTAATTATTCTGTATGGTGTCTGACGTAAAGATTAGCACCGTCCCATATCTTCCCGTGCACTGCAGACCCACCGTACCTCGTCTCGTAAGAGGCGACTAAGAAACTTAGAATGTGCAGCAGCGCTCTGTGTTTTTGTGACAACCGCACTGCGATCGCAAACCCGCCTGCCAAGCGTGGCGATTATAGCAAAAACCCCCTTTGGGGGAGGCCCATGTTCAACAGTGGACGTCTTTCGGCTGAAATGATGAAAAATGAAGATTTGTATCACAGATTTTCATTTTACTTAAGCTCCTTGGTAGACGAATCTCACAGAATTAAGCAAGAGTTTAAAGTAATCAAACTATTATTATATAAACATAATAACGTAACATAAAGAATTTCCAGGTAAAGTAGCGGTATTGTATTGGGTCCGCAGGTGTAACAGCGTCCTCTTACCCACTCCCAAACACTCGAAAAAAATCCTATCCATCGCAATACCACGCCCTTCTGATATCATTATGGTAAGTTTGGTTATCCACGTCACAAGTGGGCAGCATACGGGGCGAACGCGCCACTGCTCTAGTTGCGGTGGTGTTGTACTCGAACTGCTCGTTCGGTTGGCTGCCGTGCTGCTGCTCGTCGTCCGCCTCTTCCTTGCGGTATGCGCCAGGGTACCTACATGGTACCTACTCAAACTTATGATAAACAGATTGTTCGTCAACGGGCACTGTGTTTGTTTTCTTTATACAAGGCATCTTAGGACGCTCAGCTTTGAAGCTAGAATGGGTTCTAGGTTGGGTCTTTCAGCGATCAGGTATTTATACATGTCATCAGGCAAATCTTCGGGCAGCAGTGTGCTTTCCGGGGAAGCGACGTACTCGTGTGGGTATCTGAACCTCGACAAAAGCAAACAATCTGTCCATTGTAAAGTAAGTAATTTCAATGATACACACAAAATATCTGCATGAAACAGACGACATACCAAAAAAAATGCCTCTAAATCAATGAGTAGAATTTGTACTTATGCCAAACCTATATTATCTTTGGTACGGAAAAAAAATACATAACGCTGTCAGCTTGTTTTTTTTGGAAATATCATTTCATTCATCATTTCAGCCGAAAGAAATCCACTGCTGGACATAGGCCTCCCCCAAGTGTCGACACATTGACCGGTCCTGGTGCGAGTCGCATCCAACGGATTCCCGCAACCTTCACCAGGTCATCGGCCCACCTAGTGGGAGGTCTTCCAACGCATCGTCTTCTGGTTCGCGGTCGCCGCTCCAGAACTTTTCGGCCCCATCGGCCAGCCGTTTTGCGAGCAATGTTCCCTGCCCACTGCCACTTAAGTTTGGCAATTCTTCGGGCTACGTCGGTGACTTTGGTTCTCTTGCGGATGTCTTCATTTCTGATTCGATCACGCAAGGAAACTCCGAGCATAGCCCTCTCCATTGCCTTTTGGGTGACTTTAAGCCTTTTGATAAGGCCCATTGTGAGCGACCACGTTTCGGTCCCGTATGTAATCACCGGCAACACACACTGGTCATAGACTTTCGTCTTGAGACACTGCGGTAAGTTGGACGAGAAGATAGAGAACACCTTTTTTAAAATCATGCTTTTATATTTGGAAATATAAAAGCATGATTTTAAAAAAAGGCGTTCTAAAAGAATAAGATTCTTTCAATACATAGCTGGCATATATTTCTTTTTTTCTTTTTGCCGAATATGAAACCTAAGCCATAATATGTTAAGGGAGTGTCTGAGAAATCAATACTAACGACAAAAAGATAGATTGCTGTTAGTTTTTCATCAGGTGTTAGCTTTATGTGTGATATTTTAAGTTTCCAATTGATAAATACTACTCTGCAACTGTAATGAGTCATTCCGTCTTAAATATCACCTAGGATTGTTTTATCTCACAATTATTATAATGTTAATGTTGTTGTGTTAATTTTCGGTTTTAGTCTAAATGTTTGTGTTTGTAACTTTGTATTAATGCGATGTATGTTCACTTTATTAACCTTTTGGACGCCATTGTCACATATACGTGACAAGCAAGCGCGTGCCCTGTACGCCAAACGACACAAATATGTGACAAAATAGTAGATGAAATTGTGGCTTGGCGTGGAGGGCACGCGCGAGCGTTTACTGTGGCGGTCAAAAGGTTAATATTGTATGCACGTCATGACCTTGCGACGAATAAACATTTTTTCTTTCTTTCTTTTCTTTCTTCATCAAATCATAATTTATAAAAAATAAGTAGCGCCTGACAAAAAGATACTAGCAATACTTCCCTCGTTATCTTCGTTCGGTCACGGTTTATCGACCTGGTTCTTTTTGCTATTTATTCCTCGTATTGTCTTCTAACATTTAACCTAGGTTTCATTTTAGGCGTAAAGAAAAAAGTAAGTTATGCCAAAATGTTACATAGGTCTTTGATTTTTAAAAGATCTTCGAGGTATTTGCACGAGCGAAGTATTTTTTTTTCTTATCCTGTCATGTCTTGTGTCCCACTGCTGGGCCAATACCTCCCCTTTTTCCTTCCAAACCTCTCTATTTTGTGCGATATCTAGCCATGTTCGCCCCGCAAACAAGATCAGATCGTCACACCACCTTTGCCGTGGTCTTCCTCGACGGCGATTTCCTCCGTCAGGCGTCCAGTGAGTGACGATCTTTGCCCACCTCTCTGGTTCCATTCGCGCTAAATGGCCAGCCGACTTGGTAGTCGGGGTTAAAAATAGCTAAGCTAAAGTGGTCTTTAGCTTAGCTATTTTTAACCCCCGACGCCAAAACGACGGGGTGTTATAAGTTTGACGTGTCGGTGTGTGTGTGTCTGTCTGTGGCATCGTAGCGCCCGAACGGATTAACTGATTTTGATTTTTTTGTTTGAAAGGTGAATTAGTCGGAAGTTGTCTTGGCAATGTTTGATAAAAATTAATCCAAGATGGCCGTCGCCACAATTACATATTTATTCAACAACTCCCTCAATAGGATATCAAATGAAAGGGCCAACACCAAAAACCGGGAATATCTTGAAATTGTGACCCTGTGGGTTTTTTTAAATTTTAATAAAATGTAACATCCTCATCCTCATGTAACCTCCGACATCTGCAACCTGAGTGAACTATGCATTTTTAACAGAAAACTTTTTAACTAGTAACAATTTAAGCCAAACCGCAGCTCTTCTCGGGATCAAGATATGGCCTTTCAAAATTTAGTAACTTTTCCTAGACAGTTGATTATTTTATGTGTTGCTCTTGCTCCCAACCGAAGAGAAATATTGGCAAATCGCTCGTCCTATGAGTAAATCCATCATAATGCGGGGCTAACATGGCTAGAGATCACACAGAATAGAAGAGTGTGGAAGGAGAACGTGGAGGCCTTTGCCCAGCAGTGGGACACGATGTAGGCTACCAGAACCTAACCAGATATCACCCAAATAGTGTCGATATCTTTATCTGATGGCGCCAAAGAATACAAATAGCTCATTAGACGAAAACAGACGAAATACGAATAGAAATCAAAAGTCACGTGCGGAGTGGCAATAATGAATGGAGTATGACACCGTGATCTGATTGTTAAGACATTGTTCAATAATCATCTCGGAACGGAAGTCACATTATAACGTGGAAGTCGTGCTGCGACTTGCTGCTAATATTAACACATTTACGCAACCTTCTGTAAGCTAAGCTAATGTAAAGAGTTTGGAAGATTTCTATGAAGCCTAGCCGACCTAATTTCCGGTTTTTTTTATTCAAAGTTGCGCATGCTAAAGATTAATGTAGCCGCTCATAACACCTACATTATTAATCTTTAACATGATATCAACACAAATAACCACCACCACCACCAAACATAATCTGGCAAAATTAGATGATGGTTCCTCCAACAGCGATTGCGAGTGCGGCGCTCCGGACCAAACTATGCCTCATCTGCTGGAGTGTCCCCGGCGTCCGCTTACCTTCATTTATGACAACCAGCGCCTCTGCCCTGTGACTTATTCTCAGAAATGTCCGTTCATTTAATTTCAGTTGAATTTTATCTAGTTTTTATTAATTAGTCATCGTATAGAAAGCGGGAAGTAGTTTTCCATGGCTGTTGCTTCCGCAAACGGTGTATTGTTGCTGAACAATGTCCTTTGTAAATTAAATTTCGGTGAAATGACAGAACAGTCTTACAGATGATTCCACGCGTTACCTACGTCTACAACGTTACCTAGCCTTAAGAAAAGACGATCAGGAATCTTTACTTAAGACAATGGATGGGTCTGGGCACTGTAGCCTGCATTACTTGTCAGTCCGGCCGGTGGGCCGCATCGCCTGTCCAACTACGTGAAGGCGTTACAAACTGTCTATTGGTATTCCCGTCAACTCGGGTCAGGCGCGATTATCATTGGAAATGTGTTCGGATGTACAGACGTAAGATTTTCCTGGCGACGATCGAGTTATGAAAGGGAAACGGCGACTTGCTACAGTCAACAGTTAAGCAAACGCGCTGCGCCGAGTCGTGGTTGTTTTAATAGAACATTTAACTTCTTTTGCTTGCTATTTTATGGATTGCGGAGTAGTTTGAAGGCTGCAAAAGTGCAGAAAAGTCAAACAACAAGCTCGTTTCCAGACAGTTTCTAGCCTTTCTATGTTGGGGTGGGTCGGCGTCCAGCCTCCGCGGCTGAATACACCAGTATTTTAGAAGGAGCGACTGCCTATTTTAATATCAAAAATAAATAAAACAACAAGTCATAGTGGGTAAGTAATAAATATTGCCACAAAAAAACGCACAATCGCAGGACTAAAGAACCTCATCTATTTTCAGTACATGTACGAATGCAAATCGAGTTGCGGGAGTACCCTCCATCCCGGGCAGGACTCGCAATGGAATATCAATTTGTGATCAGGCGTGCCTGTACTAAGTGTGCCTATGATGACCTTTGACAATACCTGCAGTTTTGTATAGATCTTCCGTGTAGCGCAGAAAGTAAGCCTAAAGGAGCGCATTTGCTGAGCAACGAGAAAAAAAAATTGGCTTTAATGACCATTTAGGGTGTTTACCGCGCTTTTTTGTACCAAAGAACCAATGACAAAGAACAATGATCGCAATGACGGGGAGAGCAAGTACCTTTCTGCTTCGTTAAGAGGTGTTTTACACCCTTAATATTCAACTAGCGACCCGCCCCGGCTTCGCTCGGGAGCAAAAAAGAAGTGCGCTTACTGTAAAATTATTTTATAACGTGGGTGCCTTTATTTTACGATAATTCCATTTTTTGGGTGGTAAAATCATCAAATTTCACTGAGAAATGTGCAAAACATGATTTTTAAAAGATTTTCGGGGTTGTAGGAAAACGCGTACCTACGGTTTTTTTTTTGCTTAGCCTATCAAGTGTCTCCCCTGACAAATGGCTCCCCTTTCTTCTTCCAAATCTCCTCTATCTTGTGCGATAATGACAATAAAACTGTACTGCAAGAGGCGGGAAAGAATATTTAAAAGATATGAGCATGTGATTGATTTTTGCTTTTACACATCTACTTAACTGTAACTAAACAACAAGAAAGACCACTGATTACCGTTGACAGCAGCTAACATGGAAAATAACTTTTTTGCTAACGGCGGAAAGTTACTTATAAACAAAACAAGCTGAATAAAAAATTCTGACGAACTGATAACCTTCCTCCTTTTGGAAGTCAGTGATAATAGAATAGAATAGAAATAATTTATTAGCACTGAATGTAGGTAACATCTTTTACTGAACACTTGACCTACATTTTTCGTAAATGTTTTGAAACAGGTTTTTTTCACAACTTTGTCAAGAAAGCGGTTGTGGTTCCTTCCTATTATGTCAGCGTAAAATTGTAAAAGCCGTTAGATTGTAATCTATCTAGCGAGATTGTAAACGGTCGAAATGTTGTCAACTGAACATACTGCTCACAATATAACGCATTATTTTTCAGTAGATAATAATCTATCGAAGTGAAACCGTAAAATTGTCATTTCACAATATTTCGACAGTTTACAATCTCGCTAAAAAGATTACAATCTAACGGTTTTTACAATTTTACGGTGACATATACAAAGCTGGCAGTTAAGATTGGCATACAATTAGACACTTGTGACTGAATAAAGAACAATTTTCTCTCTATAGGTATCTATATGGAAAAATGTAAAAAAAAAAGTTTGTCAAATATTTACAGGATAAAACGATTTTATCGGAAACGCAGTTTAGATGTACATCTAAACTATCAATTGGTGATCCTGTACATCATCTGACTGACTTCTTAGTAAAAGAGCTTGATAATAGTAATCACACAATAAGAGTATTTCTAGACCTAGCCAAAGCTTAAATCATTCAAAAGCTATCTTGATAACGTACCTAATGAGAAGAATTCACAATGTCGTCAGCTCTGACCAAAGAAATAAGTCCTTTGGAATTCCCCAGGGAAGTATTTTAGGCCCGAACCTATTTCTGATATTTCTTCTTCTCAGCGAATCGATGGCAGTCTAAATTGTGTCGGCCCATAACTGATTCAGTTTGGCGCCTTCAGTAGCGATCATCAGTAGCTGTAATGAAACAACAAGATACGCAGGACCCTTATTGTATATCTGCATGGGGTGGTGCTGGCATAGCATTACTACTGACCATTAAGAGCGCCCAGAGAGCTTTACTATAAAAGTATCCACTTTCCGCCTTTTTTATTTTTCCTACTAGCCACCTACATGAATCCTGTAAGTAATGTATCGTATTAACAATTCGAAGACATGTGACATATCTACCAATCCGCACTGGATCCGCGTGGTGGATTATAGCCCATTCCCTCTCATAGAGAGTAGGTCTGTGTCCCAGCAGTGGGAACATTAATAGGCTGATGATGATGATGATGATTAACAATTCGGCAATAATTTATCCGTCATCACCATCATTGTAATAAAACAACATGCAACTCTTCCCTAGAGCACAAAACTACTAACAAACGAAGGAAAGATACTCGTATTGTTTATTATCAAATGATTATAATTTTGTTTTGTGACCGCTTTTAAATAACAGATTGAATGCTATGACGAACAACTATTAAGAACTTAATTACAATTATTGATTGTAAAGAAGGTAAAGGTAAGGTGATTGTAAAGAATTGTAACGTAATTAATATTCTTATTATATTTTTATCTATGAATCCCCAACTGAACTGGTCTTCCATTGTAAGTACTTTTTGTTAACTCTTTAATTATTTTACCCAGGATTACTTAGTTCAGGCTGACTGTTATGGTAATAGACATTAAAGAGTAATTTTAATACAAAACGATTATTGTATCAATTTACCATAATTGCCCGGTACAAAAAGTAATAGCGATGCCTCCTGTGAGGATTGAACTCACGACCCCTGGTTTACGAGACCAGTGCTCTACCACTGAGCTAAAGAGGCGTTGCGAAACATCGCGAAATACTCGATCCTTTGTTACGACAGAAAAAAACCGGCCAAGAGCGAGTCGGGCTCGCAAACCGAGGGTTCCGTACAACTTTTTAAAGGACAAACTTTGCTGTTCGATACCATGACACGGCTCTTGCACCAACCGCAAATTATAAATTTGTAATAGTAAAATCGCTTTTTTTTTGTTACTAAACTACATATTTACCGTTTTTAGTTTTATTTTCCTTTACATGTGCTATAACATAATTATTGCTTCTAGCAAAATTTCGTGATTCTAAGTCAACGGGAACTATCGTATAGGTTTCCGACCCAAAATCTATGTATAGGGTACTTCCGGTTGACTTAGAATTGTCATTTTTGGTTAAAAGCAAGGTCTTACAGCAAAAATAAAAGAATAAATCTGAAAAATAAAAAAGTTGGAAAAAAAGGTAAATTTTGGTACTTACTTACAAGTTTTCGCGAAAATCTAAATGTTATCGTGTTGACTCTGGACTTTGATTTTTCCTAATAGGGACTCTAAACTTCAGTAAGTATCTAGTATAAATTTCAACTTGCTAGGTTCACCCGTTCCTGAGAAAATCGATGGTGACAGACGGACAAGAAATTGATCGAATAAGGGTTCCTTTTTTTACCTTTTGAGGTACGGAGTTACGGACCCCTAATAAAGATCCAGTTTTGGGACGCTATACAAATCCGTGGTTTTTCTATACCATATTATACAGCCTATTTGGGTGCATTGGGATACAAGTTTTATTTTCTTCTTTTTCTTTGGTTTAAAATCATTCGTCCTTACTTAATATATCAACCACAGTTCCACAGTTCTAACCACTAGAGTCTGGGTAGATCCGTCTAGTGGCTAGACCGATCTGGCTAAAATTTGGCATACATGTAGTTGTTATGACGTAGGCAGTGACGACATAGTTGCCTTCGGGGGAAGACCCGGATGAGACTGGCACAGGAACGTGGAAATTGGCAGAAGAAAAGGGAGGCCTATATCCAGTAGTGGGCGAATTCATGCTGTAAATCAGCGGTCGGCCACCCGCGGCCCGCGGACGTCTTACTTGCGGCCCGTGAATGTTTTGTAAGTAAATAAGTTATAAATATCAAAATGTAATAAAAGAAGACGTGTCGTGTCAAAATTCCAAAACAAAGTAGGGACCGACAAAGCAAAATTATCGAAGAATTCAATAAATTTTATTTGTAATTGATTTATGCAGTGGTTTTTTTTTCAGAAAACTTTCCAAAGGCTTTTTTCGTATTTTTTTTTTCGCTTTTCGTTTTTTCTATGGGATATGACCAATTATACCTAGGTGCATTGAGCTTCTAGGGTTAATATCACAAGTGCGGCCCGCCTTTAGATTATTTTGTCACCTCGTGGCCCTTGCCTGTCTAAAGGTTGCCGACCGCTGTTGTAGATGATGATTGATGAGGCATCCGCAGAGAAAAGTTTTGTATGAATATCCTTCAGCGGACGAAGCTGGGTCAGCTGATATTCATTTGCGTGTACTTTTAATGTCCTGGCTTGTGTATTTAAATGGAAGTGTTCACATAAAGGACGGCGCGATTACCGTCGTCCTCTCGACTTGTGCCAACTAAAAATCAACGATCAATTAAACGTCACGACATAGTGACGATTAATGCCGCGGCCGGACCGCGGCCTTACTCCACCCATTTTATTCTATTTTGTTACGTCATTTAATGTTTTTCAATTCTTTTCCTGTCGTGGATTTTCACTTTTTAATTTCAATAAAATATTTTCAAAATGGTGTAAAAAAATACACAGTAAAATCACTACTGTCGCACAGATTAAGTCAATTCCACTTACCTAATCGTGATCTGCCCAGCGTCTGTAACAAACAGATGAACTCCATTATTCCAAAAGAGGATGCCGAAACCCGGGATCGAACCAGGGACCTTTAGATCTTCAGTCTAACGCTCTCCCAACTGAGCTATTTCGGCTTGCAAATACAAATGCGAAATTTTAAAATACATCCACCTGTATCCTTGATGAAACTACAGTTCTTTTACAGTTAATTAAACCCAGTTTCAAATGTGAGAATTTGAATAGACTTACGTCATTTTAAAAGTTACGTAAGTTAAGTTAGTTAAGTTCTGGGCGTGAACCTGACGTGTTACACGGATACGCTGGTCTCGGCTCTGGGGAGCTCGTATGGAGACAGCGTTGTTGGCCCTGATCGCTGTCTGGGGAGGACCGACAGATTGCGCCGCGCCGGTCAGCTCCGGCAGGTCTTGGACGCGGAATGGCGAGTAAGGTTAGAGATCCCCTCGACACAATTGTGGCGATCTGGCCAGTACTCGACGTATGGCTCGGGAGGAATCACGGTTTCCAGATGTTTCGGGCGACCCAGGTACGTTCGAGGCACGACTACTTCGGGAAACACCTGTGTCATTAACCAGGAAGGAAGACGCCCGGTGCTATCATTACGTCCAATGTCTGGAGGACACGGCGCGGCATAAGCTGACCGAGTGTGCCGCGTGGGATAAGCCGCACCGTGCCCTCTTTTGGAGGCCACCCGCTGCTGACCATTATTCGCTCGATGGTCGGCAGTTCTAAGTCCTGCCGTCCACCAGTGGTGGACATCGGAAATCATCGGTATGGAGGGCCACTACTATTTTTGTACAGTGTTACATCACATTTAGTGTAGCAGTTCATAGAAGACGCCTACTGTCCACAACCGTGTGGCGCCGAAACTAAAAACAGTCTCGGAGTAAAACGGCGGTGAAATAAGGACCTGCAGACAGGACGGTTAGGACTCATCTACAATGGCAACCGAACCCTAGAAACAGTGCAGATTATTATGACTATGTACCTTTAAGAACAGCCCAAAATCACATCAAAATTGCATGTAAGTTCTAAAACCTTATCGTAATATTAGTTGACCCTCGCAAGAGTTGTACTGCCATATAAATGATGGTGTGAAATATAGGTTATTTACTAACTGAGGTACTAATATTAATATTATAAAGACGAAGGTGAAAAAAGAGTCAATGATGCATAATTTTGCGGTACCTAGCGCCATCTAGTACTTTACAGAAGAACAAACATAAATTCTAACGTGACTATGTGAAACGCCATCTGTTGCTCAACATCTCAACCGATAACGTTTCATAATTACGATGGAATTGATAGTGCTATTAGGAATTCACTGAATTCATGATCCCACTTTAACAATATCTTTGCAACGCCAGGCCCACAATAAACACAGAACATTTATACTTCCAAAATAAGCACAGAACATCAATACTCGAGCCGCTAGAGTATTAAAGTAAGTATCACTAAGTGTTAGTAAGTGACAATCAATACTCTTTGCCATTAGGTTATGTGGATCCACCCGAAATTGGTTCTGGATGAAAGAATGTTTGTTAGCAAAACATGCTAGAAAAAGTTAGGTTACGGAATACTAAAAAGTAACTTTGGGTATGCCATAAATAATAAACTAGAGCAGCTAGAAGTCATGGGGAGAGAGCTTTGCTTCAGTGGAATGATGCAGGCATAAGGGTCATCCATAAATTACGTGACACGTTAAAGGCAAGGTGGAAGGGGGGTCGGCTATGATAAATAAATGATCTTTATTTTGCAAGTAGGTTTTCACAAACACTTTTACACGTCAATTTTTTTTTTTAAACTAGATGGGGCCGGTGTTTCGTACCTGACTACTCTGAGAAGAAACAGCCGAAACAAACTCATAGGTCATAGTCTCTTTTGAAGTCCAGACATAATCTTGCTCAATTCACATGAGGATCATGTAGATATTAGTGTCTGAGATGGTCTTTTGAAGAAAGAACCATACAGATTTGAGTGAACCTGTCCAGTCAGTGCAAGCATTTGTCAGTTATCGTGTAGCTCGACTTATAACACAAGGAGCTCAACGAAACGACGAACAATACCAAAGAAAGGACATTTGGGTAGGTCGCTTATAGAACTCAAACTGCCAGACGGTTGAGGGGTAAAAAAAAAAATAATAATAATAATAAAAATGTGACCCACATGGTCCTCACATTCACAAAAATAAAATAAAATTAATAATAATTTACAAAATGAATGTCAATAAAATACGACATGTCAAATACACACACATAACACAATAAAAATAAACTAAAAATGTAAAAAATAATAAAATACTGAAATAAGTATTCATGTCAAGTCATTAAATGTCAAAAGTAACAAGTAAATATTCATGTCAAATACACACACACACACACACACATAAAATAATAAACAATAAAGTAAAAAAATAATATGCATTCATGTCAAATCATTCAATGTCAAAGTGTATAAAAAGAAAGGAATCAATAATAAACAAGCGAAGTCCGAAACTTCGATATTCGCAGAGCAAATTTTATTGGAGCAGCTTAATCTCAAGCCTTTTTATCTTCGAGGTAGTGATTAACATGATAGTAGGCTTTCAGGCATAGCTTCCGTTTTAGAAACGATTTGAATTTATTTAGACTAAGTGCTTGAATATGGCTCGGAAGTTTATTGTAAAAGCGTATACATTGGCATCTGAACGTTCCCCCTATTTTCTTGAGCCTCGTAGCAGGAATAACAAATTTGTGTTTGTTTCTCGTATTTATGTTGTGGATATCACTGTATTTTTTAAACAAATTAATATTTTTGTGTGCGTACAAAAGATTTTCATAAATATACTGAGAGGGCATAGTAAGAATATTAATCTCTTTAAATTTTTCTCTGAGGGAGTATCGGGGGCTTAATTTATAAATTGAACGAATTGCCCTTTTTTGCAATACAAATATAGTCTGAATATCGGCGGCATTGCCCCACAAGAGGATACCGTACGACATCACGCTGTGGAAATAACTAAAATAAACTAAACGGGCTGTTTCCAAATCAGTTAATTCACGAATTTTTCTAACGGCGTATGCTGCAGAGCTAAGTTTTTTTGACAATTTGTGTATATGCGGGCCCCACTGAAGCTTGGCATCCAAAGTTATGCCTAAGAATACTGTGCTGTCTTCCGGTTTCAACTCTTCATCCTTGATTACTACACTAGTTTCCACTTGTCTTACATGAGGTATCGTAAACTTAATACATTTGGTTTTTTTTCTCATTGAGGAGTAGATTGTTAACATTAAACCAATTGACGACTTTTGCCAGGGCGCTATTAACATCATCCGTAACTAACTGCTGACGTTTAAGTTTAAATAAAAGAGAAGTGTCGTCTGCAAACAATACTATATCATGATTATCCTTTATGAGGTAAGGCAAGTCATTTATATAAATGAGAAACAAAAATGGACCAAGAATTGAGCCCTGGGGTACCCCCATTCTTACTACGGATCCGGGAGATCTTTTCCCATTAACATCAACTCTCTGAATCCTATCACTCAAATATGAAGTAAGAAGATCCAGAGAGGCGTTACGGATTCCGTAGTAGTGCAGTTTCCTGATTAATGTTTCATGAAGAACGCAATCGAAAGCCATAAATCGCAAAAAATTCCCAACGCATCGAATTTGTCCTCCCAAGCATTATAAATGTGTCCTAAAAGTTCAACACCGGCATCGGTAGTTGAACGACCCCTTGTAAAACCGAACTGTTTTTTATGTAATAACTTATGTTTATTAAAAAAACTTTGCATTTCTTCAAAAATTATTTTTTCAAAAATTTTACTAAAAGTGGGTAGTACTTAAATAGGTCTATAATTTGTGGGGTCTGATGTACTACCCGATTTAAATAATGGTATTATTTTGCTATATTTCATTAGATCAGGAAACTCACCACGGTCAATACAGTCGTTAAATATTACTGCTAAAGAAGGAGCTACAATGTTTATAATAGATTTAGCTACGTCCACAGAATGACCCCATAGATCGGCGGTCTTTTTAACATTTAAGGTGTGAAAGATTTTAATTATATCTTTACAGGTTACATAATGAAAATTAAATTCGGAATCACAGACTGAAACGTTTTCCTTTAGTAAAGACTCGGCAGCAGCAGGTGACGAGTTTAGCGATTTAGTAGTCGATACGGGAATATCCGCAAAGAAATTTTCAAAGGCCGTGGCAACTTGATTATCTGAATTTAAAATATTATCGCCAATAGCAAGGCTGATGTCACTATTTCGGTTGCAAGACCTTCCCGTTTCGCTATTAATAATGTTCCATGTCATTTTAATTACATTACTACTATTTTTAATTTTTGAACTCAAGTAACGTGACTTTGCTATAAAACAAACTTTTTTAAATAATTTAGAATAATTCCTAACATACAAATTAAATTCTACAGTGTTTATATAGGTCCGCTCTTCATACAGCTCATACAGTCGTTTTCGACTCTTATGAATACCAATGGTGGCCCAGTCATTGAAAGAAGCGTTACTATTAACCGAGATTGCCTTAGGGACAAATGTGGTTTCAAATTGAGTGCAATACATACTGAAAAAATCGTTATAGTGTTGATTGGGATCACCATTAGTAGACAAAAGAGGTAATTTAGATAAAAGTTTAGTTTTAAAAGATTCCAGGCGATTTTTACTTTTGGGATTAACAATGATATCCTTTTTAGAAACTTTCTTGTCCACATTTGGAATTGTGATCAATTGCCCACAGTGATCTGAATCAATTAAGTTAATAATTACTTTTTGGGAAGGTATAATATCAGTGTAAATATTATTATCTAAGCAAGTAGCACTATGTGTGACTTTGTGTGACAAGGGGGTCATAAATTTCGTGATGTCACATTAGATTATTAAGATTTTGAATCTTTATATGTTTTGCAAGTAAGTAGCAACAAATCTACGCATGTGACGTTTACTCTCAGAAAAGATGACTGCCCACCTGTTAAACTTGGAGATGACACACTTCCACACAGGACAATAGCAAAGTACCGCGGCGTCTATCTCGATAGGAAACAAACGTGGAGATACTACATTGAGAAAAAACGTGACCAGCTTAACATCCTTCTCCGAAAACTAAACTGGCTCTTAGGAAGAACATTACACGTTTTATTGGAAAACAAAGTGCTCATCTACAAAGCGGTATTAACCCTTCATGTGCTGGAACGTAGATCCACGCGAGACACACTGGCTTTTTAATTGTTCCTATAATTACGGCATACAAGGTTAAAGCCTGTTTGGATTGTTTAGTCGGCCTTTCTCTCTACTAGTGTAAAACGCCGAGTTTTCGGAACTGCTTTTTTGATTCAATGATTTGTAGAAAAAAACTTGCAAAATATGTGACGTCACACTTGGTCTCACAAATGTGACCAGCTGTGGCCAAGGCCAGGGGCGGGTCAAAAAATCATGAAATTCGTGTGACGTAATTTATAGTCAATAAATAAGGAAGATAGATCACACCACAGCAAAAATAGCTTACCATCAGCAACTTCTGCAAGTTCGGCCTGAACAGCTTTATCTTCTACCATGTTCCCTACATCGTCCAGCACTACACCACACTTCTTAAATAAAGAACTTCGCAGCCTCATCAACTTCTCGGTATCTTTGTAAGCTTTTATTTCATCCTGAAACAATTCAAAGTTATTTCAATCATGACATCATGTGAATATTCCCCAATGTCATTTTGTAGTAGAGTATAGATACATGGGTAGAATTCAAAATACATTTAACCAGTGAAATGATTGGCTACTATAGAGGTGCCAGCTAAGATGACAATAGCGGTGAATGCCGTTTCCCTGGTATCTCTTCGTAGGAACCTAAATAAATAAAAGAAAAAAAAACAAATAAAAGAAAATTAAAGAATGTTTAACAAATTATTTGAGAATATGCTATTAAGAGGATTAAAAAATAATACATCAATCAACAGTAAAATTGAATTTTATTTCCAATTACAATTTTACCTTTAAATCCTTCAATCTTGAATGAGATCTGCTAGACAAACACTCTCTTACATGTGTGGTAGACCAGTTTTCTCCATTGCTAACTAAAACCGAAGGAGCAGATTCCCGTACCCTAATATTCGATGGCTTTTTAACCACTTCTCTTGGCTTAGTACGACGCGGAGAGGCTGCGAGGTCCAAAGATCTAATAGTCTTACGAGGCTTTACCACATAAGTCCGTTTAACTTTTTCACGAGTAGATTCTGGTACGAAGTCATTCAAAAAAATTGGAAGTTCATTAAAAACTCCTGAGGTGCTCACGTTTGAAGCAACTGGTTTCGCGCCAACTCTTACAGAGGACGGAATATCATGGCGTGTAACAAAAGAACTCGATTTCAGGCTGCTGCATGATTGATTGTGGACACGAGACATAACTCTATCATATTTATTGTTACGATTTCTGTTAACTGAATCCATTATTTTAAAAAACAATACTATGATTTCGAAATCGAGTTGTTTTGCTTGGTTGGTATTGACAGTGACATTGACATTTGACATAACAAAAAATAACAACCAGTTCGTTTTTTTCTATGTCCTGTCAATGTAGTTCTGATTTCTTTGATCTGGAAACGAGTATTTTTGCTTATGCACCGCACATGGATTAAATATTAGAAGTTTTACTTTTGTTTTTTACACTTTTATCACGTAATTTTTGCAAAACTAGATGTGGTGGTGTTTTGTACTCAATTCGTACCTGATTACTGAGATTGGCTGGCTCTTAGATGGTCTTTTGAACAAAAACCACACAGGTTTGAGTGTCTGTCCAGTCAGTACAAGCATTTGTCAGTTTTCTGGATACCTACATTTGACAATGACTAAAGAAAGCACTTTCCCGTATATATAGATGTTCTGTGGAAAGCACGGTCACGTAAGCGAAGTCGCGAGCACAGTTAATTTAAAATATCGTATGTGTAAGGCTTCTTACAGAAAAGCAGCACGTCACCATGCCAACGGCAGATAAAACCTACTCTTTATACGTCTGAGAATAAACGATGGATGCAGCCATGGTGCAATAATATACTTAGATACCACTTACTTACTATATTTTATTAGACCATGGAATGATGCAGCCAGCCAAAACGTCGATCAACGGCACTCGGCAGTTGTCAACAGGTAGCACTGGCGACGTGCCGCTCATCTACATGAGCTCTAAAATCGATTGCTATGTGATAACTAGATAGGAGCAACATAAAATGAGTCTAAAGTTGCCAACGAGACAATCAGGGTCACGACAGTTTGTCCATACAAAAAGAGTTTGTCACGCGCCTTAGTGCTCTTTTTGTATTCCCACACCATCGAGCGCCGTCGATCAACGTGTGACCTAGTCTTAAGTTAGGTTAGGTTAACTGTCTGCTCAAGACCGCTACATACATACAGGGTGTAAACCACCTCATCACGAAGCCGTCAATCAAGCATTCTGTACATCAAAATAAGTAACTTTACGAAAAAAATGTTGCTGGGAAACAACATTTTTTTTGGGGTGAAAAATCAAGTTTTGTGGTTGTAAAATATCAAAGACATTAAATTATAGGTATATTTAATCTCTTTGTAAAATATGGACTTTTAACAGCACTAGTTGACTCGCCAACGCGCCACCACTCCGGCCACAGAGTATATAATCACTACGTTTAACTCCGGCCAACAGTCTGACAACGACTGCCAGCCCCACCTTTTTTTAGGGTTCCGTAGCCAAATGGCAAAAAACGGAACCCTTATAGTTTCGCCATGTCTGTCTGTCTGTCTGTCTGTCTGTCTGTCTGTCCGCGGATAATCTCAGTGACCGTTAGCACCAGAAAGCTGAAATTTGGTACCAATATGTATATCAATCATGCCGACAAAGTGCAAAAATAAAAATTTAAAAAAACATTTTTATTAGGGTACCTCCCCCAGACGTAAAGTGGGGAGCGATTTTTTTTTTAATTTTGACCCTGACGTGTGATATATTGTTGGATAGGTATTTAAAAATGCATAGGGGTTTTCTAAAATCATTTTTTGATAATATTAATATTTTAGGAAATAATCGCTCCGAAAGTCAAAAACAATGTGTCCCCCCCCCCTCTAACTTTTGAACCATAAGTTTAAAAAATATGAAAAAAATCACAGAAGTAGACCTTTATATGAACTTTCTAGGAAAATTATTTTCAACTTGATGAGTTGAATAGTTTTTGAGTTATATAGCACTTTTTCAAAAAAACGCAAATGATAACTTTGTTTTTCATACAAATACTATGAAAAACAAAGTTATTTTTGCTGACGAAAAATGTTGGTATTTTTAATGGTCTGGGAAGCTACGGAACCCTACAGTGAGCGTGGCCCGACACGCTCTTGGCCGGTTTTTTTCTTTTTTACAAACGTAGTTGCCACCACGGAACAGAGAAAACAAACTGTTATCTCTGTTCCGTGGTTACAACGCTCTAAGGTTGCTCGACTACTTAACCGGACTATCCTGTGGTGGCCAAAAATTACTTTAAGGACCCCAGCCAGGGCTTACAAACTAAAATTATTTACATTTAAATGATGATCACTAAGGGCACCCCCTGTGGGGTTCGGGCCTCGACTTAGTGCGTCATTATCGGGAGGGCAGCAAGGGACAGGCTGGGTCGTGATATTATTTAGGGAATTTAACCTTAACATTTGCTCAGCGTCGCGGGCTGGCTCGTCGAGCAAGGGTCAGGGAGTAATGATATTACAGGGAGGTCTCGGCGGCGAGACCGGATTCGCGGTTTCTATTTGTGTCTTGTGTGCTTTCTGAGAGTACTAGTTTCCCTACGACTTTCCGACCGGTACTTAAAGTTGTAACTTTGGTACCCAATATCTCCGTAACAAGAACGTTCCCAGGTATTTTGTAGAACCTCAGCAAAAAAAATATCGCAATGATGGGGAGAACAAGTGCCTTTCGGCTTCGTTAAGAGGTTTTTTACACCCTTTATATTATAATTATTGGGTTCCTTTCATGTGCTCTTTTCCTGTGCCGATGCCGCCTCGGACCAACCCTCGCGATACGTCGTCGCGCCACCTTTTTCTGGGTCGGCCTCGGCGGCGCCGTCCGTCTTCCGGCAACCGTCGTGTGGAGACCTTGTAGCACTGTAGAAATAATCTGGCAAAATCTCTAGTCTGGAAATAATAGGATATCATCGACTCGTCTCAAATACAATGTCAGTATGGAGCCCCTCTGCAGGTTACGCCCCACCTCCTTTCTTGACCATCCTGCACAGCTACCTGCACTGCACCTTCCAGGATTCAAACGAAGGCAATTACAGAGCTTATAAGTGGCAATATAGGTAGGTAGGTACCTACCAGTTATTGTTCGAGATCTGCAATTTTTGGCTGAAACTGGTTTTTGGTTAGATAGTGTTGCCTTGATTTTGGTTCCTACTAGGAGTCCTCATCATCATCATCATTTCAGCCGAAAGACGTCAACTGCTGGACATAGGCCTCCCCCAAGTGTCGCCACATTGACCGGTCCCTTGCGACTCGCATCCAACGGATTCCCGCAACCTTCACCAGGTCATCGGTCCACCTAGTGGGAGGTCTTCCAATGCATCGTTTTCTGGTTCGCGGTCGCCACTCCAGAACTTTTCGGCCCCATCGGCCATCCGTTCTGCGAGCAATGTGACCTGCCCATTGCCACTTAAGTTTGGCAATTCTTCGGGCTACGTCGGTGACCTTGGTTCTCTTGCCTGTCTTCATTTCTGATTCGATCACGCAAGGAAACCCTGAGCATAGCCCTCTCCATTGCCCTTTGGAATATAATGGCCGCTGAATCAAGACATTTTTGGCTTAAATTAGGCTTTCTTTACAATTTGTTTTGTGAAAACTCAAGGAATTTAACTAAATTCTAGAACTCCAACTTTCAAGTAAAACATTCAACTTATCTTTTAGTAATATTAGCTTTTATAAGAATTGAATATAGCTATGTGAATTTGAGCGTTAAACTTCCATTGACAACGGTTTTTCTTGCAAATTGAGTTCGTAAAATATTTATACAGGGTGACTGGCTCGGGACCCGCCATAGCAAATTCGCATATAGAGGAGGTCATTAGCTAATTACTGAACCTTACTTTCCCTTGCCAAAGTTTTATAGTTTAGGAGATATGTCAAATTTTATACTTTATTGAAATTTTTCCAAAATTTGACCTTCAAGCATTCATAACTTTTCGTGTAATTTACTATACAAGGTTCAGTAATTAGCTAATGACCTCCTCTATATGCGAATTTGCTATGGCGGGTCCCGAGCCAGTCACCCTGTATAGTAAATTACACGAAAAGAAATATGAAAATGTGTAACTCCATCTTTCAAGAAAGAGAATGGCACTATCGTTATTCATAAGCAAATAATTGAAATATCTTACTGCTGCTGAAAATTACAGCATCATAAATCATGAATTTGTGTAAAAAGTGTAACAGGACTCTTAAATAAACAAATAATTTTACAGACTCCACAATAATGTTAGTTTTTCATTATTATTTTTTAGGAATCTGTTAGAAATAAAAATCACATTTTCTTAGGAATTTTATTTTGTGAGGTCTAAATCCCTCAACACTGATTAGAGGTACCTATTTAATTTATCAGTTTCAAGACTTTCCAACCAGTTCATTATGTTTAAGATCATAAATATTCTTGGCTTGATTCTGGTACTCCTCACATATTGCATTGATTTGTTTAGTTACATTAAAAACCACATCTTCTGACACACTACTTTGTTTCTTGACTTTTTTGACATAGTCCGCTTGTATGTCTTTGACTGAATCTCTACATTTTATATACAAAGCCTTTGCATTCTTCGCCAATGCTTCCCTGTGTTCTTTTGTTACTTTGGGCACAGGCACATACAGTGTAATGCCGTCTTGCTGAGGATTCAGATTCAGCCCAGACCCTTGAATGGCTTTTAATGCGTTTGGTATGGCTTGTGGAAAGGAAGCAAAGTTTATAACCATAGTTTTGGGATTTTTCCGCACTATTTGTGCAAGTTCCTGTAGCTCGTAATCTTTACCTTCAAACTTGACCACCAGAGACTCTATAGAGCCAGTTGTGGACCGCAAAGACAGGTTCTTAGCAAAATCTTCCTTCATTCTGTCGATAGCTGAACTGCATCTATCTTTCATCTTGTCCACAGGCAAAATCTCAGATATTGCTGCGATATTAATCTCCACTTTAGCTGCTTTACCTTTTTTGTCTCGTCCTTTATCTTTGCTTTTTGCATAATTTCGAGTTACTGTAAAATTCACCGCATTGGAATAAATGTTCCACTCGTTACCTGTAACTACTTTTGGGTAGATTGTTCGGCAGTTTAGCGCTGGAGCTACCAACCGTAATAGAATCCTAGAACCCATTTTTTATTACTTGTTCATATTTTCATATTCTTTTTGAATAGGTTTTCATTCAAAAATCAAACAACTCGATAACATAACCTCCAGCTCCAGGCTCCAACCAGAACTTTTCTGACTTTTCTCTAGGCATGGGCAAAAAATCGAAATATCGACATTTTTCCAAACAATTATCGATATATATCGTCGATATGTTTTAAACGCGATATATCGATAATCGATATTTAATTTAGAGTATCGAATTCATATCAAAAACGTTTTTTTTAAACGCAACTTTGGTTGCTTGTCCATATCTGATGACTACTGGTTTGATTTGCTTGTATATAATTATTTAGGCTCATGCATCAATAAAAATACTATTTTCTTTTATTCTTTTTTACGAAGATTGAATGCTTTGGGAATGTGTCTGAATAATCATCCGAAAACGGACGATATATCGATATTTTTCACTCGATAGTTATCGATACTGTTTAAAAATATCGATACGATAAATATCGATATATTTTTTTCACTTGCCCATCCCTACTTTTCTCAAATTCTCATCTTTGACAATGACATGACATGTGAAATATGACAGATTCAGAGTGTTGCCAATTTGAGTCAAATTGGCAACACTCTGATTCTGTTTGACAGATCCGGGCGAGTTGCGGCCAAGGTTGAATCAAAATGCAATAAAAGATCCATAAAAATATACTTACTTACTTAAGTTCAAACACGATATGAAATAATAATATGCTACTGACACGAAATAAACTAAGTTAGGTATCTTTTAGTTTATAGATCGACGGAAACCGTTTCTGTCTCATATTCTTATATAGCAACTAAATTACATTACTTGGGCTGCATTCCGTATTACAAGCTGTGCATTCCGAGATACGATATGATCACTCACAGCAATATTTTGCGTTCCGTCTTAGTTTTCAGCTAAGATCTGTCATTAAGTCATTTGACACTTGACAGCGCTCACGGTGATATTTCTTTGGGGCATGGTCGGTGTAATCGCAAGATGGCGCGTGTCATGACGTCATCTATGACGACTCAAGGAACATCGATATCACGCTCACGTAACTCGGAAAGGGTTTAAGGACGCTCATAGCGTTTACAGTCTATCTCGGAACGCACTGAAAATAATCGCTCAAAGCGCTCACATCTATATTTTGCGTTCCGATTTAGATTTCACGATTTTGATAGCTAGGTGCTGTCATCAACTCGGAACGTTGAACATAACCCCAAACCAAAACCTTTCACAGGACCTATTCTTGAAAATGGAAGTTATGTTGGTTAAGCTCGTAGCGTCGGCTATATGTATTTACTTGAATAGTCATGGTTGCAATGTGCACGTTTTCTTAAAATGCCACGGTAGGATAGTTAGATGCGACTCCATTACAAAACAACACAACCTTTGTACACAACTGTCATTATTGACAGCGCTCACGGTGATATTTATTTGGAGCATGGTCTTCAAGGGACATCGATTTCGCGCTCATAGTAATTTGGAATGGGTTTCCAGACGCACAAATCGATTACAGCATAATTCGGAACGCGGCCTTGATGTTATGACATTGACATCTTTGACAATATTGACAGGAGTCCAAAGTTAAAATGTCCTTACTATTCAAAACTTTAGCTAAAGGAAAAACGCATTTATTTAATAAATTACTGAACTTTACTACCCAATCAACATGTAAATGCTATTATTTACGGAAATCATCAGGTATCAGCCGCTATAACTTTATGAGATAATATTTTAAAAAGGAAACTTATAGGTTATGTATATATTTTAGGTATTGCTAAGAAATTTGTGTCATTTGAAGAGATTGTTGCGCAGAGGAGAGCCGAAGCCAGGCGGAGTTGCGTCGTGCAAGTGAACTCTGAGGCTTCATTCAGAGAATTATATGGATACTGCTCAAAATATGCTTCCATCAATGGAATACATCATTACAAAAACACTGGTGGAGAGGTAATTACTGGAGTATATCACTTCTGTTAATATTTTTTCTTGTAAACAATAGATGTTCTATTATTTGATCCAAGTGACTTTTTGTTTCTAGCACTTCATGCTTATTGAATTCAGTTCGGAAGAAAATTTGAAAGATGTGTTTCAATCATGTAGTACTCACCAGAAAGACCATGACATTATGGCATTGAACGCCCCTTTCCTTTGGTTTCGGGCAGCTCCTGGGAAGAATGAAACATTTCCCACACCAACTGCAACATTGGCAACTTTGAATGGTATTGAGCAAGTGGATGAAGACAGTCTCTTTAAAGAGTTAGCAAATTGTGAAACAGTATCAGATCAGATACAGCTGTTGTATGATAGAACTACACTAAATGATCTGGGCATTAGACTAAGATACATGGTGGCAAGACAGGTATGAAATATTTTTAGCAATGGTCTATAATATACAGCCTGTTAGGTTAAACGAGGGACATATTGAGGGAAGGTATTCAGTACTCGATTCTCAATCCAAATAATAATATGTAAAAAACCTATAACCTTAATTTTTGACATTGTCTAATTAAATACATTACTCATGAACACAGCGCGCAAGTAGGTATCACGCGGCAAAACACGTGCCGGTCCTGAGCTCCGTGCGCAAACTCCGCCCCTTTCCTTTGTAATGTCCCCGATGCACCCCGCGCTGACCTCAGTGTATGCGCGAGCGCCGTTACTTCCGCATGTCTAATATTGCGTTTCCGCGTATCGCATTTAACATACAACCCCGCTTACTTCGCGACATTAAGAGTGTCGTGTAAACGTGTTCTTGAATAACCAAAAATTACGTCTTATCGTCATTCCAGTGAAGAATATTGGGATTGTGGTTCGCGCTTAAGTGTTATCTAGTGATATTGTGCGAGGAACCGTTAATTATTATGCAAGGTGTCAATCAACGAATGAACATTCGGTCAGTACCTAGTTACCTAGATATTTGCCTGTCCAAAGCCAGATTTTAAGTATGAAGGGAAAATGGATTATACCTAGAAAGGTCATTGACCCGCACACATGTTCTGCGATAAGCACATGGCGCACACGTTGCGAAACTTAGGCGAAGTTTTGGTATGGATCTGTTATGTATTAGTGTTTTCTTTTTGTTCATAATATATGTTTATTAGTATCATGTAAGCATAGACTATTGCGGGTTTGAATAAGTCCCTCGTTTAAACTAACATACTGTATAACTTTAGATTTCATGGTTTTCCTTTAATTTAATTTATCATAAATTTGTAAGAGAGATTTGATCCATATGATTGACCCTATCAATTGATGTAAAAAAAGCACAGGCTAAATGAATTTTCTAAAATCTGTGAATGCAGATTTGTTTCTTTTAAAAATAAAGAAATGATGATCTTTCCTTTGAGTGTATTTAGAGTACTTTCCCTCCACGTGGCATTGAAAGATTCCATCGTGTATATGTTTGTTACTCCTTCATGCTCAAAAAGCTCCCTTCGTCTGTGAACGCTGACCAAATTGGTTTGACTCCATTTTTTTTACTATTTTATTATTTATTTTATTTCTATTCAGAAGAAAATTAATTCATCAAAAAATCTTTTTAGATTGAGTGTGTACTTGAGAGCCTGTATGCTAATATAGCTGTGAGGCCGTTCGGCTCATCCATCAACGGTTTTGGCAAAATGGGCTGCGACTTGGATCTTGTGTTGACCAATACAATAACAGAAGAAATGGTAAATATTCTATTACGAAAAATACAAATTTTAGATTTCCCACAGTTATCAGAAAAAGAAATGGATAAAGGAGATCACCCATTCAAAATTCATTCCTGGCCGCCGATTTTTTTTATCCGAGATTATTGAACAAAATGGGTGATCTCCTCTTGAAACAAAATGTATGGGAAAAGTTTTTTTATTTCTGACTTTTTTAACTTAATCCAACCTGAGTTAGTCCCATACTGATAGAAGATTTAGATCAGTATTACAAATAGGATCGAATGGCATCTAAAAAAATGTTTTGTGCAAAATGGTTATTAAACAGAATGGCCATTTTATAGCTAATAGGTATATACATTTTTTTCAAATCTGTGAGTGGTGAAGGCTAGTTTCCACCATCAATAAATTGCAAAACTAATTAGTCCGTCAGTTAGAGTATTGGAAAATAATGGACACGTATTTTTTGTTTTTGTAAATCACTGAGTACTGACAAAGATAAAACGCATCAAAACTCGGGAGTGGGTGCTCGTGACGTCACAACGCACTAAAAACGTATTGCGAATTTTAAAAGCGTCGTATCTTCGTCAATTTTGGTTTATGTAACAAAAGAAAAAATACGGGTCAACTATTTTTTTATAATCTAACTGACGGACACATTAGATTTTTTTAGGACACAAGCCTATTATGGATAGTTTCCCAAGACCATTTGCGTGTAAGTAGCTAAACCGTCCACCTTGTAATGAATAAGGCTTTAGAGTTAGAGTGTAGGAGTCCCCCCTCAGAGGTCGGCGTCGCGGCGGCTGGTGTACCAGGCGGCGCTGGCGGAGGGCGGGCGCACGACGTGGGCGCGACACATGCAGAGCGTGGCGGAGCTGCTGGAGCTGCGCGTGGCGGGCGCGCGCCGCGTGCAGCGCATCCTGCACGCGCGCGTGCCCATCGTCAAGTTCGCGCACCACTACACCGACCTGGAGTGCGACTTGTGCTACAATAACATGTGAGTATCGAAACTTTGCTGCATATCTAATTAATAAGTCATGACTAAATTTTAATAATGGTTGAGACTCATCAAAATGTTGACTAAAGTCGGGAGTTAACTTCCTTTTGGTAAAAGTATTAATGTTCTACTGTTTGGGATTAACAAAATTTTTCACAACACTGCTTTAGAGCGATATTCTCGCGGAAAACCCCGTGGATAATAAAAACCCTCCAGCCGAAAATATTTTTGAAGTGAAAGCACTTCAAGTACAGAGGCGGACTTAAGGCCATCGGCATTTTCCACCTTTGGGTGATGCAGAGATAAGCAATGGTTGGTGTTTATCTGAAAATAATAATAAAGTTGTAAGATAAACTACTAGGATATAGGTATAAATAGTATAGTTAGGTATATGTATGGTAAGATCTGTATGTGTGTAGGTCGGGCGTGTACATGAGCGAGCTGCTGTGGGCGCTGGGGTCGCTGGACGGTCGCGTGCGGCCGCTGACGGTGGCGGTGCGTCGCTGGGCGGGCGCGGCCGGGCTCACCAACCCACACCCCGGCCGCTGGATCACCAACTTCCCGCTCACGCTCTGCGTGCTGTTCTTCCTTCAGCAGAAGTCGGCTGATGGATACGTGCTGCCGACCTTGAAAACTCTGGTCAGGAGAGCCGGTGAGTGAGGTTATTAACCTAGCCTGAACAATCATAAATGGGATTGTTGCAAGCGCGACTACAACATGAAGTCGAATTCGATCCCGAATAGGCTAGTTCCCAGTCAATAAATTACAAATCTATTTAGTCCGTCAGTTTGAGTATTGAAAAATAAAAGACGTGTTTTTTGTTTGTAAATCAATGAATAAAAATAGGTCAAACATTTTTTGATAATCTAGCTGACAGACTAATTAGTTTTTTTTTGGCATCTTCCCTATTTGAGGTTATTGGGTTTCCCTTTAGAAGTTTGTGTTCCCGGTTAGGTTAAATTAGATGCACGTAATTAGTTGGGAGTATAGATCGTAAACGATAGGTACAACTGTAGTCTGTAGTCCTGAGTTTCAGAAAGAGACTGGCACGTAGGTATGGCTGAAGGAACGGCGCTCACAAAGCCGCACTTTGCAGCTTACTAAAAAAACAATATTGTTGTCGAATTACAGGTAAAGACGATATCAGAATAGCGGAAGAGAATCTCAACTGTACATTCCTTCGCGACATGAACAAACTGCCCCCGGAGTGTTACGGACAGAACTCGGCCAGTCTGCAGACGTTACTGCTGCAGTTCTTCGAGTTCTACGCCCAGTTTGACTTCCAGGACAAAGCAATATCTATCAACGAAGGCCATGCCGTTAGAAAACCAAATGCACTACCATTATACATTGTCAATCCTTTAGAACAAGCTTTAAATGTAAGTCGAAATGTTAGCTTCGAGGAATGCGAGAGACTAAAAGCAGAAGTCAGGAACGCTGCGTGGCAACTAGATGCAGGACTCGACAGACAGAAAGCAGAGGACTGGGGACTGTTGGGGCTCATAGAACAGAAGAGCACGCGAGGACTGAAGAAGTTGCTCCGAGCAGGAAACTCACACAGACTAGTTTCAGTCAAAGATCTGTTTAATGATTCTGACGACAATGAACCACAAGACAGTTTGAAGAGTAAACTAGAGAGACTGGTGCCGAAGAGCGACAAACAAGTGGAAGCAAGTGTGAAAGAGATGAAAGATGAGTTAGTTAAGGAGAAGAGGCCACAAAGGATGAAATTTAAGAACAGTTCGATAGCTAGCGAAGTGTTCCGGATACGGAGAGACAAAATTGTTTAAGATCATGCTTTGTACCTAGTTGTGTTTATTATAGGCACCAATGAGACTGTCTTACCCATGTTGTGTTTTACTTGCAATTTAAACAGAAAAGAGTATTGGAACTAGTGAGATTGTAGCGAAGTTTATACAGGGTGTAAACAAACTTATCACGAAGCCTTCAACCAAGCATTCTGTACATCAAACTAAGTTAAAGAATTGTGAAAGTCGAATAAGCGAGTTATGGACTGCAAAGTTGGGCCCTCAATCCTCTAGTCCTGATAAACTATGGACACTATGACACTACAGAAAAAGTCTTTATGCCAATGTCTAAGATAATGCTAAAAAAAAATTGTGAAAACAAGATTTTATCGCAAAACGCTGTCCTACTTTGTATATTTATGTTCAAAATGGGCCCTCAATTCTCATACACGTATTAGTTTATTACGCATATAAAATGAAACCATTAACTTACAGCTACTATTTGAAATCCTATATGCTACCAAATAAATTGTGAACATTTGTGAAAGCATGAACAGGTCCCCACCTCTGTGATTTAAAAGTTAATAACCTTGATAAAAATTCGGGCCCTCAGTCCTCGATTTATTTTGTATTTCCTTCCCCCCGAATACTGAAACGTCACTCAAAATGTAAGAGCTGCTTAACATTTGAGAAGCTCCTAAACTTAAAATTTTGTATGGCCAAACGTCATTTTTGAGTATCTGTTAAATATAAGTGTTACTTAAATTTTGAGTGACGTTTCAGTATTCGGCCGTTAACGTATTAAAGATAAGACAAGTGGCCCTCAATCCACACGCACATGGTCATCGGTCCACCTAGTGGGAGGTCTTGCAGCGCCTATGAATTACTATGAATTATTTACTTTAAAAGCTGATTAACAAAACAATATGCTGATCTAAGT
This sequence comes from Xestia ashworthii, assembly GCA_950022955.1. Classification (NCBI taxonomy): domain Eukaryota; kingdom Metazoa; phylum Arthropoda; class Insecta; order Lepidoptera; family Noctuidae; genus Xestia; species Xestia ashworthii. The sequence goes on from OX465561.1 coordinate 1,831,325, forward strand.
ATAAGTGTTCTTTTTTTTTAACAAAATATTAAAAAAAAAGTTACCATGCCAGACGCGTGCAATAAATAAATAGGACGTTACAACAAAGTTATGTCGTCTCTTTTGCTGATAGCTTCATTTTAAATCAAGCTATATTTTGTATGAACTTCTGATATATAATGCTTTGGCGGGACAAGGTATCATTAGAAGAACGCAAATTATCGTCTCTTGTTTCCTGGATTATTCCATTTATGGAGTAGTTTACAATGAAAAAAAAAACAAATATTTTATTAATAAAAATATATTCTTACTTAAATAATTACAACAGTAAATGAAAATATCGCCTCAAATCCATATTTACAAAAATACCTAATGTAACTTCACTGAAACACAATAGTATAAAATTATTATAATATGATTATTCCTTGATCTATATACATTCTTTGTGCAGTGCACAACACACCAACAAGAGCTAGCGAAAAAAATATAAGATAAATGTACAAATATGCCTTAATTCTTCACCTTAAAATAACAATAATTAATTTTCTTCAAATACTACCAGTTGTTAATGAATGTAATTTATTTACAAATAATTCTATTTTAGGATTCAGCGCGTCACTTCGCGGTAACTTATTTCCAGCGGCCATCTCTCTGAAAACTTCTACATTGTCTTTGCACAGCTTGTCAAAAGTTCCTTTTAAGTCTGAATGCGTGGTCATGGTCGCCAGCTGACGCTCATTGATCTTGAAGTCATTTACGAGAATGTCAGCGCACGCGCTGGTCCAGACGGTCTCCTCTAGGTGTATGTTGTATCTCTCGTTTTGATCAAATACTCGGCACTGGAAATATACAGATTTCGTGGTTAAAAATTAATTTAGATAAGAATGACCCATTTCACATCTTTGGCCATTTTACAAAATGTATGTGTTCATGAATAAATACATTATTCTAAAAATACTGGCCTACACTCCAACTCTATGCTTACACTATTTTTACTATGAAGGCATAGTAAAAATAGTGTAAGTATATAGTTGGAGTTTCAGTTCAATTCAGTACCACATATAAATTATATGTACCAAATTTGCTCAGCGATAAGATCTCTCACATCTTTGGCCATTTTTGGCTAAAAATCCTAGGCAACGAGTATGCTAGGCAATGATTGATGGGATGCTTCTAGCGATTAAAAAATAAAGAGGAAAATTCTGAAGAAAATAAGGTTTATAGAACGTAAAAAGAACTTTCAATGAAAATTGGTTTCAAAAAGTACTGTTATTTGGTTTTTGAGACACACAACTTATTTTGTGAAAAAGTACAGCTAGTAGCGCAAAAATGTTCATTATAAGTTTTGGTGCTACGGAACTCTGTGCGCGCTACTATTTTAAATGCGAAAGTTTGCGAGGATAAATGGAAGTTTGTTACTCATTCCGGCGAAAACTAGAACGAAGGCACATAGATAGTTGCACCTGGATTAAGATATAGGATACTTTTTATCCCGGTAGTATGATCCCATGGGACAATTACCGAACTTCACGCCGACAAAATCGCGGGCATAATGCGCCGTTCCCACTATGTCATGACGATTAAATTGTTGGTTTTTAGTTGGCAAAACTCGTGGACGACAGTAATCGTGTCATCCTACACTTTTATTTAAGGGGGATGCTCCAAGGTAGCCCGCGAAATTCAATTTTGGGAAGGAC